>OX346725.1:13173876-14649489 GCA_947063395.1 Hemistola chrysoprasaria
AAAAAAATAAAAATAAAAATCCTACAAATAACTAACATTACACGTGACCAGAGGGCTGGCTCATATCTAGCACAGCGGATCAGCATTGCCATACAACGTGGCAATGCTGCCAGCCTTCTGGGCACGCTACCAATCGACGGTGATTTTGGTGAATTATTTTATTTATAGTTGGTTTTTAAGTCTAGTTTTTAATTTTAGTTTTTTAATATTTACTTTTAAGGTAGTTTTATTGTTTATTCTAATGTAACTTAACAAAAAATATTATAATAAATTAATTCCGACTAACATTATAAACGTGAAATTTTGTCGGTGTGTGTGTATGTTTGTTGCTTCATCACAACAAAACAACTGAACCAGTTGGCCTGAAACTTGGTATATAAATAGCTAAGACCCTGAAATTTCTTTTCAGTGCCTGAAACCGCGGGGCCAACTAATAAAGCAATAATATTGTATCATATTCACCAAAAAACACACCACATAAAAAAAAAAAATTAACATAAAATACCATCACACCTTTATCCCGGAGGGGCAGACAGTGGTGTACCTAGGAACACAGATCCATAGTAGGAACACCCACATTTCGCCAGTATTTTTTTAGTCTAATGTAATAGGGGGCGAGCTTATTGCCATCTACCGGGCACAGTTCCAGACTCCTGTTACTAATGGTAAAAACCAATAACACTTTTTGTTTGACCTGCGGTCGAACCCGAGACCTCATGATCGAAAGTAGCGCTCTCGAACCACTGAGCCACCGAAGCAGTCAAGAAATTAACGGTTAGGTATATAAATAAATTTTATTAAAATATTTCTTTAACTTGCAAAATAATATTAAAAAGTAAGAATTCAATTAGGTACATGCATTAAACACGAAATTGCAATAAAATAATTTAATGATAAAAAATAAAATAAAAACTCACCCAAAAACGTGAAACTCTTTCAGGTCACCAAATAATTTAATTCATAAAGCAAAATAATTAAGAAAATGAATTATTAAAATGGTAGTTAAATAAATTTAAGCTAAAATAAAACTATTCTAATTGATTTAAACCCGTAAAAAAGAAAATAAAATAAAAAAAGGCCTAAAAAGTAAATGATCGCGTGCGCAGCTAACACCGGCAGCGCGGGTTACGTCATTACACGGAATGAAGTAGACTGTAGAAGTTCATAGTTCCTTCATCTTTGAAAGGTGCAAGGCCTTGGGCCTACAGGGCTACAGGGCCTGTAAGTACGGCAGGAAGAAAGTGATAAAGCTTTACATCAGAGGTAATTTCTTCTAATTTCTTGTTATAGCGATTTCTTTGCGATCTCACGCAATTTTTTTAATCATTAATCAGTATTGAAACTACCGTTGAAACTGTTAACTGAACTTAACATATCACGCCTTTTTCCCGAAGGGGTAGCCAGAGGCGTACCCAGAACCCAGTTCCATTAGCTCACTCTTGGCTAGTTATGTTTTTAAATCCCATTATACTCGTAATATTATGTATGAGGGGGCGAGTCTATTATCGTTAACCGAGCACTTTTCCAGACTCCGGGCTGTGATTGCGAAAATTCCTAATAGCATAAAAACCAATAACACTTTTTGCCTGACATGGGTATCGAACCCGCGACCCCATGGTCGACTTTAGAGCTTGCAAACCGATACACCACCGAGGCTTTAACTGAATTTGAATAATAATATTATAAATTAATTTGACTGCCTCGGTGGCGTAGTGGGCGCATGCTCGACTGCCAATCAAGATGTCCCGGGTTCGATCCCCAGGTCAGACATAGTATTAAATATTGGATTTTTTCATTGGGAATTATCTCAATAACTGCCTGGAGTCTGGAATTGTGCCCGATATATGGCAATAGGCTCGCCCTTTATTATATGGGACCAATAACATACTGGCGAAATGTGGGTGTATCTACTATGGGACTGAGTCCTGGGTACACCTCTGCCTACCCCTTCGGGAAAAAGGCGTGAATGTATGTTATGTTATGTAATTTGTGTTTGAGTTCAATAAAGGTACACCTCTGCCTACCCCTTCGGGAAAAAGGCGTGAATGTATGTTATGTAATTTGTGTTTGAGTTCAATAAAGGTACACCTCTGCCTACCCCTTCGGGAAAAAGGCGTGAATGTATGTTATGTTATGTAATTTGTGTTTGAGTTCAATAAAGGTACACCTCTGCCTACCCCTTCGGGAAAAAGACGTGAATGTATGTTATGTTATGTAATTTGTGTTTGAGTTCAATAAAGGTACACCTCTGCCTACCCCTTCGGGAAAAAGGCGTGAATGTATGTTATGTTATGTAATTTGTGTTTGAGTTCAATAAAACTGAAACTGAAATTCATTACTTTAAATAAGTAGGCCTAAATTATGGCCTATATAAACTATAGCCAATAACTAATGTTTACTTTTATAGTCTTCCCTTCTCCATATAAAAAATAAATAAATAATAAAGTGTACGATTTGACACTAGGAATTTTTAAGAATACCTGTACAAAAAAATATTTTATGTTTTTACAATTTTCTGGACCTTTTTTACACGGAATTCTAAATCAAAATATCATATTATATGTATATGCCCCAGAACATCAACTATTTGCCAGTAAAAGTCCTAACAAAATCGGGTCAGCCGTTTCGGAGATTAGCGTTTTTAACAAATAGAAAAAAACAGACAGAAAAAAAAAGTATCATTGATATTTTCATGTCGCATTTTGTAATAACCCGAATTTTTCATATTACAAGTAGACGCTTCAGTTTTATTTATTTGTATGTACTTGTAAATATAATTAGATAAATTTCCCTTATTACCATAGTAAGTTTCGTCCAGCCATACCTCGTTCATAGCAATCTTTACTGTCGCCAATAGGCGGGATGTTTTCATAACCCGTATTGTAAACAAAGCTTTGCTGATGACGGAGTTTGAAGCGCGTCTCCATTGGATTTGGAGAACTTGTGGGCGGAAATTGAGTGATTTCCCTTTGTTTTTTTTTATATAATATACAAGCTTTTATGCTTGCAGAGTATGTCCGGTACAAATCTTGCAACTGAATTTTGAAGCGGTTAGCCTTAACCGATTTTGCTAAAACTTTGCAAACTTATCCGGTCCAGTGACCGGTCCGGTGACAATCCAATATTATGGTACAATTAATCTGATCTGATGATGAAGCCATGATGTAGTGACTAGAACTTTGTGATGAAAAATGATGGGTGATTAAATTTGGACTAGTATGATAAGTTTTTATGAGTACTTTTCATTACCAAAAGCGCTAAGATAATCGAGTTTAGGCTCGTTTCCTTTGTTGTTTTGGGAACCTTTTGGAGAACAGGAAGCATCACAAAAACACAAAAAAAAATTTTTAATAAAAGAATATTTTTAATAACAACTTTTTATTTAAATGCACTAAATTTAAGAAAATAAATTTTATAAAAACTGAATTACTTATTGTATTAATTACATTAATTATTTCGCGAAAAGCATTTATGATATAAAATTGAGTATGTTAAAAATGGCTGTTTTGAAAAGTTTATTTTCTTCATTTTAGCGCATTTAAATAAAAGCTTGTTTTTAAAAATATTTTTTTATTTAAATATTTTATTCTACTAGTATAAATTAATAATTCAGACATTCCTGTGGGAGGATATACTTGTTAACCTAACCATCACGCCTTTTCACAAATGGATAGGCGGATGAGCACCCAGGACCCAGGACCCAGTCCCAGTATCATAGTAAGAACCTACACTTCGCTAGTTATAATTGTTGGGCCCATGTAATGGAGGACTGCCTCGGTGGCGTAGAGGGCGCATGCTCGACTGCCAATCAAGAGGTCCCGGGTTCGATCCCCAGGTCAGGCAAAGTGTTAAATATTGGATTTTTCCATTAGGAATTATCTCAATAATTGCCTGGAGTCTGGAACTGTGCCCGGTAGATGGCAATAGGCTCGCCCCCTATTACATGGGACCAATAACATACTGGCGAAATGTGGGTGTATCTACTATGGGACTGTGTCCTGGGTACACCTCTGCCTACCCCTTCGGGAAAAAGGCGTGAATGTATGTTATGATATGTTTATGTAATGGAGGGCGAGGTCATTTATTAATGCGTTAAACTAAACAGGCGTTAAACTAATCTCATTGCAAGGCATTCCAGACTCCGGGCTGTCATTGAGATAACTATTATTCTTAATTGAAAAATCCATAACACTTTGGCTGACCTGGGGATCGAACCCGGGACCTCATGATCCACAGTAGGGTTTAAAGTCCCATACTGTCTGTATCTTTCGAGTGTAATTATTTCTCGTGTGTTTGAGGAAACGCACATAGTATAGTGTAGGGCACCAATAAATCAAGGTCTCAAGTGGCCCTTGAAGTCCTTTTTGCCAAAGTCCCATAATGCAGTGCATAGCTTTCTAAGAATTATGAGAATAATCGTGTTTTGCACTTGTAACGCTACGTTTTTTCAACCTGTTAAAGTACCTTATACCTATAATAAATTTAACTGTAAGATTTATTAATTACAGTTTAAGGTCGCACCCTGACCAATAAATAACCTTTTCGTCCTTCGCCCCACCTTTTACGCTCAGATTTAATTTTATAAATAAAATCTTAATAAAATAAAATTTTGGTCTTTAAAGAAAAGTTCAAGCATTATGTTCAATGTTAAAGCCTATGCCATTAGTGTTAGTAGCAAATCAAAATAATGGTTACTTCACGAGGAGATGCGTGTTATTAATATTATTTCTCATTTCCGTGCTTTCGTTTTAAGGACTTTAGAAAAATTTCATTTTGGGGTCAAGATTACGTAGAAATTTAATGTCCTATCTATTTTTTATTAGTTGTTATTTCGTTTGAATAAAGAGTAGATAGTCCCAAAAAACTGCACAAAAACTGCTGTGCCATAATCCTGTGAAAAACTTCCGAAATCGATGTTTTGTATTCTCCTGTTGCCTCCGAATATACCTATCTATAATTAACCGATTCTATAAATTTATATATTCACATTTAAACAGTGAAGTTAACTATGTCCCAGACATTTTGGTTTCTCTTCCAAGTAAACTTTTAAAAATCACAGTTTTTCTCGCGTGATTAGACATACACTAAAAATGATGAATTTATAAACAAAAAAAGGATAGGGACGTAGTTTACTACATCTTCAAAATATCAAGATATATTTATCTAATATTTTACCTATATTCAGAAGAAATATGGGAATGCAAAACATCGATATGGAAATTTTCCATAGCATTGTGTCAAACTGCTAAGAGGTTCTCTTTCCTGTTAAGTATTACTTCACCTGTTAAGTAATAATTTTGTACCCGATCCCATCCCTACTCTTCCTATTACACCTTTCCGTCCAGACTGGTTGCCTGGAAGAGATCGCTTAAAGCGATAAGGCCGCCCATTGTCGACCAATCACTTTTTAGTTATAGCTTAAATTTTAAGTTATTGTATTGTACTGTGTAATATTATGTAAAATGGTCGAAATAAAGAGTATTCTAATCTAATCTAATCTACTTCACATTTTTGTAACACGTTGTGTTCTAAACAATATTATCTAAAAGTACTATAATCAGTCGTGGTGGTAGGAAGTGGGCCACGATTTAGCAACTTTTGGACAAAGCCTCTTTGTAACAAACAATTTAGGGAATTCACCGGATGGCGCGTTTATATTATTGTACCAAAGGAGCTGTTGGTTCTAGGGCCACGTGGACCTTACATTGTAATTTTGATTTTATTTGTTAGGCCTATTAATATTTAATGCCTATTAACATAATTAATCCCATATTATCTAGATATTCCCTATTACGGAGTGCAATAGTTTACTTCATCTTTAAAATATCAGGATATAAATATATCAAATAGGTTTATTATATTTGGAAGAAACAGGGGAATACAAAACCTCGATTTGGTAAAGTTTCTTTAAGATTGTGTCCAACTGCTAAGAGGTCCCCAATTTCGATGCAATCAAAATTCTTTTGATTTCGATCGACTTGCACGTCCAATTTGGTATAGTTAATAGTTTTGTCAATGTCACGCGGGTTTAATAGGAAAAGCAACAAGCATTACTGACTATAAGCTATCTAGGTACCTTTATACTAATATTTTTTTAAATCTACATTATATTTAAACATGAATAGTTAAGTATAAAGTAAATGGTGTAAAGTAAGTGTCTAAAAAGGTACGACTGGTGCCTGATCCCATTGATATAAAGAAAAGAGGAGATGAGGTACTGCGGCTTCTTGAAAATGGCAAGCTCAAATTAGGTCCCATTAGGTCCACGTGCGTCAGTGAAGTAAGGTCGTATAAGCGAATAATGTTGTCTCGGTCGCACTTCGGTCTTAGGTACGTCTTTCTTTGTTGTTCATTATAATATAATATGTCACTGTGCAAACTTCACACTGAGCAAATTGCACGTGGCAGTTGTTGAGTAAGCGCTGGGAGAACGTAGCCTATCTCCCCTTTTCTTTATACAAATGCCTGATCCCCATACTTTTATGTATGGTAGTGAATTATGGGTTTGGCAGAAGAAACACGAAAGTAAGATTAATGCTGTGGAGATGAGAACCATGAGAAGTATGACTAGATAGCTGTGTGTCGGGATCGTAGAAGTGGAGAGAAATAGTCACTAGTCTCTGCCAACCCCAACGGGAACATATGCATGCATGTATGTATGCATGTATGTATAATAAACAGCCGAAATGATTATTATAATAAAACATACCAGCGCGTCAGTTAGTTTAGTCCGTTAACTAATTGCTGCGTACAATTCTCGCTAACCGTTACTTATCAGCGGACGTGAGGCTGTCATCAAATTACAAGGCCAGACTAGCTCACTTTGAATAGACATTTCGTTATTATAAATTTGTAGTGATACTTGAAGTTGAGGAAGTGTTGCTGGTTAAATAAAATCAAGCCATATTTCAGCTCAATCGGTTCAGTTGTTTTGGCGTGAAAGAGTAACAAACATCCATCCATCTTCACAAACTTTCAAAACAGCATTTATAATATTATTTTATTTATTTGTAGGAAGTAATATAAAAAGGAAGATTAGTATGATTTATTGTTTAATATTTTTTATTTTTTTTATTTTTTTTATGATAATGAGTGACAAGACGAGCAAATCAGGTGCCTGATGGTAAGCATCATGATTGCCCATATTAGATACAGTGCCACCCAGTGTTTTAAAATTCAAAATTCTGCGCGGCACTGCACTGCGCCTGTCACCCTGAGTTATGAGTCGTTGAATCTCATCATGCCCAGTAATTTCGCTGGTAACATAGCCCTTCAGACCGGAACACAGTAATGTTGCACATTACTGCTTGGCGGATGAATAACTGGCAAAGGTGTGGTACTTCCCCAGGCTAAAGAGGCCTACCACTACAAAACAAATTTTATTCTACATTCAAGCAATTCAACGTCATTGTCTGCATTACAATAATTATATTTGTTTCAGTTGATAGTCCGTCGACGAGGTCGTCGAGGCATCTACGCCCAACGCTGCACGCCTGTCTCATTAGACGCCTATAGCCTGGACAGCGTGAGCGTCGGCCACAGGAAGGGCAACCAGAGGCTGCGAGCTAGCAAGCGTAGTTACGGGAACCCTGCCTATGATGACGAGGTAATTGCAAAAAAAAGGTGTGGACTGAAGGAGATCCAGATCCGTGAAACTGAACTGAACCGAATGAAATAAAGATTTTCAACATTTGAGAAGTAAATAACGAGAATACTTAGGGCGCCTATAGGAATTATACCAAACTTCCCTCTCGCTCGCACATTGCAAGATAAGGTACATAGGCATTGATTTTCCAAAAATCATAAGTTGTGTTTCTCAATCATACCATTTATAATATACTAGTGTAAGAACAGCGGCTTTGCCCGCTCGCAATTATATGAAATATGGCATTTTTATACCAAAACTATGACACCCTTTTTGGACCCCTTAGAATGTCCCTCTTAGCACGCGTCCATACAATGAAAAGAACCTACATTCCAAGTTTCAATTATCTAGTGTCAGTGGTTTGGGCTCTGCGTTGCATGTCAGTCAGTGAGTCATTTAGGATTTTATAATATAAAGTGATTCAAGAAAACTTAGTTTTGATATCTTTTAATTTAACAGAAGAGATAGAAAAAAACTTTTTTCGATCTACTCCATTAAATAAAAAGATTTTTTCTTTTTATTTTAAAATTCATCAAATAAAAAGAAAAAATAACGAAATATATTTAAAAACATGCATTAATTTTAAGATAAACAAATGGAAAGAGCGATTTTGGAAATTCACATTTAATTATTATTATCATAAATAATGTAAGTTTCGCGAGCGAAATCGAAGTTTGCCTCCTGTAGGCGCCATTAGTACTGATTGGGTTCGGCATGTGGTACCTTTAGATCCTGATCAAAGCTATGACCCTAAGTTACTATTATTTATACTGTAATTCCAGGTAACATCGCACCCCATGCAGTACCCAGCCCTGGCCAACTTCGCTCTCGACGTAGATTCAATAACCGCTGAGTTCTCCGAGATTCCTTCCGTGACCGTCCGCCCTGAAGAGGTGCCAGCTGGGAGCGAGGATAAGAACAGATACTCTAACGTGCTGCCACTGCCTGAGACCAGGGTCCCGTTGAGGAGGATCGGGAATGATCCGACTTCGGAATATATTAATGCTAATTATGTTTCGGTAAGTTTTTTGACTGTGCAGAGAATGCGAGTCGCACAATAGGGTATGGAAAATGGAACGTTTCATGCTAATAGGCTCCGAGACCGCATCTGTAATACCAAGATCCGTCGTAATATAAAACTCTGCGACGTGGATTAATACTTGATCAGCATCGCAGTCGTTGTAAGTCCACTGCTGAACATAGGCCTCCCACATAGGCGACGGTTTTACGCAGAGGGCGTTGATACCCGTTCTTTGGATCCGATGATCCTTAGCCGGCTCTTACGGCAACCACGGGCAGAGAGGGTTGGAGTACTATTCTACCCCACGGCAAGATGATAGTGCGGCACAAATAGCTTTGGCCAGGACGCTGCTAAGTCATAGCAGGTGGAGTATGTCTGTATCCAAATGGACAACTATAGAGATGATAGAAGCTGACGATGGTGAAGTTTCTTGACGTTTCTACAGGCGTGTAGTATGAAGAAAGTGATAAAAGTGCAGAGGAATAGTGCCTAGGGAAATCCACTCCAACATGTAATAATAAGTGTAACTTTATGAATGTTTCTTTGTACTTCGTCGCTGAATACGAGTTTGTGGAATCCGGATTTGAAGATAACATTCTCTCTGAGCCTTTTTTTCATTCCTCATCATGGTTTTCCATTCAATTCCAGGGTCCTGGCAACATCCGCAACTACTACATTCTAGCTCAAGCACCACTTTCCAACACGGTTATAGACTTCTGGCGCATGGTGTGGGAGCAGAACTCCAGGCTCATCGTCATGCTTACTGAGTACATGGAAAATGGAGTTGTAAGTTCTTAAATCGTAAATTATTTACTGGCTTTCAATAGCTCGCACAAAGAAATTTTCGTAAAAGATTTTTGAATTTCGGCTGTTTCCTTTAAGATATGTAAGAAGCAGTCGTTAGGTCATGTCGGAGGCCTTGTAGGAATTTTGGCGACATGAAACTGTGACAATATGGGTTGTCTCCATAACCCATATGAATTGACTCGAGCAGTGTAATTGGGGTAAATTGTTCTGTTAGAGTATAAATTCAAATTATTATTATTGGATATCTGGACTGAGAAAAAGTCCTTTTACCGTTTGATACCTTGACTGGACCCCTAGATGGAAATTATGTCCAATTTAGGTAAACTTACCACCAGACCACCAGATTCTAACTCTGATCCCACCAATTCCAGGAAAAATGCTACGAATACCTCCCTCCATCAGAAATTACGGACAACAAGAGAACCTTCGGCGAATACAAGATCATACTAAAGAAACGAGAGCAAAGAGACAAATACGCCATTTCCACCGTGCAAATGTACAACTTAACGACAAGGACTTGGCGAGAGATCACGCATTTGTGGTACTTCTGGCCGGCTAAGGGTGTCCCTGATGATTATGATTCGGTGATCGATTTCCTCTTTGAAATGAGGAGCTATATGAAGGTCGCGCAGACGGCTAAGGAGTTTGATGAAGAAGGTAAGGTTTGGTGACATTACAACATCAACAAATTGTTATCATCAGGGTTAACATTTGAACCCTTAAGCCCTGGAGTTACTTGGTGTTCCATGTGTGAAAATGTTATGAAAATAGCTCGCCAATCCACCTGCCAAGCGTGGTGAGTATTGGTAAAAGTATTGGCCCCCCTTATGGGGGAGACCTATGTCAAGCAGTGGACTCTCAACGGCTTAGATGATGATGATGATAAAGATGTTATAAAAAAACCATCATTGGGATGTTT
Organism: Hemistola chrysoprasaria; assembly: GCA_947063395.1. Taxonomy (NCBI): domain Eukaryota; kingdom Metazoa; phylum Arthropoda; class Insecta; order Lepidoptera; family Geometridae; genus Hemistola; species Hemistola chrysoprasaria. The sequence goes on from OX346725.1 coordinate 13,184,269, forward strand.
GCATATTTCATAAAGTCAAAGAGGGAATGGACATAATATAGTCTGTTCACCATTTCGAGCTAGTGCCAAGATAACTTCTTCGCGCTTTGATCGCCAAAGAAAACCTTTTTATCCAATAGGAACTGGTACTTTTAATAACGACCATTTTGTCATACCTCCTTAGAAAAACTTTTGTAAGTATGCAATTGTGTGATAGAGGTAACGCATTATACTAACTCTACTATTTAGGTGAAAAGACGATAGTGAAAACGCTCTTGAAGTCTCTTCTCAAAAGTAAACTCTTTTATCCAGGTATAGAAGTAATCTACGGCGACCAGACCCGCTCGTCATTCAACAACCTGTCCAAGTTACGAGAAGACAACGGTTCAGGGAATGGAGTGAACGTGTACTCTCCAGCGAGAGCCGAGGAGCAGATGAGGAGGGGATACGGTAACAACGGCACGCTGAGCAGGATGAAGGCTGCTTCGGAAGTTGAGGGTATGTATTATATATAGCCAGTTATTGACGCAGTCACCGAGGTATATATTAGCTGTACAAATTCTGAGATATATATTGCTAGTCTAACTTTGCCAATGGGACTATCCAGGTATCCGTCCATGCATAATGACATGCGCGTCCGGTGCGGGTCGGTCCGCCGCTGTGGCCGCGCTGGACATCTGCTCGCGCGCGCTGCACGCGGGCGGGGTGGACGTCCCCCGCGTCACCCGTCTCCTGCGCACTCAGCGACCGCACTCGCTGGCCAACAGGCATCACTATACATTCCTATATAAGGTGAGAGTAAGGTATAATGATCCGACTCGCGCGGATATTATGAACGAAGTGTAATTTTTCATACAAAAATGACATTTGACAGCAATCATTACGTAATGTTAAAAGTGATCCTAATGTTTACAACTATAGTTGTAATCTATATCTATATGAGTCTATATAGACTCATCTATAGATGAGTTTAGAGACAACCTCCGCTAATACTGTTAATCGAAATGGACGGAAATACTCGATCGATGGACGTGATTTTTTGATGAATGACAGGGCTATTGTTAGACTACGACACTATCTGTCCCATGAGGAAATTATAATTATTATAATAATAAATTAATAACTGTTTCAGGTGCTGAGCGAATACGGAAACAAGGTGATGGGCAGTGGAGATACAATATAATAAGTAAATATAGTACATACAAGTACAGTTTATATCACGTAGTTCATATACCATGACAATTTATATTAAACTATGTATATTTGCTACAGTTTAAGATGAGCAATTTACACTTAGGCATAGTGTAGTGTATTGTAGTGTAGTGTATTTTTGTAGTGGTAGGCCTCTTTTGCAGGAGGCCGCCTGGGGAAGTACCACACCTTTGCCAGTTATTCATCCGCCAAGCAGTAATGTCCAAATATTACTGTGTTCCGGTATGAAGGGCAATGTTACCAGCGAAATTACTGGGCATGATGAGATTAAACAACTCATATCTCAGGGTGATAGGCGCAGTGCAGTGCCGCGAAGAATTTTGAATTTTAAAATACTGGGTGGCACTGTGTCTGATATGGGCAATCATGATGCTTACCATCAGGCATCTGATGAGCTCGTCTTGTCACTCACTATCATAAAAAAAAAAAAAAAAAAAAAAAAAATTTAGTGTTAGGCATAAACTTTTTGGAATATTTATACCAAAGTGTTAAGTTACTAGATCTTTAGCGAGTAGCTCGAAATATGTTTTTTTATTAATATAATTTCTATATGATTAAAATTCTTGGTCGTCTTGGAAAATAAATATTATAATTATGATTTCCTGTAAATACGTTTTGTTACATAAAATCACGTTGAACAACATAATAATTTTATTTATTTTAGGCAATTATTCCACTAGTCTAATTACAACTATTTCCATTACGATTAAGTTAATTACTTTTTATTTTATATTCTTTTATTTTAATGTTCTCTGTTGTTTGCTGTGATTTATGACCTAATAATTAGATTATAATTATAACTTAGGACTTGTTTCTTATATTCTTTTACATGTCAAAATACTCCGAAGTATGAAAAGATACATCATATTTTTTATAGTTATAAGTATATGTCATAATGCAAAAGATATTTTGTTTTATTTTTATTATAAAGCATTTAAATTAGAATTAAATGTTGCACTGTTTACTCCACACATGTTAAATATTATGTTAAGTTAGATGTAAAATAATTAGTGACCAAAAATATATATTGCAATATTATTATGTTTATCACATTATATTGTTCTCCGATTGAAAGTTGAGCTATATTGATCATAAATAAAACTATAAATTATAAATTAAACAATTTTATTTCTAACTCAAAGTAATTTCATCCATTAGTAACATAAAAATATAAAACAATTCCATTATATTAAACCTTCTAAATTCCATCACCATTATTTTCATCACTAAATTCATTATATCAATCACTAATTTAATAGTTACTGTAACGTTTGTCTTGTATCAATTCTTCGTTCCCATCAGCAACCTCGTCTATCTCAGAATTATAATCATCTAAATAATCATTGCTTTTCGATGCATTCCCATTAGATTTATCAAGAAACTTATGTAGTGATGATTTAAGATCGAGGTGCTCTTCAACAGGTTTGATTAAGACACTTAAGTCTCTGTTGACATCGTTGAGAGTCTTTAATGATTCTTTACTGGTATTTTTAATAACATCACCACTCTTATCATTATTATGTGTTTCATTATGTTGATTTTCATCAGGATCAAAGGAAAGATATCGACCATCGACAACCGAACCATCTTTTTCATTTTTAGACGATTTCCCATCATCTAAATCTTGTTCGAAAGGCAATAAGCATTCCACCTTTTTATCTTTTTCTTCTGCATTGTAAGGTGACATAATATCCTGAACTAAATCACGACTGCATGAAGTTTGATCATTAGCAATTGTGTGATCACTCAAATCTTCAACGTCTTCAATCACTTCCTCATCTATTTGTTCTTCAATGGATTCATCTGATTCGACACCACCACCTATACTAGGGCAACTTTGAGGGTCTATTTCGTACAAAGTGAAATGATTATCGAAGCCGATTTTCTTTTTATTTTCACTTTCTAGTTGAACGTCTTTGATAATTTTTTCTTGGGAATAGTCTACTCTGCTTTCATGATGGTATTCTTCCTTTTCATTGAATGACATGTAGTGGGCAGAATATGGCACATATCTCGGAAGGCACAGGTATGATCCGGCCAATGATTGAGATGAAACTGAACTTACACCTAGAAATGTTAAATAGCTGTTATAGTTTTATTTTTCTGTCCTAAACGGGACGCACAGGCTTTTTGGTATCGACGTTAATAAACTTACTAATTTTATGATTATCGCCGCATTTTCTTATTTTCTGTAACAATCAAATTATTATAAAATTAATATATTTTTATAGACTAAGCGGTCTATTCGAAATATAATATGCCCCTATAGGCGGTAGGTATGTTGGATAGAAAAATGTCGCTGATGACAAGTACACGGTAGCTTAATTTGTAGAGTACCCACCACGCGGATTGGATGGTGCGGGTTCAAGTCCCGTTCGTGGGTGAAATTTTTCATTCCATATTCATATTCTAATTAAATTATAATAATGCAAAACATAAAGACAACTAAACTAAAAAAAGACTCCTTTCGTGAATTAAGTAAGCATGAAACGAAATCGTCCATACGTAATAAATCGTTCAGACTTCCAACCACGCACAATCATTGAATCAAAAAAGGGCGGGCCTGGTTATGCAGTATATGCAGTCTTATGCAGTATCACTACATAAGATTGGCGTTGCCCCACAGTACACTCTCCTAAAGCATCGTATTCTAGGTTGAGTTGTTCATGATACTTAGAGATGTTATAATAAAAATCAAAAACCTTTCTTATCGGAAGAACAGAAGGCTTTTTCTTTTGATCTTTGCGAACTAAATATCCTCGAAATGCAGCCTGAAAGCAAAGTAAAACAAACTAAGTCCCAGGAGGTTAGAAAGAGGTAGCAGATATGCATTGTTCGGGCGCGAAAGAGAAAAAAATGGGGAGGACAAGCACGGTAAAGATAACTACAGTATTGTGACTTCGTAGAAACGCAAATCATATCTACGCGCCTCGAGTTCAACATACACTCAAAATACGCACAGTTGCAAATGCGCAGCAATGGCGAACGAACGGTGTAATGGTTTTGAAACTTCGATCACAGAGTCTGTATTTGAATCCGAATGTTCGGTAGGTAAATTCAAAACCTGTATATAATCGACTTTATTAGGAAAGGCTTATTATAATATTAACCAATACCTGGAGGATAAAGATGCTTGGAAATTTCTGTATAGCCACCACCCGGCGGATTACAAGCAAATAAATGTAACCAAACCAAATATTGTAAAACTTGCAGATAAAAAAATTAAACCTTACAAGTTTCTTCTGCGTTCTCTAGAGGTATATTTCCGGACGCATGCTAGATTTTTTACTAGTTTGATAATAGGTAGGTACTGATATTATTTATTGACGTTTAAAAATGTCTTTTTATGACTTTTAATTACATTTTCTTTAAGTTGAGTTGAGGTGTACGTTACCGAGGCATCCCTATCACGTGCATTTCAAGGACAGGGCCGAGTCACAAATACTATAGACTGTGGATATCTTTACCGTGGAACACGTAATTTATCTCTGTGTCGTGCTAGGCTGGCTGATGATGATGATATAACGTCATGTGGGGACCTCACCTTGAGTAGTTCAGGAAGAATACCAGTATGTGTGTGTGTGTTGTAGTGGTAGGTCTCTTTGCAGGAGGCAGCCCTGGGGAAGTACCACACCATTGCCAGTTATTCATCCGCCAAGCAGTATTGTGCGAACATTACCTACTGTGTTCCGGTCTGAAGGGCAGTGTTACCAGCGAAATTACTGGGCATGATGTGTTTCAACAACTAATATCTCAGGGTGACAGGCACAGTGCAGTGCCGCGCAGAATTTTGAGTTTTAAAACACTGGGTGGCACTGTGTCTGATATGGGCAATCATGATGCTAACCATCAGGCATCTGATTTGCTCGTCTTGTCACTCACTATCATAAAAAAACCTACAATTGAATTTATAATAATTGTATGTACTTGTATTTTTGTAGCATGTTCGTTTCTATCCTCTTCACTGCCTTGATAAATCCTTAAAGTGTTATCAACGGCTTCACTCGCCCTACTTGGCATCTGAAATAATATGAAAAACAGTTTTTTTTTACTTATTGCAAGTCTGCGAATTTATTAGGCTTCTATGAACGTAATAATCAATGCTCGTTGTTGCAGATGACTATTGCACATTTAAAAAAATTTTGACTAGCCGGTTGGTTCAGTGGTAGACCTTGTCTTCTCAGCCAGCGATTCCGTGTTCGATTGCCCAGCAGGTCAAATTATTGTACGCGTAAGCATTTGTCTTTAATCTGTGTCTGGGTAAACACTTAGACAATATATAAATATATGAACTAGTTGTGCCCCGCGGTCTCACCCGCGTAGTCTTCGTTCCCGTGGGAATATAGGGATAAAAAGTACCTGTGTTATTCCAGGGTCTAAACTATACCTAATACCTACATACCAAATTTCAGCCCAATCGGTTCAGCAGTTTTGGCGTGAAAGAGTAACAATCATCCATCCATCCATCCTCACAAACTTTCGCATTTATAATATTAGTAAGATTAGTAGGATATTATTTAGGCAAGGTGGGCCCTTTAGATCCATTCGTAACTGTCGCGCTAGCTTCAGCGCTCTCTGACAAAAATTTCTATGAGAACGGTTTGATTTGTTATAACACAACAACACTAAAAGCAACACCAAGCAACAAGGTGGCTAAGATACACTGTTCCGTATACGTTGCCTGGTCAGATACGCTCATACAAGGGTCCTGTAACGTACCAGTATAGTGGGTAAAATGCTTTAAGAACGTATCCTAACTACAAGAATGACAATCCCATGAAAAAATTACCATATCTATGTTTTGTATTCCCTGTTTCCTCCGAATATAATTAACCCATCCTATAAATTTATATCCTGATATTTTTATAGTTATGTAAACTATGTCTCTGTCATTTTAGTTTCAGCTCTCGGTTTTTTCATAATGAACTTCTAGAAATCCTAGTTTAACTCGCGTGATTAGACGTTGACTACAAAAAATATTAAGAGTATAAAGAAATAAAAAATGATAAAAACATGCCTACGTAACATCATCTTCGAAACATTAGCATATAAAAAATATATCAGATAGGTTAATTACAAATTTGCCGCCAGTAGGCATTTCATATTTTGACGCCCCTTACTGTTTGCGCTAGCGAAAATTCAATAGGGTACCAAGGTCTGCAAGAGCCAAAAATAGCCGTGTGATCTTGCGGTGAAAAAATTTTGTTACGCTGACAATGAAACCGCCAATAAGAAAATATTAGAATATTAACCATGAAGGCGCGAACAGTTTATTACGAGCGCGGTAAAATTTTGTTTGTACTAAATGTGCGAGAAACTTGCTGCAAGCTCGGTGAAAAATAATAGATACACTACTACAGTCACTACTGGTTTTAGGTACCAGTCCGAAAGGGCGTGGGTTCGGATCCCACCGCTGTCACCATGTAATGTATTGAAACGAACAAGTACCGTTGAAAACTGTTTATTAATAATTATTGAAATACCTTCAACACTATACAGGCGGTGTGAAATTAGCCCTAAGACTTTATCCTTCGTAGATGGTACTAATGTAATCTTTATAATTAAAAATTGCCGCCCCCTAGAATCTGCCGCCCTAGGGTCCAGCCTACTGGTAAATCCGCCACTGCTTCAGTACGTTTGGTGGAAACAGGGGAATACAAAAGATCGATTTGATTTAGGATTATATCAAAATGCTAAAAGGTCCTCTCTCCTGTTTAGGTACGCATGTTCCTCACCTCATATTTCTTGGGATGGTCCATCTGATGTCTAAGATAAGCTCTACGGACAGCTTCCTGAATAGCCTCCAGCAGTTCTTCGTCTATGTTCGTTTCTCTGAACAACTTCATGAGGAGATCGCTTTCTTTTACTAGAAATCACAGTTATTATGCAGCGACGAAAAATTTAAATTAAAAAGATTACAAAAATATGACTGGTTTTAGATTTTCTATTGCGTGAATAAGTTATGTACCTATATCAAGCAAAAAAGTTACCGAGGCAGAACTATAATGTGATATCCTAACTGATGAATGATATCCTAAAAAGATTTTTTTCTTCTAATCGAAATATTATTTATATAGACAATTTTATATAAGTGAGATTTACCTAATTACTATCTACTTCGAAAATCCACAGGCCGACATGTCAGTCTATAGAAAATCCAAGTGCTCTTAACCACTGTCAGATAGCAGCGTACCCAAGATACTGGCGCCATTGCCACGTTGAATAACAATGCTTATACGGCCAGATAAACGCCAGCATTTTGATCACGCGTCGCCTCGACCAAGCGCTCAGATAGATATTTGAAAATGCGGTGAGCTCCCGGCCCCCACGGTCCCAGAGTCTCGACTCCAAACAGTTCAAATATGTAACCGCTACCAAGGTTTGCATATTTGCTCCGCTTAAGTTGCTCGGCAGAACCCACTCTATTGTTTAGTCTTTTTTAAATAAAGGCACTCTGCCCTAAAAAAAAAGCTTTATTAATTATGAGATAAATAAAAATATAATATCTTTACTCGACCCTTCACAAGTGTGATTTTATAAACTCAAACTCAAACAGATTTTTTCAAATAAGTCATAATCTGACACTTTTGCACGTCAATGAAGATAAACAGTATACTGAGTCTACCGTGCGTTCGGAAAGATACCTCTAGAAGAACGCACAAGAAACTCGTAGGGCTTAATTTTTTCAACAGATAGTTTCACAATATTTGGTTTGGTTACATTCGTTTTCTTTAAAGGTGCCGCGAGGCGACTATGCATAAGTTTCCAGGCATCTTTGTCCTCTATGTACTGGTTGACTTTATTATAATTAATAGTACATAAGAAAGGTAGTGGTGAATCGTTAACCTGTGCATCTATAATTGTGGTGACCTGGACCCATGGCTTTTCATTGTGTAGTGGTTGAAAAATTACCTTCATCCATCTCAAAATGCTTCAAAACAATGCTCTTTACGAGCTCTATATCGGCTTCCTCCAGACCTACATACTTGAGCTCCTCTTCCAGATGTGATAGACATGAACACTCGCACATATCTCGACATATTTTACAAGCGATTGACAACGAGTCACGGGTTATCATTAAGGCTGATAAGTAATCTGCTATGAAGTTGTATATGTCTGGTGGTTGGGTTCGGAGCACCTGTTAATGATACATAGCCCAGCGGATTAGGAAGTTGAAGCAATGGGCAAGGCACATAGCTCGGAGAAATGGAAGCTTCACTGGTTTGGCGTAGTGGCTGAGATGATGGGGTGCGTGCAGAAAAGGGGTGCGTGCAGGAAACCTCCCCGTGGTGCACCCTGGGCAACGGCGTCTGGCAACAGGGGACCGTCTGTTTATCTGTTGCCAGACGCCGGCCGATATCCTGCCAAATGGGATGTGTGAGTAAACCGCACGCCGGAGAGTGGCACCTCCCCATGAAGTTAGCATGGGGCACAGCGGATGGCGCGGGCGGGCTTAATTGAGTCCCGCCGAAAGATGGATTCTCTACTAGCCCCTGTGCGGGTCTGGACCCCTGCACGGCGGCGACTAGAATCCCTGTGCTTGTTGCGCGAAGTGGTGGGCGGTCGAGGGTATTTCGCGTACTCTCGCACGTCTATGACAACGTTTGGGAGTTTCATCAACTAATATTTCAGGGTGACAGGCGCAGTGCAGTGCCGCGCAGTATTTACAATTATAAAAGACATGGTGGCATGTGTCTGATATGGACAATCATGATGCTTACCATCAGGCTCGTCGTGTCACTCATCCGATCAAAAATCCGAGCCTGTTTGCTTTGTATGGGAAGTCGAAAATTTTGTTTGCTATGGCGCAATTCTTTCTTCTAAAAGTTGTTCTGTTTGATGTGTACATGTACCCCCTTACTATTACTACACATTTTTTTAACACATAAGTTGGAAACGTGGCTTACCTCTCTTGATATGTCACACATCAAATCTCTCAAGCCTACAGGCAGAGCAAGCTTACAACTGTCTTTAATTTGAGATCGAAGTAATTCAGGATGTTCCATGTTGACAGTTCAACAATTATATTAATATTATAGGTACATACATACCTATTACATTCTATAATATTATACATTTCATGAAATATTTTGACGTTACAAATCTAGATGGTCTCAAAACCTAGTAAACAGGTCCAATAATATTTTTAGACCACCAGTCCGATGGGTCGATGACATCATTGACCCGCTCAGTACAGAAAAAATTGGCACATGAGGGAGGAGGCCTATACCCAGCAGTGGGATGATAATGTGGGCTAACGATGATGATGATGATGATAATATTTTTAATTAGAATTTTTTTAACGGATAGAAATATAGGTCTTCAAGACAATAAAAAAAGCGGTTAGGTAAATAATAATTTATTTAAAGAAACCAAAATAACTGCGATAAGTACTAACAAAAACGTGACCATTATAATCTACAAAAATACTAAATTACCTTACTTAGTGGCCAACACAAAACTTCAAAAAGACTTTGAGGTATAAATATTATTCAGCCCTCACAATTAACATGCTACAGACGTAAGAAAGATAAATAAAGAGAAGGTAAGAAGAAGAACTGATCGAATTCTGATATTGCTTTGCGCACTACCTACGATCTAAATCCTTGATCACGGATTCGGAAGACTGACTGGATTCGGATAATGCTTAGAGCGGATACGCACTACGTCCGAAACGAATCCGATCGCACGCCGCTCGGACTCTGCCCGGACGCAGTGCGCAAGTGTTCATACATATAAATCTATGGCTACTTTGGTTAGTCAATATCGTCTCCGAAGTGGAGTTTCACGGATGACGGAGATAAATCGGATGACAGAAATCGTGTCTAGTGAGTTATCTACCATACAAATAGTTCTACGACTAATTCGGACCGTATTTTCACGGATTCGGATCAGATGATATCGTAGTGCGAAACTGCTCTTAATGTTGTTTAATAATCTTGATAATTCACCAATATCAAAAGCCTATTCTTCTTCGGCAGCAGATTCCCCAGTGTCTTCTGCAGCAGATGCCGGAGTAGATAGCTCTATGTCAGTATCTGGTGCTGATGATGGAGGAGCACTGTCCAAATCTGATTGTCCTGTAATAATTTTAAACAACAATTAGACTCGACTGCCTCGGAGGCGTAGTGGTGCCAAGTTCGTGAGGTCCCGCGGGTTCGATTCCCAGGTCAGGCAAAGTATTATTGCATTTTTCCATTAGGAATTTATCTCAATGATAGCCTGAGTCTGGAACTGTACCCGGTTCATGGCAATGTGTACCTGCTACTCTGCCTACCCCTTCGGGAAAAAAGTGTGATAGTATGTTAGATGTTAGAGACTGAAGACAACGAGGATGCTAAATTTCACTCGTAGCGGGCGCAAGCGCGACTGTTTCCTGCATTTTTCGAGGTCCTGTATTTTAATCGGACTCCATTTTACGGGATTCATGCAACTTGATGCCGCATTACAATGCAAGAATCCTAATTCCTACAGTATTCTTGCGAAACACTGGAGCAAGCAAAAATCCCATAGAATTTTGCGGGATCCTTCTTCACTTCACGGAATTCTACAGTATGAGGAATCCTTAACTTTTCGGGATCTGATTCTGGATTATCCTGCATTTAGATGGGTGATTTTTGCATTATGATACCGAATTCCACATCATAGGAATTTCCGCATTTTGCGGGATTTCTGAATTTGGTGGAGTTCCTGCATTTTGACAGCCTCGCTGGCTCAGATGTTAGTAACTCTACTTTCTGTGCCGCAGGGCCCGGGTTCGATCCCCGGCCAGGTCAAACATTTGTGTGCATGAACATGTCTGTTTGATCTGTGTCTGGGTGTTATAAGCTTATATAAGTATGTATATCAGTCATCTGGTTACCATAGTACAGGCTTCTAGCCTAGTTTGGGACCAGATGACCGTGTGTGGAAGTTGTCCCATATTATTATTATATTATTATTATTATTTTGATGCGTGTTACATCCAGCGACTCTACTATCCCCGCTGACGTCACACCCAGCTTACTCTTGGCCTCGAACCGACGTCACAAAGGGCCGACGCTGCATTTTAGGCTGTTTTCGCCTGCCCGATGCCTGCACCTCAAAGACCCAACACTTCGGTCCTAACATCGGACCGTTGTCGCCGCATTTAGATATAAGATAGATTTAGCACATTATCGCAATGTGAATTTTATTAAAGACCTAGTACATAGAAGAGGTTTTTGGATTCTCCTGCGCCCTCCGGCCCCGGCATATATAATTGGCGCAGTCGACGGTAGGATGCTCGATAAATAGGTTATCTTACCTATCCGAGTATCCAGGACCTACTTCATCAGCTACGGACCGCGAGGCGTATCCGAAAATCGATACAGCAGCAGCGAGGACCCAAAGACACAGTGAGTACCTTAGATGAATACTATGGTTGCTCTCCCCTATGTATTAAGTCTATTTTACACTTTCAATGTGTAAGATAATTCCGAGATTTATTTCCAATCAAGGCAATCAAGGAACCCCCTAGGTATTAAGTCTATTTTACACTTTCAATGTGTAAGATAATTCCGAGATTTATTTCCAATCAAGGCAATCGAGGATCCCCCTAGGTATTAAGTCTATTTTACACTTTCAATGTGTAAGATATTATATTCCAAGATTTATTTCCAATCAAGGGAATCGAGGAACCCCTAGGTATTAAGTCTATTTTACACTTTCAATGTGTAAGATAAATTCCGAGATTTATTTCCAATCAAGGGAATCGAGGAACCCCCTAGGTATTAAGACTATTTTACACTTTCAATGTGTAGGATAAATTCCGAGATTTATTTCCAATCTAGGAACCCCCTAGTTTAGATATGTTAGAAATAACGTAGAGATATATTTAGGTAATTTATGTTGTATTGAGTAGAGTAAAATTATATAGTTAAATAGATCATATATTACTTTAGACTTATTCTCTCACACAGTTTCATAATCCACATTTTTAATGTTCTTTACTAAAGATATTTTTTTTACATATTTCATAGGCAGCTTTATAGGAAATAGTAAAATCAGTATGGAATTAATGAATAAGATCACGATGTTGAAATAATCACTCTACCTTGCCATCTTTCTCAGAATTTTGTGCCAAGTGAGAATTGCTCCAACTGTTTCATTAGGTATTGCGACATTGGTCCACACCTGCATAGCACATACTTGATAAGTGTTTGCAATTCAGAGAATTGGTTAAATTATCTGCTGCTTTAACTATCACAACCTATTTTTAGGATAGGATTTAGATAGTTTTAGTTCATATAATATTAGATTGCCCTTACAAAAAATTTCGAAAGCCTTGTCTATCTTTATTACAATTTTTATATTGTCAAATAATTCTCTCAAAATTTCCTATCCATTATTACCCATCCTATTCTCCTATAGTATGTGCAACCTGGTATAAAATCTAAGTACATAGAGACAGAATGTCCGAAGGAAACTACAAGAAGACCACATCTACACTCACTACATACCATCGATGATGATCACCAACTGAAGACTCAAGAAAAGCACTTCTTCTTCAAACAACACTCAAATTACGCTATGGAATTATTGCCTGCCGATGACCATCACCATCCAGAGTTTCTGCATTATGTAACCACAATCAAGTCCAAACCTGTATCACTTTACGACCTACGACATCAAGTTCTGCCACCGTGTCGTCGCTCCTACAGAATCAACGGAATTTTTATCATCCATCACCCATGAAATATGCTACCAACCTAGATAATTCTTCATGCACAGAAAGCGCAAAATTAAATCGCTCATGCCGCAGCACCGAGTCAGCATCGTTCCAGCAACTTTTTCGGTCAAGACTCTCCATAGTTGCTGATCTTCGGGAGGGAGATGTTACATCCAGCGACTCTACTATCCCCGCTGACGTCACACCCAGCTTACTCTTGGCCTCGAACCGACGTCACAAAGGGCCGACGCTGCATTTTAGGCTGTTTTCGCCTGCCCGATGCCTGCACCTCAAAGACCCAACACTTCGGTCCTAACATCGGACCGTTGTCGCCGCATTTAGATATAAGATAGATTTAGCACATTATCGCAATGTGAATTTTATTAAAGACCTAGTACATAGAAGAGGTTTTTGGATTCTCCTGCGCCCTCCGGCCCCGGCATATATAATTTGCGGGATTGTAACATTCTTGCTCACTATCCTCACCTTTAGTTCGAATGGGGTAGTAAAACAAGTACCTGTAATATCTTCAGGCACTTCATAGCCATCAGCTTCGGCGCCCGCGACTGTGATATCTTCTGGTACTTCATCTTCATAATTAATCACATTTGTTGGTGCCTAAACAAATATTTTATCCTCTATAGTCCGTTCTTAATGTAGAAAAAAAAACGGTCAATGACCCTAAGTATAATAAATACTAAAGCAATAGTACAAATACAAGCAAGAATAGCTTTTAATATAGTACCCCACCCTCTCTACCCATGGAGCTGGCTAAGGATCAGATTTAGAGGACGAGCAGTACCGTACTCTCTGTAAAACCATCGGATTTTCCTCGCCAACTCACCTGCAAAGCGAGGTGAGTTGGCAAAACTCCCTCTTAATTGAAATTTACGGGGAGGCCTATGGTCAACGGTGGACTTCCTATGGCTGAGAAGATGATGATGATGAAGCAATAGTAGGACGATGATAAAGTATCATAAAGACAAGCTACCTGCATACCAAATTTCAACACAATCCATTCAGTAGTTTTTGCATGAAAGAGTAACTAACCATACACACATCCGTCCATCCATGCAACCTTTCGCTTTATAATATTAGTGTGGTGTGATGAATGAGGGTGATAATATTAGTGACGTTGACGGAATAATGATGAATCCTTACTTGAGAGAAACTTATTTTCTGCTGCGACTGCTCGCCAGGCATCAGACTCTGAGTTCGGCTCCTTCTTTTTTCTGTAACTGACGCTGAACCTACTGACACGCGACTCTTGCGGGCCTTGCTGTCATATGCTTCGTCTGATGGAGACAAATTACCAAAAATATATCATTTACATACTATTTATTTATTTACTTATATACTATGACAGAACGGGTTTATTCAATCACAATACTAGGGTCTTTCTTCCGGACGTCCCTGTATCAAATCCGGAACATCCGGTCTCTAAATTGAGGAAACTTGCTCTGTTACAGTGCTCATTCTTATATCATTATCTCAGCCGTTGGAAGTCCACTGCTGGACATAGGCCTACCCCATAGATTTCCATAGTCCTTTTAAGGTGCTTCTTGCGTGTTCCTGCAGTATTTACTAGGTCATCCTGTTCATCGTTCTACGCTGCGGTTGCCTGTCCTTGGTCTCCAGTCTCCATTCAAGAACCTTACAGCCCGTCAGCTTAACGTGCTATGTGCACAGCTTCAACTCGCTAATCTGGACTATGTCAGTAAATTTAGTTCTTCTACGGATCTGTAGGTACTAATCAGAAATGAGGAATAATTTCTGATTAGTAGAGAAATCCCGAGCATAGCTTGTCTGTTCTAGTTTGTCCGAGACTGACACAGTAATGACTACAATTAATATGTCTTACCATCCATAGGTTCATTAATAGCTTGATCGATACGACTGGCCATACTCTTGGTTTCCGTAGCCAGGGTCTTAGAAGTCAAGCTCTTACTGGTTAGGTTTTTGGCGGCACTACTCTTGGAAGCTAGACTTTTAGCCGACAATGATGGGCTGCTTTGGAACCTGCAAGATTAATTAAAAAAATATATATTTTTTTTGTATTCCTTGAGAACAGATTCTAAGATCCGGAGAATATATGGTGGCTCATTCACCTGTTCCTTCTTTAATGTATACTACATTATACATTAAGTAGTGTAAGAACTAATCACTGCTCAGGATTTTTTGTAAGGCGCTTTTTTTAATAAGCGTATATAAGTACTTATGTAGAAACGATCCTGCGGTCACTTAGCGAGTTATAAAAGAAAAAAATATATTATTTATTATTATATGTATTCTACCGTTTTTACTTTATGGGTATCAAACGTGGGCATTGACAGTATAACTCGCAAGTAAAATAAAATTTGTCAGAACGTAATATAGAGAAGCACAATAGGAATAAAAAGAAAAGCCCGTGTAAAATGAGTTGACAAAAAAGAACACAAACTAATAGAATGCTTACATAATTTATAAACAACTAAAGTGGTGATGGACGACACATATGATAAGCGAAAGGAAGGAGAAATGGATAAGACCAAAAACTGAATGGTACGAGAAAGTAAAGGAAACAGAGGTAGACAGACTATGAGATGGAAAGATGACATCAGGAAATTAGCGGGCCCAACAGGAACCCGTACAGCTAACGACAGGATAGGAAGGAAATCTCTATGTTGCGAAACAAGCATTAGCCTATTATGGAACGTATGCCGATAAGTCTACAAGTCTATAAGCATATTTAAAAATGTATGTAGGTAAAGTTATTATTATTATGTATAAACAGCAATAAAGGCTAACATTACATAAATACATTATATATATTTATTATGTAGTTATCAAGTAATGACAAGAAAGGTAGCGACAGGCGTTTTGTATGTCATTAGTCGACGTTTCTATTAAATTGATATTTATATTCCTATGGGTATAATTTTTCTTCTGACCTGGTAGCTTTGGCGTCTCCCGGAGACACATCACCTTCAGGAACATCAGCATAATGAGGCTGCTCAGGGTTTTCCACGTGAGTGAGCGTCTTCATGGGGTCGTATGGCAACTTCAGCTTATCACCCACTACTTCGTCGAACATTTCCTCTACATTCTCTTCGCGCACTTTTATGTTCTATAATAAAAAAAATATACTATTGGATCACCTTTAAAGTAACCTAAAGTAGTCTAAAGTCACCTCCTCATTGCAGCAAATTTTTTTATAACCTATTTTATTAAATTTTGGCCTCAGATGACTTCTATACAGCTTAACTGGGCAGTTTGCGAGCGCAGGTGGCACTCGACCCAAAGTTTAAGGGCGACAAGCTCAAAGTTATGGAAGATTTTAGTTATCTCATGTTAGAGAGCAAACTAAAAATAAGTAATTAAGTAAGACACTAACAATAACAGGTCCCAAGTCGATTTCCCTAGAGCAGGCGATGTCTATGGGCGGTCCGGGAAGCTCCACCTTCGGTCCTTGCTTCTTCTTGGGTTTGAGATGGCGAAGGAGATTGCGACGAACGTAGTAGCCTCTGTAGGCTGCCTAGAATAAAACATAGGTACAAACCTTCGTCACTCCAGACAATCGCCCGCGCGCAATAGTCTACTACTACTACATGGAAAACATAACGTGTTAACACACATTAAATGTGTGCGTAAGTAAGAGCGTTATTGCCTCATTGACTGCCTTAAACCTTGGTCGCAGGCGACGTAAAATGGCGAGGGGAAGTGAGTTTCGCATCCTAGTAATACATACATACATTTACGCCTTTTCACCCGAAGAGATAGGCAGAGGTGTACTCAGGACTCAGTCCCACAGTAGATACACCCACATTTCGCCAGTATGTTATTGGTACCATGTAATAGGAGGCGAGCCTATTGCAATCTACCGGGCACAGTTCCAGAATCCAGGCAGTTATTGAGATAATTCCTAATGGAAAATACCAATATTTAACACTGCCTGACTTGGGGATCGAACCCGGGACCTTGATTGGCAGCCGAACATGCGCCCTCTACTCCACCGAGGTAGTCTAAAAAGTTCTTAGTAATGGTTAGTAATATTTACTTAACGTAACCGACTAAAGCTCTAGCTAAAAGATTTCGCTGTCATAGTATGATAACCAAATTGCCAATACATTAAAAATAAACAAAGACTTGCAGCATTCGTTCGGATAGTTTGTCATCCGCAAAAATCAAATGAGAATAAAAAATCACTGCATTATCTTGGCAAACGCATACTAACTAAATGCGTCGTTTTTCGATTAAAGTTGATTTTGAAAGTTTGTGCGGGAAAAGGCGTGACAGGAGCAAGAGTGAAAGCTGAACAATGACATTACAAGTGGCTATACATAATATACTTAAATAGAACGGCAAGTGCCTAATTTGGGACGCTACTTGCGTTAGCACTGTTGCCGCCAGCCACCTGAGTCGCACCGTCCACTCACCGTCAGCAGCCGCGGAAGACGCCAGTAATAAGAAGAGGATCAAGTACGCAGCCTTGGAGCCGCTTTACCATTTTGTAGCTGTGGCCGTGGAGACTGGGTTGTTGGGGTGCAGAAGCAAAGAAATTTATGAAGGATTTAGGGCATAGACTAAGTCAAGTGACCGGTGACTCCCGCTCCGGTTCGTTCCTGGTGCAAAGGCTGGCCATTGCCATTCAGCGCGGTAAAGCTGCGAGTGTGATGGGCACCTTTGCTCAGGGAACAGTCAGGGGCGGGTTATTTGATTAATTTGACATGTACATTTATTGCGATTTATTGTTTAACTTTTACTTTATTTAATAGTGAAGTTTAGTTATAGATTTAAAATAAATATAATATTTAACTTAATTATAAGAAAACAAATGTTGAGAAAACTCAATTACTTGAATCTTCTGCGTAGCTCGATTCAACTCAGTGTACGAGGGTTTGGTGCTTTTGTACAACTGTAGAGTGCGCTCCGCTGCTATCTCCCACGGCTCGTCTGGGTGCACCTTTATATGCTGTAATAAAATCATCGTTATACTTCAGTATAAGACGTTTGTTACCTTGATTTTGATTGTTTATTCCAATTTCCGATCGGATTTCAATCGTTTTGGTCTTCTTAAAATATATGTTTCTATGGATAGTGATTAATAATTGTTTGGTTTAGTTAAGTTCTCTTATTGTCGGTTTCGTAACGTTTGATTTTTTACGTGGGAGGGGTGTTAACCCGCCGCACAACCCATAATGCTGAAGGACCACATCCTACTTTGGTCAGCGAGTCCATCGGACTTAGCCGGGTAGCTAGCTAGGCTGTGCTACCGACCATCCCCCCATCCGCCACCTGGGGGACGCCCCCCTACGCTGTGAGGCCCAGCGCGGGGACCAGTAGGACCAGTAAAGCAAGAGGATGGGGCCTGGAGGATCCGAAAAAATGCCGAAATTGAAGAGCTTGTGGCCGAGCCAAACATCATCGGCGAGACCAAAACACACAGACTTCGCTGGCTCGGCCACCTGGAAAGAATGGGAGAGGATCGCGGTGTGAAGAGAGCGTACCTAGGACGGCCTAGTGGTCGACGACCGGTTGGCCGTCCTAGGTACCGCTGGTTAGATGAGGTGGTAAAAGATATGTGCGCACTGCGAGTCGTAGACTGGCAGGAGGTGGCACAGGACAGGCCGAGGTGGAAGCTCTTGTTGTCGGAGGCCAAAACTCAGTTTGGGTTCACGCGCCAACCTAGTTAGTTAGTTAGTTAGGTAAGTTCTAAACAAGTCTTTATTTTATTGTCTTTCAGTCGTTTCAAGTATATTGTCAATCACGGTTCAGTTTAGCTTGGTTAAGAGGGGTTGCGCACTACGTTCGAAACGAATTCGATTCAAACCAGTGAAATATGATCCGAAGTAGTTGTAGAGCTATTTGTATGGTAGTTAACGCACTGGATAAGATTTCTGGCATCCGACATCCTCCGCGAATGTCCATTTCGGAGACGATATTGACGGACCGAAGTAGCTATAGTTTTGTTTGTACTTATATGGGTACACTTGCGCTCTGTGTCCGGACCGAGTCCGATCTAAATCCGTGAAATCCGTGTTATATTGTTATCTTAGGGAAAGGTCAGGTCAAACAACAACCGACGAGCATGCATGAATGTGATGAAAATGGAAGAAGGGAAAGTTGTATGTCAGGATCGTAGCAAGTGGAAAGAAATAGTCTCTGCCTACCCGAACGGGAACAAGGCGTGACTGTATGTATGTAAGTAACCTTTTCCAAGAGTTTCTTCCTGTACCAATAGTCACGGTACGCGTTTCTGATGATCTGACACACTTTGGTCGTCGTCTCTTCATCAAGAGTAACCTTCGTGAGGACTCTCTTCAGGATTTGCATTTCCTTTACCATCTCTGCAAGCAATATACCTAACCTTATTAAATAGGTAATACTTAAACTGTATCAGTATAGCGTCAGGTTATTATAACTTAAGAATACCATAATGCGTTGCAACAGTTTGCCCAGGACAATATTAATGATATGGGACAACTTCCACACATGGTCTGGTCCCAAACTAGGCTAGAAGCCTATACTATGGTAACCAGAAGACTGATATACATACTTATATATTATGCTTATAACACCCAAACACAGATCAGACACAGATCATGTTCATGCACACAAATCTTTGAACTGGCCGGAATCGAACCCTGCGGCACATCAAGCAGAGTTATTACCGCCTGAGCCAACGAGGCTATCGAAGGTTGGACGTATTACAATATTTATTAGGATATTATTGAATAATAATGGTATTAAAACATGATAATATGTTTGCAGTTTGTTATTTTTTTTTTGTATAAAACATTATAATTTTACATTGATATCATATTAAAATAATACCAAACATACTTACACAGTCACGCCGGTTTATTGTCATAATCCCGCCTTGTTCTGGTTGGCGTAGACAGATACTGTCTCATTATAATTTAAATAATCGCTGCACAATAAACAGTAGTACTATTACTAGTAGTATTATTAGTAGTACTATTTGATTTAGTAATCTTGCCCCAATGACTTATTAACACTATTAATGAAGATCTAACACAATGTCCTCTATGTCCTCAACACTATACACATAATATGCCTTTGTGAATCTCTTTGTCTCTTTTTGTATTAGCGTTCAATAAATAAATACAAGCGCTCTAACCATGCGCAGAAATCGATTTTTAGATCTGTTTGGACGTTTTAGACCAATACACCTGCGCAAAACCCCCCTCCACTTTTGCCGAGCGCTATTAAACCGTGACGCGACCTGTACAAGAATATTAACTATTACTATTACGCTGTTATTAAAATTTCTATGGTTCTAATACGAGTGGCGTATCCACTTGAGGCCGCCTCTAAGGGGGTTGATATACAAAGCGCTTCAAGCGCGCGGTCAGAAAACGTCAACGAACGCAACGAAGAAAAACGTGCGCGACGTCACTTATCTATTATTACCAATAATAACACAACGTATTACTAAAAGGGTTATCAGTCCTCTGGTTACAACAATACAGGCTTCTAGCCTAGTATGGGACCAAATTACCGTGTGTGGAAGTTGTCCCATATTATTATTATTTTCACTTAGCATATCCATTAAATAGTACATGTAGATATGATTCAATTTTATATAATGTAATGTAAATTTAAATTCATATAATGTAACTGTAGTATTTAATAAATTTTTAATGTAACAATAAAATAACAATAATGTAACAATAAGATAATAATTCAATAATTGTATTTGTAAAATATAATTTATTTAATTAATTTTAAAATTGTGATAATAATAATTTAAGGATAATTAATTGTGTGTAATGTTTTTTTTTATGGGTCTATGCAATCTGCAATAAATGTTTTTTTTTTTTTTATAGTGATTGTTTATGGGTCAGTGTCAATCCAATCTACCAAAAAACCGTTAAATCACCTCTCCCTTCCACCGGTTCATAGCCCGCTATTTCCTCCTTAATGATCTCCGACAGGTCTACCGCCTCAGGTCTCTCCATGCCGATCTGGACCAAATGATCAGACACGCTGGGTCTGCAGTCGCATAGGTCATCTAGAATCCTAACTGCTAGGACACCATGCTCGCGTGTGATGAGCAAGACTGATAGATAATTTGCTATGTAGTCGAAGACCTTGGGCGGTTGATCGCGAAGCACCTGTGAAACGCCTTGCATTCAGAAAAATGTACTCACACATTTTCATGATTGCTAGGATATATCGGAAGGTCTTTTTGGCTGAAAGACACTTTAATAATTTACCTATATCTATACTAATATTATAAAGAGAGAAACTTTGTTTTTTTGTTTTTTTTTTTGTAACGAATAGGCTCCGAAACTTCTGGACCGATTTTAAAAATTCTTTCACTTATGGATAGCTTAATTCAGTGTGAGTGACATAGGCTATATGAGATTTTGAAAAAAATAGGGATCCGTAAGAAAACTGCAATATTGTGAACCAAGGTGTCACATAATATAATTACCATATTCATAAATTTGCGTGCGCTGTGAAATCCATTGATGGTAGAATAATATAATGTACTAAGGGTTTGTAGCACTTATCAATATCTACAAAATAGTCCACGGAAATTTTATCCATCTATTTTGGTTTAGTCACAATAATCGAAACAGATATTATATGCATGCGCTGTGAAAAGTATTAGTGGTAGAATAAAGTAATGTACCTACTAGGGGTTTGTAGTAATTATAAATGCCTACAAAACGGTATACATAGATTATATCCATCTTTTTTGGTTTAGTCAAAATAATCGAAGCAGTGATTATTTTTCATGCGGTGTGAAAACTATTGGTGGTAGAGTAAAGTAATGTACTAGGGGTTTGTAGTACTTATCAATACACAAATTCAATACACAAAAACAAATACAAAATCAATATACAAAACAGTATACATAGATTATATCCATCTTTTTTGGTTTAGTCACAATAACCGAAGCAATGATTATTTTTCATGCGGTGTGAAAACTATCGGTGGTAGAATAAAGTAATGTACTAGAGGTTTGTAGTAATTATCAATATCTACAAAACAGTATACATAGACTATATCCATCTTTTTTGGTTTAGTCACAATAATGGAAGCAGTGATAATTTTTCATGCGGTGTGAAAACTATTGGTGGTAGAGTAAAGTAATGTATTAGGGGATTGCAGTACTTATCAATACCTATAAAACAGTATACATAGATTATATCCATCTTTTCTGGTTTAGTCACAATAATCGAAGCAGTGATTATTTTTCATGCGGTGTGAAAACTATTGGTGGTAGATTAAAGTAATGTACTAGGGGTTTGTACTTATCAATATCTTCAAAATAGCCCACGATAAATTTATACATGTGTTAAGGTTTGGTCATTGTAACAGAAATAGTCATTAATTTGCGTGCGCTGCGTAAACCATTAGGGTTATATCTATTAAAATACAATGTATCACGAATTTACTCCTGTTAAACGTTCACTATACCTACTTCTGCTACCGTGCGAAGCCGGGGCGGGCCGCTAGTACTTTATAAATAAATACAGTAATGAATTAATAATAAAAAATAAATTGGATTGACTTATAAGCAGATTACCTAAATAGTCAAAAGCTTAACGAGGCACGAAATTTCTCGGAATAGGAATTAAGGGATGGGAATTTCGAGAATAACTGTCTCCCACTTAACCTGCCATGATTCCACACACATCAGAATTGGCATTGTGTCTAGTGTGGATCCACGTTCTGGCAAACGAAGGTTTAAGATTATATGAACTCTGGACTCAACTCAACTAATTACGCCAAATCGGCGTAACCGAGCCTGTCCGACACAATTTTTCAAGCACACAGGCATTCTTTGCGAACTGTTTTTCGTATACACTACAACGTCATAATTCTATGCACTACAATTAAAATACAATACAATTACAATTACTACAATTTGAAAATTGCCGCATTTTAGAAGCCGTCGTTTTTAGCTACGGCGCCTTCTAGTCGGAGCGCCATGGCAGTAAGGACTTATCATTCATGTTGGATTATCTAATTGATAAAAGGAGAGATAGGGTACGTTCTCCCAGCGCTTACTTAACAAATGGCACGTGCAATTTGCTCAGAATGAAGTTTGCACAGTGACATATCATGAACAACAAAGTAAGAATTACGTACCTAAGTTACCTAAGATCGAAGTACGGCCGAGACAATACTATTATTCGCTCGTACGACCTTACTTTACTGACGTACGTGGACCTAATGGGACCTTATTTGAGCTTGCCATTTTCGAGAAGCCAGTACCTCATCTCTCCTTTTCTTTATAATATCAATGTTTGTACCTACCTCTCGCGTTATATCAGCCATAAGTTCTTTAAGACCTTCTGGTATGGTAAACACGTTAGCACATCCATGTTTTTGAAGTAAATCGTTCATTTGAATACTTTGATTTTATATTTTACTTTTTAACCTATATTTCATAAAACTCTTGTATGAATTTGACAGTCAATTTTGTGTCCATTTCTTTGTGAATGACAGCCGATAGAGGTTTTGTTTGCAGCCAGTTTCATTTTCAGAATAATAGGTATTTTTGAAAGAAGATTTCATTAGATGTTTAAAGGTGAACGCACATTAAATTTATCAGAGACGAACGAAACGAATTTTAGAATTCTTTATATGAAATCCTTTTTAAACCTCGCACACAAAATTCATTCATGTTTCCGATTCATATTATAAAGAATTTATAACATTCGTTTTCGGCGCGTTCGGCTCAGATAAAAGCGCGTTAACCTTTATGTAACTTAAGAGTTAAAATAAATAAAAAATAAACTAAGAAATTATAGTTGGCCAGTATTTTTCGAATTGTATTGTAATAATGAGTTAATTCAAATTACATAAATTGCGCAGTTAGCGTTCGTAATAAGATCGTCATAACATATGCCTGCAGTAATTAAAGAGTTTTAGTAAGAGGTTTAGTAATACATTTTTATTTAGATCTTGTTTGTTGTTTTTGTTGCATAATAAGTACTAGTAAAGACACCTAAATTCTAGTTTTTCTTAATAATAATTAACCACCCACGACTGAAAGAAGAGGTGTTATAAGATTGACAAGTCAATGTGTCCGTGTATTGTATCTGTGGCATCGTCTTATAAAGAAATGGAGCGTGTTGGATGCGGTTTTTTTGTTTGAAACATTGTGGTGTATTAACACTATTAACAGTAAGGCATACAAATCCCATAGCTGTTAAGTGAGGCGCTCTTAGCTTAAGAAAGCCCTAATTAAGAATTAGGGACTCTGATTCATTATAATAAAATCGGGAGAAGAGCTACTGGCTTCTCGAAAATGGCAAGCTCCAATTAGGTCCACGTATGTCAGTAAAGTAAGGTCGTACGAGCGTATAATATTGTTGTCTCGGTGGCACTTCGGTCTTAGATACGTCTTTCTATCTTTATTGTTCATTTATATAATATTATGTCACTGTGCAAAGTGCAAACTTCACACTGAGCAAATTGCACGTGCCAGTTGTTGAGTAAACGCTGGGAGAACGTACCCTATCTCATTGGGCATTGATTTTTGAAATAAATGAGTAGGTTATCTAAAATAATGTACTTAGGTTTTTTTTTATGATAGTGAGTAACAAGACGAGCAAATCAGGTTCCTGATGGTAAGCATCATGATTGCCCATAACAGACACAGTGCCACACAGTGTTTTAAAATTCAAAATTCTGCGCGGCACTGCACAGAGCCTGTCACCCTGAGATATGAGTTGTTGAATCTCATCATGCCCAGTAATTTCGCTGGTAACATTGCCCTTCATACCGGAACACAGTAATGTTTGCACATTACTGCTTGGCGGATGAATAACTGGCAAAGGTGTGGTACATCCCCAGGCGGCCCCCTGCAAAAGAGGCCTACCACTACAAACACTACTAAGTAAGATTTATTGGTGAAATAGACTAGGTTTTATCATTCCTCAGACTTAGACAATATTTCATAATGGGTGCACTATGAAATATTGTATTCATTGAGATATGTCACGAAAACACGATAGTCCGAATTCGAAGGCTAAAGAACCCGTTTATAATATTACAACCATATTCATTGTTAAATTAATCACCACTATAACATGAACCACAATCGCTTAACTATTCTTACTTTAATAAATAATTCCTTGGATTTTCATAAAATGGTCAATACGCAACGCGAATGAAAGAAATTCGACTTTACCTCCTTGGAATAAGGTTATCGAAATATTATGAGGATTGTTATTAATTTGTCGGTTGTCGTTTCATTCGAATAAGTAGACGTCTGTGAACGGCCGTGTGTGCAAATATGAGATAGGAAATGTAAATAATTTCAGTGATAAAATACAAAATACGGAATTCAACGTTCGAATGTGGTTAACGCGCTTTCGTGCTTTCGTTAGGTTTTTTATCATAAATCTACCTACATTCTAATTTGTGTTATGTTTTTGTGATTGTTAATCATAAGATTATAACATTGTTATGGCCAGTGACTAATTAAATTGTTTCAAGTGCTTATACTACAGAACAATGACGATCTAATTTATATTAAACAAAGGAAACGGTGTCTTGAAAATCAAAAGACATTACCTATATCAGTACAAAACTAAACTTGCTACTGATTGCCGAGAGTTTTACTAAATTAAACATTACTAAAAAGATCAAATTGAAATAAGTGATGAAGTGAAAAATAATGGAGAATTTAAACTTTTGTCAGATAATTAAAATTTAATCAAGAACTATCACCCCATACATACACAACAACAATACAATGACTATCTAATTTAAACTACAAAGCCAAGCAACTTAAGACGTAGAAAACACTAAAAAACGAAAACAAAAAGACTGAAAAACAAAGTAACAGATTAAAAGATAAAACATGGAAGTATCATCAGCCAAGGTCATATCCATGCTGGCTCTAGGCCTCGGCAGCTTCATCTGTGGAATGCTCCCAGCATGTATCTCCGACAGCTCACGACAGAAGCACCCTCTTCTCATATCTTGCCTTCTCTGTTTCGGAGGCGGCGTGCTTCTCTCTACTTCCGTAGTCCACATGCTTCCCGAAGCGAAAGAAAAAATTAAAAACGCAGAATTAATGTTCTGCATAGGATTCTTCATCGTCTACTTAGTCGATGAAGTGGTGCATCTGTTTTATCGACAAAATCAGACTTTGGGTCATGAGAGAAGCTATGGGTCGGGAGAAAGAGCGCAGTTGCTTCAAGGAAGGAATTCTGATGGCGAATTGAGGGAGAGATGTTGTGGTGACGCAGGCAATCCGAGGATGTGCCATGTTAGTCATACGGAGCCTTGCAATAAGAGTTCTTCTGGTATTATAGGGCTTCTGGGGGCTTTGTTTGTGCACAGTCTTTTGGAAGGTCTGGCTATTGGACTGCAGGATACTACTTCTAAGGCAAGTCAATCTTTTTATTTTATGACAGTGAGTGACAAGACGAGTAAATCAGGTGCCTGATGGTAAGCATTAGTATGATTGATGAAGTATGACACCCACAGTGCCACCCAGTGTTTTAAAATTCAAAATTCTGCGCGGCACTGCTCTGCGCCTGTCACCCAGAGATTTGAGTTGTTGAATCTAATCATGCCCAGTAATTTCGCTGGTAACATTGCTCTTCATACCGGAACACAGCAAAGCCTACCAATACAAATAATAGTTACTTTATATTTTATTAGTAGGTACGCTAGAGTATACGATAGTACGATACCTACTTGATAATTTTTTCATTCAATAAACATAACATAACATACATTCACGCCTTTTTCCCGAAGGGGTAGGCAGAGGTGTACCCAGGACTCAGTCCCATAGTAGATACACCCACATTTCGCCAGTATGTTATTGGTCCCATGTAATAGGGGGCGAGCCTATTGCCATATACCGGGCACAGTTCCAGACTCCAGGCAGCTATTGAGATAATTCCTAATGGAAAAATCCAATATTTAGCACTATGCCTGACCTGGGGATCGAACCCGGGACCTCTTGATTGGCAGTCGAGCATCCGCCCACTACGCCACCGAGGCAGTCCATTCAATAAAAATAAATATTATTTTGTATAATCCTCGCCTCGGTGGCGTAGTGGTCGTAAGATACTGTCGATCATGAGGTCCCGAGTTCGATTCCCAGGTCAGGCAAAAAGTTTACCTATTGGATTTTTCCTATATAATATATGCTTACTAGTGTAAGAACAGTGGCTTTGCCCGCTCTCAATTACGAAATATGGGAGTCATAAACCAAAACTTTGACGCCCCTTTTGGACCCCATAGAAAGTCATTTTTTAAAAATCATTTCTTAGCACACGTCCAGACAACGTAAAGAACCTACAGTCCAAGTTTCAAGTCTCTAGGATCAGTGGTTTGGGCTCTGCATTGCATGTCAGTCAGTGAGTCAGGTAGGATTTTATAATATATGTGATAACACACACACACAGACACAGATCAAACGGACATGTTCATGCACACAAATGTTTGACCTGGCCGGGGAATAACCCCGGGGCCTGCGGCACAGAAAGCACAGTTACTACCGTCTGAGCCAATGAGGCTGTCAAATACTATTATGTAGATGACCCACATTTGAAGAAGGATTATCGTCCAGTTTCGTGATAAACAATATATTATGATAATATTATCATTGTAGTTATCGAAATAACGACAAGTATTGGTAGGTGCAGCGCCGAATGCACGTTATCATTTTTATCTATACTAATATTATAAAGAGAGAAACTTTGTCTTTTTGTTTTTTTGTTTTTTTGTTTTTTTGTTTTTTTGTTTTTTTGTTTGTAACGAATAGGCTCCGAAACTACCGGACCGATTTTAAAAATTCTTTCACTTATGGATAGCTTAATTCAGTGTGAGTGCCATAGGCTATATGAGATTTTGAAAAAAAATGGGGATCCGTAAGAAAACTGCAATATTGTGAACCAAGGCGTTACATAATATAATTACCATATTCATAAATTTGCGTGCGCTGTGAAATGCATTGATGGTAGAATAATATAATGTACTAGGGGTTTGTAGTACTTATCAATACCTACAAAACAGTATACATAGATTATATCCATCTTTTTTGGTTTAGTCACAATAATCGAAAAAGTGATTATTTTCATGCGGTGTGAAAACTATTGGTGGTAGAGTAAAGTAATGTACTAGGGGTTTGTAGTACTTATCAATACCTACAAAACAGTATACATAGATTATATCCATCTTTTTTGGTTTAGTCACAATAATCGAAAAAGTGATTATTTTTCATGCGGTGTGAAAACTATTGGTGGTAGAGTAAAGTAATGTACTAGGGGTTTGTAGTACTTATCAATACCTACAAAACGGTATACATAGATTATATCCATCTTTTTTGGTTTAGTCATAATAATCGAAAAAGTGATTATTTTCATGCGGTGTGAAAACTATTGGTGGTAGAGTAAAGTAATGTACTAGGGGTTTGTAGTACTTATCAATACCTACAAAACAGTATACATAGATTATATCCATCTTTTTTGGTTTAGTCACAATAATCGAAAAAGTGATTATTTTTCATGCGGTGTGAAAACTATTGGTGGTAGAGTAAAGTAATGTACTAGGGGTTTGTAGTACTTATCAATACCTACAAAACAGTATACATAGATTATATCCATCTTTTTTGGTTTAGTCACAATAATCGAAAAAGTGATTATTATCATGCGGTGTGAAAACTATTGGTGGTAGAGTAAAGTAATGTACCAGGGGTTTGTAGTACTTATCAATACCTACAAAACAGTATACATAGATTATATCCATCTTTTTTGGTTTAGTCATAATAATCGAAAAAGTGATTATTTTTCATGCGGTGTGAAAACTATTGGTGGTAGAGTAAAGTAATGTACTAGGGGTTTGTAGTACTTATCAATACCTACAAAACAGTATACATAGATTCTATCCATCTTTTTTGGTTTAGTCACAATAATCGAAAAAGTGATTATTTTTCATGCGGTGTGAAAACTATTGGTGGTAGAGTAAAGTAATGTACTAGGGGTTTGTAGTACTTATCAATACCTACAAAACAGTATACATAGATTATATCCATCTTTTTTGGTTTAGTCATAATAATCGAAAAAGTGATTATTTTTCATGCGGTGTGAAAACTATTGGTGGTAGAGTAAAGTAATGTATTAGGGGTTTGTAGTACTTATCAATACCTACAAAACAGTATACATAGATTATATCCATCTTTTTTGGTTTAGTCACAATAATCGAAAAAGTGATTATTTTTCATGCGGTGTGAAAACTATTGGTGGTGGAGTAAAGTAATGTACTAGGGGTTTGTAGTACTTATTAATACCTACAAAACAGTATACATAGATTATATCCATCTTTTTTGGTTTAGTCATAATAATCGAAAAAGTGATTATTTTTCATGCGGTGTGAAAACTATTGGTGGTAGAGTAAAGTAATGTACTAGGGGTTTGTAGTACTTATCAATACCTACAAAACAGTATACATAGATTCTATCCATCTTTTTTTGTTTAGTCACAATAATCGAAAAAGTGATTATTTTTCATGCGGTGTGAAAACTATTGGTGGTAGAGTAAAGTAAT
Organism: Hemistola chrysoprasaria; assembly: GCA_947063395.1. Taxonomy (NCBI): domain Eukaryota; kingdom Metazoa; phylum Arthropoda; class Insecta; order Lepidoptera; family Geometridae; genus Hemistola; species Hemistola chrysoprasaria. The sequence continues at coordinate 13,213,681 of OX346725.1, forward strand.
GTACTAGGGTTTGTAGTACTTATCAATACCTACAAAACAGTATACATAGATTATATCCATCTATTTTGGTTTAGTCACAATAATTGAAGCAGTGATTATTTTTCATGCGGTGTGAAAACTATTGGTGGTAGAGTAAAATAATGTACTAGGGGTTTGTAGTACTTATTAATACCTACAAAACAGTATACATAGATTATATCCATCTTTTTTGGTTTAGTCACAATAATCGAAGCAGTGATTATTTTTCATGCGGTGTGAAAACTATCGGTGGTAGATTAAAGTAATGTACTAGGGGATTGTATTAATTATCAATACCTACAAAACAGTATACATAGATTATATCCATCTTTTCTGGTTTAGTCACAATAATCGAAGCAGTGATTATTTTTCATGTGGTGTGAAAAGTATTGGTGGTAGAATAAAGTTATGTACTAGGGGTTTGTAGTACTCATCAATATCTTCAAAATAGCCCACGATAAATTATAACATGTGTTAAGGTTTGGTCATTGTAACAGAAATAGTCATTAATTTGCGTGCGCTGCGTAAACCATTAGGGTTATATTTATTAAAATACAATGTATCACGAATTTACTCCTGATAAACGTCCACTATACCTACTTCTGCTACCCGTGCGAAGCCGGGGCGGGTCGCTAGTATTATGATAAAATATTTCAACATTAATTATTTATTACGAAGGTAATTGATGCAACTTGCATTGTAAAATATTTATTTATTTTTAGTGTCCCGTACCGATAGGGTGCCGAAGGAACCCCCCTACAAAGCCTCCGCCGTCCGTATGTCTGTCCATCACAGGGCTCTATCTCATGAACTGTAATAGCTAGAGACTTGTAATTTTCACAATATTATATGCATTTCCGTTGCCTGTTTTATTGAAAACTGAATAAACACAGCTTAACTTACTAACTAAATACACTTCGAAAATTCACCGGCCGACATGTCAGCTTATAAACAATCCAAGTGCTCTAAACCACTGTCGTGTTGTGTAGCAAATCCCCCCTGTATATAAATCTCATTATTTATTATATATCTTATTTTTATAAACCGACAAAAATGCATTTAAAAACAACATATAAACGACACTATAAAAGTCAGTCTATTTTCAATAGGTTGCCACTTCGTTCACTTAATGAAATAATAACAACATTAACATGTAGGTAGAAAATAACAATGCGAACAAATTCATTTAAATAAAACATTATAAAATATAAAATAATAGTAAAACATGATTAAAACAGTGATATTTACCCTCTTTATACTTTATAAAACGAAAACATGGTAAATAGTTTTTGTTCAGCTCACAGGTATCAAGCTATATGTGACAAGTGGGAAACTTAAAAGACTTAAAAAAACTATTAAACAATTTATTTTTCAAAATGATAAAAAAATCGAAGAGATACATTGTCCTTGGCAAGGACCTGATAACTTTATCAAGGTTACGAATTATGTCGCGATTACGATTTAATGTTTTTTTAAGTAAATCAGACTGATTTACAGACAACAGTATTGTATTATTACTTAGGCACCTAGGTATCCATCCACTGCCCCTCTTTAATAAAACCTCATCATCATCAACATCAGCCGGAAGACGTCCACTGCTAAACATAGGCCTCCCCCATAGAACGCCAAAAACTATTGAAATGGGGGGTTTAGCTGTAATCACCACGCTTGTTTTTGACTACGTTAATTTAAGAGAGCCAGCCTAAGAAAGCGATTCAACGTCATTTTCAGCATGACAGTTTTAATTTCTCAACGGCATCTACCTATAGAGCTTGATGAAAAAAGGTTGGTTACTTAATTAAAAATTAACAAACGAATAAAAACTTTATGGTTGAAGTGAAATAGGTATGTCGGAATGGCGGAACATTTTCGAATAGTTACTCTGATAATGTCGTTTTAAATTTAATTCTAAGAGATTTTGCGGTTACTATTTTTGTGATATACCTATTACCGGTTAAAAACTGGTATTTAATTTAATTATTAATATTAATTTAAGTATGTACGTTAAGTTGTTCATTCGTGGTCGAAGACTCATAAAAAGAGGACAGAAACTGTATACTAAACTAGGAGGTTACGCAATAAAACACAACTTTTATAATTTTTCCATTCGCACTTGAAAACTTTACTATCTTTTTAACTTTAATCAAAAAAAAAGGCGGCGTTGCAACATGATAATGAACAAGATGAGAAAACGTGGTAACTCTATTGATATGACAGCTAACCTAAAATTTTGAGTGACATTTCAACTTTTTTTTTAAATTTTATATTAGGTTCGCACTTCCTCACCGTAACCTTAAACAGAAACCTTATGCTATGAGAGATGTAGAATATCACAAATCGTTTTGACCTGTTACCGGTATATGAAAAAAATCACAATGCATCGTTTTGAAAGTCGTTTATTAAATACAATTATGTTTGTATCACTTTCTCCCACTCTTATTTATAAAAATTCTGAACTTACTTAAATTTTAGAGAAAATGGGTAAAGAATTACTGTTGATTTCGGCTACTGAGAATTAAATACACATAAAATTAAAACAATAGAATAAACTTTAGTTCAAAAGCGTTCATTTTTTGACAATTAAAAATCTTTTAAGAAACATTTCAATTCAATTGGTAAAAAGTAAAAATCACGAGAGTGAAAGATACGTAAAAATATCAAATAAATCAAAATAGTTCATTAGCTGTATTGGCCATCGATGACCGGACTCACTCACGCACGCACACCAGCGACCGTGCGCTCCCGCATAATGTGTCCGTCAGCTTGTCGAAATATTCGTCTAGATTTTGTATACGGCCTCTAGCATAGACCGTTGAGAAGAGGGTTAAGTTTGGAGTATCACTTAAGAGCTGTTCCTAACTTAAAACAATAACACTAGCGCGTCAGATTTTTGATTTACAGAATGCAGCAGACGTGAAGTTTAATTATATTATTATTGTGGTCCCAGGTGTGGTTGTTACTCGGAGCAGTGAGTTGTCACAAGTACGTGGTCGGGTTCTGTCTGGGCGCGGAGCTCTGTGCGTCGCTGCCGGGCCGGCTGTGTGCGCATATCATCTGTATTGTCATATTTAGCGGAGGGTATGTTTTATGACTGCCTCCGTGGCGTAGAGGGCGCATGCTCGACTGCCAAGCAAGAGGTCCCGGGTTCGATCCCCAGGTCAGGCAGTGTTAAATATTGGATTTTTCCATTAGGAATTATCTCAATAACTGCCTGGAGTCTGGAACTGTGCCCGGTAGATGGCAATAGGCTCGCCCCCTATTACATGGGACCAATAACATACTGGCGAAATGTGGGTGTATCTACATGGGACTGAGTCCTGGGTACATCTCTGCCTACCCCTTCGGGAAAAAGGCGTGAACGTATGTTATGTTATGTTATGTTTTATGTGGTTCATATGTGGTTGCTACTATGAGCAGTGAGTTGACACATAGACGTATGTATTACGTTTATCTGTGTATTAGATATGTGTTAATTTTATTATGTACTCGCACTGATTAATACTATTTCTGATAATGTACATCCTCTTAGCGGCAGCCACAATTTGCACCAATGTTAATTCAACAATTGTCAAAGGACTCGACATTATGTATTACTTATTGATAGTGAGTAACAAGACGAGCAAATCAGGTGCCTGATGTTAGATAAGCATGATTGCCCATATCAGACAGTGCCACCCAGTATTTTATAATTCAAAATTCTGTGCGGCACTGCACTGCGCCTGTCACCCTTATGTTTGAATATTCACATTTTAAGGAGTTCAAAAAGGGCGTCAAAGTGTTTGATGTAAAACTCCAATAGTTCGAAATAGCGTGCAGGTGAAGCCACTAGGCTTACACTAGTGTAATATATTTTACTGTTACGTTTCAGATCGGTAGTCGGTATAGCCGCAGGTGCAGGGTTAGATTCAGTTGGCATGCTGCAAGACTCACCCGCTGTTAATGTAATGCAGGTGAAAATATTATAAATAATAAATAAGAGTATATTTTCATTGCGTTGACTTAAAAGTTTGATCATTTCACAGCAGCAAAAAGAAAGAGGACCTTTTAGCAGATTGACACAATCCTATGGAAAATTTACTAAATCGATGTATTTTTCTATTTCCGCCGAATACAGTAAACTTATTTGATATATTTATATCCTGATATTTTAAAGATGAAGTAAAGTATGTCCCTATCATTTAATTTTTGTTTATAAACTCTAATTTTTTTTGAAGTGAACGTCCAATCACGCGAGTAAAACTGGGATTTTTGGAAGTTTACTATGAAAAAACAAATGGTTTTTAAGAAAAATTTAAATGATAGAGACATAGGTTACTTCACCATAAAAATATCAAGATATAAATTTATTAGAATGAGCTTATTATATTCGAACGAAACAGGGGAATACAAAACATCGATTTGGTAAATTTTTCATAGGATTGTGTCAAATTCCTAGAAGGCCGCGTATGCTCTTTTATGGGACATGACAGACGGCCACCGAAGTGATCCTTAAGGAAAACAAGGATTAATTAGTCCGTATGCAACCCTAAAAAAAATTACGCTACTATCTTTCTGTAAAGTGGGCTTCTGGTGGGCGCTAGGGTTATTTCCACCATCTTATCTGTTCAGGTAACAGCAGACAAATACGTATTTTACTTCGCAGATAACGGTTGCTTCATTATTTCTTCCAGGCGTTAGCAGCGGGTACGTTATTATACGTGACAGTGAGCGAGGTGATGCCTAGAGAGCGCGCGCGCTGGCACGAGCGCCGCCGCGGCGCAGGACTAGTGCAGTTCATTGCTGTTGCTACTGGGTTCGCTGTTATGGTGCTGCTCACTACTTATCTAGGTAACATTATTGTGATAATTACGTGACAGTGAGCGAGGTGATACCTAGAGAGCGCCGCCGCGGCGCGGGACTAGTGCAGTTCATTGCTGTTGCTACTGGGTTCGCTGTTATGGTGCTGCTCACTACTTATCTAGGTAACATTATTGTTATAATTACGTGACAGTGAGCGAGGTGATACCTAGAGAGCGCCGCCGCGGCGCGGGACTAGTGCAGTTCATTGCTGTTGCTACTGGGTTCGCTGTTATGGTGCTGCTCACTACTTATCTAGGTAACATTATTGTGATAATTACGTGACAGTGAGCGAGGTGATACCTAGAGAGCGCCGCCGCGGCGCGGGACTAGTGCAGTTCATTGCTGTTGCTACTGGGTTCGCTGTTATGGTGCTGCTCACTACTTATCTAGGTAACATTATTGTGATAATTACGTAACAGTGAGCGAGGTGATACCTAGAGAGCGCCGCCGCGGCGCGGGACTAGTGCAGTTCATTGCTGTTGCTACTGGGTTCGCTGTTATGGTGCTGCTCACTACTTATCTAGGTAACATTATTGTGATAATTACGTGACAGTGAGCGAGGTGATACCTAGAGAGCGCCGCCGCGGCGCGGGACTAGTGCAGTTCATTGCTGTTGCTACTGGGTTCGCTGTTATGGTGCTGCTCACTACTTATCTAGGTAACATTAATGTGATAATTACGTGACAGTGAGCGAGGTGATACCTAGAGAGCGCCGCCGCGGCGCGGGACTAGTGCAGTTCATTGCTGTTGCTACTGGGTTCGCTGTTATGGTGCTGCTCACTACTTATCTAGGTAACATTATTGTGATAATTACGTGACAGTGAGCGAGGTGATACCTAGAGAGCGCCGCCGCGGCGCGGGACTAGTGCAGTTCATTGCTGTTGCTACTGGGTTCGCTGTTATGGTGCTGCTCACTACTTATCTAGGTAACATTATTGTGATAATTACGTGACAGTGAGCGAGGTGATACCTAGAGAGCGCCGCCGCGGCGCGGGACTAGTGCAGTTCATTGCTGTTGCTACTGGGTTCGCTGTTATGGTGCTGCTCACTACTTATCTAGGTAACATTAATGTGATAATTACGTGACAGTGAGCGAGGTGATACCTAGAGAGCGCCGCCGCGGCGCGGGACTAGTGCAGTTCATTGCTGTTGCTACTGGGTTCGCTGTTATGGTGCTGCTCACTACTTATCTAGGTAACATTATTGTGATAATTACGTGACAGTGAGCGAGGTGATACCTAGAGAGCGCCGCCGCGGCGCGGGACTAGTGCAGTTCATTGCTGTTGCTACTGGGTTCGCTGTTATGGTGCTGCTCACTACTTATCTAGGTAACATTATTGTGATAATTACGTGACAGTGAGCGAGGTGATACCTAGAGAGCGCCGCCGCGGCGCGGGACTAGTGCAGTTCATTGCTGTTGCTACTGGGTTCGCTGTTATGGTGCTGCTCACTACTTATCTAGGTAACATTAATGTGATAATTACGTGACAGTGAGCGAGGTGATACCTAGAGAGCGCCGCCGCGGCGCGGGACTAGTGCAGTTCATTGCTGTTGCTACTGGGTTCGCTGTTATGGTGCTGCTCACTACTTATCTAGGTAACATTATTATGATAATACGTGACAAGCCCAGCAAGTAAGCGAGGTGATGCACAGAGAGCGACGCCGCGGCGCGGTTTAGTGCAGTTTATTGCTGTTGCTGCTGGGTTCGTTGTTATTGCTCACTAATCTACCTTAATAAGTATATCTAGGTAACATTATACGTGACAGTGATAATGCCCCTTACCCTTCTACCCTTGAGGGCAAAGTTTGGATATCAATTATTTAAATTCACCTCCAATTCTTGCACGATGAGTTCCATAAAAAAAAATACATTATTATTCTCGCCAAAAAAAATTATAAAATTAATAATTTCAAAAATATTTAATATATTTGAATTTATATTTTATTAGTTTGTATATGTATTTTAATTTTTATGTTAATAGTTCGTGTCTTGGATGTTCTTTTTTTGCATTTAATTTTTTTTTCTCATTTTACAGATTTTGATGGAGCATAGGTAAAAAAGTAGCAGGTTTTAATTGATGGGTACTTTTTAATTTAGAGTTAATTATTTGATTATTTTAACCTAAGTAAGAAATGTGACTAAAACTTATGTTCTTGACCATTTTATTTTATTGAGTATACTCATTTTATTTTTGTAAATTCCATTTTTATATTGACTTATTATGCTTGCCAGAAGCATTAGCTATTATTTTAATTATAGAATTAAATATATTATAAGTTGGTAATCAATTAATTATTAGTAATTAGTAACATTAAACTAAGTAATTATGAAGGAGACAATAAAACATAATATTGTGCTATTTCAGATTTTTATTTTATTTAGTTTTGTTTTGATGTCAACAATTTCATTATAATTATAATGATACATTTATAAATAATATTATTATTGTGATGAAATATTGAGATATTATATTATTAAAATTAAGTTAAAGAAGAACGGGTCAATTTATTTCATGAAATATTTTGTACATTTAAATTTATGAACAATATTAATTATTAAACTGTAATATTGGTAATATCGATGTCACCTGTTTTAGTAAGTACCTACAACACAGGCCTTTTGGTAATATATCATAATTAAATTAAAATATTAACAAGATCTGTGAATATTACGTGACTTTTTAGCAAAATAATAATATTAAATAATTATTGCTAATTAACAAGCTGCTATTATTAATAATATTGTTACTTTTACAATTCAATAATAATAAACGATGGCACGGTTGTTTAAGATAATATAAGTTGTAGCGCCATCTATCAAAAAAATAAGAAGGATAAATTCAAACCAACTCAACGACAGATGGCGCTTAAAATATGGCATTAATCTTTCTACTCGATGATAGATGGCGTAAGTAGATTATACAACTAAATGCACAATAATTATAATCTCAGTCGAAAATACTTTTGCATTAAGTATAATAATATTATGTACTATTTACATTAAATAATATAATATTATATGGAAGCGAACTCTATTTACAGTCAAGTTCTTAGTTGGAGGCTAACTAACACCCGTAGGTATTTAAGAACAATACTATGATGGCCCGAACGCATAGGACCAGTAAATCCAAATGAAAACATTTGCCTGCATTGAAAAACGCGGTGAGCAATTGCTTACTTAGCACAGTGCCTATCATAAGTATTGTACATGAATACGCGTGTTAGCCTAAGAGGAAAGGACCCCTAGAAATTTGACATCCTATGAAAATTTTACCAAATCGAAGTTTTGATATAGAAAACTATCAGAATATATAGGAGGTTCTGGTTTTTGGGCTGCGTCGACCTTACAATTATAATTTTTTATTTGATAGATCTAATAACAAGATTTTCAAAAGTGCATAAATATTATTATTATGTACCTAATTAATAAAATAAGCAAATGCTCTACTAAAATCCCTGGATTCTAAACCCGTTTCCTTTACCGAATGGGTTAATTATATTTGAAGGAAACATCGATTTGGTAATTTTTGCATAGGATAGAGTCAAATTACTAATTTTTGATGTATTTTCTTAATGGTCACTGAAAAAGTGCTTGCGCAGCACATTCCCAGCCAATAAAGGTGTTATAGAATTAATTTATGACACTTAGTGCGACTTTTAAAGTGACATGACCCAATTTTTTAGCATTTATAATTATTATTCGTATGTATGTCGTGTTATGAGTCAGTGCTGACACAAGACACCTCTGAGTCTGCCGCACGAAACTCTAAACTTCCTCCAATTTCATGCTCGACTGTACTTCTGTATTTCAGTAAATCACGTATTTCAACAGGAGGTATAAATATTTACTTATGAATATAATAGCTACATTTAAAAAATCATTACAAAATAAAAAATAATACAGATCTTTGACTCGACGCACTTAATACTAAAAGTTAAGTTCAATATAATATAAACAAAAATTACGTTATACACTGTTATTTGAATAAATATTTTCTTATAAATTAATATGTGGGAAGAGAGCGTTTTTACATTCAGTGGAACGACTTCGAAGTTACGAATTTATCGTCATAACATAGGTACGTATGGAAAAAGAAAAAGACAATATCTAATAATTTGTAAAAATTATTATCTTGAAAATATAATTATTATAAGAATACAATGTAAATAAATAGTAGTAGGTAGTGTGGTATATCATTAATATTATATTATGACGATAAACGTAGCCACAGGACCTCATAACTTAGAAGTATGAAATCACAGATTGTTATTGATCCTAGCTTAGAATATCTGATTATTACTTTATTACCTAAGTTCATAATTACAATTACCTAATATAATTTTTGAAATTCATAGAAAACCCAGGTACTAATGTTTGAAAAGGTTTTGTGAAAAAATATTTTGGATGTTAACCAAAGTAGTGACAGTGGCGTGAAAAAAGCAATTTTTTCAAACTTGTTAGAGAACTATATTTTAATTTTAAGTGCATACAATCACGCTTTTTCCCGAAGTAGGCAGAGGTGTACCCAGGACTCAGTCCCATAGAAGGTATACACAAATACACGCCAATTGAATATATATTTATTTATAAGTGCGTATTTATTTATTTATTTATAATTCAGCACAACGCTAGGACTAACTTAATGCTAGTGTAGCATTTTCTACCAGTTATCCAAAAACTAGAGAAAATGTTACAGAAATGGGGTGGAGCGCAAAACATGAATACTTTAAAATATACGCGTACGCGGCCTTCTAGGAATTTGACACAATCCTATGAAAAATTTACCAAATTGATGTTTTGTATTCCCCTGTTTCCTCTGAATATAATAAACCCATTCTATAAAACTTATATCCTGATATTTTTATGGTGAAGTAACCTATGTCCCTGTCATTTTATTTTTTCTTATAAGGCGTTCACTACAAAAAAATGTAGCGTATATAAACGAAAATAAAATAGTAGGGACATATCTTACTGCATCCTTAAAATATCAATATATAAATATGTTTACTGTAGGTATTCAGAGGAAACAGGGGAATACAAAACATCGATTAAGTAAATTTTCCATATGATTTTGTCAAACTGCTAAGAGGTCCTGTATCCTGTTAAGGTGTTTTGTTTAAGACAACAGTCGTTGGATTGCTAGCAATTTAACCAACCTAGTACCTAGGAACTTCGTGAAATCCAAAAATTATATTAGTATCTTGTCTCAAAATGTAGGCTCCATACGGTAACTATTTTAGATTTAAACTGAATCTATTAAGGACACTTTAAAATGTGAGGTATATTACAAAGGGCTTTAAAAATTCTCTGCCTAAAGTATGAAACTTCCTGCAAAATTATTTTACAAGAACTGAAATCTTAAATTTATATATATGTGGAGTAAACTTCGTTACATTTGATTCAACCAATAAAGTGGTTCTGGCGCTTCGCCTGCCGCTGCCGCTGCACACTAAAAAGGTTTTTGACAGATTACTATAGTAAATCAATATTTTTGTCAATCAGTTTAGTTTCAGAACTGAAACTGTTTTACAGGAAGCTTGATAATTTAGTCGAACTTTATTGTACCCTATTACAAGTTCATGAATTTTTTAACATACATATATATACCTATTGTTTGCTTAATGTGGACCAGGGCGCTAAAGTATAAGCTTTTGAAAGCATTTGTTATGGCAAATCATTATGCCCACGTTAAGATCGACGGTGATTTTCACTTACAATTTTTAATTATTATCAGAACACTGAAGTTAATTTTAAGCTAGCGAATTAAGATTGCGTTTGCTAACAATTAATACCTTCTCGATTGACTTAATCCGAGAATAGCCACAACAAACAAAGCTTAGACGCCGATCCGATGAGTGACACATTAACTTGCGATCTTCAAAGCGTTCTTGAGACTAAACTCGGACACTACACATAAATAAATATAAAGTCCAGGTAACACGGATACACTGGTGTTTTATTAAATCAGGTTTCATCGTCCTCAACGATCCGCCTGTTCCGTTTCCTTTGTTTGTGACGTCGTCTAGTCTTATTAGGTTTGATTTGACACTCGCAACCTGCGCGCACTCTTACATAGTCCATTGACCAGCCTCCTGAACCGGGCACTGAGAAATGTCCTTCGGTTCGGAGCTCAGGGTTCTCCGTGGCTGCTGAAGGCACGTGTCTAACTAACGCGTAAGAATATGAATACTTTTGAATGCAACGGGATTCGTTGTAAAGTCGGGCGTCGACAAACCTACACGGGCGGTCGACCACGCCGGGCGCACACGAAACTTCGTATAGGCTTTGTTGATTTTCCCCGTCTTCGTAAAGTTCTACGTATAGGCCTTTGGGCGTCCGGCCGCCCTTCATGGTGACCATTTCGAGGACGGAAGGGCAGCACTGGACGCCCTCTCGGCTGCCTCCTTCATGTCGAAGGATGGTTTGCATCTCGCGCCAGTGGGACCGCTTCCATGACGGCGCCATGTCCAGCTCTTCGTCTCTCCTGGAATGTAATGAATGTTTCGTAAGACCAGGAAAATAATACGTAGCAGCGTTAAACGCTTAGGCAAGTATTCTTAATAAAGTTCTCTTAATAGTCTCTGTAATAGGGCTATTACAGAGACTATTACAGAGAGAACAGCCTGGGCAGGCTGTTCTCTTTATTAAAATCAAAAACCAGGCTAAAACTAATTGGCAAAATTATTATTATTAAAATTTGAGTAGATGACAAGAAAGCGGCGGTTTTCAGTGCAAGTTTTCAGTGCCTTCTTATTTTTCTAAGATTTTTTTTCTTTGTGCACGAAAACTCGTTTGGATTAACTTAGATTTGTTACTGAATCTTTGTGTTGTTATTTTCTAGAACCTAGTTGTCTTAATTTTACGTAATCACATGTAGTATTTTTTAAAATCTTTTAATATCTTCAAATATGTGGGTACGTGTGAGCGAGAGGGCAAATTTGCTTTGGACAGTGCCTTAAGAAGTAGTTATATAACGTACATAACGCGGTGCGAGTAGTGAGGCTGCGGCGCGCGGCGCACGCGGCTCACATTACCGATCACGTCGCCCGCGTCTGCCACTGCACCACACACCACCTGGAACAATACAATCAACGTTCTATCATCATTTAAACTTTAAACGCATTAGCGAACACGATTATCACATGACTGGTATACAACCAGTCAAAATAAAAAATCAAAACATTTATATGCTAGAATACACATGAAATATAGCAGTTTTATACCAAAACGCCCTTTTTGGATCCCTTAGAATGTGAATTTTTAAAAATCCTTTGAAAAAATAAATCTTTCACATTCAAAGTTTCAAGTCTCTAGGATCAGTGGTTTGGGCTCTGCGTTGCATGTCAGTCAGTGAGTCATTTAGGATTTTACGAGTGAGCTATGGAGAGCGCTGTGCTCAGGATTTCTCAGCGAGATCGAATCAGAAACGAGATCCGAATAGACGAACGAAAGTTACCGACATAGCCTAGCGGATTAGCACTTTGAAGTGGTAAGGGCAATTAATGGGCAATTTTGGCAATGTAATTTTACTTAGATCTATTGAATCAGAAACCACAACTCTACACTATCTGGCATAAACCAGCCACCGCTCGCGACACCGGCGTGCTTATTACGAACAGCAGTAATAGAAGTGTGGAAAGCGTTTAATTGCTTAATATCTGCTGTCAAATGACATACAAAAAAGACGTTTGACAGCAAATTTTACTGCTGATGTTACGCGATTGCAAGTTCGTAATAGCTTGGATAGTGAATGCTAGCGCGACCCTATCCCGCCTCATATGGCGAGGGACTGCTCATCGTGTGGTTTTAGTCGGTATGGGCGCTTCTCGCCGAGCCCGACATAACTCGCCCGCCTCCCCCTGGCGGGCGAGTATGCGTAAATGCATTTCCACACGTTAAAAAAAAAAATAGTTCGTAATAGCTCCCCCGTTCTGTTCACCGCAGTTGACGCATGTGCCAGCACCGACTTTTCAGTCATATTAAGCGGGGAGGTTGGCTGTCTGTCTACCCTAAACTTACACTAAAATTACACTATGCCATAGAACACTGAAAATCCACAGGCCGTCATGTCAGTCAGTTTATAAAAAATCCAAGTGCTATAAACCACTGTCAACAGCAGCTGTGGCAGCGTACCCAAGATGCTGGCAGCATTGCCACGTTGAATAGCGATGCTTATATGTTGGGCCAGATAAACACCAGCATTTTGATCACGCGTCGCCTCGACCAATCATATTTTATGTAGAAATTATATTCCTTTTACGGTTTTAATACAACTCTTGATCAAAAGCCCACCCACATAACCGCATGTCTGTCTTATATTTTATCATCACTAGATTATCAGGTCAAAATGAAACATTGTTGAGATTATTTGACATCTTTATTCAGGCGCCTGTCTGAATTTCACGTTATGAAATCAACGGCTCCAAACAAAGGTTTCCGCTATCTCGTTGTAAAATTAAGCCATATTTCAACGTGTTAAGGTTTGCTATTGTTTTTGTGGAAGCTAAGAATATATATTATGTACTGAATACTGACAGATAGACAAAACAACCGATTTGAGGCAATTCCGTTACTAATGGAAGTCGAGATAATCTCGAACGCTTTTTTTGTAAATTTTTATTGGACCAAAATGATTGTGTTCCATTTGTAAACAGTTCTTTTCTCTTCCTACATGGTTGTCGGAAAGATATCGCTATTAGCGACAAGTCCGCCAATGGTTACACTATAAACTATTGATATAATATATCGATAAAGAGTTTATCTATCTGTACTAGCTGTGTCCCGCGGTTTCACCCACGTAGTCTTGGTTTTCGTGGGAATATTGGAATAAAAAGTACCCTATGTGTTATTCCAGCGTCTAAGCTACCTACATACCAAATTTCAGCTCAATCGGTTTAGTAGTTTTAGCGTGAATACGAAACAAACATACATACAAAATAAATTATTATTAAGGCATACGTATGTATGCAAATGGTAGCGTTTTGTTCAGATATGGAATATCTGAACAAAACGCTTTCAATCGCTTTAAACATACAGCGCCATCTATTAGTTCCTTGCGCAAAGTATGGAAATATGCATTAAAATGGCCATAACTTTTGATTGCGTTAACTTAGAAGTATGATTTTTTACAGCCACTAGGGACCGCAGATTTGAGTAGTTGATATCAATTTCAACTTGATACCTCCACGCGTTCCTGTTAAAAAGTGTCTTGCCAGACAGACGGACAGCAAAGTGATCCAACAATGGTAACTTTTATACATTGTACTGAGAATTGAGATTTATTATATTTATAGGTGAGATTTATATCAATGTACCCTTTATGTGCGAAGCCAGGCGGGTTACTAGTCTCTATTAAAAATGTACTTACATTCGTTCTAAAATAGAGTTTCCTAAGTAATGTTGTAACACCCGTCGCCAGTCTACAATCAGCCCAGATCTATCAATCAATCAGTCAAACAGTTTTGAATTGACTGAACGTGTACCGCTAATAGAACCGTCTTGAAAACATGATTTATTTTGTGTATTCATTGAGATTGACTTGCAACTTGATTTCAGTTTCAAATAAGTGTGTTTGAAAATTTTAAAGACGAGAGAATCCCCAGAGTCTGAAGACTAATAAGGTTCGATAGTGTGTGTTGGCAGTGATAACATAATATGGCACCGACACGTGGTCCCTTACTGTTGGCCTAATAAATAAGCATAGAGTATGAGCTATGGACGAGCTATGGAGAGAGCTATGCTCGGGGTTTATGTAGCTTTGGTATTACATAACATAACATACATTCACACCCTTTTCTCGATGGGGTAGGCAGAGGTGTACCCAGGACTCAGTCCCATAGAAGATACACCCACATTTCGCCAGTATGTTATTGGTCCCATGTAATAGGGGGCGAGCCTATTGCCATCTACCGGGCACAGTTCCAGACTCCAGGCAGTTATTGAGATAATTCCTAATGGAATAATCCAATATTTAACACTTTGACTGACCTGGGGATCGAGCCCGGGACCTCTTGATTGGCAGTCGAGCATGCGCCCTCTAGGCCACCGAGGCAGTCTTTGGTATTACGTATTATATAAAAAAATACGTTTGACAGCAGTAATGGTTTAATTTACGCCTGTCGCGCTTCTGTTGCATTGCTGTCGCGAAGTTCATAATAACCCTGCACCTTAGAATCCGCCGGACTCAAGCTCAACTGCAAGTGATATTTTTTCCAAACTTTGCCCTCCATTTTCATTTTCGCAGAGTTATTACTAACATTGCAATAGCAATGTGACAGCCATGAATTGACCTAAATTGCGTAAGTTACGCCTGTCGCATTGCCATCACAAAAAATACTTAATAACCCGGGATATAATTTATATCCTTATAAATTATTATTTCTTTTTTTTATATAATGAAATTATTATTTTTTTAATTAAATCTAAGTAAATTAAATTAAAAATTCATTTATTTCAGGCTCACATTTTCCATAAAATTTCACAAAACTACAATTTTCAAACAATAAATAACTCAATAATTGCGACTATTCAACATCGAATTAATAATAATACAATAAAATGTTATAATAAAAATCCCTACAGAAATATTATGATCCTCAACAAAGTTTATTTATTTATTTTATTTATTAAGGGCAACCAACAAATAAGCAACTCTCGCATATTATACAAAAATAGTTACATAATAAAACAAATTCAAGTTCACAACATTCGCGCGTATGATTGACGTGATATAAAATAAAAAAGAATTATAATTAAAAAAAGAAAATAACTTCTACAAATTGGGAAAAAGTTAATAAAATATATATATTGTTCAATCTCTCAAAATTAAATAGGTTTATTGTATACTAATACCATAATCGGTATAACGTTTATAAATTAATTGAAATAAGGCTATTTATAAAACAAAGTTAGATATCTCTATCAATAATATTTAAATGGAAAGCCATAAATCTTAATCAATATTATCATGCATTTGATCTATCCGTCATAAATTATTAGAAACGTGAATTCGTGTAACAAGAATCATCTTAATATTTTACTTGATCCGTTTTAATTCAATAATATATAACTTGTTTATGTAGGTTGAAACACCAATTAGGATAAAAATAATCTTTAAAAATCAAATGGGTGTCGATTAATCGGTATTATTTGTATTTAATGGTATTTAGTCTATTAAAATATACAATTAGATTAGAACTTAAGAGGCCGTATGCGAAATCTAGACGATATTCGGATGTATCACGCTCGCATGCGTGCGCACGGTCGCTGGTGTGTGCGAGTCTGGAGTTGTTGATGGCTAGTACGACTATTTTGATCTATTTGATATTATGTATACGTATCTTTTACTCCTTTTACAAAGTTTACATATATGTCATTTTCATTTTTCGTTTATTTAATTCTAAGTTACCAAAATCACAAGCAATTATTTACCTATTTTCACTAAAATTTGAGTCAGTTAATAATTTTTTTACTAAGAAATTTTATGTAAGAATTGTAAAAAGTGATCCATAAATTATATAGATGGCTTTCACAACAATATATTGTAATTTTTTGAGACCGGTATGATATCAAAACGTTTCAAAAATATGTGATATTCTAAACCTCTCATAGCATAATCTATAAAAAAGTCAGTAGTTTGAGTTCGATTAATGAAAATCGAATTACTTACAAAAATAAAAAAGTAGCTCACTTATTAGATCGTAATTGAAATGATCTTTCATGTTATATGCATTAAAAGTTATAAATAGTATTTTAACTGTTAAATCTTGTCTGTGAAATCACTTTATGTGATTATACGAAATTTTACTAATTATTTAGCAAAATTTCGTATACGGCCCTTTAACGAAAAACAATAATTTTAATGTGAGAAAAATGCTAAAATTCAATTTTATCTGATGATTTCTCAGAAAACATTAGTATTTATAATCAAACCCATTTTAAACCGAAGATTAGAAAAAATTAAGGTGTGAATTGTATAAAAAAAATGAGCTTCGTAATTAGTGGAATTTACCTAATTTATTGATTTAAAATCGGAATTGAAATGGATTCCGTCAGCTGTCGTCATAAATATTTAGATACTTTGATATGGATGTCAAGCTGGGCTTACGAATTGATGTTGGAGATCTGTTTATGCCGGATATCATCACATTACGCCGCGCCGGATAACTTTATATCTAAAATACGTTAATAACGCAATCAAAAATATCAGAATTCAGATGGAACCTTGTTTCATTGACATGAAGAAATCGTATAGGTTTTAGACAACAACGTCGCATCCAACACAGTTCAATTTTCTGTCGATAGCTTTTGTGTGATTCTAAAGACACAACGCGAGAAAAATATATCTACTATAATTCTTCTTTTTTAAGGATAGTTTCCAGTCGAATAGATTTAATATATTAAATCTTTAAGAATACTTTTTAGTTTCCAAGTCAAGATCCTAGAATAGTTGCTGTAACTGGTTACCGAAACCAGTATGTAGGTACTGGTATTTATACGGATATATTCTGGATTCTGGATACATATACCTGACCGGATACATTTTGGGTGGTACATCTCTAATCAGCTAGTGAATCGGCATCATCGTAATATTTAACTGTGAATCGTATGAAAACCGATAAGTATAGAATTCTAGCATAATTTTACTGTCGGTCATTAGAATTCTTTTACGAATGAATTGGGAACTCTAATCTTGAACAGTGAATTTAATTCACTGATTTTAGAGATGGGACGTTTCCATTGAAAATTATTGCTACATTTAAAGTACCTAATGTGTATAACAATTATTAATAACACTTTAAGGAACAATGAAGTGTTCATCTACGTAGCAGACGTAGGCTGATTCAAATTAATTCTTCTAGTAGAGGTATATTTCCGAATGCACGGTAAAACAGTTTGATATTACTGATATTTTTGATTGACGTTTGTAAATGTCTTTTTAAGACTTATTGAAATAATTTATGTTTGAGTTTGATAAATGCCCCTTTTTCATTATTTTTTTTAAATGTCCAATGTATCTTGAGGTTTTTTTTTTTTTTGTCTTGAGGTCAACAACAAGTATCGAGCTTTGGTTAAGAATTGACATTGCAGAGATTGGCATTGGTGTGGTTCTCGGCTATATTATAGGGCCAGCCCTTTCTCTTTCTCATACCGTCGGAGCTGTGAGACCCGGCAAAGGGACGTACATTCGGAGAGTGAGCAGCAGCGCTCTCCGGCACCAAGTATTCCAACTGCTGCGATCACCAAGCCGCACAACAAGCATGGTGATTACGGCAAAATCCCTCCATATGAATAGTTTATGGTGTTTTATGGGGGAGGCCTATGTTCAGCAGTGGACGTCTTCCGGCTGATGATGTCGATGATACCAGAGATTAGAATCAATAAATGTATTCAAACTATAGTTATGCGGTGGTGTGGTATTAAAATAAATACTATATATCTTTTCTTTTCAAACAGTTCATAATCAATTGACTACGCAAATCTTTATTAAATTAAGTAATCTAAAATAAGGTACCCGAGGAAGATTTATAACCAAGAAACTGTATAAATGGCTTTAGAAATTATAATTTAGGTTAAAACCTTAAATTATGTATATGAAGTCAAAGGTTATGACTTCTTGAGCTTTTGATCATTAATCTTATTCGATAATTTATAATACATTTTCACATAAAAAGATCAAAGGTGCTTGTGATACATATACGAGTACTAATGAAAATATCAATGTCATAGGGTATCAAATTATTAATTGGTTATAACTTTGAAAGGCTAATATATTTATAATTGATTAATAAACTTATATGAGACATTGGGAATTAATAATTGGTGTGTTGTGATAGTGAGTGACAAGACGAGCAAATCAGGTGCCTGATGGTAAGCATCATGATTGCCCATATTAGACACAGTACCACTCAGTGTTTTAAAATTTTAAAATTTAAAATCTGCGCGGCACAGCACTGCGCCTGACTTCCTGAGATATTAGTTGTTGAAACTCGTCATGTCCAGTAATTTCGCTGGTAACATTGCCCTTCAGACCGGAACACAGTAATGGATGCACATTACTGCTTGGTGGATGAATAACTGGCATAGGTGTGGTACTTCCCCCCCAACAAAAGGGGCGGCCCCCAACAAAAGAGTCCTACCCCTACAAAAATTACATTGAAATTTATAAATTAAAACAGACAAAAATAGGTTATATTATAGTTTAATTATTTATACATATCTAAATAAGAAATCAACAAAAAAATATTTAAAAGTACTAAGATATATCTATTAGGTTGTTCGGAAAGTAATTTCGTTTTTTCCCGACAGTTTTTTGCCAGGTCCAAAAATTTTATGAGCGTGGAATTATGCTACTTCTTACCAGAAAGATGGCAAATGGTGTTGGACCAGAACGGCCAATATATAATTTAATAAAGTATTCTTTATTATAAGAAAACTATCTTTCATTTCCACAAAAAAACGAAATTACTTTCCGAACAACCTATTTATGTTTGTACTTTTCAAGTAAATCTACTGAACCGAAAAAGATACTATTTTTATCATAGCCCCGTTTTTATTACGTATAAAACAAAAGGGTGTGTCAACCACATTTTGTAAATTTCCACTAAGTATTAGCTATTTTATCAATGAGAATTTTATCTCTCTCGAAACGTATTAAAGATAAATTTAATAATATTTTATTATCGAAGTGATAATATAATTATAAACATTTCATTTTACGAGTAAATTATTGTTCAAGTCAGTTAATATTAGACGAAGTGGAAAGCTTAAGTAAGATCTGTAAGAAAACTGTAACAGGTAATTATGTGACCCAAGGTGTCACATAATTACCAAATATAGTCATTAATTTGCGTGCGCTGCCTAAACCATAAGGGTTATATCTATAAAATACAATAAGTATATCACCATACAAATAAGGAAAGAAAAATTTCACACACGGGCGGGATTCTTTCCTTATTTGTATTGTATTACATGCGAGTAGACCGCTTTGTCTAAAAAATTTAAAATATTAAGTATATCACCAATTTACTCCTGTTAAAACGTTTACTATACCTACTTCTGCTACCCGTGGAAAGTCGGGGCGAGCCACTAGTTCATACATATATCTATGATTACATATATATGTATGAGAACGGGAAGTCGGATTATAAAAATTTCATAATTTCGTTATCGTTTATCGCGGAAACAAAATTCCTCAACTATTTTTATTGATACTCATGTCGCCTTTTAATATAATATTATACCATACATACATACATACATACATTCACGCCTTTTTCCCGAAGGGGTAGGCAGAGCGGCAGAGGTGTACCCAGGACTCAGTCCCATAGTAGATACACCCACATTTCGCCAGTATGTTATTGGTCCCATGTAATAGGGGGCGAGCCTATTGCCATCTACCGGGCACAGTTCCAGACTCCAGGCAGTTATTGAGATAATTCCTAATGGAAAAATCGAATATTTAACACTGCCTGACCTGGGGATCGAACCTGGGACCTCTTGATTGGCAGTCGAGCATGCGCCCTCTACGCCACCGAAGCAGTCGTGGCAATATTATACCAAATAAAGATTATTAAGGCGTTCGATACCAGACACTTTTTATAACAAATTACATATTCATATAGTGATTACTATATGTATATAGTGATTATTATAGTGATTACTATATGAATATGTGTATGTGTAATGTGTATACACACACGCATTAGTAAGTTAACAAAAACACATATGTTTTTATTCCAGTTATTTGTAGAAGGATAAAAACTATGTATACAGAGTATGATAACAGAGTAATTTAAAAAAGTCATCAAGGTCATCTTTAAAGCTATTAAAAAAATGCTGTAAAGACTGTGATAGATTCTGATAATAACAACTACATTATTACATTTTTTTTTATAAAAAAAGTACCACCATAAGAAAACAAAGGGTTGATTTAGAAAAGGAAATGGGTCACTATTAGGGATTAATTTCGGTATCAATATCGGTCACGTGAGTCCTTTCAGCATTTTCAGCAATCCCATGAAAAATGTACCGAATCGATGTTTTGTATTCCCCTGTTTCCTCCGAATATAATAAGCCCATTCTTTAAATTTATATCCTGATATTTTTATAGTGAAGTAACCTATGTCCCTGTAATTTTAATTTTTCTTATAAACCCTTGATTTTTTCATGTTGAACTTCAAAAAACCCCAGTTTTATTCGCGTGATTGGCCGTTCACTACAAAAACTGTAGAGCTTATAAACAAAAATAAAATCATTGGGACATAATATACTTTTTTTTTATATATCAGGATATAAATATATCAAATAGGTTTACTGTATTCGGAGAAAATAAGAGGTCCTGTTTCCTGTTAAGTCATGTGATGATTTTTATTAAAGGCCCTCAAAACAGTACATACTTATATACCTAAGTACTATATTTATTTGTACAAAAGAACAACCAGCCAAATATTAATAAACGAATCATAATAATACCGACATCCGTATTATTTTTTTGATATTGTATGTTGATCTCTGCTCTACATGTTCATTTTTGTATTACAATACAATAAGGGCCACATTGTTAAATTGTAATCAAAAAACAATTGGTTAAAAATATATTTAAATTGTGATTATACATACATTTATATGTTTTTCATATATTTTATATATCCTACCTACTTTTTATTCTATGTTACTATCCTATTCATATTATAAATGCGAAAGTTTGTGAGGATGCATGGATGGATGGATGGATGTTTGTTACTCTTTCACGCAAAATCTACTGAACCGATTGGGTTGAAATTCGGTATGTACCAATAGATAGTTTCTACCCTGGAATAACACATAGGGTACTTTTTATTTCGATATTCCCACGGGAACGAAGACTACGCCGGTGAAACCGCGGGGCGCAGCTCGTAAAATTATAAATGCTAAACTTTGTGAGGATGGATGCGTAGATGTTTGTTATTCTCTTACGCCAAAACTACTGAACCGATTAGATGGAATGTCTGGTCCTTTCACTCGCGATTTTTCCACTGGAATGATGTCTAATGTCTACGTAAGTGAAACCGCGGGGAACAGCTAGTAGTATATAAAAATATAGTTTACAAATTAAGCCGAGACTGCAACAAGGAAAAATAATATTATGTCGTCTAATTGATAACAAATACGAGTATCTTTATTATACCAAAATAAAACAAGCGATCGTATGACTCTCGGATTATCTTTGATAAGTTTGCAATCATTTCGATGAATTTGACTGCTTATTTATACTGCTATATTATGCAAATTCAGGGTGACATGCGCATTGTACCTATGTCAAATTTTGGTTGCTAGAGGAGAAAGCGGTTTTGTAGTGGTAGGCCTCTTTTGCAGGGAGCCCCCTGGGGAAGTACCACACCTTTGCCAAGTATTCATCCGCCAAGCAGTAATGTGCAAACATTACTGTGTTCCGGTCTGAAGGGCAATGTTACCAGCGAAATTACTGGGGATGTAGAGTTTCAACAACTAATATCTCAGGGTGACAGGCGCAGTGCAGTGCTGCGCAGAATCCTGAATATTAAAACACTGGGTGGCACTGTGTCTGAGTGTCTGATATGGGCGTTCATGATGCTTACCATCAGGCACCTGATTTGCTCATCTTGTTCTTCATTCATCATCATCATCATCGTCATCTCAGCCACCGGACGTCCACTGCTGAACATAAGCCTCCCCCATAGATTTCCATTCAGTCCGGTTGTAAGCGGCCCGCCTCCATCGTGTTCCTGCCGTCTTTATCAGATCGTCTGTCCACCTTGTGGGTGGACGTCCCACGCTGCGCTTACCGGTCCGTGGTCTCCATTCGAGAACTTTGCAGCCCCATCGGCCATCAGTTCTACGTGCTATGTGCCCTGCCCATTGCCACTTCAACTTCAACGGGTTGGTCTTAAAATTAACATGGAGAAGACGAAGGTGATGTGTAATGCCCATGTTGTGCCGACCCCAGTATCGGTTGGGAACTCGATTCTAGAAGTTGTTGTTCTTCATTATCATAAAAAAAAAAAAATATTTTGACTCGAAGGGAAAAAGAAGTAGAGAATTTAGTTATGATTAAAATAAAACAGCGTGTTCAATTCACTTGAGCGAAAAAGCACAGAATAAAGTTTATTCAAAGTGACAGACATTCCTTAGATGGCGCTAGTATGGTACAATAAAGTGTTGCTATATATATTTTGATTTATTACCAACACCCCCACTATCAAAATATTACACAGGTTCGATACCTAGCATATGCATAAGTTTATAATGTTTAGTTGGACATAAACTTTTTGTTAAAATATCTGCGGGCATTTCAGTTGTTGGCAAATACTGCATCATTACTACTTTATTTAAAATTACTTCTCTGCAATAATGATACTTAATATCAATATGTTTCGTTCTATTATGAAATACAGGATTTACCGACAGCCTTAATGCACTCTGATTATCATTACATATTTCAATAGTATACATTCTTCCAGTTATTTCGTATTGCAAATTTCTAAGATATACTGCTTCTTTACAAGCTTCTGAAATTGCAGTATATTCTGCCTCAGTACTGGAAAGAGCTACACTTTTCTGTTTCTTACATCCCCATGATATTACAGACCCCATCAACATAAAGCAATAACCTGAGTATGATTTTCTATCATAAGGATCGTTTGCCCAGTCGGCATCAACATAACCCTTAATATCTGGATTTCCAGTTTTACAATATTTTAAACCGACATTTTTAGTTTTCTTTAAATATTTCAATATCCTCTTAGCATATAACCAATGTTCATTACTATGACAATTATTGAATCGACTGAGATATCCTACGGCATAAGATATATCTGGTCTAGTAAGAACCGCTAGATACATCAAACTACCTATAAGCTGTTGATATGGATTTTGACCTTTTGTATCTAGACATTTTTCAACATTTAATTTAATGTCCATTGGTGTATTAGCTACTTTACAGTTTGTCATATTAAATTTAGATAACAGCTGATCTATATAATTTTCTTGACTTAAGGAAATTACATTTTTATCTCTATCAATTTTAACACACATGCCAAGACATTGTCTTATTTGACCTAAATCTTTTATTTTAAACTGAGAACTTAAAATTTCTTTTAACAGTTTCATTTCATTTTTATCATTTGAAAATACAAAGAAATCATCAACATATAATGTAACAATGGTTATCTTACCATTAACTAATTTTGTGTACAAGCAAGGTTCCAGTTTAGACTTTTTATAACCATTCTCTATCATACAGTTGTCAACTTTCTTATGCCAAGCTCTAGAGGACTGTTTGAGACCATATATAGCCTTTTTTAGTATAAGTACTTTGTTTTTATCCACATCAGAACATACAAAACCTTCCGGCTTTTGCATATATATGGTTTCCTCCAGTTCTCCATTGAGAAAAGCTGTCTTAACATCTAAATGTGCTGTATCTAGATTCAGTTGAGAACATAGAGCAAACAATAATCTTAATGTAGTGTGTCTCACCACCGGAGAAAAAGTTTCATTATAATCAATGCCAGATCTCTGACTACAACCTTTTGCAACCAGTCTTGCACGATATCTAATTTTATTGTCATTATCAGTTTTCTTTTTTAGAACCCACTTGCACTTCACTATTGTTCCTTTATCTGGAGCATCAGTCAGCTCCCAAGCGTGATTATCCTCAAAACTTTGTAACTCATCTCTAACAGCCTGCAACCAACAGTCCTTTTCAGGCCCTTCCAATGCTTCCTGTAAAGATATTTCACTCATATCTATTTGATTGTTGTCCAAACACATATTTGAAAATCCGTATCTTTCTGGTTTCCTTCTTTCTCTTGAACGTATTACGGTTTTATCAGGCACCTCATCAAGGAAATCTTCATTTTCGCTGGGTACATATGTACTATCGTTCAGATCACAAATCGTAGTATATGAACTATCTGATAGACTGTCATCCCCCACTGAATCTGGACTTATCTCTTCGACATCTGACTTCACATGATTCTTCTCTTGAACCATTATTACATTTTGTAGCAGAGGATCTTTTTCTATGATGATTACATCTCGACTAGTGGTCATCGCTTGTGTTTCCGGGTTATATACTCTGTATCCCTTCGTGTCTTCAGAATAACCCATTAGAATACACTTTACGGATTTTTTATCCCACTTGAGACGCTTCTCCTTTGCCACGTGTACCATTACAGTGCTGCCAAAAATTCTGAGATGACTAATATCAGGCTTAGTCTGTGTCCATAGCTCAAATGGAGTTTTATCTTGCAATGCCGGTGCTACTGTCCGATTCTGTAGATAAACAGCAGTATTAGTCGCCTCTGCCCAAAAATGTTTGCCTAAATCAGCTTCAAATAAAAGACATCTAGCTTTTTCAACAAGTGTTCGGTTCATTCTCTCGCACAAACCATTTTGTTCGGGTGTGTAAGGGTTAGTTTTCTGATGAATTATTCCCATATTCTTTAAGAATTTATCAAATTCATTATTGCAGAATTCTTTACCATTATCAGTGCGAAGAATCTTGATTTTTCTGTCGAGATAGTTCTCAACCTTGGCCTTATAGTTTTGAAAACATTGTAAAGCTTCACTTTTATTTTTCATGAAGTATATATAGGTCATTCTACTGTAATCGTCTATAAAAAGTATGAAGTACCTTGATCCTCCAATGGAAACCTTCTCCATTGGCCCACAGACATCAGCATGTATTATATTCAACAGCTCAGAACTCCTGTTGCCTTCGCTGGGAAACGGTAGTCGACTCTGCTTTCCCTCGCAGCATATTGTGCAGGAATTCTTACTAATTTCTGTCTTCTTGTCAACTGATAAACCCTTGACTGCATTCTCCATTTTATTCAGGTATGTACCATTCACGTGTCCTAGTCTTCGATGCCATGTTTCACTGGTTACCACTGCAGCAGCTGTGAAACCTACTGGTGTGTTTAGTTTGTACACACCATTCAGTAGTGTAGCTGTCGCCACCAGGTTTCCTTGTCTGTTGTATATCTTACAACCATCGTTTGTAAAAGACACTCTGTTTCCATTGCTTATTAATCGGCTCACGGACAGGAGATTCGTCGTAAGACTGGGAACACATAACACTCCTTCAATTGTCACATCATAATTGCACTCTTTCGTGTATGTCCGTATCTTCACATCACCAGAGCACACAACAGGTACTTTATTTTCATTTGCAACAATTATTTCCTTTGTGAAACAGTCATACGATTTATTTTCAATCCAATGTTTGTTTGTTGTCAAGTGGACACTCGCTCCGGAGTCAATGTACCAGTCAGTTTTACTATAACAGCCATTTAGAAATACTGCACTAAATGCGTTAGTTTGCCTTGGCGAGTTTTCTTGGGATTTCGAGTCCATTTTATCAATTTTTGGACACTGATTACGATAATGACCAAGTTGTTTGCACTTATAACATTTTATTTGTTTGTTTACACTGACATTGGCGTTTGATTTTAACATTGACATCTGACCGCCATTTTGATTTCTTCTGATCATAGACTTGCCATAATTTTTCTTACGTTGGTTGTTCTGGAATGCTGCAAAAGCGCCATCTGCGTCTTTTTCTGGTTCCATATCCAATAATTTGGATTTAATGGCGTCTGTCGTAATAACCATACCAGAATGTTCTATGGCCATTATCATTGGCGCGAATCTTTCAGTTAATCCCGCAAGTAATAATGAGCCGATCCACTCGTCATTTATGTTAAAGCCTGTTCCCGCCAGTTTTTGACCAGTTTCAACCATTTGCGTAACATACGATGCCATCGTGTCACAGTTTTCAAGTCTTATTGAAATGAGATTTCTAAGCAGACTGATTCTTCTCGTGAATCCAGAATCGTCATACAATGACTTCAGCTTATCCCATAAAGTTTTACTTGTAGTAACATTCTTGATATGCACGTAGATAGATGGATCTATCATCAAAATCATTTTGGCCTTCGTTTTGGCATCCTCTTCAGCTCCTATTTCTGGTTGGTTTGGTTCCGGCTTGATACATTTTATCATGCCCTCCAACACTAGGACGTTTTCAACTGCAAAGCACCACTCGTCGTAGTTTTCGCGGCCTTTGAGTTTAGGCACATTCATCATGTAGCTATGACTTGTCGCCATGATGTTGTTTCACGAATCACGAAAATACTACAATGTCTTTTGGTATAATTATATTGTCCTCGAACTTTGTCCAAGTCCACACAGAAAACAATATCACAGTAAAAGAAAACTAACTGCCTCGAGAGAAAAAATATGGGCTGGGCCATAACCTAAAATAAAACAGCGTGTTCAATTCACTTGAGCGAAAAAGCACAGAATAAAGTTTATTCAAAGTGACAGACATTCCTTAGATGGCGCTAGTATGGTACAATAAAGTGTTGCTATATATATTTTGATTTATTACCAACAATGATTATGGAGAGTAGAGACAGACCCCGTCACTCCATTTATATGGAGTGACGGGGTCTGTCTCTCCCGCCCGCTGTCTCGCCCGCGCGCAATAGCCTACAACTACGTAGAAATACCCAACGTGTATAAACACATGTCGAATGTGTGCGTAAGTACGGGCGTTAGTGCATCGTTAACTGTAAGTAACGATGTAGTGGTAGGCCTCTTTTGCAGGGGGCCGCCTGGGGATGTACCACACCTTTGCCAGTTATTCATCCAATGTGCAAACATTACTGTGTTCCGGTATGAAGGGCAATGTTACCAGCGAAATTACTGGGCATGACGAGATTCAACAACTGATATCTCAGAGTGACAGGCGCAGTGCAGTGCCACGCAGAATTTTTTATTTTAAAACACTGGGTGGCACTATGTCTGATATGCGCAATCATGATGCTTACCATCAGGCACCTGATTTGCTCGTCTTGTCATTCATAATCATAAAAAAAAAAAAAAACCGTAGTCCTCGCCTACGGCGCGGCCTTCAAATACTCATACTCGACCTGCTTTCGTGGCCTTTGCAATAATGTAATATTCTTTCTTTCAAATACCATAGTTCCAATTGCGCTCTGTACAGCTAAGTTGGTGGCACTTTAACAGCATTTAACACGCTTCAACTGTCATACAACGAGACCAAGTTAAACAACCAAATAACCAACCTACTTTCATGCTCCGTCACCCTTTGTGCATTCCAAAAACATTTGTCTAAACCCTTATCTAGACAAACAGGAAATCGATCCCAAAGTATCCTAACAAATGTAGGTACTACACAAACTATGTTTGGCCGTCATACAAATATTGGCCCGACACGGCACCCTTTTGGAAGAGAACCTGTCGAATAGGTCAGGTAAATAGATATTAGTATGAATGAACGACTATGGTAATTTGGTTTTTAAAATGGTTGGTTTACTTCTGTCTATGCTTTATTAAGACGTGATATGGTATTTTGTTATTTGAAATTACACTGAAATAATTTATTATTATACTTACGTACCTCTGTGAAATTTATGAAAAAGCGCGGAGGCGATAGACATCTTGAAAACAAAATATGAATTCATTGCAATAAAATATATTAATGAACAAGAGAGTTAGGAGAAGATTTGGTATAATTATCTTTTGTAAAAACAACTTGGAAATATTTCTTTGTTAATTCAAAATTTACAAAGTGGAAGGAAAAAGGCTCCGAGGACGCAGCCCGATGCGTTGGTCCGATCAGATTCGCACCACACTGGACTCTGCCGTCTACGATGCTCTCCGAGTGGCCGGAGAAAGGACGAGATGACGTACCATCGTGAGGACGAGACTAATGGATGGAGGTGGTCACGACCCTCAGACATGAGGAACACGACTCAAGGAGGGAATTCAATATTTGAACTTAGAAAGATCTCTTTGCAATACTTTTAATATATTATAGTGTAGGGTTAATGTTATTTTGTGACGCGGATGCTACGGATTTTGTGAGTGTTTTGGTGGTTTTATGGAAAGTATTAATGGCAACAAGTGGTTTAAGCAGAATCTAGGGTGTATGCGAGGGCGCGTTGGCAACACTGGGGTTGGTTGCCAGGGGAGACAGTCGGTGATGGGGCCGGAATGAAGATGGTTGATTGGAATTAAATGATATTATGATTAATGAAGAAAAGCTAGTCTCATTGCGTGGTTAGACGGAGGCCTACAATAGCTTTCACTAAAAGAAATTCAACTTCATTGTTTAACTATGCATCTTGATCTTTGTATCTTTGTCTTTGTAATATTGATCTTTTAAAATAACACCAACCGTTCTGAGTTCTGAGACATAGCTAAATATAGTTTTCTCCGAAATATGATTCCGATCGATCATAGTTTGCCAAATCTATAACAATGATGTGGGTATAGGTACCTAATGAATGATTTAATTATTATTGGCCTTACTTTACCTGGCAATGTTCTAATGTCACATCTTTACCATATTTGTGATTGATTTTGTTTTAATTCGAATTTAGATAGGAACCTCGTGATTTCATGATGAGGTGTTTTGTGAGTCACAGATTTAATTAGTACATTTCCTAAATATAAGTTCCTAATTATGCATTTAATGTACGATCAAACATTATACTGTCGTGTCCACACTGATCTATGCACAGCTTTATTGCTCGACGAGGCAGTCATAACAGCAACATAATAACATGACACCTTTTTCCTAAAGGGGTAGGCAGAGGTGTACGCAGTACGTACACCACTTTTCACCAGTATGTTATTGATCCTATGTAATGGGAGGCGAGCCTATTGCCATCTGCTGGGCACAGTTCCAGACCCCAGGCTTTCATTGAGAAAATTCCTAATGGAAAAACACAAAATAACACGTTTACCTCATTTTTGCAGACATAGAGCGTCAAAAATTTGGACATATTTTAAGGAGCCTTGTACACACAAATGAAATAAACTTTAATGCATATTCTGTTTCTGTGGATACACCTATTAATGTAGGTAAGTAAGTTATGCAACATGGAAAGCTCTTATCAAATTCGATATCCGCTTTACGCTTCAATCTAATCTCGCTATAACGGTCACATTATCGCAGTTTAACACCATTCATCACCCCATGGAGCCCACAACTGTCTCTGGCATAAGCACTATTGATTTATATAGTCTACAAGCCTGCATACTTTGTCTTTTATTCGAACCGACATGAATAAAAGTTATTTTTAATGGTAGAGCTAATTTTATCATAGAGCTTCTTCTTCTTACGCCACCGAGGCGGAGTAGTAGAATAGAATAGAATATGTTTCTTTGTTATAAATGCAGGTTACATTTAGGTGTTCGTGTGTCATTACAGAGTCCGTGTGCATTTAGTCACATCGTGACATGCAAATATTTATATAAGGTCAGTACGTGCATTAAAATTATTATTATTATTTATTAAATTAGATTTATTAATATTAAGGTCAGTTTTAATTTAACAATATTCGGTAGAATATTAACATTAAGGGTACTTCATGTTATTATTTAATAATAATAAAAAAGTATTTATTGCCATATTCCACAAAACATAATCTTATACATATATTAAACTAGCTTATATTAATTAATATACTTATATATATGGCAATCGGGAAATGCTCAGCGTTATGCTACTTAAAGCACCGTTATGTTATTTAATTTCGTGATTGTGTAATAAGGCTTTTCAATTAACCATACGATAGCTTTAATTTTCTTGCAAATATTTTTTCTGGCAGTTCCCTAATATTACTAATCAATAGTGGTCGCAAGCGGTGCCGATCAGGAGACTCTCCGGGTTCGATCCCCAGGTGACGAAAAAATGTTTTTCATTAGGAATTTTCTGAATAAAGAAGAGATGAGAAAAACCATAGTAATAATATGTTAAAAATTATTGGACATTAATACTACGACCACCTCCACGCTCAATTGGTAGAATTCCATTCCACGCGAATTGTTCTGGGTTCAAGTCCCGTTCGTGAGTGAGATTTTTCTTCTCATATTCATATTCCATTTCAAGCGAATAGTTTATTAAAATAGAAAATTTCTGGTCACCATAATATTAAAAACTTGTATATTATTAATTCGAAATAATTTATAAATTGCCTTTTCCAAAGGTTGGTTGGCGTTGGTTGTAATATGCGACAGTGTAAATTATAATTGATTTATGAGACATCGCCAGTACTGTTATTTATTCTGTGACATCACCATCTAAAGGATTAGCGGTACCCTTTGTGCAGCTTAAGCTCTTGTTTTATGCCAAGTATCAAGACTTCGCGGACGGCGTAACTGTTGAGACTGGAAAAGGACTAGCACAATAACTTACTACTATGGGACTGAGTCCTGGGTACACCTCTGCCTACCCCTTCGGGAAAAAGGCATGAATGTATGTTTCATGTTATGTATAAAATAATATGTCATTTTTTACCTATTTGTTATATTTAAAAATTTGCTATATCAAAACTAATATTTTATATTTTTATAGACTAAGTATGATTATGGGGAAGAAACATTTCCTAACGAGCGGGATTCGACCCACAACCTTCTACCAATCTTCTACTTGTGGGCCCTCTACCAATCGACCTACCGTGGAGGAATCTTTTTTCTCTCCATATTCATATTGTGTATCAAAACTAATTTTAAGAATTAACATTAGTTTTTGTAAAAATAATTTTCGAACATTTGTTTCCACGAGATCCAAAGTTAAAAGTAAAAAGTTCAAAGCTGTTAAAATGCCGTTTTTATCTAGATTACTGCTTTTCATGCCTGTTAAACTTTTTAGGATGTATGTAATGTGTTTATATTATGTAAGTTCCCATTTTCACACAATAATTTTATTAGTTTATTATTGTTTAAGTAGAACTTAATAATTTTTTAATGCACGGCGACGATAGGAATACAAGATGGTTATAAAAGCTCTTCAGGCCAAAGTTGCGAGCGAAAACTATAGAGAACACCAAATTAACAATATTATATCGTTTATAGTCACTTAAGTATAAACTAACACAGACAAAAATGCGTGACGAATGAAATCCGCCGCTTACATTTCACTGTAGCCACTAAATAGATGCAGAAGGTAAGGTCCTATAGTTATAATTTTCAGTTAAGGTAAATGGGCCGACATAATTTCCCATAAAAACTTTTTGAAACTTTAATAGGTACCTAAAGTATTTTTCAATAACTACACAATTCCAATAAATACCAAATACTTGAATACCAAAACACTGGGTTGGACTCGTGTTTCTAGACATATCTAGAATTACGTAGTCGTCGTTCCGGTTGGAATATCTGGATAAAAGTACCCTATGTTTTATTCCAGGGTCTAAACTATCAACACACCGATTTCATCATCATCATCATCATCTCAGCCGTTGGTAATCCACTACTGAACATAGGCCTCGCCTATAAAACGGGGTTTTGCCAATACTCGACACGCTTGGCAGGCGGGTTGTCGAGCGCATTTCGATGTTTTTTTTGTAGAGGACGGTGTTGCCCGTCCTCTGGATCTGTTAACCCTTAGCCAGCTCTTACGGCAACCACGGCTAGAGAGGGTGGAGCACTATTCTAAAGCCGGTAACTCCACGGCGAACATACCGATTTTTTTCAGCTTAAGAGGTTCAATAGTTTTAAAGTGAAAAAGTAACAAACATCTATTCATCCTCCAAAAACTTTCGCATTTATAATATTAGTAGGATAGACTAGGAAGAAAGCAAACAGACAGTCATGAAATAAAGCGTATCTTGGTATTTTACTTTTACGTCAATAAATGAATCTGTTAAGTCTTCTGTTCTACCTGTTTTTATGGATTAGGTCCACTGAGCATGTTTCCAAAGGATATGACATTTAATAAGCCTGGAGAGGTAGCCTGCATGCATAATCTGACCGCTACATGTTTGACAGATAATTATTCACGGTTCTTAATGCACTTATGCACGGAGATTGACGCAGATTGAAAATAAATAAGGAAGGGTTTCATTTCAAGAAAGTTTATGCTTGGAATCTGTATTTCATAATACGGGGCTAACATTCGAGCATACTCGGAAAAGATTATTGAACATATCATTTTGTGTACAACTTTGTACAACTGTTTTGAACTAAATTCTCCTTAATATTTAATAAAAAAATTCACCCTACACAAGAACGCTAATCTGAGTATCAGTAATCCCGTGCATATTATTATATATTTTATATGAAAACGAGCAATTTTTGTATTTTTCGTTAATTCTTTTATTTCGACCAACAAGGATCATACATCATTACACAATTATCACTATAAATTACAAATTAACAAACATTACAAACAAAAAATTACGCAATTAAATAAATCGACATAATAACAATTAATATATATTGATATTGACATTGATAAGTATATTGATAATAATTAATAATATTTAATTATTTACAATATGCTTACTAGACTTTGTAAGCTTTGTTTAGACAGTAGAGCAAAGACAATAAATATTAATTATGTAATAAATGGCTTTTATCGCCCCTTTAAATCCCAATGGTTTTTCCGACCTTTTCGTCATTTCATTCAAAGTTCAGAGCAAGATATTTCAGCCAATTTATACAAACTATTATTTCTATTTTGATTTACTACGACACCAAAAATCGTTCAATATTTTTATTTTTATAATGATAGAAGATCTTTTATTCTCAATTAAGTTTTTATTTTTAACAAAAACTTTTTAATATCTCATTAGGTTTATTAAAAAACATAAGATTATATCTTTAAGTGAGTGAGTGATATAATTTATTATAATACCTATAAATCTTAGCTTCAATGGTTATCATTTCACGCGGCCGTTGCTTTTAACCTATCTAAAGTGTGGTCCAAAGTGGAATGGATCAGACAGACACTTCGCGATCTATTTTATTTTATTACTCACAGGAAACTGGTTGTTTTGTTTAAACTAGTGATCGCGGTACTTGCGATGTTTATTTGAATCATATTTTAATTTTCCTGATTAAAAAAAATGTATAGCAATATTGTTTATAATTTTTCATGCAAATATCGAAGTACCGATGCTTTGTGACCCTCTTTTATTATTTAAAGTTAATAAATGATATAAAGCTTTTTAGGACAGCATTTTATTGGCCAGCAAGGTTATTTTTTTCAGTAAAATATTAAACTTACATCACTAGACTTTTGTATATTTTTTTTATGATAGTGAGTGACAAGACGAGCAAATCAGGTGCCTGATGGTAAGCATCATGATTGCCCATATCAGACACAGTGCCACCCAATGTTTTAAAATTAAAATTCTGCGCGGCACTGCACTGCGCCTGTCACCCTGAGTTATAAGTTGTTGAAACTCGTCAAGCCCAGTAATTTCGCTGGTAACATTGCCCTTCATAGCGGAACACAGTAATGTTTGCACATTACTGCTTGCGGATGAATAACTGGCAATGGTGTGGTACTTCCCCAGGCGGCCCCTGCTAAAGAGGCCTACCACTACACGACGTATTATTTTGTATAAGTAGTTAGTAAAGCTATACACCTACAATTACGTGTCCTACCTCAAAACTTAACATCCTACTATCCTATATTCCTATATATCCTATATTTATAATATTAGTATATTATAAATATCAAATTTCAGTACAATGTAAAAAACTAAAGTTTTTAACAGGTCAACAAAAACCTTGCGAGTTCTAACTCACATCCATCGCCATCTAGCGGGGTTTTGGTTAGATTGATGGATGGATGGATGTTTGTTATGTTGAAACGGTGAGACTGCGGGGCGCAGCTAGAAGAAAATAAATAAACTATCTAACTAAATATAGGTATAATAAATACCTACAAACTCTGTGTGTTATATAAGGCAATCATGATGCTTACCATCAGGCACCTAATTTGCTCGTCTTGTCACTTACTATAATAAAAAAAATATAAAAAGTGGTAAATTTAAACTCATTATCCATTCATTCATTCATTCTTCGTTACGTGTAATTTTCCATTGACAAAACCGATGTCGCAAGCCTTCAACGATCCATTGAACAAAAGATTTGAATCTTTTCGATGAAACAATGCCATGAAAATGATGTTACCGATTAATCGGATAAGCCGCAATCGGAAATACAGTTTTATCGATACAAAATCGATTGCTCATTGATTTTCATCAAAATTCTTGAAAGAGATTGTGATCTTTATTCTCTTTAGAGAAACAAGAGTATCAACCAGAGACCAAGAACCAGAACCAGATCGTATCAACAAGAGTCTTTAGACTCTTGTTGATACGATGTTTATCTCGTTTTGCTGTTTTCAATGGAAGTTCATTGAGACATTGCTTAGCTTACAATATACCATTAACATTCTTTAAGAACGTGTCCAAACATGAAATGATAATGTAATGGACAATGATAATGGCGCAGAATATTTAATAACAATTGAGTGGAACAACTCAATAATAAAAAATTACATTTTGTATGGAAAAGCTAACGCCATCAATGTTACCGTTACTGTGCAAAACTTACAGGGAAACATCATGTCATAGACGCCTTAGTTGTATATTTTAATAATCTGAATGATTCATCTCATTATCTCAGCCACTATTACTGAACTTAGGCCTCCTCTATAAAGGGGGGTTTTGCCAATACTCGACACGCTTGGCAGGCGGGTTGTCGAGCGCAGTTTAATGGTTTTTTGCAGAGGAGGCTGCTTCCCGTCCTCTGGATATGTTAACCCTTAGCCGGCTCTTACGGCAACCACGGGTAGAGAGAGTGGAGCACTATGCTAAAGCCGGTAACTCCACGGCGGGATGAGTGGTTAACGATTATTCATGTTGGGGTGTTTAACCTATGATTACGAATCATTGTGTAGATTAAAGTGATTGTTTGTTAATGTAGAAAATGGGAGTGGTCTTAGCTGATCAAGATACATGCATTAGCATTACAATATTAGAGACCTATGGACGAACTCTGTACACTGTACGAATTTAATTTAATTTAATAATATTAGTAGATTTGTTACTCAAGGGGTTAAAAATACCTATTGTATACTTTTTGTAGTGGTAGGCCTCTTTAGCAGGGGGCCGCCTGGGGAAGTACCACACCTTTGCCAGTTATTCATCCGCCAAGCTGTAATATGCAAACATTACTGTGTTCCGGTCTGAAGGGCAATATTACCAGCGAAATTACTGGGCATGGTGAGATTCAACAACTCATATCTCAGGGTGACAGGCGCAGTGCAGTGCCGCGCAGAATTTTGAATTTTAAAACACTGGTTGGCACTGTGTCTGATATGGGCAATCATGATGCTTACCATCAGGCACCTGATTTGCTCGTCTTGTTACTCACTATCATAAAAAAAAAGGTGGTTTTACTCCAGAGCTTTAGCGACGGAATAAGTAGAAACCGAGTTATGATAGGTTTAAGTGCCGTGTGTTATATATACGATACTTTTCGCTACGATTATGAGATAATAAAGTTATTAATTTCAATTAAACTTTTTGGTTTAATAATCTATACGTTCGACAGCAAAAATATTATCTCTGTGATACATACAAACATACATACAGTCACGCCTTGTTCCCGGTGGGGTAGGCAGAGACTATTTCCCTCCACTTGCTACGATCCTGACATACAACTTTCGCTTCGTTCACTTTCATGACATTTTTGTGTGACTCTGTGATATCAGACAATAATAAAAAAGAAATTTACTTCATTCTTGGACTGCCGGGCAGCACGGTAATTTGATTATTGACGGCAGAGGCTGAAGACCGCGTTGCTCGAAGCTTTAAGCCCCAGAATACCATTATAAGTTTTAGCCTCCAAAATTACAACAATGACGGATTTTTTGGGTAAGAAGAATGAAAAAAAAATTTTTAGACTGTCTCGGTGCCGTAGTGGACGCAAGCTCGACTGTCTATCCCCAGGTCGGGCAGTGCAGTTAGGAATGTCCATTAGGAATTATCTCAGTAACAACCTGGAGACTGAGACTGTGCCCGGTAAATGGCAATAGGCTCGCCCCCTATTACATGGGACCAATAAAATACTGGCGAAATGTGGGTGTACCTATGGAAATATGTCTTGAGTACACCTCTGCCTACCCCTTCGGGAAAAAGACGTGATTGTATGTTATGTATTGCTTGGTATTTGTTTTATAAAGTCACTTGCTCATTACATTTATTTGAATTGAAGTTTTTCCGGAAATTCCGGAATAACATATCGTTCTACAAAACTTTATCGTAGTTACATATTGTTATTAAACAATAAAAATTGTAGTCCCAGATAATAAAATATGGTCTGTAGTCATTAAAATAATTAAAGTTAATGCTTATTTAGGTCTCATAACTACAAATTCCGCAAAGTTTATTTTTATCTCTTATCGTCTCTGTCTTGATTGCTAAGTAATGTTTTTTATTTACAACTTGATAATAAAAACAATTTTACATTTTGATAATCTGATAAGAATAAAATAATATTACCGTCATCATCATCATCATCAGCCGGAAGATGTCCACTGCTGCACATAGGCCTCCCTCACAGAACGCCACTCATGGGCGCTCCACACTCGCTCGCAAAGCCGCGGACGAGGCGCGAATTGCGAGTGGAGACGGTTCGCAGTTCGAGCCGCGATTCACGGCGCGACGTCGCAAGCGATTTCCACGCGAGCGTGGTGACGACAATGTTCATCGCATTTCACGGCGCGACGTCGTACGCGATTCGTGCGCGAGTGTGGAGAGCCCCTCATGGCGGTTGCGTATTCCCAAATATACCTAGTAGCCATCTTTTATTATTGCCGTTTAATTTATAATTTTATATAAATAAAGTGAGGTTTGGAACTTAATATTAAGTTCTAAACCGTTTTTAATGGCGACGCCCGTTCTAATTACCGTAGAACATTTGTCTCTCCTTGGTGCATTCCTTGCTTCATTTCAACTTTTATTTTTTTATAATTTTGGTGGGAAATCGAACAAGACGCTATTAATTTTTCATCAATTTACTAGAGGTTTATAACTTATTCAATAAACTTGGCAATGCATTCGTGTGGGTTCATAAAAGAAGAAAAAAAAAACCCAAATAAAAATACGCGCAAACAGATCGAGCTAAATACTAATGAAACCGTTTAAAAATCAGAGGAATTTCATAAGCCAAAGGGCTGGGACATCCGGCAAAATCCTATATAAACTATTGTGTAACGCCGGTTAACCTTTCACAGCCTGCTCATGACATTGACATTGGCTAAATTGCTTTGAACACGCGTTAATCTTTTTCAGTTCGCGCCAGTTATCGTCAGCTCGCGGTTACTGAGAGTTCCCATGCCTATTACTTTATTGTCTGTTGCTACTTGCATTATGTACTGATTGTATTTTGTTTTGACCGGATAGGATAAGAAATTAAATAGTGTTAATCCCAGACTTTTACATCCTACTAAGAAATAATGAATAAATAATTTAGAATTTATACTCTATTCTAACAGATCGGTTACCTCAAAATTACACTGCTCGAGTCAATTCATATGGTTTATGTGGACAACACATATTGTCAGAGTTTCAGGTCGCCAAGATTCTTACGCAGCCTCCGGCATGACCTAACGATTGCCTTCTTCATATCTTATAGGAAACTATAGGGACCTACAGTTTAACGTGACATACGAAACACGGTCGCGCCCAGGCGGTATGTCCAATATAATGATGTATGTAATAATATTATAATTAAAGTCGGTGTGAGTATGTTTGTTACGTTTCCACACCGAAACTACTAAACCGAATGGACTGAAAGTCAGTATGTAGCTTAAACTCTAAAATACATACACACAAACATATGGTACTTTTCAGCGGGTGAAGCCGCGGGGCAGAACCACTAATATTTATTATGAAATTATCTAAACAACTAACAAAAAATAAACTGCCAGGATCGAGAATAGGACGGTTTTTAACAATATTATTGATAAAATTCTAGCTTAAGCAAAACTTTTTGTAGTGGTAGGCCTCTTTTGCAGGGGCCGCCTGGGGAAGTAACCACCTGTTCCGGTCTGAAGGGCAAAGGGGGAATGTTACCAGCGAAATTACTGGGCATGACGAGATACAACGTCTAATATCTCGGGGTGACAGGCGCTGTGCAGTGCCGCGCAGAATTTTGAATATTAAACCTCTGGGTGGCGCTGTGTCTGATATGGGCAATCATGATGCTTACCATCAGGCACCTGATTTGCTCGTCTTGTTACTTACTATCACAAAAAAAAGGAATAATAATGACAGAAATTATATTGCGTTACTGTGAGACTGAGGAATATTAAATACGTTGATATAATATTTATCATGATACAAGGTTTATTTACGTTTGAATAAGTCCTCGTTCACAGCTAGCTACAAGTTAAAAATATTATATTAACTGGTAATCGGTTACATCTAGTTTGTTTCAGTTCAATAATCTTTTCTATAGATCAGCTGATTTTAAACGCCATTTAAGAGTTGGAGCCATAGTAAAAATTGTTATAAATATTGAGTACAATGACACTTTGAAAGGTTGCTATCTGATAACCAGTAGACGTGTTTGTAAGTAGATTAAATGTTTTTGATAAATTATTTAAGTTTGTAGTCAACTTGGCCGTAATAAACACAACCACGCACAGGAGACGCCTCTTCTAAATTTAAATTTATGGGAGTCAGTTCGACAACTCAAACAAATTACAGTCGGTTGAAGTATGGTTTACTTTTTTTATAATTATTTAGTTCTTTGTCAATACAAACTGCAATCAGTAATAAATAGTATTAATTTTTATTTTTCATAATATAATGTCAATTGAACATTTACAAAAAACATAAGATAATAATGATCATATTATGGTATTTCTCGATGAGATGGAAGTGGTAGGAGTCTCGAGCAATAATAGCCCGGTCACTATCCATCGAGAAATCACACCGATAGCCCAATCACGTAGTTTCCATCCATTCACAAAATAGTCCTTGCACCTATCGGGGTCTGTCTTTGAGTCCATCTTCTGTAGATGATATCAGAGATGAATCCCGATAGGTCCTATCCATTACCTTTTGATTAAAAGCTCAAAGGGGCCTCAGCATCTTGGACTAAAAATGATCGGGTACGCCTATCTAAAGACCGGGTATAACTCGTGTTTTCGAGCGACATAACCATAATATTATGTGATCATGGTAATCTAAGCTTCTTTATTTTACGTGTAAATATTATCACGCGCATGACTTATGCTACAGGTATGCAGTACAGTAAGTAGTAGGTACCAAACATTAGTACGTTATCACCTTTGACATTATTTACAATTCTTTACTCACATTAATATGCACAATAATTAGTTGGTAATCCCCGTTTAATTGAAGTGTCGCAGACAGACGCGACATTCTATTGTTTTTTTTGGTATTCTTAGAATAATTTACATCTAATTGGGGTGATATCGAAATTAATTAGCCTGCCTGAAAGAGATTGCTCTGAGCGATAAGGCCGCCGATTGTGTATAGTGATTGTTTATTCTGTATAGTGATACCAACAAAGAGTTTAGATTTATGTTCTCTCTATTCTATTCTATTAGCCATCTTTTTAAATAAAATTTGAAATAAAGTATTAAAATACTTATTATACTGACGAGTGTTTAATACAAATATTATTTTAAGATAGATGGAAGAAGTTAATTGTAGTAGATATGAAACAATACTGAAAAATAATAACCTAAAAATTTTTTTTCTAGTTTTGTTTCGTTGTTTTTGGGTAAAAAAAACAGCCTATTTTACCTAAAATATAATATAATTACATCAATAAATATAACCGAGGTATATATGTAATATTCGCTTTGATTATATTTTTAATCAATACCTTAATAGTTTTCCTAAATCATGCTAATGATTATTGTATTATAATTATAATATAATATAAGTAAATATATTGCTAATTAAACAATCGTTACAAAAGTAAATGCTTAAAAAATGCATTTTGAATTAGAATGTCGTTAAAAGGTGATAAAAAGAAGATATTTAAAAAATAAATAAAGAAGCAATCATTAATCGAATATAATATAAATGATTATTTAGATTTACATTGCGCTATAATGAAATGATTCTAACCAGTCATTCCTATGCAAAATTCCGGACTTTTATTTTCGGCCGGATAGCAATTTTAAGGAGTCACAACTCGATTCATAAGCCAGGTGCTTTTGAATCAGGTAAATGTCCTGCTGCTGTTATGTGTATTTAATTTTGTTATACGAGTTTGTTCATTCATTCTGTCCATTCTCAAGCGAATTTATTCTTCAAGCCATGTGTATGGACAAAATTATGAATAAGAACCTAGATAACTAGTGTCTCATTCCGAATAAACCATTAAATGTTGAAAATATGCTCTGATTTCACATTATTTAATTATTATGTTTGTATAGGGGGGAAACACGATATAAAATAGGAATTAGATACTTAGCTCGTCTTTTGATTTTAGATTTATTGGTATACAAGAAAATGTTATAAATTAAATTAAGATGTATGTAGTTCTATGCGCAACTAAATATTACAAGCCTTTTATCTCAAATCTACATCTATTTAACCTTAAGTAATTTAGGCTGGGTTTTTTGATCACTGGTTAAGTCGACCAATAGTTAGATTTTTTGACAAATAGTTAAAATTCGACATTCGTTTTTTCATCCCTGGTAAACTATTATTTTCCACACGATTTAACAATTGGTTAAAAATTTAACTATAGTTAGTTTGACAAATGGTTAACTTAACCGTAACTAACGATCAAAAAACCGGCCCTAAGTCTCATAAATTTTGTTTCTAATGTAACTTTAGTGACATAATCTTTGTTGACATTTATTTTCCTCAAACAACTAACTTTCTATGTCAATTTTGAGACTAGACGATATAGAATAATAGTCGAATCTTGATAATACTCAGTGAACCTTGTTCGTAATTGGTAAGTCAAAGTGTAAATAACCTAGTAAATATAGGGAATATCCGGCATAAATTCCGGCAAGTTTCTATCGATACAATGACCTTAGTTTTGGTGGAGATGTTTGTAAACGCAACATTATTTCAAGAGGCGCGTGTGCTTCGGAAATATGCCATTATTTTGATAATATTGAGTGTTTTCACTTCACTAGTTATAAGGGAAGGGAAATCAGTTACTATGATACTTATATAAAGTATTTAGAGTATTTTAGAGGCATTTTTGGGGTTCCGTTATACCTTAAGGGGTCTCTCTTCTATACAAATGAAATTTTCGAAATATGGAATATGGGTATGAGTATGTAATATGGAATATGGATATATGGGCCGCCTGGGGAAGTACCACACCTTTGCCAGTTATTCATCCGCCAAGCAGTAATGTGCAAACATTACTGTGTTCCGGTATGAAGGGCAATGTTTCCAGCGAAATTACTGGGCATGATGAGATTCACCAACTCATATCTCAGGGTGACAGGCGCAGTGCAGTGCCGCGCAGAATTTTAAATTTTAAAACACTGGGGGGCACTGTGTCTGATATGGGCATTCATGATGCTTACCATCAGGCACCTGATTTGCTCGTCTTCTTACTCACTATCATAAAAAAAAAAAAAAAACCGCTCAATTGTTTGTGGTTGGCGGTTGGTTATTGATCTGGCTTTTATTTGCGCCAAACACAATTGGTTTAGGAAAATCGTATTGTTTTTTCCTATAAATAAATGACGTTAAAATAACTTCAAAAATATTCAAATTTTTATGAAAAAACCATTAGGTTTTCTTTAACCAAATGTGTTTTCTCTTCTCTTTAGGGGACAGCTACAGTTAGATAATAGAGCGCTTATAACCGAAATAGATGGAAATCTATGGGGATGGCCTATGTCCAGCAGTGGACTGCCCACGGGTAAAATGACGACAATGACGAATAGAGCTATTTTTTACCTACATGTTATTATATTATTGGGTCGTTATGCTCGACTGCCAATCAAGAGGTCCCGGGTTCAATCCCCAGGTCAGGCAAAATGTTAAATATTGGATTTTTACTAATGAGGAATTATCTCAATAACTGCCTGGAGTCTGGAACTGTGCCCGGTAGATGGCAATAGGCTCGCCACCTATTACATGGGACCAATAACATACTGGCGAAATGTGGGTGTATCTACTATGGGACTGAGTCCTGGGTGTACCCAGGACTCAGTCCCATAGTAGAATACAGAGGTGTACCTCTGCCTACCCCTTCGGGAAAAAGGCGTGAATGTATGTTATGTTATGTCCCTATATCGTGATTGAGATTTTTTTTTGTTTTTGATATTAAGTAACAAAACAAGTATATCAGGTGCCTGATGGTAAGCATCATGATCGCCCATATCAGACACAGTGCCAACCAGTGTTTTAATATTTAAAATTCGGCGCGGCACTGCACTGCGTCTGTCACCCCGAGATATAAGTTGTTGAAACTCGTCATGCCCAGTAATTTCGCTGGTAACATTGCCCTTCAGACCGTAACACAGTAATGTTTGCACATTAAGTAGCTTGGCGGATCAATAACTGGCAAAGGTGTGGTACTTCCCCCGGCGGCCCCCTGCTAAAGAAGCTAACCACTACAGAAAGAGATGCTGTGTCATAGAAAAGCTTACGAACTATGTATGCATTTATTATATATTTGCTTAATTCTTAATACATTTACATTTTCATATATATATAACATACATTCACGCCTTTTTCCCGAAGGGGTAGGCAGAGGTGTACCCAGGACTCAGTCCCATAGTAGGATACACCCACATTTCGCCAGTATGTTATTGGTCCCATGTTATAGGGGGCGAGCCTATTGCCATCTACCGGGCACCGTAGATTAGATTAGCATCGCTACATTTTCATATTTACAAGTAAGTAAATACTAAGTGTACAGTCTATAAGTTTATAATAAGAGTGAACAACGATCAAACCGCACGTACTCAAAGAAAGTTAACCCTATAACGGGAGAGAAGTTATTTTAACAAACAGTTAAAGTTTTGGTTAAGACTTCCGCGTCGTATCGATCGAGAAAGTAGGAGAGTGTTTAATGTTTGCGTTTACTGAGCTCCAGATTTTCGTATGCAATTTGCCGATGCGATTGAAGTGGAGAAATAAATCTTTATTGATTCAAACTACCGATTTAAACTTAACTTTATAGTGCACTGCCAATTTCCTTTTGCGAGACAGGTCTGAGATATATATCTAAATTATATATGTAAACAAATTAATATTTCGGCATTTCAAATTCTCTATTTTAAGAAAAAGCTACATTATAATAAATTCAGAGCATATGTAGTGGTATTTGCTGGGAGCTGCCTGGGGAAGTACCACACCTTTGCCAGTTATTCATCCGCCAAGCAGTAATGTGCAAACGTTACTGTGTTCCGGTCTGAAGGGCAATGCCAACGAAACTACTGGGCATGACGAGTTTCAACAACTGCTATCTCAGGGTGAAAGGTGCAGTGCAGTGCCATGCAGAATTTTGAATTTTAAAACACTGGGTGGCACTGTGTCTGATATGGGCAATCATGATGCTTACCATCAGGCACCTGATTTGCTCGTCTTGTTACTCTATACCATAAAAAAAAATATTGCTGAAAAACTTACTTTAAATATTTGAAATTATGTACTTGAATAAAATATTCGTTTTGAAACTTGTTTTAAATGAATGAATAAAATTCCATTGCGAATTGTGTCATTGATGATTTTAGTACGTAAATGAATATTAATGGCTACTTAATCGAATTAAGACAGTATCAAAATTATAAAAATCCACTCACCACATTAATTGCCATTAGCAAAAATATTTTTATCCGAGGACTTGAATAAATCATACATAAAACTTGAGGTCACCACAAAGTCCATTCGAAAATGCTATAACACAGAGAATACTGGCCACTTCATATTTCACGCGGAGTGAAAAACATTTAGTGTTACAATTCGGTCAAATTTTATTTTCGAACGCTCGCGGGTTGGTGTTATCGTTTTTTTCACGACCAGTGCGGTCTGCGTTCAGTGCCATACTGACCGTAGTTCTGAGTTCGAGTTCGTCGCATCGATGCCTTGATCGCGTAATCGTGTACTTATTAACACCGGATTTGGAATTCTATCGGGTTTTTGCCCATCGGTAATTGAAA
Organism: Hemistola chrysoprasaria; assembly: GCA_947063395.1. Lineage (NCBI taxonomy): Eukaryota > Metazoa > Arthropoda > Insecta > Lepidoptera > Geometridae > Hemistola > Hemistola chrysoprasaria. Next base: position 13,258,527 of record OX346725.1, read on the forward strand.
ATGTCGCGACACTGCGATAAAATGCAAGTGCAAATGCGGTCTTATATTTTATAGATAACATAAATTTTATAAGTTTATATTATGTCTACCTATACATAGTTGCTGAAGACTAGATTAGCTGAATGTCGGAATTTCTTAATATTATGATGTTTTTAAGCCTCCTTTTATCATACTCTATTTAGAATAATTTACTGCAAAATACTTGTAAAGACTTAAGTACGTATTGTACTTAAGTCATTTTATTTGTTTTATTTTATATTATTTTATTTGTAAATAATTTTACAAGACCTTTCCCACTGATTTAAAGAAAAAGGGAGATAGGGTACTGACTTTCGTGACGGTGTTCATGCGGTCTTTACTAGATCGTCTGTCCACCTTGTGGACGTTCTACGCCATATTTATTGCCATTTCAACTTACTAATCCGCTGGGCTACGTCGGCAACTTTCGTTCGTCTACGAATCTTCTCATTACTGCTACCGCGCCTATTACATTTTGTTGCGTAAGTAAAACCAATATTTAATTACATAGACAGATGACAGACAAGTTAGTTTCGTTAATGAGTTTACTAATTTCCTAGCTATTTAAATGTAATGTAGTGAAGTAAACCTGTACACGATAACCTGTGTCTAGTTATTTACGAGGTAAACGTGCTATTTCTAAATGTATTTATATATTCATGTAATGAAGTAAGTAGTTGAAAACTAAAAGAGGATTTAGTTTTTATTCTACTATATTTTATTCTACTGACTACCTCGGTGGCGTAGAGGGCGAATGCTCGACTGCCAATCAAGAGGTCCCGGGTTCAATCCCCAGGTCAGGCAAAGTGTTAAATATTGGATTTTTCCATTAGGAATTATCTCAATAACTGCCTGGAGTCTGGAACTGTGCCCGGTAGATGGCAATAGGCTCGCCCCCTATTACATGGGACCAATAACATACTGGCGAAATGTGGGTGTATCTACTATGGGACTGAGTCCTGGGTACACCTCTGCCTACCCCTTCGGGAAAAAGGCGTGAATGTATGTTATGTTTTTAGTTTTTATTCGTGTGTACGTATAGAATTCGTGTGTGTATTTATAGAAAGAAAGTCGTCGGAATATTTTTTCCAAATAATGATTATAATTAATATTGAAACCTTGTACTTTAAACTTAATTTAAATAAGTTCATGTTGACAGCCTCGTTGGCTCAGATGGTAGTAACTCTGCTTTTGATGCCGCAAGCTCCAGGTTCGATCCCCGGCCAGGTCATATATTTGTGTGCATGAACATGTCGGTTTGATCTGTGTCTGGGTGTTATAAGCTTATATAAGTATATCAGTCATCTGATTACCATAAGTACAGGCTTCTAGCCTAGTTTGGGACCAGATGACCGTGTGTGGAAGTTGTCCCATATTATTATTATGTCAATAACTAACTTTAACTCATTTAACTCCTTGTTAAGTTATTAATGTAAATTCTATCAGTCCTTCCCATGCTTTGTTTAATTTACGTTACACACCGCATAAAAGATTAACTTGTGACTCGTAAGCTATAAAGTTGTTAATCGCATCTCTGGACCCTTCATAAGCGAGTCCTATTCGCATTTAACCAGTTTTTTATGTATAATCCTTTACCACAGACAAAAAGAACAAAGAGTTGTTCTTGTCGAATTGGTCTGTGGTCAAGCGTATTAAAGTTTTCAAATCGCCTGAGGCCCTCAGGACCTAACACGACTTATGACTTTATATGACTAGCGTCTATGACGACAGGTGGGACCTTTACGTGCCTTGCGAAGCACAATAGCGTCCAAATGTAATCTGTAAATACCACATTTTGCTATGATATACAGGGGCACCGCATGAATCCAACACATTCGACACACAATCCGCCACATTCTAACTAGGCCACGGATGTTACCGGAAGAAGAAGGTGGCTAGACGGCCGCGGCGACGATATATAATAATATATCCTGCTTCCTATCTATACTATTATATAAAGAGAGAAAGTGATTCACTGACTGACTGACTCATCAACCCAGAGCCAAAACTACTGGACCGATTATGATGAAATTTGGACAATAGATTATTTTTACAGTCTAGACAAGTAATAAGAAAGGATTTTTCAAAATTTTACCCCTAAGTGTATTAAATAGGGGTTGAAAGTTTGTATTGAGTAGACTTCATTTTTCAGCCGATTGATTTCAAATTTTGTAGAAACATTCTAAAATGAAAATAATTAAACACGTTTTTTCAGCGTTTTCAAAAATATCAGCCTTTATGTTGAAAAAAAAAGTTTAAAAGTTTGTTATGAATATTTTAGTTCCAAAAATGCTCATTAGATGGCGCTACAGGAAAAATTAGAACGCGCTGACAATATTTTCTTGCAAGACGTAAATAGGTACCCTAATGCAACATTTTAAGTAATTTATTGCCTACATTGCATAATATGCATAATAGATAACGTTCTGCAAATAATTTAAACGCGGTTTTGATTTCGCTTCTCTTTATCATAGCCCCTTTAAATTGGGTTGCAACGACATCAAATTATCGATGCTTTTAGATGCTTTCAGCATTTCCGTTATCAGTATGCCGTATTCGTTTCCAGATTTTTGATATAATATACACTTAGTGACTTAGTGCTGCCGGCCGGCCTGTTGTTTTTTTGAATTTTTGTTTGTAATGAATAGGCTCTGAAACTACTGGACCGATTTAAAAGAATTCTTTCAGTTATGGAAAGCTTAATTCAGTGTGAGTGACACAGGCTATATGAGATTTTGAAAAAAAATAGGGATCCGTAAGAAAACTGCAATATATTGTGAACCAAGGTCACATAATTACCTAATATATTCATTAATTTGCGTGCGCTGTGAAATCTTTTGATGATAGAATAAAATAATGTACGAGAGGTTTTTAGTTCTTATCAATATCTACAAAATAGTCCATGGTCATTATAAATCCATCTATTTTAGTTTACTCACAATAATCGAAACAGTCATTATATGCATACGCTGTAAAAAGTATTGGTGGTAGAATAAAGTAATGTACTAGGGGTTTGTAGTACTTATAATACCTACAAATAGTCCACAGACATTATATACATACCTATATTTTGGTTTAGTCACAATAATCGAAGAAGTTATTATTTACCTATATGCGGTATGAAAACTAATGGTTGTAGAAATAATGTACTAGGGGTTTGTAGTAGTAGGTACTTATATATCTACTACTTCTGCTACCCGTGCGAAGCCGGGGCGGACCACTAGTCCTACTAATATAATAAATCTCAAATTTCAGTACAATGTGAAAACTTACGTTTTTAACAGGTTTTAGTAGTGGTAGGCCTCTTTTGCATGGGGCCGCCTGGGGAAGTACCACACCTTTGCCAGTTATTCATCCGCTGAGCAGTAATGTGCAAACATTACTGTGTTCCGGTATGAAGGGCAATGTTACCAGCGAAATTACTGGGCATGATGAGATTCAACAACTCATATCTCAGGGTGACAGGCGCAGTGCAGTGCCGCGCAGAATTTTGAATTTTTAAACACTGGGTGGCACTGTGTCTGATATGGGCAATCATGATGCTTACCATCAGGCACCTGATTTGCTCGTCTTGTCACTCATTATCATAAAAAAAAAAAGGTGAACAAAAAGCTTGCGAGTTCTAACTCACCTCCAGCGCCATCTAGTGCGGTTTTGTTTAGATTGATGGATGGATGAATGTTTGTTACTCTTTCACGCCAAAACTTCTGAACACATTGGGCTGAAAATTGGTATGCAGATAGGTTAGACCCTGGAATAACACTTAGGGTACTTTTTCGATATTCCCACGAGAACGATGTCTACGCGGGTGAAACCGCGGGGCACATCTAGTTCTATTATAATAATGTATACACACTCACACCCCTGCACTAGAATTCCCTGTGTCACAGGCAGCATGGACACATATAACACACTACAGACATCCAACACCTGAGAACAAACATTTGAGCTCATCGCAGAAATACTTGCCCCGGCTGGGATTCTAACAGAGTTACTTACCCACTTAGTACAAGTTAGCCACGAAGCCGTCTTCGGATGATGATGGAGTGTACTCACCGCGAGCAGAGTGGCCAGGGCGCTTGCCATGCGCATAGTCGCAGCGCGGCGGATGCGCGGGCGGCGCTAAGTGACGGAGGCCGCGGGCGGACGGGCGCGCGCGGGCCGCATCCGGCCGCCCTTGCTGTCTCTACCACCGTCGTGACACCATCTCACTTCTGAAACAACATAACTATAATTTGAATTTATTTAACAGAACGGGTTACCCCAATTACACTACTCATTACACATCTCAACCCATATTTTCAGAGTTTCAGGTCGCCAAGATTCCTACGCAGCCTCCGGCATGACCTATAAGATACGAGTATGTGGGGGCCGACTGCCCCCACACAGCCAAGACCAGTTAAACGTGCCATCCGAAGTACGGTAGCGCCCAGGAGAAAAATCCACATGGTGAGATTCGTTCCAGGGACTCCGGATTTAAAGCCGGGCATATTCCCGCTGGACAACGGACGCTACAACCTTTAATGAAGTCACCTGCTCATCTTGTAAAGCGACGGCCACACTTTCTCTCCATCCGTAAATCAGAAAGAAATCACGATATGGTTCTAGCTATTATCTGCCATTATCTGGTTTTATTACAATAATAATTGCTTTGATAATGTAAAATCCTACTATAATATTATAAATGGATGGATGGATGGATGGATGTTTTCACTTTGTACTCTTTCACGCCAAAACTATTGACTCGATTGGGCTGAAATTTGGTATGTATGTAGCTTATACCCTTTTTTTTTTTTTTTTAACTTGTGGAAATGCATTTACGCATACTCGCCCGCCAGGGGGAGGTGGGCGAGTTATGTCGGGCTCGGGAATAACACATTGGATACTTCTTATCCGGATATTTCCACGGCAACAAAGACTATACGCGGATGAAACCGCGGGGCACAGCTAGTATATTGTGTAATAGCTCTAAGAGTATTGAATACTCAGTGCCCAGTAAATACTTACTTACCTACTTTTAATAAGACGCCTCAACTATGTAGTAAGCAGAGAGTTATCTAAGTTTCACCACCCGAGTGACCTTCATGATTGTAAATATGCAGATATTACCTCACCCACCATAACTAGCCCCCTGTGGAGTTAGAATAAACCTATTCCATGACAAGTGAATACGTAAGGCCGCGTTTCCATCAGAGATGTGCGAGTAAGTTGAGCGGAGCTAAGATACCTGAGTGGTGCAAAGATATAATATTATAGCGACTCCATGCACTGAGCGAGCGATAAGCGAGTTGGGGGGGGGGGGGGGGGGGGGTGATGCGTTGAGTAGATAATTGAAGTGATTCTATTGATTCTTAACAAACACAACCCGCGTACATCTCTGGTGGAAAGGCATGACGAGTTTCAACAACTAATATCTCTGGGTGACAGGCGCAGTGCAGTGCCGCGCAGAATTTTGAATTTTAAAACACTGGGTGGCACTGTATCTGATTTAGGTGATCAAGATGCTTACCATCAGGCACCTGATTTGCTAGTCTTGTTACTATCATAAAAAAATTACCAGCTCTACATTCGCGAGTGTTTTCGCAAACTTCTGCAAAACTTGAGAGTATTCTCTTCATCGATTCGGTCAGTTGTCAACCGTGGTGTTAGAGTTTCAGGTCGTTCAAAGGCCTTCGAGATAACTAAACAACTATCAGGAAACATCTGTGACGACAGCAGAGTCCAACGGACGTGTATCTTCCAAGCAATCTTTCTTTGAAGCAGGGTTACGTCCAAATTATGTAATACCCCATGTTATGAGATTCGTACCAGGATTCCTGGATTCGAAGGTCGCGATTCGTAGGCCAGAGCAGGTAGGTCCACATACATAATATTCTTGCCAAAGAAGATGGCTGCTAAAAGTTGATTCTGCGCATGCGTGGACAAATCCCGCCTTTTATCTCTACATGCTTCAAAAAGTATCCAATGACAATCAATGTAGAAAGCTCCAAAAAGCTTCTACATGGAAAATGGCTGGCTAACTTTACAGCTTAGCGCATGCGATTTTAAATAAACCATGCCTAATATTGTTTACTTAAACTGTGGGTTGTGCAATTTACTGAGAAAGCCTCTACGTTTGACGACGAAAGAAGTCGCCATTTTGATCTTAATCGAGATCAATTGAAAACTAGATCGCCCTCTAACATATAGTACATTAGGTATATCAACGTTTTACGGTGCATTACATGAAGTCGTTTGTTAACTGCAAAAATTGGGTACAAAAGTCATCTAAGCGAATAAGCAGTTACTCGTAAAGTGACAATGGGCATGGCACAAATTACGTAGAATTGATGGCCGATAAGGCTGTAAAGTTCTCGAATTGAGACCACGGACCGGCAAGCGCAGCGTAGGACATCTATCCACAAGGTGGACAGACGATCTGATAAAGACAGCAGGAACACGCTGGATGCAGGCCGCTTACAACCGGTCTAGATGAAAATCTATTAGGTAGGCCTATGCTCAGCAGTGGACGTCCTATGGCTGAGATGATGATGATGATGAAGACATGTTATTTGGAGCCCCAAACACGTAAGCCTGACAAAAAGCCACTTGCGGTCTAGCCGTTGAGCTACAACGCGGGGCTCTTCAATAACATAACATAACATGATGATGTCCTCCAAGACGTATCCGTCGACGGCGAACCTTATTATTGTTTTCGCACATGAGAGCGAATGTGACTTGCAAAACCAAATTTGGTTTTGAAAATTTTGTTGCAAAGTGCACAGTGCAACTGTCCTGCTGTGTTGTATGTGTAGGTGTAGGAAGGTTTCGGTCTGGTTTTCCTAATTTGGCGCTTGGCGTCAAGATCTTCTACGCGTTTCTTTTCAAAGTTAATAGTACCTTTGGATACCGAATTACACCATTCTGACCTCTGCTGTGCGAGTTCTTCCCAACCTTCGCAGGGGATGTTACATGCATTAAGATGGCGCTTCAGTACATCCCTATAGCGCAAGAACTGCCCTCCAGGCTTACGCTTTCCTTGTTTTAGTTCTGAGTAGAAAACAGCCTTAGGAAGCCTGGAATCGCTCATGCGTATAACGTGACCGCACCATCTTAGCTGTCCCTTCATAAGCATGGACTCAATACCACACAGCTTAGTTCTTCGTAGGACTTCAGTGTTTGGGACTTTGTCCTGCCACTTCACATGGAGTATTGAGCGCACGCATGTCATGTGGAATTGATCAAGGCGTCTGATATCGCCTTTGTAGAGACACCATGTCTCGGTGGCATAGAGCAAAATTGGCAAAATGATTGCTTTGTAGACAGATATCTTAGTCTGTAGATGGAGGTCATGTGAGTCCCAAACTCTTTTACGAAGTTGGCCAAACGATGCTGCAGCTTTTGCTATTCGTGAGGAGATTTCTGTTTCAAGGCGGTTGTCACTACGAATGAAGCTACCAAGGTATCGAAAAGATTGGACCTCTTCTAGGACATTGCCGTTTAAGAGGATTGGTGAGGAATCTGGTGGGTGGCCACGAATACCTTGTTTGAGTACCTGGGTTTTGGTAGAGCTAATAATCAGGCCAAATGTTTTGCAAGACAGATCTAATTTGTCTAGAAAGGTTTGTAAGCTGCGAGCATCATCGGCCATTAAGCACACATCATCAGCGTAGAGAACATCAACGACGGCGAGCTCCTGAACAGATCGTTTGGCTCTAAATCGTGACAGATCGAATACGCTCTTATCACTTCTGACGTTGAGGTGGATTTGTCCGAACCTGTCATCATACGCATCTCTCAGTACGAAGGCAAAATAGATGGCAAAGAGAGTAGGCGCCATTACGCATCCCTGTTTTACTCCGCTGGTTACTGAAAAACAATCTGTGAAGTCGTTTTCATGTTTCACCCTGGCCATCATGCCCTCATGAAATTGGCGCACTAAATTAACGAACTTCTCAGAACAACCAGCCTTTGAGAGAACTGCCCACAGAGCAGGTCTCGGTACTCGGTCGAATGCTTTTTCTAAGTCGACAAAACACATGTTGAGCGGGCGATGTTGTTCAAGGCTCTTTTCCTGCAACTGTTTGACGACAAAGATAGCATCGACCGTGCCCCTGCTTGGACGAAAACCATATTGACTTTCTGGCAGGATGCGTTCCGCCAACATAACATAACATAACATACATTCACGCCTTTTTCCCTAAGGGGTAGGCAGAGGTGTAGCCAGGACTCAGTCCCATAGTAGATACACCCACATTTCGCCAGTATGTTATTGGTCCCATGTAATAGGGGGCGAGCCTATTGCCATCTACCGGGCACAGTTCCAGACTCCAGGCATTTATTGAGATAATTCCTAATGGAAAAATCCAATATTTAACACTTTGCCTGACCTGGGGATCGAACCCGGGACCTCTTATTGATTGGCAGTCGAGCATGCGCCCTCTACGCCACCGAGGCAGTCAATAAGAGAGTAAATAAAGTCTTGAAGGGTCGGCAACATACTGACAATACCCATGGTGTTGCAGGTATCCATAGGAGGTGGTAACCGCTCACCATCAGTCCGCCATCTGCTTGTGGCGGAATGGCATAAAAAAACTAAGATTACTATAAGTATAATCCCACTAATACTTTAGTATTCGAATTCGAATACTGTTTAATACTTTAATTTATACTAAAATTATTTAGTATTCCGAGCAACGCAACAAAATGGCAAGCGACTGACATAAATTCCCCTTTACCGTATCTTCTGACCCTATTTAAATATTTAATTAAACGAACACAAAATGTAGGCTTTCAACAAACAAGAGAGGCCGAAATAAATCTGATCACAAAGTAAACCGTTGCGCATTAGAATAATCGGTCGCTAAGTTAAATACGTTTGTTTTTGGCATTATTTGGTTTTGAAAAGTTTTGTGTAAGCGCTTAGGTAATTTTAGTATCAGCTTGTTTACATACTAATGCGTTTGTAGCAGTAATGTGCAAACCTTACTGTGTTCCGGTATGAAGGGCAATGTTACCAGCGAAATTACTGGGCATGATGAGTTTCAACAACTAATATCTCAGGGTGACAGGTGCAGTGCAGTGTAGGACAAGGACAGAAAGATGATAAAGAATAATTATCGTATTCACATAAAATAATATATACATAACACCCAGTACTCAGTCTCAGTGTACCCACTCAGTCCCATAGTACTCGTAGGTACCTCCCACATGGATAGTGAATGCTAGCGCGACCCTATCCCGCCTCATATGGCGAGGGACTGCTCATCGTGTGGTTTTAGTCGGTATGGGCGCTTCTCGTCGAGCCCGACATAACTCGCCCACCTCCCCCTGGCGGGCGAGTATGCGTAAATGCATTTCCACACGTAAAAAAAAAAAAAAAAAGGTTAAAGCGCGAGAAAAAATCTAATAATCTAGTTAATTAAATTATTGCACATTGATATTATAATTTTACAACTCGCCGAGTCAATAAAGAAATATTTGCGAAAGATAAATAATGGCGCCACAGATTATCGGCAGAGATGTAAAAAGATAAAGAATCACACGAATTATAATGACTATTTAATTCGGATGAAATACCTTTATAGATAAAAGATAAGCGAAGGAATGTTGATAAAGGAAGGACTTTAGTTCAATGACGTCACAAGTCGTGATTTTCGGAAATGTGACGAATCGATATAATATTTTTTAGTGTATTCTGAAGTGTAGTAGATTCTGGTGACAAGTGGTATGACGTTTTACTTAAGTACATACATACTTTATAAGGGTCTTCACGGTCACGTCCTAAACTAACATAACATACATTCACGCCTTTTTCCCGAAGGGGTAGGCAGAGGTGTACCCAGGACTCAGTCCCATAGTAGATACACCCACATTTCGCCAGTATGTTATAAGTCCCATGTCATAGGGGGCGAGCCTATTGCCATCTACCGGGCACAGTTTCAGACTCCAGGCAGTTATTGAGATAATTCCTAATGGAAAAATCCAATATTTAAAACATTTGCCTGACCTGGGGATCGAACCCGGGACCTCTTGATTGCATTCGAGCATGCGCCCTCTACGCCACCGAGGCAGTCTAGTCCCAAACTAGGAGTATGCAAAGGTGTACCCAGGACTTAGTCTGACAGTAGATACACCCACACGTTGTTTGTAATGTTTTTAAGTTCTATGTAATAGGGGGTGAGTCTCAGATCATACAAACAAGGATGATCTGAGGGGTGAGCCTATTACCATCTAACGGAAAATGAAAAAATTCAATAACATTTTGCCTCATCTAAAATCATCATTATCATCATCATCTCAGCCGTTGGTAATCCACTACTGAACATAGGCCTCCCCCATAAAGGGGGGTTTTGCCAATACTCGACACGCTTGGCAGGCGGGTTGTCGAGCGCAGTTCGATGGTTTTGTGCAGAGGATGCTGCTGCCCGTCCTCTGGATCTGTTATCTAAAATAACCTGAGTAAAATAACTTTCAACCTCTTAAGCAAATTTCTTCTTAATTTTATTTATTTATTTATTTATTTATTTAATGAGTACAGCCACATTATACATATACATTTTTACATAATTTTAATTTTACATAGTCAAGTTCTTATATGTATAACAATATATAGGCGTACATAGCATTCGCCATAGAGCTCGTTACTAATTAAATATTATATGAGTGAATATAAACAATTGGAAAAAACTCAAATGATATGAATGAATACAATTGAAAAAACTTAGACAAAATGAACAAAAATGAACGAGTAGGTATTATAAAAGTTAAGAAAGAAAAAAAGATAATTAAAAATTAAACAAATAATAAGATACATAAGATACTTTAAGATTATACATGAATAAAGAAAATAATAATAATATATTTCAAATAAATAATTAATGAAAGTGTTTTTAAGGATTGGTATTGTTATGATCGTTAATGGGTGTGTAGTGCTCAATGATTTTTTTTCTGAATGAGGGAAAGCTATTGTGGAATACGTCAAGGTCGTGAATTATATTGGATAGTTCATTGTACTGTTTGCAGATTCGAGTAAAGGGGCATTGTAATCCAAGATTTGTTCGTGAAAAAGGTACATGAAGTAAGTTGCGAATGGGATGTCGTGGATATTTGTGAGGAACTGTCAATGGGAAATTTTCTATTAGGTTATTGCTATTTGATTTGCTATTTAAAGATTTGTATAGAAAGTACATTTTGTCTGTTAGTAGCTTGGGTGTCAGTCTTGACGGGAAAATTTCTAAGGGCTAGACGGATAGAGAGAACGGATAGAGAGAGCAGATAGAGAGATACGCGAAAGAAACAGAGATAGAAAGAGATATAAAGATAATTAGTTAGGCGCTCTGCGACCTGAATTGTACTTTATTGAGTCGGAGCTATTCGCTATTTATTTAAATGTTCATGAGGAGTGTTCCTTCTGTCCGTTTAGTATTCTGTGCTGTTACTAATTTTTTTTTTTAATTATATATTTTTGGTGTCGCACTTATAGGATGTTAGCCATAATGTTTTGATGAAGTTAATAATTTTATTTTCTCGGAATCGTAGTGTAAAGTAAAGTGTGAAACATGGCGTTTAAACCCATTATAGACTATGACAGGTTCGCTATTTACTTCCTTGCTAAAGCTCGTCAGTAAAACTACCAAGTATACGAGTACGTCTTATATGCCCCTTGTGTAAAAATCTACTATTTTTATGCTAAGACGTTATGATGTCAATCTTTAAGTATTTTTATGAATAGCCGGAAGTTTCAGAAGTTTCTTGGTTTCAATAGTATTTTGCATTCCACTCCATTCAATAACGATTGAAAATAACAAGAACGATAAGGATATCGTGTTTTCATTCATGTTTTGTAATAGAATGATAATATTTTCAAAATTTTACAAAGCTGATGCGGATGTTACAGATCAAAATATATGTGTCATTGGATTATAATAAAGTTAACGACACATAATTATGTGAATTCTATTAGAAATTTTATGTGAAAAAATGCACTGAAGTACTTTATCAAGTACTTAGTCTTTTTTATTTTATTTTAAATAGGTCTGCGTTTGACCCCAATCTCACCTGATGGAAAGTGAAGATGAGGCCTAAGATGGAGCACGCTTTCCTAGAAGATAATTATTCACTCTTCTCTTGAAGACCCCAAGATCGTATTCAAGTGGGAAGACGTACGCCGGTAGAGAATTCCACTCCTTAGCGGCTTTTCTTTGTTTATAACATCACTTATTTTTAATCGCAAAGTTTATCTGTTGCGATTATAAGTAATAAACGTAGATCTACTTAGGTAAGTGTACTTACTGAAGTTTTTAACCTTATCCAACAGATCACGCAGGGGAGCGACTGTGTCTTTTTCACAAAAAGTAGGAAAAACATTATTATTTCAGTGTGTGGAAGTTGACCCATATTGATTTTATTAAAAGTTATCATTATGAACTTTTTTTATGATAGAGACAAGACGAGCAAATCAGGTGCCTGATGGTAAGCATCATGATAACCCATTTCAGACACAGTGCCACCTAGTGTTTTAAAATTCAAAACTCTGCACGGCAATGCACTGAGCACTGTCACCCTGAGATATTAGTTGTTGAAACTCGTCATGCCCAGAAATTTCGCTGATAACATTGCCCTTGAGACCGAAACACAGTAATGTTTGCACTTTACTGCTTGGCGGATGAATAACTGGCAAAGGTGTGGTACTTCCCCAGGCGGTCCCCTCTAACAGAGGCCTACCACTACAATACATACACAATAAGAATATAATGTGCGCCCCTATTATAGGCGTTATACCTAACGCTTATAGATAAATAGGTTATTTCGCCGATGACTACTTAATACCTCCACGATAGCTCTATTGGTAGATTGCATAAGACATAGATACAGTCATTATGAGTAAAAATACGTGTCTAAAATTTGTGCCAGTTTTATAATTACTAAAAAACCCATATTTGATTAAAAGGAAACGCAAAATATTTCGAAACGACGCAAACAGTAACCATGAAACAGTTTGGCAATGAGTGTGTAATTCTTCTATTTTGAGATTAACTCTTATTTATTAAACCACATTTATTTTTAGATAGATTAGCAAATAAGATGGAAACATTTCGCTGGCATTGATATTATAAACTAATTTTGGTAATTTATGCAGATTTTTAATGTTAATTTTATTATTTTGCAAATAGGCGTAGGCGACCGGAAAATAAGGCGACTAATAAATTTGCAAAAATCTCAGGGTTAATTGATTAGTTTGGTTAAGATAACTATTAAGGCGCTGTCCAAAGCAAATTCTCCCTCACAATCACACGTACCCAAATTTTGGAAGATCTAAAAAATACTGCATGTAATTATGTAAAATAAAGACAACAAGGTTCTAGAAAATAACAATACAAAGATTCAGTAAAAAATCCAATTTAATCCAAACCGTTTTCTGTGCCTTTTTTTTCAAAGTTTCTTTTTTTGCAGGTTTTTAAACATGTAAATGGTTTTTAAATTGTATTTCCTTATTTCCGTAAATGGAGTATGAGCAATCCTTTTTTTTGACATATTTTTCCTTCATTTTTAACAGAGGATATTTTATGAAAAAGGTTTTTTATTTTCGGAGAAAACTGGCCATCCAATAAAACGAAGAAGGTTAATTTACAAATAGACATATAAGAACAAAATATGATTATTATTTGATGTGCATAAAATGTGATAAGGGAACGCTGTGGCGTGTTAAAAGATGTAGTGACAAAGATAGAGAAAGGATCGCTGAGGTGGTTCAGACATGTGGAGAGGATGGACGAGAGGAGATTGACAAAGGAGATTTATAAGGCGAATGTGAATGGTCAAGTCGGTAGGGGTCGACCTAGACGTACCTTTCATGAACAAGTTTATGTTATCAGGTTAAAAGTACCAACAACCGACGAGCATGCATGAAGAATGTGATGAAAGTGGAAGAAGTGAAAGTTGTAAGTATGTCAGGATCGTAGTAAGTGGAAAGAAATAGTCTCTGCCTACCCCAACGGGAACAAGGCGTGACTGTATGTATGTATGTATGTATGTATGAATAAAATACCTATATTTTAAAATTATAAATGCACCTTACCACGAAAAATTAAAACTTGAATTTTATTCGTAGAAGTGGTAGTATTTTTCAAATGGAGCCCGAACAAACAAAAAATTAAGTATTCTCATGTCATTGAGCGCCAAAAAGTAACCTGATTTTTTACATAATCAAATCTATGATCTGATTTGACAGCCTCGTTGGCGCAGACGGTAGTAACTCTGCTTTCTGTGCCGCAGGCCCCGGGTTCGATCCCCGGCCAGGTCAAACATTTGTGTGCATGAACATGTCTGTTTGATCTGTGTCTGGGTGTTATAAGCGTATTTAAGTATGTATATCAGTCATCTGGTTACCATAGTACAGGCTTCTAGCCTAGTTTGGGACCAGGTGACCGTGTGTGGAAGTTGTCCCATATTATTATATATACCTAATAAACCAAAAACAGAGTGGGTGATATTATTATAATTTTCGCTAAAAATAGAAACTTTTAATTTATATTATTATCATTATCCTTGTTAATAGACATTATATTTTATTAAATTATTTCCCACAAAGTTATTAACTTCAATATTTATGAAATGCATTTGCCCGTGAACTTTTTCGAAAAACTATTTTTATCCTCATAACGGAATAATACAAGCAATATTAAAATATTTGCATAATGTGTGTTATTTAGTTGTGTCTGACATCTGTGATTTGTGACCTTTAACCTTTTTTTAGACTTTTTCTCTGCAGGGCTAGGTAGAGGTGCCCAGGGGTTGCCGCGCGTAATATGGACACTGCTTTAGTCTCATGCAATAGAAGGCGATTCTATTACTATCAACCGGGCACAAATCCTAGCTGTTTTTAAGAAATTCCTTATGGAAATTCTAAAAAAATATATATAATTTGACGCTCTCAACTCTCTACATAGACAAATTCGTGGACGAAAATTAATATTTACTATAAACTAGCTGTGCCCCGTGGTTTCGTCTGCGTAGTCTTCGTTCCAGTGGAAATATCGGGATAAAACCCTACTTATTGTGTTATTCCTGGGTCTAAACTATCTATATACAGCTTTTCAGCCTAATGGGTTCAATACTTTTTGCGTGAAAGCGTAACAAACATCCATCCACCCATCCTCACAAACTTTCAAATTTTACAACTTGAATTGCGACTTTTTATAAAAAAAAAAAAAATTACTCCCCATACAAAATGGATCAGCTGATCGGAAAATTTGTATGCAAATTTCACAATTCCTTCTTGTTCCCTTTTTTCCCTTTAATATTACTACATCTTTTGGTAGCACGTTGTATAATAGTTTCTATTGGATTTTCGCAAAGATTGAAAACTTTTTAGTTTCCAATTATTAGATGTTTCGCAATCATCCTAGGTTTTTCGCAACTATCCGTCGTTCCCAATTATCCTGCAACACACAGATGTGTGAGGACAATGATGTTTTTTTAACAGGGCAGCTGTGTGCCTTTATTGAAAAAAGACTAAACAATAAACCTACTTACTATAAATACCCTAACTAAATACACTATGCCATATAACACTTCGAAAATCCATAGACCGACATGTGAGGCTATAGAAAATCCAAGTGCTCTAAACCACTGTCAGATGGCAGCGTACCCAAGATGCTAGCGGCATTGCCACGTTGAATAGCAATGCGTATACGTTGGGCCAGATATATGCCAGCATTTTGATCACGCGTCGCCTCGACCAAGAGCTCAGATAGATTTTTGGAAATGCGGTGAGCTCCCGGCCCCCAAGGTCCCAGAGTCTTGACTCCAAACGGTTCAAATATGTAACCGCTACCGAGGTTTGCATATATTTGTCCATTGATTAATATAATATTATTCACAATGTGCCTCGGCCAGTTGGAATTGTTTCTTCATTGCATCGTGACATTTTAATCGAAATTTAATTAAACACTGACGTCGTTTACGTATCAAATACCATTACATAGATCGTTAATTATTAATTAAACGAGAAATATGTTTAATTTGGATTTGCAGCTCAAATTTATAAAATACTTAACATATAACATACAATCACGCCTTTTTCCCGAAGGGATAGGCAGAAGTCCAATAAAGACCATAAACACAGGACTCCCATATAGGTACACCCTCATTTCGCCAGTATATTACTGGCCCCATGTAATAGGCAGCGAGCCTATTGCCATCCACCGGGTACAGTTCCAGACTCCAGACAGTTATTGAGATAATTCCTAAAAAAATCCTCCTGGAAAAATCCAAACAACACTGCCTGACCTGGAGATCAAACCCGGGACCTCAAGATCGGCAGTCTAGCCGCAGCCTTACATATTATTACAGGTCAACTATGTTCATTCAATACTTATACAACGATGTTTTCAATGCAAATTTTAAAGTTCATACCCCAGATTTTAATTTTAAATCATTGAAACTGATATTATAATTTTTATTCATTTTAAAGCCGTCGTGTGTTTGATTTCTCAATTTTACTGCCGTATCTTATCTAATTTATTTGACGTTTGCAAAATTTTACTACGAAAAGTGCAAATATTTATTTAATCTACTACCAACTGATAACATAATAAATAAATATGATATAAATTACGTAAATAGCTAATTTATTTCAATTTTAAATGATGTTCAGATCGCAATCAGGTTAAATAAAGTTATGTTTATTAGTTCATTATTATTTAGAACTTTTATGAGAAGGCAACCTATAGTCTAAGTAGACATGTATAATAGTCTAAGATCAGAAACACGATTTCTTGAATGAATTATTTTTTTATGAACTTACGGCGATTTTTAATGATTAAAAAATATGGTACTTATTTGCGATGATAAAAACGCAAGTGCAGAGGCTCTAATACTTACGATGGCTATCAGATCATGGTTATTTTCCAGGGCCCGGCCGTTATGGTCCCATTCCGGTACGCTCCCGGCCGGGACGCTCCCACACTGAAAAATTTGTTATTCCGATACGCTCCCACTATGAACTAACCGTTTTTTGGACAAGACACTTGAACAAATGCTGTTGAAAAAAATTCCATACAAAGTGGAATTACACAAATATATACGTAGTAAGAGAAAATAAATTTCCACAAAATTTTTTTTGGTTGGCTTTTAATCTGGCCTTTAGTGGCTATCATGGTTTGGATTTTTTATATCTCTTTTTAAACATATTTGTGTCTATCTTTATTATATGGAAATCGAATCACCTTAAAGATAGATTGGCAATGCTAATACTATGTAAGTTTTATAAGTCTAAAACTAGATATAAAAATTTGTTATATCTGAATTTTACGACTATGCAAATAATTGTATTGCCGGTATAATAAATCTGTTTCTTTATTATTTGACACTAGTCCTGCTTTTGCGGTTTTCCCGTTGAGCTACAACGTGGGGCTCTTCAAAAGGAGATACGAAATATTGGTTTTTGAAGGGTCGGAAACATACTGCCTACCTATAACATAAAAAGAAACTAGCCCGAATAATAATTTATTTCCATATCTAACTGTTTACTCGTATCTCTAACTGTTTGGTTTAATAATGAGAGAAATGAAACGATATGAAATATATTTATTTGCCTGAAATATGATAGTAAATGGAGTTGTTACATAGACTCCTCGAACAAGAATCTTTAGTATTTAGTTCCTCTAAAACACTAAAAATGACACTGAAACTCGGAACTAAATCTAAAGATTCTTGTTCCAGAAGTCTACAATGGAGTTCCGAGTAATGCCAAATTCAATCAATTGTTACATATTGCTGTAAGTTTCAAATACTTCGCCGGTAGAGTCACAGACATGCAAATTTTGTAAATACTGGAATGCGAAAAAATATCCTCGGTGGCGTAGAGTGCGCATGCTCGACTGCCAATCTAGAGGTCCCGGGTTCGATCCCCAGGTCAGGCAATGTTAAATATTGGATTGTTCCATTAGGAATTATTTAAATAACTGCCTGGAGTCTGGAACTGTGCCCGGTAGATGGCAATAGGCTCGCCCCCTATTACATGGGACCAATAACATACTGGCGAAATGTGGGTGTATCTATGGGACTGAGTCCTGGGTATACCTCTGCCTACCCCTTCGGGAAAAAGGCGTGAATGTATGTTATGAAAAAATATCCAGTCTTAACATACAATCACACGGAAAAATCACACGGTCGGCTCTAGGACTATGCTTACATTCGCATCAGTAAAACTAGTTAGGTTCTAACAAACACGTAACTATGTATCCTATTACAATAAATGAAACATAAATAAACCTAGGTTACACAATAGTTTTAATCTATATGATAATCATCGTTTATATTTACGAGTATATTATAAGTTGTATATACACATAATATAAGTACTTAAGGGCGTTCGTTTTTTTTTTTTTTTTTTTAATTATAGTGAATGACAACACGAGCAAATCAGGTGCCTGTAGTAAGCATCATGATTGCCCATATATACACAGTGCCACCCAGTGTTTTAAAATTAAAAATTCTGCGCGGCACTGCACTGCGCCTGTCACTCTGAGATATTAGTTGTTGAATCTCGTCATGCCCAGTAATTTCGCTGGTAACATTGCCCTTCAAACCGGAACACAGTAATGTTTGCACATTACTGCTTGGCGGATGAATAACTGGCAAAGGTCACCGATCTTTCAATTAGGTTGACATGATTAACGTTTGTATATAGCTTTTAGGTAAAGCTACGTAGATTATGGTCTATCTGGCGGAAATTGTATCTCAATCATTCCAGCTACTAGGTTTAGTTGCTGTCAGTTTTCAATCAACGCGATTGTATCAGGTAAGTGCCCAGTCGGCCAAGTGCGCCTATAAAACGTGTTAAAATAGTGTAGTTTCATTTAAGGGGTACATCTAGCTACAGTAGTAACAGAAAGCATAAGTTGCTTGACGTTCCATGGTGTCGCACTGCAGCACGTGCCAAAGCGCCCATACCACGCACTCTAGCAGCATTCAACACTCTCTCGGACCACAATCCAGATGTTGACTAGTTTGCGGATGAATGGTCGAAGATAATAATTGAGTTTTTGAGGCACTGCGAGCGTGATGTATGACTGGTATTTATTTTTTTACCCTTCTTCTTCTTCTTTTCGAGTCAAAATGGCTAGTTATATTTTTATATTTTTATAATAATTTACTGTGTAATTTCCCCACTGGGAAACTAACACAACACAACTGGGACAACTGGGAATTTTAGAAATATGTCCCCAGTGGTGACAAGTGGGACAATTTTTCAAAAAATGTCAAGTACCCAAGGTCAATATAACATAACTAGTGGAAACATAGCGGCTTTGCCCGCTCGCAATTATGTAAAATTGGAGTTTTATACCAAACCTTTAACGCCCTTTTTGGACCCCTTAGAATAGGAATTTTCAAAAATCCTTTTTAGCACACCTCCAGACAACAAAAATGACCTACATTTCAAGTTTAAAGTCTATAGGTCAGTGGTTTGGGCTCTACGTTGTATGCGAGTCAGTGAGTCTTTGTTACTCGCGTTGGTGTCTTTTTATGCACTAGGGCGTTTTCACAACTATACCTACTCATTACGGCGAAATGTTAATTACCTAAATTCTTGGCCACTCTTATTATCGTAAAATGTACAATAACAAGATACGGATTAGGTATAACTCTAGTTCTAGACTAAATCAATCAATAGATAACTAATTGAATATCTTGTTTGTTTGAATAAGCTGACACCTGTTATGTTGCTGGTTTAGTTGCAAATTGTTAGGCGCTATGTACCCATCGTGAGTACCTAATATTGAGGTTTAACGTGGTTCGATTCCCATATACAATCCTACTTAATATTTTAGAAGCGAAAGTTTATGCGAATGTATGGATGTTTGTTACTCTTTCACGCCAAAACTATTGAATCGATTGGGCTGAAAATCGGTATGTAGATAGTTTAGACCCTGGAATAACACATAGGTGGAAAGGAATTATACATTTTATCTCGATATTCCCTGGGGGACAAAAATCTCCGGGCACAGCTAGTCTTACACACACACACACACACCCCCACACACACAGTGCACACAGTTAGTGCACACAGTTAGTGGGCACAGTTAGTGCTCGACTGCCAATCAAGAGGTCCCGGGTTCGATCCCCAGGTCAGGCAGTGTTAAATATTGGATTTTTCCATTAGGAATTATCTCAATAACTGCCTGGAGTCTGGAACTGTGCCCGGTAGATGGCAATAGGCTCGCCCCCTATTACATGGGACCAATAACATACTGGCGAAATGTGGGTGTATCTACTATGGGACTGAGTCCTGGGTACACCTCTGCCTACCCCTTCGGGAAAAAGGCGTGAATGTATGTTATTATGTTATGTTTACAGCTAGTCTTTTTTTTTATAATAGTGAGTGACAAGTCGAGCAAATCAGGTGCTTGATGGTAAGCATCATGATTGCCCATATCAGACACAGTGCCACCCAGTGTTTTAAAATTAAAAATTCGTTTTATAAATGAGTTAGAGTAAAATAAATAAATTAGCACATTTATTCTGTACATTATAACTGGCACGAAGCAATATAGAAATTCTGTGGCGTTGTACTCGTAAATCCGCAGGACTGGGGTGAAAGCTACAGTTACTAGCATTGATTTAAAGAAAAGAGGAGATGAGGTACTGGCTTCTCGAAAATGGAAAGCTCAAATTAGGTCCACATACGTCAGTGAAGTTAGATCGTACGAGCGACTAATATTGTTGTCTCGGTCGCACTTCGGTCTTAGGCACGTCTTTCTATTTTTGTTGTTCATTATATTGCACTGTGCAGACTTCACGTTGAGCAAATTGCACGTGCCAGTTGTTGAGTAAGCGCTGGGAGAACGTAGCCTATCTCCCATTTTCTTTAAATCAGTGGTTACTAGTCTTCTAATCAAGTATCTTTAGGTTTCAAATGGAATGGAAATTAAATTAAAGACTATTAGAGACGGGTCATATTATCAGTGAAACAAAGTTAACGTCGTTTCGAATTCAGTCGACAATTTGGAAGTAATAAGATTTTTAGCCAGTTAGATTTTAATTTTTAAGCCTGTTTGTACAAATAGGCTGTCCCGGGTTCGATCGGACCAAGTGTGAAAATATTGGATTTTTTAGGAATTATCTCAATAGCTGCCTGGAGTCTGGAACTGTGCCAGGTAGATGGCAATAGGCTCGCCCCCAATTACATGGGAACAATAACATACTTGCGAAATGTGGGTGTGCCTACTATGGGACTGAGTCCTGGGATTATTAGGACTCTGCCTAGCCCTTCGGGAAAAGAGCGTGATTGTATGTTATGTTAGTAAGGGGAGCTCGAGCGGGGATTCCGCGAGTTACTCATGGTAAATAATATTCGCCCTGTTGTGTATACTTCTACCAAATCTTAGCTCTGCATAGGACCGCTCAAGTAGAGCAGCCGATCAGAATAACAAAATGCGCTCGATTTGCGTTTGAATCGTGTATGTGCGTGTCGTCGGTTGCTGATAAAATACGCCGTGTACATAGCCTTTAAGGTAAGCTGTATATAGACACACTAGTGTAAAAACAGCGGCTTTGCCGACTCGCAATTATGAAATGTGGGAGTTTTATTCAAAAACTTTGACGCCATTTTTGGACCCCTTAGAATATGAATTTTTATTTTAACAAAAATCCTTTCATAACCCACGGCCAGACAACGAAAAGAACTTACATTCCAAGCTTCAAGTCTCTAGGATCAGTGGTTTGGGCTCTGCGTTGCATGTCAGTCAGTGAGTCATTAGACAGCCTCGTTGGCTCAGATGGTAGTAACTCTTCTTTCTATGCCGCAGGCTCCGGGTTTGATCCCCAGCCAGGTCAAACATTTGTGTGCATGAATATGTATATTTGATCTGTGTCTGGGTGTTATAAGCGTATATAAGTATATATCAGTCATCTGGTTACCATAGTACAGGTTTCTAGCTTAGTTTGGGACCAGGTGACCGTGTGTGGAAATTGTCCCATATTATTATTATTTAGGATTTTAAAATATATTGTGATTACTTAATTAGAAAGTTGAAAGGTAATTTTCTAATAATACCTCATTTTCTTAAATTTTATGAGTTATACCCGGCCAGTAACACAACCGTTAATTATAACTAACATAATTCTGATTGTTAATTAACTTCCCTGAGTTGTTATAGCTTACTCCGTTAGCTTAATTCGTTATTTAGCTAAGCTATTAACAGCTAATAACAGAATTACTATTATGAATGAGTAGGTATTACGGCATAAATGTATAACTATTACACTAATTATGCAATAATATGCAAGTTTGTTACACCCTTCTTTAAACACTGTATTTTACAGTCTCGATCAATGACCTTTTACACAAGATTAAGAATAGCGTTTTACCCTGCTTTGCGTGGCGAATTCAAGTCAAGCTAATTGGCTTGACTCAAGTTAGTCGCACCTTGTATTGCGCCGATGTTACACGTACTCGTATAAGGTTCGTCGCTTCACGTAGCGTAAACCTTTCTGAGGTGGGTTCCCATCAAGTCACACTGTTATCAATTGCAACATTTTTTTAAAAGGATCCCAACGAGTCGCAGTGTGATCGGTTGGCATTATAATTTTGTAAAAAAATTACCTTTTGGGGATATAATTGTCATTGTTTTATTATAAAATCACTTTAATATATAACTAAATAGTTGTTCAGATTATTTTGCAATTTTATTATGTATACCACACCTTTTTAATGCGTTGTAGAAATTTTGAATCAAATTTTTGTCATTAGTTGTGACTATCATGACTCATGTGACATCCAAACACAATAAATCCTGGGCAGTAAATCAACAGTAGCATGTAACTGACAAAACCAATGTAATGTATTGTGAACTAGATCAAATTCGTCCAGCCAACATTATGATCTAGGCACCGCGAAATAATTGTGAACACAAACTTGTTCGCACTTGGTTTAATGAGCACCACTGGCGTTTTTTATGTCATGTTTTGAATTTTTTTTCAAAATCTCTGAGTATTTGTTTTAAGTTATTTTAATTTCAAGGTGTGTTGTTTTTGGTGTACCAATAAATATTTTAGCTATCAAAAAATATTATTTTGTATTACAGTGAGTGAGCAAGATTGCAAGATATTACAAATAAATGGCAAGTGATGGCAAAATCATTACAACTTTAAAAATATTATAATATGCTTATTAAAAAATGATATTCTAAATGATATTTTTTATTTAAAATTTATGTTAAGTTATTAGTTGAATTGTTTTACCTTATATTAATGTGTTATTTGAATTTGAAATTAAAAAGCCTATATTATGTGCTAATTGTAAATGTTATTTAAATAAAGATCTTTTAAACAAAAACATATGCTTATTTAGTGTAAATATAATCGTATGCTTATTTAGTGAACCTATAATCGCATTAAAAATAAGATTTTAAAAGATTCGTAAATGTTCGTAAAAAAATTGTTTTCTTTTTTTTTTCAGTTTACGTGACTTCTACCGGAGACGGATAAATTTGGAAAATGATCTTGCAAATATATCTACACGACACCTACTCAACTTTTCACCTACTCACAGCAGAGTCTTGAAATAAATTTTACAGAGTACAGAGGTATAATATATAGTCTCATTGGGTCTCAATAGGTCATAAATAGATGGTCTTAGATAGTGGGAGCTGATAATGGAGCTCTGTTATGAATAGAAAATAATAGAGTCTAATTCCTAATGATGCGTCGTGTAGACGCGAAACACGTGTCAATATAATATTATGAATGGTGACACTAACAAAACTAATTCCTAATAGCATTTCCTCTTTGCATGGAATTTTGCGGGCGGGAGGGCGGTGCACTGTGCATGTTGTTTTAGACACTAAAAATCGGAACTAAAACTAAATACTCTTGTTCCAGGAGCTTACAATGGAGTTCCGAAAATTAACGCCAAATCCAATCAAATAAATAATAGTTATTTTTAATTTGTCAAATCAAAATATCAAGACAACAACAACATGGCAATATTACCAAACTTTTTTTTTATTATCATTTCTCACCGTTACAAACCGTCGCGTTTTCTCGCCCCTGTGCGAACACATCATGGGACATAAGTAAGCGCATTCAAATGAGGGCACACCCTTATCATGTAGCCGGTTGTTACGTTCCGCTCTCGTGTATCTGTCTGTCTGTCACGGGAAATTGTATATGTATTCTGAAGTTTTATCTATAATTTGTGTAAGTTGTAGGATCTGGTATAAATATATGAATCACTCTCTTTTCTCTTTTGGGAATAACATTACATATAACATAACATACAATCACGTCTTTGTCCCGAAGGGGTAGGTAGAGGACACAGTCCCATAGTATGTACCTACACCCACATTTCGCTAGTATGTTATTGGTCTCATGTAATATAGGGAGTACGGAGCGAGCCTATTATACACATATATGTATGGGGCACAGGCACAGTTATAGATTACAGGCTTTTATTGAGATAATTATTCTCAATTGAAAAATCCAATAAAAATTTGCCTGATTTGGTCGGCAGTAGAGCTTGCGCCCACTACGCCGCCGAGTCTTTTTGGCTGGAAAATGTTCAAATAAAAAAAAAAAAAAATTCCCAACAAAAAAAAAATTAAATTTATCAAAAAATATCGTGACTAATTATATTGTGGTCCCTCACGTCTCTCTATACCTCTTTTCGCGAAACAACTACTTGGAATACAAATTAGTAGGTACATTGGGTACACTATATTTTTTCTTTCTGCACCTAATTTTTTTCACACACACATCCGAATCACATAGTGTAAATTTTCGTAGTTTTAAAATTAGTTTTTTTTATTTTTTAAAGAAATTCGCTTATGTTTTATAAATTTTAAGAATCAATTTTTTTGGTTTTTTTCTTCTGAAGTAATAAATTACTGCACCAAGTTAACTGTACTAAAATCACACCAGTCACTTAAAATAAGGCAGTCATTCAACATCCTCGATAAATCCACAAACCCACAATGCAAATGAAACAGAAGCGGTAACAATTAACGAGCCGCGACGTAATCGTAGCACGATCATATTATTGACACATTCCTAAGATAACTGGACGGTACACAAACCTGAATTGTATTGCTTTTAGTATGGCCTTGCTGTACTTACTTTTCTAGATCACCTGTTTTAGGACATTAAGCATTGTAAGGCTGCTATTCCGCTCGTCTAATATCTTTATTCGATTTCGAGCACATTTCATGTGTGTATTGATGAGATACCCAAATATGCACATTAGCTGAAGTTATTTATTTGATCATATCATCAGCCGGAAGACGTCCATTGCTAAACATAGGCTTAATTTTGCCGTAATCGCCACGCTTGGAAGGCGTCTTGATGATCGCAGTAGTTGGAATACTTGATACCGGAGAGCGCTGCTGTTCACTCTCCGAATATGTCCCTCTGCTGTGCGAGTGTTACAACGGGGTACAACTAGTTAACTAAATACATTACATTATGTTGTAATCATAACATCGTAATTACAAAATGTAATTTCAATTCCTCAATAACGAGACTTGGTGGCAAATATATGTAAAATCACTTGAAACTAATCAATTTAGGTAATTACTACACAGTTTTAATTAACTTGTAAACTGTGTTTTAATGTATGTTTATACAAGAAATAAGGAAATTATTTTGTACTATTACACAAACAGTTTTCAACAACCAAGTGCATTTTGCGCAAATAATGACCAGATTAAGAGACAATTGAGTGGAAAATTAGACTCTATTTCTCCATATTTGGGAAATTTCATTTTGTATGGAAACCCCCGGGTTCGATCCCCAGGTCAGGCAAAGTGTTAAATATTGGATTTTTCCATTAGGAATTATCTCAATAACTGCCTGGAGTCTGGAACTGTGACCGGTAGATGGCAATAGGCTCCCCCCCTATTACATGGGACCAATAACATACTGGCGAAATGTGGGTGTATCTACTATGGGACTGAGTCCTGGGTACACCTCTGCCTACCCCTTCGGGAAAAAGGCGTGAATGTAAGTTATGTTATGAGAAACCCGCTTAATGAAATGCCTAGGTACTTAATTAGACAATACCATTGGGAAAGATCAGATTTTCGTCTTACCAAAAGTCTGTATCAAATATTGATCATAATAAGGGCGTGGCAGTGCGGTAGTGTTAAACCCAGATACTACACGTGCTTTAGATTTTATCTTAGGAAATACTCACTTATAATTGCAATGATACCTGATATTTAATTGGCTTGAATAGGTTGTGGCGCCGCACTTTACTGTTAATAGATTTCTAAAGAGAATGGCAAACAAAGTTCGTCATTCGCCAATGAACCTTTTTGAAACAGCCGATTTTTTTTCATTGGTTGCATAGTGTACTTTGTTCTTAATGATGAGTTCAATAACCTTTTAAAAGAATGCTTACTCATTGCAAGTAACTTTTTACATAACATAATAATACGCCTTTTTCGCTAAGTTCCATAGTAAGTACATCCACAATATTGTACAGGGCACCCAGGACACGTGTCCAGGGCCCCGCGATCGACGAGGCCCCCAAGTTTCTACCGATCACCTATCCCATAACGCCTCTTCTCGCGCAGTCATTGTCAAGATTCTAAAACCCGGTCAAAAACAATTACCTTTTAAATTCAATTCAATTGTTACATTGTGTCTGAAAATATAACAAAATATAATATTATTCTTAATAACCTTAAAAAAATCATTTATATTAATTTATCATTTTTATATAGGTGCATAACATTGGTACAGCATCACTTTTTGTGTTTTTATAAATTCCTGAAGGGAGTAGAAGTACCCTTCCAGCAAAATTCTCTCCAATTTTCGTTGAAATATGCACAATTTAGAAACAGTGAAAACTATTTATAGCCAGTGTTATATTGTAAAATTATTTCGATAAAATACTAAAAGTCATACTTTAGGATAAAGGGGCCCCCTTTATCCTAAAGTGGCCAGAGCCCCCAATAGGTCCCTGTAACATATAACAAGTAAACAATGTTACAAACAATAAAGTTAAACGTTCCACACCCACACTCTCATAAATCTAGGATACATTTGCGTAATACGAGTGTCGGAAGCGATTCGTAATAATCGCTCTTATGCCACTATAATACTACTTTATTGATTTATCAATTAACTAAGCTTGACTAGACGTTAGCAGTTATGATTTTAATTACTGTCTCGGATTATACAGCTTGTTTATAATATGTAATAATACTTTTGAGACTGCCTCGGTGGCGTAGAGGGTGCATGCCCGACTGCCAATCAAGAGGTCCCGGGTTCGATACCCAGGTCAGGCAGTGTTAAAAATGGGATTTTTCCATTAGGAATTATCTCAATAGCTGCCTGGAGTCTGGAACTGTGCCCGGTAGATGGCAATAGGCTCGCCCCCTATTACATGGGACCAATAACATACTGGCGAAATGTGGGTGTATCTACTATGGGACTGAGTCCTGGGTACACCTCTGCCTACCCCTTCGGGAAAAGGCGTGAATGTATGTTTAATAATACTTTTAGAGGATGTAGTTATATTTCATCATCATCATCATCATCTCAGCCACAGGACTTCCACTGTTGAACATAAGCCTCCCTCATAGATTTCCATCCAGTCCGGTTGTAAGCGGCCCGCCTTCAAGGTGTTCCTGCCGTCTTTATCAGATCGTCTGTTCACCTTGTGGGTGGACGTCCTACGCTGCGCTTGCCGGTCCGTGGTCTCCATTCGAGAACTTTACAGTTATACTTAATCCTTCTAATAATATTATTAATCTTAAAACTCAGTACAATGTAAAAAAGTTATAAATAGCTTAGCTTAGACAGATAGATAAACACGTTATTGTAATATTATGAAAATAAAGTAGGTACAGTCTTAGGCTAGTACAAATGGCGGTCTTATCGCTTAAAGCGATTTCTTCCAGACAACCGAACGGAAAGGAGTAAAATTAGCTTAGAACCCGGAATAACACATACGAGTTTTTACGTAGAATACGGGGATGAAACCGCGGGGCATAGCTAGTTTGTAAATAATGCATCCAGCCTGTTGCCATGTACCGGGCACAGTTCCGAACTAAAGGCTGTCATTGATATAATTTCTAATGGAGAAATATACACTTTTTATCTGACCTGGGTATCGAATATGAGACCTCATTACCGACAGCAGAGCTCGCGACCACTGGGTACTAATCTATACTAGCGAAATGTGGTTGTACCTACTATGGGTCCTGGGTACACCTCTACCTACCTGGAATGGAAAAAGACGTGACTGTATGTCATAAAAATTGTACTGATCTCTACAACTCTGTTATGAGCTTTTCTCATTCATAAGTCTATGATTTATCATTTACATAATATGATATACAAACACGTTCCCATATTTGTCTTGCATTCTAGTTTAAACTGAAGCAATAAAATTAGCTAATCAATTCAATTATTATTCATAGAGCATATCGGCGCCGCGTTGGTATATCGGCGGTGGCGCCTTATTGTACAGATTCCGCGATCGATTAATGTGTCATTCGATTGAAATAAGTGATTAATTGGCTGAACATTTTCAGTGACTTGCATCATTTATTATGTATTACTATAATCTCCGTAGTAGTATGTACAGAAAAGTTACCTATAACACGTTTGGCGCTATAATAGGAACGCACAAAAATGGATAAAATATTGATTATTCCTATTTTTTCCTATTCAAACATTACAAAATAGGTCTGTAGCGTTTCGTGTGCCGGTTTAGCGTTTGGACGTGAATCGTTTCTGATGATTTTGATTGACCATTTTCTTTCAGCAACTGAACTGCTTTTGCTAAGTCTCAAGCAACGTTTATTATGTCTAATAACTATTTACAAGAACTTGAAATGGGACCGTACAAACATCGTGACCTAGAAATAATATTAATAGGAAAGGCGACCTCTTAGAAATTTGACATAACCTTATTGAAAATTTACCAAATCAGTGTCTTGTGTTCCCTGGTTTTCTCAGAATATAGCAAACCTATTTAATGCATGTATATCCTGATATTTTGAAGGTGAAGTAAACTATGTTCCTTTGATTTTGTTATCTTTCATAAACTCCTATTTTTTTTTGTAGTGAACGTCCAAACACGCGAGTAAAAACGGGATTTTTAGAAGTTCACTTGGAAAAAAACCGAGACTAGAAGAGAAACCAATTTGACTGGGATATAGTTCACTACCTTCACTATAAAATATCAGGATATAAATTTATATAATAATTAGGTTAATAACATTCGAAGGAAACATGGGAATTCAAAACATCGATTTGGTGAATTTTTCATACGATTGTGTCAAATTCATAAAAGGCAGCGTGCGCTGTTAGTTTGGCATAGGGTCACTAGTACCATTAGAGTTAGGACAAAATGATAACCGTTGTATCGCTTGTACTTGAACAAGTGACACTCATTTTGAATATTATCGTGAGTATTTTAGCGCTAGTACCAATTATGGAATTAACGACACTTTTGGTCAAACAATAAATAAACGGATTATGTCACTTGTACCATTACTGTAGTGGTTGGCCTCTTTTGCAGGAGGCCGCTTGGGGAAGTACGACACGTTTGCCAGTTATTCATCAGCCAAGCAGTAATGTGCAAATATTACTGTGTTCCGGTCTGAAGGGCAATGTTACCAGCAAAATTACCTGGCGTGACGAGTTTCATCAACTAATATCTCAGTTCTACTCAACTCATACTCAATTCTAAAATACTAAATAGTAAATTTTAAAACACTGGGTGGCACTGTGTCTGATATGAGCAATCATGATGCTTACCATCAGGCACCTGATTTGCTCGTCTTGTTACTTACTCACTATCATAAAAAAAAATCTTCGTAATTTATTTATTAAATATGTATTAATTGTGTATTAAAAGTGTTATTAAATATGTATTTATTTATTAATCTTGTGTTTTGTAACTTTTTCAACTTTTTTCAACTTTTCAACGGATTTTGTCCTAATTGAATCATTTATTTTGCATAATTATATTTTAATCACGCATATTTTTGATCCGAATACATAATTCGATGTTTCTCAACTATGTATTAACATTATCTTAATTATTGTTCCGATGACCGGCGCTGATAAGGGATTTCTTTATAATAATATCATCGTATTAGGCAAAATAGTTTTTAATATAAATATATATACAAAGATAAAATCTGAAAACACAATTTAAGCGTTCAGAAACCAAGTATTAAATGTAAAACTAGATCATAAATTGTAATGTTTTACATATCAAGCCGCTTAGCAAATAGTCAATCGATGAAATTACTGTTAAGATATAAATAACATTAGCATTCTTGCTTTAAGTCGAAGAATCTAAATCCAAATGTACTATTCGGAGTTAGATTATGCGATGAGTGTTGCCAAATTGGTATAAATAATACGTAAGTACCTGGATGACCGAGCTTTGCTCGGTATTTTTTTTTTTTTTAAATAAAATGACATTTTCTAAAAATGATTCCTAGCTAGATCGATTTATCGCCCCCGAAACCCCCTATATACTAAATTTTATGAAAATCGTTGGAGCCGATTCCGAGATTCCAATTATATATATATACAAGAATTGCTCATTTAAAGATATAAGATTATAATAAGTATGAGACATCTTCCACACACGGTCATTTGATCCCAAACTAGGCTAGAAGCCTGTACTATGGTAACCAAGAAACTGATATACATACTTGTATAAGCTTATAACACAGCTTATAACACAGACACAGATCAAACAGACATGTTCATGCACACAAATGTTTGACCTGGCCGGGGATCGAACCCGGGACCTGCTGTACAGAAAGCAGAGTTACTACCATCTGAGCCAGCGAGGCTGTCAAATAAAATTATATATTATAATGTTGAACAATGATTTGAAACTACCATGGTTGTAAACAAAAGGATCCAATAAGATCCCTTTTTACGGAATAAGATCAAACCAAATAACAAATATGGGATAGGCCTAACTAAACGCACGAGTCTGTCAGGTTGAGGAGCATCAAATCCATCAAGAAGGTCAAGAATGTAGAAATACATAAGTCGGCCATCCCTGAATATTTTATCGAATTAGACTTGAATCCCTGGATTGAGTTACATAACCTACAGATAATCTCAACTCAGATACATTAAATACCATGATTGGTAGGAAGCAATTTAGATTACTAAACACAAGAACATTAATCGGGAGGTCGGTTTCCAGTTGTCCGATGCTTTGAATCCCGTTGTAAGGTAATGTAAAAATCAGAAAAGTGCAAAAAGACACGTTCTGGCACCGTCAGTGTTGTGTAACACTGATCCTTCGAATTCCTAGCAAATGGCAATACTCGTACCACCGAAACGAAATATTTAGCACTCGCAGGCGACCTTGTAAGGCTGAATGTGACATTTGTTTAGGTTACCTAGATCGCTGAGAGCTGTGCCTAGATCTCGATAACAAGACACTATTATTTATATATAGTTTGTTTAAAATTGTTTTGATTGTAAAGTACCTCTAGCAGTCAGTACCCCTAGTACTGTTCTGAAATTTCGAAAATATCTGCTGTTTCAAAGAAAAGGCTTACTTGGTTTTTACACTCAACAGAATATTAATTAGAGCATCTCATACTTTTCGCGGTTATGGAGTGGAAATATACCTCTAAAAGAAGAACGCACAAGACGCAGGGTTTTTTTCAATTGTATGTATTTCAATATAACATAACATACAATCACGTTTTCTTCCCGAAGGGGTAGGCAGAGGTGTACCCAGGACTTAGTCCCATAGTAGGTACACCCACATTTCGGTATGTTATTGGTCCCATGTAATAGAGGGCAAGCCTATTACCATCTACCAGGCACAGATCCAGACTCGAGTCGGTCGTAAAGATAATTCCTAATGGAAAATCCAATAAGACTGCCGGACCTGAGGATCGAACCCGGGACCTCATGATCGGCAGTCGAGCTTACGCTCACTACCCCACCGAGGCAGTCGAGTTCCCAGGGATTATTACAATTTATATGAAAATATGATAAAGTATGATAGAACATTTTCCTATTTACAGAAGGAAGTATCACTTGCCACTTGACACCTTGAAGGTCTAACGAAGTATCAAAGTCAAGACCAATCTTAATACAAACCCGATATATCCAGACATTGGCTGTTATACAACAGATATAACCCTTAGAGGTGAGCTAGTACTTTAATCTAATTATCTGGTAACTAGACTGTTTGAAATAGGAGTCTTTGAAACAGAAGAGGGTAGTTTGTTGAAAACTAGTAAAATTTCGGGGCATTAACTTCTTTATACAAAAATATATAACAAAAAGTTTTTCGTAAGTTTCAACGTTCTTGTGCTGTTTTATTTTTGTAAATTCAATAATCATCACTGCCTCGGTGGCGTAGAGGGCGCATGCTCGACTGCCAATCAAGAGGTCTCGGGTTCGATCCCCAGGTCAGGCAGTGTTAAATATTGGATTTTTCCATTAGGAATTATCTCAATAACTGCCTGGAGTCTGGAACTGTGCCCGGTAGATGGCAATAGGCTCGCCCCCTATTACATGGGACCAATAACATACTGGCGAAATGTGGGTGTATCTACTATAGGACTGAGTCCTGGGTACACCTCTACCCTTCGGGAAAAAGCGTGAATGTATGTTATGTTCAATAATCATCAACTCAATTACCGTGAGAAAGCGTCTTTTCAGCTTTTGAAATGGATTTAAATTTGAGTTTGATGCAAGCTTTTATTTGATTTTGTCGAGATTGTGAGTGTTTTAAAGTGTTTTCAACTCGAAGTCTTTAGGCTTTTGATATTATATGATGTATTATTATGATTGACGAATTATCTTTGTAGACAAACATCTTGCCACAGCACGTTTGCGATAGTTTTTAATAATAATAAATACGATATTTAATTGGGTTCTTCATAATAATAGTCATAATACTTTCGTGTAAATAACACCCGAGCGTTAAGTGCGTATTATAATACATAATTACACGTATATTGTCTCTGTGGTATTGTAGATGCTTGGGAACTTCCGCATAGCCACCACGCGGCACCTTCTAAACAAACGAGTGTAACCAAACTAAATATTGTAAAACAATCAGTTGAAAAAATTAAGCCCTACAAGTTTCTTGTGCGTTCTTCTTGTAAAGGTATCTTTCCGAACGCACGGTAGATTCGTTACTGTTTATTTTCATTGACGTACAAAAGTGTCAGATTGTGACCTATTTGAATAAATCTTTTTGACTTTGACTTTGACTTTGTAGTAGAACGCCATTGTAGCATTATAGTGGTTGTTGTTTCGATAGGTTTGGATAGGTCAGTAGTAATATAATATATCGTGTTTGATCTCATTAAAATAAACTTCTATTAATGAATAGGTAGTCTATAGATGACTTAGCGATTAGTAATTGAAATGTTGACAGATGATCTGATTTTTGGTACACCCTCAGTTCTGATGAACCGTTTATTTTTATATTATTTTAATTATTACATGTTTCCCTTTCACACCGAAACAGATTAAAACTGCCGTTTCGTTCTAAGCGAGAAAGTAACAGGCAGAAAGCAATCCCTGTTTTATGCTAAAGGCCTACAGTTAGTTAACAACTTCTTCTTCCCTCTAGACCTTATCCCATTTACTTGGGGTCGGCCTTCCTTGTCCTCATTTTCCATTTAGCACGATTTTGTGCTGTGTCAGTTGTTAGGTTAGAGGCTTTGAGGTCTTTTTGAACCGTCGTCAACCATGTGGCGGGTGGTCTTCCACGCGTACGTTTCGTTATTGGCAAGTCTAGGGCCAGCTTTACCATATGGTCTTCAGGACGTCTCTGAACATGTCCAAACCACCTCAAGCGTTTCTCTTTGACCTTCTCGACTATCAGGGCAACTTTAAAACTTCCTCTAATGTACTCATTTCGGATTTTATCTAAAAGGGTGACACCCGCTGACCAGCGTAGCATTTTCATTTCAGTTGTGTGCAGTTTATTTAGATGGTGCTTACTGGTTGCCCAGCATTCTGATCCGTATAGTACGGCCGGTCTAATAGCCGTTTTGTACATTTGCCCTTTGATTTTAAGGGGCATTTTTCGGTCACACATTACGCCTGTGAGTTGTCTCCACTTCATCCATCCAGTTGTTGTTCTATGAGCCACATCATTAACTACATTTCCGTCACTGCTCAGTATTGAGCCTAGGTATTTGAATTTTGTCACCGTAGAAAGGTATGTACCTCCTATGGAAATTTTAATAAACAGTTAGTTAACAACGCCTGTCCAAAATAAATCGATTTGACATTGAACTAGTAAGGAATCTTAGATGGCAGTTTACGGGGTCAAGGTCAGATTTCAGTGTCACGTGGCAAGTGACATGTGAGGTGTCACATGTCATGCGCAATCACCGATACGATCGGCTCCTTCCGGGTGTCGTAAGTGACCTGCTGTAGACTTACTAACGGTGAAGAATTGGCTAAAATTATATCAAGTGAATGAGGTGACTGCCTCGTTGTGCTCAAATGCACGCCAGTCCTACTGCCAAGCATAAGGCCATGAGTTCGATCTCCAGGTCAGGCAAAAGGTATTTTTCGGTCGGCAAGTAGGCTGATGGCAATCCGTTCCCTATAACATGGGTCTTAAAGTTCATTACAGGCGAAATATGCGTGTTCCTTCTATTGTGATGGAGACACCTCTGCCTAACCCTTGGAGAAAAGAAGTGCGATGATTTGTTAAGTGAATGGGGTGTGCATACCGTTAAAACCAGTCGGGAAATGTCGAAATTAGCACGTCTGGTTGTCCATCGAGGAGTGTTCATCCCCACACTTATGGTAGTGAATGTTGGGTCTGGTAAAAGCATTCGAGAACGATTAACCATAGGACATCCACTGCTGAACATAGGCCTCGTCCTCAGATTTCCATCCAGTCCGGTTGTAAACGACCTGCATGAAACAAGTTTCAGCCGTCCTTATCAGATCGTCTGTCCACCTTGTCGATGGACGTCCTACGCTGCACTTGCCGGTTTGTGGTCTCCATTTGAGAACTTTACCCCATTAGCCATCAGTTCTACGTGCTATGTGCCCTGCCCATTGCCACTTCAACTTGCTAATCCGCTGGGCTATGTCGGCAACTATCGTTCGTCTACGGATCTCTTCATATCTGATTGGATCAGCAGAGCAGACAAAATCCCGAGCATAGCCCTCTCACGAGCAGACTAGCAAATCAGGTGCCTGATAGTAAGCTTCATGATTGCCCACATATTTCTGCACAGTACCACCCAGCAGGCACCTGATTCGCCGTCTTGTTCAATATCATTCAATATCATAAAAAAAAAATGTTCTGTGCTCTGGTTACAGAAAGAGGCACAAGGTGGGACGAATACACACGTATGTACTGAGAATATCCCTTAGTAACTACCTCGTCAACTCTATACGTTCTACTATCTACCAATAACAGCAGCTGAAATCGTTAACTGGCCACGCGATCTGCTAATCTTTCATTCAGAAGGCTCGTTCCCATTGATCCAAAGTCCATTGTTATCGTAAAAATAATTTTCAAAGATTTGTTCCCACGATATCCAAAAAATTTTAACTTGTATTTGTAAATTGAAAAAAATTCTGGAAAAATTCTCCAAAATCTACAAATCAGAATGCAAAGTGCATGGAAAACGAATCGGAGAATGAATCTCATTTTTACCGTAAATGAGGTTAAAAGAAATAATAAATGTGTAGCGTATATAAAAACATGGAGCACTTATCTGAATTAGACTTATCTAAGTCGAATCTAAAGGCTCACTCGCACGAAAATAAGGTTAATTAAACAAGACAATTTGCTTTGCGTGGCGAACTCATGTCAAGCTAATTGGCTTGAGTCAAATCAGTCGCACCATGTCTTGAGCTGAAGTTACTCATATAAGGTTTGCTGCTCACGCAGCTGTGAACTTGTGTTTATCTCTTTCTGATAGCGTTTTATATACCTGCTATCTATTACTTTATTGAGTGATGGAAACAAAGTTGCGTGTATTCTACATAAGTATAGGTACAACAGAATTTCATCACGTTTTAAGGCTGTTTTAATGATTGGAATTTTGAGAGGAATTTTGCCGCTAATTTAATCTTAATTTAGCTGTTTCCGGCTTAGTTACGTTACACCTTTAGACGTACAAGTTAGTAAATTTTAATTAAATAGCTTCATTTGTTGAATGTCTGCTACATTAGAGAACTATTAAATATCAATACCGACCACCGTTCTAAATTGATTAATTCTGATTCTGACACCCAATTTACTCGGTCATATTTCTACATTGCTTTATTAAATTCTAGTATTAATTACAAACGCTCCATTTTCGCTAAATGTAGATCAAGTCAAAGGATTATTAATTTTATTTCCACAATAATAAATCAAGTTAAATAATAATCGATATTCCATAATATTCTAAATTGCTAGTTCAGATTATACAATATTTTTTTTTTTTTTATGACAGTTATTGACAAGATGAGCAAATCAGGTGCCTGATGGTAAGCATCAAGAGTGCAAAGTGTTTTGAAATTCAAAATTCTGCGCGGCACTGCACTGCGCCTGTCACCCTGAGATGTGAGTTGTAGAATCTTATCATGCCCAGTAATTTCGCTGGTAACAATGCCCTTCAGACCGGAACACAGTAATGTTTGCACATTACTGCTTGGCGGGTCTCTGGCATCTGGCGGGCATCTGGGGGTCTTCAAGTCAAGAGTTAGTAAGTCGACCATCGTCGACCGCGTCGTCACTTACCATCAGGTGAGACTGCGGTCAAGTGCAGTAATAAATAAATAATAATTATTATTATCATAATTTCATCATCATTAGCCTACGTTTGATTACTGTTGAACGTATTGTAAAGGTACGAAAGTGTACTGCACATACGAAAAAAATAAATTTAGAAGTTGCGTTAATAATATATCTATGAAAATTATTTTTTCAAAAAGGTCCGATGAATTTCGAGTCTGAGAAAAATACTTGCATAATTTCTAAATTTTATTTTATTCATAAATTTTTATTTTGTAACTATTATTGTTTAACTATTATTGTTTAACTATGTGTGCAGTGTGCAACAATATATTTTATCTATGACTGTACCTGTTGCTAAATAAAAGGTACTGTCATAGATAAAATATATTGTTGCACACATAGTTAAACAAGAATAATTATTCAACATGAGCGTTAGCGACATCTGGTGTAACTTTTCTCAATGTTCTGATGTGATAATATTATCATTATCATGCACAGCCGGAAGACGTCCACTGCTGAACACAGGCCTCCTTCATAGAACGCCACTCTGCGTGATGGCTCGCTGTCCGCCACCGCGAGCCTGCGATCCTGACCAGTTCGTTGATCGAGTGGTCGGTAAAGAGTCCGCCTACGCTTCGTCTTCCAGTCCGTGATCTCTACTCGAGAACCTTTCTTCCCCAACTGTGAGCAATGTGGTATACCCATTGCCACTTCAACTTGCATACACTGACTGTCATGCAACGCAGAGCCCAAACCACTGGTCTTAGAGACTTGAAACTTGGATTTTTGAATATTCACATTTTAAGGGGTCCAAAAAGGGCGTCAAAGTTTTATTTATATAAAACCCCCATATTTCATAATTGCGAGCGGGCAAAGCCGGTGGGGTTACACTAGTATGCTCCTATTGAAAGGTCAAACAGAAGCTAAAAATATCAGTTTTCAAAATGTTGAAGCTCTGAATTACTGAAATCAAATGAACGGAATCTTTATAACTTTGAAGCTTATATTCTTTAAGCATTTATTTAAAAGAAACATCATCCATACATTACTTAATCTGGTCCTCAATAAATTTCAACATAATTATCGGTGCAAATATTGCTTAAAATAATAATTCGGCTCCTTTGACTCACCGCCATACTTTAACTGTCAAAATAAAGGTGTGAGGTGTGAAAGCGCGCAAATTGTAAATGCAACCTTATTTGGATAATGATTTATGGATAATCGTGCACGAAATGTTTTATTAGTGTTATTTTGTAGCAAAGCCTGCATTAAAGTGTACAACAGCTTCTATACAAATCACAAATACGAGCCTAGCAGAAGTTAATTTATTATAGCCATGACACTAAATATTTTTATCAAACTATTTTTTTTTTTCATTTTAATATTACTTCGTTTTTGGTTTATTTGTGTAGCCAGAAAGTGACCGCAGGAATTCTGTTACGAAATTATGTAGAGTTACCAAGTTTGACCTATGTTTATTATCTATCTACTCAGTCTATATCCACTCACTACTGGGTATATTATAATATAGGCCTCCCCTTAGTAACGCCACTCTTCGGTCGAGTGCGAATCACATCCAGCGGTTTCCGATGAATTTGACGATATCATTTGAATATCGGGCCGGTGGTCTGTCTCGAGATCTTTATCCTTGCTCTCGGTTAAATGAAATGATATATATTTATTTGAAGTCAGTTAAATACCTCAACCTAGCTCGAGTTACCGGCTTTAGAATAGTGCTCCACCCTCTCTACCCGTGGTTGCCGTAAGGCGAAGGGTTAACAGATCCAGAGGACGGGCAGCAGCATCCTCGGCAAAAAAAATCGAATTGCGCTCGACAACCCGCCTGCAAAGCGTGTCGAGTATTGGCAAAATTCCCTCTTATGGGGGAGGTCTATGGTAACTAGTACTGAACTACTGAAGGTACTACTGAAGTAGTGGATTACCAACGGCCGAGATGATGATGAAGAAATACCTCAAATTTGTGACATCATTTTGAATTGTG
The DNA here is from genome assembly GCA_947063395.1 of Hemistola chrysoprasaria. NCBI lineage: Eukaryota > Metazoa > Arthropoda > Insecta > Lepidoptera > Geometridae > Hemistola > Hemistola chrysoprasaria. The sequence goes on from OX346725.1 coordinate 13,297,256, forward strand.
TGTTCGACAGTACATGTCAACGATGCATAACGCTCCTGAATATTGAAAGGTGATAAACCTTATCATAATAACACGTTGTAAGAATATTTTAACGAGAAACGTATACCGTTACAAAACACGCAGCGTTAAGTTAACATTTTATATTTAATCATCAGTTGGCGGTTTTCTTTTGATAAAGGTTTACCTATATTTTAAACGCCTTGAAACTATAGCCTCTTTGAGTTGCAAGATCTAATGCTGTTGAGGTCTCGGGTTCGATCCCCGGATTATGCAAAAATTTATTAGCTTTTTCCATCAGGAACTATCTCTATGACAGCCTGGAGTCTGGAACTGTGCCCGGTAGATGGAAATAGGCTCGCCTCCTATTACATGGGATCTTAACATACTGGTGAAATGTGTACCTACTACGGGACTGAATCCTGGGTACACCTCTGCCTACTGCTTCGTAAAAAAAGGGCTTGAAAAACTGACACAGAAAGTTATCATAATAATATCTTTAGAACTTTTTTTATGATAGTGAGTATCAAGACGAGCAAATCAGGTGACTGATGGTAAACATCATGTTTGCTCATATCAGACACAGTGCCACCCAGTGTTTTATAATTAAAAATTCTGCGCGGCACTGCACTGCGCTTGTCACCCTGAGATATTAGTTATTGAATCTCGTAATGCCAAACTGAAACCAAAACTGAAACAGAACAGAACCGAAAGAATTGAACCAAAATCGGCCACACACCTTGCAAAAAAAAAAAAACTATTATTAAAACTCATATTAAATATTAACACACGTAATCTATTCACTATTCATGGTACCTACTTCAGTGTAATTTTGTCCCCATAAACATGCAAGATGCGTGTAAATTCACACAGCTTTGGCATAAAACCTTTGTATTTTTCTCCGCGCCCATTAAAATGGCAGAAAGTGACATAAAACTTGTAATAACCACAAATAGTATGGTGGTAGCAATTACTTGTTTACGAGTGCGTTGCTCTGAGCTTACTTCTATGGGCTTGAAGCTGTCCTTGACTTAGAGCTTTGAGTTTAAAACGTAGTGCGATGATCACACATTGCGAATATGTTTGCACCAATATCCCAATGTGTAGATCGGTAAGTACTTGAATTCAGCTTGTCTAAAACCAACAATACCTATATACTTGTTTTATATTGGTTACATTTTAATATAATTTGGTGTATTATTGGCCGAATTAGTTTGCACTGGTGCAAATAACCAACTGTCTTACTCACAGCCTCGATAGCTCAGATGATAGTACCTCTGTTTTCTGTGCCGCAGACCCCGAGTTCGATCCCCGTCCAGGTCAAACATTTGTGTGCATGAACATGTCTGTTTGATCTGTGTCTGGGTGTTATAAGCTTATATAAGTATGTATATCAGTCATCTGGTTACCATAGCACAGGCTTCTAGCCTAGTTTGGGACTAGATGACCGTGTGTGGAAGTTGTCTCATATCATAATTATTATTATTTCTATCAGGAAATAGAGTACCCTATATGTTATTTCGGAGTCTTAACTATCTACATCTACACACCGAATTTCGGGCCAATCAGTTCAGTAGCTTTGGCGTGAAAGAGTAACAAACATCCATCCAATACAATCATCACTATGTTTTGAGAACATCGCCGCAACAATACAGCGCGCGAAACGCGCGCAGTGGATCTCAACGTTTAAAAACACTTTCACACCTACAGCGACATGCCGAAAATCATCAACAACTTATTACGATTTTAAGAAGTTTTCATCTTAAAGAATCCACACACCAGCCTTATCGAGATTTCTTAAGTTGCCATGTGCTCAGGTGGAAATCAGTTGAACTGAAAGTTTGTTCCGTCGATTGCTAAAATAGTGACCGTTTAGCGTTTGGACGTATATATGTATGTATTTAGACAAAAGTAATTTTATGTAACGCGCTAGCAAAAAGCTTGTCAGTTTAACCCCCGAACGAAATAGAAGGGGTGTTATAAGTTTGGCTATCAGCTCTTTTTTGGTGAAAGAAATGGAGCCACTTTCAGTGATCTGATCGTTTCCAAATTAGGTACCCTGTCACTTCATCAATATTGGGGATAGAACCCGGAGCCTATGGCTCAGAAGGCAGGGCACTTACCGGCTGAGCCAACCGGTCAGTCAACCTTGATCTGATGCTGATCAGGTTCAGATGGACCAGTAGTCAAATATGAAATATAATATCGTCTTTGGATTCATTGATTCTGATGAAAGATCATGAAGAAGAGAAGAGAGGGATTTCTTTAACTTTCTTAATATATTTTATAAACCGGGGCTCTTATAAAGTTGCAATATACACCAAGTTGTGCGTAAAATTAATTGTCAACGATTACGGTTATCGGTAGCCGTGACAGCAATTTGTCGTGTCGTCGATTTGATGGAATGCTGTCGTTTAAATCATTTACGCTAGTTGACACGATTTATGAGTGTAATTGTGAACGCTTGCAGTGATAGTGGTCTGCGGACGTGAGTCATAAATTAGGGGTCTACAAGGGGTTTTATATCATCTATAAACGCTGCTGCAGATCACGAGGTCCTAGATTCCCCATCTCCTTAAATTTCACCGGAAGTCGGAGCATGTAGTACTTGAAGTTCTGCGTCCTCGTTGACTCCAGCCTTGTAGTGAGATCTGTGGAAGTTCCTGTCCTGGAACTCGTTCTTAGCTCTTCTCCTAAATGTAGAATACTATCTCCTTACCGGTCCAGAATTGCTGGTTATCTATCCGACTTCCTTATTCCTATTACAAATGCGAAAGTTGGTGAGGATGGATGGATGGATGAAAGTTTGTTGCTTTTTCACGCCAAAACTAACGAACCGATTGTACTGAAATTCTGTATATAGATATTTTAGACCCTGAAATAACACAGAGGGTCCTTTAATGCCGATATTTTATCCCGGAACGAAGACTACGCGGGTGAAACCGTGGGACACAGCTATAGAAGTTTGTTAAAAATGCGTTAATTCATTGAAATTATCTGGTTAGGTTTTTCGTCTGTGCCAGATTTGTCCAGATTCCATGTCAGTTAAAGCTGGGCGCTATGACATTAAAAGCAGTTATCAATTGCTACTGATCGCTTCCTGTTTATATAATGAAGCTATTACAAGACCTACAACAAACCAACTGCCACTGATATAAGCCTGTTTAGCACCCTAATCCATTCAGAGTTTTATTGGGTAAACGGTTCATAATAGATATACCTATTAAGTAGGTACTTCCTCGTTGTTAAGGGATTTCTGTTGTATACTTATTTCGATTTTATAATTCCAGGGTCACATTGCATTGTTCAATAATGCAGAGACGAACTTTTTATTTAAAATATATTCAAAAATTGCAATTTAAAAAAAAATACTAGCTAGGGTTTACAAGCCTCATGCTTGAGGGAGGATGTGAAGCATACGTGGCGAGTGGGCTAGCGTAATGGGGTGATTGACCTATGAAGTCTAGGGACACCTCTCCTACCCTTAGCCGCTCACACCAACGTTGCCCTTCTCGTCGTCTTTATTCCTCAATGGAAGGAGGGATGGATATGGAGAGAAGCAGCTTTTATGGTGAGTCATCACCTGCCGTAATATTTCAACAAACGAAAGTGGCAGGTGCCGGTCTTGAGCCCGGTCACCATCCATCGAGAAATCACGCGCAATCAAGTAGATTCCATCCATTTACAACAGTCCTTGCACCAAGCGGGAGCTGTCTTCTGTAGATGGTTTCAGAGATGGATCCCGATAAGTGCTATCCATTACCTTTAGATTAAAAGCTCAAAGGCGAAAATTGGAGAAAAATGGTCTCCGTGATCGCCTGCAAAAAGACCCGATACAGCCCGTGTTTTCGAGTGACATTCTAATAATAATAATAATAATATTTAACGTAATTCTGTTACGGGGAGGGATGCTAGTATTATTATTATTATTATTATTATTATTGATGTCATCCATAGGGACCTGAAGCCGCTTCGACCATTGCTGATCTATTGTGGCAGCCCTTATGGATTATAATTCACTACTTAAGCCCGCTGAATCTAGAAATTTCCAGATTTTCCGAGGAGTGATTTGTTGTATCTCATCTGGGCGAATTATTTGTCGTCCCAGATGGATACTTCTATTGAACATGAGTGGCCCGCATTCGCAGAGAACGTGCAAAGCCGTTTCCTCTTCGTCATGGCAGAATCTGCACTCGGCTTCCTGGACTAGCCCCATGTTCATCATATGTTTGTTTAGTTTACAGTGGCCTGTAAGAATTCTGGTCACTGCACATGTTTTATATCTACTGAGCTGAAGAAGCTCCTCTGATATTTTATTGTTGTATCCCTTGATAACGGCTTTGGAATGTGTTTGTCCCTCTACATACTTCCACATTACCCTTGCCTCCTGAATGCATTTTTGATTTAGCAGACTGTAAGCTTGTTGTTTTGTTGTTCCGCAGAAGGGTTCAGGTCCGACCTGAGGGGTATCAGCTCCTTTATTTGCAAGCTTATCTGCTAATTCGTTACCAACTATGTCACAATGTCCCGGCACCCATTGGACTATTACGTTATTGGTGCTACTCAGAACATTTAAATTGGTTAAACATAGTTGGACTAGGGATGCTAGTAACAAAAACAATCTATTCGAACTTGCAAAGTAGAAATGTTACCAACAAATGACAGTTAAAACCTTATCCATTCTGACCACACGCGCGGGGCAGTAAAAAATGAAATGGGCCTTAATAATACGCGTTTAGTACTGGCTGGGTGAGACCTGTTATTTGCAAACCCCGGCAGTTAAACTTGACTAAACACTTTGACTATTAACTATTTATGAAGTGCTACTTTGAAATGAGATATTTTGTTTTTAGTGCGTCGTGATTCTTGACTTTCAAAGGAAGGTACTCGAATTTGTAAAATTACCCTATATGCGTGCAGTCGAAAATATCAGTTTCGAGCTCTTCAATATATCGTTAAATCTTGATTTTAAAATAGACCTACAAATTTTAGAGAACATAATATTATTATAAAATATTAGGCGGGTTGTAAATTTTTAAATCAGCTCTATTTTAAGACATTATATCTAAAAATGCCGCCAAAGACCGACCGCAAGAGTAAGTACCCATATCAGACACAGTGCCACCCAGACCGGAACACAGTAATGTTTGCACATACGTGCTTAGTGGATGAATAACTGGCAAAGGTGTGGTACTTCCCCAGGCGGCCCCCTGCTAAAGAGGCCTACCACTACAAAAATATCACACTATAATTAATTAAATTAATTTAGTCTTTATTTTGTCTGCTATTGGAATGCACTATAATAACCACCACAGACTAGCTGATAGACAAAACATCTTAATTTAAAACAAAGTAAATTATTAGGTAGTTATTTTGAGCTGTGCCAAAAGCTCCATACATTCCAAGTCCCTCATACTACTGCAAATAAATCTCAATATGATTGGAGACCACCAGGATTCAGCTATTAACACGTCGGCCGCGTATCATCGTCTACTTCTCGATTTAACCCTAGGCTGTGTATACACTGTATAGTTTGTGGATCAGATCAATGTGTATCATTTACGATATTTATTAGAACTCTCAACGGGGATACGCAATGCAAATTTTATCAAACTTATGACAAGGGAATCATGGGAGTGTGTTCCCGCATTTCATCCACAGGGAACCACAGAATACTTGTACGCAACAAGAATATGGAACGCTTCACGATTATGCATTTATTATCATACTTGATTATTACTGACGCATATAATATCATACTTCATCCTTAAAAACGATATAAAATTACCAATGAATGTGTAATTGAGATCATTCATAATATTCAGAGAACACAGAATACGATTAATTATTTCAAAGGATTGAGTCAAATTCCTCGTCGAATATTCTCTTAAAATATAAAGTTAGCCATCTGAATAAACATCCATAGTAACTTACTATGGATCAATCAATTTAAATTGAAAAAGTAAGTTCACGAACAATTTTTGTAATGATTCCCAAACAGACATTATGCTCCCTAAGTACAAATTGAAAATTTCCAAAAAAAAATACGCTATGGACTCCACTAGAAAAAAATAATATAGAAATTACACTAAACAAAAGGTCCAAACGGTCCCGTTTTTGGAGTTGTGATTTTTTTTAGAACTAAGACTTAGACGAACAGAAGGCCATGTCAACCTATGGGAATGACTAAAGACCCACTTACCACTGAGCCAACTAGCCAGTCATTATAAGAACCTATATTATTAAAGACTGCCTCGGTGGCGTGGAGGGCGCATGCTCGACTGCCAATCAAGAGGTCCCGGGTTCGATCCCCAGGTCAGGCAGTGTTAAATATTGGATTTTTCCATTAGGAATTATCTCAATAACTGCCTGGAGTCTGGAACTGTGCCCGGTAGATGGCAATAGGCTCGCCCCCTATTACATGGGACCAATAACATACTGGCGAAATGTGGGTGTATCTACTATGGGACTGAGTCCTGGGTACACCTCTGCCTACCCCTTCGGGAAATAGGCGTGAATGTATGTATTATTAAATACGTGTTGATCAGAATATAGGCAACCAATGCGAACTAAGCTTAAAAACTTTTTGTTCAAGAGCGTGATAACGGCAAATATTTTATTGGCGATAAATCGTGATCGAGAGCACCGCCCGTTGAAAGAAAATGGTTACACACGCATTTCAGTTAAGTGATTTGGGCAAGGTTGGTGGTATATTTAGTGTTATTTTCGATAATTTATTATTATTATTCTGTATCAGATTTTGGCACTTGACTAATGAAGTATGAATCTGATCAAGAATACCTAGAATCATTAATACCGTTTTCAAGGTTTAGGTATTATGTTAATTATTATTATTATTAAATTCATTTAATCAGTCAATTTTTTCAGACCATATTTTGTTAGTATCGTTTTTCTTTTATTTAGTGTTAGTATGTATACATCAAAATTTTATTTATAATCAGTTAATTAGGGCGATATATGGTAATAAAAATAATTAAAATTTGTGATGTCAACAGTTGAAATAAAATTGAAATCTGTGTTAAAATAAAATGTCTTAAAATTAATTTAATTTCAATTAGTGTATCACCCTCTACAATAATAATAATTGTTTATTGCAGACCCATCTATATTAAATCATTTAAAATACAATAGAAGACGAATTGTAACATTTATGTTAAAAATCTATAATCTTATTTTAATGACAATGTTAATCATATTTAACCGACTTTTTCAAAGACCATGTTAATATTATCATTTCTCCTTGTCCCTAAACCAAAGTTAAAAAGATAGGGGTAAAAAATTTAAATAAAAAAATATTCTGAGAAATGACTCGCACGCCGCGCGACCCCACTATAAAAAAAAAATCATGAAGTACGTCAGTAAGAACAGTTCTCGATGTACCCCGACCTTTCTTAGTAGACAGCTCACATGGTGGTCACCACTTGTCCATAAATTGCATTGTCATGTTAAATGAGCAATTTTTATGCCAGTGGCGTGGCGTCTTTTGTTTCCGATGAAAAAGAGGTATTTAATAAGTCTGTGACTGACTGGCAAAAATCAGGAAGCAACTTGCCACTTGCCTGATTTCGATTATGAATTTAAATAGTAGAAGCACCAACGTCATAATGTCTTTGAAATAAAATTAATTATTGAAATAATAAAACTCTCTGCTTTAGAAAAACATTAATCAAAATGCAAAAAACAAGCTTTCTGTATGACAGACAGGGATATAATAATAATAATAATAATATGGGACAACTTCCACACACGTTCATCTGGTCCCAAATTAGGCTAGAAGCCTGTGTACTATGGTAACCAGATGGCTGATATACACACATATCTTATATCTAATCTTATAATACCCAGACACACATCAAACAGACATGTTCAATGTTCATGCACACAAATGTTTGACCTGGCCGGGGATCGAACCCGGGGCCTGCGTCACAGAAAGCAGAGTCACTACCATCTAAGCCAACGAGGCTGAGGATTAGTAGCATCTTATTGCATCATAACCCTAATTTGTCATCTTGGAAGGTGTTACCAAAAATGTGTGTTCTGAGTTCCAGTAACATAGGCAAAGTAAATAAGCACAGTACCAAAACTTTAAACCGAAGTCCTTCATTCTGCACGACCATCAGAAGTAGAGCAACAACATTCACGTACAGTCGGCTACATAAATCACTCGGTACAAGTACGAGCGGTACAGTCGCGCACCGCCCGCTCGTAAACACCACTGATATGAGATAGCCATCTTTGAACTTTTGACTTTATGGGAATATGGAGGACAAAATTATTATTAAAGTTTAATTAGTGAAAATTATGAGTTTAGTTAGATTTTGTTTTATTAATAACCCAATTAAGCTCGGGATGAGTTTTCTGAAATATCTTTTATTAGTACGCATCCATGACATCAGGGCTTAGAGATTTTTACTGATATTACGAAGAACCAAATTTCGGGCCCAGCGTTGTTTCATCATCATAATCATCATTCAGTCGTAGGACGTCCACTGCTGAACATAGGCCTCGGCCATAGTAATATTTTTTACATTAAATAGGTCTGCGTTTGACCCCAATCTCACCTGATGGAAAGTGAAGATGAGGCCTAAGATGGAGCACGCTTTCCTAGAAAATAGTTATTCACTCTTCTCTTGAAGACCCCAAGATCGTATTCAAGTGGGAAGACGTACGCCGGTAGAGAATTCCACTCCTTAGCGGTCCTCGGGATGAAAGTAGCCGCGTGGCGTTTGGTACGGTTAAGTGGAACATCGACCATGTAAGGATGGCGTCTTGTCGTTTCCCTGGATGTTCGGTTATAGAACGGACATGGGGGAACTAGTTCATGAAGTCCCGATGCACACTCTCCGAAATGTATCCGGTAGAAAACCGAGAGCCTGGCAACCCTTCGCCGATGCTCAAGGCTTTGGAGCCGAGCTTCGAATAGTTATTAAAAAGACTACTATTGATATAACCAGTCTACCATCGACCAAAATCCTATATTATCTATAGTTCATCATCTCAGCCGTTAGTAATCCACTACTGAACATAGGCCTCCCCCACTTTTATGCAGAGAACGCTGCTGCCCGTCCTCTGGATCTGTTAACCCTTAGCCGGCTCTTACGGCAACCACGGGGAGAGAGGGTGGAGCACTATTCTAGAGCCGGTAACTCCACGGCACTATATATCTATACTTATTATTTATTTATTATTGATTGCCTTGGTGGCCTTGGTACCGTGGTACAACCAGTTGTACCATAGGTAAATTTTCGTCCAGTTGGTTCAACTAGTTGAACATACCGGTTGGTCCACGGGTCAGTACTGCACTAAACGAGTCACAATGTGACACGTTTAGGCTCACCCCCATACTGGCGAATTGCGGGTGTACCTACCTACGGTGGAATTGTGGAATCCTGGGTGCACCCCTGCCTACCCCTTCGGGAAAAAGGCATGATTGTATGCTATGTGTTATAATTAGGTAGATACAATGACTACTTTTTATGACACATTGACTCATCCGCTCAATTTTCTTAAATTACAAAATATAATTACATAACAATTCACCAAGTCTTCAAAAACCAAAAAACATTGAATAAGTATTTAAAGACTGAATTTATTCCCAGTAATTATTTAATAACATTTATCTACTCGATTGTATCGATTGGTATCTTAAACCATTCCTCCGATGTCTCAATTAAGTCATTTACAAAGCAATTTGCTATCAAAAAACGAGTAAAAAAATCACATTTGTTGTGCGTTTATTGAGGATCGTCTCGGCTCTTTAATTCCGTTTTAATTGGTACAAGAATGAAGTTGTTTTGTGATTTATTATGTTTCATTGTATCTTCAATCATTGATACACGACTTTATTCAATTGGCATTTAGAATTGGAAAATAAATTCAAAGGGTGAGATTCTACAAAATGCGTATTATTGATGTAAAAAAGTTACTGTAGTGGTAGGCCTCTTTCGCCTGGGGAAGTACCACACCTTTGCCAGTTATTCATCCGCCAAGCAGTATTGTGCAAACATAACTGTGTTCTGGTCTGCAATGTTACCAGCGAAATTACTGGGCATGATGAGATTCAACAACTCATATCTCAGGGTAACAGGCGCAGTGCAGTGCCGCGCAGAATTTTGAATTTTAAAACACTGGGTGGCATTGTGTCTGATATGGGCAATCATGATGCTTACCATCGGGCACCTGATGTGCTCGTCTTGTCAGTCACTATTATAAAAAAAAATCTGTGCTTGGCTACGTTAATTAATAAAACGCGATAAATATCATTTAATATTATATGTATGATTTAGCCATATTTTAACGGGTAAAAATTATTTTCTTTATTTTACCCAGTTTCTCACAATTTCATACTCTGTGTTTTTGCCGAAAAAAAAAACGTGATATTTGCCAAAACCCCTCCTCCACATGACATTTGGTGAGATTCAGCTCGAACTAGTCTCCCCCCTAAAGGCCTCACGCAATTAATGGATGCCCCCTAATCTCATTATTACCCAACAAACATACTTTTAGAATCAAAATAGAAAATACAAACTTGAAATTATTGGCAAATACACAAAGCGTGCGGCGCTAAACTCGCTAAATGAGTAGGTATCATAACATGAGAGGTGGCGCCAAAAGACTGTTAAACCTTTCATGTCCAATCCATTTAGTAACTGACACACACAACTCAATCTAGCCGTCCCCGGCCACTTTGACAAATGACAATGTGCTCAGAAAAAAAACGAAAAAGCAATGTCTTTCAAAGAGCCCTGCTTTAAAATTATAGATCTCATCGCGTTAATGTTTAGGTTTATTTTCAGTTGCGCGTGTAACACCATCGTATTCATCCAAAGCTTCAGTGTCATACTATAATGTGTTATGACTTTGTTTACATAAAATAATTTACTGTTTTGTGAAAAACAAAAGTTGTTTCATTTTTAAATAAATATGTAAGAACTTTCCATATGAGACTCAAAACAAAAAAAAATTACTTTTTTATTCGAAAAATTATTATATTAGACAAATTAATTATTGGGCATACTTACATACTTAATCTTTTTTTTTTCATTTTATACATAGAGAAAGAATAAAGAAAACGTCTCTTCTATGAAAGAAAAAAGATTTCTCTCTTAAAATAATTGTGAATATCCCAATAAAACCTATGAGCTTTCATACAAATAGAGACGTTATACTTATTAAAAACAGCACTCAAACGTGGCGAAATTCCTATTTATGTATTATTAGTAATTATTTATTTTATATATTAATTATGAATATTATTGGTATATGTATAAACTGTAAAAATGTGCCACCGTCTTCTGCTATAAATAAATCTGCTCCATCCATTGGTTGTCTGGAAGAAATCGCTTATTAGCGATAAGACCGCCGCTTGTACATTTTAGTTTAGTTTCTGTGTCCTGTAATGTTATTTCATTGTGTGTGGTGTACAATAAAGTATTATCTGTAATCTTGTTAATCATTTGTGTGCATGAGCATTTCTGTTTGAACTGTGGTTTTTTTTTTTTTTATGATAGTGAGTGACAAGACGAGCAAATCAGGTGCCTGATGGTAAGCATCATGATTGCCCATATCAGACACAGTGCCACCCAGTGTTTTAAAACTCTAAATTCTGCGCGGCACTGTACTGCGCCTGTCACCCTGAGTTATTAGTTGACGAAACTCGTTATGCCCAGTAATTTCGCTGGTAACATTGCCCTTCAGACCGGAACACAGTAATGTTTGCACATGACTGCTTGGCGGATGAATAACTGGCAAAGGTGTGGTACTTCCCCAGGTGGCCCCCTGCAAAAGAGGCCTACCACTACAAAAAATAATATTAATATTAGTGTTATAAGCGTATATAATTATGTATATCAGTTCTCTGGTTACCATAGTACAGGCTTCATTCAGGCAGAATACGACCGTGTGTGGAAGTTGTCCCATATTATTGTCCTATATATATACGTATATATGTATGTATGGGACAGTAGTATATATCTGTATATCTATCTATTTATCTGTGTAGAATATACGCAGCTTTGTTTCCATCATTTATTAAAGTAAAAAATAGCAGAGATAATATTTTAAATAACCCCGTTGTCAGAAAGACATAAACACAAGTTCACAGCTACGTGAATAGCAAACCTTATATACGTGTAATGTCGGCATAAGACAAGGTGCGACTGACTTGACTCAAGCCAACTAGCTTGACTTAAGTTCGCCACGTTAACCAGGGTAAAGCGCATCTACCTAAGTTTCAATACAAGATCATTAAATAAAACTGTTTTTAAAATAACAGACAACACCGACAGACGCTAGTTTTATCACATGCGACATTCATTTGTCACTTGTTCATTCTGTCAGCGCTTTCATTAACCATTTAACCATTAACCACTTTCTTCTAGACATGCTCCATCTTAATATTTTTGTCGGCATGTTATGAAGCATTGTTAAGTGGTGTTGTCAACGTTTAAATGGCCATTAATAAGTCTTAAGTGATACGTGTTAATGGATCCGATATCTAGGTGGGTTCTAAGAAACTTATTGTATGTGACACGCTAAGGCACTTTGACAACTATTTTAATAACATTAGAAAAGATTAAAGAGTCACAGAGAGAACAGTCGCAGTTTATAATTACATATACAACGTTTGCCAACTTTACGACTATTCCACAAAGTTTACCTACAAAACTTTACCTTACAGAATTATAATAAATTCCATAGACAGGTATCATCTCGTATTGTACCTCCCGTTTAAGGCACCGTCAGATTTACACAAATTATTACTATGACCAAACCACCATGATGAATGTCCTTATTGATACGCTTAAAGCCGCCTGCAGACATAACTCTTTCGTGTTTGATTGCATCTATTATTCAATTGCGAAGTTGGTTAATAGCTAAACACTGACTATAATAAAAGTGGCCAAAATAGACAAATCTTTTGTTCCAATATTATGAAGACAGGCTTAATAAACGCTGGTATAAAGCTTAACCTTAACTACTAAACAGAAAGATATGTTATAGTTTTAGTTAAGCTAGCCATTTAAAGCGGCGAAGTAAATTATGTTATAAGAAATAGAGTTATACAAACAAAGAAAGATTGAGGTTATTTAATTATAATATATAATATTATAAGAGTTCGTTTCTGATATATATATAAATATTATTTATGAAGGGCAAAGTTTCCCTTTGTGCGGCTATCGTCCGAGATGATAGTCATTAGGTCATGTCTGAGTTTAAGGCCATCGGACGACCAGAAGGACTCTTACGAAATTGGTGGCTAACTCGACCGAAGAAAGAAAAATCAAAGTGAAGTTTATTATAATTTGCGTCTTCTTAAATTGATGTCTGGACCATAGACTACGAGTATAATTGATGGTTTCGTAGAAGTACTTTTTATAAATTAAACTAAATTGACAGTAATATTCAATAGGTGTTGCGACAATATCATAGATTCCTTTTTATTGTTAAACAATTGATTTATGCTCATTAGAATGACTTATGCAATTTTTTTTGGACGGTCAATGACGAAATAATGTTCAATTTGATTATTTAATGTTTGTTACCTTGGAAATATTATTCTTCTTAAACACAGATGTGATGGTGAAGTATCTGTAACAATACACATAGTATTAATTAATTAATGTGTTTCTATTAAAATTACTTACTTACAAGAAGAGTGAATTATCTTCTAGGAAAGCGTGCTCCATTTTAGGCCTCATTTTTACTTCCTGTCAGGTGAGATTGAGGTCAAAAGCTGACCTATTTATAAATTAAAAAAATCTTAATACTATCTTTAATAAAAAGGAACACCTACCATTATATCTACCATCAATAGGCAAATTTATAAAACTTTGATTTCATCATCCTCATCTCAGCAGTGGGAAGTCCACTGCTTGCCTTCCTCAAAGATTTCCATCTAGTCCGGTTGAGGTTGTAAGCGTGTTGCATCCAGCGTGTTCCTGATGTTTTTATAAGTTTATCTGTCCATTTTGTAATAATAATGTAAATAATATCGATATTCTTACTCACAATAATCATCGTTGCCAAGACCTTTGTGACGTAAATTTTAAAGTTTTTTAATATTTTCATTTTCATTTTATATTAAAATACATTCAAATTTCAAGTCTTCAATATAGCTTATTAGCTATATTGAAAAGTCTAGACTATTAAATATAAATACTTTATACATCGCAAACAATCCCATTATCGATACCGTCGCATTGGAGAATCCACGACTTGCTTCCTAAATCACCCTATTATGACAATTGTCTAGCTGTCATATCATTAGTATAATGTGGTGTGGGTGCAATGCCATCCAAATACGGTTATACCCTTTATTATAATCCTAAACGTGACCATACGATGAATGGACTTAACAAGCAAAGTTAAATCTTATAGTTATTTTGATGTTACAGGCTTTTTATTTGTTTTCATATAAATAGATTTTTTTTCTTTAGTATGTAATTATAGAATTATTAAGTATTTATTGAGTTTGTTGTCTTGTCTATAAGGATTAAAAAATATTTTGTTCTAATAGTTTGATACCATCTAAATGTGGTATCCTCCATACATCTTTCAAAAGCTCCTAAAAGTCAATAAATAATTATGTAACTGTACTACAATAAATAGCACGACTAACAGAAAATATAAAATATTTTAAAAGTACCACACACATACCCAACTATGAGCACGCAAACAAGGATCAAAAGTGGTCAGAGGTTACACAAAAATCCAATCCAATTACCACGTCTTTTGTGATTTTAAAACCGCCTTTGACAGAGTATGCACTGCCGAGTACCCGAATAATTCATCTCAATATTTGAACCTCAATTTGTTTTCGTTTGTCATTAAGAGGCAGGCGCCCAGTAGTGTTACATTCAACAATCGGGAACCTGAGAAAATCCGTAAGGACGGCGTGGGAACGCGGTGTTCCACAGGGGTCAATATTTGTTCCCGTATTTCATTGTGGCTACAACTTAGGAGCTAGTTTTTCGATGGTATCATCCAACAAATATTTTGACCGCCCCTCGCTTTTACACCTACGTTAGCGGAATGTTTATGTTTCTAATTAGTCTGTGTGTCGCGCTGTCGATACATAATGGTAAATAAAGCATTGTTGTGCCTCATTTTTATGGCTGGAAGCTTGGAATTCATCATGGGTGGCTTATTGTTGATGCTTTTGTTTCTATTTGCTCGTATCATGCTCTATAGATTCGTGGAATTCATAAAAGCTAGATTTAATACAGAAATATGGGTATAAATCACTGGATAATTCCGCTATTATTTTAGTACCATAATGCGTATCTTCGAATGTGTTTTTAGATTTGTTAGCTATAAATATAGCGTTAGGTTTACGGTTCTCGATCACTTAAGTCCCTAATTCAATATTTATGATTAGTTTATACTGTCGACGGTCGGCACTAATGCGGTTTTACTGCAGCGCCACCTATAAAGTGGCATTAACAATGTTACGAAATCAATGTTGGGCTATTAACAAGGTAAAATCAATATATCTAGTTCGACAGGGCTCGGTGATGGATAAACAAATTAATTAAACTCACAGTCACCATGAATGCGAAGGACTTAAAGTAAAGGGCTGGAAATAAACGCGGCTCCGATCGCGTAGTTAAATTTAACGATAATTGTAGAAATAAATACATCTTTAATAGGCGAAACTTTATCTCGTTTCTACTCACGTTCAGTTTGAATTTGGGTCGATCTCAAAAATGCCACATTATGCATAGCTTGTCTCTATTTTAGGAGAATATCTGCTGTTTGTAAATAACGAACGATACATAGTTTATTTCAACATACATAATATGTAGTGTAGTGTAGTATTTTGTAGTGGTAGGCCTCTTTAGCAGGGGGCCGCCTGGGGAAGTACCACACCTTTGCCAGTTATTCATCCGCCAAGCAGTAATGTGCAAACATTACTGTGTTCCGGTATGAAGGGCAATGTTACCAGTGAAATTACTGGGCATGACGAGATTCAACAACTCATATCTCAGGGTGACAGGCGCAGTGCAGTGCCGCGCAGAATTTTGAATATTAAAACACTGGGTGGCACTGTGTCTGATATGCTTACCATCAGGCACCTGATTAGCTCGTCTTGTCCACTCACTATCATAAAAAAAATATATATTTTTGTATTAATTATCGTGTAATTACTTACTTATTAATTATTTAATTACGTATGTTTTCTTCAAGTGTTCACGAAATGTATATTATGCTAAAAAATTAAGTCTCTTATTCTTATTATCTTCATTTCTTCCATGTATTTGTTTTATAATCTTAAGGCATTCGCACACAGTGCATAAGGTAAGTGTATTGTTAAACGTCGCTGTTGTATTCTCGTGTGTAGATTGGGTACCATCCCTTTGCGTCCCAGTTATCAAATGATGGCACAGTTTGAGAATAGCTAATTACGCCGGTAGCGACGAAGACACACAGAGACATAAGACACAATAACTACCTAGTATCTAATGAGATGACCTATATCTATACTTGTGTAAGTGATAAAATATAATTATTAATTTAAATAACGGTAAGCTGTTCTTTAGGTGGTCGTTTTTCGGTAACCCTGTAAGGACCGCCGCTATACAGGCCAGCCCTAGTGCTGAGTCCGCTGAAATCATGTATGACTCAAACCCTTGGCAAATAAAGATTTTTGTATTAGTATCTGTATTATGCTACGTTACGCAAAGACCCTCTGTAGTATTTGTATTAACATTATGTATGTGTTTCCATAAGATAATATCTTTGATTCTGTAACCACATAGGTACGTGGTTAGTACTTAGTAGCTGTCATGTGTTTCAATTTGCCTGTCACGTCGTGATGGGTGGCCACCATTAGCAATATAAATGGATGTTATGATTGCCTACCAACTATAGCTTTAATTTGAATGTGAATTGATAGTGTTGAGAGCTTGACTCTAGGTTTATCGATAATTAAGTTATAGGTCGACCACAAATTGTTTAAAAAATACAATGAGTTTCTAACTCATTATTTTATAACAAGTACTACAGGTACGTAGTGTTGATACATTGTTCATTTAACCCAAACCAAAAAAGATTGATAACATAAAATTAATAAATTATGAAAAATTTTTTTTTTTTTTTCAGTGGATAAAAAATTATTGGTAGACCTATACTATCATCATCATTTAAACTTCCTAGAAAACAAACTTGAATTTTATTCAAGATTTTCTTAGTGTTCATTTCGAAACAATGATACGCGTAATTTACGTTAGACTCTAAATGCAGAAATTAATAAAAATACGCCGGGATAAGGATGATGATGATAAAAATGAACAATTTTATAGTTAAAGTAGCAATTTAAAGTCGATATTATTCAAGTTTTATTCCAATTCTCACAATTATTTTTAATTAAGGCCATTATAGTATTATGGGATCTTTTCTAGTGTACGAACCAAATCGGTATGGAGGTTGCAGAAATAAAATATCAAATGGTTGCAGTTGTTTATTCAAAATATCGATAACGTTTTCGATGAAACATCGACAGTCAGACATCACTAGCAGATTGTTGCACAAATATCGGAAGGCGCCTGATCAGATCTTTTATCGAGATATCCTGATATTACTGTGACGAAGTTCTGAATTACCGTTTATAATAATAATACGTGTCAATTTGCTATTGATTTATTACTTCAATTGCTGTTATGGGAGTCATTGATATTACCTCATTATAAATGATAGATAGGACACCTACAAGGAGATTAATATAAATCTATGTTACAAAGCAGAATCTATTTAGAAATGGAATCTATCAGAAACGTTTAGTGTCTTACTAAACATTTTTGATAGATTTCCTTAAAAAACAGCTTTACTGACTTGTGTAAAAGCCATCCAGCTAATAAGAGTTACAAAATAGATAACTTTATTGCGTCTTCACCTCAAAACTAATGAACCAATTGGGTTGAAATTTAGTATGTAGAGTTTGAAACGCTTGACGTGGAATCAACACATAGATTGCCAGCAGGTGAAACTGCAGGGACACACCTAGTATTTAATAATTGATGAGTTTGGAAAATCCAAACATAATGGATATATATAATACGTATCTATAATAAGATATAAGTTTTTTTTTCTTCTTTTATGGACCCACGCGAATGTATTGCCAGTGTCAAGTTTCATTTTCAATTAATATGGTCAATAGCAATTCAGAGTCAAGGCAAGCCCAGTCAAGTCACAGCTCTAGTAAAGTGGTGGTATTTACAAGAAGCTGCCCGGAATTTTGGCGGGAACACGAAAAATCACATTTCAACTATCTTATATCTTATCTTACCAAGATAAGATATAAGTACTTGTTTAATTTGACTTCGTGCCACAGAAAACTTCAATGATGTGACACCTCATCAATTCGATATTTTGGTATGATAACATTGACTGAGTATAATAGTATGTTTTTAAAATAATATTAGCTTCGTCCATATTTATCCTGATTTCTTGTGTATTTATTTTTCGGAAAAAATATCTTAAATCTAACTACACAAGAATCATCATTATCATCATCAACTCGGCCGTTAGTAATCCACTACTGAACATAGGCCTCCCCCATAAAGGGGGGGTTTTGCCAAAAATCCTGTCAAGAGTGTCTCTTGACAGGCGGGTTGTCGAGCACAGTTCGGTGGTTTTTTGCAGAGGACGCTGCTGCCGGTCTTAACCGGCTCTTACGGCAACCACGGGTAGAGAGGGTGGAACACTATTCTAAAGCCGGTAACGCCACGGCTCGACACATAACATATAACCTTAATATAAGTTTTCATATTGTAGTTTACATTGTGATAAAATGTACATTTGTAATAAATTCAACTGCTAGTCTCTTCAACTTATGTGTATTGCAAGATTACCACAATAAACGAAGTGTGACAAACCATAGTGTTTACAATAAACCATTCACGAGCTACGTGGGAAGCGAAAACATGGTTGTTGCTTAAGGTGCCCTCTCGACTGCACTTTACTTGGCTGAGCACTTCAGTTGGTCTACAGTGCAAGTTGTGTCATATTCGAGGAAGAATAAATAAGCGAGCTTGAATGAAAACATCGTTGAGGAAATTCTTGGACTAGAATTGGTTGTTTAGTATTTGGTGTCATTAATTAATATCTCGTACTTCCTCTGTGGCGTATTCGGCGCAAGCGCGACTACTGATTCAGAGGTCTCGGGTTCGATCCACAGGACACGAAAATTGTTTTTTAGTTGATTTTCCTATTAGGAATTAAGTATCGCAATAATTGCCTGGAGACGGTTACTGTGTCCGGTAGATGGCAATTGGCTCGCCCCCTATTACAACCCAATAACATAACGACGAAATGTGGGGGTGTACCCAAGACTCAGTCCTATAGTAAAGGACTGAGTCCTGGGTATACCTCTGACTACAAAAAGCCCTGATTGTATGTAACTAGGCTGTTTGTGTTGAGTTTTAAGTTATACTTGTGTTGTTTTAGTTAAGTAGGTAATAGAAGAGCTTGTTGCCATTAACGGGGCACATTCCTAGACTCCCAGCTGTTACTGAGAAGGTTCGTAATAAGAAAATCCAAGAACACTTTCTGCCCGACCTGGAGACCGACCCTTGGGTCTCATGCTTCGCAGTAGCGCTTGCGAATCACTACGCCACCGAGTCTGTCGTGCCCTGCCCATTGCCACTTCAACATGCATATCCGTTGGACATTGTCGGTGACTTTCGTTCGTGTACGGGTCTCCTCATTTCTGATTCGTCAGAAAAACTGGAGCATAGGACTCTCCATAGCTGGTTGTGCTACTTTAGCATATTAATAAGGTCCATAGTACAAGACCGAGTTTTATCAGAAAATCGAATAAAACAACCTAATACATAATCGATTCCACATAGATTCTCGAAGCAAATCAACACACAAGAAAGAAACACAAAATACACACTTGTGTTCCCTGTGAAATCTAAACTTGTCATGGATAGTAAATAAAGAATGGTTCGGGATCCAAGATCAATAAAATTCGTCTGACGCTTCATTATGTCGTTTAACACTTGACCGATCGTCGCGTAATTACATAAGTTCTCATAGTAAACTGGTGTTAAATAGATTTTAAGGGTGTGAAAACGTTCGTGGAAGGACATTAATATACCGATCCTAGATATTTTATAGAATATCCATCTGCGAGGACATAATGAGTCCGTTTTATTATAATGCGTACAAATGATTTTTATGATAGTGAGTGACAAGACGAGCAAACCTGTGTTAAGCATCATGATTGCCCATATTAGACACAGTGCCACCCAGTGTTTTAAAATTCACAGTTCTGCGCGACGTTGCACTGCGCCTGTCTCCCTGCGATATTAGTTGTTAAAAATCTTCATGCCCAGTAATTTCGCTGGTAAAATTGCCCTTCAGACCGGAACACAGTAATGTTTGCACATTACTGCTTGGCGGATGCATAAATTACAAAGGTGTGTTACTTCCCCAGGCGGAACCCTGCAAAAGAGGCCTACCACTACAAAACCAGATGCAACGCTCCCTGAAAAATTGCTAATTTTCTAAATTTAGCAGGAATAAGCAACTTAATATACCTTTATACATGAGGACTGCCTCAAAAGATCAGCAAAAATAGTGGAAGCGGTTCAAGGCCGATATGGATGGAAAATAATAATGATAATTTTTTTTATTTGAAACAGAATGATTAAAAACAAATAGTATACTGAGAAATTTTTGAAGCGTAACACTTAATTAGTGACAATATTGTCGTTTAAGAATAATACATTAGACAATAATAATAGACAAAGATAGAGACCGTTCCTTCCATTACACTGTTTTTGTTGAGATAAATTCTATTATAGGTACATAATAATATTCCTATAGCTATTTGAATGAATTAGCAAAACGAACGATTTTTCTGATATTCCTGATCGATGCTGCAACGAAAATTTAAGCGTTTCCTCAATTTATAATTACAATATACATATAATATTTGTACGTAAATCTCAAAACCAGTTAAAGCACTGTACAGTTAATCAAATACAGGCTTATAATCCTGACCTACATTATAACACCGTAATAGTTTACAACTATAATCAAAGGGACCGAACTAATTAATGATTAGGACATGATCTCTCACACTTTCGTTAATTACCTAACATCCTTCGAGCTATTTGTGATGGTTATGTTGTAAAACTGTAGTAAACGGTTTAAGAAGCAAAGACACCTTCGTGTAATCACTTGAGTAGACTGGGATTGATAGATGATCGCTAGAAAAGTTAAGCAGTTTATAAAAGAACATAAAATTATAGGGACTAAGTTTATTTATTCTTATAAATAATAAGATATAAATTTGTCGCATGGATAAATTATATTTGAAGGAAACGGGGTGACACAAAATATCGATTTGGGAGTTTTTTCATGGGATTGTGTCGAATCCTTAAAGTGTCCCCTCTTAAACATTGTACGGACTTTTAAACGTTAAATAAGAGAGTACCTTTTTTCAAAATGATAGAGCTAAAGAAAATGTTCTTTTATGCAATTTCCTTTCAAATAATATTGTGTATGCTCCACTGAACTTTTTTATACGTAATTTTTTGAGGTTTCTTTTTACACATATACAAATAGACCGTTTTAATCTTTCTAATTTTTTTCAACTCTTTAATCGTTTAAAATGTGTTCTTAAATTGCATTGATATAAATAAGGGGAGATAGGGGAGATCCCAGCGCTTACTCAACAAATTATGGCACGTGCAATTTGCTCAGTGTGAAGTTTGCACAGTGACATATAATGAACAACAATGATAGAAAGACGTACCTGAGACCGAAGTGCGATCGAGACAACAATATTATTCGCTCGTACGACTTTACTTACGGGGAACTAATGGCACCTAATTTGAGCTTGCCATTTTCGATAAGCCAGTACCTTATCTCCCCTTTTCTTTATATCAATGTAAAAATTGACACAATTTAGTGTCAATTTTTAACAACAGGTTAACAAGTTTATACTAATTTTTATACTAACCATAACTTGATTCAAGTCAAAATGACAAGTATAACAAAAAAGACATTAAATTACATTATAAGTAGATACCTTTTTTCTCTCGTTGCAAATTGCCACCACCCGCACACCTTAATATCTTCTGAGTATCAATTAATAGCTCAATTACAGCCACAAATTATCTTGAAGCGTTAATGCAGTCATTAAGAACGATTATTATGTTTAATTATCCCATTATCTTTAACGATCGAACTACCAGGATTAGGGGTGTAAAGTTCTAAGGATAACTCAAAACCAACGGTACTTTTGGAGTCTTTATTTTATTTTTATTTTCAAAATCCATAGCCCTTAATTAACAAAGTTACACATGATAACATTAACATTCGGCCAAGAACGTATTTTCATTTTATAATAATATATATTTTTTTGTGACAGTGAGTGACAAGACCAGCAAATCAGGTGCCTGATGGTAAGCATCATGATTGCCCATATCAGACACAGTGCCACCCAGTGTTTATAAGTTCAAAATTCTGCGCGGCACTGCGCTGCGTCTGTCACCCTGAGATATGAGTTGTTGAATCTCGTCATGCCTAGTAATTTCGCTGGTAACATTGCCTTTCAGACCGTAACACAGTAATGTTTGCACATTACTGCTTGACGGATGAATAACTGGCAAAGGTGTGGTACTTCCCCAGGCGGCCCCCTGCAAAAGAGGCCTACCACTACAAAAATACTTTACTACTTTACTATAAATATTTTTATTTTTTATAATATATTTTTATTTAATCTAATTTGTAATTGGCTTTGATGTGGAGAATTTCTAAGATTTTTATAGCAGAGTTACTTAATGTAGATATACCCTACTATGAGATAAGTAGGGCCACCGGCCACACTTCTGTCTGACCCTTCGGGAAGCGAGACTTGGTGAAATTTTATGTATGTAATCTTTGCGGGCCATATTTTGTTTTATTCTCAAAGGTTTTGAGATATGCTAGGCAAAACGCTGAAAAGGGACCTTTCACTTTCCCTAGAAATGTCGGTATAAAATTATCATAGCACATTGCAGTCATTAAATTTATTATAATAAAGTTAAATTTACTCATAGATTATACTGATAGGTCTCCGCGCGCTCCGACGATCCAGCTGTCTTAGTTGTCAAATGCGGCAACTAAAACTGCGTACCAGAGTCTGTCCAACACAGTTTTCCCACACATTACTATTCTTAATTTAATTTGGAAGTTGCCGCATTTTCGTAGCTGTTTTTAGGTAGTGCGGTATCTCTGGTATCTGGTTGTAGCGTACGGAGACCTGTCTATTATCTAAGCATTTATTTATAAATCCTATTAACTTTATACGCTTACGAATGGACATGTCTGCATTTGAAATTAAAGTGATATCTAGTAAATGAGATCCAGTCACTGTGTTATTTTGTAACGCATAAGCGTGTTGGTAATTTCAAATACTAAATAATATATACTATATAATAGGTATATTATATAGGTAAATTTTGTAGTCAAGTGAGTTTAAAAGTTTTAAATGCATATTGTCGTACTTTATCGGGCTTAATAGAAACGTTGTAGGAAGAAAATATTAATCAATTTCAAACACTAAAAAATGCTATTGATACGTTGTGTATATCTATTTTGACAGTGTTTTATGCAAATGAGAGTAAATAAGTTTTTAAAAGACCCTCCGTATTGTTTTAACCCTTTGACGGACATAGAAAGAGTGTATGAATATTGCAACGACATGGTAACAATGACCTGATTCTGCAGCATTAGGTTCAGATGGACTATTAGTCAAATATATCATGTTTGGGCCCAATAACCGTATTGTTTTAACCCTTTGACGGACATAGAAAGAGTGTATGAATATTGCAACGACAGGGTACCATTGACCTGATTCTGCAGCATTAGGTTCAGATGGACTATTAGTCAAATATATCATGTTTGGGCCCAATAAATATGTTACAAGGAGGGGGATTTTTTAATTGACACTTGTTGCATAATAATAACACCACGACCTTTCGATATAATAACATTTTATGATTTTCAGTAATAATTTTACTTAAAAAAAAGTTTAAATAATCAAATAAGCTAACACAACAATAATTTAATTCAATAATGATATAAATCCAAGCTCAATTCTCACGTATCATATTATTGTATTTATCTTGACATAATATTATTGTATTTTTTAATGAATTTTGTAAACTGACAAACTGGTGAGAAACTGGCAAGACGATATGATATCAACATGTTCTATCTACCTACTATGTTTTACGAAAAATAAATCATTTCATTTCAGCAATCCTACTTCCTTCCTACTTTCTTGGATTGGCTTGAAGTTCGGTATGTAGGTAGCTTAGACCTGGAAATAACACGTAGGGTACTTTATCTTCAATATTCCCACGGGAACGATCTCTACGCGGGGCACAGTTAAATATTTATAGGCGGCACGAATTATACGCTGGGTCAGCTAATAATACATATAATAATGTTTATTACGAGGACAGGTTTCAATTCATTAAATCACACATAATAGGTATTACAGATAATGTCATGTCATAGTTTCTAAATCAGATAACCATTTGTTTGTTTAATAGGCTCTACAACATGCTATCTAGAGTCAGGGGTAGGACTTCAAGGTAAACGATGCAATTTATGTTATTACTTACTTACTAAGTAGGTATGTATAATAAGCAAACACCTAACTATTGTACACACAAATTTAACAGGACCTCTTAGTAGTTTGATACAATCTAATGGAAAATTTACCCATCGATGTTTTGTATTACCCTGTTTCCTCCGAATATAGTGAAAGTCAAAGAGATTTATTCAAATAGGTCACAATCTGACACTTTTGTACGCCAATGAAGATAAACAGTCTACCCTGCGTTCGGAAAGATACCTTTACAAGAAGAACGCACAAGAAACTTGTAGGGCTTAATTTTTAAATGTCAAATGTTCTTATAAATGTCAAATAATACTCGTAGTATTACTGCAATTAGAATAAATTCTAATGCTAACTAGAAGTAAAGTACATGTAGCGTCCGTAGTCCAGCGGGAATATACCCGGCTTTAAATCCGGAGGACCTGGATCGAATCTCACGTGGACTCATGTGGACTACGTGAAGTCCTGGTAAATCTAGCCAGCCTAACTCCGCCCAGAAGCTCAGAAGCTTCCTGGGAACTTCACAGGCTTTGCGGAGTGACCTTACTGTACCGAGGATTTGTTCACGCTGAAGGGCTACTGCCTCGCATTCCAGGACTACGAGTACGTGGGCAACCGTTTCTTCTTACATGAAACAGCCTATGCATAGAGGACTGTCTGTGGCGTTTATAGTGAATAAGTGTTTGTTCAAAGGACAGTAATAGTTACCGTTCCAATTAAAATAGGTAAGTAATATATCATAGCTTGTTGGCATGCACTTGAAAAACAAGATAAAATTATTGTTTATTACTAAAACGTGGTCAAGTGAGACATTGCTAAAGATGTAATTAGTTATGTAAATTACGGGTGTATTTATATGAATTATCAGTATGTAGGTGTGCACATGAATCATTTCATGTATTTCACCTTGCTGATTACGCTTGTCTTATGTCATATATATCATAATTTTGCAACTTAATGGAATCTTTGTAAATTGGGTGGAAGACGAATTGCGTAGTGGCAGAATACGTATACATAGTATACGTACTATATATGTAGTGTATATGTATATGCGTATACGTAGCATATGTATATAAGTAAGCATATAAAATATAATATATAATTAGCTAAGCAGATCGTCAATAAACGTCTAACCAAAAGCACGTCTTTCAATTCCTTCGGCTCTCTACGCTAATCCCACAATTGGCCGACCTTTTTTTTCGTAGGGAAAATGCAATTAACGTATAAACGCCAACTTGTGGAGCAGGCGAATTATGTCGGACGCCATGAGGTGGACCTATTTTAATCGTGGATTCCCGTTGGATGCGTGATTATTATATTAATAATCACGCCTCCTAAGGTGGTGATAGATTTTAGCATTTCCTAGAAATGTACCATTCACGCTAATGTTACAATACAGACAGATGCTTAGTGTCCAAGAGCATTTCCTTGTAATGTATCGTTTTTGTGAATGCTCATTGTTGCCGCTCGCTGAAATGCTCACTGTTAATGAGCAAAACATCGAGCGTGGTGCTCGAAGTTCGATAAACTTGAAAAACGGCGAATATTAAATGTTCTACTCGCGGGAATGCTTAAGTCTATCAACACCTTTTTCTAGGTAGGTAGAAGTACTCAGGACTCAGTCCCATAGTAGGTACACCCACATTTCGCCAGTGAGTCTATAGATATAATTTCCTAATGGAAAAATCTAATAATTTTTGTAGTGGTAGGCCTCTTTTGCAGGAGGCCGCCTGAGGAAGTACCATACCTTTGACAGTTATTCATCCGCCAAGCAGTAATGTGCAAACATTACTGAAGGACAATGTTACTAGCGAAATTACTGGGCATGACGAGTTTAATCACTAATATCTCAGGGTGACAGGCGCAGTGCAGTGCCATGCAGAATTTTGAATATAAAAACACTGGGTGGCACTGTGTCTGATATGGGCAATCATGATGCTTACCATCAGGCACCTGATTTGCTCGTCTTGTCATTCACTATCATAAAAAAAACACAACAGTAGACCGTCTTTCAGCTGATGACAAAATGACAATGATAAATATTTTCCATCAAGTCCATGTGGCGGCCCATGACCTTTCAATCCAGTAGCTACCAAGTTCATAACGTTAAACTCTAAGCTAACAATTTCCATTGACGCATACTTTGGTTCAACAAACACGCGTATTTTGTGATACGTGTGTACGGGTGTAAATTGGCAAGTGTCGTGACTGCCGCGTTTTGTGACTTATTGTTACATAGTCAACATTACGACTGGATAAGAACACTACTGTATTTCTTGTACATACAGTTCATAGGAGTTCTTAGTATTGCAATGGTAAGACATCCAAAGATTTATTACTGTATTAAAATTGAATTCCGATATCTTGGATTCATAGACTCTATCTGAAAGACGACGCTTTAGGTGGGTATGCTTTCGCCATGGTTATACAGTGACACTAAATTCTGGAGTATTTCAGTTCAGAGTTGTCTGTGCTTTGAATTTATGGGTATTTTTTTTATGATAGTGAGTGACAAGGCGAGCAAATCAGTTGCCTGATAGTAAATATCATGATTGCCCATATCAGACACAGTGCCACCCAGTGTTATAAAATTCAAAATTCTCTAGCAGCACTGCACTACGCTTGTCACCCTGAAATATTAGTTGTTGAAACTCGTCATGTTCAGTAATTTCGCTGGTAACACTGCCCCTTAGACCGGAACACAGTAATGTTTGCACATTACTACTTGGCGGATGAATAAACTGGAAAAAAAATTGTTTCATATCCGCGGGTCTAAAATTATAATTGAAAATACAATGAAAGATAATGAAGAAGGGCCTCTGGTACTTATTAATTATTGGCCTGAAATAAACGAATTATTAATAATTCTTGTTACAATTATAAGTATTCTTGTCCTACTACATACCTATCATATAAATTCTTTGCAATAAATATTCATGATTGAATTGAAAATTTAAGTAGATATGTTACCTGTGGTTTTAAAAAGCGCTACGGTCTACCACCCATACTGCATTTTTAGTTTTACAGTCTCTTTTTGTTCATCTACAGTCTTCATATTTACAGTAACATACTAGTTCTAACTATAACCACTATATCTAACGTGGGAATCTACGGCTCAGTTTCACCAAATAACTGTTACTATAACCAATGCTTTGCGGATCATTAAATACCATAAAACTATATTATGCGTTGTACGTTAAAGTTATTTTTAACAGTTATTAATAGATGCATAATCATCAAGCCTGTTTCCCGAAGGGGTAGGCAGAGATGTACCCAGGACTAAGTCCTTTATTTGGTACAACCACATTACAGCTGTTCGTTATTTGTTTGTTATTGGTCGAGCCTATTGCCATCTATCTGGCAAAGTTTCAGACTCCATACTGTCAATGACACTGCCTGACCTGGGGATCGAACTCGTGACCTCAGGATTGGCAGTTGAGCTTACGATCACAACGCCACCGAGCCAGTCAACGTTTTAAAAAGATGCAATGTGTAGTTTATTAATTTATTTATCATACAAGAAGAAAACTTACAGTATTATTACCAAAACGCTCTCCACCTTAATTAATTACTATTACTGAAATACTTCTTATATTATTGACAATTAAAATCCCAGGATCTGTAATTAAGTCTAGGTGCTGGAACTCAAAGTAAAAATAAAAATTTAAAAAGCTTTAACGCTCGTTTCGTAGGAGCATTCCGAGCAAGACGAGTCCAAGTCATAGGACGATAGAACAGTAAAATTAGTAATAACCAATATTTGACCAATTTACCAATATTAATTATGATAATATTATGACGGTCGGTTAAGCATCCGTTAATATTAAAGTTGGTGAAACTCAGCCTAACTGTTTTACGTGTATCTACAAACCATTTATCATAGTTCTATTAGACCAGATAATTAAGAATATGTCTCAAAGTTTGGTCGAATTGATTTCGGAATGAAGGTCAAAAATATCGTGGGAGACATCTTTTAATTAATATTTGAATGCCAATTTGTTTATGATATATGACTTACCGTAAAATGGATGATTTTACTATCGAAACAGGCCTATATCGTTAAAAATTTTATATTAGCATAGAGCTATGTTGACAGAAGATAAAAATCTACATAAAATGGAAATTAAAATTTTTCTAGATTGATTTAATCATACCGATCTTTATTGCGTAAAAAACATCAAACTGGTAATTTGCTTTGTCATTTACAATAACTTTTATATTATCATTTTTTTCTTATTTACCCTCTTTGATTTTCAATCTTCTGCTTCCTTATTTTTATCTTCTTTATCCTTTCTTCCTTTGGTTGCCAAGTCTTAAACTACCTGAATGGATACTACACATCAAACAAATTAACATTTTGAACAGTAGTTACTGGCTTCCGTCCGGAAAACAAATTTAAAAGCAATTAGCACGCATAATAATTTAGTACTTACACAACGAAAGACTTTGCTTTGCAACTTACAACAATGAAGAGTAAGGAAGGCGGAAAATTACAATTAAAAATATATCCATGTAGACCTTCATTCCTAAGATTTAATGATATTATGTTTAATGATAATTTGAATTTATACTCTAAACAAAACGGATTACTCCAATTACACTGCTCGACTCAATTAATATGGGTTATGTGTGGACAATCCATATAGTCAGAGTTTTAGGTTGCCAAGATTCCTACGCAGCCTCCGACATGACCTAACGTCTGCCTCCTACATATCTTATAGGGAACTTATCCGAAACACGAAGTAACTAAATAAAATATTGTAAAACTATCGCTAGAAAAAAGAAAACCCGTCTAGTTTCTTGTGTGCTCTTTTTGTAGATGTAACTTTGAAAACGCACGGTAGATTCTTTAGTATTTAAGTCTTTTGAGGTTTTAAAGCAATCATTTATGGTTATTTATGTTTTTTAATTTTTATAGTTTTTAAGTTTCATGTTTTTTTTTAAACCCCTAACTAAATACATTGTTGACATTGACAGCATCGTTGGTCCAGATGGTAGTAGCTCTGCTTTCTGTGCCGCAGGGCCCGGGTTCGATCCCCGGCAAGGTCAAACAATTGTCTGCATGAACATATCTGTTTGATCTGTGTTTGGGTGCTTATATAAGTATGTATATCAGTCATCTGGTTACCATAGTACAGGCTTCTAGCCTAGTTTGGGACCAGACGACCGTGTGTGGAAGTTGTCCCATAATTATTATTATTATTCTAAATAAAACTTCGATAATCAATAGGGCTGATATTTAACTAAATTTAATGTTTAATTTTCGAATACTGTTTCATGTAAGTAGTTCAGAGATCACCACAAATGCAAAGTTTCGACTGCCTCTTCACAATCGCCGTTCAAAGCAAAGCTACTTTGCGTATGAATGCTAATAGAAGTTTCTTGGTATTCACTGCAATAAAACCTTTGGTTTGAAAGTTTGAACTACCTGGAATCGGAAGATGGGAAATAATTGTTATTATTTGGGGGATGATCATGTATTTGAGGTATTAGAAAACTAGAAACTAGTTTTTTATAAGTATAACATAACATAACATACATTCACGCCTTTTTCCCCAAGGGGTAGGCAGAGGTGTACCCAGGACTCAGTCCCCTAGTGGATACACCCACATTTCGCCAGTATGTTATTGGTCCCATGTTATAGGGGGCGAGCCTATTGGCATCTACCGGGCACAGTTCCAGACTCCAGGCAGTTATTGAGATAATTCCTAATGGAAAAATCCAATATTTAACACTGTCTGACCTAGGGATCGAACCCGGGACCTCTTGATTTATTAAGTATAAGGGAACTTATTAGAAAACAAGAAACCACGAGGAACAGATGACCGTGTGTGGAAGTTGTCCCATATTATTATTATTATTATTTATTAATGCGAAAGTTTGTGATGACGGATGGATGTTTGTTACTCTTTCACGCCAAAACTACTGAACCAATTGGACTGAAATTCAGTAAGTATGCAGATAGTTTAGACCCCTGAGTCTAAACTATTTTTATAAAAGTACCCTACGTGTTAATCCAGATTATTATTTATATATTCCCACGGGAACGAAGACTACGTGATATCGCGGGGCGCAGCTAGTGTAAACATAATTCATAAATCTGTAATTCCCCTGCTAAAAATGTAACCGTTGTATTAAATACCTGGAACACTTAGACGTAGACTAATCAAGTTTTTTATTATGACTTTGTTAAACCCGAGAACGATAGCCGAGCTCCGAATCTTTTCTTGGAAACTACCATAGAAAGTGTCCAGTTACTGCGTACCTATTATGTACGTCAGGCATGAGTAGGATAAGTGGCAGTCTCCTGCAACCAAAACTGGAACTTAACTGAACTGACAATAGGCTTTCCCTCCATTACATAGGATCAATAATAATATGCTGACTAAATGTGGACCTATTATGGGACTGAGTTCTAGGTACATCTCTACCTACCCCTTCGGGAAAAAGGTGTGATTGTATGTTATGTTATGTTACTACAAAGTAATGCAGAAGAAATAAATGTAAGTACTCGTACGAGCTTCAAATTTACGTAATCGGTACACTAGTTCAAAATTATGTTTTTTTTTGTAAACAAAAATGTCCATAGTAAAGTTCGATTAATCGATAAATCTACGAGTTATTAATTAAAGAAAGAGCTTTCGCACTCAATTATTCATTAACCTTTTATAATCTTATTCTCAATTTCCATTAGCTTCCTCAAGATAGTGCCGCGACATTTGCAATATCGAGATTACAGAAGCGATAACATTATCGATAACGTATCGATTCCGCAACGGACAAGTAACTGTTATCGGGAATCGATAACCTTTCTCGACTAGACTTACTACATGTTTCGAGAAAGTTAGGTTTAACAAAGACAGTGGTTAAACTAAGGTAATAATTTTTTAAAAGTTTGTTTGGAATATTCATTATGTTAATAATTGAATACATTAAATAATTAAATAACTATGTGGACCCATATTATTGTCCATATTTTAGGTCGCCAAGGCCTACAAGGCCTCCGACATGGCCTAACGACTGCTTCTTACATATCATAGTTTGGGACCAGATGACCGTGTGTGGTAGTCTCATATTAACCGCTCCGTGGAGTCATCGACCAGGGCACACATCGGCAGTTTAAGAAAAGTGCACATGTAATGGTATTCGAACACAGGGACTCCAAATTTGTATAAATAATAATTATTTATTTATTTTATTAATAATCAGATGCTTGCCACACTTACAGAAGACTCCAACGCGCGCAGCAAGCCAATAATAACAGTATTTATATATAAGTATATACTTATAAAATTTAGAAGTACATATTTAACTAAAAATATAATACACAGATCTACAAAGCCTTTAAGTTTGGTGTGGAATATATCTACTTCCAATTGTTATGCGATCAGGACGTTGAGTTGGCGATATATTTACATAACAGCTTAAAAAATTATCAATACTATAAATAATATGAAGTAATGCAGGTAGAGTGCCCAAAAAGCTAGCTCAAATTACGACACTGTATGACCAAACTTAAAATAATATTTATGTTGGTGGAGGCAGTAGCCAAATCTTTAGTCACCTTTGTTACTAATAGGCGCCTGAATAACCCCTTAAAAGTATTTAAGTTTTAGATCATGCTTCTAGCCTAGTTTGGACCGAAAGAACGTGTGTGGAAGTAGTCTCAAAACTTTAATAATCATAATAATATAAATATAACCGCAGGGCAATCTGTCTACGACTATCAAAGGGTATAATAGTTTGTGTTTTCGAGAGACGTATAAATAATACTTATTTGTGTAAAATATATTATAATTTATTAATCAGTTATTAGTTAATATAATAATTGAAATAAATTAATATTTTTGGCAATAATCGCCCACGATAAGCTATTTGGAGACTTCAGTAATAATCATTTAAAACCAAATTTTCAAGGTGAAATTTTTGAATTAAAATAAGTGTATATAAATAGAATATTTATTTGAAGAACTTTGTATATAATATTAATTTTATATTATGAATAAGTATATATGGAGAATTAACCCTAAGCTACCAAGCTCGTTTTTGAGTCAAACTACCACCTAGCGGCGGTCACTGTGACAATGTGACGAAACTTTGTATTACTATCATTAAAATTGAAAATAATGTCACAAATGAATCACAGAGAGCAATATTTAATACTTTATTATTGTAATTACGTTTTAAAAAATTAAATTAGAATACTTATGCATAATAATTATCTCCTCTCCCTGCTCGGTTGTCTGGAAGAGATGGATTTTAGCGATAAACTGCCTAATGGTACAATATTGTTAGTTATTAGGAATGCATATTCATTTATATATGCCATATCGCTCTGAGCGATAAGGCCGCCAGTTTTTACTTCTTTCTAGTTTTAAGTTTTTCTTCTGTGTTATTTTCTGTTATATAACATAACATAACATACATTCACGTCTTTTTCCCGAAGGGGTAGGCAGAGGTGTACCCAGGACTCAGTCCCATAGTAGATACACCCACATTTCGCCAGTATGTTATTGGTCCCATGTAATAGGGGGCGAGCCTATTGCCATCTACCGGGCACAGTTCCAGACTCCAGGCAGTTATTGAGATAATTCCTCATGGAAAAATCCAATATTTAACACTGCCTGACCTGGGGATCGAACCCGGGACCTCTTGATTGGCAGTCGAGCATGCGCCCTCTACGCCACCGAGGCAGTCAGGCAGTTTCTGTTATATTGTGGTACCAATAAAGAGTTTTCATTCATTAATTCATTAAAGTTCAAGATTAGTGGTAGAATACATATATAATAGTATCGATTGGTAGTTGGAATAGAGAGTTTAACTATCTTTAGGTTTATACCTATTCCAACTACCAATAGACCACCACCAATACCTATCTACCAATAGACTATATATTTAGAGAGTTTATCTTTAGTTTATTTATAGGTTTATATCTATAGATAGATAAACTCTCTATTCATCTCTATAATAATATAGTTGGAGTCTGTGACCGGCGCTAGGCAGTAAAGGGTTAAGTGTGTATAATGATATTAAATAGTTAATGTTTAATGTAAAACTAACCATACTAGTTTGGATAATATTAGATAATTATGTCTTGGCGTAAGTGAGAGGTGGCCAATTTCCTTAATAACTTACGATTTAATTGAAGTTGACTGTGGTTTCGAATTTAACTAAGAGTAAAATTTAAAATACAAATAAACATTAATTCTGGTTTTAGATATTTTTCGATGGAACATCGATTTTTATCGATTCGAGTAGGTTCTTGTTATACGGTAAAAACTAGATTAATATCTATGAATGGCACAGCGTTAATCTATTTCTATTCATCCCAAAATTTGATGCCATCACCACACCAAATATAAATAATAGTAGCCATCACATCAAAACTTTTATCTTTATTAGGTATATAAATTTTAATTCTCAGAACTTCCATAACTTTAACATGTTGTTTACTTATGTAAACAGTCGGTATGTTAAGTTTTTTTTTAATATTGATATATTGGCATTATTATGTTATTCTTTCACAAGGTTACAGATAGCTCCATAAAATTGTTAAAATGTTCTACCGAATTCCAGAAGCTTTATTCACATAATAATGATTTAAGCCGACAATGATTAGCTATGTTGTGCTACATTTTATGAATGGAAGCTAAGAACTTCATTCAAAAAACCAGGACAGAAGAACATATTTATTTCATACGCGAGCAATAAACTGCTATAGAAAGTTCACAGCGATGTTTAGCATCATTCAATAGAACCACAGAATAAAGATGATAGAACTGACAGCTTTATACAAAAGTAGAAAGTACAAGTTAACAAAAATGTTACCATAAGAGGTTTATATTGAGCCAGCATTTATCACTAGCATGACGTATTCAATGATATACAGAAATATAATGAGATGAAAAAGTAAACTGGTCACACCCACGGATCAAATGCCAATATTGAAAGGACTATCTTTGGCCTTGGTGGTTATAAATAGATGGATTCTATTATATTGCACTAAGAAACTAGGAAAAGCAGAGACAAATAAATATATTATAGTGAAGTTGCAGTTCATTGTTAATGGTTATAAATGGTTTGGTTTTTTTTTATGATAATGAGTGACAAGACGAGCAAATCAGGTGCCTGATGGCATCATGATTGCCCATATCAGACATAGTGCTACCCAGTGTTTTAAAATTCTAAATTTTGCGCGGCACTGCACTGCGCCTGTCACACTGAGATATGAGTTGTTGAATCTCGTCATGCCCAGTAATTTCGCTGGTAACATTGCCCTTCATAACGGAACACAGTAATGTATGCACATTACTGCTTGGCGGATGAATAACTGGCAAAGGTGTGGTACTTCCCCAGGCGGCCCCCTGCTAAAGAGGCCTACCACTACAACATGGTCTACTACATGGTATGGTATTTAACAAAATGTCTAAAGAAATGTCAAAACCATATTTTTTTGGAATTTGACACAATTCTATGAATACAATAACAAATCGATCATAAATGGTGGCTTATTTTAATGACTACTAATTAAATTGTTTAATTAATCAATAAGTGAAAGAACAGGGTTTTGAGTGGTGTCAAAAATTTTAGAAACAGTTCTGTGACGCTGAAAGTTTGTTTCTGGGACAAATGTGAATAGGTATTGAGTATATATTGTATTCTTAAACAATATGAGACGAGAATGTTGAGCTCCCACTGTTATATTTAAAAATTCATTATATTTAGTGTTCATTTCAAAACCAATAATCACAAAGACTAAAGACAATAAAGTAACTGACAAATGGAAGCTCGACTAAAACGGATACCTCTAAAATCATTGACAGAGATAATTTATTCAACTTACATAAAATCTGATAAACATCTCGATAATCCAGTATGAATGAAGATTAAACAGCTAGCACCCGATTTAGATCATTGATACAGTGAAAGTGTAAGGAATTTCGTATATTTTGAGATAAAACGGGATATGCAGAGGTCAAATACCTTAGATACAATCATGTTTCTAATAATCCGAGTCTACTTTGAATATATTTTATCACTACGGGAATGTACGCAGCAGGTACGTTATCAAAAGCTATTTCACGCGCATCTGCTGACAGAAGATTTACTGCATTTGTTTGTACGTGATGTACCTGTCATACGAGAATATATGATACTTTTGAGACAACATTTAGAACGCAAAATTAATGTATTTACAAAAATCTTACTATCTCTGATTTCGAGGTTGACTGAAATAATTATTATAATATGACTGTATCACCACCGCAAAAATTGACTGAAAGAATTTTGTTCTGATAATGATTATAAAACTAGGAAACAAAACATAGCATTAAGAAACTTTGAACCTATGTAACCCGCATTGTTGTAAAATAAAACAAATATAAATCCTTTTTGAATTGGTGGAGGCAAGTGGCTAAATTGCTATTGGCATTATGAGCTAAGTAACAATGTCGATGGCTTGAACAAAAAATATGAAATTAACGTTCTTATAAAATTGTAACTTCTTGGTCATGTTTTACAGCAATAGTACGAGCATGATTCTAAATTCTCAAAAATCAAAAATGGGTCACGTATTTTCACAAGACACCAACCAAAACATGCTACTCAAAAACTGCCTGACAAATTCCACAATACAGTTGTTAAACGAAATTGATACATGCATGTTTTTCTTTACATCTCTCCAGTATTGCCATCTTCAAGTGTTGTCACTGTCTCAAGGGCCCTTCTAGGCGCCACTACCTTGAAACCCTTCAGTGTATTCAACATCTATTTAAACTCTTTTCCCTACAACATTAGATTCATATTCCTATGAATCCTATATAAACAAATGAACATCGTCGTCGCGACAAGTTTTGCCCGCGCACATAATTTTAATATCATTGTCTTTAGTTTTATTTACAGCGTCATAAAGTTTAATTTCAATTGATATTACTTCTGTATTAATTAACTCATACTTCACATTGCTGATTGCAAATTGCTGCTTAGATATCTGAAGTGTTTGCGCTTATATTGTCTTAAATTCTTACGATTGCTTATCTCGTCAAGTGTTAGACTATGACAGTTAAGTAATCAAATGATTCGGAATGCTCAATTAAATGTTAACTGTTATTTAACGACTATGGTTTTAATTTCAAATTGGAATAGGCAATTTTTTACTAAAAACGCAATTAGAATTCCCCAAAATGATATCTCATTAAAGATTATTTATTTAAATATTCAATTAAAAATATATTAACAAATAGAGTCGCAAAAAATAGTTACGGTAATAGATAAAAAAATCCTAAGTAGAAAAGGAAAAGTTGTTTCCTACAAAATACGTAGGGGCCGTCATTAGGTCATGTTGGAGGCCTTGTAAGACTCTTAGCGACCTCTACAAATACGGGTTGTCCATACAACCCGTTTGAATTGACTCGAGCAGTGTAATTGGTGAAACCCATTCTGTTGGACTATTACATTTAAATTATTAATTTAACACAATTTTGGATATCAGAAATCCAAAACCTACTTCCACAATCTGCTTTCTACATTTGGCTTTCCCACTTGGCTTATCTTTAACTTAAATATTATAAGTGACATTCACAATAACATCGGTAAAGTTAAAAGCTTCCTTAAAAGAAACAATTTCAACACGACTAACCAAAATAATTATATCTAAAGATCCATTTACTGTCGGCGTGTTTTTTTGTTTGTCACTGAGGCAGAGTGATTTCTGTATTGTGTCTGACAGATGAAGCACTTAGTTTTTTAACTGGACCTTTCAGCGTGTTGTCAGTTGAAAGTGTAACGAGCATAAGTGTCATTGTGAAGAATTGAGGCCTCTGTGACATTCGATGCTGAGAGAATTGGTGGAGACAGATGCTAAACTCTATTCTTTGTAAGACGAGGTTCCATTGAAGAACTATGAAGGTGCCTCATGTGCACTGTGCTCGGCTTAACCAACAAGATAAAAAACGAAACAAGCTACTTCTATGAAAAATAAGTATATTAGAGGTATACAAAAAATGTTTATTAAAATAAGATTATAGACAGATCACTAGCTTTGATCATCCATTACCAGAGTTATAGGTAGTGTATAGCATTAAACCATCGAAATAAATTTGTAGCAGGATCCAGAAGAAAAAAATAGTAAATATGGGAAGAGACGTCACAGGATTAATATGCGGAACATCTCAAATTGGAATCGTAGAGACGATTGCACTTGAAATTTAAACTATCGCGACTGCAGATACGGGCATCAAATCCATATAGGGAATGTTATGATAGACACACACTTTAGAATCTTAGCTACTGATTTCCATCGTAACCAGACTAGAGAAGTGGCAAATACCAAGTCTCTTTACTCAAAAG
Organism: Hemistola chrysoprasaria; assembly: GCA_947063395.1. Lineage (NCBI taxonomy): Eukaryota > Metazoa > Arthropoda > Insecta > Lepidoptera > Geometridae > Hemistola > Hemistola chrysoprasaria. Next base: position 13,335,243 of record OX346725.1, read on the forward strand.
AAAAACACTCGAGTGTTTGAGATAAACGCGGGAATAAACAAACAATTAGCAAGAATTGACCCGGAGTTCTATAGAATTTATCGCACTTCACTATCGAATGTCTATTAAATGATTCAATAATGCTAGAATTTACATTGAAGTGCCGTACAATTCTACAGAGTCAATACAGAAAGAGAGAAAGTATTATCTATGGGAATAAACGACAATGTTAATTTCCAGTTTTTCCTGTGTTCCGGTCTGAAGGGACAATGTTACCAGTCAAATTACTGGGCTTGACGACTTTCAACAACTAATATCTCAGGATGACAGGCGCAGAATTTTTAATTTTGAAACACTGGGTGGCACTGTGTCTGATAAGGGCAATCATGATGCTTACCATTAGGCACCTAATTTGCACGTCTTGTCATTCACTATCATAAAAAAAAAAAATCCTTTAGAAAACAAATTGATAATCGACTTCTTTCTTCTTTGTTTTGAAGTAAACTAAAACTTGATTATCAACGGAATTTAAAAGCATACCTAAACATCTCATCATCATCAAACGATCGTCCACTGTTAAACCTTAGTCAAAAAGAAGATACACAATCTTCTATATGATACGACAGAATAGGCAAGAATCGGAAAGATCGGAAGTACCAAGTTAATTACTCGGTACTTACTCGTATACTTCAACCATTTTTGCGTAAGTATATCTTTGTCCAAGGGCTCACCACAATACGCTTGCTGAGAAACGGTTTCCGTTTAAGAATTCAAAATTCTTCTAGGAAGCTTTCTATCCGAATTTTATCCTGCTGCCTCCAGATTCGAGAAGAAAAACGTTTCACAACATTAAAAACACTTTCATTTAGTTCAAAATATCACCAATCAATAAAAAAATCATAACAAGAGCTCATCTCCAAACAAAGGGCAAACGTGACATTTTGTAAACTCATCTGGAATGGTTTCATTCTTAATTTAACAACACATTTCTTCAAACGACCTGTCAACTCGTATTCTTTTGAATTCAAGACACCCTTTAATGTTTTTGCATTGTTACATTTCACATTTGTTTTTGGGTTTTGCTCAATTTTTTCATTGTCTTTTGAAGTGTTTCCAGATGACAGGTTTGTTGGTTTGGTCACAGAACTTTGGTGTCGAATTTCGTCATAGATAACCGTTTTTATTGTCTTTTCTAGTGGCGCCAAGAGTTCTGAGAAGGTTGCTGATGCGTTAAGGAGTATTATGGTCAAGTTACTCTTTTTTTTCTTGGAACTTTCGTGTTTGAACATTTATAATAATGAGTTTTTTTTACTCATGGTAAAGGTCTGTTGTCACGTTGTTGTACATTAAATTTTATAATTAGAGTCATAATTTAAAAAAAAAAATTCTACAGGTGTGACGAATTCGCAGAGCTCGGTACTTAGTACTTATTATTTATTTAGATAAGAAGCCAGCTTTAGAGGGCTGGCTTGTTGATATTAATATAAGAAAAAAAACATTTATCAAACATAAAATAGATAAACCAAGTTAAGGTTTCGATTTTTCGACAAAAGACATCAATTTACCCACATTTTTATTTACGAGAAATTTCTCCTTTTAAAATGGTTACTTTCTCATAATCTTATAAAGTCACTTACCTTACCACCTCTAATAATTATCTATTTTATTAATCTCAATCGACAACAATGACCAGCCAATGGGTCCGAAGTCTATTTAATCACATATAATTATTTTCTCCACATTCTCGTTGACTTAGGCATTGAGCAGGTATTTGTTTAAAATTAGAAATTAAAGGAGTGTAAAAGGAATGTTATTTACAAGGTACTTGTGTAATTTGGTTTTAGATTTAAACTTTATAAATAAAACTTTATTAAAACTTTATAAATAACTTTAAAAACTTTATTTGACTCAATAAAACATAGCTATAAAAAATAGCTATAAGGCTCTAAACTTATAAATATTTTCTAAAAAGAATTATAAAACATAATGTTACTTTGAATACAATAATAAAATGTGTCCTACAGACCCACACTAAGATAACTCGTGTGTTGTGGCCCTGATATTTTTAGCATTATGTAATACTTATTCGTTTCAAAAATACTTCATGTTTTTATTTTCCTTCAAATCAATATAAAATCAAATCAAGTGCTTATTTTGCTATAAAGCACTGTTCCTTATTATGGATAAACCATTTGTTCATGTAGGGGCTTTCGACAAACCCCCTCTGTTGGGTCCCCCATCTTACAGTTGACTTATCCCATTCTGAATGCTCTAAGATAGTCGGTTCATTCAAAGTAAACTTGACAAATATAATGCAGGTTGGACTTTCTACTGACTTGGAATAATTAAGGCGGATAAGACAACAGAAATTACCAAATGTTTTTGGATAAATGGTCAAGTTTAAATGGACATATAAAGACTGCTTTTTAAACAGAATAATACGAATATACTGGGTGTAATTAAAAGGATTTATAGAGTTTTAATACAGAAACGGAATTTGAAATGTTATTTATTGCTCTTAATTAATAAATGAAATTGTCTTATATATTATCTCTGACAACATTTTAATAAACATTATATTTTAATAAACTGCTAACTCGTACATGTACCTACCACAAGCGCCCTAACAGGGTATATGTAGCTGATACTAACATTTTACGTGAAAAAATTCACCATAATATTATATTATATAGTCGGAAACCACACGGCTGTAAAATATGAAATTGCAATAATATTACATGTAACCGTGCCTTTTCCATTAAAAAATACTCGAACACTTCAGCATATTTTACATGATTTTTTCCAAGCCCACTATCTTCAATCTCGCTCTACAATCATCTGTCGCGCTGGCATCCACCTCCCTGTGTTGCCATTGCGCCCTCGCACATGCCATAGATCACCGTGAAACCACACGTTGCCATTAATACTTTCCATAAAACCACCAAAACGTTCACAGAATCCGTAGCATGCGCGTCACAAAATAACATCAACCCTACATACATGACATGTGAAAAGACAGTTTTTTTTTTATATATAGGTCTAACTTTTTGCGAAAATTCTGCTCATAAATGGCCTGGCTTGGAAATGCGTCTGTATTTATTATTCTCTATTTGTTATGCATATATTATGCACACCGCGAAGTTATGTCGAATCTATATAACTTTTAAACGTGATTCTAAAGATATTACCATAAATTTGAATTTAATGTTAAGTATTACAGTTTGCAATAATAATCATTAATTTAGTAAATCGGTCAAAACAATATCGTTTCGAACATAATCCTTTGTAAATGCAAATATAACCAAACAACGATTGTATCTTTAATATTTATTTGACAAGCCTATAATAATTGTTAATTGAATTGAATTCCGAATGATTATTGTCTCTTTGATCTAATTTCTTTACATAAAGCTGGATTTACATTACATATATTTTATAGACCCAAAAATCCAAATCAATTCCTTGTAAAATAAATAGGGTTGATACGTTGTATTCATCCTATGACACGTCTCATCCCATTTAGTTCTTTTTCCTTACTCATTCTGTATTTCTATTTCTTTATATGAATACATCAATTTCGCCCTAAATTGATATTCTCTTTTCATTTGAAAAAAATAATAGATAATTAATTTATATACCTAATTACGAAAATTTAATAATTTAAGAATTTTGAAAATACGCTACGCCACTAACATAACATAACATAAAATCACGCCTTTTTCCCGAAGAGGTAGGCACAGGTGTACCCAGGACTCAGTCCCATAGTGGGACCCACATTTCGCCAGTATGTTATTGGTCCCTCCCATGAGGGGGCGACCCTATTGCCATCTACCGGACACAGTTCCAGATTCCAGGCTGTCATAGAGTCCTTTCCTAATGAAAAAATCATATATCTAACTCTTTGCCTGACCTGGGGATTGAACGCAGGACCTCAAACGGCAGAGCTTGCGCCCACTACGCCACTATGGTGTAAAAAAAAGGATTTTAAAAAGGGATTCACCTTATTGTCTTTCATAAACTTGCATTTAAATTTTAAATAAACCCAAGGTTTTAAAAGCTATAATTTCATACAATAAAATTAGAGTCAGACAAATCGTGCTTACACCGTACCTTTAATTGTAATTCTCAGACCTCACAGAAGGCCTATATAAATCAAATAGATTTTCTATTAAACCTACAACCGGAGAAATTGTCATTCAATTTACGACTCTATTACATCGATCTGAGAGAATAATGTTTAAATGTATCGTTTGTATGGATTACGATCAAGAGATGAGTTACGAAATAAAAGCGATAATTCAACGAACGTGAGAATGAGTTCATTTTATTGTGGTTAAAGATATAGAAAGGGCTTTCTTATAATAATTTGCAATAGGCACAGTTATGTATTTTTTGTTAATTATAATTTTCCAATTGCCACTATCTAGGTATAATTTTAATTAATATATTATTTTTATATACATAAAAATCATTTAATAAGTTTCTCTACATGGTCGACTCTCGGCTCTATTATAAAGTGAGATCTTTCATCTAGAATCTAGTAGGTACATTAATTTTGTATTAGTAAATTGGTAGTAAAATTGCATTAAAAAAAAATATTTTAAAGGTTCCCCATGAGACTATGCTCAGCCCCAAACTATGTCAGGGGTTTTTAAAAATACGGAAGTGATTATAAATTAATATGTATTAAGATACGTCTCTGTAATTAAAATAAATTGATACTCGTAATTAAAGATTAGGAATATTAACATTAATATTAAATCTAATCGAACACTTTTTTAGTTTTGACTAATTATAGGATTAATTATCTCTTATTAATTAATTTGATAATAACATATTAAATGTTACCAATTAAGACTCCAGAAAGATAATTTTTATTAATCGCATAAATTTTATTATATCGTAAAATAGGAATCAAATTTGTAATAAATAATTACACCTTATTAATTAAAATATTGTAATATGTTTAAACATTTTAGGGCACTTACAAACGGATTTCAATAACTAGACTCTGGCATAAAAGCTATAATTTCATACAATAAAATTAGAGTCAGACAAATCGTGCTTACACCGTACCTTTAATTGTAATTCTCAGACCTCACAGAAGGCCTATATAAATCAAATAGATTTTCTATTAAACCTACAACCGGAGAAATTGTCATTCAATTTACGACTCTATTACAAAATTAATATAGATAATTAGATTAATATAGATATTAATATAGAAATTATTATAGATTATAAAATTAATTATAATAAATTAAGTACATAGGTACTAACGCAACTCTAAACAGATTTCGAGATCACAATTTTTAAGAATAAGATACATATTATATTATGTTGGCGCCGTGGAGTTACCGGCTTTACAATAGTGCTCCACCTTCTCTACCAGTGGTTGCCGTAAGAGCCGGCTAAGGGTTAACAGATCCAGAGGACGGGCAGCAGCGTCCTCCTCTGCAAGAAAAACCATCGACCTGCGCTTGACAATCCGCCTGCGAAGCGTGTCGAGTATTGGCAAAACCCTTCTTCATGGGGAGGCCTATGTTCAGTAGTGGATTACCAACGGCTGAGATGATGATGATAATGAAGATACACACATAATTAATTTGCTTACAAACCACAAGGACAACATAACTATAATAACCGCTAAGATGCAATGCCTTTTTGTGCGGATTGAAGCTCTATCATTCAAAAACAAAAATACAATATCCTTAGCTTCAGTTACTAAATAAAAACTATAATAAGAATATCAGTGGATGGCAAATATTGAAGAATGGACCCCACGCTCGCCAGTCCGGTTACTAAGTCAATAATAAAAGGGACCAAAAAAAAACTTATTGTTTCTGGCAAAGGTTGGAGGTAAAGTATTTTTAGAGTTATTTGTTATATTGTTACACGCGTGTCGCTATGCGTGTGACTCGAATTTGTAAAGGTACATAAATCAGATTAAAGAACAATCTGAGATTTCTGTAGTTTTGTATAATGTTAAATATTAGCAGGCGTGGTGAATAACGGTGAAACATCTATTAGAAAAAACATTTTTATTCTTAACTAGCGGCCTGCTCTGGTTTCGCAAGGGTTCGCAATTGGTTTTTAAAACTCATTATTTTTACACTACTGCCTCGGTGGCGTCGAGGGCGCATGCTCGACTGCCAATCAAGACGTCCTGGGTTCGATCCCCAGGTCAGGCAGTATTAAATATTGGATTTTTCCATTAGGAATTATCTCAATAACTGCCTGGAGTCTGGAACTGTGCCCGGTAGATGGCAATAGGCTCGCCCCCTATTACATGGGACCAATAACATACTGGCGAAATGTGGGTGTATCTACTATGGGACTGAGTCCTAGGTACACCTCTGCCTACCCCTTCGGGAAAAAGGCGTGAAAATATGTTATTTTTACACTCGGGAGAGTAGTATCAGTAGTTTTGATACTTTGTTCATATAAGCATATATTTATTTATTTAGATCAACATAATGTAGGTACATGTATAGGTCTTAATATCTAGGTGTTAGTGTCAACTACATATACCCTGTTAGGGCGCTTGTGGTACATGTGTGTGCGAGTTAGCATTTTTTTATAATATAATGTTTTTTAAAATGTTCTCAGTTATATAATATAATTTAATTTATTAAGTAACAGCAATATAATAACATTTCAAATTCAATTTTAGTATTAAAATTCTATAAAATAATTATTGGTGGTATTCAAATAAAAAAAAAAAAAAATTATAATATCAAACCAGAGGATATTTTTTATACAATTATATCTATTTTTTTTTATTTTTAAGTGCTTACAGAAGTGTGGTATACCTATAGCAGGTAAAGATAGTTATATAGATTGTTTCTTAATAATAATACATTGCTTACATAATAATATAACTCGATTTTGTACACGCAAATAAAACTACCAGTCGGCATGTTTTTACCGTGGTCTTCAACATTTCATTGTCAACATATTTTCAGCCAATTCATTTTGGTATGAATTGGCTACAAAAATATAAAGTGATATTTGTCAAATAATCTATTTGACTTCTGCTTCGTAAGAGCCAGTTTGCGCGTCATGAACATTTTTTCTACGCCCGTTTGTAACGAACCTAAACCAATCGTGTGAAAAGTAAAAGCAAACTTCCAAAGATATGTAAAATATTCTCCATAATTTAATCAGCTAAATGAGAACAAAATAATAACAGTCACAATCATCTCATAAAGATCAACGGTGGGCCTATAGATGTCAGACTGGTTGCTTTGACTGACAGACTTAGTAAATGCATTATTTCCAACTAGGAATATTAATAATAATAATTTGAATTGTATACTCTAACAGAACGGGTTACCCCAATTACACTATTCGTGTCAATTCAAATGTGTTATGTGGACAACCCATATTGTCAGAGTTTCAGGTCAAGATTTCTACGCAGCCTCCAACATGCCTCCAACATGCAACATGCAACCTAACGACTGCCCCCTACATATCATATAGGAAACTATAGGGACCTAAAGTTTAAGGTGCCATCCGAAGCACGGTAGTGCCTAGAAGAAGAGTCCACATGGTGAGATTCGATCCAGGGACTTCAGATTTTAGGGCCGGGCGTATTCCCGCTGGACCACGGACGCTACAATTAAAAGGATACAATTAATGGGAATTAAAACATGTTACAAAAAGGTGAGTGATGCATAAGGTGTAGTAGTACATTAATATAAAATGTAAAATTCGCCAAAAAAAAAAAAAGACTTGCCCATATCAGACACATTACCACCCAGTGTATAGTATAGTATAGTGTGTGGTATAAGGGTATAAGGGTATAAGGTATAGGGAACCCTAAAAATAGCAAATGTCATCCACACACCACGTATTGGCAATTTTTTCAAACTAACATTTATTACAACGGCCTCTTAACTTTGCCTAATCTATGTGAACTAGATTGGCTAAAATAGATCGCAATAACGTATTTGTATTTTTATTTAAAATCTCGTTGAAACCTTCTTCTCGTTGAAAAATTCTAAGCTCCTTTACACTTGCCTACTTTACTACCTGCTATCAACAATACATAAATTAACCCGACCGCAATTGGTCAATTAGACCCAACCATGGCCTAAGCATTCACTACAAAAATTGAACGATATTTCACTAGCTACCTACTACATTTATTGTTTACTCTATGTAAACAATAAAACCTCTAACAAACTATTAGTTAATCTGTGCCTCTAAAGTTGAGACTACACTATACCTTCTTACGCTTTTGAATATACCAATAGCACTATGAAATTGGTTCTACGCTACTTCTGGTACCTACTAAAGGAAACGGACTCCTAAATGCAAGGACGCTGGGCCCAGGAAACCTTACAGTGTCTATCTATCCTATATTGCCGCGGGAAGAGAATAATAATTGTAATTCGCAATAATATTCCCAAACATAGTATCAATCATATTATCGCCGTTTAATTGATAATTTAATTTAAAAAAAGGTTATGTAAGTAATAAGTTTTTTTTTATGACAGTGAGTAACAAGTCGAGCAAATCAGGTGCCTGATGGTAAGCATAATGATTGCCCATATCAGACACAGTGCCACCCAGTGTTTTAAAATTCAAAATTCTGCGCGGCACTGCACTGCGTCTGTCACCCTGAGATATTAGTTGTTGAAACTCGTCACACCCAGTAATTTCGCTGGTAACATTGCCCTTCAGACCGGAAAACAGTAATGTTTGCACATTACTGCTTGACGGATGAATAACTGGCAAGGTGTGGTACTTCCCCAGGCGGCCACCTGCAAGAGAGGCCTACCACTACAAAAAACTACAAAAGTTTTTTTTATGGCGACGCACGTTCTAATTTTAGTAGAATAATGGCGATACTAAAAAATCGATACTAAAAAATATAAAATATATAGATTTGAGAGTCTTATTATTAGGCTTATCAAAATTATAATGTAAGGTCGACATGACCCAGAAACCAATAACTTCTTTATCGGCTACAAAATTTTACAAGAATAATTTTATCAGTGACATCAGCATAATAATCCATGTCGCTGAAAAAGCTGGGTTATATCGACGGGTTGGCGGCCTGAGTGTGTAGAGTTTTTGTCCAAGGACCGATCCTCACATTGGTTTATTGGACCCATAAGATATTCTGACCACACTGAATTGCATGCATACAACTTTCGCCGCATACATTGTGAAAACTTTGAAAATTGTAACATGCTTGCATAACCGCTGTTTTTGTTTTTCATGTAACTCCTGCCGTGCATTCGGAATTATACATTAACGAGAAGAACGCATAAGAAACTTTAAGGGTTTCGTTTTTTCAACTGCAAGTTTGGCTTTTGAATGTTTGAATGATAAGGTAGAGATGTGCCCGGGACTCATTCCCACAGTAGGCACACCCACATTTCACCAGTATGGTATTAGTCTCATGTAATAGGGGGCGAGCCTATTGCCATCTACCGGGCATAGTTCAGACTCCAGGCTGTCATAGAGATAATTCCTAATGGAAAAATCCTATATATCTAACACTTGGCATATCCTGGGGATTAAACCCGGGACCTCCTGATCCGCAGTCAATCTTGCGCCTACAACGCAGGCTACGAGGCAGTCTTGAATAATAGGTATTATTAATGTGTAGGTACTGCAGTTTTTTAAAGAGTATTTGGCATTTCCGCATTTCCAAACCGACTAGTGACCAATCGACTTGCCTAGTTTCCACAAATCACCTTTAGCTTATCTCAAAGTTATTGTAGCTCCAGCCTTAGCTACCGCACTTGCGAAACAGGAAACACCGGAATGTTTCATTATGAATGTGAGCTGCAAGTGGATGCCAAGTTGTATAGTTATTTGTTTAGCTCGGGGCCCGACTTGACCAATTAAGAGTGATGTAAAGCCAATCGATAAGGTGGAATTGGCCTTTTTCAAAAGATGAAACTTATGGAGCGCGAGCGGATTTTGATTTCGTTCTAGTAAATAGAAGTTCTAGAAGTTGCTGATTATAGTTAGAGTTTAAGTCGCTCCGTTTTCGGTATTCGTGCCAGATACCAGATCCACCAACTCACACAATCACAACACCGACCTTGCCAGCGAGGTCGAAGATCTTTCAGATCCTTCAGATCGGTTAGTTTCTGTCCAAATAATAAAACAGATCAAACCATTAATAGGGCTCTAGGACACTCCGCTCCTAGGGTGCCAGGGCAAGTCTGACCCCACGTATTCTGGCGACGGCCCAAGCCGAGGTTCGTGCCGTCTAGGTGCCCTTGTGTCAGTCGCCCCTAAACTTTGGGCCGAGCGCCTCCTGAGCTCACCACTGCCGGGTAAAGTTGTAGAGGCCATCAGATGCCGACAGCACAGGTCTTTTAAAAAAAGGCGAGCCTGTTGCCATCTACTGGGCACAGTTCGTGATAGCGCTGTGCACGGTTAGCCGAGCGCAGCACATGCTGAGCACAAGCCGATTACCACAACCACTGTCATAATATGTATACTAGCAGATGTAATAACGTGATTGTTATTAAGGTTGGATAATAAACGCATTTTTATTTATATATTTCTTTCTATATATTCACTTTTAGCCTATGTATACGTAATATTAAGTAGATTTCCTAGCATGTGTAGACACATAGAGCTAGTTTATCGATCGCGGCCGCGCTGTCATTAATTTCACAAAAACTTGAACTTCCTTTATTTTTTGACTGGAAAACTAATACCTATCTAGAAACCTTATAAAATAATCTTTATTCTTACATAAATTACATGATGTCGTTATATAAGCGAAAAATTGTCAATTACGACTTAAAAATAAGTTAAGTAAGCGTTCCTTGAATATCATCCAAAAAAATCTAATTTAATTTTTTTAAATTTAATTTTAGTGGAAGTAACATAGCGCCTTTTTCCCGAAGTAGTACTCCCGGGTAGACTGAGTACCTTTAACCCAGTCCCGTAGTAGTCATTGAACCGAAATTAATTTTAATAATCAAAATGAAGTTACATTTTGATAAACCCATTATTGGTATCCTAAGGAATTCACTTACTATCAGGTGAGATTGGCCTCAAACGCTGACCTATATAATAAAAAAAAAGGAAAACGTGTCCAATCGAAAGTCAATCAAAGAACACGAGTGTTGTGACATCAGAGATTTACCGTAAAATCGACTTGTCTTCCGTTAACGGAAATTATCATATTAAATTATCCACGAGACGAGCTCGGTGTGAATCGGCGTTTTTAATTAATGATTTTTATGTAAATAGAATGATGAGAAAGAACCTAGTACGTTTGGCTGATGTACCTATCTATAAGTAAGGGACACCCCACGCCGGCACGTTTATGCTACTTTCCACTTATATTATAAATGCAAAGGTTTGTGAGGATAGATGGACGGATGTTGGTTACTCTTTCACGCCAAAACTACTGAACCGATTGGGCTGTTTAGTATGTAGATAGTGTAAGCCCTGGAATAACACATAGGGTTTTTATCCAATATTCCCACGGGTACGATGTCTACGCGGCTGAAACCACATACACACGGGTAGAGGACAAAGATGCCTGGAAACTTCTGCATAGTCGCCTCGCGGCACCTTCAAAGAAAACGAATGTAAGCAAACCAAATATTGTGAAACTATCTGTTGAAAAAATTAAGCCCTACAAGTTTCTTGTGCGTTCTTCTTGTAGAGGTATCTTTCCGAACGCACGGTAGACTCAGTACTGTATCTTCATTGACGTACAAAAGTGTCAGATTATGACCTATTTGAATAAATCTGTTTGAGTTTGAGTTTGAGTTTGGTATTAATTATGTGACTAGAAATTTGTGACATAGAATAGAATAGAATACTCTTTATTATCACCAAAATAACATAATACATATCAAACTAAAGTTATATATAACTAATTTTTGGTTGACAATCGGCGGCCTTATCGCTTTAAGCGATCTCTTCCAGGCAACCAGTCTGGACGGATAGGGGAATGATAGGATAAGTAGGGGATGGGAAAGGGTACACATTTTTCTCTTAAAACAAGATCTTATTATACTATAATATACATATTTATGTATACTCATAAATAATATACGTATACCAAAAATATAAATACCATAACAAACATTACTTACATAATAAAATAATCACATAACATGATACCAAGTATAATCAAATCCTGTATAAAATCTACTTATTATAAAGTTAACCAATACACAGAGCACAAAGATGCCTGGAAACTTCTGCATAGCCTCCACCCAGCACCTAACAAGCAACCAAATCAAGCAGTAATGTGCGAACATTACTGTGTTGCGGTCTGAATGCCAATGTTACCAGTGAAATTACTGGGCACAACGAGTTTCAACAACTAATATTTCAGGGTGACAGGCGCAGTGCAGTGCCACGCAGAATGTAAAACTATCAGTTGAAAAACTTAAGGACTGAGTCCTGGGTACACCTCTGCCTACCCCATCGGGAAAACGGGCGTGAATGTATGTTGTTGAAAAATTATTGTGGGTTCTTTTTGTAGAGGTATCTTTCCGAACGCACGGAACGGTAGATTCAATACTGTTTATCTTCATTGACTTTCATGTCATATTTTAGATAGGAAACTTTCAAATTGTATTATGCGTTAAAACAGTTTGCAAGTTTGTAGTCTGCGTAAGCAATTGTGTAAGACAGGCTCGGATACGCCGATTTCGGCGTAGTTTTAGTTTTATGCCATTGGCGGCCGCACAAGGAGACGGTGTTGCTGGTGGTGAGCGCCACCGCCGCCTATGAATAATTGCAACACCAAGGTTATTGTCAGTATGTTGCCCACCCGACCAACACTCTATTCGCTTTCCTTTTGAAGAGCCTCATGTTGTAGCTGAACGGAAAGACCGCATTAGGGACGACCATTCCACAGTTTTAACAGTTGCCGTATTTCACATCTATTATGACGGCGGTATCTATGTGGTAGTATCTAGGCGGTTTTGCAGCGTGCGCGGAGACCAGACAATAATCATAGGTGTTAATGTCTTTAAAAGATGTTACTTATCTAAATTAAACAAAAGAAAGTTATATTTGAACAAAGATAAGCCCTTTGAAGGGAACTTTCCATTTTTCCACACAAATAAGGGCCCAGGATATTTGTTTTTCTAAGTATTTACTTTCACTGAATTTCTCTTATATTTTTTAAGTTATCTATTTAGGTCAGTATCTTATTTATACAATGTTTTAAAATGCATTAGAAAATATCGCTCTTTTAGTTGTTTATTATTTTTAAACTAGGACATGATGCTTACCATCAGGTCGTGTCTGATGGTAAGCATCATGATTGCCCATATCAGACACAGTGCCCCCCAGTGTTTTATTCAAAAATCTGCGTGGCATTGCGCTGCGCCTGTCACCCTGAGATATAAGTTGCTGAAACTCGTCATGCCCAGTAATTTCGCTGGTGACATTGCCCTTGAATTATCTCAATAACTGCCTGGAGTCTGAAACTGCGCCCAGTAGATGGCTTTAGGCTCGCTCCGTATTACATGGCACAAATTATAACATACTGGCGAAATGTGGGTGTATCTACTATGGGACCGAGTTCTGGATACATCTCTGCCTACTCCTTTGCGAAAAATACGTACCTAATTAGCTACGTATTAAAATAGTCTCACATGTTAGTGTTAGTGTGAGGAACGCGACTTATACTTTTGAATAGGTGTTTACACTGAAGCTATTATTGGTCTGTAATTGCTCACTATTTGTCAAAGCTCAGGAGTCGTTACTCCAAACTTAAGAACTTTTACGGTTTGTGCCACAAGCTATAAGAAAACAGCGAGTAATGTTTTTGATAGATTTTATTTGAAACTATCATATTTTATATGATAACTAGTGTAAGAACAGCGGCTTTGCCCGCTCTCAATTATCAAATATGGGAGTTTTATAACAAAACTTTGAAGCCCTTTTTGGACTTCTTAGAATGTGAATTTTAAAATCCTTTGACGTGTGCTACGTCCAGACAACGAAAAGAACCTATATTCCAAGTTTCAAGTCTGTAGGATCAGTGGTTTGGGCTCTGCGTTGCATGTCAGTCAGTGAGTCATTTAGGATTCTATAAAATATAGTGATAATAAATAGGTATACTATGTAGAGGTATAAAACTGTAAGATTAATATATATATATATATTTATTTTTTTATGATTAGGGCAGAGTGCCTTTATTGAAAAAAGACTAAACAATAGAGCTAACTACTTACTATCTACCCTAACTAAATACACTATACCATAGAATACTTCGAAAATCTACAGGCCGACATGTCAGCCTATAGAAAATCCAAGAGCTCTAAACCACTGTCAGATGGCAGCGTACCCAAGATACTGGCGGCATTGCCACGTTGAATAGCAATGCTTATACGTTGAGCCAGATAAACGCCAGCATTTTGATCACGCGTCGCCTCGACCAAGCGCTCAGATAGATTTTTGAAAATGCGGTGAGCTCCCGGACCCCACGGTCCCAGAGTCTCGACTCCAAACGGTTCAAATATGCAACCGCTACCAAGGTTTGCATATTTGCTCCGCTTGCGTTACTATATAAGTATACAAGACGTGGCCTACCCTGCAGCGACATGTCCAAGAGCTTCAACGTCACGAAAATGAAAATGCTGCGATGGATGTGTGACGTTACGAGACATGATCGTGTTCGTAACGAATACTCAGAATACATATCCGTGGCAGCCTTCATGTACGTGACGTAGCGGATAAGCTCCAGGAGAGTCGCTTGAGATGGTATGGCCATGTCTTGCGTAGACCAGCCGAGTATGTAGGGAACAGGTGCCACAAATCGTGAGGATGGATGTTTGTTACTATTTCACGCCAAATCTACTGAACTGATTGGGCTGAAATTCAGTATGCACATAGTTTAGACTCTGGAAGAATTCATAGGGTATTTTTTATTCCGATATTCTCACGGGAACAAAGACGTCGCGGGCGAAACCGATGGGGGACAGTTAGTTTATTCACATAGCATCTACTTGTTATAAATAATAAACATATCAAAAGTTTGTTTAAGTGTTTCTGTCGATACGAATAAATTAACCTCTTAAAATAATTGACTAATTAAATACCTAGATAGTAATATTATGGCCTAGTTGATAATATGCTAATATTATCAGTTCATTTGCATGGAGAAAAGGTTGAACTAATTTTTAAGTCTAGACAAATTAAATTGAATTCTAGAAACTATTAGTGGAAGTCTTTTGACCTTTACATTCATAATTATTCCTGATTGGTATTTGAAAAAAGTTACTTATGTAAAGTTGCAAAATAAAGTTTCAACGCCAGGTCAATTGCTTTTCTTGTTATTTCTTGTTTAAACTTTCGCGTATCGCACACATAATATGTAACACATATTAAACGGAACTTAACACGCTATAACATTAAATGTGAAGTGGGGAACAGCGGTAAGTAGGTACCCTTAATTCCGTTTTCGTAATATTTTATATGAATATTATCTACTTTTCGCCAATATGCGTGTCGGTCGGTGTCGGTGCGAGGGAGGTCGGCTAGTTTTTGATCGTTCAGGCTTCAATTATGTTATAGGGCATATTGTCCAGTCATCCGCAAACATTGAATCTAATGACTAATGAGAGAACAACAAAAGAGTCGGGATTGGTAGTTATATAACCTAGTAGTTAAATATAGGTATATAAATAATCATGCCCTATATTGTATTATAGGTATGTTATAAGGCATCGTCGTTAAGGTTGAGAGAAAACAAGAAGTGAAACACCATAGTAAGCCAGCTCGATAATACAAACATGAAGGCAGGCACACATTCACACCCATGAACCCAGAAAAAAAGGTGTTAATGTGCACACAAGCATTCAAGGTCAGCCTGATCGAGCTTTTAGTACAAAATCCTTTCTGTCCACTCAAGGTAGGCTTCAGCAACAAGTGTGCGAGCTGGTTTACTATGGTGCTTCGCTTTTGTTTTATGAAATAAAATGAAATTAAATAACTTTATTTGCTTTAAATATTGTACATAAATTTTCAGGTGTTATAGAGTTGTATTCTTAGTCCAAAACATTTAGTCAAGTTATAGTGTAACATGCAAACATGTTCATATTATTAATTATTGAATGTATTATGTAAATATTAAATTAAAATAAAATGTCAAGTCTCTATATTATATTTAATTAATGATTAATAATAAATTAATTATTTATAATTAATTAATTATTTTTTATGATTAATTATTTTTATTAATAATTAATCTTTATTAATTTAATTGATATTATAGTAATGCAATGTTACAAATTATTTAGATTTAGATTTAGATGACAATAGGAAGATAGCAATAGGCTCAAATAAGTAAACATTCTTTTACGAAGGTCGCTTATCGCTTAGACCACACATCCTGGCGGTGGCAGGAGCATGAATACGTCATCACACCGCAACTGGCACCTCGCTTGATTTACATTTCTCTTGCTCTTGAGAACGTCTTCCTCCCTTCTATTTACTATTTATGTTGCTGTGAAATACGATGGTAGTTTGATTTGTTTAGAAGATCGTGCTTTTTGAATTATTTTAATTGATTGATTGGAGTTGGAGGGGCATCTCGACCGCAATTAACTCGACCGCGCGGTCGATTCGCCATCTTCAATATTTTTATTGTTTTGTTTTTGTGGGTGACTCGACCACGGGCGCAAATTATAGAAAATGTTTATCTTAGTTATAAAGTTACTGTCTTGCCATAAACCACTAATTATTTAAATAATACTAGTAACTTAATAAACACTCAAACTTAATCAAATATTCCGAAGTGAGGCTAGCTCACTTCGGAATATTTGGATTAGTGTTGTTCTTAGCCATCGCTCTAGCATCCAGCCAATTTCGATTGTATGTTTTACGCCCGCAAAGAAGTTAACTATAAAAGAGAATAAAAATATAGAATATTTTCTGGTTGGCTACCCACTTTAATATTATCTGATTTCAGGGAAAACTGGTTAAGAACCACTGCTCCAGAGCAATTCATTAATTGTGCTTTAGAGTCAAATAACTTGACAAGTGTAGTTTAAAAATATAAATAGTCTTTATTTCGACCATTTCTTCATAATAAGAGTTTCGTACCTCAAATTCTCTTTTGTGCAGGAACCTTACTCTAAGTATACTTACCAAGGTATGCCTTAAATATTAATTTACACAGTACTTAATAACTTTAAATTAAAGTTATAAGTAATAAGTGCTTATTGCTTTAAGCGATCTCTTCCTTGACTATGACTACTACTATATAGAAATTAGGAATTACATAACCTAATTTCTATTAAGGTAATGTAAGTGCGGTGCAGTATGAGGTTTAATGACACCATATTTACGATTAGAAATGCTATTTTATTCCAGAAGTCTAATATAGCGAAGATCCTCCGTTTAATAATTTATTTATAAATTTATTTGGACCGTAGAAAGTTATTGGCTATTTGAATTAAATACCAGTATACGACTTTAGAAACTCTATCATAATAATATTTACCTTTGATTTACTACCATTTCACTTTACAATCACAATCGAAATAATTGTGTGGGACAGATCTTACGCATTCGGAAAACAGTTTGCCAGTGTCTGGGTGGGCAGGTAATATTAAGGACTTACTACTTACCTATTCTGCAACTTTCATTTCTATAATAATTAAATAATAATAATTTTTTAGTGGTAGGCCTCTTTTGCAGGGGGCCGCCTGGGGAAGTACCACACCTTTGCCAGTTATTCATCCGCCAAGCAGTAATGTGCAAACATTACTGTGTTCCGGTATGAAGGGCAATGTTACCAGCGAAATTACTGGGCATGATGAGATTCAACAACTCATATCTCAGGGTGACAGGCGCAGTGCAGTGCCGGGCAGAATTTGAATTTTAAAACACTGGGTGGCACTGTGTCTGATATGGGCAATCATGATGCTTACCATCAGGCACCTGATTTGCTCGTCTTGTCATTCACTATCATAAAAAAAAATATTAATTTATACAATAACAGAACGGGTTACCCCAAATACACTGCTCGAGTCAATTCATATGGGTTATGTGGAAAACCCATATTGTCAGTTTTAGGTCGCCAAGATTCCTACGCCATGGCCTCCAACATGACCTAACGACTGCCCCTTCATATCTTATAAGAAACAGCCGGGACCTACAGTTTAACGTACCATCCAAAACACGGTAGCACCCAGGCGAAAAGTCCATATCGTGAGATTCGATCCAGGGCCTCCGGATTTAAAGCCGGACATATTCCTGCTGGCCCACGGACCCTACAACATAACATTATAACAACACGCCCTTTTCTCGAAGGGTTAGGTAGTAGGCGAAGTGTGGATGTACTTACTATGTGAATAGTTCTGAATACATAATAATATTAAATAAATAATTTATATTAGAAAAATATAACATATATTAAATGATATATAAATCACGTAAAAATAAGGTTTTACCTCTCCTTTTCCATCCCTAGGTCTTTTGTAAGAAATTGCTTAATGCGATAAGACCACCGATCGTTACCGTGATATTTTTGTATATTTCTTGCGTAACATTGTATTTTTATTTTTGGTATGCATTAAATTATTATTTGATTCCATTTTAGTTTAGATTTTGTTCAATAAACATTTTCTTTTTGCGCGTATGGTTTGAATTATGATTATAGATTCCCATAGCTACAAAGTCGCAGAATATTATAAAAATATTAGCGGCGACTCGACCGCGCGGTCGAGTTATTTGCGGTCGAGATTTCCCCCAACTCTATCAAATAAAATTTAATTAGTTTATAATTAAGTAAATTTAAGACACTTTTGCTGGAAAGTGTTTCTACTCCATAGATGATTATATAAAGTAAATACTAAAAATAATGTGATAACAATAATAATAAATAAAAATAATATGGGACAACTTCCACACACGGTCATCTAGTCCCAAACTAGGCTAGAAGCCTAGAACTATACTTGCAACCGGTATTAAAAATACTCTTTGGCACGTATATGAAGCTGATAAGTAATGAATATACCGCTCGTTGGAAAGGACCTCTACAAGAAGAACGCATGAGAAACTTGTAGGGCTTAATTATTTTCTTCAGATAGTTTTACAATATTTAAGCCTTACTTTGGGGCGAACTTAGACATTTAGGTAGGTATTGGTGTGAAAACGAAATTATTACTACTTATTAGTGGCTCTGACCTCAGAACCTGTATTTTTATGGGACAAGTATCGTTGTAGTGCTACTATGCTGACTTAGAGCATTCACAACGGGAATTGTTAAGCGTACGACCCTTCTACCGAGTTGTATGAACAACTAGCTGTGCCCCGCGGTTTCACCCGCGTAGTCTTCGTTCCCGTGGGAATATCGGAAAAAAGTACCCGATGTGTTATTCCCGGGTCTAATCTACCTTCATACCAAATTTCAGCCCAATCTGTTCAGTATTTTTGACGTCAAAGAGTAGGTATCAAACATCTATCCATCCATCAATAATAATAAATATAATATAATATGGGACAACTTCCACACACGGTCATCTGGTCCCAAACTAGGCTAGAAGCCTGTACTATGGTAACCAGATGACTGATATACATACTTATATAAGCTTATAACACCCAGACACAGATCAAACAGACATGTTCATGCATACAAATTTTTGACCTGGCCGGGGATCGAACCCGGGGCCTGCGGCACAGAAAGCAGAGTTACTACCGTCTGCGCCAACGAGGCTGTCTAACTAACTAACTAAATCAATCTAACCAAAACCGCTCTAGATGGCGCTGGAGGTGAGTTAGAACTCGCAAGCGTTTTGTTCATCTGTTAAAAACGCAAGTTTTTTACGTTGTACTGAAATTTGAAATTATATATTAATTAAAAGGATTTGTTCATTATGTATACCTTAAAAAAATTGGGTCAACTTTTACACACGGTGATCTGGTCCCACCCTAGACTAGAAGCCTGTAGCCTGTGTAGCCAGAGGTCAGAGGACTGATATACATACTTATATACGCTTATTACACCGAGACACAGATCAAACAGACATGTTTGATACGTGACTGGATTTAATAACTTTTTCTGTACACAATGTCTTTACTTTCTTATATCTAAGTAATTTCTTTGCATAATTTTCAACTAACTTTTGCATAATTTTTTAGACATGGAACTAAAACATTGATTTTCATATCAAATATCTAGAATAGGTACTAGAAATATTTTGAAAGTTGCATGGACTCGTTTTTCAACGAAATATGAACACATGATAGCTCCCCCAAACGAGACTTATTTTTACTGCGCCAGTAAAACTGATGAGGTGGTTACTAATCGTTACTCGTTGGTTACACACTGCGAGTTATTCTCAGCATTAATTAATTCCTGAATGTAGTGACGATGGTGTCCAAATAGGATAATATTGCGGGATTAAGGGATCTTCTCCACGAACGATTTTATGTTATACCAGTGTCTGTTATGTTTAACAAGTTGTACTGTGTGTATGTATATTGTGAGATTTATGTAAGCTTCACTAAACATTTTGATTAAGAAACTTTTTGATTTTGAAAACTACCGTGAGTGTTACTCATATTTATTATGTTATACAAATACTTAACTCACGTTTGAAGTCAAAAACGCTCGACCTAGATTTCGGACAAGTCCGGTGTCCGGGATAGCAACACGCGAGCACGCGTGAGCTCCTGGTGGAGGACACCGGAGTTTTTCGAAACCTAGGTTTTCAACATCAAACGTGAGATATAAACTGTTTATGTTGGATTGGAGATTAATTATTTTTAAGTCGTAAGAACATTATGATTTATTCTTTAGTTTTTGCTTAGTTCCATTTATTTGCCCTTTTAAATGACTTATTAAATGTTAATATAGAAATTTTTAATAAATACCTACATTTCTAGAAGATTCTTGTTCTTCTTGAAGAAATTCGTAAAGATTTGTAAGAAAATCTTTTTTATCATATTTAATGTATACAGACTAGACTTAAAACTCCCATTTTATATGACAGCTTGGCAAAAAAGAGCAGAAAATAATACGGGCACTAACGCAACACTAACAATAATAAATAAAAATCTGTATCAAGAATTTCGGCAAGATCATATCTTTATAAAATTCTAGCTTAACGATTACATAATAATATGTATATAAGGTTTTACATAATAACCTGTTTATATAAAAACTCTAAGCCCACGTCATTCTAAGATATGGATTCAACATTGTTTTATAAATATAGTATCTTTTTATCTTATTCGATGCAGTCACGCGACGAAAATTATTGGTTTTCGTTGCTATCTGTTTAGTGTAGGACGAGATAGAGCTGTAACTATAAGATTATTGTGATTTTAAACTACATTTAACGTTAAAAGTTGAAAATCGGATTGTCAAACACAAGTTTTACAAGACAGACAAGAAAATGTTTTATGAAGATGCGTAATAAACGAGAGACTGCCTCCGTGGCGTAGAGGGCGCATGCTCGACTGCCAATCAAGAGGTCCCGGGTTCGATCCCCAGGTCAGGCAGTGTTAAATATTGGATTTTTCCATTAGGAATTATCTCAATAACTGCCTGGAGTCTGGAACTGTGCCCGGTAGATGGCAATAGGCTCGCCCCCTATTACATGGGACCAATAACATACTGGCGAAATGTGGGTGTATCTACATGGGACTGAGTCCTGGGTACATCTCTGCCTACCCCTTCGGGAAAAAGGCGTGAACGTATGTTATGTTATGTTATGTAATAAACGAGAAAAGCGTTTATCACGCTCGTGGGGGAGATTCCTAAGTTTATTTCATTGCGTTCTGACAGTGTAATTATGTATTTAAGTGACGAATCGCATAATGATGTCGTAAACATTACGAGTTTATGGCGCTTAGCTTATTTCTTGCGTAATTAGATTTTCTAGGGTTTGATCATAATAATGTCGCTTGGGGCATTTTATTTCCCTTTGTTATGTCCTCGGGGTTTAAGGCCTATCCAGACGGACAGCGTACACTTTTATTTTTCGATATCCTATTGCGCATAGAACTACATACTTACATTAAATTTTCAGTTGTCAGTTATTTACATAATGCAATACAATAACAAAAATGTTTTTGGTCTATTGGATTTTATTTTATTTTGATTGATTTATGGCGTGTATTAATTTAATGTTAATTATGTGACGAAGCGGTCAAATTTATTTTGATGATAAATATAGATATAGATAGCTATATAACTAGACCGCTTTATCCCACCGCTATCACCATGAAGTGAAACACAGCTTGTTCGACAAACGACCGATTTATTCACTCACCAATGCAGGGTAGTTTACCATCTGAATACCCTCAGATTGATTAATATTTAAAACTAATACAGGCATAGGTATTTAGGTACTGTGAATATACTACAATTTTGAACATCCAATTTGTTACAGTTTTGTCTAAATTACGCGGAGAGTGTATTTGTCATGTTGTATTTTTAGAGAGCTCTAAAACAAGTCAAAAAACTTATCCACGTATTTTTGTTCGTTTGAACAGACCTTAATGAAACCAGCTTTATTATATACTATTTATATAATTAGTAGTATATACTTAGCTTAGTCTCAATTGATTATTAATTGCTGAGAGCATTAATAATTATATCAAGTGGTATCGTAGTCGAATATGTCACAAATTCCATTACGGTTAGGCTTCACGGAATTCGATTTTTTTTTGTGGAGAGACCGAGTATGGCAGAAACATCGACTTAAATTAAAAGACGCGTGATTCACTCTCATCGGTCGCTCCTACTAAATGCTGCCGGTGCGACATAGTCACATTTTTTTATTTTTTTATTTATGGTAACTTTTTGTTTTATATACAATTTTGGTATAAACTCTACATATCATCTTATTCTGTTATTATAACTGTTATTACTTTCTGTATTATTATGTATCAGAAACCCTCTCCGGTGAAGGCCTCCTCCAAGGCTTGCCAACTTTCTCTATCCTGAGTTATTTGGATCCATTGTGGATCCACGATTTTCATCATCCCATCGAGTGCATGGTCTGCCTCTGTAGCGCTTACTTGGTGGGCCTCTGCATGTGGTTACTGTTTTTGTAACAATAACAGTAACCACAAAGTCACATTAATAAGTCTATAAATATGTCGTGAATGCATGTATTCGTGTGATATTTTAAGTGCTCCACAATAATTATGACTGCTGGTATTTTTAAAATTTTTATATATCTATAAATCCCGCTCTTGAGTGAAATGTACGTTTTCCCTACGGAATACGATATATTGGGGTCTTCAAGAGAAGAATGAATCCATCTTCTAAGAAAGCGTGTTCGATCGTAGGCCTCATCTTCACTTCCCATCAGGTGAGATTGGGGTCAAACGCTGACCTATTTAATATAAAAAAACGCTCGAAAAAAGAAAAATAAGTAAACGGGATTTCTTTCTACGCGTAAGTATCTATTATATTTATGATGATGATAAGTAAACTTAAATTGAGAAATAGAACAATTGGTAAAATTATGTATAATATTATCTGCCAAAAAAAGCCCATGTCCTTCAATTGCAATGTTTTAAAGGCACCCGTCTCTTACTACAAAACTGTCATTGAACATAAATACGCAACTCTAACAAATAAAGCAGAAATTCTTGCAGTAAGCTAAAAGATACAACATAACTTCACGCCTTTTTCTCAAAGGGGTAGGCAGAGGTGTACCCAGAGCCCAGTCCCATAGTAGATACAACCACACATCGCCAGTTTATGTTTTGGTCCCATGTAATAGGGAGCGAGCCTATTGCCATCTAGCGGGCACAGTTCCAGACTCCAGGCTATCCAAATAACTCTTTTGGATCGAACCCGGGACCTCATGATTGGCAGTAGAGCTTACGACCACTACTACACCACCGAGGCAGTCAGACAGACGGAATCAGTGACATTACTTTATAATTATAACATTACTATATTCCGGTATGAAGCGCAATGTTACCAGCGAAATTACTGGGCATGACGAGATTCAACAACTCATATCTCAGGGTGACAGGCGCAGTGCAGTGCCGCGCAGCATTTTGAATATTAAAACACTGGGTGGCACTGTGTCTGTTATGGGCACTGATGCTTACCATCAGGCACCTGATTTGCTCGTCTTGTTACTCACTATCATAAAAAAAAAATGAGTAATACAGATGTTCATAATAAATGTGTTAAAATAAATAGAGGCGCCATTCTGTCCATAAAAGCACCAATATCGTAGTCTCAACCATGGTAATTTCACTACTACTACCTTGAACCGGAATTAAGTATGTAATGTTTACACTTTAAGCCATGTTCTACATTATTCCTCTGCCTCGGCAATAGTTTTTTTTTTTTTTTTTAATGTTAGTATTGTACTTCTATCCTAATTCTAATTTTATGATTTGTATGTTCTTATGTAAATTTTTGTCATTACATATGGGCTAAGAGCCTGATATAAACTATTTTTATTTTTTATTTTATTTATAGTGCACGTAACCTCGGCTGCCGGTCATGAGGTCCCCGGTTCGATGCCCGGGTCAGGAAAAGTGATATATATTAGATTTTCCATTACAATTAAGATAATCAAACTGCCTGGAAGCCCGGTAGATGGCAATAGGCTCGCATCCTATTACATGGCACCAATAACATACTGGCGAAATGTGGGTGTACCCCCTATGGGACTGAGTCCTGGGTACAGCTCTGCCTGCTTCTTGGGGAAAAGATTGTATGTTATTTTTCATTTTTGCAACTCCTTGTATCACTAATAAACTCAGAATGTTTAAATTACCTATTTCAAAAGGCGAGATTCTAATTTTGACTGTTTTTTGTTTGTTACGCGATTACTCTACCAATTATTATGAATTGATTTGAATGATACCTCTATTGTTATGCAAGTATTATTTAATTATTTCATAGACCCCATAATTTTTTTTTCAATATCAAGTCAGAATTTTTTCCAAAAATTTACTTTAGTCTTATTGAGAATTATTAAAATGAAGT
Organism: Hemistola chrysoprasaria; assembly: GCA_947063395.1. NCBI lineage: Eukaryota > Metazoa > Arthropoda > Insecta > Lepidoptera > Geometridae > Hemistola > Hemistola chrysoprasaria. The sequence continues at coordinate 13,360,156 of OX346725.1, forward strand.
AAAAATATGTTATATATGTTATTTAAAAAAATTGTGAGCTCATTAATTTTTACATATTGAGAATTTCTGAAGTAAAAACTCGGGGGAAAACCGTATATTTTATAATATTGACATTAAAAATTAAATAATAACTAATTAAATATTTTCGTTATGTTTTTGGGCAATTTGGAATACTGATTTCCACTCTAATAATATTTTTTTTACCGATTTTTAAAAAAGTCATATTAAATAGGTACCTATTTAATATGGCTTTTTTCATCTTAGACTGCGTCTGTGGCGTAGAGGGCGCAAGCTCGACTGCCAATCAAGAGGTCCCGGGTTCGATCCCCAGGTCAGGCAGTGTTATATTGTATTTTTCCCCTATTACTGGCAAAATGTGGGTGTATCTACTATGGGACTGAGTCCTGGGTACACCTCTGCCTACCCCTACGGGAAAAAGGCATGAATGTATGTTTTTTATGTTTTTTTTTCATCTTTACAAAAATAATCGTGTCAGTCCCAAAATTTTTAGAACGTTAACCAATAATCGCGAGTAATTTTATTGCTTTATACTTCAGTGTGCTTAGCTGTTCCGATAAGGCCATATTTCCCCGCGAGCCTATCTAGGGCAGAAAAAGTAAATATTTCCAAGTAGTTTTTATTATTATTATAATAAATAACTTACATGTAATAACGCCAGATATCCGCAACATTTACACAACACTATTACACACAAAATCACTCCAATATTCAAAAACGCACAACACAAAAAATCACTTTTCAATTTCGTAAAATTCACAATTAAATCTTCAAGAACAAATAAAACTGTCAAATAAATGTGTACGATAAAAAAGTTTATTTTTAAGTGAAATCGATTATTGTGGATCGATGTTAGAAATCGATATGGTGGCGTGTTTGCCGCGCGCGCGTGTCTCGACCACTGACGTATAATCCGGTGCGCGGGAGTCGATTCGCTATTGAACTTGGCAGAGCTTTGCATTTCGCACGCTAGTTCAAACAATGCCTCATTTTTTTCAGTAGGGTTTTGCTTAAGATTAGAACAGCCTTTTTAAAAATTACAATAGTCAACACGAAAGAACAGTTAGTAAAGAGACAAAAATAATATGCTATCCTAGATGTAAAGTTAAGATATTGTGTTTTTCATTAAATAATATTTTACTTAAGGTAATAAAATCCTTTAACAATTTGTTTAATTCAATTTTACGTATTTTTAAGAAAATATAAGACGATAAGCGATCAGATAATGAATTTTAAATACATTTGTACGATATTCCGATAAGACTATTAATTTAAAACTTATTAAAATGACACATAACATAACATAACATAACATACATTCACGCCTTTTTCCCGAAGGGGTAGGCAGAGGTGTACCCAGGACTCAGTCCCATAGTAGATACACCCACATTTCGCCAGTATGTTATTGGTCCCATGTAATAGGGGGCGAGCCTATTGCCATATACCGGGCACAGTTCCAGACTCCAGGCAGCTATTGAGATAATTCCTAATGATAAATAAAAAATAATGAAAAATAATGAAAAATCCAATATTTAGCACTATGCCTGACCTGGGGATCGAACCCGGGACCTCTTGATTGGCAGTCGAGCATCCGCCCACTACGCCACCGAGGCAGATTAAAATGACATTTCTCATTAAATCGATAAATTCAATACCGTTTTGTTCATTCAGATAATAAATGCATAAAAATAAGCGTGAACAGTGACCATCGTATATATTAAAGAAAAATCATAAATTATATAAGAAAACTCTGATAAAACAATCAGATAAACTTTTATGGCCGCATAAATAATAGATTTCAGAAAACGATTTAGGTAATGAATCCGATATGCAAGAACTTATACAGGTGGCAGATAAAGAGGTGATAACGATTCATTAAAGTATCGGTTAACATTTGAATAATATTTATTAAAAAAAAATCTTATTATTTAACAGTTTTAGGTACGATATATCAAAGGAGGCTTATTGTGTTATTTAAAATCCGATTTCAATAATTTTTTTATTGTGATTTTCGTCAATTATGGTCCTATGCGTCATTGGCGACATTTCATTTCTTTGTTTATAGAAAGACAAAATAGAGCGAAATGTTTTTGCGTACTTAACTTTCATAGACTAGAACTCTTTTTATTTTATGAGTGCAATAAATTGAAAACTTTTACAAAAGTATTACTAAATCGACTGTTTTAAAACCAATTTTGCTGTTGGCTTAGATTTAACTTAGCAAAACTTATAAAAAAATCATTTTACTAAATAACGTATGAAGTATTATTTTTTACAACAGAAACTGATTAAGTTGGTCGTAAAAACTACCTTTTACGACATAGCTTTAATACGCTTAGGATCAACAAATTGTTAAGAACCTACAGTTAAATGTTTCGAAATATCAGCCTCATCTTTTACGTCTCTGAACTGAAGTGAGAAATACATAAAAAATTGCATTATTTTAATGAAATAGCGTACAGAATACAGACCAACAATCGTTTTTCATTAACTTATATTCTAAGTTTAAAACAGTTTCAAAGCAAGGAGTGCAAAATTCAAAGTAGGTACCTCCGCTAATGTGTTCCTGTTAAAATTTAATACAAGAGATAGATTAATACCAAAAAAATAATCTCTGGTTGGCCAGGCGTGTCTGCGTGGCGAGAAGAGTTTTATTGCAGTTCCTAATGAAAAGTAATGCTCTGGTTGGCCATGCGTGTGTGCGTGGGGAGGAGAGTTATATTCCAGTTCCTAACGAAAAAAATATGCTCTGGTTGGCCATGCGTGTCTGCGTGGCGAGAAGAGTTTTATTGCAGTTCCTAATGAAAAGTAATGCTCTGGTTGGCCATGCGTGTGTGCGTGGGGAGGAGAGTTATATTCCAGTTTCTAACGAAAAAAATATGCTCTGGTTGGCTATGCGTGATCTCATATTTATGATTTTTTTTGTTGTGTAAATAAAGTGAAATAGTTTTAGTTACCGATGATGTGTCACTATAGTTGTTTTTGACCTTTTGTGAGTTTTGTACACTTTGATAGTATACCACGGCATTTTTATCTGATTTGATCGATGGTCTGAGTCAAAATGAGTGAGGAAAACAAATTGCGTTTGACAGTAAGACACAATATTTTTCTGCATGTTTTGCTGCTTCTAAACACGAAGAGGTAAAATTCATATTTATTGTCTATAACTAGCATTGTTTGAAATGCAACTTTCAATACCTGACTCGGACTCTCGAGTCTCAAGTAAATTAACCTTTTTGTTATCCTTAAGAGGTACTTTTACTTTTCATACTATTTTGTATCTTATTTCATAGAAATTTGTGTTCATTTTTTATTATTATATATTTCGTTCAATTGTTGTAGTACAAATTGTCAATGAGTTATTATCTATTCAAGCAGTTTTGCGGTGTCTTTACTGTTTTTGTTGCACGTTTTATTCGTCTATTGTTTGTGTTCTCCTTTTGTTTGTTCGACAAAATCGGCGCCTACAAAACGTTGGCATCGCAACGTAAATATTAACTATCCAATCAATCCAATAATAGGATAATATTACCAAAAATTGTATTAAGAATTTTACCAGCCATCTATAAGTACCTGAAACAAAAAAGTATACTCAAAAATATAATAACATAAGTTAGGTTTTACGCCTTTTCCCGAAGGGCAAGGTAGAGGGACAGAGTCTACCTAGGACATAGGGCCGTCACCACACCCCGGCCACGACTCAATTCCATACAATGTTACCAGCGAAATTATTGGGCATTACGAGTTTCAACAAGTAATATCTCAGGGTGACAGGTGCAGTGCAGTGCCGTGCAGAATTTTTATTTTAAAACACTGGGTGGCCCTGTGTCTGATATGGGCAATCATGATGCTTACCATCAGGCACCTGATTTGCTCGTCTTGTTACTCACTATCATAAAAAAAGTCACGTAATTACCTGCGCAAAAGTATGCGTGAGGTGATTTTGCAGCGAAGCGGGACTCGTCGAGAGCTCATCTCTCTCGCGAGATGAGGAAGGCCCGATTGGTGGGCGGATGACAGTGTCCATTCTATACGTAATATTATTATCTGTTTTGTGACTATACCATAGTATAATAAGTACCACCTACTAGAGGTCAATTGTGCGTCTAGACAGAGCCACTAGGGTGCGGAATGACAAAGAGCGGATTACCCCCTGCCTGCAACGCCAGAGGTAGTACCGGCCGGCCTTAATTGCGCCCCGGTACGCCATTCAGGGTGCCTGAATGTAGATTACTATAGTAACACGTAGTATCTAATTATTATTTACTATGTCTATACGTACCCAGAACCATTCGCCATTTCGTCAGTTATATTGTTAAGTCTCACTCGGTTCTAGCCCATCGCCATCAACCGGGCACAAATGCGTAATTTGACCAGCATTTATATAAGTAAATTCAAATACATTTATTATACATATTTTACTAAAAAAATACTATCATGTTAGATCTATTGATCTACCCACTTACTATCTACCCTTAATATACCATAGAATACTTCGAAAATCCACAGCCCGACATAGCCTATAGAAAATCCAAGTGCTCTACGAGTAAACCACTGTCAGATGGCAGCGTACCCAAGATACTGGCGGCATCGCCACGTTGAATAGCAATGCTTATACGTTGGGCCAGACATACGCCAGCATTTTGATCACGTGTCGCCTCGACCAAGCGCTCAGATAGATTTTTGAAAATGCGTTGAGCTCCCGGCCCCCACGGTCCCAGAATCTCTACTCCAAACGGTTCAAATATTATGCTAATGCTTCACATTCAGTTCTTAGTCTTGCTCTAGTCATATTAATTTCTTCACTACACAGACAAATGACAAAGAGATGCTATCAACAAGTAGGTAACAAGTGGTTATAGAAAACCGCAAGGAATCAACAAGAGTAGTAGTTCCCTAGCGATCGAGTACTAAAACTCTATAATCACCGCGAAGTTACCTAATTGACTGTAAAATACCTGGTGTTTGGGTGTGGTACAAGATACAAGAGATAGAAAAAACATATTAAAGACCTTTAACCGCATGTCAGTTCACGATAAATTCTAAAGCTGAATTGCACCAGCAATAATCAATACTTAACCGACTGTCATACATCTAGTTAGAACAGTTTGTTTAGTAGTGGTAGGCCTCTTTTGCAGGGGGCCGCCTGGGGAAGTACCACACCTTTGCCAGTCATTCATCCGCCAAGCAGTAGTGTGCAAACATATATGTGTTCCGGTATGCAGGGCAATGTTACCAGCAAAATTACTGGGCATGATGAGATTCAACAACTCATATCTCAGGGTGACAGGCGCAGTGCAGTGCCGCGCAGAATTTTGAATTTTAAAGCACTGTGTCTGATATGGGTAATCATGATGCTTACCATCAGGCACCTGATTTGCTCGTCTTGTCATTTATTATTATAAAAAAAAAAAAAACCTCTGTCTACCCCTTCAGGAAAAGTCGTGAATGTATGTTATGTTATTTTTATCAGTTGTCAAAATGGTGCATTACGTGATATTGTTCTAACAAGAGATATGACGGTAGGTTAAGCTGTGGTTATTGTAAGGGTGAGCTGGTGTAACTGAGACTAAAACTAATGATCGGATTTTCATAAAATTTTATTGCGAAAGTCTATTTGAATAGACGTAGTAATTAAAGAAGACATGGTTTAAGTATGTAATGTTAGGTATGTCCTTACATACCATTACATAGTTATGTTTAGTTTAGTTTGTGTTAATTAATCACCTATTCTATTTAACTGTAATCTATTTAAACCAAAACTAAACTAAAAAAAAAATCTAAAACTAAAACCTATTTAACTGCTGCTAACTGTGCGAAGTTAGGGCGGATTTAAAGTGTAAAAAAACAATTCAATTTTCTTAGATTTCTGCGCTTTTTGTCACTCGTTTCAGAGATGCAAGATTTTCAGAAGGGCACGAGCTTTTTCGACAATCGCAATCGTATCCAATTCGGGCATTAATGTATGTAAATACGTATGCATTTGTCAAAAAATTCATGCTAGGGGTACCGATCACGTTTGATTTCGATTCGTTTCTGACTACCAAAAATGTTAGGCCCATAAATAATTCAGAAATATTTATCAAAATCGCTATAAGTTTACAACTCGCACCACAAACATAACCACATGTGACCACCCGATGAATCCGTCACGAGCTGGTGACCAGTTCAATACGCATATATTATCGGTGAATAACAATTACTTATTACTATCCACTTAATAAATGACTCCTATTTACTTTGGAATAAACCTACATAGGGCCGGAAAACTACAGATAATATCATGGGTGTAACCTCATGTTACCTACATTAGTAGACGAACGAAAGTTACCGACATAGCCATAAACAAGTTGAAGTGGCAATGGGCACATAGCTGATGGCTGAATGGGCTGTAAGATTGTCGAATGGAGACCACGGACCGGCAACTGCAGCATATTATGACGTTCAGTCACAAATTAAACAGACTATAATCTGATTTAATAATGAAAAAAAAAATCAGTGTTTAAATATTGGATTTTTCAACTGGGAATTATGGTTCCCTGTTCATTCGTATAATATTTTTAGGCATAATTTTACAAATCATAATATTTGAAGCCCTAATATTACTTATAACTAATAATCACTTGTCATCACATCATTTATTCCTATAATCACTTGTCATAATTTTCATAGTCATAAAATTTGAAGCCTTAACTTAAAGTCCTGACTATTAATAGCCATATTATTTTACCCCTCAATGTTCACTTTTCCTAACAATTATTAGTATAAAAAACGTAGTAATCATATTGTGCCCGAATATTAATTACCTTTGTCATAATAAACAATTTAAACCTAACCAAACCTAACCAACAAAATTTGGAATTTTGGTTTTACATCACACACAACGCATTTTATTACTCTGTTTTTCAAGTAGTAAGTTATAAAAGACTCGAATATTTTCTTTGTCATAACATGGGACTAATAACATACAGGCGAAATGTGGGTGTGCCTACTTTGGGACTGAGTCCTGGATACACATCTGCCTACCAGTTTGGGAAAAAGGCGTGATTGTACATGTTATGTTAACTAATAAAGAAAGCAGGAACACGCTGGATACAGGCCGCTTACAACTGGACGAGATGGAACTCTATGGGGCAGTCCTATGTCCAGCAGTGGACGTCCTACATGCAGTATTGTTAAAGTTAACAGGATACCAAATGTCAAATCGATCAGACCACTGAAAGTTGCTCATATTCTTTCAGCCGTTCAAAAAGTAATCTTCAAACGGCTAAACTGATCAAAAGTCAGATCACTTAATTCAAATTGGTCACAATATTAATAAGATACTTTTGGATAACCAATGAAGGTTTTTTTTTTCTTTTTATGATAATGAGTGTCAAGACGAGCAAATCAGGTGCCTGATGGTAAGCATAATTGCCCATATCAGACACAGTGCCATCCAGTGTTTTAAAATTCAAAATTCTGCGCGTCACTGCACTGCGCCTGTCACTCTGAGATATTAGTTGTTGACCTCATCATGCCCAGTAATTCCGCTGGTAATATTCCCCTTCACACCAGAACACAGTAATGTTTGCACATTATACTGATAGGCGGATGAATAACAGGCAAAGGTGTGGTCAGACAGAAAAACACAGCTAAAGATTTAGTGATCCTACGGTGCCTTTTTCTTTCGGCGATTTATAAATAAAGATATTATTATAATTATTTATTGTCGATAGTATTTAAAACAAGGACCTCACGTCCTAGTCAAGTTCAGTAAAGCAAGTCAAAACAAACAAGCGAAAACGCGATTTATGCCCAAACAAACACTTTTGCAGTGCACATAATTTATTTATGATTCTCATAATAAGGCGCCAAGTTCGTCAGGTGCGTCCAACATTTGGTACAAATAAGAAACGGATATTTTACAGCAATAATGAGTCTAATCGGCGAAAACAATATCCAACTATACCTCGACACTTCGGCTAAGTTGCATTAGCCGTGGTCACGGGTACACCACGTTACGTCTCAAACTGATCTTGACGGGCCACCTGATGGTGAGCGGTTCAGGTGGGCCAGTAGTCATTAGTATGAAGAAAAGGAAAGATGAGGTTACTGGCTTCTCGAAAATGGCAAGCTCAAATTAGATTTTTAGTGGTAGGCCTCTTTTGCAGGGGGCCGCCTGGGGAAGTACCACACCTTTGCCAGTTAATAATCCGCCAAGCAGTAATGTGCAAAGATTACTGTGTTCCGGTCTGAAGGGCAATGTTACCAGCGAAATTACTGGGCATGATGAGTTTCAACAACTAATAACTCAGGGTGACAGGCGCCGTGCAGTGCCGCGCAGAATTTTGACTGGGTGGCACTGTGTCTGATATGGGCAATCATGATGCTTTCCATCAGGCACCTGATTTGCTCGTCTTGTCACTCACTATCATAAAAAAAATACATAAAGGTCCCATTAGGTCCACGTACGTCAGTAAAGTAAGGTCGTACGAACGAATAATATTGTTGTCTCGGTCTTAGGTACGTCTTTCTGTCTTTGTTGTATATTACATGTCACCGTGCAAACTTCACACTGAGCAAATAGCACGTGCTATTTGTTGAGTAAACGCTGGGAGAACATACCCCATCTCCTCTTTTCTTTATATCAATGCCAGTAATCAAATTTATGTTTGGGCTGATTGGAATAATCTCAATGATCCCTATCATATATCTGTAATAGATGATGGCCTGGTCTTGGCAATGGAGCAGGAAATGGTGGAGGAGAAGGTTTTCTAAATTTCTTTATTAACTCGTCGACTGTGTATACATTTGCGTGGCCTTCCCTTATGACATCATTATCTTTAATTTTGTCTCTAAATGGCGCACAATATTTAAACATTAAGTATATTGCAAAATCAACAGTTGGTGCATAATTTATTTTATTTATTGCGGGATTAGTTCCCTCATTTGGCATGCACGCCGCAAGCTAGCGTTGAAGAATAGAAATAGTTCGTATCTTTGCAGTTTTGGCATAAATAATTGTGAATTTAAAGGTCGTAATTTAGGTTAGGATTTGTGTTGTTGCGTGTTGTTTATTCAGGTTTAGTTTAATTGACGTATTTCTAGTAACGTTGCAATTGAAATAATATTGGTTATGTACCTAAATCATAATTGGATAGTTCCTTGTGCAAATGATATCCATAGCCTATTCAACGCGGCGAAGCGTTATGGGCACCTTTGCATCGGGACATGGTTTGATTTTGCAATTTTAATAAATACAAATTAATGTTTTTACTGGAATACAAGTGGAAAGACCTCTAAGGGAACAAGGTGTGACTATACTATACTAGTCTATTGTATACTTATTTAATAATAATATGTTATCCTCGACTAAATGTTCTATGACTGCCTCGGTGGCGTAGAGGGCGCATGCTCGACTGCCAATCAAGAGGTCCCGGGTTCGATCCCCAGGTCAGGCAAAGTGATAAAAATTGGATTTTTCCATTAGGAATTATATCAATAACTGTGTAAAAAAAGGCGTGAATGTATGTTAATATGTTATTACTGCAAAAATACCTATTTTATGCGACGACAATATTCTGGTGACAAATTTTTTAGCAGAAGAAAATCCTCATAAATATTGCAAAAATAACGCCAAGTTAAAAATGTTGTCAACCTCAGTGAAAGTGATTTTATTTAAGAGATGGCAACCCAAGTCACTGACCTTAGTTTCAGTGGGCAAGTTATGAAAACATTTCTTAATTGTTTTAAAACATATCCTCTAAAATTGTTTTGGATTCCAGTCCAAATCGATTCCAAATTATATTTTGTTTTATAAATATTACTCGGCCACTTGTGACTCTGTTTGGACGGTAACCAGTTACTACCTAGGTCTGTGCTTAGGTTTATAGGAACTGTACGAAAATAATACTTCGTACTATGCTTGTATAGATTTATTTATAAAAAAAAATGTTATGAGCTAGCCACACAACCTATAAAGACCCGAGCAATTTAAATATACCTATAGGGGAAAACATAACATAACATACATTCACGCCTTTTTCCCGAAGGGGTAGGCAGAGATGTACCCAGGACTCAGTCCCATATTAAAGACACCCACATTTCACTAGTATGTTATTGGACCCATGTATTAGGGGGCGAGCCTATTGCCATCTACCGGGCACAGTTCCAGACTCCAGGTAGTTATTGAGATAATTCCTATTGGAAAAATCCAATATTTAACACTTTGCCTGACCTGGGGATCGAAACTGGGACCTCTTGATTGGCAGTCGAGCATGCGCCCTCTACGCCACCGAGGCAGTATAGGGGAAACTTTAGAAAAATATTAAAAAATACATTTAAATAATGGGTTACAAGAAAAAAACCGAAATAACATTCAAAGAAGTATTTGAACTGCTAAATATATATATTATTTTCACAGCTGCACGTTTACACATATTATGTTCTTAAAACATTTAATATTATTTACTTAAAACACATTAAATTATTGACTTAAAATATTAAATTGTCTTCGATAATAATAGACAAATATTATCTTACAAGCTCTTACAAAATTATGTCATGGAGGTTTCTAATTATGTTATGAGAATAAACAATTTTATATATTTAAAACATATTTTTGAAGAAAACAAATATAGAATCACTTAAGCGGTTTTTCTAATAATACAATAGTGAACAGTAAAATAATTATGCAGTAGGCAAAGTTATAACTAAAGGTTTGGAAAAATATTAAATAGGTATTGATTGGGATCTTTAAAGCACTTTCATAACACCTACATAATATGAGAAAATTTAAATAGGTCTTCTTAAGAAAATGTAGTCAAAGCTATGGAAACCCTCGAAACGGAGGCAAAGAAAGTTGGTCTTCGGGTTAACGCAGATAAGACGGAATATATGCACATGCGCCGATTTAAGAATACCAGAAATACCCGGAAAAATCTCACCGTTAGCGGTACCACGTATAAAGGGGTGGACAGTTTTAAATATCTGGGCTGCACGATAACGGACACTAACACCAGGGAGGAGGAGATTGAAATCAGAATACAAAATACCCTCCGTTGTAGTGCAGCCCTGCATAAGATTCTAGTGTCCAAATTTCTCAGCAAACGTACCAAAATAAGAATCTACAAAACTGTGATAAGACCTATATTAATGTACGGCTGTGAAACCTGGACACTCACCCAAAAGGAGGAGAATAAACTTCTTGTTACAGAAAGAAAGGTTCTGCGCAAGATTTTAGGACCAGTAAAGCAAGAGGATGGGGCCTGGAGGATCCGAAAAAATGCCGAAATTGAAGAGCTTGTGGCCGAGCCAAACATCATCGGCGAGACCAAAACACACAGACTTCGCTGGCTCGGCCACCTGGAAAGAATGGGAGAGAATCGCGGTGTGAAGAGAGCGTACCTAGGACGGCCTAGTGGTCGACGACCGGTTGGCCGTCCTAGGTACCGCTGGTTAGATGAGGTGGTAAAAGATATGTGCGCACTGCGAGTCGTAGACTGGCAGGAGGTGGCACAGGACAGGCCGAGGTGGAAGCTCTTGTTGTCGGAGGCCAAAACTCAGTTTGGGTTCACGCGCCAACCTAGTTAGTTAGTTAGTTAGTTCTTAAGAAAATCATTATGCAATATTCTTTAAAGTAATTGCAATAGATTACATTTGTTGGCAACTAGTAATAGGTAACATTTTTTTGGACAAAGTAAAGTATATTCTTTTCTTACAAAAAGTTAAAATTGAGGGGTCAAATTATGGAGTGACGCGAGAATGGAGTTATGAGAAAGTAGTTTTGAAAGGAGTCAAATAAGTCAAAATCAAATCACATGTGAAAAATGATATTTTTTATAACTTTTCCCAACGTTGTACTACTGTTAATACTACTCGTATCTATATTAAAATATATTGTAAATAGTGATGAGACAGTGTGACAGACAGACGAGCGTAGGCGCCGCACGTCTCTACCCAGACTTTGTTTTTACAAAATCGTTTAAAGATGTCAAGAGGTATATATCTGTAGCATTATAATGATCAAAATAAATATACGATGGCATTGTACCTTGTTTCTTTTGTGAAATAGTATTCATTTTTACTAGTTCCTGTGACGTGGTTCCCGTGAGATTTTTTTATAAATATAGAAGAACTAATGTTAATTATTTCTCGAAATAAATAAATTAAACGAATGTTTTTTCGATATGAATGAATAAAATTGACACAATATAATTTATTTTCCGTAGCAAGCTAAGGTCAATTTATTTCAGCCATTTTATTAAACCAATAATTTAAACATCTCTTTATTAGAATTTTGGAATTAAATTGCCATGAATTTCGTCAAATGCCAATAATGTTATGGTAAATTGTTCATAATTTGAAATCAAACTCAAACTCAAAAACGTTTGAATATCGGGTTAAAAAGTATATTCCAGGGTCTAATTTAAACTATCAACTACCGAATTTCAGCCCAATCAATGCAATAGTTTTGGCGTGAAAGAGTAACAAAACATCCATACACACAAACTTCCGCATTTTTAATAATATTAGTATAGATTAGTAGGAAGTAGGACTAGTAGTAAGATAAAGACTAACTTAAACTTAGATTTCTTTAGACAATTTTCAGACAATCATTTCCAAAAATTGCATAAGAAATTTATTCAATAGGGAAGTCTTTGACGGTAACCGCAAAACAAGGATCATTCGTAGCTAATATTAATATTCAGTGCTGGCGTTCCTTGGCAAACCTAACAAGCTGTAATAAATCACTAACTCTATAAAAAAGTTTTCAGAATTAATCGATATGTAAGGTTTGGTTTACGATTATAATAAAACTGTAGGTTTATTTGATCAAACAGTAGTTATATTATGTGGGTTTATTACCATGAAGTTTTGCCTACACGGATCTACCTATGGATTCGTTATTTTGAATTATGGAGTCTACAGATCTAGGCAGCCGAAATATTGCCATTGGAACTATACCTTACGAAAAGTGCTGAGATAGTCGAAATTGGGCTCATTTGCTTTGATGTTTTGGGGACCTTTTGGGGAATAGATAGGGAATAGGAGGCACTAAAAAATAAAAAATAAAATAAAATTAAAACAAAATTATATTTAAATGATATAAGATGAATTTATGAAAGGTTTAATAAAATAATTAAACAACGCAGCTAAAAAGTCACTTTTTACATTTTTTATTTTATTTAAGGGGGTGCATTTATCCTTCAACGTAAGCAAGCTGCAAAAGAAAGAATTTCGAAATTAGCAAAAATATTTCGTCTTCCTATATAAAAGGGATCAGCTGATCGACAGTATAGAAAGTCGAAATTTTTTTTTGCTTATTTCGCAATCCTTTTGAAATTTGTTCAGTTTGACAGGTAGATGTTAGTTGCACGCCATTTGTAACACGTTGCATATGTCCAATGTGTGGTTCAATGGCTAAATTACAACCATCAAACATAAGTAAAGAGAAACAATGAAGTAGGTTTAGCTCTTGAATAGACGTCTGAAATTACGAGACAGCGAATAGGAGAAAGTCTCGCCGATAAACAGAACCATTGTTTGTGGGCCCGATTTGGTTTTAATCAGACATATAAACTAACTTTCCAATAATTTAGGATATCAATTATCATCCGGTGAATTATGGAAGTAATTTAACTTGCTTTGTTAAGACTTGTGTAACTTTAGACATTATTATTATTTAGCCCACCTACTTAGCTATCTAATGATTAGACACAGAAAATCTGATTTGTTCCGGTCTTGTACCAACATTCTATTACCACTGGTAATAGGATTTTTTATTTTTTTATTATTTTTTTATTTGCACTTGACCGCAGTCTCATCTGATGGTAAGTGACGACGCGGTCTACGATGGTGCGTGGATGCCTAGAAGATAACCTATTCACTGTTGACTTGAAGACCTCAAGACTGTACTTTTCGGTAAATAATGTGCCATTGTCATTTTTCCATGTCATGCCTTGGTGTTTGAATAATAAATTTTGACTTGAAGCGCTTTGTACGAGTCGAAGGAACATCAACCATGTAAGGATGGCATAAATATGTACGTCTCGTCGTCCGAAGGTGAAAGGGGATGGCAGAATCAAATCGTGTACGTCCGCAACTCACTCTCCGAAATGTATCCTGAAGAACACCCTTTTGGTGTTCTTCCTGTTCCTGCAGGCTACTTTACGCTGATGTTCCAGACTCTGGAGTCTAGCGTTCACCAATGCGTTTCTATAAAGTCCAAGGCCTTAAGCTGGTATTTGACTGAACCGTTTCAGAGGTGGCAGGAGTATTCCATATAAGATACTAGTGCTTGATATAAATTTAAAAGCTTTCCTGAAGTGAAATACCGCCGGACTTTCCTTAGGACGCCCAGCTTTTGTGCAGCTTGTTTAGCCTAGGACTCGATATTGGAGCCAAAGGATATAGGAGTCAAGTTTGGTTAACGTAACACCTAACAGCTCCAGATGGTCGAATACGTCTACTGATACATTTCGAAATGTGGGAGTCAATTGTAATGGACTCTTCTTAGCGGTGCATAGACAACGCTTGGGTCTTCGAGGCGATAAAGTTTACTAGATTGGCCTCGCCCCACTTAAAAACATCATGCAATGGCATAATGCGAATTTTTAATGTTCTTTTGTTTTTATTCCTAACGAGTGCTAACTTTTAAAAAGAATACCAAGCAAATTGATACAGTCAGTAAATAAGCTTTCATTTGTCATTAGAGTTATATCTAGGTACAAAACATTCATCTATTAAGATTTCATGGTCGTGTCCCATTATAAAGACTTTTTAATAAAATTAGTCAAAACTAAATAAAATTTAAGAATATATTTAATGGTTAGAACTTTTAGTCGAAATTCAAAGTATAATAGAAAACACTGGGTTTATCACCACTTGTGTAAACTAAACTTTATCGATTCGTACACTTCTTTTAGTCCGTTTTTGTAGACTTATTGCTAAATCAATTTTCCTCATAATGTGTTGTAAAGTCACAACGTAAAAACAGTCGTTTATAAATCTAGCTCATCTTGTAAACCCACGTTCGAATCTTACGTAACAAATGCATTTTTTCATTTCCATTTACAAGCTTTAAATCAAAGAGACGACAATAATCTCTGCCGATAAATACCAGTCGTTCACCGGACAAAGTCTCGACATATTCAAATTAGTGAACAAAAAACCTACAAAAGCATTCTTTTCATCGATCTTCGGTGATTTGTCACAAAACTGATTTATATTTGGCCACCGAGTAGATCAAAGAAATCTACCGTAAACGCGTCTATATGAAAAGGTTATACAATTGTGGTTAAAAATATAAATAGAATTGAACGTGACTAGTGTGCGTGCTGCTTTATTTATGTTTGAGGTAAGATTTGGAGGTGATTTAATGGCACGTTCTGGGGCTACTGCATTTGTGCTGTGGCGGAGTAAAGTTGTCGTATTATACTTCCTTGTTTTATTTTTAAGATTGATGTTTCATTGATCTGAGGACTGCCGTCATTATGATCACATTAATTGCGATTGCTGTTAATTTGGTGACCCGGACATATTATACTTTTTAGGCTCCATATGACGGACCTTAAGAAACGATCAACTTATTTGAGAAACTATCTTTTTATTGAAAGTTTTCTTTATAAGTTGCCAGTTATAACGAAATATGTTATGTTTATGTTTTACAACTTTCCCCTTTTCGCTGGTAACTTTGCCCTTCAGACCGGAACACAGTAATGTTTGCACATTGCTGCTTGGCGGATGAATAACTGGCAAAGGTGTGGTACTTCCCCAAAGCCCCCTGCAAGAGGCCCACCACTACAATTTGACAGTTTAGTATTACTGCAACTTTTTAAACACGTTGCAGTCCTATGAGCTGATTACCTTGGTTAAAATCGCAGTGTTGAATGCAGATGGTAGGTGTATCCGTTGTAAAGTTCTAAGCACCGTTGGTGGTCAAAGAACCGCGTTGTATAGTTCTAAGCAGGCCTATGTTCACCACTGGACAGCTACAGACTGATGCTGGTAATCCGAATTTGTTCAATTCAATCGTAAGATGAAATATTTTGGTCTATCACATAATAAAATAGTCCAGAAAGCCGGACCTTAGGGTTGGCACTGCGCCGCGACTCGAGTACTCGAAATACTTTTTAGAAGCCATGCTCTCTCGCTCAGTTTCTCTCAGATTCCTTGTGAAGTTGTGTGGCGTATTTTTGCTCGTCTTATCTTTATAATATTAGGTATATTACGCCACGATTGTCTGGAAGAGATCACTCTTAGCGCCACCGTCAATTGTTACATTTTTTGTTATAATTGTACTTTAAATTTTAGGTTTGTTGTTTGTAGTGTAATAATATAGAGTTTATGTACCTATTTATCTATCTATATAGACTTCTCCTTCTGTATAGATTTACTTTTTGCGTTGATATTCGCAACGTCAAAACATTTTAAGTCTCGTAGGTATCGCAACCCCACCATTTCGACGTCAAAAGTGGTGTGATCTCTTTCGGCGCATCGCGTGAGGTGCGAGCTATTATAATTTGACTCTAAATGGTCCAAATGACTGGATACGATCACTTTTGCGAAGTCACCGTTCGTGTCGGCTCTCACTTTTACAATGCCATTGATGTTTTGAGAAATACGAGTATTTGCAGAAAAGAAAGGACACAAGGAGTGCCGCAAAACTTCATTTGTATGAAAACCAATCGTATCACTTTTTATAAACTGTCCCCTACGTATCTTATAGGAAACAGCCGGGATCAGTTTAACGTGCCATCCGAAACACAGTAGCGCCCAGGTGGAAAGTCCAAATAGTAAGATTCGATCCAGGGACTTCGGATTTAATAATATATCCAGGGCTACAGGCGCTACAACTATATCATTGGCCCTAATAACCCAGTGTATGGCCACCGCATAAGAAATGTGTCATAAAATTATATATTAATTAAATTATTACTATTATTATAATCCATAATGCAGAAAGAAACTTTCAATAAGCACAACCAAACATTACCTCTATTTTCTTCAACAAATTCAGTATAATCAAAACACCTTTGGTTCCTGGCTTCCATCCAAAGAGTAATCCCATCAAAGGTCGTGTTATATCCCCTTATTTTACGAGCATAACCCATAAACAGCAGTCTGTGGTAGATTATTGGAGTGGTACAACTTCTTAATCCTAGTATAATAATTTCATACTATGAAAACAATGGATTTTGGTCAACGGCCAAATGAACTTTGTTACAGGAATTTGGGTCTAGATATACAATATTTTGTAGACGCTATGCTAGGTGCTAGACCAAACTACCTCATGGTACCAAATTCTGTAAACAAAAGCTTATATATTTATCTCTAGATACAAACTATCTGTTGAAAAAATTAAGCCCTACAAGTTTCTTGTGCGTTCTTCTTGTAGAGGTATCTTTCCGAACGCACGGTAGACTCAGTACTGTATCTTCATTGACGTACAAAAGTGTCAGATTATGACCTATTTGAATAAATCTGTTTGAGTTTGAGTTTGAGTTTGAAACAAAGCCGCTTCGTGCCGTCTGTACGCTGATCTTTTAAACTAGGTACTCAACCGATTTCATCCATAGAATTATTCAAGATGAAGGTTAATATTATGTATAAAGGCTCAAACTCACCGTTGCGCATGGGCACGCGGCGCATTTTAGCTGCGTGGGTTCATTTGTTTGACAATTTAGGCCTACGTTTCTCCTGCAGGATACGCTATATACGTACCGGTGTATCGCACGCAAAGCGTGCTAACATTGAGAGCGTTGGGCTTCGTGAGCACCATATTAAAGCAAGCCACGCGTGTGCCAACGTTTACCGCGTACGCAGCATGCATGGCGTTGAGAGTTAAGATACGCCATCGCCATATTGGAGCAAGCCACGCGTGTACCACTGTTGTAAATTCATGCGTAGTCTCTCCGTGCGCTGTGGTGGGTTTGAGGAAGCGAGGGCTGGTCGCTAGTATGTAATTTAATATACAAAAAAGTCTTTGAGGAAATTACAAAATAGTATTTCTTTGGGGCAGATTGTTTCGGGGAAATTGCCTGCTCTTTTGCTTTGGGGTAGGAATAAAGTTTTTATCAAAGCTTTTTATTATTATTATTATTATCATCATTATGTATGCGTAGTGTAGGGTTCCAAACCTAGATACATGAACAAAACGCTTCCAATCTCAAAAACAATCCGCCTGCCGGCTCCGAACATACAGCGCCATCTATTAGTTCCTTGCGCAAAGTATGGAAATTTATGCAGTAAAATGGCCATAACTTTTAATTGCGTTAATTTATAAGCATGATTTTTTTTATGGCCACAAGAGACCGCAGATCTGAGTAGTTGGTATCAATTTCAACTTGATACCTCTACGCCTTACCGAGAAGTGTCTTGACAGACGGACAGACGAACAGACAGACAGACAGACGGAAAACAAAGTTATCCTATAAGGGTTCCTTTTTACCTTTTGACGCACGGAACCCTAAAAAAGGATTCATAGCAAAAATACGCGTGAAAAGGAAGTTCGTGGAGGGATGACGGATGATAGTAATCTTGTATGTATCGTAACGTGTAAAAGTACCTTACTACCTCTAGATTTTTGTAGTGGTAGGCCTCTTTTGCAGGGGCCGCCTGAGGAAGTACCACACCTTTGCCAGTTATTCTACCGCCAAGCAGTAATGTGCAAACATTACTGTGTTCTGGTATGAAGGGCAATGTTACCAGCAAAATTACTGGGCATGATAAGATTCAACAACTCATATCTCAGGGTGACAGGCGCCGTGCAGTGCCGCCCAGAATTTTGAATTTTAAAACACTGGTTGGCACTGTGTCTGATATGGGCAATCATGATGCTTACCATCAGGCACCTGATTAGCTTGTCTTGTTACTCACTATCATAAAAAAATAATACTTTGTTACTTATAAACGATTTTGATACTTTGCAATTTTTATTTATTTTCTATATTATTACCTCTCTAGTAGTAGATATGGATACAAGTAACTACCCGACGAAAAAAGGGGTCTATATAACTCGTTAATCTAGAAATTATAGTCAATAAATAACAAATCGAACTTGGAATCCTATTTCACAAAAATTAGGATTAGGATAAGGATTGGTAAACTTAATATCATAAAAAAAATATATAATTTGCATAACACTTTTTAACTACCTACGCAATTTTTACGAGTAAGAGTGTCATATTTAAATGTGTTCTAAGTCATTTTAGAAATTGACTAATGAATCAATCAATCCATCATCTATTTGCTTTTAAAATAAAACTCTTTTTATAGAGATACTAGTAACTATAAAAGCCTACACCGGAAAAGGTGAAGATATTAACATAATTGTAAAAGATCTTGTTTTTGTCGCTTGACATCGTGCGAATTTCATCCACTTTATTTTTACGATGTGATTTGAGTCATAAATCTATCAGTCATCATTACTTAGAATGGGTGACAATCAAAAGAGCTAATAGCGATATAGTTACCTTGAGTAATTCCCGCGGATTTACCTTTTTTATATGTTTATGTTTATACTATGGACACTGTTTGCCATTTTTTTATTTTACCTTAATTATTACTATTTTTTATGCATCGAGTATGACGGGATTGCCAACACGCCTACACCTCAAAACATTTAGCGAATTTTATTTACCTTAATTTTATTTTACAAATGTAATCTGTCAAAATCCCGTTGAAATCAGGCGTGCCCCCTCACTAGACGTTTTTAAATTGCGTGTGTTTGCTCACTACTCGTCGCTTTAGCTGTCTCTTAATTTTCTCTCCATTCACTACATTCTACTTCGTTAGTAACATATTATTCTGTACATGTTTGTATACTATATTAAGAATTATATATATTAGTTTATATATGTATATATTAAATAGATATATATCTATAGGTATATAGACCAAGTATGTATTTTAGTCACCTTTATTATTCTATATTTATTCATTAAGAAGTCTCTGTAACACCACCAAATGTTTATTACAGTTCTCTCCACTCCCTGCACGGTTGTCTGGAAGAGATCGCTCTTAGCGATAATACCGCCCATTGTTACACTAGTTATTATTATTTGTTATTAGTTTTAAGAACTTCTTGTTGTGGTGTACCAATAAAGTGTTTATCTATCTATCTATCTATGAACAGGCATGTGATACTGCTCTATCCCTTTATGTTGAAAACATGTGGCAATACTTAAAATGAGTTCAAAATGAAATTTAACTCCAGTCATGTTGTTTGACCAGTGTGGGCCTATCAGTCAGTCAGTCCCGTCAGTCAGGAAATAGACTTTTTCTAATATAAAAATAATTATATTTAAAACTTCATCAAATAATTTATTAGTGGCTCATTTCCAATTTAAAATTAAGGACACCAAAGACAACCAAATTAGTTTTATTAATTTAAGTAGTTGTTATATCTCGCGTCCTATTTTGACTCAACATAATTTAGTGATGTCCTAAAGATTGCCTAATAGAGTCATTAAAACACTTATGTTTTTAGTTTTTCGAAACTGATTTAATTTATTAGTTTATATAAGATTTATTACGGTGTTTTATTTGCGAAAGGACTTTTATATGTTTGTAGGTGATGTGTACATTTTCCTTAAATGCGTTCTCAAGAAAATAACAATACAAAGATTTAGTAAAAAATCCAATTTAATCCAAACAAATTTTCAGTGCCTTTTTATTTTTCTAAGATTTTTTTTCTTTATGCAGGTTTTTATACATGAAAGCTCGTTTGGATTAAATTCGATTTTTTACTGAATCTTTGTATTGTTTTATCTAGAACATAGTTGTCTTTATTTTACGTAATTACATGTAGTATTTTTTATATCTTCAAAAATGTGGGTACGTGTGAGCGAGAGGGCGAATTTGCTTTGGACAGCGCCTTAACTAGCGTTAAAAATCAATCGCTAAGCAGTAATGTTATCAAACATTACTGTGTTCCGGTCTGAAGGGCATTGTTACCAGCGAAATTATTGGGCATGACGAGTTTCAACAACTAATATCTCAGGGTGACAAGCGCAGTGCAGTGCCGCGAATTTTTAATTTTAAAGCACTGGGTGGCAGTGTGTCTGATATGGGCAATCATGATGCTTATAGCTCGACACAAAAGAGTAGAAAATAATGGGGGCGCCACTGTCTTTTACAAGAGTAAAAACAATTTAATCAACTAATACACTATAAATTAGTTCCGTTTCTACTCTTTTGTGTCGAGCTATACCATCAGGCACCTGATTTGCTCGTCTTGTTCCTCATTATCATAAAAAAAAAAACAATATTATGCGGGTGGTATCATCATCATCATTATCACAACCATGTTGTTAATGAGAAAATTCCTAAAATGGGAAATCCAAAAAAACAGATGACGTTTTTTGCCTGATCAGGGAATCAAACCAAGGACCTCATGCTTAACAATCAGAGATTTAAGTCGGTTAATCATAAAAATTTCTAGTTACATAAACTTAACGTTTACTATAGTTGCATAATTCTAACATCAAAATCCAGTCAAACAAGACTAAGTTATCGACAAGACTTAGTTTATCTAAAAGGTGTGAAATACCTACAAATCGAATGTTCGAACCCGCCCTATAAAGCATTAAGATACCAAGGATCGTTGTGATCTGCTCAACTTAGGCACAAACTATCAACCTTTTTGGTTTGGGGCCGCAAGCGACAATGAGGCGTTTTCTTAAAAAAAAAGTTCATAAAAGAAGGAAAGAACGAAAGATGGGCATTAAAGTGGTTGAAAGTGTTAAGAGCTGTATTATAATGGTCTGTGGTAAAGAAGTTTTTTCATCTGATTTGCTTTTCTACATTACGCTATCTATTATTACTTCTAGATCTATACATACTACATACTAGTGGCAAAATACACAAGCCGTGTGTTGCTAACATGAAAAAAAAAAGATCTATAGGGTAACCTATACAATCATTGGCACCTAATGGTGACATATGTCATTCAATATGGAATATTTTCAATAATGCGTTAATAGTGTTAAATATACTCATGTCATTAGATTTGTTGATTATTGGTGATAAATTAAATAAATAAATCCAGTTCGAATATTATTAATATGTATTCAAAATCGTCATTTTTAGCAGCAGTGGTCGAAAAGTACAATCATTGGCACTCAAGTACAATCATTGGCACTCAAAAAATGTACAATCATTGGCACTAAAAAAATTTATTTTTTTGCTTTATTCTGATTATTTCCTCGTCTCTGATTGGATTTACGTCCGCAGATTTAAGAATTTGTCAGTTATTATGGTATACAGAATGATTTTTTTAAATGGGTATTTAGGGCGTTCTCCGAACTACCGGGAATTTCGAAAAAAACAACTTACGTGACCGATTTCAACAGTAACTAAAACATCATAATCAAAATTTTAAACGGTTTTTATTAAACTTGATCTGTTTGTTGTGGCTTTTTTGTTTATTTCTTAATAATTCAATTTTACCTCTTTTTACTGTTGACTGATTTATCTGATATTAGGTACACATTTTTAGTTCTAATTAGAATACAATTGAATATATTTGGTATCATTACATATTCAAGATGGCGGCCGCCACAAAATGGCGGATTATTTACGTATTTCAAAGTCTCCGAAATACGGGTATTAAATGAAAGGCATAGACTAGAAAAAAACGGAGTTAATTCACGAAATAAAAATAAACACTTCATTGCAGACTTCAATACAATCATCTAGTCAACAAATTTTTTTTTTACTAGGTAGATAGGTGAATAATGGCTAGAGGTAGAAGTGTAATGGGAAACACTACCCAGACGTAATAATTAACTTAAAAAAAACAAAAGCTTTTTTTACGGTAAGCTTGCAGTTGATAAACTGACCACGACCTATTTCATTGTATGGGGTCAACAGTTTTCGAATGGTATAATTAAAATTTGACCGTAAGGCTTCGCTTAGCTTCGACCGTGTTGACCCTTTTAAAAATCACATTAGATCCTGGCCCCTTTTCATTTTATTACATATAAGGTTCCATACCTCAAAGGAAAAAGGGGTATGGTAAAGAGTATGAAGTGTCAATTATTATCTACATCTATACCTATACCTAGGTTGTCTGCAATTGCTGCCGTGTCTGCCTTTGAGCTAAGCAAAAATAAAATTTTGATATGTACGCAAACAAAGGTACGGAGATTAAATATAAAGTAGGATGTGGGTTCTTCGATCCTTAGCTAAATTTAATCATAACTTATTATTTCAGCTCGGTATTGAACCCTACATTAATCAGAAATAGGTAGGCATGTCACCCTGATAATTATCAATTTATTATTTACGTATGCATTTGCGGTTTTTTTTACCTAAAATACTTTACATTGGTTATCAGTAAATCCTATTCCAACGAAAGAAATACACAAAAATGGCCAATATTATACCAAGGTACAATCATTGGCACATGCCACGGTATAATCATTGGCACTGCCAATGATTGGATTTGATCGATAATATATGTTAAATCCATGCGATATAAATTCCATTACAATGTAAATGAATTTCAACACAAAATAAGTCGCATTTTAAAAAACATTTAAAAAGTACAATGATTGGCATTGGTGCCAATGACTACACCGTCATAGAGTTCATAGTGCAATTATTGGCATATCAAAAACTGGCAAAGTAATCATTGAATTGCAAATCTTACACAAATATCCCAAAATATGCACCTTCTTTTACGTAAAAATTACAAACATTAAACAATACTTACATAAATTTATGTAATTTAACGCAGTTTTTTTTTCTACTACTTTAACTTTTTTCAAATCATCAGCAGCAATGGCGCTCAAATTTATTAAAAAAATAAATCCCGCCAATTGAACTGTCAATGTCACTTACAATTTGGTTTTGGCAGACGCTAAATTTAAAATACTATTTAGGAAAAAATATTAGAAATGGCTACAGGCATGTTAATAATACTTTAGCAAGTATATCCAGATGGTTCACAGCAAACAATCTGTTATTGAATGCGAAAAAGACTAAATGTTTGAAATTTTCGTTGCCTAACGTCAGAAGTATAGAACCAATCATAGTTCTTGACGGTGAAAGACTCAATATTGACAATGCAACTTTGTTCCTTGGCATAAATATAGACTCTAAACTGCAATGGAGCACTCATATCACCGAGCTCTCAGGGAAACTAAGCTCTGCAGCTTACGCGGTTTATAAAATTAGGCTACTAACAGATGTAGCCACGGCGAGATTAGTGTACTTTGCATATTTCCATAGCTTGATGTCTTATGGGATTCTGTTGTGGGGGTCAGCTGCAGATATAGAAACTATCTTTATACTACAAAAACGTGCGATTCGTGCCATCTATGAGATGCGTCCACGCGAATCCCTGAGGGAATTATTTAAAGAAATAAACATACTGACCCTACCATCCTTATACATTTATGAGAACATCATGTATGTGCGTAAAAATTTACATAAATTAAAATTAAATAGTGACCTTCATAATTTTAATACTAGGAATAAAGACAAAATAGCTGTACCTAGCTTTAGATTATCTAAAACAAATAAAAAGACATTCTTAGGAAATAGTGTACGTTTCTATAATAAAATCCCAAAAGAGATAACTGGGCTCTCAGAGGGTAAATTCAAAACCTATATAAAATCTACTTTACTTAAGAAGGCTTATTATAAAGTCAACCAGTACATAGAGGACAAAGATGCCTGGAAACTTCTGCATAGCCGCCTCGCGGCACCTTCAAAGAAAACGAATGTAACCAAACCAAATATTGTGAAACTATCTGTTGAAAAAATTAAGCCCTACAAGTTTCTTGTGCGTTCTTCTTGTAGAGGTATCTTTCCGAACGCA
This sequence comes from Hemistola chrysoprasaria, assembly GCA_947063395.1. Taxonomy (NCBI): domain Eukaryota; kingdom Metazoa; phylum Arthropoda; class Insecta; order Lepidoptera; family Geometridae; genus Hemistola; species Hemistola chrysoprasaria. The sequence goes on from OX346725.1 coordinate 13,384,985, forward strand.
CGGTAGACTCAGTACTGTATCTTCATTGACGTACAAAAGTGTCAGATTATGACCTATTTGAATAAATCTGTTTGAGTTTGAGTTTGAGTTTGAGTCGTGTTGTGTTATAAAATAACGATTAAAAGTTGAAAGTGCCAATGATTGGGGGGGTGCTAACAATACTACCGGTTACCCTACATCTTTTTCTTTTTTTTATGAAAACGCCTCATTGTTCCTATTTGTTTGAAAGATCTGAGGTTCCTATGTTTTTTAACATTTATTAATTTTTCACATTATTACAATTCTGAATATTAATTATAATAATCCTATAATATAAGCAATAAAACGAGGCAATGCCGCCAGCATCTTGGGTATGCTGCCATCTGACAGTGGTTACAGAGCACTTGTAATTTCTATAGGCTGACATGTAATGTTGACCTGTGTATAATTGGTATAATCGAAATGTTCTATACCTCTTATATTGTATTTAGTTAGGCTAGTTTTTTAGTAAGATCGTAAATAGGCTCTATTATTTTTTTTTATAATAACTTACCAAAAATCGTTTAATATTATAATATTGCGATGGCGTGGCATGGGGAGGCCTATGTTCAGCAGTGGACGTCCTAGCTGAGATATGTTGGTGATGATGACTAATAACTCTATGATACTTGAAATTTGTCCAGAAATTCATCTGTGACTTCATTGCCAAGTGCGTAGTCAATTTATCATAACATGAATATTAAATAATGTCCCGGATTTGCAGGTAAATTCCACGTACACGTGCATACGTAACATTTGAATTAACTATTTGACAGTTCAAATAAGTTTAAAGCATTAAAATGATAGACTGATTTAGTACCTTAGACAAATAAGAAACCCATTTCAATTGACTATGACCTGTAAATGTTTAACATATTTTTTTTGAAATTAACATTCTTGCGACATAATTTCATTATGTTGATTGCTTCACACAGCATAAAATCATAAAAGGTCAACAAATAAAATACTTTTGAGCAAATTCATAGACTTTTTTAAAGTATTAAAATTAAACAGAAATTTTGCTAATAAGTATGTTTCCTAATATGTATATTCAAATACAATGTACATTGTTAAATTGAATAAATAAACTAAAAAAAAAAAAAAAAAAATGTATTCGCGTGAATGGAGGAAATACGCGTGTTTGTTCATTATCATCATCATATCAACCGTAGGTGTTTGTTACTCCGTTACTATTAAAAGTAGTTACTTAACCTATTGAGATGCAATTTGGCATAATATTATGAGTCGGTTAATTAACATTTTTTTATTGGCCTTAGCGTCTCTGGCAGACGATTCAAACAATTTAAGTCTGTATAGAGCATTTTTTCTTATGACTATATAATCCGATTCGGGAACGGCATGCACGTCCACATCTAGGGCAGATAATGTGACAGGTGGATTTTGGTCACTAATGTGCCTCTTAGCTCTCTTATTCGCCAGAATCCCAAACCAGGTCTCGTCGTGGTATTTCTGTCCATCCTTTAAAGATTTTCTCCACTCTACTCTGTCCTCAGCAAGTTCTTCCCAACTCTTAGGATCAATGTTGAAAGTGGTCATATCGCGCTTGGCGCAATCCTTAAAACGGAGCAGGGGACGTCCGACAAGTCTCTTGGCGTCAGCAACCACACCGAGCAAAATTTGCCTAGGTAAGCGAGAGGATTCCATGCGGTGTACATGACCCAGCCACTTTAGTCGCCTTTGCTTGAGCATGGCAGTGAAGCTAGGGAAATTGGCAATTTCAAGAACCCTCGGTTAATTAACGGTTAATAACGTTAATAACGGTTAATTAATATAACATAATATCAATACGCCAATTTCCCGGAAGGATTCCTTCCGGCCGCCATCGCAACTAAGTTTTGTTATAGGTCGACACAAAAGAGTAGAAAATAATGGGGGCACCACTGTCTCTTACTAGAGTAAAAACAATTTAATCAACACATACACTTTACATTAGTTCCGTTTCTACTCTTTTGTGTCGAGCTATACCAGTTGCCTAATTAATAAGAAATTTTTATCTTGTTTCGTAACTGAGTTACAAACGAAAACTTTTCAATCTGTGTCCGTAATTTTTTGGTAACCACGGTATTTTCTTACAGAAATTGTCGTCTCATCTCTAGTACACAAACAAAGATTACATTAATTGGACTTTAAATTATTGTTTTGAAGTACTACTAGAAGAGCAGAACATTAAAGGAGCTTAGGCAGAGGCGTACCCATTCTCATCATTTCATTCTTATTTTAGGTACACCCATACTTCGCGAGTTACGGTTTTTTCAGTCACATATAATAGGGGTGAGCCATCAACCGGGGAAGTTAATTATTGTAAGAATATAAGATAGACACTTTACTGTATACCTTACAGAGAAAATATAATTATAATGAATACTACTGAATGAATATATATAATGAATAGTTAATCTTAGGCTAGAACAAATGGTGGTCTTATCGCGTACAGGATTTAGTTTGTCATCACTATAATCTATACAGACATAAAAACACGGAACTCAGCTAGTCTAACTTTGCCTAACAATTCCATAGATACCGGCCGTAAGTTTACCAGCGCTGATCTAAACATTAGCTAGATATTGGTGTTAAAACGGTAAGCCCTAAATTAGCTAAGTGGCTTTATCGAGCCCGGTTAATGCGGTACAAATGTCGCATTATTACGAGACTCACGGACGATAACAATGACGAATACTTACGTATTTTGTAGGTATCTATTATAATAATATTTTATTGGTATAGTTTCAGGCACACATCAACTGGATTCTGTATATCATAAAAACAGCTACCTTCCTACTATCTATACCCTTACTAAATCATTACATAGTTTAAAACAAAGTCGCTTCCCACTGTCTGTCCCTATGTATGCTTAGATCTTTAAAACTATTTTCATAAAAACTGTAGACTCGATAATACTGGAAGAATTAGAATTTTGTGTCTCATTGAGATTATCATTTGTCAGATAAGGTCAGAGTTTCTTTCTTTCTTTTTTTTTTCTTTCTTTTAGTTTACTGAGGATTTTCATGGATTCCTATGTAAGCTGTGCTGTGCTGTTTCACCTGCTATAAAGAACATATTTAACTACATAGTTGCTTGCACTAAAGTTATGTTCAGAAGAAGACGTTTGCAAGCTTGATGAATATCCAATTTTCAATATCTAAATGATTCTTCTTTTTCTTCCTAGCAATTTTCCCGTTTATTGCCAGGGTCTGCTCTTTCCGGCTATATCTCCTCCACTTCGCTCGGTCTTGTGTTGCATTTAAAATGGGGCGGTCAACAGGCTTTTGGCAAAGAATACTAACCATATTTTGGTCTAAGTGATGGTCACCGGTAGCCACTTTACAACTTTTAAGCTTTTGTAATTTATATACAATTAAATCAAATTAATAAATTATTTGATAAGCACTGACAAACTACAAATTAAGAGGCCGTATACGAAATCTAGACGATATTCGAAAAACTCATGCACCCATGCGAGAGCGTAAGGTCGCTGGTATTCGTGAGTCCGGAGGTCAATGGGCAGTACGGCTATTCAACTGTTTTGATCTATTTGATATTTATACGTTTGTTTTACTTTCGTGATTTTTATTATAAGAAATAAAAGTTTATTAAATTCTAAAAAATGTGAATTAAATTCTATGTAGCCGAAATCAAAAACAATTCTTTACCTATTTTCACTAAAATATTTTTTTTACTCAGAAATTTTATATAAAACTCGTGAAAAGTGATCTACTTATTACATAGACGACTTTCACGATAATGCATTGCAATACAAAATAGACGGTGGTTTGAGTTCGAATATTCAAAATTGAATTATATAAATTAAAAATTAGTTCACTTATTAGATCATAATTACAATAATCTTATAAGTAAAATTCATAAAATACAGTATTTTAACTGTAAAAACACATATTCACAAAATTTTCGTATACGGCCCCTTAACAAGCTAAGATTATTTTGGGACGAAACCAGTTAATCTTGTTTAATCAAGTTTTTGAGTTTTATTAGGTTTTTTAAAATTTTCAAAATGTTACCTATACCTGGTGACCTTATTTTATAGATTTTCTAGAAATCATTAAAATAAATAAAACTTGAACTATTTCTTATATTCGTGTCACAAAGACTAAAGAATTTCACAATAATGGCGTTTTTGATGAAATTTGACATTTCATAATTTTATGCATTTAATGAAAATTAATAATCATAATATGTGACAACTTCCACACACGGTCATCGTGTCCCAAACTAGACAGAGCCTGTACTATGGTAACATGAAAACCAGAAGACAGATCGAACAGACATGCTCGTGCGCACGAAATGTTTGACCAAGCCGGGGATCGAACCTGGGACCTGTGGCTCAGAAGGCTAAGGCACTACCGACTGAGCCAAACGGCCAGTCCCGGAGAACCCGGAGAACCCTGAACCGCATGATCAGATTAGCGCTTTTGACCACCACGCCACCGATTCACCGATGCAGCCAAACACAACCAAAAAGTTCTTAATGTAAGCGATTTATTAACACAAATGTCATAACATTTGTAAACCGATGAAACATCATTTCATAATACCGAGTCGATTCTGCGAATATAATCGAGATAAATGTTATCGATTTATATCCATCATTCGAGTTTAGCTGTTGGCACTCCGTTGGGGCTTGGTCGAAGTATAAAGCGAACGATCCGTTGAGATTTCAATGGAATCCAATGGCTTTCCTAGTACGGCTATATGAGGGGCCAGACTTAATATATCACTCCACTAAGCTTTATAAGGCAAATGCTTAAGGGGATATAGTACCTACGAGGAATTTAACAAAATCCTATGATTTTACCAACTCGAGGTTGCTTGTTTCCATGCTTCCTCCGAATATTATTATGACATTTTTAAAAGGAAGTGAACTATGATCCTTACATTTTTATCTCTTTTATAAATTCATAATTTGTGTCTAGTGAACGTGTACCTACACTGGACACAAATGATAAATCATAGACTACTTCATCTCTAAAATATCAGGACATGAATTTATGAAATAGGTTAACATTTTTTTCGAAGAAAACAGGGGAATGCAGAACAACGATTTGGTTTTTTTTTTCATAGAGTTATTGTATCTAATATATAAAAGGTGGCGTTACCTCTTAATATAAGTCGAACGGTAAAGTACTGTAATTGTACCGCTAGTGCATTCAAAATAGTACTAATTCTAGTATCCTAATAGCACATTATGCGGAATTTAAAGACATGTGTATGGGAGACATCAATCTGTGTCCTCAAACCGATTTCAAACCGATTTGTGTGCATTATTAATGAATTTAATGCTTAAGAATTCATGCAAAATTTCAATAACTTTTCAATAACATTGAACCTACAAAGGATCGGGTGGACTTAGATAACGGAAAAAAGTTACAATAATCATAATCATCATCTCAGCCATAGAACGTCCACTGCTGAACATAGGCCTCCCCCATAGATTTCCATCCAGGCCGGTTGTTAGCGGCCCGCATCCAGCGTGATCCTGCAGGAGAACTTTACAGCCCCATCGGCCATCAGTTCTACGTGATATGTGCCCTGCCCATTGCCACTTCAACTTGCTAATCCTCTGAACTATGTCGGTAACTTTTGTTCGTCTACGGATCTCCTCATTTCTGATTCGATCTCACAGAGAAGTCCCGAGCATAGTCCTCTCCATAGCTTGTTGCACTATTTTGAGCCTGCTGATAAGAGATCACGTTTCACATTCGTAAGTCATCACTGGTAACACACATTTGTCGAAGACCTTTGACTTGAGGCGCTGAGGTATTTTGGACGAGAAGACATTGCGTACAATAACTAATATCTCGGGGTGACAGGCGCAGTGCAGTGCCGCGCAGAATTTAGAATTTTAAAACACTGGGTGGCACTGTGTCTGATATGGGCAATCATGTTGCTTACCATCAGGCACCTGATTTGCTCGTCTTGTATCTCACTATCATAAAAAAATAAATATATTATTAGTGAATTTTTTGGCTTTGTTCAGATGTAGATCTTGGGATCAATACGTAACAAAGGCAGTCTTAATTGAATTTAAGTTAAATAGTAGGTAAAATACATAGTAAAGGAGCCCGTGACATTAAACATGACATTTATTTTGTATGTAAGATGATGCCACCGATACGACTCTGTTTTCAGAACGATGTATATATGGCATAACGTTTTACTAGATAATGTAGAGTGAACTGAGTTTTATTAAACTATTGAGAGTTAAGTTCAAAACTGAATTCCAATTATAAATGAATAGTGTGCTCATATTATGCCCGCAATAAAACATACAATCACGCTCAAGACACTGTGCTATTGTAGGTACGCACACCCACGTTTCGCCAGTATGTATTAAGATGCACACGTCAAACTAAACAAGTTGCAAAAAAAAAACTAAAGGTAGATATTATACAGCATAATTAAATAAGAAGAGTAAAAATTTCACGGCTCTTAGACTAGATTTTGTATTATAAAATAAAAAAAATTGAAAAAGAAATATGGATTAAATCTTTTGATTTCTGGATTCATTCTCTGGATTAAATGAATTATCTAATGGAACTTTATCAATCCCAATGTCGTCAAACATCAAAGAAAATGCCTGCTAATTTTATAGACAATTAATAGAAACATCTAGCAACAGTTTAACAAACATTACAGGCAAGAATAACCCTTAAGAACAACAGTCACAAGTGATTAAAGATCTAAAATGGTAAAACAAGCCGACAAGCAATTATGTGTTATGTAAGAAGAAAACAATATGTAAGAACAAAAGGTGCTCGTGAATGTAACTGTGCGAGTATTTTGAAAGACAGATCTATACGAAACCGAACGATGGGACAGGAATTTGCAACTTTAGTGAAAAACTTTCAAATGAATTGAAACATAGTCACGTCATAATATTAATAAGAATAAAATCCTTTGTTCAGACATTAAAAAATACAGTATTAATCTTATTTACACTAATCTGTCACCGTGCACCGTGTTGACTGCCTCGATGGCGTAGAGGGCACATGCTCGACTGCCAATCAAAAGGTCCCGGGTTCGATCCCCAGGTCAGGCATAGTGTTAAATATTGGATTTTTCCATTATGAATTATCTCAATAGCTGCCTGGAGTCTGGAACTGTGCCCGGTATATGGCAATAGGCTCGCCCCCTATTACATGGGACCAATAACATACTGGCGAAATGTGGGTGTATCTACTATGGGACTGAGTCCTGGGTACACCTCTGCCTACCCCTTCGGGAAAAAGGCGTGAATGTATGTTTATGTTCAGACATTAAAAAATACAGTATTAATCTTATTTACACTAATATGTCACCGTGCACCGTGTTGACTGCCTCGATGGCGTAGTGGGCGCATGCTCGACTGCCGATCATGAGGTCCCGGGTTCGATCCCCAGGTCAGGCAAAGTGTTAAATAATGGATTTTTCCATCAATAATTGCCTGGAGTCTGGAACTGTGCCCGGTAGATGGCAATAGGCTCGCCCGCTATTACATGGGACCAATAACATACTGGCGAAATGCGGGTGTGCCTACTATAGGACACTGAGTCCTGGGTACACCTCTGCCTACCCCTTCGGGAAAAAGGCGTGAATGTATGTTATGTTATGTTATGTCACCATGCTCCCGTCTGTTTGCCTCTGTCTTGGCAAAGGCCTTTTCCAACTGCTTTCATACTGTACTTTCCCGAACTTTTCTGGTCCATAATTTCCCTGCCACAACAGTCAACCCATCATGGTGACCCCTATTTCTTTTTTGGTGTCGCGTGTACCAGAACATTGTGGGTTTTTACCAAATTTCCCCATGTAATATTAGTTTTACTAAATAAAGTACTACTTTGAAATACAACTATTGTTCCGGAGGGGGCGTTGGTGTTTGTCACACAGTTTCACGACTACTGCATCATCGTTCACGTGTGTACCTTTGTTAACTGTCCCAATAAATTATTTATTTATTTAATAATGCCTCGGTGGTGTAGTGGTTCGCAAACGGTACTAACCTACCTTGAGGTCTCGGGTTTGATTCCCAGGTCAAGCCATAATGTTATGACTTGATTCTGTAGGATGCAAAAGATCGAGCCAAGTGGCAAAAAGAAACTCAGAAAGAGGACGACACCAGCCAGGACAAACGCTAGAAGGAAGAGAATCCTTTCTCTTCCTTTTTCATCCTGACTTTATTCCACATTATAATAATTTGAATTTGTACTCTAACAGAACGGGTTACCCCAATTACACTGCTCGAGTCAATTCATATGGGTTATGTGATCACAACCCATTTTGTCAGAATTTCAGGTCGCCAAGATTCCTACACCTGCCTCGACTGCCTCGGTGGCGTAGAGGGCACATGCTCGACTGCCAATCAAAAGGTCCCGGGTTCGATCCCCAGGTCAGGCAAAGTGTTAAATATTGGATTTTTCCATTAGCAATTATCTCAATAACTGCCTGGAGTCTGGAACTGTGCCCGGTAGATGGCAATAGGCTCGCCCGCTATTACATGGGACCAATAACATACTGGCGAAATGTGGGTGTATCTACTATGGGACTGAGTCCTGGGTACACCTCTGCCTACCCCTTCGGGAAAAAAGGCGAGAATGTATGTTATGTTATGTAAGATTCCCACAAGGCCTTCGACATGACCTAACGACTGCCCCCTACATATCTTATAGAAAACAGCCGGAACCTACAGTTTAACGTGCTATTCGAAACACGTTAGCACCCAGGCGAAAAGTCCACATGGTGAAATTCAATCCAGGGCCTCCGGATTTAAAGCCGGGCATATACATTTATATCAACCGTCATCTCTACTTTTAGTTCCTTTTCATGCATAATCCCATTCACACAGTTCATCCGAATCTCTTTAGGAGACTTTCTATACCTTTTTATTTTGTGTTTCATAATGTAATTTCAAGGCAGCCAATTAAACAAAATGTTTACCACCAATAAATCGTGTATAATAAGCCTTACAGAACAAATTGCTTAAATCGAGCGTGGACAAGCGCATCCCGTATTAAAATAGACTAGACATAAAACGACCAAACTCTCACGACACGCAACATGATCTACGAGACAGTCTGTCTGTGTGTTTGTCGTCTGTCCGTTCTTGACGTCTTCATATTTATTATTCGTGGAGAAAACTTGTTATGCTTATTAATGAGGAAGTACTGTTTCCACTTATTATACTGTAATGCAAAAAATCGTTGACTCATATTTGATATCACACTCTTTGGTGCTAAAGGGTAAGGGCAAGTGACCCTATTCCCATAGTAACTGTAGGTGCACCGACACTTAGCTAGTTATGTTTTTAGATAGGAAGCGAGCCTATTGCCATGAACTGGGTACAAATCCGGACTTCAGGAAGTTAAGAAATTCAATGAAGAAAATGTCTTATGGAAAAATCCAATATTACTTTTTGCCTAAACTGGGAGACGAACCCAAGAACTCAGTTAACGCGAATGCCAGGTAAAGTAACAGATCAAGCCCATAGTCCTTCAGTATCTGAATAGTTTTCCATTTTATACCTCTCTACGGCGCCAACAACATTAACAAATCTATAATTACACCAACGATATCAAATTATATCCGATTACTCGACATGAGTTAAATTACGCTTAGGAAAACACTATTAACATAAAGAAGTAAGGAATTACGCAAACGAAATTTATAACATCCGGTAACAAGGACATTAAAAGACTTGGTGTGAATCTAAATATTTTGATGATACATCTACATGTTGTTTTGGTCTTTAATTTGTATGATGATGCGTTAAATATAATAAATTATACGAAAATTAAACGAAATACCCTCCCAAGCTTCGCATATTACATTAACATTCCGGAAGAAATGTTAATGATTGTTATAACCGCTTAAAAATTTATTACACGGTTAGAAAGAGTTACAAACAGACGGATAGAAATAGCTACTTTGATTTATACTTAACAATTTAAAGCGCTTATGGTATTTAAAACGAAGGAGAATAAAATTGAGGAAACTAAAAATTCAAAACGAAAAATAAACACAGTTTCTAACGTAAATGAAAATAAGACTCCAATAAAGTAAACTTTGAAGCAAGAGTCAATTAAAATTAAAACCCCATACCGACTGAGGTGATAATCATTTGCTGCCATAAACTCACGGCTATCCCGAATTGGTTATGCATTCCATAAACAAACGAAAGGATTAGACAAAGAGCTGTTCGAATATTAGAAAGCAAAAAGATAGTAGTAGTATATATAAAATTGTCTATTTTGCCACAACATATAAAACGTGCATTATGCAATGGAGACTTAAACGAGTAAAAAATTTAAAAAAATATGTATTAGGTACTAAAAAAATCTCTATTACCGAATTTTATTAATTTACACTAACAATTATTTTTTCATTATGACCATCCATAGTCTATTTAGTGCCACTTCTGAACTGCTGCGAATATGTTTCAATCAATGTTATGACATTCGATTCCAGACCTATGCTTTTTTTTTGTATCCACTGTGATCCACTGTGGTTTCAAGAAAGTTATTCACGGATCCACATGTGGAGCCGAGCTGAGGATCCAAATGGAAGGAAGCCTTTTTTCCAGATGTGACTCGCAATTTTTGTTAAATAACCAAGTAGATAATTTAAATTCACCATTATCTCCTAAACTATAACCACGTGGGAGCGTAAAAGATATTTCGATCCCAATGAAAGGAAAAGAACAAAGCACCGATGAGCCGGAAAACGATGTAATTAAGCAAATCGGTGATTAAGGTAATTAATCACAAGCATCCGACCATTCTGATTAAGACATACACAAAGCCGATTGAAATAAAGCTGTAGAATATAAAACTGTAGATATAAATGATAATGCGTTTGGTGTGGGATTAGACACGGGTAGAATAGAATCCAATAGAAATAGTTGAGTAGTTAAAGTAATTGTTAATATCTTGATAAAAAGGTTTAATTGAGGAGCAAACAAGGCCAGCATAATGGTAGAGAAATATTGTTAATATGATTTTTGGAAAGAATTTGAGAGGGCGTCTAAGGCTGTTCAATAATTGTTAAGAGTTGATTAGAAATATGTTCAAGAGAATGGCTCTTAAAAATATAGTGCAAAACCGTCATCAGTCTGCTATAAGTATAGTCACAAATATATAAATATCGTCTATAACGACAGCTGAGATTTTAATTATTATGGCATTATGATCAAGACAATATAAGACGATGCAAAATAGGTAAAAATGAAGAATATAGCGAAATCAATGTTTTTTTATTAAGGAAAGGAAAAAAAATGACTTCTTAAGTCAATTTTGGCACACACCTACTTAAAAGAAATATTTTCAAAAATAACTTTAAATAAATGCATAATAACGAAAAAGGCTGTCGCCAACAATATTCTTAATATTATTAAAATTTTCAAAAAGCGCACTTTTTCTTATTACATACAAAACACACATACATTCACGCCTTTTTCCCGAAGGGGTAGGCAGAGGTGTACCCAGGACTCAGTCTCATAGTAGATACACCCACATTTCGCCAGTATGTTATTGGTCCCATGTAATAGGGGGCGAGCCTATTGCCATCTACCGGGCACAGTTCCAGACTCCAGGCAGTTATTGAGATAATTCCTAATGGAAAAATCCAATATTTAACACTTTGCCTGACCTGGGGATCGAACCCGGGACATCTTGATTGGCAGTCGAGCATGCGCCCTTTACGCCACCGAGGCAGTCGAATCGAGTTTATTTAATTATTATAAATTAATCATAATAGACTTGAAGTAAAAACAAGTAAGTAAGACAAATAAGACAACTTCAGAAGTCTGAGAGCTAAGGATTTCTAATTTCACCTCAAGTCGTATTAAACATAATTTATTGTAGTTTGGTTTATCGCAGTGTATTGTTCTTTGACAAGCAATAACATATTAATGCAAATCATTGTGTTGTCGCTGCCAAAGATCTACTTTCCTTTAAAGGAGTGATTTCTCTCGTCACTTGCAAGATATTGGAAGGTACACTAACTATGATAACTAAGTCGTTTGAAAAATCATCATCAATATCTTTTTAAACCTAATATTCATAACCAAGTAATCCAATTCATAATCCAAACAACTCATATTAACATTTATAGTTAGTTTTAAGATTTATATCACCCTATTACATGGGACCAATAATATATCTACTGGCGAAATGTGGGTGTATTTACTATGGGACTGAGTCCTGGGTACACCTCTGCCTATACCCCTTCGGGAAAAAAAGGCATGAATGTATTGTTTTTTTTTTTTTATATATCATGATTTATCCGTATTAGAGGTATTTTTATCATTTTATTTCGAATGCTATTATTTAGAATTAAATTGGCATGTCAATGTAATCTACCGACGAAATATGTGTAACAGACTGCCTCGGTGGGGTAGAGGGCGCATGCTCGACTGCCAATCAAGAGGTCCCGGGTTCGATCCCCAGGTCAGGCAAAGTGTTAAATATTGGATTTTTCCATTAGGAATTATCTCAATAACTGCCTGGAGTCTGGAACTGTGCCCAGTAGATGGCAATAGGCTCGCCCCCTATTACATGGGACCAATAACATACTGGCGAAATGTGGGTGTATCTACTATGGGACTGAGTCCTGGGTACACCTCTGCCTACCCCTTCGGGAAAAAGGCGTGAATGTATGTTATGTATGTTTAAATATTTGTATTGAAATGTTTTTGACACATTACGTGAATTTTGCAAAGCTTGCACTTTTAGATTAACACGCTTTTCTCACATAGAACATAATTATTATTATCTTAACATGCGAGATTCATCATCATCAAACCATTAAAAAATATTACATCTTTAAGCAATATTTCAGTTCAATGTTTCATCTAGATCTTGGGCTCTCAAGTCAACACATTTTATTATGTCTGTCACTGTACCAGTAGGTAATCTATTCTTACCTAGGCCGGTCACCTAAATATTATGTAGGTTTGTGATAGTACTAAACTCACGTTTGTTATGATAACCAAATACAGTGAATGTTCAAATATTCTGTCGTATCTCGGACAAAGTAAAATCATCTGTGAATATTATTTGCCTACCCATATTGACCTACAAAATGTGCGATAAATTCAAAAAATTGTGAGAGATTTACAATTCTAGAAAGTAACAACGCATTTAACTGAATAGTTACATATGTAAAACTACAACAGACAGATAAAGTTACAACAAAATAACATATCCCGTCACAATCTTTTGCAACCATCCCAGGAATTTGTGAAGTTAAATTTAACTGAAATCTAAAAAGTCCCTATTTATATTTTGTTGATATAGCAACGTTATACCGAAAAACCACATACCAAAATAAAAGACAATGAAATTATGCAAGACAGATCGTAATATCATTCGTAAACAATCACACTTTAACACCCATTAACCGACAACAAGCAATAAAACAAAGTAATGCCATCATAAATCCTGACACGCGTTTTAAAAATAAACTGAGTAAATCAGGACCACATCAACACGATATAAACTGTCCGGCCCACGTTGATATTGACGCTGAAACGCTTGTCTCTGATCATAAAATACTTTATGTTCGTTTGTTTGATTCAGTTCATAGTCTGCGCAATATTTATATGCATATAAAAATTGTAACTTAAATGTATATATTCAAATAGAACGGGGTTCCAATTAATTCATACAAGTGATGTGACCAACCCGTATAATTATTGTAGGAGTGTCAGGTCGCCAAGAGACTTAGGACTCCGACATTAACTAACCACTAATTTCCTCGTTTCTGATTCATCATCCAGCTGTTGGAAGTCCACTGCTGAACATAAGCCTCCCCCATAAGGGGGGTTGTTGCCAATACTCTCCACGCTTGGCAGGCGGGTTGGCGAGCGCAGTTTGATGGTTTTACGCAGAGGACGCTGCTGCCCATCCTCTGGATCTGTTAACCCTTAGCCGGCTGTTACGGCAACCACGGGTAGAGAGGGTGAGGACTATTCTACTATTCTAAAGCCAAGTAACCCCTTAGCCACGACGTTTCTGATTCGATCAAGTAAAATCATGTGATTCGAACCCAGGGACTCCAGATTTAAAGCAGAGCATATTTCCATCAAGCCACGAATTCTACATGTATATAAGACTACATTACTACTTTATGCTAATAAGGTTAAAAGAAATATAACAAATATTCAACATGGAGATTGAGCTGTCGAAGAAAATGAATCGTTATTGTAAAATTTTAGAGAGTGAGTGCAATTTCAGACTGCATGATTGTGTAATAGCTACTACCTTTGTTTTGCTACAACCAGCTGGTTTTACTATGAAACTTGTCATTTTTATTGTCTTACAACAAGGAGTAAACATCTTGGTAATATTTTGTTAATCATAAGTTGTGCCCCACGACTTCACCCGCGTAGTAATTTCCGTAGGAATATAGGGATTAAAAGTACTCTATGTTTTATTCCAGTGTCTAAGTTATCTACATAAAAAATTTCAGCTCAATCGGTTCAGTAGTGTTGACGTGAAAAAGTAACAAACATCCATCCATACACACAAACAATCGAATTTATATAGGCTTATTCTGTTTCCTCCAAAAAACAATTCCTGTCACCCCCAAATTTTATTAGTAGGTATAATTTGAATTCCGCTTCTCTAAAATCTAAATCAGGTACAGTTAACGACAGAAATGTTTAGGATCATAGTTACATGGGACACTGCTTTAGGGCTAGAGGCTTAAGAGCTATATAGAAACAAAATCTGCAGAAAAATTAAACTTTTATTAATTATTTGCGAATTCGAGACGAACTTTTAATACGTACCTACTTATAATGTCGAAACAAGGTTAAAAATTCATAATTTTACAGATTTTCAATAGGCTAATGTTCTCTCATATAAAACGCCTAGTTCTAAATCCTCAAGACCACCCCACATTCACAGATAATATACAACACAGCACAGACATAAACATTATGATAACAGTATTCGTACCATTCAAATAAGTCACTGAGTCATAAAGGACCCGCTACCAGTCTGGCGTCCCGCAAGGCGTCATACTTGCCCACGCTTTCTTCCTTCTATACTCGATGTACTTATTACTGCTTAATACATCAATGCGCAGGCGGACGGCAGTTAATCTCCTTGTGTGGTCCAACTTTACAATTATAAAGCTGTTAATCCGTCAAATATTTTATTAGGTACTATATCTGACGCGATCATTTCGCTAGAGATTAATACAAGTAGTAAATACCGTTTAGTATTTCAATCAAGTTTATTGTTTAGATTGTAATCTTGGGACATTAATGCGATAGGTAGTAATAGTGTCGTGTTACCATTGTTATGTATTTATGGTTATCTGGTGCCTTCTCGGTTACAATTTAGGTTATGTTATCAATTTTCGAAGAAATAAAAAAGTATTTAATTGACTCTTTCTTCTGGTGACGCTTCCTAAAATATAGACCGTATGTGGAGAGTTGTCCCACATACGGTCTACAGATATTACAAGTTCATAAATAATTAATGCCTTTTATAAACATGAATATTATCTAACACAATGTATTTTCAAAGGTCTAACCAATTAGTAAATTATTAATTTAAAATTCAAAAACAAATCTATAATGGCTAGCGATTTTGTTTGTTACTCTTAATAAACTTCTCTAATAAACTCCGCGCGCGCTTCTTCCAGATACCGCACTACTTACCTAAAAACAAAAGCTTCGTAAACTTTCCAAATGTAGTGTGCGTAACATAATTCTAATGTGCGTAAAAACCGTTTGCAAAGAGCCCTAGTGTGCGTGAAAAATTGTCTTGAACTGGCTTGTCAATCAGAGTCAATCGGAGTGTATACCACACTCTGATTTCAACGTAATTTTAGTTGCATTTGACAAGTATGACAGCAGTATCTACTCGGAGCGCGCGCAGAGATCTGTCATTAATCTATTTAATATGAGTCTATATATCCACGGCGACATTGGCAAATTTGTGCCCGCACACGCCATTAAAAACAAAAAGTTGAAGTTGACATTTATTAACAAAATATAATTCTATACGTTACAACTAACACTATTCTCGTTGCAATTTACACGGCGCCATCAAATTAACATGATAATAATATTCAACCTAAGATAGCTGGAAATAAACAAGTTGTTGTACATTATGACGTATATTACAGTTTGCACCTCAGATTATACAAAGAAGGATCAGAGGTTTGCACAATACGCAATTACCCATATCTAATCAAAACGGTTACTTATAACAATATAATAAACGTAACATACAATCACGCCTTATTGTCCCGAACGGGTAGGCAGAGGTGTATTCACCATTTGCCTGGCCTGGGTATCAAACCCGGGACCGCTTGATTGGCAGTCGAGCATGCGCCCTCTACGCCACCGAGGCAGTCAATTTTTAAATATTGTCTATAGCCAAACAAAAGAGTTATAATATACCTACTGTATAGTTAAAAATGCTCTAAAACGCGCTAAGGTCATCCCTAACTTATGAAGAAATAATAAAAACCCAGCGGCTTTACCCACTCGCAATTTTGAATTATGTTATGTGGTAACCAAAACTTTGATGCTATTTTTGAACTCCTTAGAATGCGAATATTCAAATATCCTACCTTAGTACACACTCGGACAACGAAAAGACCCTACATTCCAAGTTTCAAGTCTCTGGGATCATTGGTTTGAGCTCGGCGTTGCTTGTCCGTCAGTGAGTCATGGGTTTAGAGTTTCCTTGTCCGTATCATTAGATTCATCTATATATAATCACAAATATATCCAAGGTTCAATCAAGAGCAAATTCTGCTATGAAATCCATAGAAAGAACGTTCAAATGGAAGCTATCTGGGCATCAATAGGTAATCCTTTTGATGCCCAGTTTTATGACACACGACTATGTTAAATGTTAAGCACAATACAAGCACTTGCTCGTATATTTCGTGCCCTATTCAAGAACGATATTCAAGCTATTCAGAAATATCGAGCTCATTGATTTGAGAGCTGCGACATAAATAATTATCTCTTGCAGTATGTGTTCAGGCAGAAAGAGTTATGACACTTAACTCAAGAAATGTAAGCAGTTATCTTTTATAATATAATAATCTTCTTTATTTTTTATTAATAATATATTTATTCACCAAATAAGAAGGCCGTTATTATAGGTAAGTCAAATTAGTAAAAAAGTACGAAATAAAAGAAGTAACCAAATAAGTAAGTTTCAAGAAGATATTCATTATGAACTAAATCTTATACTCGGCCAAGCAATACTCCAAGGAGGAGATAACAAACCTCTATGCAGTAAAGAAGAAAAAAAATCTAATACCGCTATTAACTAATTAATCTAATGTGTGGCAGGTGCCGGAGTCTCTAGCAATAGCCCGGTTACCATCCACCTAGAAATCACACTATAGGCCAATCAAGTAGTTTACATCCATTCACAATAGTCCTTGAACCTATCGGGGACTGTCTTTGAGCTCACCTTCTGTAGATGGTTTCAGAGATGGACCCCGATAGGTGATAGCCATTCCCTTTTGAATAATAGCTCAAAGGGGCCTCTGCATGTTGGACTTTAAGAAAAATGGTCTGCGTGTACGCCTATTAAAAGACCAGGTATATAGCCCGTGTTTTCGAGCGATATTATTAACATAAACTCTACAAGAAGAACAAAGAAGAAATTGTTATTTTGACATAGGTGGCAAACAAGCAGACGGGCCGCCTTATGGCTCGCGGTTACCGCCGCCTATGGATACCTGCAAGACCAGGGGTATTGCCAATAAGTTGCCGACCCTTCAAGACTCTATTCACTCTCCTATTGAAGACCTCCATGTTGAATCTCAACGGGAAGACCGCAGCAGGAGACCATTTCACAGTTTGCACGTAAAAAAGAACTGAAAAAACGCACAGTGTCCGACGTCCGGATGAGCTCTCAGGTGATGGCGATTTGTATAAATATTATTAAGTTCTAAAAGTTGATTGAAGCGTTTTATTTCTTTATTTATAGAGTAACAAGACGAGCAAATCAGGTGCCTGATGGTAATGCTTACCATAAGGCACCTGATTTGCATGATTGCTCATATCAGACACAGTGCCACCTAGTTAAAGATAAAAGATAAAGATAAAGATAAATTTATTGCACAGGGTGACCCTGTGCAGCGCTGGTTTTCAGCATATCCCATGCTGTGTTTTGTGTTTTAAAATTCAAAATTCTGCGCGGCACTGCACTGCGCCTGTCACCCTGAGATATAAGTTGGCGAAACTCGTCATGCCCAGTAATTTCGTTGGTAACATTGCCCTACAGACCGGAACACAGTACTTAATGTATGCATATTACTGATTGGCGGATGAATAACTGGCAAAGATGTGGTACTTCCCCTGGCGGCCCCCTGCAAAAGAGGCCTATCACTACAATTAAAATATAATAGTAAAATATCATTATTTTATCATGGATTTAATTAAGTAAGTACATTTAATTCCAGCTTATTCTGCATAGGTAGATCATGAATCATGATGTCTACAGAATATGGTCCCTTTCAGTTCTCATATATTTTCCCAAATGCTGCAATAACCTTTATCTCCTAGTACTTTAGTACTATTATTTATACTGTGTCGTGAGTCAGAGCTGGAAGGTTCGTAAATCTGGATTGCAATTGTCATTTCTCTGTTATCCTTAATGGTGTGGACCTCCGTTGAGGCTTGAGTGTTATGATTTACTCGGTCTTATCGTCGGCGTTTATGATATACCTTTAGAGTTATTGCTTAGATTATAAGTAAGTCTCCGCGCACGCTTCGACCTGATACCGCACTACTTAGATTATATAGGTACAGATTGATAATACGCGCTCAGTGAACACGTCCGTAAAAACCTAAGGATGGTGTATCCTTTCCCGGGCGCCGTCACACGCTCGTGAACGTTCGCCGCGTGAGCACACGAGGAAATTATTTTTTTATATATTAATTAATGACAGTTTGTGCTGTTAAATCCTGCAAATGCTTTACACCAAAAATGGAAATGTGTACAAACATCACTTTTCATACGTACTTAATGCCTATTTATTCCAAGCTCCACTTCATAAAAACAAAAACTTCGAAAATGCAGAAACTTTCAAGTTGAGGTGTTTGTAGCACTATGCACTGTCATTAGGTACACACGTAGCACGCACATTAGTGTGCGTGCTACGTATGTACCTAATCCACCTTTTTAACTGTCATTAGGTACATACGTAGCACGCACACTAATGTGCGTGCTACGTGTGTACCTAATGACAGTTAAAAAGGTGGATTAGTCAAAAAATACTATTGTCGATGTCTCAAAAGTCAAAAGGTAACAACACCTTTCTTGAACATGTAAAAATCACATAATATTTACTTGCGTGAAAATAACATTATGTTCACAAGAAAAATATATGAAGAGTTTTAAAGAAGAAAATAAATAAATTATAGCGACATAGTGTAATTCATAATAATAATAATAATATGGGACAACTTCCACACACGGTCATCTGGTCCCAAACTAGGCTAGAAGCCTGTACTATGGTAACCAGATGACTGATATACATACTTATATAAGCTTATTACACCCAGACACAAATCAAACAGACATGTTCATGTACACAAATGTTTGACCTGACCGGGGATCGAACCCGGGCCCTGCGGCACAGAAAGCAGAGTTACTACTATCTGAGCCATCGAGGCTGTCAAATATATAATATATAATTATATTAATATTATAAATATTATATAGAATCGACAACGGGCGGCCCCAACTCTTCACTATTTACACAGGCAAACCCGCGGGGCAAAACTAACTTTTTAAACAAGAAAGTTGCAATTTCACTTCCAAATTTAACACTGATTATGAATCAGCGCCATCTATATCTATATACCACGACAACTTTCGCACAGTCTCGAGTTTATTCATTAAATTTGACACTAAGTTTCAGACAATGCCTAGGCAGCCTAGGTCATTGCTACGCGTTGGTGGCTCGTAAAAGATTCGGCCGTAAAGTCACTTGAGATATTATGAGTTTTACTCGGAACTACGTTAGTATCCTAGTACTAATATTACCTATAAATGCGATATTCTGTGAGGATGGATGGATGTATGTTTGTAACTCTTTCACGCAAAAACTACTGCATGGATTGAGTTGAAATTTGGTATGTAGGTAGCTTAGACCCTGAAATAACACATAGGGATTTTTTTCCTGATATTCCCTCGGGAACTTTGTCTATGCTGGTGAAAAACAGCTGATGGCACAACTGGATGATTATTTTTAATTACTTATTTAATTTCGAGGTTGGATCCTAATGATAATGGCACAAAATGAGTGGGGCATAATCCGCTAAATAATTTTTAGCATTCCACTATGCCCCACCAGTAGGTCGGCTTAGTGTGGCAAAGTGGAACAATCCGATAATAAACCTAATATTTACTTCTTCTTCCTGTCCTTATATCCCCATAAAGAGTCCTCCGTGGAGTTACCGGCTTTAGAATAGTGCTCCACCCTCTCTACCCGTGGTTGCCGTAAGAGCCGCTAAGGATTAACAGATCCAGAGGACGGGCAGCAGTGTCCTCTGCATAAACCCATCGAACTGCGCTCGACAACCCACCTGCCAAGCGTGTCGAGTATTGGCAGAAACCCCCTTTTGTGGGGAAGGCCTATGTTCAGTAGTGGATTACCAACGGCTGAGATGATGAAAGAGTCCTCGGGAAGAACAATGAATTACAAAAAATGATAAGTTAGAGAAAAACTACTTTTTATGGTTTCAGTCTATATTTCTTGGAATGGAATATCTACTAAAAAAAATATTAAAAAAAAATTAACTTTGTTTTTACAATTAAAAAAAAGTAATAAACATAATATAAGTAATACAAAAAAAAAATGATTATCTGATTGTACCAAACAGCTTTGGTGTCTGAATTGTCAGTGAAAAAATATTAAAATTAAAGAGTGTCATTTCGGACACTTGTCCGAGTATTGTGTCCGAGTCGTCAGCAAGTCACCAAGTACATAACATACTATATAATAAACTTATTTGGTAAATACAGAATACTGGAACTGGAAGAAAATAATACAGCGCATTGTTTCTTTCAAAAAAAATCCATTGCCGATGAGTAATGCCATAGATAAAAACAGCTCGCCCGGACGCGGGCGCAGCCGCTTTCGTTATTCGTTCATAAACTATACATATTTTAAGGTTTCGTTCATAAAATCCCTCCACCCTTCGTTTTAAAAACATAGGTGATACAAATTGAGAAGTATAAAATAACACTATGATAATACAAAAAAAATTGTATGCAGTCCACTCTCTTACGATTCCATCCAATAATACAGTATCATATTTATAATCCAAGTTTCTTACAAATTAACAATTTAATTTTGTAGGCGACAAGTTATTTGAAAGTAGGTACCTATTTCTGTGCTATAACGGAAACATTGATGACTAAAACGTTTCCTACATTCGTAGTTTAGTGTCTAATATGTCATTTACGACACAATTTAAAAGTAATTTTCTTATAGCTAATAACCATTCATTACCGATTTAATGATAGCTACAGCCAGTAGGTCTTAGAGGCACAGAATAAATGATTATTTAATCAAAACTTAGTATTTTGACATTATTTTTGTAGTGGTAGGCCTCTTTTGCAGGGGGCCGCCTGGGGAAGTACCACACCTTTGCCAGTTATTCATCCGCCAAGCAGTAATGTGCAAACATTACTGTGTTCCGGTCTAAAGGGCAATGTTACCAGCGAAATTACTGGGCATGACGAGGTTCAACAACTAAAGGGCGACAGGCGCAGTGCAGTGCCGCGCAAAATTTTTAATTTTAAAAAACACTGGGTGGCACTGTGTCTGATATGGGCAATCATGATGCTTACCATCAGGCACCTGATTTGCTCGTCTTGTCACTCACTATCATAAAAAATAAAATAAAAATTATCGCATCCAAAATTTCCCAAGTCGCTGTTATGCTGTTATGTCTGTTATGCCCCTGTTTCCTCCAAAAATATAGTAAACCTATTTGATATATATTCAGATATTTTGAAGATGAAGTAAATAAGTCCCTGTCATAGCCTTCATCTTTACATCTCAGATTTTATCGAAGAGGCTAATTATTAATTATATTTTAGAATACATTTTTTCATAGGATTGTGTCACATTCCTAAGCGGTATCGCTCTTAAGAGCGTACGCGGCCTTCTGGGAATTTAAAACAATCCTTTGACAAATTTACTTAATCGATGTTTTGTATTCCCTGGTTTCCTCCGAATATAATAAACCCATTCTGTAAATTTATATCTTTATATTTTTACAGTGAAATAACCTATGTCCCTGTTATTTTAATTTTTCTTATAAACCCTTGGGTTCTTCATAGTGAACTTCCAAAAATCCCAGTTATACTAACGTGATTGGACGTTTACTACACAAAAATTAAGAGTTATTAAACAAAAATAAAATGATAGGGACATACTTTACTTCATCTTTAAATATCAGGATATTTAATAAATATATCAAATAGGTTTACTGTATTTGGAGAAAACAGGGGAATTTTTGTAGTGGTAGGCTTCTTTTGCAGGGGGCCGCCTGGGGAAGTACCACACCTTTGCTAGTTATTCATCCGCCAAGCAGTAATGTGCAAAAATTACTGTGTTACGGTATGAAGGGCAATGTTACCAGCGAAATTACTGGGCATGATGAGATTCAACAACTCGCTAGGGTGACAGGCGCAGTTCAGTGTCGCGCAGAATTTTAAATTTTAAAACACTGGGTGGCACTGTTTCTGATATGGGCAATCATGATGCTTACCATCAGGCACCTGATTTGCTCGTCTTGTTACTCACTATCATAAAAAAAAAATACAAAACATCGATTTAGTAAATTTTCCACAGGATTGTGTCAAACTGCCAAGAGGTCCTCTCTCCTGTTGACTATATTTTTATACGTTCATGAGTATAGTAATATATTTAAGTACTACCTTAACATAAATAGGTACCTAATAAGTAGAATTTCCTTTTATGAAACCGAAAGTAGATCTATAAAACCTTCAGTGAAGTACTTAATTGAACCAAACTGGATTAGCAACGGTGCTTATTCTGTCGCATGATTCTAAAAACAACCAACTGCAATGAGTTCTCATTATATATGATAACAAGACAGAGTATATTATCATTCTTAAAAAAATTAAAATGCTCTGGTTAGCCATGTCTGTGTGCAAAGAACTTCATCTGTTCTGTGGCTGTGTGCGTGCCGACTATGATTTGATAAAATATAGCCGATCACGTATTTATATCTTTATTAAGAATTCTTAATTATTAAATATTATTATAACGACTGCCTCGGTGGCGTAGTGGGTGCATGCTCGACTGCCAATCAAGAGGTCCCGGGTTCGATCCCCAGGTCAGGCATAGTGTTAAATATTGGATTTTTCCATTAGGAATTATATCAATAACTGCCTGGAGTCTGGAACTGTGCCCGGTAGATGGCAATAGGCTGGCCCCCTATTACATGGGACCAATAACATACTGGTGAAATGTGGGTGTAACTACTATGGGACTGAGTCCTGGGTACACCTCTGCCTACCCCTTTGGGAAAATGGCGTGAATGTATGTTATGTTATTATAACGAGGTTTCAGAATATATTTTGCTCTAATTTAAAAAGAAATACAGAATCTACTCCCTTACTTGCTTTTAGCTTAACAATAAATATTTATGTTCCCTTTGTTTACGATAATCGACCAGAATTGCCTTTTATTGCTATTAAATAAAACCGAATAAAATGAC
Organism: Hemistola chrysoprasaria; assembly: GCA_947063395.1. Taxonomy (NCBI): domain Eukaryota; kingdom Metazoa; phylum Arthropoda; class Insecta; order Lepidoptera; family Geometridae; genus Hemistola; species Hemistola chrysoprasaria. Next base: position 13,408,761 of record OX346725.1, read on the forward strand.
ATTTTTATTCGGTTTTATTTAGGCTGGCCATACACGGAATGCTCGAGCAGTCAGCCAGTGACCAACATACACGGACTCAATCGATCGCCCGAAGCAGTCGCGACTGCTCGAGTGGTTCCGTGTTGTATAGGACTGTAGTTTGCTATGCAGCCGCAGCTTGAAGCAGTCGGTACTGGCTACTTCAAGCTGTCCCTGTATGGCCGGCCTAAATAGATACAGTTGAAAGAGATCTATAAACTTTTTCTCTGTTCTGCACTTTAAAGCACTTTGTACTATGCCGGTACGTTAAAGAACCGTGAGCGGCAATATTATATTATTTTTATAGAAAATGTATGAGACCTTGTCCACTAGACCGTTTCATGACCGTTGCTACGTTAGTACTATTATTTAATTTGTGCCGTCACGTGCCGTGCAAACTACACCTTTTTAGGGTGCCGTACCTCAAAAGGAAAAAAGGAACCCTTATAGGATCATTTTCTTGTCTGTCAGTCTGTCCGTCTGACAAGACACGTTTTACTGATTCGCATGTACTGATGTGCTATCTATAAGTATTCTGTCACTACACGTTCCGTATCCGTTGCCTGGTCGGATACGTTCCTATAACGGTCCTATAACGTACCAGTGCCGTAGTAGCTATTAAGTAATCTGTGCCAGTGCCTACTTATGAAATAACAGCTTTAAGATTATTTTTGCAAAAAAAAAAACTGTATACCTAGGTACTAATCTTTAGTTATTTATGTGTATTGGGAGATTACCTAAATGTCACCTTCCTCATAAAACTATGGCTTATTTTTTTATAGCGCCTACTCGGTGGCTTCGCACGGTTCGACTAAGTATAATCCGAACGAATTATTAAAAATAGACTTCGAAAATTAATAAATTTCTAAAGTAAAACCGTTGGGTGCTTAAAATATCTCTGTTTTGGTTTTACATGAAAAAACTTGCGAAAATCGGATTTAATTGTTAGAATGATTATGAAATATTAATATAGTAAGGTAAACTATAACTTGTAGTTTAACAAATAAAAAAAACAAATGCCTATTTATTACGGCGTATATATTCATCAATTATGAATAATAACATAACAGCACGCCTTTTTCCCGAAGGGTGGATAGAAATGTATACGCAGGACCTCATAGTCCTATTAATAAAACGCTCACAATAAATATACATTTCTCGTACGTGCGTATTGTATCATAGTTAAGTATTACACAAAAACATAATAAACCTTTTGTTATAATAGTAACACATATTATGTTAAAAGTTTCTTTGTCATATAAAAATTTGAAGAAATAATGACTAAAATAAGTGGAAAACATTTTATGAAATATAATTTTTTTCTTCTACAGATTATTTTGCAAATTGCAAAAGGTTATGATGCATTTGGGTGACGACCTTCCTACGACTTGACATGGCACTGGCCATTTCACGGGTCACACGATATTAACATAAAACCTGTTATAGTAATAATATTATAAAATAACACGAATAGTATCTAGCGTGTCGCTTTTATGCAGCACTAACACATTGGACATACTTGTCTTAATAAGTAAATAAACAATAATTTGATTCTATAACAGAACAGGCTACTCCAATTACTGGACCAACCCATATTGTCAGACTTTCAGGTCGCTAAGATTCCTACAAAGCTTCCGACATGACCCCTACATATCTTATAGGAAACAGCCGGGACGAACAGTTTAACGTGCCATCCGAAACACGGTAGCGTTCAGGCGAAGCCAATGTAAAAAAAAAATTTAAAGTAAGTGCAATACAACAAAGTCTTAGATTAAGCTTTGTACACTTTGTTTATGGAATATCTCACAGGTGTTGGACTCAACGTTAACATTGGAGGAAATATAAAAATGTGTGGCCTCCGCAGCAGGCGAACGTCTTATTCGCCTTATTCTTCAATTCAGAAGCGTCCCCGTGCAAAACGCAGCGCTGCTTTTAGGAACTATCGTATTTTCTCTTTATACAAAAGAAATGCCAACTAATAAAAAATACATTAAAATTCCACATTATCTTAACTCCAAAATCGTAAATTTCTTTTTTTTAGTAGTATAATATTTAATTTTATTTATCTCCTCAGAACGAAATCACAGAAATGAGATTTAATAAGGTAAACATTATTTTGGTTTGCTACTTACCTACACTTATGGATAGCAAAAACAATAAACATTATATTAGATTTTTTAAAGACCAAAATTTCATTTTATTTAATAACGATTTTGTTTATTCTAAAATCTGAGGGTAAAAAAGGTGGGGTGCGGCGAAGAGGAAACGAATGCTCAAGGTTTTTTGGTCAGGGTACGCCCTTAAAATCTCCAGTATAGTTTGATGAATTCGTAATGAACTTAAGCAATTAGTGTCTTATGGAAAAGTCAGGTCAAATGTCAATCGACGCGCATGTATGAATAATAATGTAATGAAAGTACAAGAAGCAATAATCGTATTAATATCAAGATCATAGCAAGTGGACAGAAATAGTCTCTGCCTACCGCAACGGGAACAAGGCGTGACTGTATTTATATCTTAACGGAAATGTATGTAATGTAAAGTGAACTCCTTTTACGCACTTAAGACTTTTTTTTTTTTATTTGGTCCGTTGTGCGTAAATTCCTGGCTAACCTAGCCAGCTTTATTCCGCCCAGAAGCCTGACTGATTTCACCAAATGTAAACGCAACTTAATAATTAGCATTCGATCTCGAAGTTTTGACATGCTAACACTTTGACACTAATATATTTATATTTTTTTTTTTTTTTTTTTTTTTTTTATGATAGTGAATGACAAGACGAGCTAACCAGGTGCCTGATGGTAAGCATCATGATTGCCCATATCAGACACAGTGCCACCCATTGTTTTAAAATTCAAAATTCTGCGCGGCACTGTACTGCGCCTGTCACCTTGAGATATGAGTTGTTGAATCTCATCATGCCCAGTAATTTCGCTGGTAACATTGCCCTTCATACCGGAACACAGCAATGTTTGCACATTACTGCTTGGCGGACGAATAACTGGCAAAGGTGTGGTACTTCCCCAGGCGGCCCCCTGCAAAAGAGGCCTACCACTACAAGATATTACTACTACAAGATTATATATAAGTTATTTATATCATCATGATTTATGCAAAATAATACAATAATGTCACACCAAAGAGCGACGTTTTCAATGTTTTACGAGTGTTTAGAATGAGTTATTGTTTATAAGGTTATAGGGCGACATCTTTATAATGGAGCTTTACATATAAATGACGAAACGTAGGGAATAATTTACCATTTACAATAATTTAAATAACCTATCATATTTGAATTAAAATAAGACGTAGCGTTCGTGGCCCAGCGGCCAGATTTGTCCTAGGTTCAAATGCAGAGTCCCTAGAACAAGCATCACGTGCGGATTTTTCACCTGGACCCTATTGTTTTTCGGATGACACGTCAAGCTGTAGGTTCCGGCTGTTTCCTATTATATATAAGGGTGGGGCAATCAGGGTCGCCTTACTTAAAGTGCAGGGTGCGCGGCTCACACGGGCGCCGCGCCTAGTATCATTAAGAGGATACATTAGGGGTGATTTTTCCATACAAACGTATTCCCGTGTTTCCTCCCTAGATAATTGCGTCAGAGCAATGGTTTTTTTTTTATAAAATCTAGGTCTTCAGTGAGCATGTCCCTGTTATTTTCATTTTTCTACAAACTCATTATTAAATGAAATATGACCCTTTAAAAACATGAAAAACTGTCCCAGTTTTACTCGCGCAATTAGACGTTCACTAGAAAAAAATGAACAGTTTAGGAAAAAAAATAAAATAACAGGGACATAGCCTAATTCATTTCCTAATTTTCAAGATATAAATTTATGGATAAAACTTATTATTCTCGGAGGGAACACGGGAATACAAAACATCGATTTCGTCATTTTTTCGTAGTTATAATCGCTTTGAGCTGCAGTTGTCCCTTTCGCGTTCTACGGGGTGCGGCAGGCGGTGAGGGGGGGTTCCACTCACACTTATACAACTAGGGAAGGGACTCATAGACATAGTATTTTGAAAAATCCTAGTGATGTTCATAGAAAACGAGTTTAAACCAATACTTCTTACGAAGAAATAGAAGACTAATAGTATGTAACAATATCGATTTAAATGCAATTCAACTATAATATCAATCTTCATATGGCCCATTCTCGTTCAGTTAGACCTTCGGAGAACCTAATGTTGAGATGTCTAGTGCATAGCACTTGTTTTTATGGTGATCTTTCATTGTCTTCTATACTGTTAAGTAGGGAATTTGTTAATAAATATTATATAATATGTAATTGTATTAAAATGACTTTATCATCATAATCATTATTGGCCTTGTACGAGTAGATACATCTTTAAAAAATAGATGGTTCAAGAGCATTATCGCAAGCTACGGCATTTGCGTTCATGGGTGAAGACTCAGTGAAATTTTCTAACACTTTGCCAGTAATATTTTAAATCTCTTGTAGTAGAAGTCGTACCTATTGTCATCTATTGGGTTCAGACTCCAAGCTGTCATTCAGAAAACCCCTAATAGAAAATCCAATTACACTTTTTGGCTGACTTGTGGATCAAACCCGGGTTCTCATGATCATATGATTGGCTCAAACACCACCTAAATGGTTTTCAAGTTTGTAGTTGATAGCGATCAACGGTTCGAACGGATCGAATTTTTGCGGTCGACATGACTATCAACTGCTCACCCCTAACATCACTCATTAGGTTGAAGAAATTAATTTGAATTGCGTTTTATCGTAATTTCATGATGAAAAACACAAAATAATTAAGTATGTACGTATTACCTATACTCAAACGGATGGCAAAGGCGCAAAATGTATTGGCCGTTTTATACGTAAATGGTGTATTTTTCGTAGAGCTTTCAAAAATAAACGTCCTGCCCCTTTTGCTTTACCCATTTTCTGAGCAAAATACTGAAAGAAATTCATACAAACAAGCCAAAACCGTAAGTACTAAAGCAAAAGAATCAATACGAATAAGGAAAGAAAAATTTCACCCCCGGGCGGGATTTGAACCACGCACCCTTCGCACCAATCCGGCGCTCTACCACTTGAGCTACCGTGGAGGTACTAGTCGTCGGCGAAATTTTTCTATCCCTTCTACCTAACGCTCTAGGGGCGTGTGTTTATCTATAGGTGGTGCATTTCGCAATCTACCCACTGACAAGTCTAATGTTACAATATTCATATCGAAATTGATAAACACTTTCTTTTTGCTTATTATTTTAAATTTTTAGACAAAGCGGTCTACTCGCATGAAATACAATACGAATACAATAATAATTCTTTCCTTATTCGTATTGTATTTCATGCGAGTAGACCGCTTTGTCTAAAAATTTTAAAAATATTATGCAAAAGAATCAAATCCGTAAACAACAGCACAGGTCGAAAATTATTTAGGCGATCTATTATTAGGTAGATATTACAATGAAAAGTTATATTTTCAGCAAACGTCTAGACTGACAGGATGAACTGAAAAAGTCAATACTTACCTTCGAAGATAATATACACATTGATATGAATTTATAAGCGCTGGGCGACTGGTGTCATATAAACTATAAATATATATTATAGTATCTATTTTTTATTATATAATATCAGAATAATATAAATATAGATAATGAAGAAAAAGTTCCTAACAAAAAAATATCCGGGCAAAAATTACTCCTGGGACTGGATTCGAACTCGCATTCGTTGATCAATGACACGATTTTGTGAACGCTGTCTGAATACTGCAACCACTGGTCCATTTCATACTAGACGTAGCTAATGAATTTAAGCAATCATCTTTACGAGAATGTAAATAAAAACAAAAGTCTAAAATAATACCTACGATAAGTACCTACCTAATTTGAATACAAGCGTCACAAACTTTACTACTAACGTGAATATGCGCGCGAAGTCGCAATAATAATCTTCTTACACACACATTCATAGCTCATACTTTCAGGAGCAGAGCGACGGCGATAGTTTTTACAAAAACCGAAATTTTAAATTCTTCGTCACTCAGGTTTCCCGTTAAACTAGTAACAATACATAATAAAACAATATCTACTATGTAGTGTAAGTGTAAGTAATTTATGTAGTAGTAGGCCTCTTTTGCAGGGGGCCGCCTGGGGAAGTACCACACCTTTGCCAGTTATTCATCCGCCAAGCAGTAATGTGCAAACATTACTGTGTAAGGGCAATGTTACCAGCGAAATGACTGGGCATAACGAGTTTCAACAACTAGTAACTCAGGGTGACAGGCGCAGTGCAGTGCTGCCCAGAATTTTAAAACACTGGGTGGCACTGTATCTGATATGGGCAATCATTATGCTTACCATCAGGGACCTGATTTGCTCGTCTTGTCACTCACTATCATAAAAAATATCTACTAATCGTCCATCAATAATCTATAATAAAATTACTAAAAACAGCAAAAATATTCAAATTCAAATTCTCTTGCAACCGCGTCATCCGTCTTTTTGAGTAAATTTCCTGGGATCGGTCGACGCTATCATCATCCTTTTAGCGTTACATTTCTTTGATTTTACATATACACATTCGTAAGAATATATGACATATATTCTTACGAAGTAATAAGTAAGTATATTCGCACGTAGTAAATTAATATCATTGCATGTAATTGAATTAAAACGAAAAGCGCGAAATTTAAAATACCCTACCCGATTTGGACTCATCTCCCCTACGATAAATTACCATAAGAACTCCAATTACTACTAAATCTGTATAATTAGGTATTATTAGATACGTAAATAAAGTCGATCAAAATAAGTGTTTTATGATCTATTCGCGAAAACAAGCTTTATTTCTCGTTACAAATATCGATGATAGTTTATGACACACTATATGTGTCACGCGGTTTCACCCGCCTAGTCTTCGTTTCCGTGGGAATATCGATATACAAAGTACCCTATGTGTTATTCCAGGATCTAAATTATCTAAAAATCAAAGCTTAATGTCCACTGCTGGCCACAAATGAGTAGCATGCTGGCGAATAGACAATTATGCCTAAAATTTTCATCAAATTATTTTTCATTTAATATTTTCGTAGCCAGCCAAAAGAGTAAAAAAGTGATAAAAAATATTTTCAGTAATATCCGTTATTGACTGCGTTAATATGAGCCACCATGACAGTTTATAATTCTCAATAGACCAATGAAGTTTGATGAAAAAAGGTTGGTCATAATATTATTATGACAAACCTTTTTTCATCAAATCATTTTTTCATTTTGATACTATTAATTACCAATTACTCAATTAAAAATTAACAAACGAATAAAAACTTTTTGGTTGAAGTGAAGAATGTTGGAATGGCGGAACAGTTTCGATTAGTAATTTTGATAATATCGTTTTACATTTAATTCTAAGATTTTTTTCGTTACTACTTTTGTATAAGTTATTGATATGGAACAACATCCACACACGGTCATCTGGTCCCAAACTAGGCTAGAAGCCTTTACTATGGTAACCAGATGACTGATATACATACTTATATACGCTTATCACACAGACACCAGACACAGCCAGACACAGATCAAACAGACATGTTCATGCACACAAAATTTTTGACCTGGCCGGGGACCGAACTCGGGGCCTGCGGCACAGAAATTACCATCTGAGCCAACTAGACAGTCATTGTGATAATATATTACCTTAAAAATCGATATTTAATTTAATTATTGATATACGTCACAAGTCTGTTCTTTCGTGTCCAAATGCTCATAGAAAAAGGACACAGCCATTCAGTCCATCGCTTCAGTAGTTTTGGCGGGAAAGAGTAACACACATCTATTCATCCATCCATCCTCCTCCTCCTCGCAAACTTTCACATATATTTTGAGGAGGATTAGTATATTATGTATAATAAAATAAATAAAATCGATCAGAATAAGTGCATTTAGTGATGTATTAGCAAAAACAAGCTTTATTTCTGGTTATATATCGATAATAGTTTATGACAGACTAATAAATTATTGCTGAGCTGAATTTAGCATGTATTTTTATTAGAATCTTTAGTTTATGTACATTTTTTGTCTGATTATTTGATTTAAGTTTATTAAATTGAATTTTTACGACTGTCTTACCTTGAATATGAATAATCATTATTTATTTGTCAAAGAATATCATAATAATCATTGCAGAAAGCCTAGAAGTTTGCAAAAATCCGGATTGAATACCTAGAAAGATTTTCTTGATCATCCTAGCTATTATAAGGACCTTTATAAAATCCAAAGATCAATCCTTCCTTCTAATATTATCAATGCGAAAGTTTGTGAGTATGGATGTATAGATGTTTGTTACTCTTTCACGCCAAAACTACTGAACCGATTAGGCTGAAATTTGGTATATAGGTAGCTTATACCCTGGAATAGCACATGCGGTACTTTTTTTTCCCGATATTCCAACGAGAACGATGTCTACGCGGGTGAAACCGCGGGGCACAGCTATAGTTAATAAATAATTGTTATCTAAAGAAACTAACTGGCCCAAGTAGATTTCATGGACGTAGTGTATTTCTTGTTCCTGCTTTGACCGAACGTTTTGTGCTGTCTGTTATTTTATTTTTATTTTCAAGGGTCCCGGCCCTTGAAAAGGATACCCACGCTCACTTGGCCATCCGTCAGTCTTGTGGAGCTATAAACTCCGGCATAGAGCCCTCCCGTCTCTACACCGAAGCCCCACTACGGAGGGTGAAGGAGGCGGGCAAAACGCCTTCTTCTTGTCCCCGCTCGCCTGCTATTAACCTCACACACTAAATTAAAAAAAAAAGTGAGATGAACAAGACAATCATTTGGCTCAGGGCCGTCTTTACCAGGGGGTGCAAGGGGTGCGGTGCACCCGGGCGCAGAGCGCCCGAGGGCGCCTGTCGATCGCTGAATTTTTGGATATTTCATTGAACTTAACGCTATTGCACAGATTTATATACTTGTTACTTACGACAAATATGTATGCGCAAGCAAAAAAAAATAGTCATCAACAATAATATTATTTTAACTTTTATTACGCTTTCGGCGCTTGTCATACCGCATTACTACACTACACAAATAACATTATTTTTTAATAGAACACGCGCGCAGCAAAATCTCTAATCCAAAGAGAGTGTATGTATGTACGTTTGACACGTAGCCGCCCGGTCGCCCGCTTTTGAAGCAAAATGATCTCTAAGTCAATAGAGTGTAAGTTCATTTGAAATGGGCGCGCGGCGCGGCACCTGTGCGTCTGTCATAGGCGAGTTTGGTTGACTAGGACCCCTTTCATACTGCAGTGTGTCGTCGGTCGCGTGCCACGCTGCAGTGTAAAAACAAAACGAGGGCGCAGGCTGAGTCCCGCACCCCGGCGCAAAATAGCCTTAAGACGGCCCTGATTTGGCTCACATTATTTAACCACCATTTATGGAGAGTTTATCTCAAAATAGTTAAGTTCTATATTTTATTGCTAGCACCAAATCACTTATCGCTATGCCTTCACTTAACGTCTCATTCATTAGGACATATCTTGCAAAACTAGATACCAGTGCCACCAACATTTCTGTGCAGGTGGGTAAAATTGGTACTACGGCCTGTCAACCGCCATTTGAGAAAGAAATTTTCTACTAGCGACGCTGCTAATTAAACAGATAAGGTGTTAGGTAATTTGAGCAGTATAATAATATAATATTATATGGGACAACTCCCACACACGGTCATCTGGTCCCAAACTAGGCTAGAAGCCTGTACTATGGTAACCAGATGACAGATACACATACATACTTATATAAGCTTATAACACCCAGACACAGATCAAACAGACATGTTCATGCACACAAAATGTTTGACCTGGCCGAGGATCAAACCCGGCGCCTGCGGCACAGAAAGCAGAGTTACTACCACCTGAGCCAACGAGCATGTGTGAATTACTACACATTACATAATTTAATACATATTTATTCGAATCCATTTAATAAACATTCATTGTATACATACGTCAAAAACTAAACTGGTTCTTCAACAAGTGACATTTTCGTAAAAGTTGTAAAAAATCAAAAAAATACGAAATCATGTTTATATATTAGTTTCCTTAATAAAAAAATTAAATGAGCTGCAACATGTCTACAAATAACAGAAATAGAAATATTTATTATTCTTCTTTTAATAAAATATGCTTATTATAAAGCCAGCAAGAAGAACATAGAAGACAAAGATTCCTGAAAACTTCTACATAGCCACCACGCGGAACCTAATAAACAAGCGAACTTAACCAAACCAGATATAGAATCAAACTACCAGTTGATAAATGTAAGTGCAACTTCCTTGTGCGTTCCTCTTATGTACTTATAGAGAGAATAGAGGATAATAGAGGCCTTTCTATTCCTTATTCATCCTAGAGAAAATTTGAGGATTTTTAATTCCTTAGTTATCATATTTGCTTTCCTCACTCACCTCAATATTATATAAATTAAGGTGCTGTCCAAAGCCCTCTCTAAATTCGCCCTCTCGCTTACACGTACCCACATTTTTGAAGATATAAAAAATACTACATGTAATAACGTAAAATAAAGACAACTAGGTTCTAGAAAATAATAATAAAAATACAAAGGATTCAGTAATAATCTAATTTAATCCAAACTAGTTTATGTATAAAAACCTGCACAAAGAATAAAATCTTAGAAAAATAAAAAGGCACTGAAAACTTGTTTGGATTATATTAGATTTTTTACTAAATCCTTGTATTCTTATTTTCTAGATCTTAGTTGCCTTTATTTTACATAATAACATGTAGTATTTTTTAGATCTTCCAAAATGTGGGTACGTGTGAGCGAGAGGGCGAATTTGTTTTGGACAGGGCCTTAATAGTAAACACCGAGTTTGTATGTACGGTCTGTAAAAGCATTTGGTAACAGTTCGACATAATCCCTTTGCATGACTAATCTCGAATGATGAAAAATTGCAAATAGTCTTAAATGTCCAATCATAAAAATGTCCATCCATAAAATGTCCAATCATTTTCGAACGCAGGGTAGATTTTAATTAATTATTAATTTCATTGACCTGCAAAATGATTGATTGGCCGTGTGGTTCTGGGCTGTATAATAGGACTACCTCCTTTCTCATCCCGTAGGAGCCGTGAGACCCGGCAGAGAGATATATTCGGAGAGTGGGCAGCAGCACACTCCGGCACCAAATATTCCAACTATCTGCGATCACTAAGCCGCACAACAAGTGTGGCGATTACAGCAAAATCCACCCATATTAATAGTTTAAGTACCTGGATGACTGAGCTTTGCTCGGTATTTTTTTTTTTTTTAAATAAAATGACATTTTCTAAAAATGATTCCTAGCTAGATCGATTTATCGCCCCCGAAACCCCCTATATACTAAATTTTATGAAAATCATTGGAGCCGATTCCGAGATTCTAATTATATATATATATATATATACAAGAATTGCTCATTTAAAGACATAAGATTATTATAAGATATATTGTTTATTATAACTAATATTACCTAAGCATCGCACGACGAAAAGTAATCATTAATTAATGCCCACAAATATAGTTATAAAATATGATTTTACAACATTACTGTCCAATAACCAAACCGACTCGTTTAATCTAGATCAAGACAATAAAAAATGAAATAATTTAATGGACATTAAGCAAGGCCGTAAATTAAGTTATTATTACGTGAGGACAAAACCGACTGATCCTGTTTGCCTCATTTGAATGGAAATTGTATTTTTTTACAAGTGAATTGGTATTTATTCTGTGACTTTCGTCTGAGATGTTCATTCATACAAGTTATAAAATAAAAGAATTAAATTTAAGTGGCTCCGGCGATTTGTCGCTTGAAAGATATTTTATATTCGTGTAGTCGGTTTTCACTCACATAGTCTTGGAGTCCTGGGTACACCTTTCTGCCCTTTCGGAGAAAGGTGTGACTATTGACTATATGTTATGTTATGTTCACTCACATGGCGGGACGTGCGAAGTATCTTATCTTTCTCTTACTAATATTATAAATCTCAAATCTTAGTACAATGTAAAAAGTTAAGTTTGTAACAGGCGAACAAAACGCTAGCGAGTTCTAACTTGACTCCAGCGCCATCTCCAACATCAACAACAACAACAACATGACAGCCTCGTTGGCGCAGACGGTAGTAACTCTGCTTTCTGTGCCGCAGGCCCCGGGTTCGATCCCCGGCCAGGTCAAACAATTGTGTGCATGAACATGTCTGTTTGATCTGTGTCTGGGTGTTATAAGCGTATTTAAGTATGTATATCAGTCCTCTGGTTACCATAGTACAGGCTTCTAGCCTAGTTTGGGACCAGGTGACCGTGTGTGGAAGATGTCCCATATTATTTATTATCTAGCGCGGTTTTGGTTAGATGGATGGGAGATGGATGTTTGTTTCTCTTTCACGCCAAAACTAATGAACCGATTGGGCTGAAATTCAGTATGTAGATAGTTTAGACCTTGGAATAACACATATGGTACTTTTTATCCAGATATTCCCACGGGAACGAAGACTACACGGGTGAAACCGAGACTGGGGAATAGGTATACGAAATGTGCGTGTACCAACTATGGGACTGAGTCCTAGGTACACCTCTGTCTACCCCTTCAGAAAAAGGCGTGATTGTATGTTATGTTAATAAAATTCAACCTAAACTGAAAGACCGAGTTGAGTAAATAGAACCATCAAGATTTTTTGGATTTATTAAATTTAATCTATCGAAATTTTACGCAATATGTTAATTAAAATATTTTTAAAATACATACATATTTATTTGTAAATGGTTTATAGTTAGAATACCATTGAATTAAAATATCCCAGACTTATTATTATTCGTAGATCCCAAATCAGTAGTTATCACATATATGACGCCAAATGAATCTTTGCTTAATTAATTAGGTAACCGCAGGGGGTCTTGTTTCGATAAAACAACATAATAAATATTATGGATATATAATTCTCGAATTGGAGACCACGGAATGGCAACCGTAGCGTAGGACGTCCACCCACAAGCTGGACAGATGATCTGATAAAGACAGCAGGATCACGCTGGATGCAAAGCGCTGACCAGATGGAAATCTAAGTGAAAAAAACTGAGTAGATGGAAGGTAATAATCTTCTGATAAATTGTAATTTTAATTTTATTTCAATATTATTTTATTGTTTATGACATTTTGTGGGTCTAACCTGCCTTAAATAAACGCATTTTATTTTTATTTATTTATTTATGTTCAGCAGTGGACGTCCTATGGGTGAGATCATAGATGATGCCTTAGCATTAATTAGTTGGTAAGCTTACTTTAACGTTAAATAAAGCTTAACCGACTCACATAAATAATCTCTGGTAAGTACAATATTACGGCCTGCAGTAATGCCGTGTGGTTCCGGACTATATGTATATTAGGGCCACCCCTTTCTCATCCCGTGGGAGCCGTGAGACCCGGCAGAAGGATTTTAATTCGGAGAGTGTTCGTTAATTCGGAGTTCAACTACTAATATCTCGGGGTGACTGGCGCAGAATTTTGAATTTTAAAACACTGGGTGGCACTGTGTCTGATGTAGGCAATCATGATGCTTACTTACCATCAGGCACCTGATTTGCTCGTCTTGTCACTCACTATCATAAAAAAAGTATAGAAACATGTACAGTCTAATATGAGACCAACGAGGTAGAATGTAGCGAGTAGAGAGAAGCATAAGAAGGACAGCTAAAGCGACAAGCGTGGTGATTACGGCAAATCCTCAGGCTTTCAATGAAGGTCGTTCAGCAGTGGGTGTTTTCCGGCTGATATGTTTGAGGATGTGTGTGGGAGTGTGTGTGATGTGTAGTATGTAGCCTGTAGTACGGCCTGCCACGCCTTTTTCCCGAAGGACAAAGGTGTACCCAGGACTCAGCCCCATAGTAGGTACGCCCGCATTTCACCAGTATGTTATTTGTCCCATTTTGGGGCGAGCCTAATGCCATATACCGGACAAAGTTCCAAACTCCAGGCTGTTATTGAGATACGAGTACCTAATGGAAAAATCCAATCTGACATGGGGATCGAACTCGGGACCTCTAGATCGGCAGTAGAGCTTGCAATCACCCGAACTCAAACTCAAAAAGATTTATACAAATAGGTCATAATCTGACACTTTTGCACGTCAATGAAGATAAACAGTACTGAGTCTACAGTGCGTTCGGAAAGATACCTCTACAAGAAGAACGCATAAGAAACTTGTAGGGCTTAATTTTTCAACAGATAGTTTCACAATATTTGGTTTGGTTACATACTACGTCACCGAGCCCGTCTGTAGCTAATTAACATAATTAAAGGATCATTCATTGTAGCCCAAACGGTGATATTAGAATACTATTAAGACGGTATTCGAATTACGATAATAAATATGGACTAAAGGTGGAAGAACACAGTTTGATTAGAGTTACGATGTCTATCTCACCTCGCTTGGCTAAGCATCATAAAGAGTCCAACGTGGGTGGCCAATTAAACTTATGTGTCTTCTAATCATTATTATGACAGTTTTCTAATTCTCTTCGCTACATCTTTAAAAATATTTCAAAGATGAACGTCGATTTCCCTATGTTTATTTGCTAGACGAATGATTTCTTAGTAAGTTATTTGGATCAATGTCTTTTTGTTTTTCATAAAATTTATTTTGCAGTAGTCATGGTGACTGTTTTTACTTTTTCAGTTCAGTGATTGATCAGTTATGGGGTTGTCAAGTTACAAAAGATACCACAATTCTCAAAGAGTAAAATTCCTGTCTCGGCTCAAATCCACCAGGTGACGCTGGATGTCATTAACTCGCGCTATCATTTTGTTGGATTAATAATTATTGATATGAGTGAAACGCTTAAAATTATTTCAGCTTTTTTTATGATAGTCAGAGACAAGACGAGCAAATCAGGAGCCTGATGGTAAGCATCATGATTGCCCATATAAGACACAGTGCCACCCAGTGTTTTAAAATTAAAAATTCTGCGCGGCACTGCTCTGCGCCTGTCACCCTGAGATAGCAGTGGTTGAAACATGCCCAGTAATTCCGCTGGTAACATTGCCCTTCATACCGGAACACAGTAATGTTTGCACAGTACTGCTTGGCGGATGAATAACTGGCAAAGGTGCGATGCTTCCCCATGCAGCCCCTTGCAAAAGAGGCCTTCCTTCTATCTGATGTGCTTTTACGAATATTAAAGTTAAAGTTGACATGACGTTTTTTTATTAAAATCTCAGTGTCAGTAGCGAAGTCTCAGTTCACGGCAAACTACTAGTATATTAATAATTATATTCGCGTGCCAGCTACGACCGCCCGCAGTGCATAAGTAAATCACCAAATTACATTTATAACCCAAACAATGGTTTAAACATACGCCATTACTCACAAAAGAATTTAAATCCCACTTTAGCTAAATTGAGCCTTCGGTACGAATCGTATTATCTTCAGCATCGATAAGATATGAATATTGATGGTGTTTTTGTCAAAAGAAACTGCATGGTGCAAAACACGAGACCTAAATAAAAATGGACAAGTGTGAACAGGAGTAATGTATGAGGGTTCAGTGTAATAAATTATTTTTGGTGCATAAATTTGACAGCCCTTTTGGCTCAGATGGTCAGATCAAACATTTGTGTGCATGAACATGTCTGTTTGATCTGTGTCTGGGTGTTATAAGCTTATATAAGTATGTATATCAGTCATCTGGTTACCATAGTACAGGCTTCTAGCCTAGTTTGGAACCAGATGACCGTGTGTGGAAGTAGTAAAAAAAATTATGATTGAATTTGGCGTTACTTTTCGGAACTCCATTGCATACTCCTAGAAAGGGAATATTTAGTTATTGGTTCCGATTTTTAGTGTCAAAAACAACATGCACAGTGCACCGCTCTCCCGCCCGCAAAATTGCTTGCAAAATCCTCGAGATCTTGACCTCGCTGACTCTGGGTCCAGCGTTCAGCAAGGTAACTTCTCGAGGAGCGGCGTCGTACTAACATTTGTCGCCCTTACAGTCAGCCTATTTCCTGATGATGCGTCGTGTAGACGCGAAACACGTGTCGATATATGAATGGTGTCACTAACAAAAATAATAGCATTTCCTCTTTGCATGCAATTTTGCGGGATGGAGGGCGGTGCACTGTGCATGTTGTTTTTGACAAATCAGAATCAGAATTAAAAACTAAATATTCTTGTTCTAGGAGTTTAAAAATAAGTATATTAATATAACTTACAATGGACAACTAATCTCGTACAATTTTCACGGTAAAAGTGTTCCGCTATCTATTCACCACATCTACGAATTTAAAACATTTGAATTTCAACTCCTAATTTAAATAAAAGCCTAATTTAAATTTAGATATTTTTCACCGATCACCGAAAGTTGGTGCACTTTACGTAGGACACTTTTAAATCTCCTATTAAAAATTTTGATTTCAGCAATTTAGTTTTACTTAGGAGTTATATGTATACTTAAGTTTATAATTATATAGGTAATGTTAAAAGACGCCCTGAGACCTTTTTCTATGCCATAGATGGCAAACAAGCAGACAAACCGCCAGATGGTGAGAAGATACCATCGTCAGGGGTATTTTCAGTATGTTTCCGATACTTCAACACTCTATTCGCTCTCCTTTAGAAGAGCTCCATGTTGTATGTAGCTCAACGGGTAGATCGATTTTGTTCACAAAATTTAAATTCATTTCTTTTTTATTTCAGTCCAGTTCGATTCCTCTGTTCAGTAAACAACCATCCCCATGGTTATATTGTTACTTTACTAATTCATAAATTTCCCAAAATAATCGCTTCCAATTGAGTTATCAGTTTTCAATTAAAATCAAATTGGAATTTCAACTCTAATACAGTCTTCCTTCAGTTTATAATCGTTTGAATCAATATATGCAAATATCGTTTTTGAATCCTCTATTATTTGCGGCAGATTTTGTCAATAATTTAATGAAATAAAACTCTATGTTGTTAAGTTTAAGCTTATTTTGGAGTGCATAAAATGTAGTTGCGTCTTTGAGGCGGTCTCACACATCTTGGTAAGAGCTTCAGGGATCGTAAATTGTATTGCAGCTAATAGTTAGTTAGTGTATCCTCGGGGTAGGACAAGGTGAATGAACTTCAGCCAAAATATGCCTGTTCCCTGCCATTTCGAACTCTGGATTCGCTTTCTCTTGAAGTAACGTGACGGGTTATTATCGAATCGTTCAAACTATTTTGATGCTTGTATAAAAATTAAAAATAATATATATGTTTTTAATATTCGCTGTACAAATATTAAGCATCAAGCACTTTATTATTTTTTAATTGCTGAAACGTTCCATAAGTTTAAAGTAATTTGTTTACACTTTCATCTAAATTTAATAACGGTTTTTTTTTTTATTGTTATTATTTTAATTTTAATGCTCAGTCTATTTTAACTGCATATTGTATATGGGTATTTTTTGCCTGAAATAAATCATTTTTATTTATTATTATTTATTGAAATTTTAAAAATGTTCTATTGTATTACATAAATTAAAAATAAATGTTTATTCAAGTTCAAAAACGTCAAATTAACTAATAGATATGCCGTGCGTTTGGAAAGATATATATCTACAATTAGAACGCACAAGATACTTACTTTTACGGTTTAATTTTTTCTGCTGCCATTATTACAATAATTTGGTTTCATTTAATGATGTATGTATGTCAGTTCAATGACATGCTACAACTAGTATAATTTGTCCATACAAAATAATATGAGTCCACTTTTATCTGAACCGTAAAAATGTCGTTAAATCTCATACATGCTGGATATTCATAATTATGATAAAATCAAGTATTAAATTTACCATATTTCATCACTTGACAACTTATCTATAAATGCATAAAATTAATTAACACTTTTTTGTGACACGAGATTAATCTCAATCTAAGCATTGAATGAAAAATTTATCGGTTATTTTAATGATTTATAAACGATTTATAAATTTGATTAATTTGAAGCTTCTAGGAATACTAAATATCAACTGCATTACTAGCTGATTGAATATGGATAGCTGATATCTCGATCGTGCATAATGAATAGTTTTGTTGTTTGTCTGGAGTTTTTACTTTGCCTACATTCTAAGATTTAACACGTGACAAAATTATGTATCTACAATATATTATCGACTTTGAACTTTGAACGTATTTAAAAAATGTTCAAGTGTCAGATCGGCAGACAGATCAATAGATATCTATAGAAGTCCGCGTGAATTATATTATAGGTACTTTATAAGGGTTCCGTTTTCACATCAGAGACATACGCAACCCGCGATAAAATTATTAATATAATAATAATTTGTATTTATACATACTAACAGAACGAACGGGTAGCCTCAATTACACTGCTCAAGTCAATTCATATGGATTATGTGGACAATCTATATTGTCAGTTTCAGGTCGCCAAGATTCCTACGCCGCCTCCGACATGACCTACATGAGGGTCGTTTACCCTACATATCTTATAGGAAACTATAGGGACCTACAGTTTAACGTGCCATCCGAAACACGTTAGCGCCCAGGCGAAAAGTTCATATGGTGAGATTCGTTCCAGGGACTCCGGATATAAGGCTGGGCATATTCCCGCTGGACCATAGACGCTACATCACTTTCACTTCATGACCGGCAGCAGCGCTTGCAGCCACTACCGAGTCAGTCTGTGTAGTATTTATAATTTTTAATGATATACAAGTATCAATCGATTAATTAAGATTATAAAAAAAAATACGTTTATAAAAAACGTATTTACAGTTATGTTTTGTGTAATAAAATATATAAGTAAGGTCCTTAATCTCGGTTTTCTCATTCATTGATTTGTTTACAAAAATTAAAAAACAAGTCTTATCTCACCAAGTTAGTGGTTTCCATTGATGAGCATAAAATTTAAAAATACTTGTTTAAAAACAAGATTTAAATCTCTGTAGTCAATGTGCATCCCGGTGACGCAATATTGTCCCACAAATCGTGTTGTCCCGTGACAAGTGAGACAAGTGGGACGAAAGGGCCATCAGTTTCACGGGACATCGCCATTTTATGAGCCGTTACTGAGCCGGGGCTAAGGAGATACGTAGGGTGAGCAGTACTTTGAAAATCTTGGGACAAAAATATATATTATACACAATTTGTAATAAAAAATTCTAGGTTTTTTAAACAATATCTAATTCTTCATCATCATCTCAACTGTAGGCAATCCACTACTGAACATAGGCCTTTCCCATAAAAGGGGGTTTTGCCAATACACGACACGCTTGGCAGGCGGGTTGTCGAACGTAGTTCGATGGTTTTTGCAGAGGACGCTGCTGTCCGTCCTCTGGATCTAATTCATCTAATGATCATTATTATGTATGATTTAATTATTATATTAATTTTAATATATTTTACTTTATTTCACTTTCATTTTCGATTTGTGTAAAAAAGGAAGTCCATGCCACGTAATAAAAATGTAGCCTACTCTATTCTACAGTTTTTTTATGCCATAAGCAAGCAGCAAAAAAGCAGATGGGCCGCCTGATGGTAAGCGATTACCGCCGCCTGTAGATACCTGCAACACCAGGGGTATTGCCAATATGTTACCGACCCTTCAACACTCTCCTTTTGAAGAGCCCCATGTTGTAGCTCAACGGGAAGACCGCAGCAGGAGATCATTCCACAGTTTGCACGTAATATGCGACAGAATAGAACGGGAAAATTGCACAGTGTATTATTCCTCCGCATTCCATTTTTATGACTATTTTCCTTTTAAAACTAACAAGATAATATTGTGAAGCTGTCAGTAATATCTCCTGTTGCAGCTAAAAGATGGTCACACTTAAAAACTATTTATTTGAAAAGCATTCCTCCAGTCATTCCTATGTTTACCGCACTTCAATGGTTTGTCCGGAAAACATTTTTGAAATCTGATTAAACATCAACTTATCCATCTTCGTGTTATAGCTTCTATTTTTAAAGGTATAAGGTATAAAATAGCACTGAAAGTTTAGTGAAAGTCTCGTAGGATCATCATGATCATTTGTCTTATTCTAGTAGGTACTGATGGACTTAGCTGTTAAATAGCTTTATTTTAGTCCAAATGCTTTTGAAGCGTTTGGTTAGAAATGTTTAAAGCTGAGAATAAAATTGGAGGCGATTGGGAATCCAATTAAGAGGTCAGTGGCATAATCGGTTTGGAGAAAAGTAGGACTGGAAAGTAAATATTTAGTAGGTAAAACGGTTTAGTAAAACAATCTTTCGCTCACCGACTGCCATAATTAATACGGTCGGCTAAGATTTTTATCCTCAAATTCGAATTGTTTCATTCTGAATGTGCACTTTAGTGGGAAAATTATATTAGTATTATTTTCAATTTCAAGTAGACATAGAAAATAACCAAAAAATTACGATAATACCTCTATATGTTATAATTTTTTTTTATGACAGTGACAGTACGAGCAAATCAGGTGCCTGATGGTAAGCATCATGATCGCCATTATCAGACAGTGCCACCCAGTGTTTTAAAATTCTAAATTCTGGCACTGCACTGCGCCTGTCACCCAGAGATATTAGTTGTTGAAACTCGTCATTCCCTTCAGACCGGAACACAGCAATGTTTGCACATTACTGCTTGGCGGATGAATAACTGGCAAAGGTGTGGTACTTCCCCAGGCGGCCCCCTACTAAAGAGGCCTACCACTACAAAACTATAAGTACTTCTATAATACTCGTATCATATTTTTTTAATTCATATATTATAGTTTATTAAGAGTATTTTTGCCTCAAATAAAAATATTATATACAATCACTCCTTTTCCCGAAGGGGTACGCAGAGGTGTACCCAGGACTCAATCCCATAGTAGATAAATACTCGTAGACTTACATTTCGCGAGTATGTTGTTATTCCTATGTAATAGTCCCACGTTGCACGAGAAAGCAATATGTATAGCTTTTCAGTTCAATGACCCAGTTTGCAGCTTTTGAATGATTCTTTGGGCCGGTTTTTTTTTTGTTGGTTACAATTAAGGTAACCATTGCTTAATAAAGTTCCTAACCAATGGTTAAATCGTGTGGAAAAAATTATTAACTAGGTATGAAAAAACGAATTTTGTCGAATTTCAACTATTTGTCAAAAAAATTGGTCGACGTAACCAGTGATAAAAAAACCCAGCCTTAATTATTTGCCAAAATATTATATCATAATAATCACCATTTGCCTATCCCTGTACCACATTAAGTGTGTTCCAGTCTTTCATCCGTCGTCTCTGCGCTCACACCTTGCTCACGCATATTATTATTATGCTAATTCAAGCAGTTCATTCTGATCTTTTTAGGATGAAATAAATTTTTAAGGCATACCTTGGTAAATTTTGAGTAGAATTCCATAAAAACATAGATAAACAGATAGAAAAGAAACATTTATTAATTACCACACCTATGTGAAAAATGATACATATGCATAGTGATGGTAATTAATGCGATTTCATATTAATTTCATAAACATGCGAATTAATTAGTCATAGCATGCTTATTGCTATGCTATTTGCTAAGACGATAATTCGCACTTAACACCGCTCTGCTATTAATTTTAATGAATAAAATAATCATACACGTTCATTCAATATACGACCCTAAGTACAAGTAAATAAAAATAATAATAACTTAATCGCTCCTAAAAAATTGCTAATAATTTCACTCGTGACTCTCGAAAGCAGCGAGGTCAATCACGTTCATGTGAAACAGATATAGTTTTCAGTATTCATGTCTCGGCGTCTTCTGTAGTTACGACGGCTGACGGCCGAAGGAGAGCACACGGCGCACACCGCCGCTGCATGATCGTATGAAGCGATGAATTCGCTAAATTCGCAATCACTGAATTTCGCAACTTCATTTATTTTGCTAAATGCTATTTAAACATTCGCATGCTAACAATGAATGCGAATGCTAATAAATCCATCACTAGATATGCATAATTTCTATGGTAACTATTGTTATGTTCTAAACAGATATGACCATACCTATATAAGGTTAGGGACTTATACATACTTAAGTTTGATGTACTAGGCGGTAACCAAAAGGACACAAAGCCATACACGCCATCCTTACATGGTCGATATTACACTCAACCGTACCACCCTCCACGCGGCTACTTTCATCCCGAGGACCGCTGAGTGGAATTCTCTACCGGCGTACGTCTTCCCACCTGAATACGATCTTGGGGTCTTCAAGAGAAGAGTGAATAAGTATCTTCTAGGAAAGCGTGCTCTTAGACCTCATCTTCACTTCCCATCAGGTGAGATTGGGGTCAAACGCAGACCTATTTAATATAAAAAACGTGGTATTATTATTTGCTCTGTGATATAGCTCAGCATATATTATATGCGTTTCATGGTTGCATGAAGCGCGCTGTTTTTCAGTTATGTCTTTATAGTGACAAAAATTTTACGAACTCAAACTCATTTTATTCATAAAAAATATTTACACGTCTTGTTCGTGAGTATTAAAATAAACTAAAATGTCTGGTTACTTAGTAATAAAGCATTAAAAATTACTTAATTAATATACAAAAAAATTTATTTAATTTATAAAAATAATAATGTCATAATAAAATTAAAATGACATAGTTAAAAATACATGATATCATGATGTATAAAAATACTATCACAGTTTGTGATCTATAAATTCGCTAAAACTATAGAACGTTCGCTTAATCAACCATCGTTTCAATGTATATTTGAAGCAAGGTATACTGGGGGCGTTAGTGATGTCGTCGGGCAACCTATTATATACCGCTGGGCCCAGACGTGTGTCAGCTTGCCGGTCTTAGCGAGGGACCGTGATATTACGTCTAGCTCGTTTGCATTACGCGTATTGTATGAGTCTGTCACTGTTTTCCTATATAGTTCCAGGTTGGTTCTCACGGACACGGCCACCTGGAAAATTACAGTGGCAGGCAATGTGAGGATCCCTAGCTCTCTGAACTACTCGTATTAAGATTATGAAGTAATCATACGATTATGAAGATGTGCGGTAAAATGGCCATGTCTTTTGACTGCGTTGATTTTGAAGTTTGACTTTTTACAGCAGGAAGAGCCCGTAGACCTGAGTTATCGATAAAAGTTTCAACTTGATACCTCAACGCGTTCCCGAGAAAAAGGGTCTTGTCAGACGGACAGACAGGCAACGAAGTGATCCTATAAGGGTTCTATTTCTTCTCTTATGGTACGGAACCCTACAAATAATATTATTATTATAATAATAATACCAAAGTATTATTGCGTCCACCAATTCCTTGATGGATTTAAATCCCCTGTCAATGAAAATCTTGTGGCTTATGAATAAAAGTAGAAGTTTGTTTACAACATTGTTTAAATTAATATGTTCAGAGATTAGAAAAACCTTTCGATTTTAGATCAAAAGTAACCATTTGTCTTTCGTAACGACTTTTGGAAGGAAATTATTGTCATTTAGAGATTATAAAATGAAATGTTGACTATTAAAACCAAGTTTAGTGACTAGATAGGATTATCATAATTTATATTATTGTTTTTCATTTGGTAGGTCCAGCTTCAAGAAAGAGGTCAATCGTCAAATCCAACTAGGCTGGGTAGCGTTTGGAAATCTATGCTATGTCTTCTTGTCTTTAATTTCTAGAACAAGAATCTTTAGTTTTTAGTTCCGATTTTTACTGTTAAAAACAATATGCACGGTAAGAACTAAAAAGAGGTATTACTTTTGTATGTGTCACATTATTCATATATTGACACGTGTTTCGCGTCTACAGACACGACGCATCATCAGGAAATAGACTCTGACCCCGCTGTAAGTGGGACAAATGTTAGTACGACGCCGCTCCTCGAGGAATTACCTCGCTGAACGCTGGAACAAAAGTGAGCAAGACACGCCGTAGCATTTCCTCTTTGCATGCAATTTTGCGAGCTGGATGGCGATGCACTGTGCATGTTGTTTTAAACACTAAAAATCGGAACTAAAAACTAAAGATAAGTCTACAATGTTTTCCGAAAAGCAACGCCAAATTCATTCAATTATTCTTATTCTAAATACCTCAGTGCCTCAAGTCGAAGATAAGAGACCAGTGGTGACTTATGGCTCTGAAACATGGTCCCTTTTTACGGGCATTGGTAAACTTGAAGGAGCACAACGAGCTATGGAGAATTTCTCTACAAGATCGAATCAGAAATAAAGAGATCCGTAGACGAACGGAAGTTACTAAAATAGAACAGCGGAATAGCAAGTTGAAGTGGCAATGGGCAGGGCACACAGCACGAAGAAATCAGTTCTTCATCAGACCGATGGGGCTGTAAAGTTCTCGAATGGAGACCAAGGACCAGCAGCGTAGGATGTTCACCCACAAGGTTGACAGACGATCCAATAAAGACAGTAGGAGCACGCTGGATGAAAGCAGCTTACAACCTGACTAGATGGAAATTTATGGGGGAGGCCTTTGTTCAGCAGTGGTTTCAGCTACGGCTGCGATGATGATAATATTAAGTATTGTCTTTAGGCTGAAAATTTTACAGTATATTTAGTTTTATTATGCCACTTACCTAATATGCTATCCTCCATTTCAATTTACACCAAATCTGCAAAGAGAAAATAGATCATAAATTAAGTACACGATTAAAATTTAGGGCTCTTCTCATACCAAATCCATTCCATATCCAAATCCATTGTTTTTGTAAAATAGTTTTTGAACAATGAAATCTTCCCGTCGACGTCCTAATTTTATTTGTAGGTATCACGGAGACAGAATGAACAAGAAGAAAACATTGTATACCTATATCCTCTGCTTTAGTTCTATTTCCTGATTTTGTCTCAGATATATTTTAATAGATAAAACTACTCGTATACTAGTAGCATTCCACTGCCCCACCAGTGGGGCGGCTTGGTGAGGCAAAGTAAAACAATCCAATATTAGGAACTGCGTTAGGACACTTTAAACACTATATTTGCTCACTAGCTAATGCCTACAGTTGTTTCACCCACGTGTATTCAAATATGCAACATAGCATATTATATGCATTTTTCCGTGTAAATGCGACTATACAACACAATTCGGCTTTAAATGTCGTGGGAAAGAATAAATTCGTCCCCGTAGAGCGCAAATTAACTTAGTATAATGCGAAAACTGGATTATCATACTCATTATTATTTTTTGTCACTAATCTTTTGAATATTTTATTAGCTTGTATAGTTTTAAAGATATACGAAATGTCAAAAATCACCTACTCGTAATAATACATATATACTCAAATAGTTATTCTTTCGTGGGAAATAATATGATATATTATTTCCCACGAAATATTAAAATATTAGATTAATAAATATTATATCATATATATATGAACCATTTTTTTATGATAGTGAGTATCAAGACGAGCAAATCAGGTGGCTGATGGTTAAGCATCATGATTGCCCATATCAGACACAGTGCCACCCAGTGTTTTAATATTCAAATTTCTGCGCAGCACTGCACTGTTACCCTGAGATATTAGTTGTTGAAACTCGTCATGCCCAGTAATTTCGTTGGTATCGTTGCCCTTCAGACCGGAACACAGTCATGTTTGCACATTACTGATTGGCGGATGAATAACTGGCAAAGGTGTGGTACTTCCCAGGCGGCCTCCTGCAAAAGAGGCCTACCACTACAGACAAGGTATGACAACATAATATGTTAAGATATGACAAGATATTATAAAGATTATGATTCGAATCCCCCCTCTTATTAGCTCCACAATATTGCATTAACCAATCGTTCCCAATACTAAAAACGAATTAAATATAACTTCAAGTTAACTTAAAAGCAATCAACAATTTATTTTATTAGCTTAGAATAACCATCTAAAATTGATAAGATATGTGTAATTACTGTTCCAATCTATATGATTATTATGTTAATCTAAGTAGAATAGGTTTATTTTAATCGGATTGCGTTATTTTGAGTCGCTTTCCGATAAGTGAAACTGTTTAATTATACACGACTGATTCCGTATTAATGAACACCTATATCGCCACTTTCAAAGCTTTTATTAGGTACCTATTTACGTACAACTTGTTGCAAAAAAATGTAGTAATACATCATCGAGCGTATCTATCCAACGGGTTGTGCCACTCCATTCCACGAAATCGTGGAAATCGCTCGACGAGCTTTTAATATTATTATTAACTTGTGTAAGAACAGCGGCTTTGCCCGCTCGCAATGATGAAATATGTTTATGTTTTATATCAAAACTTTAACGCCCTATTTGGACTCCTTAGAATATGAATTTATAAAATTTCTTTCTTAGCATACGTCCAGACAACGAATAGAACCTACATTCTACATTCCATATTTGAAAACGCTGAAACACGTGTTTAATTATTTTCATTTTAGAATGTTTCTACAAAATTTGAAATTAATCGGCTGAAAAATGAAGTCTACTTCATACAAACTTTCAACCCCTATTTAATACACTTAAAAGTAAAATTTTGAAAAATCCTTTCTTATTACTTGTCTATCTAGACTGTAAAAATAATCTATTGTCAAAATTTCATCATAATTGGTCCAGTAGTTTTGGCTTTGGGTTGATGAGTCAGTCAGTCAGTCAGTGAATCACTTTCTCTCTTTATGTAATAAGTATATAGAGTATAGATATATTATAGTGATTCCAAAAATAGAAGCAAGTACACTTGTTCCACTTAGCTCCACGAGAAAATTAAGTAAGTCAGCAAATAAAGTTTTAGAAACATATATACTATTATTTTAAAACTGTTAAAAAGGCGTATATTAAAAATATTTAACCTAAACAACACTAAATTGTTAAAGAAAGAATTGTAAAATTAGCAAAAATAAAATGGGCTTAGAATCTAAGGAAACTGGGCCAAGAAAACCTTACACTGCCTATCCTTTATTGCCTGGTAAATAATGTTAACATACATAACATACGTTCACGCCTTTTTCCCGAAGGGGTAGACAGAGGTGTACCCAGGACTCAGTCCCATAGTAGATACACCCACATTTCGCCAGTATGTTATTGGTCCCATGTAATAGGGTGCGAGCGTATTGCCATCTACCGGGCACAGTACCAGACTCCAGGCAGTTATTGAAATAATTCCTAACGGAAAAATCCAATATTTAACACTGCCTGACCTGGGGATCGAACCCATGACCTCTTGATTGGCAGTCGAGCATGCGCCCTCTACGCCACCGAGGCAGTCAATAATGTTACACGCAATAATATTCCCAACATAGTATGTAGCCCTCCTATAATAATTTATTATTTATTTATCGTCGATTAATTTATAATTTGATCTGAATAAAGTGACGTGTTCTAATTTTAGTGGAATATTGGTACCTATGACATTTTATTTCATTAAATTCTTGTGTAATAATGGTAATGTATATTTGTGTATTAATTGTAATAATTTGATGTGACTGCCTCCGTGGCGTAGAGGGCGCATGCTCGACTGCCAATCAAGAGGTCCCGGGTTCGATCCCCAGGTCAGGCAGTGTTAAATATTGGATTTTTTCATTAGGAATTATCTCAATAACTGCCTGGAGTCTGGAACTGTGCCCGGTAGATGGCAATAGGCTCGCCCCCTATTACATGTAGTGATAATAATTAATGATGATACTAAAAATATTATAAATCTTGTTAATTTAAGGTTGACGTGCCCCAAAAAAGCCAAATTCTTAGCAATCAGTTAATCAATTTTTTATGGGAAGTCTAACAACTTTTTCCTCATTTCGCAATTTCCCTTTCAAAGTATTACTTAAAGTCAATTACAAACGATTAAATTACAAATAATGCGTAATTTTAACCTCTTAAAAAAGAAGCTTTCATCTTTCACAAATTTAAAGTACTTACGCATAAAACTAAAGCATTCTCCGCACGTCCGACCGATCGCGAGTGAAGTCGTATCAGTCTAGACGGACGATTTATTGCCATATCGATTCGGTATCGATAACCGATATGTATGCGATGAGTTGACTCGATTGGATCGCAAATATTGGACCACCGTGATCCGAACACTGGTAGAAATCTGATGGAGATTTGTTTTTAATCTTTCTCCTAGGTTTCTTCTTTTTTAGGAACCGTACCTCAAAAGGAAAAAAATATTAGTATATTATTATAGATTTTATATATAGAAGTATATTATATTGAAGTAAATTATTTATTTTTATAATAAATATCTACTAGAGATTTTTTTAAACTGAATTAAATGCCAGTAACAATATATTAAAATCCTATAATTTTCTACAATATTACTAATCTTATTCGCTTTATCCAAAAAGCTTTCTGCAAACCTTCGTAAACTGAACTTAGATGCGTAAAGATTCCCGCATTCATTATAGTTAACGAGTCTTTACATACGAACCTATCATCAAAAACATTACCTTAAACTGTTTCACAGCATAGTAAGCCCCACTATCTATCAAGTGTCGGGAAATAAACACATTACACAACTTCACGCGTAAAGGCATAATGTTATAACATTTTCTCTGGCTGCCTTTGAGTAAATTTCTATTGGAAAAGTCGAATAACACTTTCTGTCTGACTTGGGGAATGAACCAGGGACCTTAAGACCGACACCCCTGCCGCTTGCGAATCAAAGCGCCACCGAGGCAGTCTTATTAATTACCCTATTTCCTTCCTAATATTATCAATGCGAAAAATTGTTAGGATGGATGGATGTTTGTTACTCTTTCACGCCAAAACTGCTAAACCGATTGGGCTGAAATTCGGTATGTAGATGATTAAGACCCTGGAATAAAACATAGGGTACTTTTTATTCCGATATACCCACGGGAACGAAGGTTACACGGGTGTATATTTTATGTCTTTTTGGATTGCATCTCTTTGGTCTAGTGGTTCCGAGTGTTACTGCTAATTGTGAGATCCTAGGTTCTTTACCAGGTACGAACAGTGTCATTAGATTTTTTTTTTTATGATAGAGAGTAACAAGACGAGCAAATCAGGTGCCTGATGGTAAGCATCATGATTGCCCATATCAGAGACAGTGCCACCCAGTGTTTTGAAATTCAAAATTCTGTGCGGCACTGCACTGCGCCTGTCACCCTGAGATATGAGTTGTTGAATCTCATCATGCCCAGTAATTTCGTTGGTAACATTGCCCTTCCGACCGGAATACAGTAATGTTTGCGCATTACTGCTTGGCGGATGAATAACTGGCAAAGGTGTGGTACTTCCTCAGGCGGACCCCTGCAAAAGTGGTCTACCACTACAGATAATTCCTTTAGTAATTTCTCAATAAAAGCCTGAAGTCTAGATGTGTGCCCGGTTGGCAACAGGATTGTTCTGGTATATGGTACCAAAATACATTTGGCGAAAGGGTGTACTTTTACTCTGGCACTGGTTTGTTCTCGCAGTACGAATTGACTTGAGCGGTGTCATACTCAAACTCAAAGAAAATTTCTAAAAAGACATTTTTAAACGTCAATCAATAATATTAATAATATGAAACTAGCATGAAACTACTAATATGAATCTCTACAAGAAGAACGCACAAGAAACTTGTAAGGTTTAATTTTTTCAACTGCGAGTTTTGCAATATTTGGTTTGGTTTCATTTGTTTGCTTGTAAGGTGCCTGGTGTTGGCTATGTAGAAGTTTCCAGGGTTCTTTGTCCTCTATGTATTGGTTAATACTATAATAGGCCTTTCCTAACAAATTCGATTTAATAAAGGTATTGAATTTACCCTCTGAGAGCCCAATTATCTCTTTTGGGATTTTATTATAGAAATGTTCGCGTTCCCTAAGAAATACTTTTTGTTTGTTTAAGATAATCTAAGATAATCTTGTGTAATTAGGTAAATCCTTTATGTTAAATAAAACTCAAATTGCCCATCGTCTGCACTGGTCTTTATGCGAATCTTCACGCCCAGAACATTCGTTCGTGTAATAACCGTCTTAAGTGTCAAGAATGTACGAGTGCTGGACGTCTTGAATCTTGTTACTTCTTGGCGCCACCCCCTATTATATATCCACTTTATATTACAGCTCCACATTCATGTTCTACTTGAAAGAAGATCTTAATATCTCAGATTTAAGGATCAATGTCAGTTACAGTTTATTTCGCAACGGCAAAGTTAAGTAGGTTTCGTCATACACGATCAGACTTCGTCGCAATAACACACAAAGTATTGGCTCATTTCGAAACGAGTCCTGCCATACAAATAGCATATTAACGTGTCGATTTAAATCGAGCCTTTCCTTTTTCCATTCGTCATTCTGTGTCGTTTGTTTTACAACGGGATGAGCGTTTGGCAAATCGGTTTGCGACGTGAGTCGCGAGATGATTAGGTGATCGATTGCCACATGAGAATACAATTGCAGCTTTTACGTTGGAGTTTTTATGAAACAGAAAGATAAAATTAAAGGTAAAGTTGGTTGGAAAGAGTGGGGATATTCTACTGCAACTGCAACATTTCTATTCCTTTTCTTTTCTATTTCTATTCATTTCTTCCCTCCATTTTGCCAGTGGGGCTGCTTGATGGCAGAGTGGTACAGGTGGAAAAAAAATCCACTTTTGGTTTATATGAGAACAGAAAGCGGATTCATAATAACTAAGATACATATTGAGTAACCTCAATTAATAGCCTCAATTAAAATATTTACTTTGAGAGATAAATAGTTTACGTTATTTTACGTAACAGCTTCAAACAAAAAAAACCGCATCCAAATCATCATCAAAACCCCATTCATTGAGGAGCTTCAATAGACAGACAAAAAATAAATATCCTTTTAAATTTCTTAATTTAGTTTCTTATTTATTATTAATTGTTATTAGTTTTAAGAAGTTCTGGTTGTGGTGTACCAATAAAGCGTTTATCTATCTATCTATTTCAAGAAGTCAACAATAAAAAAAAGATTATACTTTCATAATATTATTCATATTAACAATCATCCAATATATTACTTTTACCATAGCTTTTACATTAATTACAACTAACAGTTTTGTGCCTGCCAGTACTTTTAATTAAATATTGCTTCGAATAAAATTGATTATACCTTAATCGATTCGGGGGAGAAAACGGGACCGAGTGACAACGGGGCGAAGACGACACACAGAATACACAGGCACGGCACGTCAGACTTATATCATCCCTACCATTTCTCGATCGGGGGTTAAAAATAGAGACCGTTCAACTTCGAGCGAGTTGGTGTAACAAATAGAACTAAGAATAAGCAATAGATAACCAGTCTAAACAAGGCTGGTTAAACTGAACCGGTAGAACTTCACCGTCTACTACTTCAACGTCCAGCCCTTCGCCCTACTAACCCGCAGAAAATAAACTGTACAATCATCAAGTATAAGTATATACAACATACATTCACGCCTTTTTCCCGAAGGGGTAGGCAGAGGTGTACCCAGGACTCAGTCCCATAGTAGATACACCCACATTTCGCCAGTATGTTATTGGTCCCACGTAATAAGTAGGGGGCGAGCCTATTGCCATATACTGGGCACAGTTTCAGATTCCAGGCAGCTATTGAGATAATTCCTAATGGAAAAATCCAATATTTAACACTATGCCTGACCTGGGGATCGAACCCGGGAGCTCTTGATTGGCAGTCGAGCATGCGCCCACTACGCCACCGAGGCAGTTAGTAAAGAGCAATTGTGTTAATTATAGAATCTAGCATTTTTACAGATTCAGATACAGTTTTGCACACCACCGTCGTGAAATTTTTACGGTTCTTTCCATCCCCACGTTGTCTGTAAGAAATTGCATTACGCGCTAAGACCGCCGATTGTTTACCGTGTCTTTTGTATTGTGTCATTTGTAAAATTGTTTATTTTTATTTTTGGTATGCAATGAAGTTTATTCTATTTTATTCTATTCTATATTAAATATTGGTGACATAGGATTATGTAGAAAGTCAACTTTCGATATTAAATATTTATTCGATAGCTTATTATAACTCGAGTTTTATGAAGGATGTAAACTAGCTTTCGCACATTAAAGTTTGATGGTGTAAACCGCCCTTTAACATAAGCCTTCCAGTTTATATAAATGTGTAGTAATAACATCATCTAGAAGGTAAAATGATGCTGTTGTATTTGTGCACCCACACGAGTGTAGATTTACATAATTTAAACCAGTCATGTCAAACATACGGCCTTTGGACCATAATGATGCGGATCGCAACCAAAATTTAGTTATAAATATATTAAAATATATTCGAAGTTGATTTAATCACAAAGTAATATATTAATCACGAAGTACTAAAATAAGAGAACAAACTAAAGTGACAAAGTCAAAGTCAAAGTCAAAAAGATTTATTCAAATAGGTCACAATCTGACACTTTTGTACGTCAATGAAAATAAACAGTAACGAGTCTACCGTGCGTTCGGAAAGATACCTTTACAAGAAGAACGCACAAGAAACTTGTAGGGCTTAATTTTTTCAACTGATTGTTTTACAATATTTGGTTTGGTTACACTCGTTTGTTTAGAAGGTGCCGCGTGGTGGCTATGCGGAAGTTCCCAAGCATCTTTGTCCTCTATGTACTGATTTACATTATATTAAGCATTCTTTAGTAAAGTAGATTTTATATAGGTTTTGAATTTACCCTCTGAGAGCCCCGTTATCTCTTTTGGGATTTTATTATAGAAACGTACACTATTTCCTAAGAATGATTTTTTATTTGTTTTAGATAATCTAAAGCAAGGTATAGCTATTTTGTCTTTATTCCTAGTATTAAAATTTTGGAGGTCACTTTTTAATTTGAATTTATGCAAATTTTTACGCACATACATGATGTTCTCATAGATGTATAAGGATGGTAGGGTCAGTATGTTTATTTCTTTAAATAATTCTCTAAGGGATTCGCGTGGACGCATCTCATAGATGGCACGAATCGCACGTTTTTGTAGTATAAAGATGGTTTCTATATCTGCAGCTGACCCCACAACAAAATCCCATATGACATTAAGCTGTGGAAATATGCAAAGTAGACTAATCTCGCCGTGGCTATGTCCGTTAGTTGCCTAATTTTGTAAACCGCGTAAGCTGCAGAGCTTAGTTTCCCTGAGAGCTCGGTGATATGAGTGCTCCATTGCAGTTTAGAGTCTATATGTATGCCAAGGAACAAAGTTGCATTGTCGATATTGAGTCTTTCACCGTCAAGAACTATGTTTGGTTCTATACTTCTGACGTTAGGCAAAGAAAATTTCAAACATTTGGTCTTTTACAGATTTTGACAGATATACTCACCCGAATAGACCAACAAAAGTGGAGATGGACCGGTCACATGATCCGTGATAAGCAAAACAAATGGAGCACAATTTTATCAGACTGGTACCCCAGGGATGGGAAACGCAACAAAGGACGACAACAAATGAGATGGGAAGATGACCTAAAACTGACACCGGGTCATCATTGGAGAAGAGTGGCAAGAGACAGAACTCAGTGGAAAATGTTAGAGGAGGCCTATGCCAAGAGGCACGCTGAACTGCGAGACATTTTATAATGAAATCAAATCAAATTTATATGTTACACAGTTCAGAATAAAGGGCTGTATTATTATTATTATTATATTAATCACAATAGGCAATGCTTTCTTTATTATGTTTAAAACTGCGCGAACTCTTCTTTTTCAAACGTAATAAACAAAAAATATTTTTGTTCATAGGTCCAAAAAAGCGAATTTTAATTTTAATCTTCAGTTTATTCTCAAATAGCTACCACGAATATGACGCCTGATATCAATGAGATTATTGAAAACAAAACAAGTCAGGTCTCTGGAGCATCAATTAAGGGATAATTTGCTTAGGTACCTACCCATTTTATTATTGATCAAGTATAACTAGTGTAAGATGAAGACATATTATGTGAAAGACAATTAATTCAATTAAGCACGTGTACACTTACTTATTTTAAGTCTTGCCCGTTAACACAACCTATGTTTGGTGAATGGCACTTGATAAAATCCAGTCTGACACCCTGCTTTAGACTTTAGGGTAAAGATCTACTGAGCTTTTTTTAATAAGACGGAACGTGCTGAAAAACAGCGCTGTGCACGGTTATCCGAGCGCAGTACATGCTGAGCACAAGCCGATTACAACATCCACTGTTTCAATATAATATGTACCTACTTGCAGATGTAATTACGTGTTTGTTATTAAGGTCGGGTAATTTTTTTTTTTTCTGAATCTTAATAATTCACTTATTAGACTTTTTTCTTTTTATTTAGACTTTTTACAAACTGCGTGCCACGGTTTCAATCTCTAAAAATAGCCATTTTTGTTATTATAGTTCCTGAACTATCTTCATAACAAATTTCATCCCAATTGCATCGTTTCTTTCAGCGTATAGAGGTAACTAACATACAAACTGTAGTAGTAATATTATTCAGGCCTTGTTCTCGATGTGGTCGGCAGAGACTATTTCTCTAATTGCTACAATGCTGACAGACGACTTTCGATTCTTCCATCACATCACATTTTTCATATATGCCCTTCGGATGTGAGCATATTTGATCTGGTACTTTTTCATATTAATAAATCTTCCATATCTAAATCCTGGGCTCGGTGAGGTTCAACCCTAATCCTGTATCGTCATTCCTATGTACTATAAGAAATTACTATAAATTTTGTTCTAGTTATCATCGGAAAGGATTGCTATAGTGATCGCCCGCGGTTTTATTACTAATACGACATTTTTTTTTGCAAAACTTATAGAAAGGTTTTTCAAAAGTTGTTCAAATGTCGTATTCGTATTACAATATTTTGATTAAAATCAAATTATGTAGTACCTACACGTTATATTTTATATACAGGGTTTGTTTTATGACCAAAAGAAAAATGACATAAGCCAGATCCGCCACTATTAAATAAATATGGCTCTGACGCGGCGGCACGGCGGATTACTACACGTCTCGAATCATTGCACAGACTTCATATCATTATCTCTTTATACATACTCGTACAAACACAGATTTTGCATTATAAATGAATACGACTTATTTTATAGACCAAACTATGCCAAAGCTCCACTTAGACTAATTTACTGACAATATATTATAGGATTATGCCAATAAATTATTATAATAAATATTTAGACTAATAAGTGGAGACCATTGAACTTTGAAACAGGCAATAGTCACCTGTCCCAATATTTGGGACTTTTGGAATGGATATTATGCTTGTCAATGTAATTTGATGCAGTGGTTTGCAACCTATGGTTCATCACGCAACATCGTCATTTTTTTAATAATAATATTATTGGACATTTATTTCAGTTTAAAATGATCTCTCTCTCTCTCTCTCATGTGCTGTTGACTTTAAATACTCTCTACACTCTACAGCTTTATCGGGCAGTGATAAGCGCAGGGGGAGTGACTAGGCACCTAGACGATACCACAAAATACTAGAGGGACAGAAGGGACACACTCAAAATCATTTAAATCAATTGCGACTCTAGCTCCGACGCAATAAAGTGCAATTCAGGTCGCGCAGCGCCTAACTAATTATCGTTATATTAACATACCAGCTGCCTCTTTTTCTATCGCGTATTTCTCTATGTGTGCTCTTTGTACCGCCAAGACGGGCGTCTTGTTGCATCAGCGGAGTGTGCCAGACCTGACAATACGAACCTCGGCTTGGGTCGTCGCCAGAATACGTGGGGTGAGACTTGCTCTGGCACCCCAATAGGAAATTATCCTAGAGCCTAGAAGCTCAATCAATGGTGTGATCTGTTTGATTATTTGTTGAGAAACTAACCGATCTGAGTGATCTCACCAACGAGATCGAAGTCTTAAAAGACTAAA
Source organism: Hemistola chrysoprasaria (assembly GCA_947063395.1). NCBI lineage: Eukaryota > Metazoa > Arthropoda > Insecta > Lepidoptera > Geometridae > Hemistola > Hemistola chrysoprasaria. Next base: position 13,444,586 of record OX346725.1, read on the forward strand.
TGTTTGAAATTTTCGTTGCCTAACGTCAGAAGTATAGAACCAATCATAGTTCTTGACGGTGAAAGACTCAATATTGACAATGCAACTTTGTTCCTTGGCATAAATATAGACTCTAAACTGCAATGGAGCACTCATATCACCGAGCTCTCAGGGAAACTAAGCTCTGCAGCTTACGCGGTTTATAAAATTAGGCAAGTAACAGATGTAGCCACGGCGAGATTAGTGTACTTTGCATATTTCCATAGCTTGATGTCTTATGGGATTCTGTTGTGGGGGTCAGCCGCAGATATAGAAACTATCTTTATACTACAAAAACGTGCGATTCGTGCCATCTATGAGATGCGTCCACGCGAATCCCTGAGGGCATTATTTAAAGATATAAACATACTGACCCTACCATCCTTATACATTTATGAGAACATCATGTATGTGCGTAAAAATTTACATAAATTCAAATTAAATAGTGACCTTCATAATTTTAATACTAGGAATAAACACAAAATAGCTGAACCTAGCTTTAGATTATCTAAAACAAATAAAAAGACATTCTTGGGAAATAGTGTACGTTTCTATAATAAAATCCCCAAAGAGATAACTGGGCTCTCAGAGGGTAAATTCAAAACCTATATAAAATCTACTTTACTAAAGAAGGCTTATTATAAAATCAACCAGTACATAGAGGACAAAGATGCTTGGAAACTTCTGCATAGCCGCCTCGCGGCACCTTCAAAGAAAACGAATGTAAGCAAACCAAATATTGTGAAACTATCTGTTGAAAAAATTAAGCCCTACATGTTTCTTGTGCGTTCTTCTTGTAGAGGTATCTTTCCAAACGCACGGTAGACTCAGTACTGTTTATCTTCATTGACGTACAAGTGTACAAAAGTGATTATGACCTATTTGTAAACATAAACATGTACTTGTATGCGGTGACTTTAACATTGATATTTTGTCAGATTCTCCAGATAAAACTAATTTGACTAGTTTATTTAAGTCCTTCGGTTTGAGTTACCTATTCTCTGAGCCCACAAGAGTTACAGTTACCTCATCGACCTGTATTGATAATATCTTTACCAATTTCGAAAGTAGGAAGCTATCAATAACGGGTGGAGTTAGGTCTGACCACAAGGGTCTCTCACTAGAATTTATAAGTGAAAAATCAAAAGAAAAACCAACAATTGAACATAGGCCCCTAACAACATATAAACTCGAAAAGCTTAGGAATAATATAGAAATAAAACTGGAAAATGTCGCTGTCTCTGAGGAAGACCCTAATTTCAATTATGAAAACATATTTTCTGTAATAAGTAAGGAGTTCAATGAGATATGTCCCAAAAAGAAATTACACTCGAATGGGAAACTAGAATTTAGTGATTGGGCTACCAAGGGTATCAGGAAAAGTAGAGATAATATGTATGAGTTATATAGGGATAAAGCCCATTCCAATTCAGAATCATTTCATGAGTATGTTAAATGTTATTCAAAAATTTTTAAAGCTGTGTGCATCCAAGCAAAAGCCATAAATATTAGAGACAAAATTCGCAAATCAAGTAATAAAATTAAGACGGTTTGGAAAACAATAAACGTAGAAACAGGTAAAGATAAATGTAGAGATTCTGAATATAAATTATTAATTAATAATGAACACATTACAAATGTTGAGGAAGTCGCTAATATTTTTGTCGATTTCTTCTCTAACATAGCCCTGAACGCGACCAAGTCACTTGATTCATCCCCAGACTTGGCGGAGGCTTTTCTTAAAGAAAACTTCCAACGCACCATACCTGAATTTTCGTTTGAACACATCTCATTAATTGATATCAAAAAGACGTACAAGAGTTTAAATGTTAAAGCTTCTGAAGATCTATGGGGTCTATCTGTAAAAATGCTAGATTCTATAATAAACACAATTGCTCCTTACTTAGCAGACTTATTTAACCTATGCATAGATAAAGGCACGTTTCCAGAACTAATGAAAATAAGTAAAATCACTCCTATCTTTAAATCGGGAAGTAAGACAGATCCCTCAAACTATAGGCCAATCTCTGTTTTGCCAGTATTAAGTAAAATCTTTGAGAAATTGATGCTAAACCAACTGCTGTCACATTTCAATAGAAATAGAATATTGCATTCAAACCAGTATGGTTTCACCAAATGCAGATCAACAACCGATGCAGGCTGTCATCTCATGACTCTTGTCTTGGAGGCTTGGGAGAGTTCACAAGATGCCATTGGAGTGTTTTGTGACCTTTCCAAAGCATTCGACTGTGTAGAACACTGCACGTTACTGCGCAAGTTAGAAGTATATGGAATTCATGGGAATGCCCTGAACCTGGTGGAATCATACTTGTCTAGTAGGCAACAGAAGGTTAGCGTCAATGGTATCACATCTGCTAGTTCTCCTGTCAAGATGGGAGTCCCACAGGGATCAATTTTGGGTCCTTTCCTGTTTTTGGCATATATTAACGATTTGCCTTACATGGTCCACGGTCTAGCAGATATAGTTCTATTTGCCGATGATACGTCATTGATTTTTAAAGTTGATAGGAAGGATACTTCACTAGTACATGTTAATAATACTTTAGCAAGTATATCCAGATGGTTCACAGCAAACAATCTGTTATTGAATGCGAAAAAGACTAAATGTTTGAAATTTTCGTTGCCTAACGTCAGAAGTATAGAACCAATCATAGTTCTTGACGGTGAAAGACTCAATATTGACAATGCAACTTTGTTCCTTGGCATAAATATAGACTCTAAACTGCAATGGAGCACTCATATCACCGAGCTCTCAGGGAAACTAAGCTCTGCAGCTTACGCGGTTTATAAAATTAGGCAACTAACAGATGTAGCCACGGCGAGATTAGTGTACTTTGCATATTTCCATAGCTTGATGTCTTATGGGATTCTGTTGTGGGGGTCAGCTGCAGATATAGAAACTATCTTTATACTACAAAAACGTGCGATTCGTGCCATCTATGAGATGCGTCCACGCGAATCCCTGAGGGAATTATTTAAAGAAATAAACATACTGACCCTACCATCCTTATACATTTATGAGAACATCATGTATGTGCGTAAAAATTTACATAAATTAAAATTAAATAGTGACCTTCATAATTTTAATACTAGGAATAAAGACAAAATAGCTGTACCTAGCTTTAGATTATCTAAAACAAATAAAAAGACATTCTTAGGAAATAGTGTACGTTTCTATAATAAAATCCCAAAAGAGATAACTGGGCTCTCAGAGGGTAAATTCAAAACCTATATAAAATCTACTTTACTTAAGAAGGCTTATTATAAAGTCAACCAGTACATAGAGGACAAAGATGCCTGGAAACTTCTGCATAGCCGCCTCGCGGCACCTTCAAAGAAAACGAATGTAACCAAACCAAATATTGTGAAACTATCTGTTGAAAAAATTAAGCCCTACAAGTTTCTTGTGCGTTCTTCTTGTAGAGGTATCTTTCCGAACGCACGGTAGACTCAGTACTGTATCTTCATTGACGTACAAAAGTGTCAGATTATGACCTATTTGAATAAATGTGTTTGAGTTTGAGTTTGAGTTTGAATAAAGCTGTTTTGAGTTTTTTTTTTTTAGTTTTCTTTGGCGAAGCCGGTGTTGTGATTGTGTCTATTGGCGGATCTGGTATCCAGCACCAGTGATATAACGGTAGGGTATTATTAATAACAGTAGGGCTTCAAATTATGTTTTGGTTTTCGATTCTTATGAATATTAATCACAATTAGTAATATTAAGCATCCTAGGACTAGTGATTAATAGTAACGAGTAACGACCTATATAAAGCTCAAAATTTTATGAATTATAAATTATGACAATCAATTTTATGCGCATCAACAGGGAACCCACCCCTTCGTTATAGTATCTATATGAAAATACTACAAATCTTAGTACTCTAGGTCAAGCGGCTTAGGCTATATCTATCCGTAAACCACTAAAAAAAACCTTATATTATTGTCGGTATTATAATATGCATATGCGGTATTTATATCTAAAATAATGTAGCGAGACTATTTTCTTTTTTACAAAATTCATCAAAAATATTTTGCTCCTCTGTTCTTATAAGTCGGTGCTAAATAAACACCGGTATTTTATTATTATAGCTGACTACAATTTGCCAGAGTTTTAAAGAGGGATTATAACAAATCTTAATTTATAGGTATTAGTATTATTTATGTCTTTATTATGACATTAGTACAATTAGTTAATATCATCCATATCATTCATAATATGGCTTTTATGCCTATGGGTGTAGATGCTAATATCCATTAAAATGTGTTAGGCACCTGACAGCAGCTTAGGCGCTCGGCATATTTATTTATTAACTAGCTGTGCCCCGCGGTCTCACCCGCGTAGACATCGGTCCCGTGGGAATATCGAGAAAAAAAGTACCCCGTGTAGTATTCCAGGGTCTAAGCTACCTACATTCCAAATTTCAGCCCAATCGGTTCAGTAGTTCTGGCGTGAAAGAGTAACAAAGATCCATCCACGAATCCATCAATCTAACCAAAACCGCGCTAGATGGCGCTGGAGGTGGGTTAGAATACGCAAGCGTTTTATTCACTTAAACTCCTAGAACAAGAATATTTAGTTTTTAGTTCCGTAACCGGAACTAAAAACTAAATATTCTTGTTCTAGGAGTTTACAATGGAGTTCCGAAAAGTAACGCCAACTTCAATCAATTATTTTGTTCACTTGTTAAAAACATAAGCTTTTTACATTGTGCTGATATTTGAGATTTATAATATTATTAGGAAGTAGGTACAAAGGAATGTCGCCACGTCTTATCAGGGCTGTTTTTAATTAATACTAGCTGTGACCCGCGGTTTCACCCGCGTAGTCTTCGTTCCCGTGGGAATATCGGGATAAAAAGTACCCTATGTGTTATTCCAGGGTCTAAGCTACTTACGTACCAAATTTCAGCCCAATCGGTTCAGTAGTTTTGGCGTGAAAGAGTAACAAACATCCATACATACATCCATACTTACAAACTTTCGCCTTTATAATAGTATATATATTAGGATATTAGGATGATGTCTGTCAGTATTTGCATGAAAGCTGACAGAGTTTAATTTTTTCTTAAAAATTTTGGGATATTAATTTATAGAATGGGTTTATTATTGCCGGAGAGCTTATTATTGCGGAGCTGGGTGAAACGAAACATCTATCTGGTATATTATAAGGATTGTGTCAATTTTTTCAGTTCTCTTGTGTCTCATAACCTATGAAGAAATTTGTGTAAGCAGGGTTGGTCGACTTTCGAGACGAAATATGCATAATATCTGATTATCTCAATTTCATGATAGGCAACCTTAGCTATCTCGAAAGACTCCCATTTGTAACCGATATCAGGGTGTAGGGTTACCACAGCACTGTTGCAATATCACTTTCACAGTCTAGTGGCCGTCTAGTTTGATAATAATGTTGTAAGGAGTTGTTCTGCTTATTATAAAGTAGAACGAAATCGATCCTATCTCATTTTATCAGAAATCTATGATTGTTATCTTGATATTAGGTTCACGCCTACACTTATTGTCGATAAATACATAAAAAGGTCTACCTTAAAGTTTACTACTTTAGTTTACTACTTATTTTGTACTTTTCGCTGTTTCTTCAGAGTATATCCATTCTGTAGAAGGCCAGAACGCAACCAACCAACGGAGTCTCTAGATTGAAATCCATAGTTTGGAGTGCTTATTCCGATCTATACAAGATTATTTTGTAATGCATAACATAACATAACATAACATACATTCACGCCTTTTTCCCGAAGGGGTAGGCAGAGGTGTACCCAGGACTCAGTCCCATAGTAGATACACCCACATTTCGCCAGTATGTTATTGGTCCCATGTAATAGGGGGCGAGCCTATTGAGATAATTCCTAATGGAAATATCCAATATTTAACACTTTGCCTGACCTGGGGATCGAACCCGGGACCTCTTGATTGGCAGTCAAGCATGCGCCTTTTACGCCACCGAGGCAGTCACCGAGGCAGTTTTGTAATGCATGCTAGGTATATCATGGAAAAAGCCAGTAATTTAGGCCACTACAAAGGATACACGAATATTTGTATACAAGAGTAGTATACTACTCTTGTATAGATCTATTTATATAGATCTTGATTAAAAAGTGATTTTCAACTTTTGCGGGAGAAGATAAGATTCCTGAGAAGAAGCCCCAAGGGCTTATAAGAAAAATTTCATAGTTTACTTCCAAAAATCCCAGTTTTACTCGCGTGATTGGACGTTCACTACAAAAAACAGTAAAGTTTATAAACAATAATAAAATGATAGGGACGTACTCATCTAAATATCTTCATCTAAATATCAAGATATAAATATATCAAATAGGCTATAGGTATTCGGAGGAAACAGGGGAATACAAATCATCGATTTAGTAATTTTTTTTTTTTTAATAAAATAGGCTTACGTTATACGTTTGACCTCAATCTCGCTTGATGGAAGGCAAAGATGAGGCCTAAGATGGTACACGTTTGCCTAGAAGTTGCCTGTTCACTTTGGCCTTAAATATGTCCAGATTATAGCGTTCCGTAAAAACCGACCTCGGCAGAGAGTTCCACTCCTTAGCCGTCCGCATAATGAAGGAAGGATGTTCCACAGGATTGTGTCAAACTGCTAAGAGGTCCTTTATACTGTTAAGTTACAATGTTAGGCATACTCACCGTACTTAGAGCATGCGGCAATGAACCTACCAAGAAGTAGGTACCTACCTATTCTAATCTCTCCAATCCTCTGCCACATTATTTCACTAAATCCATGCGCAATTCAGTATAGCCTTGTTTATTCGCATAATATTTAGTTAGAAACATATGTTAGTTATAATAATATTATCAAGAGCATCCGGCATTACTGTAGCTGTCGAGGAGTTACAATATTATATTATCTGCAATATTTGACTTGATGTTTATATTCGATCGTAGATGTTTCAAAAAGGAGTAGTGTGAGACACTAGATTATAATAGCAAAGTTATAGGTACTCGTAACTTGGCAGAAATGCATTGTTGCCTGGAAGAGATCGCTCTGAGCGATAAGGCCACCAGTTGTTACTCTTTCTAGTTTTAAGTTTTCTTTTTGTTATTTTTTGTATTATTGTGGTACCAATAAAGAGTTATCATTCATTCATTCTTTTCTTATTTTATTAGTTATTTTATTTATTAATTTGACATTCTTTGTAATTTTATTTAGTGATTATTGTTTGTGATTTTATTTTATTATTATTATATTTGACCTGTACCTATTATATTTCAAATACAATTAATTAATTGTTTATGAATAAATGACAAAAAAAAAATTCAGAAATGAAAATTAAAATAATAACACAACATTACGCCTTGTTTCTCCGAAGGGTTTAGTAGGGATGTACCCATAGTTCTGTACTCCCACACTACGCCAGTTATTTTTTTTATGTTCCATTTACCTATAAGGAAGCGAGACAACAACCACAAGTTGCCAACAACCGGGCACAAGTACAGACTGTTATTGACAAATTGAAACACAAGTATGTATACCTTAACAAATAATAATAATAATAATAATATGGGACAACTTCCACACAAGATCATCTGGTCCCAAACTAGGCTAGAAGCCTATACTATGGTAACCAGATGACTGATATACATACTTATATAAGCTTATAACACCCAGACACAGATCAAACAAACATGTTCATGCACACAAATGTTTGACCTGGCCGGGGATCGAACCTGGGCCCTACGGCACAGAAAGCAGAGTTACTACCATCTGAGCCAACGAGGCTGTCGTATTCAAAGACAAAGTCGCAATGATTAAAAGTCTTAATCATTGCCACTTTGTCTTTGTGAATAGATCGAGTTTTTCTTTAACCATTTTAATGCTTGAATTTCAGTATTGTAACCACTGAAACAAATAATTTCTTCTCCTCCGTAACCGAATAAGGTAAGTGGATAATCGTTACATCTAAAATAAACTCCAGAAAACGTGTACCATCTGGCATCACTTTCTCCAAGCGTATTAATCCAAACTATTTTAATTACTACTTGTAAAAAGCACTAATTGGTCATCACTCAACGTAAAAACTTCGGCAGCGTAAACTTCTATGACATAAATCCGCTGGCACCTCTGATCAATGACATTTTAGAATAGATATGTCATGTTATATCAACATTCATGAACAGGAAAGGGGTCCTCTTAGCAATTTGACACAATCCTATGGAAAAATAATCAAATTGTTTTGTATTCCCCTGTTTCCTCCAAATATAGTAAACCTTTTTGAAATATTTATATTCAGATAATTTATAGATGAAATAAACTATGTCCCTATTATGCTTTTGTTCATAAACTTTTAATTTTTTTGTAATGAACGTCTAATCACACGAGTAAAACTAAAATTCTTAGAAGTTCACCCTGAAAAAAAAACGAGATTACATAAAATATAAAATAAAATTATAGGGACATCATAGTTTTTTGCTTCACTATACAAAATATCAGATAAATTTATAGAATGGACTAATTATATTCGGAAGAAACAGGGGAACAAAATATAGATTTGGTAATTTTTTCACAGGTTTGTGTCGAATTTCTCGTAGGTAGGCTCGCCACAACATTTATTTGATGCGAAATCTTAAAAATTTGTTTGTAGGCTTAAAACTATTTCACGCCAAAACTACTGGACCGATTGGGCTGCAATTTGGTACCATAATGTTTTCAAGTAAATGAATACGTGACCAAGTGTTACGCACATGGTAATTTACCAAAACCCTAAACAAGGCCTAGAAAACTGAATTGACACGAAGAATACGATAGAGAGCAATAATTATAAAAAAAATAATGTTTTTGGAGACATGAATAAAAAACATATTGCAGTAAAACATCTCGTCTATGATATTTAAAATATCATTGCCGCTGATACTTTACATTTTCATTTCTAGCCTCTAAATCGACTGAATAAGGGACAAAATCGCTTATCACACACGCAGTTACTAAGATTATGAAATTGATTAACTCCCCATCTATCTCTTAATCAATGTGAACCCGATGGAGTCATGCATGTATGTTTATTTTATTAATAACATTTGTTTAGGGTATCTCGTGTGAGGTTTTAGTTGCATAATGTGTCGTATAGCAATTAGCATGTTTTGATGGCTTTTAAATCTGGCGCCGCCGTCTGGGTTCCGTAGTATTAGCCATTGACTATATACCCAGATAGAGGAGTCAGCTATGCGGTTCCAAATTTTAATTTTCCAAATTTACTGAACGGAGCTGAACGGTTCTCATACGAAATCGTGATTTTCTATGGATAAAAGCTAAACAGAGCTGAATATGTGTGATAAGGTCCTGGCTTCGATTCCCAGGTTAGACAAAAAGTGTTATTGAATTTTAAATTGAAAAGGAAATGGGCTTAGAATCCAAGGAAGCTAGGCTCATAAAACCTTACATTATATATTATCTTAAATTGCCAGAAGAATGCTATTCGCAATAATATTCGTAAACATAGTTAATAGCACTCTTATTATATACATAGGGCTTCAGAAACAATGAGTCCCGAGAGACAATGCCGTGGAACCCAGATGGAACATTGCCGCATGCGCTTGCTCTCGGAGCGGGGCAAGCAACATGTCCCGTGATACGTTAAATGTTGCTGAACTTGTTGCGGGACGCTTTGCAACATAAACAGCAGCAACGCGTAGATTAAATGTTGCGCGTCATGTTGCGGGATATAAGGTAGTTAATCCGTGGCTTTAAGCTCTGCCGGAAGGAATAAATGTGTTTATGTGTAAGACGTAAATATCTTACCATTCAGAGACTGCAAGTGGCATGTCGTAATCCCCCTGAATTAAGCTCAATAAATCTGAGATTAAGTGAAATTATATGTTTTGCGTAGGCCGCCTTTACGTATAATAGAAATTTTTAACTTTTATTTGCAAGTTAGTATCACAAATTTTTATAATTCTTTATCTGATGGAGAAATTCTTAGCAGAAGCACTACTCCAAAACTACTTCACAAAAATATTATCTAAGTAGTACATATTTTTGAGCGTAGAGTTTTAATGCGATATTGAAAATAATTATAATGGATTTTTGCATTAGCTATAGGGATAATTATATTTGGAGGAGATCTATGTCCAACAGTGGACTTCCTATGGCTAAGATCATGATGATAATGATTTAGTCATTCACACTGGTCCTTATTAGATTCCCCTTTTCCCATCTTAAAGTGAGTTTTAGATAAAACTAAAAATTATAACTAAACTAGATATGGCTCCCGGTTTCACCCGCGTATAGTCTTCGTTCCCGCGGGAATATCGGGATAAAAAGTACCCTATGTCTTATTCCAGGGTCTAAACTATCTACATAGCTAATTTAAGCCCAATCGGTTCAGTAGTTTTGGCGTGAAAGTGTAACAAACATACGTCCATCTATGTGATATTCAACTCTCGCGACATTTTCAAGGAAACCAGTCTTTCTGCCCAAGAATCATACCAACTCTACAAAAATATTAACGATAGAATTTGATATGTTTACTAAATGTTTTCTTACTAATCTCATGCTACAAACGCCTCCATGAATGAACCACGGGCTTAATAGTTTACCGACAAACAACCTTATCGTAATCAAATTATTCTGTTTCCTGAACTTAACTGATTGAGCGTTAAGTTTTCTTATTATGGTAAGGTTAAACGATTTGATATTAGCAATGTAGGTGATGCTTGCGAAACGATATCTTAATATAGGAAGCTAGGATCAAGTAAATACAAACAAACAGATTTTGATTTATTATTTTGTAAAGATATGGACATACTATAGATTTAATTTGTATGTCTAAAAATATAAGTTGTATGTTTTTTATATCCGATTTTGTTGAATGTGGTTTCACTCGAATTATTTTTGTAGTGCAAGTGATAGAACTAAATTTATTCTATATATAGGTAAGCTACTAGAGAATATTAGAATAATTTTAACCCACCATTTAAAATTTTGTGAGTTTATTATATATAGACTGCCTCGGTGGCGTAGCGGGCGCATGCTCGACTGCCAATCAAGAGGTCCCGGGTTCGATCCCTGGGTCAGGCATAGTGTTAAATATTGGATTTTTCCATTAGGAATTATCTCAATAACTGCCTGGAGTCTGGAACTGTGCCCGGTAGATGGCAATAGGCTCGCCCCCTATTACATGGGACCAATAACATACTGGCGAAATGTGGGTGTATCTACTATGGGACTGAGTCCTGGGTACACCTCTGCCTACCCCTTCGGGAAAAAGGCGTGAATGTATGTTATGTTATGTTTTATTATATATAAAAAAATGTAAATTTATCAAATCAAAATTAACGGTGTATTCTATAGTACAAGTTTTTTTTGCCAACATGTAATATAGGGATCATATATTTTAATTTTTTTAAAGAGGTATAATATTTTAATCTCGTTTAACAAACAACCATTGATTGATAAGGCTGTGGTCCCATTTGGCCATCTCGTTTGCCACTAAAAATGTTGAGCAAAATAGATGAAAAGTCAGTGTAAACTGAATTTTATCCCATCATCATCATCCAACCGTTAGAAGTCCACTGCTGAACATAAGCCTCCCCCATAAGGGGGATTGTTGCCAATACTCGCCACGCTTGGCAGGCGGGTTGGCGAGCGCAGTTTGATGGATTTACGCAGAGGACGCTGCTGCCCGTCCTCTGGATCCTATAGCCCTTAGCCGGCTCTTACGGCAACCACGGGGAGAGAGGGTGAGATACTATTCTAAAGCCGGTTACCCCACGGCAATCTAAAGCCGGTAACCCCACGGCAAATTATCCCATCAAACCACTGCAATTGACTACAAGCGACATAACAAACTGATTTAGATATAAAATTACGTGAACGATATCTTCAGCGTTTCAATTAATAATTATGTATATATATAGATAGATAGATAGATAATACTTTACTGTACACCACACTTATAGAACTAACACAAAGGATATAGAGAAACTATACTTAATTGTACAAGCGGCCTATAGCGGGGTATGCACCTACTCTTGACTAACTTACTCTTTCATGAATGAACTATTTAGCCAAATGGGTCCGTAACATAAGATAATATGCACCTATTGGCATTTGCACGGCTTTATCTGACGCGTGGGCGTCTTGTCTAGTTCAATAATAATAGCCGTCTCTAACGCGATAGCCAATTAGGTATCGGATTATGTTCAGGATTAACTTCGATTTATGGGTTAATCAAATATCGCAGGTTTTATCAGGAAATGATTAGGTACATTTATTACGTGAAATATATATATGCTTTTTAATCGAGAGTTTTTTTACATTAGCGCTTAAATCGAAAAATTTGCAAATGTATTTGATGTATCCCTCGGTAAAATATGTATTTGAAATTTCATCCGTATACACTTAATAATCATCAATTCAGTCACAGGACGTCCACAGCTGCACAGCTGTTTAGGACCTTTTTTAGATCGTCTGTCCATATGCTTCGTTGTCATAAAAATATTCGGATTACGTCAAAAAACGTGGTTAAATCGTCCTAGCAAAAAACCCTATATCCGGCATTCCTGTGGTCCCAAACTCAAACTCAAACTCAAACAGATTTATTCAAATAGGTCATAATCTGACACTTTTGCACGTCAATAAAGATAAACAGTACTGAGTCTACCGTGCGTTCGGAAAGATACCTCTACAAGAAGAACGCACAAGAAACTTGTAGAGGGCTTAATTTTTTCAACAGATAGTTTTACAATATTTGGTTTGGTTACATTCGTTTTCTTTAAAGTCCCATCTATCTTTTTATCAAAAACCATCAAAATTTGACTATTTAGTTGTGATAACGTACCAGACAGACATACTTTTACATGAATAACAAAGGTACAATCACGCCTTTTTCCCGAAGGGATAGGCAGAGGTGTACCCAGGACTCAGTCCCATAGTAGGTATACCATATTTCGCTAGTATGTTCTTGGTCCCATGTAATAGGGGACGAGCCTACTTCCATCTACCGAGCACATGTCCAGACTCCAGGTAGTTATCGAGATAATTTCAAATGGAAAAATTCAATATTTAACACTTTGCCTGACCTGGGCATCGAACCCGAGACCTCATGATCGGCAGTCAAGCTTGCGCCCACTACGCCATCGAGGCAGTCGGTATGAAGTTACTTTTACATTTTTGTAATATTAGTAAAGTTTTTTAAAACAATTATTTCAAAGTCTTCTCTTGTTTTCCTACACATTAATTTTTTTTTTGTAAAAAGTGTGTTTTGTTCCTGTGGTGTGTAATAGTCCTAACACCTTTTGATCGTTTCTACCTGATTACGCAAACACAAACATTATGAAACGGGTCGAAACGAAAGATTTATCTAACGGTATAGTAAATATAGCAAAAAACGTGTCAGTTTATCTGTCAAACATGCGAGGAAATAAACTGACTTGTGGGCAGAATATTTATAGCTTCATTTGATACTAAAATATTATTATGATAACATTTAACGCTATAATGCCTATTTTTATAGTCAATTTTTGTCGTTTAACCGCATTTATTCCCTTTATTGATGTCGAAAGAACCATATGAAAGACTTTAAAGCTTATACAGACAATAATAGCTCTTCCTAAATGCATTAACAAGCAGACATTTTTTATAAATCGCACCTGAAATTTAACGATCGCTTTTCGATAGGATAGGAAAATGTACGGCCTACGGTCGACCTGATAAAATTGACTCGATCACCTACGTTTTTTTTTTTTTTTTCTCTTTTCTCGTTAAGGCGCGGTACAAAGTAAATTCACCCTCTCGCTCACGTACCCACATTTTTGAAGATATAAAATATACTACATGTAATTACGTCTAATAAAGACAACTACGAACAAGAAAATAACAATACAAAGATTCAGTAAAAAATCCAATTTAATCCAAACAAGTTTTCAGTACCTTTTCATTTTTCTAAGTTTTTTTTTTTTTAATCTTTGTAGAAAACTCGTTCTTTAAACCGATCAATATCCAGCATTTGTTGGTCTCTCTATCCACGACGAAATTGGCAAAGTTGAGCCCGCACAAGCCATTAAAAACAAGAAGTTAATAATTAGGGTGTAACGTTATTCGGCGAAAGGGGGTATGTGGGTGTATAAGTAGAACGTTACTATGTGTAAAGATTAAACAAAAACTCGGATAGTGATCAGTCGGCAGGGCCCCTGGACCTTTGGGAGTAAGGGCCGTGCCTTTGATACACTTGGTGCCGGCCTAGTCGGTGGGTAAGGATTGCGAATTAAAAAGCTTGGCTGATGACTACAATATAAATTTAATTTTCAATAAAACAATGATCGATAACAAAATACTAAAACTAGCGAGGAATCTTAACTTCTTATGTACTAACAAATACCTTAAATTGAAGCTAATGATAAAGGGGTCGCAACACGCGAGGGGCCCGCCCTAAAGTTACGGGGGCCCGTCCTGTAAATCGGGGCCCAACTATCTAGGAACGCTAGGGCGCTAGGTTTAATATAAATAGCTTGTTTCTAAACAGGGTACGAGCCTAGATGTACATATTCGGGCCTCGACTACAGGAGCGGTGTACGCCGAGTACAATTTAATATGAAACTTAACGATTAACTAAAGTACTATTAATAACTCTTAAAACCTCGACTCGATCCGTCGCCGGGTAAGCCTGCCGTAGGCTCAGGGAAGGAATAATAGTGTTTCTATGATTATTAATTTTTGAATAAAACTTGGGTACCGTTAGGATCCTCAAAATGGCGTAATAGAATACCGCGCAATCTCGCGGAGAAGAAAGGTCGGCGGTTGTTCGACCTTCCGTCGACTGAGCTCGCTCGCTACGGTGTCAGGGCGATCGCTATGGTCTGCAGACGGAGATCATCTCCTTGGGCTCAGCTCACCGCAATAGGGGTACGGGAAAAACCCGCTTTTTGCGGGTTCTGGAATTCCTGGCGGATAAGTATTTGCAGCCAGATGCAAAGCGGCGGCGCCGAAGAAAAGATGCCGTTCTTTTCATTTTTGAAATCAAAAGTCGCTTGAGGGAAACAGTTTTGTCCCCACCCTGGGCACAGAACACATATACAAGAAGAAGTCCCACTACGTACTTCAGATTTGCGTACACGAAGCGACGCTAGCGTTACCAACGCTTCGCACTGGAACTATTCAGTAGCGCGGGAGATTTAATATTTCTAACTTAGCTATAGGTACCTACCAATATTATATGTCTATATTTACTTCTATATCTATTCATGACATACGCAAAGGGTAAAAAATAAGAGCAGGTATTAGAAGTAGTCTTTATTCAGATGAAAATAAGGTAAATCTTATATTACACAACATCTTTCTAGAAGGGGTTGGCCGAGGTGTACCCAGAACTCAGTCTCATACTAAGTATACTCCCACATTTCGCCAGTATGTTATTGGTCCTATGTAATAGAAGGCGAGACTATTGCCATTTACTGGGCACAGTTCTAGACTCCAGGTTGTTATTGAGATAATCCCTCACGGAAAGATCCGATATTTAACACTTTATCTAACCTAGGCGTCTTTTTCGCACAATCGCAATAATAGAGTCTATGATCTCGTTAGCACAAGAACAAAACTTTCTATAGCACAATGTAATAAAATACGAGAAACTTTACAAAACTTATTTCCACTAAAGATGTGCAAAGTGCAAATCAATGAAAAAGTGAAAATCGTAAATAAAAAACAGCACAGAATAAAAACAGCCATTTCTATTATCCGGTTGCCAGATGGCAAAAAAGAAATTCTTCTAACGCTGATTCAAGTAATCATAAGAATCTGAGGTCTAGATTTAACTAATTTGAACAATATATGTAATAAAATTATTAATAAATTTCATTACTTATTTCAAAAGTGTTTATTCTTTATTATTTCTATCTTCCGAATTAATTAAATAATTCCCATAATTTTGAATTCTACTAAAATGTTATATTTTCCTTAGTAGGGTCAGTAAATAGTGCTTTCTCTGTCGTTTTTAGAGCTCCGTTTCTTTTTAACATTTCCTTCGCCGTGTTGGCATTGGCCGGGAACTAAGCTGACACCCCCTGACCCTGGGTCTCACATGTTCCGTTTCACACATTACGCGCACTCCACACAAAACCCTACCTACGATGCTATCAGTACGAATTTCTAA
Organism: Hemistola chrysoprasaria; assembly: GCA_947063395.1. Taxonomy (NCBI): domain Eukaryota; kingdom Metazoa; phylum Arthropoda; class Insecta; order Lepidoptera; family Geometridae; genus Hemistola; species Hemistola chrysoprasaria. The sequence goes on from OX346725.1 coordinate 13,460,752, forward strand.
TATCTTTACTGAGGTTATAACTTAACTGTACGAAAAAATCAAAGTATCACGCTGTTTGTCACAGCGACTCATAGACTATGTCTACAAGTTGCGCAGATAACAAAATTAGTCGCCTATTAGGCTCTGGTCTACACGGTGTAAGTCCTGACGGGTGCGCTTTGTCTATTATGTTTTCTGTGGTAACAGTATTGTTTGTTTGACATTCACATCTTTTGGAGTATGACTGTCGTTGTCAATTCGCGCGTTTGTCAAGTGCCAACAGGTAGACTCATTTAGTCGAAAGTATAAAGTATTTTTGCATGATTTAATAATGGCCAATTAAAATAATATGAACGAATGTGATTCAGTGCCCGCTATAAAAAAGGTATGTTACAAGGGGTGCGCAGTTACCTGTCCAATTGAACAACTTTCAAAACAAAGAAATGGAGGAGTTTTGGCGGGAAGACGAAGAGTACAGTTTGTTAGATATTTTATGTGATCCTTGGACATCCAGTAAATAACTAAATCAATGGCATTAAAGCATTAATTATTTATTTCAGTAAATATAGAACACGATACATTTCTCTGCTTAGTTTAGAATGATGACAGATAGAATATGACATCTTGACTTAAAGAAATAAAATCACAACACGGTCGTTAGAGGTTGCTAGCTGTGTACCTACAGAGTTCATAAACCAACACAGTTTGGCTCCCTTTATCAATTATGGGTGCCTTTTCGAGTGTTTAACGTGTAATAATGGTGGAATATTACGTGTTGAGTGTTTTCGAAGACACACAAGTTCTTGGCAAGTGATGCGAGAGTTGAAATGTGATTTTTCGTGTTCCCACCAAAATTCCGGCAGCTTCTTGTAAAGACCACCACTTTGCTAGAGCTGTGACTTGACTGGGCTTGCCCTGACTCTGAATTGACTAAGTGACCATTTATGTAACTTGACACTGGCAAATACACTTACGTGTGAGTCCATGAATGTCCCGTGTAAGCAGGCTATAAATACAAAACTTGACACTGGCAATACATTCGTGTGGGTCCATAAAAGAAGAGAAAAAAACTACCTATCAAATTAAATAATTTTCAAAAGAAAGAAAAGGGTAAAGGGATATTTGCAAAAAAAAATCGACTTCGCATACAAAATGGATCAGCTGATGGGCAAATTTGTATTCACATTATTATGCTCCCCCCTAATATATTGGACCAATAACATTGAATTGTGCGAAGCGAATTATAATAATAATAATATGGGACAACCTCCACACACGGTCATCTGGTCCCAAACTAGGCTAGAAGCCTGTACTATGGTAACCAGATGACTGATATACATACTTATATACGCTTATAACACCCAGACACAGATCAAACAGACATGTTCATGCACACAAATGTTTGACCTGGCCGGGGATCGAACCCGGGGCCTGCGGCACAGAAAGCAGAGTTACTACCGTCTGAGTCAACGAGGCTGTGCTGAATTGTGAGTGTACCTACTATGGGACTGAGTCCTGCGGGTACATCTCTACCTAACCTTTCGGAAAAAGGCGTGATTGGATGTTATGTTTATGTATAGAAATTATAATCATCATCATCATCACCATCTCAGCCATAGGACGTCCACTGCTGAACATAGGCCTCCCCCTTAGATTTCCATCCAGTCCGGTTGTAAGCGGCCTGCATCCAGCGTGCTCCTACCGTACTTATCACATCGTCTGTCCACCTTGTGGGAGGACGTCCTACGCTGCGCTTACCAATCCGAAATTATAATGTAAATAAATAATTTGAATTTATACTCTAACAGAACGGGTTACCTCAATTACACTGCTCGAGTCAATTCATATGTGTTATGTGGACAACCCATACTGTCAGAGTTTCAGGTCGCCAAGATTCCTACAAGGCCTCCGACATAACCTAACGACTGCCCCCTGCATATCTTATAGGAAACTATAAGGACCTACAGTTTAGCGTGACATCCGAAACACGGTAGCGCTCAGATGAAAAGTCCACATGATGAGATTCTATCCAGGGACTATTTCCACTGGGCCACGGACCTTAAACCTTTGGTATGCCGGGATTCCAAACACAGAATTTTCAAGGTACCTCACGTAAACCCGCGTTCCGGAATGCAATGGGTTAAGGTTAGTAATTTTTTTTATGATAGTGAGTGATAAGACGAGCAAATCAGGTGCCTGATGGTAAGCATCATGATTGCCCATATCAGACACAGTGTAATGTAATGTACGCAATGAAAAACCTAGGCGAAGCGACATGCATACCATAGCAGTAAAGTCCGAGGTCTAGGTCACAATAAACTGATCAAAATATTTGTACATGTTTACGATGAGAGTAAACTGCCGTTTTATAGATAACGGTTCAGCAGTTAACTTTGTGCTGGATAAATCAGCTTCGATAGTCGATTTAATGGGCGACTTAAGTATTGTGTGGTTTTGAAAAGGTTTTGCATGGCGGCATCACTGAAATGATATCTACAAACTTTCTAGTACGTCTTTCATTCTCCATCGAGTTATTGAAAATGTGAATCGTTGGCCATTGAGCATTGGAAAGTAGGTACCTTTCGTAAACCTTTTTATTATGGAATGTGGGATGATATTGCTTTTTACTATTTTAAAACTTACATCGAATATTTCAAATGTAAATTAATGCAAAAGCAATTTTACGGACCAGGTGAAAACAGGACCCGGTGACAACGGAGCGGACCCTACCTACATACCTGATGACCTACTTCGTGACAAAGAAACTCTAAGACCTTGTTCACACTGCGACTTTGAGCTGCCGCGACAGGCGTTTTTGCGTAATTCAGGAGGCTCGGGTACACCGACTTCGGCGTAGTATTAGTTGCCACATCTGACAATTTCGACGGCGGTATCAATATATTATAATATATTACTTACTAATACTTACTAGCTGTGGCCCGCGGTTTCACTCGCGTAGTCATTGTTCCCGTGAGAATATCGGGGAAAAAAGTACCCTATGTGTTATTCCAAGGTCTAAACTACAAAATTCTAGCCCAATCGGTTCAGTAGTTTTATCGCAAAAGAGTAACAAACATCCATCCATCCGTCCACCCTCATAAGCTTTCGCATTTATAATATTAGTAGGAAGAACATGTTATCAGTTTCAGAGGGACCCTACATAATATGATGATAATAGTTTAATTAATTAGTTTAGTTAATTAATTAATTAATTAGTTATTTAGTTAATTAGTTTTTTAGTAATTTACTAGCAATTATTTACTAAAAGTATTTTAAGATACTTCATTAGAAATGGGTGCTAACCTAAACCTAATCAGGTAAAGCAGTCCACAAATAAAAAACATCCCAAACATAGAATTAAAACTAACAGATAAGTACATCTAATAAACAGATCTGATAACGGACGTGCCGACGTTCAACACAACTGTTCCAATATGAAAACAAACTCCTAAATAGGCGCATCGGAAATAGAATAACGAAATACGTACAGTACACCGTCTTGATTGAAATACGACGGATCCGACTAGTACATGGCTAGTCTTCTTTGGTATTCAGTCAAAGAATACGGCGCAGATATGACAATAGGTTAGTGACGGGCGATGTTACTATAGGTATAGTTTGTTTGCCGAGATAATTTCCTGACGCTTGCTGTTTTTGCAATTTCGAAGTCGCTCCAATATTTTAAAACGTTTAGTCACGCGCACTTAGCAAAAGCACTCGTTATTTTGTCCTTGTCTTTTATATGATCGTGTGGTAGAGATAACGCACAAGTTGGGTTGATAATCGCATTTGTATTGAATTCTAGCGACATCAGTAAAAATGTATGGGATTTAACATAACGTCGACACAATTTAATACGTTTTCTTTGAAAAATTTGTGCTAGGAGAAAAAAGTCTAATGAAACGCCATTCCTACAAATTTGTATACGAATCTTTTGAAAATGGAGTCACTAATAGATTACAGTTACTTGACGGATCAACAATGATTAACATGCGGGGGAAGGACTAATTTAATTATTAACACAATCCAACACTCCAAAATCATCAACTTTTTTATTCGAGAGCAATCGATAAAGCAGAAAAATAATATAGTAGTAGGCAATGTCCATTCTGTTAATGTTGTTATTCTCAATTCGATAGAAGATTGACTTCAATGGACTTCAGAAGTTTGTGTTACTCAGCTTCTGTTGTGCCTTGATTTATTAATTCTCGGTATTTATAATCAATTACAATATACACAAATAGAAAAAATAGCGTCAGCCGGTACTTTTTTTATTAAATTAATATTAAACATAGGGATGCAAAGTTCCTCAAGCAGGAGCGACACTTCGGTCATATTATTATTTATTTGTGAAAATGTCGATTAATTTATATTGTTATGCAACGATTGTAATCACGTTATTTAAGTCGAAACTACTCGAGCTAGTCTCCCGGCATATTCGATGTCCTAAATCAGGAGTACAACGAGACCGCGACGGTCACCAAAATAAGTATATCCAAAACCTAGACCGAAAACACGTTCCCGTTCACTGGAATAGCGGGATTATATACTTTATATCCTGGATATGCTACGGTAACGAGGACAACGCGGGTGAAACCGCGGGGCACAGCTAGTATTGACATAATTGGATCCTATGTGAGGTTAAATAACACAACATAACATAACATACGTTCACGCCTTTTTTCCCGAAGGGGTAAAATGCTCGACTGCGCATGCTCGACTCGATGCGCATGCTCGATTGCCAATCAAGAGGTCCCGGGTTCGATCCCCGGGTCAGGCAAAGTGTTAAATATTGGATTTTTCCATTAGGAATTATCTCAATAACTGCCTGGAGTCTGGAACTGTGCCCGGTAGATGGCAATAGGCTCGCCCCCTATTACATGGGACCAATAACATACTGGCGAAATGTGGGTGTATCTACTATCGGACTGAGTCCTGGGTACACCTCTGCCTACCCCTTCGGGAAAAAGGCGTGAATGAATGTATGTATAACACCCACTAATTAAGTACCTATCTGCTTATTGAGGTACATTATCGGGCCTATGGTGTGGCTGCGGCATGCTACTATGTCGTCCGATTTATTTTAATTGTTGAATTAGTTACAAATTGTTGACCCTATCAACACACAATAATATGAACCAATATTTAAATAAATATTTGAGCATTCATCAAATTCCAACAAAGGAATTTCAATTTAATATCAACGTGGTCATTGCTAAATCATTATAATTTAATGCAACAACTTAGTTCTGGAATTCTGATTAAATTCTATTTAAGTATAAGACATCCGGGAACAACAGATTTTGAAATTCCCTTCAAATAAGTCAAATTGATTGATTTTATGAGCACTTTCATAATGGAATAGATGTGAAACGCATTATCGCATTCTGTTTCTGGTTTCGTCTTTGATTTCGTATTTGGTTTTATGTTCCGACAATTTATTGTGTTTATTTAGCTTTTTCTAGAGTCAGACCCTACATAACATAATCATACATTCACGCCTTTTTCCCGAAGGGGTAGGCAGAGGTGTACCCAGGACTCAATCCCATCATAGTAGATACACCCACATTTCGCCAGTATGTTATTGGTCCCATGTAATAGGGGGCGAGCCTATTGCCATCTATCGGGCACAGTTCCAGACTCCAGGCAGTTATTGAGATAACTTCTAATGGAAAAATTCAATATTTAACACTTTGCCTGACCTGGGGATTGAACCCGGGACCTCTTGATTGGCAGTCGAGCATTCGCCCTCTACGCCACCGAGGTAGTCCCAAGTCAGACAAGTCAGTCAGTCAAGTGGTGGTAGTCAGACCCAAACCACGGTGGAAATATTATGCAGTACAAAGGGTATGCGAGATCTCCGAAAACGATGTCAAGAACACAGTGGAATGGACGTTAGAAAAATATTTTAAGTTCTAATAGGTACTTACACTTACCCTGGTGAGTGGAAGTTTTTTCTTTCGTCAGTTTTACATTGAATGACAAACCGAATATGGAGAGAAAAACCTCAGCCACGAGCGGGATTCGAACCACGCACCATTCCGCGTGGTGGGCACTCTACCACTTGAGCTACCGTGGACGTACTAGTCTATAAAAATATTACATTTGAAAATTTTCATTCCTCCATTACGAACGAAGCGGTTTGCCTCTTCCTTCATTATGCGGACGGCTAAGGTGTGGAACTCTCTGCCGAGGTCGGTTTTTCCGGAACGCTATAATCTGGACATCTTTAAGGCCAAAGTGAACAGACACCTTCTAGGCAAACGTGTACCATCTTAGGCCTCATCTTCGCCTTCCATCAAGCGAGATTGAGGTCAAACGTAAGCCTATTTTATATTATAATAATATATATATATTATAAAGTGAAATTATTTATTTCCAGCTAACATGGAAAATTAGACAATATATTATTAGTACCGCATGATCTACCAGCGCTCTGGCTTACCAATATTCAAATAAACATTGATACATTGATAGATTGAATTAATTTCTCATACAACATCAACATCAATCATTTAACAAAAATAATACCTAATAGTACTTCCTCTTTGCATGCAATTTTGCGGACGGGAGGGCGGTGCACTGTGCATGTTGTTTTTGACACTAAAAAATCGGCACTAATAACTAAATATTCTTGTCCTAGGAGTTTGCAATGGAGTTCCGAAAAGTAACGCCAAATTCAATATTTAGAATTCATAAACCTATAATAAAAAATAAAATACATTAATAAATAAGAAAAAATAAAGGAAAATTATTAGTAATTGATTTGATTCGAATACATTATCTATTCGAAACATATAAGAAAACCTTTTAATTTCAAACCAAACTAATCTAGGAAAACACATCACATTTACATCACACGGCTGAAACCTCAAACAGATAATCTTTAATATACATACATACTGCCATGTTTCGCTAAACCAGATCAAATTAAGCGCTACTTTATGCAAAACTCAACCTAATTAAAGGTTAAAAGGCGTTGGAATCTCGAATATTCTTATCTTAATTATAATGTTGAACATATGTTTACATTCTTTGATTATCCCATTGGTAAGATAAGAACACAAATTGCTATATTATACCACAAATGTTGTGTAATTAGTTACTGATCCTTGATTAAGTCGTAGCTAACTATGTATACGTATCTAGTTCTAAGCAGTAGTCTTATTGTAATATTAAACACTCATTTTGTATCTATATAATATGATTCAGAACTCTCGAGTGGCTATAAATAAATTCACTATATAAAACTTTTACCATTTATTATTAAGGGATAGATACAAGATGTATTTAGACACACAATATTTAATTTAATGGCTGTGGCTGCCTATCTTCCACCGCCAGCTAAACAAATGATGAACTAAACTAAGCTAAACTGCATTAAATCATAAATCATTTATCGGTACAGATCATTACATTATTTTTAATTTTGCGGCTTTTACATAAACACATAGTAGTATGATCGATATTATTGGAAAGAATAATAAGTATAAATTCTTGAAAGATGAGATTTTCTTTCTTAACAAAGTGTTTAATTATAACTGCACCTATATGATTGTAATTGAATATTTTTCTCTGACATCTCACATAAATTCTAATTTCTCTACAAAATATCGCTGCATAAAACCAAACCATAAACACGAACAAATATCTATAGTTGTCTTTTTCCTTTTTATAACCACTTAAACAGCCATAATTCCTAATTACCATACCATAACTCATCCTCACAGTAACCAATCTAAAAATAATGAATTGGCCTCTACCACGAAATGCCTTAGCCACCGCATCGCAGTTTATATCAATTAGTCGCCAAAATCTTTATTCTTAGTGAAGGCACGATTTATGGATGTTATTTTTTCAGTGAACCCGTCTGGATTCAAAAATAACTGAAAAATAATGTATATTGTCGCAAGATTTTTCAGGATTATAGGGATTTAACTTTAAAATACTTTAAGGACGATGATTTATTGCGCCAAAGGGTCGGTAAATTGCCTGTCTACCCTGGTTATGTCGGGCAACTGTTCAAACGAGACAAAACAAAACATTAAAATGTTTAATTATGCTACACATAAAGTAAGGCGTCCTTCTGGAATTTTATCGTTAGTGACAGTAAGTAATAAGGCATTTGATCATATTGCTTAAGAGTTTAGTAGGAGATATAAAATGAACGAAGCGGCATAGGTGCACTTCATATAAAATTTTAGATACCTAAGCAGTCATTAATGATAAAATTTAGCTATAATAAGCTCCAACACGTTAAGTTCTTTAAAATGGACATTAAAATGGAAAAGTCGGTGTTTGCTAAGGCATTATACTATGTCCAGTTTTCTTACTACAAAAAACTTTGCACCAAGTGCACCAAAAAGAAGCATCAGACACCAATAGAAAAAAAACACGATGCAGACAAAAGTAATCAAAGTAATGTATCGCCGATATGCTTGACGCTTGCCAAATACTATAGTGTGTAGAGAACACGGCGCCGGTAGAGACAGAGTTATTTCTGAATTCTAATATTTGACATGTCAGATCAAAGCTGCTAAACAACTCAATGCGGTACAATAAAACACAATTAACGATGAAAAAATGTCCGATAAAGACAACGCAGACGGAATAATGAGTAATAAGTTGTTGAACTTTAAATTGACAGCGAAGGAAAAATTGGGTAATCTAAATGCTGATAGCAATATTATATTGGACGTTGATATTAGAGCGTGAACATGCGATGCAAAAGTTGTAATAATAAGAGAGGAAACCTCTTAGGAAGAGTATATAGATATTATTAAAAAAAATTACAGAAGCTTCATCACTCTCTAACAAGACTTTGTTGCCAACTCAATGCAAAAAACTTTGCATGCAATAAATACCTAACTAATAAATATAGTAGACTGTCAACACTCCAGATTTACCAGAAGCAAACCCGAGTATTTGTTATTTCACAAAAAATAAATGATGTATTCAACAATAAAGTGGGTAATTTATTATAAAACCATCTGAAAGTCTAGACGCAGAGGCGGTGAAATAAAATGTCTAACGTAATTTGGTGAAAATTTTATGAAGACGTCTATTTATTATTATTTTAGTATTTGTTTTAGCTCATATTCTCTATAACAAATTCTCTAGATGTATTAGAACGATAACGAACGAAACTTGAACGTTATTTGTTATTGAATTTCAATTTGAATAGAGAGTTTTAACAAGTCTTAGATAGTTAGCCTTTGCTGTATTTGTAAAATAATGATTGGTTCTTATCTTATTTGCCAAATCATCTTTATTCTGTTACTGATTCATTCTTCTCTTCTTCTTCATAAGTTTTAAAGTCTTTAGTCATTTATTTTTAAAGGATATGATATAAAAAATAACACCGAGTTTATTGACTACTATATTTTATTTACGCCGTACGTTGTCATTTAAAACAGTTTTCATCTATACAATTATGTTTCTGAGACCCATACTATAAATTATCACGTCAATTTTTCTACCGCACAAAATTAACATTCGACAAAATTTCCATTGAACTAGTAAATCTTATAGGCCGTCAAATGAGGAGGCATCGACCGTTTAGTTTGTCAGTCTCAGGTGATATAGGGGTCATATGAAGCTAAATAAAAGACTGTCTGTGAGACTTTAGGACGCAGACACTATAATGACATCGTAAAGACGAGACCACCTTGGCGCGTGCCAACGTTGCATTCACGCGGTTCGTGAATGTGTTAGTTACCAAGAGTTCTGCGCGTTTTTCCTTGTTTTCGAGACGAACTGATCTTGAATTTTGTTCTTACATTATTGGTAGATATAACATTTTCTTATCACTGTATTCATGCTCTCAAATTTGACTATATTTGCAATGTAGGCCCAAACTAGATCGGCACAGCACGTCTAAAACTAGAATGAAAGGAGTTCATTCTAGTTTTTTATCCATAATCTCTGCCAGGCAGTAACCAAAACCTTTGCATATCATCCTCTATCACGCAATAATTCTTCGAAATATTTTTAAGGATCCATTTCAAACTTATTTATTAATAATAAACTATAGTATTACAAGGTCCCTTTGCCCCTCCCTTGCAAGGGCCTCTCCCAACACTGCAATATGTCACTTCGTGTGTAATTTACCTTATTCAAAACACTAAACAGATATTAGGCACGCGATAAATAAATTATTAGTGATATTAGCATCGGATGTCAGGCTTTATTGTATGTAACCAATAAATTATTGATAAATAATTATAATGTAATAATATACCTACTAAATCTAAATTATTATTCTTAATTTAAATTATTATGTAACATTTGCTTTAAATATAGTGACACTTTACATGATACAAAATATTACGAATATGATCATTCCTAAGACATTTATATTAGTTAAGAATAAATATATAAAACAGGCTCATATTATCTACATTCAAAATCATTATATAAAAAATCTGAAAGCTTGTAAAAAGCGTAAATTAAGAATTATTAGGTGTCAACCACACAACGTTAGAAACTAAAAAATCACGAAAAATAAACCTACTAACAGTACAAAATTAATTAAGACAACACTGCAAGTTAAAAGGGTTCTTTCCATCTTAACGACATCTATAAATTCATGAAACGACTAACTTCTAATCTATTACACGAATAAATATTGAAACAGGGAGATAATAAATAAAAGCAAATTATAACTGAATTGGTGCCATAAAATTTCACATTAAAAACCTAAGATCACACGAATCACGCGAGTAGATTTAATGACATGACACACGTAAGATGTCCACATTAGCCTAATGGAATACGAGAACCCAATAATACTAACTTACCTATTGTTATTTACGATATTTAAGCGAAAGCTGACAGAACAGTTGGTTGAGAAAATGTATTTGCGGCGAAAACAGGAATAGATGGATCGTAGTGGGGAGAGAATTATTGTCGATTAACAAACTTCTATTTAAACTCCTAGAACAAGAATATTTAGTTTTTAGTTCCGATTTTTAGTGTTAAAAACAACATGCACAGTGCACCGCCCTCTCGCCCACAAAATTGCATGCAAAGAGGAAATGCTATAAGGTATTATTTTTGTTAGTGTAACCATTCATATATCGACACGTGTTTTGCGTCTACACGACGCATCATTAGGAATTAGACTCTGACCCCGCTGTAAGGGCGACAAATGTTAGTACGACGCCGCTCCTCGAGATGGTACCTCGCTGAACGCTGGAACCAGATTAAAATAGAGAAAAAATGAAAGTTTTCTCAAATAACTGTCGGTTAATAAACAAACTGCTATAGTAGGTGAGCACAATACCTGGCAATATGAGTACAAACATTTATTTCTTGAGAAAATAAATTAAAAAAGCTTTTTGAATGGACGCCGCTACTGAAGCGTTATATGACCAATTAATTTCTGAATTTGATTAGTGCTTATTGTTCAACCCGAGAATTGTTTATAAAAACTTTTAAAATCCAGACAACCTTGACTTTTGTAGATTTACTATAAAAACCTGCATTTTTAATGAAGAACGCGTAGGTTTACTTTTGGAGATAGGTAAACTAGTATTTTAACATCATTGACATGATTAAGGAATTAAGATCTTTTTGGAATGACTTATTATATTGAAGCAAGCAGAAGTTTGAAAATGTAGATTAGTTTAAATATTGATGTGATCTTTTCGAATTCTACATAAAACTTGCTGCTTCGATGGAAATTACTGACTTTTACTTATTATACAACGTTAATATTACATGGGATCTATAACATACTGGCGAAATGTGGGTGTACCTACTATGGGACTGAATCCTGGATACACCTCTCGGGAAAAAGGCGTGATTGTATGTTGTTTTATGTTATGTAATATTCATCGGCTTATTTACCTTCACCGTGAACTTGTTTTAATTTACCGTTGGGCCTAGGCCTGCCGTGCGAACGTATTATATGATTGATCACATATCCGCCAAGGAGTAATGTGCAAACATTACTGTGTTCCGGTATGAAGGGCAATGTTACCAGCGAAATTACTGGGCATGATGAGATTCAACAACTCATATCTCAGGGTGACAGGCGCAGTGCAGTGCCGCGCAGCATCTTGAATTTTAAAAGGCTGGGTGGCACTGTGTCTGATAGGTATGGGCAATCATGATGCTTACCATCAGGCACCTGATTTGCTCGCCTTGTGACCCACTGTCATAAAAAAAAAACATCGATGGCGCATTGATACTGCATCGATGCAATGTAATAACACAGTACACTAAATAATTAATATCCAATGATGCCAATGATTGATTTATCCCACTAACATTATATTAATCACACAGACAGCCTCGACAGCCTCGTTGGCTCAGATGGTAGTAACTCTGCTTTCTGTGCCGCAGGCCCCGGGTTCGATCCCCGGCCAGGTCAAACATTTGTGTGCATGAACATGTCTGTTTGATCTGTGTCTGGGTGTTATAAGCGTATATAAGTATGTATATCAGTCATCTGGTTACCATAGTACAGGCTTCTAGCCTAGTTTGGGACCAGATGACCGTGTGTGGAAGTTGTCCCATATTAATATATATTAATCCTACTTATAATATTACACTTAAATCTTAAAGCTCAGTGTCCACTCCTGGCTACAAATTAACAGCATGCTAGCGAAAATACAATTATACCAAAAAATATGTCTTTTTGATCAACTATTTTTCATTTAATATTATAATTTCTTTGACAAAATATGTGTTCGCGCAAATAAAGATCAGATTCAGAACCTAGCACAAACAATTGAGTGGAAAATTATTCCCCGTTTTTTCAGATCTGTGTATTTTCATTTTGTATGGGTGACGCTTAACCTTAATTAAAATATTATATAATTATATAATATATTATATAATTGACGCTTTTAGACATGGAGAAACACGTCATTACAATCAAAGTTGGATTCCACTCCATCTTTGTTTGTTACACTTTGTCTATTTAAAGCCGGGTCTACAGCTAAATGTTAGTAACAAAACATTATATCTAACCGTGTTATATAACACGTGTTATATAACAACTCGTCCACAGCGACTTGATACCGAAAATGTTTTTGTTAGCAATTATCATTTTCTAAAATAAGCTCCGTACAAGGGCAACTGTTTTCTTGTTTAAAATCCATTGATTCCGACTCACAATATGCTTATACAGTCTCTAAATAATAGAAAATTGCTAAATATTGTATGCTACAAAAGGAGATTATGATTTTCAAATATCCAGCAGAGATGTTGACGGCACGAGCGCTAACAAAAAATGAACTACGAACCCCCCCCCCCCCGCAGGCGAAATCGGGTGATGTTTTCCATCCGCGACGGATAACGTGTTAGCGTGTTATATAACAATATTTTGTTATATAACACCAAAGCCACGCCCACTTTTCATGTTATTGTGTTAGGTAACACAAAAACATGCCGCTGCGGACCCGGCTTTAGCTTGATCAATGACAGCTGAACAAAAATCATATTATTGTTTATTATAGTATTTCCTTAAATAAGGAACATAAATGATATCTTAGCGGGTATATTAACATTCAATTAATAAATAATGAACCCTTTTAGAACTTAATTACGGAAACATGGCCAAAAATAGATTTTTGTTCAGCTGTTATTGATCAAACTATATTTGACAAAGCGTAGCTCTACTCATTGTTAAACGCACGGTTGAGTTTTAAGAAGGTTTAGAATCAAGCATTCAGAAGTTAGATATATTATATAGACATCAACTTTGTAAAATGGTCCTTCATCGCAAAAAAGTTAAAAATCACAGCTCTTGGAGAATTGATTTATAAGCAGCTATCAAGTTATTGGTCAGTTTTACCGTAAGACTAACCAATGGTTAATCATTATGGCCGCGCCATTGTCACCGGCCTTTATAACTATTGGTCAATCAATTGCCCTTAAGGACAACCTGTCAGACGAGACGAGTTTAATGAGATCACCGTGCTTATTGGTTACGATATAGAGTTACAATATATGTAATTTAATCCGATCTTTTATTTTTAACCAATCAATATTGTAGTTGAAAATGAGATATTATAGCTGTTTGGAGTACATAATATCACGGTTTATAAAATAATATATCACGTTTTCGCTTGTTTTAAGACAGCTAGGTACTAGATCCGAGTGGAAATCGGCTATTACATGAGAATAAATAATTATAATCTCCTAAGGGTTCAGGAGCCTGCGAATTTGAATTAGGGTTCTCTACCCAAAGGGTGCCAATGGAACCCTATTACTAAGTCTTCGCTATCCATCCATCCGTTTGTCGTTTGGCTCTATCTCATAAACCGAAATAGCTGTCTAGCTATTACGTTATAATTTTCATAAGATATGCCGCTACAAAAAATAATAAAATAAATAGTTTCTAAATGTCAAACAAGACGATGAATGCAATTGGAATAATAATACTAATTAGAATACTACTCATGAGAATTTTTTTTGGTAGGGGAGACACCTATAGATAGGTATCCTACTAATATTATAAATGCGCAAGTTTGTGATGGATGGATATTTGTTACTCTTTCACGCCAAAACTACTGAACCGAATGACCTAAAATTTGGTATGTTGATAGCTTAGACCCTGAAATCACACATACTTTTTATCGTGATATTCCCACGGGAACCCAGACTTGGCGGGTGAATGAATCTGTGGTACACAGCTAGCTATAACATAATGCGTAAACAAATCAATCCTTCATATTCGAGCCATATATTCACTTTTGACCAGATTTTTGTATTTTCATGTACCTAAAAGTAATGTAATCACTATTATATTATAAAATTCTAAATGACTCACTGACTGAAATGCAAAGCAGAGCCCAAACCACTGATCCTAGACTTGAAACTTGATATGTAGGTTCTTTTCGTTGTCTGGACGTGTGCTAAGAAAGGATTTTTGAAAATTCACATGCAAAAGGTCCAAAAAAGGCGTCAAAGTTGGTATAAAACTCTCTTATTTCATTATTGAAAACGGGCAAAGGCGCTGTTCATACACTAGTTTCATATATTTACAATCAGATCAGGTTTTGAATTTCGCAATACTTAGTAAGGTAGTCAACGCGCTAATCTGTCGTTAATTTTGCTTCCCTAATCCTTTATTAACTCGAGCTTACAAGTTAACTAATAGTTGGAGAAATTCATTAGTTCAGTAGGACATAGGATTAAGGATTTGTGTGAGTCATTTCATTGCGAAATGTAATCGAATGTAACAAGTCTATTACTAGTCTGTGGATATGGTTTATAGGATGCAGACATGCAATTTGGAAGTCACGTTTTGAAAGTTTATGTTTGGTAATAATTAAGGCGCAGTTACCAGTGATGACTTACGGATCTGAAACGTGGTCTCTGACTGTAAGCCTTATCAGCAGGCTCAAAATAGCGCAACGAGCTATGGAGAGGGCTATGCTCGGGATTTCTCAGCGAGATCGAATCAGAAATGAAGAGATCCGTATACAAACGAAAGTCATCGACATAGCCCAGCGGATTAGTAAGTTGAAGTGGCAATGCGCAGGGCACATAGCACGTAGAACTGAGGGCCGATGGGGCTGCAAAGTTCTCGAATGGAGACCACGGACCGGTAAGCGCAGAGTAGGACGTCCACCCACAAGGTGGACAGACGATCTAATAAAGACGGCAGGAACACGATGGAGGCGGGCCGCTTGCAACCGGACTGGATGAAAATTTATGGGGGAGGCCTATGTTCAGCAGTGGACGTCCTATGGCTGAGATGATGAAGGCGCAGTGCACACCTAATTCGCCTTTCGCGCTCACACGTACCCACATTTTTGAAAATATAAAAAATACTACATGTAATTACGTAAAATAAAGACAACTAGGTTCTAGAACTAGTGACTGCCTCGGTGGCGTAGAGGGCGCATGCTCGACTGCCAATCAAGAGGTCCCGAGTTCGATCCCCAGGTCAGGCAGTGTTAAAAAAAATGGAATTTTCCATTAGGAATTATCACAATAACTGCCTGGAGTCTGGAACTGTGCCCGGTAGATGGCAATAGGCTCGCCCCCTATTACATGGGACCAATAACATACTGGCGAAATGTGGGTGTATCTACTATAGGACTGAGTCCTGGATACACCTCTGCCTACCCTTCGGGAAAAAGGCGTGAATGTATGTTATGTTATGTAGGTTCTAGAAAATAACAATGGTACAAAGATTCAGTAAAAAATCCAATTTAATCCTAACTAGTCTTCAGTGTCTTGTTTTTCACAGGTTTTTATACGAGTACATGACATACAAATAAATATTCATTCATACAAACTTAATTATACCAAATTACATCAACAACATTAATTAGAGAATTAGCATGCGTTCTCCATAAACTGATATCTTTAGTAGGCCGAGATATATAACGTGAGGTACGGCAGATTGACCCCAACAGGATTATTTATATTTATTTACATAATTGTCGTTTTATTATGAACTTGTGAATTACCTAGCGTTTCAGGATATTGAATAAGTAGTTTTTAGAATAGGCCAGGAAAAATGTATTTATATTTCGAATAAGTAACATTGGATATCTGTAATGTAATTATTATAATCATTATGTCATTTGTTTATTACAAATTAGTAGCAATTTTAAAAGTGTCTGTCGCACATACATTTTTCATCGGCTGCTTTTCTTACTGGCCTATTCCAAAAAACCTTGAGTGTTACCCGTAAGTATAATCATCTTGTTGGGAGAGATTTGCTAATGGTGGCCAATCTAAGAAAGGTAGAAGAAACACGCTGGATGCAAGCCGCTTACAACCGGACTAGATGGAAATCTGGGGGAGGCTGAGATGATGATAATGATGATGATTTATAATCATTTTGTGTCAACTTCTTTTTCTTTCAAATTCTGCTGCTGAGTTATCAATAATTTAGTAACCACTTAAAAAAATAAAACATAATAATTATCATATGTTATTAATTTTATAATTATTTAAAAATAACTCTTTTTGGATTTTTTGGTATGGTAAAATTAACATAGTAGGCAAAACTATGTAAACTACTTTCCCGAGTCACAGAACAGATAATAATACTACGTATAGAATGGACACTGTCATCCGCCCAATAATCGGGCCTTCCTCACCCAAAGACCTTATGCTGTTAGGTATAACGTCTTTGTCCTCACCCCGTGAGCGAGATTGAGCTCTCGACGAGCCCCCGTGAGTTTGGAACGCTGTGTAGTAGGTAGTTATAACGCGGCTTTTGTATGGGAATTGAGTCGAGTGTCCGGGGTGTGCCACCAAGTCAGTATCAAAGCCGATCGCATAGAAATTGTTAACGGAGAGCTAACGCGCCCTACACACGGCGGTCTTCTGTGGGTGTGGAACGGTTTAATGGGCAAGGTCTGTCATTTCTATACAAAGTATTTATTTTGGCCGCTCACCATTTCGCCTTATGATGTTCGTGTAACGTACTGATATAGTGAAATCCTTAAATACGTTAGAATAATATATAATAATATAATATGGGACAACTTCCACACACGGTCATCTGGTCCCAAACTAGGCTAGAAGCCTGTACTATGGTAACCAGATGACTGATATACATACTTATATAAGCTTATAACACCCAGACACAGATCAAACAGACATGTTCACGCACACAAATTTTTGACCTGACCGGGGATCGAACCCGGGCCCTGCGGCACAGAAAGCAGAGTTACTACTATCTGAGCCATCGAGGCTGTCATAGAATACGACTTCCAACTTATTGTCTCATAAAATGATTATTGTCTCATACAAACCTACTGAACGCCAAAGTTATGAGAACGGCACAAAACTCACAAAACATCGATCGTAACCAGAATCGATTAAAATCAACACATCGACGGAAACGAAACAATCGATTGTAGCGACTCTCGGGAAGCCGTATCGATTTCACAACAATCGCAAGCGCTTTAACTAATTGCAACTGGATTCTTCACGGCTTTTGCTTCGCGACAAATCTTAAACTCGTATGTTTTTATTTGGTTTCTCACGGTTCGTGTATTTAGCAAAAGCTCTGTTTCTTTTTTGCCATAGAGTAAATTTTTATGATGTTATTTTTACAACTTTTACTTAGGCTGACTCATTAGACGTCCTTAGGTATCAAAGTGGCATTACCATGGATGACAAACGACGGTTTTACAATATGAATATGAAAATCTTATCCACAAGCCGGACTTAAAAACCTTCCCCTACTATCCGCGTGTTAGAGTACCCACTGCCCAATCGGTTCAGTAGTTTTAGCGTGAAAACGGAACAAACATACACACAAAAAAACATTGTTAGCGCTTTTATTTTGTGCCATCTAGATGGCGCTGGAGTAGAATTAGTCGCTAGCGTTTTGTTTACATGTTACTAACGTAACTTTTTAATATAGTACTGAAATTCAAGAAATATATTTGTTGGATTGGACCATTCCCTGACCAGATGCTATAGGTTGAAGCAATGTAATCACAGAGTAGGTACCTAAATACTACATCTTCTGTCACACAATTAACTCGTGATTCAACAAGACATCACGCGATGCGATATTTAAGAACATCTGATTCTTTTATCTCTTGGTTTCTTAGCTTGGAGTGTGTCCAATTTTTCTCTAAACGTCCAGTATCTTATGACCTTTATTGTCTTATATTATAAGTGAAGATGAAGATCTGGTAATGTCGGTTATTAGCTGAATAGATTTTAATTATTGTTATTTTTTCGTATTTATTTATCTGTGGTTGGGAAGTTCATGTTTGTCACATTAAATTCACTTTGTTTTAGATTGATTGACAGTTCCAAAGGATTTAAAATTTCTTATATTAGTTTCCAACTGTTTTCAAATAATATACCACTGGTCTATTGCTCTAATTTTCTTTGTAAAATATCATTTTCATTTTATTTTTAAGAACCCAAAGGGTCGTCGTCTAACACAATTACTCAAAATATAATTTTACAAATCGATTGTTTTAATCGATTAATTGAATCGATAAATCAAACTTCCAAGTGTCTACACATCTCATTAGCATGTGGCGTGAAATTCCTTTACGTCGCGCCGTTTTATTTTTCTTGTAACTTGTAATCCGGTTTCGTAAATGGTAGTGGAAAGAGGAAGAGGGGAAGAGGGAAGATATGAGAGGAAAACAAACTGTCGGCTCGCTGCCTGCAATTCGGTGCAGCTATCTGCAATTACATCAATTTGGGGTATGGTGCAAGTAATAGCGGGTAATAACTTAATTTTTTTTAAAGCTCATGTCCATCTTAGGCCACATTATGCTGGCAAAAAGACAATCATACCAAAAAATCTGTCTTTTAAAACCAACTATTTTTCATTTAATATTTTTGTGGCCAGCCAAAAGATAAAAAATTGTAACAAAAAGTATTTTCACTAATATCCGTTTTTGACTACGATTATATATGCCACCATGAAAGTTTTTATTTCTCAATAGCACCTATGGAGTCTGATGAAAAAGGTTGGTCATAATACTGTACTCAATTAAAAATTAACTGACAAATTAAAACTTTTTGGTTGAAGTGAAGTATGCTGGAATGGCGAAACATTTTTGAATAGTAACTCTTGATAATGTCGTTTTACATTTAATTATAAGATTTTTTGAAGTGTATATATAATAAAACCACCATAATACTTATGACGTTTGAAACTCTGGGGCTTTTAATTTATATTTATTCCTACTGGGCCACTAACGCTATTTTTAATTTTACCATAATGTCTTCTAAAATGTGAAAAAATCTGTACATAGAATAAGTAATTATTATATTTCTCACTCTCGCAAGTGGTATCAATGATTCATGCCAAAATTGATAAGGAAAGACTTAGTAAGTACGTAAGTAAATCGATTTCATCTGATTTTGTTCTGCTGCGTGAAATATCTCCATTGAACTCCATCCCCATTGAACTTTGGAATTCTATTGCATATTTAACAAAGTACCTATATTTAAGAAATGCCCTCGACATGTCGGGCCAAACCTTTATCGCAGCCACCCGCAATTATGCCGCGATAATGTTTGACGACGCATTTAAAATTATAAATAGGGTTGCCACTCATAATATTCTTAAAATATTATTATCTTCTGTTAACATTATTACAGAAAACAAGTCATAAAAATTAGAAACTATGAGTATTTTCATTTGTAAACAACATGAATTTTCAAATTTACGAAAACTCATAATATTAGGATTAATTCGAAAATAGCAGTTTTCTACAGCTCTAAATTGCCATTTTATTAATTGCCATTGCGCTAAGAAATTATTTAAGATTTAAACCTGTCATTATAACTTTTTTTATTACAAACTTAATATTTTAATATAAATACGTCATTAATATAAACATTATTTTTTATTGGATACTTAATGTTATTTTGATTAATTGGGCAGCTTTTATAAAACTAGGGATGATGCTTATTTATTATCAAAATATATTTCTTTCATCTGCCATAATTTTAGCCCAAATGTCATTATTTGAATTGCCTTGAAATTTATATTAAAGATAGTAAAGATATTGAATGTAAAGAAAGACCTAATAATTAAGGGTGTATTCATATGATATAAAATCTTTTAGGATTTTGTCCTATCCTACTTCCTACTAATACAATAAATTTCAAATTTCAGTACAATGTAAAAAAACCTACGTTTTTAATAGGTGAAGGAAACGCTCGCGAGTTCTAACTCACATCCAGCGCCATCTAGCGCGGTTGTGGTCAGATTGATGGATGGATGGATTTTTTTTACTCTTTCTTCTCTTTGGGCTGAAATTCTTCGGTATATATACATACATACACACATACATTCACCCAGGACTCAGTCGCATAGTAGATACACCCACATTTCGCCAGTATATTATTGGTCCCATGTAATAGGGGGCGAGCCTATTGCCATCTACCGGGCACAGTTCCAGACTCCAGGCAGTTATTGAGATAATTCCTGATGGAAAAATCCAATATTTAACACTGCCTGACCTGGGGATCGAACCCGAGACCTATTGATTGGCAGTCGAGCATGCGCCCTCTACGCCACCGAGGCAGTCTTCGGTATATATAGATAGTTTAGACCCTGGACTAACATAAAAATTACTTTTTATCCCCATATACCCACGGGAACGAAGACTACGTAGGTCTACGTACGTGGGCCGCGGGGCCCAGCTAGTTTCTTCATATATGTGAATTTTCATTTTGTATAGAATCTGAAGTCAAATGCCCTTAACTTTGTGTCAAATTCTTAAAATGCGTCCTATCCGCTCAATTTCTAAGTGAGCTCTAAGTATCTATCTCCATTTATGATAAGTTTTGATAAATATTAATAGAAGTTACGAAATCAATATTTTAATGTTTATCTATGAATGAGTAATCACGTAATTATAATTATCAATAATTATCAATTATTTTATAGCCTTGTTAAGTTTAACAACTCTATAATTTTTATTATTCCAGTTTAGTGTTGTGACATCTCATAAAATTTACCGATAAATTTAAGATATAAAATTCGATAAAATTGTTGGATTAATTAAAAATAATTTATTGTGCTTCTATTATTTATGAATAAGTAGGAAGAAAACATTATTTTATGATGAGTAAAAATCTTAAGAATTTAAGCAACTATACAGAAAATACCTCCCTAAAGTTGCACCAGTGACACGGAAATTAAAGAATCGAAGACTAGCCTGGTATATGGATATAATGGATATATTATGCGTAGTAATGAACTTAAAAAATAAATTGTTAAAGCATACGTATGCCCCTGGCATGTAGGGTTTCAACCAAGATACCAAGAACATACAGCGCCATCTATTAGTTCCTTGCGCAAAGTATGGAAGTACCCAGTAAAATGACAATAACTTTTGATTGCGTTAACTTAGAGGAAAAATTTTTTTACAACCGCGAGGGACCGCAGATTTAAAGTGATATCCACTAGAGATCAATTTCAACTTGATACCTCCACACGTTCTCGTTACAAAGTGTCTTGATAGACGGACAGAGAGACAGACAGACAGATAGCAACAAAGTTTTTTTGTGATATTCAGTGTCAAGACAAGCAAATCAGGTGCCTGATGGTAAGCATCATGATTGCCCATATCAGACACGTGTTCTAAAATTCAAAATCCAACAAATAATTTTATAAGGGTTTCTTTTTTCCCTTTGTGTACTACAAAGGGAAAAAAGTAACACTCGGTAAATGGTTATGTGAAGAGGGGGAGTCCTAAAAACACCTACCCCGGTAGCACAGTGAGCAGGGAAAACGAAGTCCTTGGGGATTAGAACGAGACAGCAGATATTAATTGTTCCGGCGCGAAAGAGAGAAAAAACGAGGAAAACGTATATAGCGGGAAAGAGGAGTTAGTGCAGAGATGACGGATAATAGACCGAAATGGCTGGAAGATTTTGTGCTGTACTGAGCACACCTAGTGTGGGATATGGGCAGGAAAATGATGAAATACCTCTCTAAATAGGACGTCTGTCCACCTTGTGAGTGGACGTCCTACGCTGTGATATCTGGTCCGTGGTCTTCATTCAAGAACTTTACAACCCCGTCGGCCATCAGTTCTACGTACTATGTGCCCCTGCCCATTGCTACTTCAACTTGCTGATCCACTGGGCTATTCTTTTGTAGTAGTAGACCTCTTTTGCAGGGGGCTGCCTGGGGAAGTACCACACCTTTGCCAGTTCATCCGCCAAGCAGTAATGTGCAAAAGTTACTGTGTTCCGGTATGAAGGGCAATGTTGCCAGTGAAATTAAATGGCGCAGTGCAGTGCCGCGCAGAATTTTGAATTTTTAACTGTGTCTGATATAGGCAATCATGATGCTTACCATCAGGCACCTGATTTACTCGTCTTGTCACTCATTAAAATAAAAAATATGTGGGTAACTTTCCTTTGTCTATAAAGGCAGTTGGAATACGTTGAATGCAAGCCGCCTGCTTCCTACAAGAACGTTTTATCTAAAATAACGACTTTTCAGACCACGACTTCAAAAGCTTGTATTCTCAAAGTGAATGAGCCATTTGTACCTCCTATCTACATTATAATACTTCTTATAACCTAATTTAACACAAGCATAATCTTTACAACTTTTTTATATCTTAAAATAATCGTAAACAAATAAATCGAGTGTCATATAATATTTGAATACCGTTCCGTTCCACGCAATAGGAAGCATGGGAGCTAATAAACATTAAGCTATCGCTAAACTAATAAGAAAACAATAAAATTGAACCGTAAATCGGACCGGTTTGTAAGGTTAGAGAAAACTTACCTTGTTATACTTTTATACCGTTTTCTGTGATGATGCTAGTTAAAACCAAGTGTCTGATTAATATTTTAAATGCGAAAGTACTTGTGCTGTAGTGTGTCTAAGTGTAAACTTAGATTTAAAATTAAAACATTTCATTAAAACGAGTTAATTTTAAAAACATTTCTACACAAACATATGATGTAAGCCATGAATTAAAAAACAAAATGATAAAGTTTCAGCAGGAGTTTCAGCCTCCTCTATGAGAAAACAAATCAGCGTGCAAGTAACATTTTAACACTTCCGTCCTTATATATTTTTGAGGTGTCAATTTTTGTGCGCAATAATTCTCACTTATTCCCACTAATGTCAGAATTTAAGGACCGAAATAGGCGCGTTGACTATAGGTGTCTGCAACCGTCGAAGACAACATTAATGCACAAAAGTTTATTATGTATGGCCCCAAAGATATACAATAAAATACCAAAGAACATACAAGAATTAACATCCGTATTATTATTTAAAAAGAAATTGAAAACAATATTGACAAATAAAGCCTATTATACAACTAATGAATAGGCATGATGACACTATAACAGATTAAAAAAATAAATGGTTTTAGTGAAAAATATATATCGAAAGGATTCTAAAAAACGACCCAGTATTATTGAAAACATTGAGATTAATAATATTTTTATTAAAATAAAAGTACAAAAAATTGCAATCGGCCATCTTAACTGAAACGCCAAGCAGAGCGAATGACGTCACGCCTCAGTAAATACTGTTACTGAGAGTATAAACACTTGAAGTAAATATTCACCATATCGCATTAACTTTTGTTGTGTTGTGATCAGTCACTTAATTTGTTATATATTCGAGGCAATCCAGGAATCATCGAAGATGGAACAAGGTTTTATTAAGGCAAAAATAAAATATTTACTTAGGCGTGACGTCAGGACCCGACGCCATGACATATACAAGCGTTTTCGCGCTCATTTTAAATTAGAAAGTTAAAAATGCATTAATTTGCGGTAAAATGTAATTTTATTCTAAAAACATGTTTTATTCGGTAATATTAGACGTGTACCTACATTAAGAAACGGGATTTCAAAATCTGACACCATGCCTATTACTAAATGATAAATTTTGACTTTTTACTTATATAATTGACATTTTCATTTCTTTTTAATAATTATTTTGACATAAAGTTGTATTTTAGTATATATTTTTGACATACACTTGGTTTTGCATGCATTTTTTTAATTTTTTTGTTTTTAATCGTTTTATTATATTTTGACATAAAATATTTAATAATTATTATAAATTTTCAAACGCCAATAGGCATAAGCATGTTGACACTAATTTATAACTTAACAAAACATTTGAATAATGTACTTACACATGTTTATTGAAATAAAAACTTTGAATCTTTGAATCTTTGAAGTAGTTATTAAAATGGTTTTACATAAGGAGGCAACCCTAATTAAATTTATGCAGGTTATGCTGAACTCGTGATTGCGAACATCCTTCCCCAGCCCGTCGTTGAATATAACATGAAGGTGTCTTGTTAAAAACCCGTCAATCCAACCATATTGTTGGTTTATCGCCTGCCAACGATAGTGTCATTTTTTTAAGGCTGTGTTCCCATTTGGCAAACTCATTTCCGGATTTGTCGGATTTGGATTAAATTGTACTGAACAAAAAGGTGATCTCTGAGACTCAAATTTTATAGTTTTTCTTTATGCCATAGGTGGCAAACAAGCAGACGGGCCTAATATTACATTTGTAATAGTATAGTGAAAATTTATCTATTAACATTCGTCAAAGTAGTTTACTATGATTTTGTTTGGAGCCCATATGCCATCCCCGAAAAAAAAGATAAATTCTTGAAATCGAAATAAAAAGTCCGTATAAATTATTAGAATAGTAATAAGGATATTTCAATAATAGATTTTACACAGATATTGCTTTGGTAAATTATAAAAAATAATCGGATTCAATAACGATGTTTGTGAATTACTCGTATGTTGTCGGTAATCCAATCTGATGTAAAACACGACAATAAACAACAAGCAAGTTTGACAAGTGGGACCGCAGACTTAATCGATCAGATTAATTTACATCTATCAACATTGGACATCCTTAGCTAAAATAGAGCTTTACCACTTTTCTTTTTGGCTTCGCACGTTGCTGTTAATCTCCAGTTTGCAAGTCAAATAGTTTGATACAGCTGTTAACTGGTTGATTTTGTCAGATGGAGAAATGGCTTGGCACGGCACAGTTATTCTCCATTAAATAATACCATTATTCAAATCTATATTGAATTAATAAATTGTTCAATTTATATGAGTTTTGACTAACCCAGTTAATGGACTTTAATAACTTCTGTCATGTAATATTACGAGAAGTTTAGAAAGCGTTAAATGCGATCTAGTATTATCATTTACAAAACTTTAACAACTTAAAAAAAAATTTATATAGGAATGTACATACAAAACATACATTCACGCCTTTTTCCCGAAGGGGTAGGCAGAGGTGTACCCAGGACTCAGTCCCACAGTTAATACACCCACATTTCGCCAGTATGTTATTGGTCCCATGTAATAGGGGGCGAGCCTATTGCCATCTACCGGGCACAGTTCCAGACTCCAGGCAGTTATTGAGATAATTCCTAATGGAAAAATCCAATATTTAACACTGTCTGACCTGGGGATCGAACCCGGGACTTCTTGATTGGCAGTCGAGCATGCGCCCTCTACGCCATCGAGGCAGTCATGGGTATGTAAGTGTGTATTATCGATTTTTCGCATTCAAATTGAGAGTCAAAATTAGACTATTCCATTCCCGTCCTAAGAAGACACTTTCGCAAGTCAATGAAGCTTTTGACACTAATTAATCTTCCACACGTTCGGAAATAAATACAAGAAGAACGCACAAGAAACTTGTAAGACTTTACTTCTTCCTACTTCCTACTGATATTATTACAATATTTGGTTTGGTTAAATTTAATTGTCAAGAAGGCACCGCATGGTGGCCATGCAGACTCAGAAGTTTCTATTGAAAAATGATTTTACTTACATTTTGTAAAAAAAATTTAAAAAACTTAATTAACTTTTAGTGATTATACCAATGCATAATTTATGACATACTAGCTGTGCCCCGCGGTTTCACCCGCATTTTCTCGTTGTTCCCGTGGTAATATCAGAATATAAACAACTCTATGGTTTATTCCAGGGTCTAAGCTATCTACACACCAAATTTCAGCTCAAGCGGTTCAGTAGCTTAAGCGTGAAAACGGAACAAACATACAGACAAAAAACACGCCAGCGCTGCTTTTTTGCGCGATCTAGATGGCGCTGGAGTAGAGTTAGAACTCGCTAGCGTTTTGTTTACCTGTTTCAAACGTAACTTTTTTTTAAATTGAGATTTATAATATTAGTAAGATAATAAAATTCAGTTAACTACCTGCGACAGACTGATTTAATATTAAACTAACAATGAAATTTCTCCTTTCTCATAAGCTAGGCTTGCTAGTTCATTACAATGGGACGTTAAGTCTAGCTCGCTGCCAACGGAAACCTGGTGTATGAAATTTGTAGTTTAATGTAACCATTTTACTGGAGGCTGAGGCGTTGACCCTAACTTGAACAGTAGACCCTTAACTTGTAATAGTAAAGGCGTCATACTATAGTATGACCTTAGGCACGGAACAGATAATACTTCTTATGGAATGGACAATGTCATCAAGCCATAGTGAACTTCCAAAAATCCCAGTTGTACTCGCGTGATTGGACGTTCACTACAAAAAATGTAGAGTTTATAAACAAAAACAAAATAATAGGGGCATGCTTTACTTCGTCTTTAAAATAACAGGATATAAATATATCAAATAAGTTTACTGTATTTGGAGGAAACTGGGTAATACAAAACATCGATTTAGTAAATTTTCCATAGGTTTGTGTCAAACTGCTAAGAGATCCTCTTTCCCGTTAAGGCTATTTACAAATTCTGGCTTCCCTCGCATATTTTTTTTAATTAATATTTTGTGCATGTAAAAACACAATACACAACAAAATAATGGTTTATAGTATCGATATAGTATCGAAAAAAAAATCAGGTAAATTTTAATGACAAGAATATTCCCTATTGCGTTGCACCATTTTACAAAGAAGTGATTATTGTAGGTATGTAGACAGCCCCGTTGGCTAAGGTGGTAAGTAACTCCGCTTTCTGTATATAAAGTCAACTAGTACATAGATGCCTGGAAACTTCTGCAAAGCCGCCTCGCGGCACCTTCAAAGAAAACGAATGTAACCAAACCAAATATTGTGAAACTATCTGTTGAAAAAATTAAGCCCTACAAATTTCTTGTGCGTTCTTCTTGTAGAGGTATCTTTCCGAACGCACGGTAGACTCAGTACTGTTTATCTTCATTGACGTGCAAAAGTGTCAGATTATGACCTATTTGAATAAATCTGTTTGAGTTGAGTTGAGTTCTGTGCAGCAGGCCCCGGGTTCGATCCCAGGCCAGGTCAAACATGTTTGTTTGATCTGTGTCTGGGTGTTACTGGTAGTTAAGCATATATAAGTATGTATATCAGTCTTCTGGTTATCATAGTACAGGCTTCTAGCCTAGTTTGGGACCAGATGACCGTGTGTGGAAGTTGTCCCATAAAAAAAAATGTTTCTTCAGAGCGGTGTGGCAATTCTGTCACATTCGCTGTAGCAAAACATTCTAAAATAATAATAATTAAGATAAAATAAATGGCATGGAACAGTGTCCATGGTATGTAACATAAACTGGTCAAATGCGAATGAGACTCGCATATGAAGGGTTCCTACCCACCATGTACCTATTACCTACTTAATTATAGGTGTCGCCTTTCCTCAACTACCAAATTTATTTCAAAAAAACTTACAACAATTATTCTAATTAGTATAAAATTTTTATTTTATTGCAATAAAAGTCTTATATAAAAAAACATAAAAACATAACATACATTCACGCCTTTTTCCCGAAGGGGTAGGCAGAGGTGTACCCAGGACACAGTCCCATAGTAGATACACCCACATTTCGCCAGTATGTTATTGGTCCCATGTAATAGGGGGCGAGCCTATTGCCATATACCGGGCACAGTTCCAGACTCCAGGCAGCCCTTGAGATAGATAATTCCTAATGGAAAAATCCAATATTTAACACTATGCCTGACCTGGGGATCGAACCCGGGACCTCTTGATTGGCAGTCGAGCATGCGCCCACTACGCCACCGAGGCATTCGGTATCTTATATTATGACAATTTATTAAACACGTTGGTTGTACGGAGAGCACCTTTAATTATGAATTTAATTTTATTATTATTATTTTTTATTATAGCAGCACTATTGCCGCTATAACAACAAATCATCAACAACATCTTTCTATAAATTCATTATAATATTGTGAAAACTACAACTGTCTAGCTATTACGGTTCATGAGATAGAGCCATGTGACAGACGGACAGACTGACGGACGGACAGCGGTGGCATAGTTATAGGGTTTCTTCGTTACTATTTGGGCAAAGAACCCTAAAATCCATGAGCCATTACTAAATGTGTCGTCTTTTATCCCATCGTATTCTCATTTTTGAAAAATAAATGACTATCAAACAAATGACTATCTACTGCTAAAAAGTACAATCGTAAACAAAAACTGCTGAGGCAGAAATAATAGCTATAATATAATGTACATGCGTTTTATGTTAAATAAGTAGGTTTTTAAATAGCAACTTACCAATGTTAATCTTACTTTACGAATGTAACCCTACTACGAATGCTCCCTTTTTATCATATCAAACCACTTAATTATGGCGCAAGATACTGCACTAACGAGAAATAGCATTGGAACGTTTTTATTTGCATATTATGTTATCGAACATGTTTTCTTTTGTTTTTTGTAGAATAAAATAAGCTTAAAGTGAATTGAGATGATTAATATAAACAATTCTAATAATTCAAAAATAAAATAAGGATAAGCATAATATATGCATGTGAAATCCGCACAATGTTAAAAAATTGATGGCTGATGACTATTTAAATATAATGAATAAATTAACTTATTATTTTATAGCTATTTATTACATAAAACTACCATTTTTGAATAATAGTAATACCAAAAACTTGCTTTTTAAAGTAAGTTATCCGATAATCTTTTGAATTCAAATGTCAAATAAAATACTCCAAAATGAATAAAAATTTAATTCAAATTAATTAAAAAAATTAAGTTCCTGTTCAAACTCGTTCTTTTGCTAGTATTAATTTTTACATTGAAATTGACACACCTATTTATCTACCTTATCTACTTTTTTTTGAGAAATGACTTATTATGTGCTATGTGAAATGAAAAAAATAATTCACTGTTTTAACACGATGCCCGTCCGGGCTATATTTCGATAATATGGCCAACATTATTTATTCTTTTAGGTTACCTATCCATACGTCCATAAAGCATAAAAACAAGTCTAGCTGCCACCCACGTCCAGCGCAATAAACGCAATTAATTTTTGGCGTGTCTTTTAGATATAATGCACGCCTGAACTGGGGTTCTATATATACCTTCATTTTATATAATACACGAACAATCAACGTGTTGTCGCATATGACTATGGCACTGTGAAATATGTCAACAAATTAAGGACTTTACGTCTCGATTGTACTGAAGTTCAGCCATTTTCTACGTTTTACTGTATTTATAGAAATCCTTGCAATTCTCAAGCGTGCTTGGTTAAGATTAATGTGAATTTAACTTACTTCAAACAGAATTTCATTTGTTTCTC
Organism: Hemistola chrysoprasaria; assembly: GCA_947063395.1. NCBI lineage: Eukaryota > Metazoa > Arthropoda > Insecta > Lepidoptera > Geometridae > Hemistola > Hemistola chrysoprasaria. The sequence continues at coordinate 13,490,739 of OX346725.1, forward strand.
TAAATGTTAATTCAATGTAGTTACATACAACTAAAGTTTATTCTCACGCTGTAACTGGTTTCGAATTAGAAATCCAGTTTCTTGTAAAAAAACATATTTTCATGTAACTGCTATCGTACTCGTACGAGGACGAAATACTTATGTTTAGTTCGTAACTGGTTACGAAGCTCCGGTTACGTAGACGGCCGAAGCGAATCTTAGGAACCTACGAGGGTAGAAGAAAGATTTATACGGATAATAAGAGAAATCCAGCAAAGTATAATATCACGCCTTTTTCTCGAAGGGGTATGCAAAGGTGTACCGAGAAACTAGTCCCATAGTACACTCACGCTTCGCCAGTTAAGTTTTTGTCATATGTACCTGTAGGGCACAGAACAGATAATAATACTATGTACAGAATGGACACTGTAATCCGCCCATCAAAACGCCTTCCTCACCCCACGAGCGAGATTGAGCTCTCATCGAGCCCCTCTTCGCTCGGAAATTACCTCACGCACACTCTTGCGCGTGTACTCCATGTGCAGTGTCTGTTTAGTAAATAGTTATATCACGACTTTTGTATGGAGTAGAGTCGAGTGTCCGGGGTACGGTATAGGAGGCGAGCCTATTGCCATTTGCCATTTGCCATCTACCGAGCACAGTTCCAGACTCCAGGCTCTCATGAAAATCGCTAATGAAAATTTCAGCCTGACCTGGAGATCGAACCCGGGACCTCACGATCAGCAGTAATGCTCACGAACCACTAACAAGGCAGTCTAAAAAGGTTTGAAAATACAAGTACCTACTAAGGCTGGGTTTTTTGATCACTGGTTAAGTGGACCAATGGTTAAATTTTTTGACAAATAGTTACAAGTTCGGCAAAATTCGTGTTTCCCTAGTTAACTACTTTTTCCTCACAATTTAACCATTAGTTAAGAATTTAACTATAGTTGGTTTAACAATTGGTTAACTTAACCGTAACCAACGATCAAAAAACCGGCCCTAAATCATGCTAAATACTAACACATGCTAAATACTACACTAAATCATGCTTAATACTTCACATTTCACGAAGTAGAATTCACTTATACTATTCTCCAGACAATGTCAATGCCCTAACAAAAACCAAACCAATTACATAACAAGCAAATTTAGACTCTATCTTACATAGTCAAGGCTTAAATACAACGAAAACGTAACATTGTAGACTACAGACCCCCGCGACTAATCCCTAGGGATTACTGAATTGTTTTCAAGAAGTTATAATCGCTTCCGTATGTTCTTTGTAATTAAAAATAGTCGATAATTATATATGCTAGTGGTGTTTTATTTGTCTGGGTTTAAGTGATTTATAATTATGAATATACATATTTAAAACGGCGATGATTATCAAATACCTAAATACTTTTCTTATAACATAACATACATTCACGCCTTTTTCCCATAGGAGTAGGCAGAGGTGTACCCAGGACTCAGTCCCATAGTAGATACACCCACATTTCGCTAGTATGTTATTGGTCCCATGTAATAGGTGGCGAGCCTATTGCCATCTACAGGGCACAGTTCCAGACTCCAGGCAGTTATTGAGATAATTCTTAATGGAAAAATCCAAAATTTAACACTATGCCTGACCTGGGGATCGAACCCGGGACCTCTTGATTGGCAGTCGAGCATGCGCCCACTACGCCACCGAGGCAGTCCTTTTCTTATACCTGGTAAAATATAGGTGACAGCTACAGATGACGGCTGAACAGAAAATATTTTTTTAATATAGGTTCTAAGAAGGTATTTTATTAATAACTAGCTATGTCCCACGGTTTCACCCGCGTAAAGTACCCTATTTATTCTCCCAGGATCTAAGCTACCGGCATACCAAAATTCAGGTCAATAGGTTCAGTAGTTTTGGCGTGAAAGAGTAACAAACATCCATCCAGCCATCCAACCTAAACCGCGTTAGATGGCGCTGGAGGTGAGTTAGACCGCGCTAGCGTTTTGTTCACCTGTTAAAAACGTAAGATTTTTACATTGTACTGAGACAGAATTATAATATTAACCAAAAATTAGTTCCCAATCAGATCCAAAGCTTTAATTAGCTATACATTTTAATTCCCTTCCGTTCCAAAATTTTAACTACAGTCAACTTAAAAACAGCCGATAATTTAACAATTTTCAAATTTGATGCCATATTATGATAGTGAATGACAAGACGAGCAAATCAGGTGCCTGATGGTAAGCATCATGATTGCCCATATCAGACACAGTGCCACCCAGTGTTTTAAAATAAAAAAATCGATGGGTAGATCATTCCACAGACACACTTATTCGACAGTGAAAGATCCACCGTAGAAATAAGTGCCACTGGACACCTCAACGTCAAGTTCTCCGATGATCTCAGTGAACGAGAATCGGACGCATGAAGATTAAAGGAATTTTAATATATTTCCAATGATAGCGCGGGGCAGATGGATTGAACAGAACAGAACTATACTAGTATGGCGGCAAAAAGCTGTTACTATGCCCGTCACACACGTAGCTATAATATATATTAATATAAATCATAGCAAGGCATATTACGATATATTTTCTATACAAATATTCGAATGACCGCACACGCAGCTATAATATATACTCGTATTTCTACGACGTCACCAACATATACCGTAATATATATTGCATATTAATATAAACTACTGTATCAATGAAATGAAGGCTAAAATATATATTATAGCATCGTCTCCGTGTGTGGTAGCTTGCTATAATATATTATATTATAGGACGGTATATTAATATATATTATAGCTGCGTGTGTGACGGGCTTTATTGTCATACTGTGTTTTGTTTAATTTTAAGGTTTATTTTGTAACAATAAAGTATATATTATCTATCAATCTATGCCCACTAGACCGTATCGAGACTATGAGAACGGTGTTATACGTTAAAGTGGACAAGGTATACCGTCCTGTATCCGTCGTGGCGTCGGATACAGAACGAAATGTTCATATATAATGGTTCTACCAGTACAATCTAAATCGATTATCTCAAATCAATTAATAGAAAGTTTGTCACTAACCTAATCAATATTCCAATGGCGGCTTTGAAATCGATTAAAAGTTCATCGATTTGTTCAAACAGGAAATTAAAACGTACTTTTTAAAGGAAAGTGACTTCCAAGGTCTTTTTATTAGCATATAAAATCATCAAAATAATAGGTGTCATGGTGTAATTAACATTAATAATATAGCCTAGAATATAAAAAAACGGGTTATTGTACATTTGCCACAAAGTAAAGTTTTTATAGTGGTAGGCCTTTTTTCGCAGGGGGCCGCATGGGGAAGTACCACACCTTTGCCAGTTATTCATCCGCTAAGCAGTAATGTGCAAACATTACTGTGTTCCGGTTTGAAGGGCAATGTTACCAGCGAAATTACTGGACATGATGAATTTCAACAACTAATATCTCAGGGAGTTTTCAATTTTAAATTTTGCTATATTAATAAAACTTTCCTCTTCAACACGGGACATCATAAAACTACATACTATAATATCATATAGCTATAAAAAACAGTTAAGGCTGGTATTTGCACTTTTAATGTTTACACTGACAGCATAATACTCGTTTATATAAGTAGGTACTATCGAGCACATAAATGTAGAGAAAATATTTCACCGGCGGTCATAAAAATTTCATGAAAATTATAATGAAATCAACATTAAGTACCTACATAATATCTTACGTGTATATTTTTTCGGAATTTTATGGAAATAATATTCAAAATATTACTAGTAGCATTGAAATTTGCAGTTATCTTGAATGTTACAATAAAATTCAAATAAATAAATAAAATAATGGCAATGTGATCTAATAAATGTGGGTGTACCTACAATGGGACTGAACTCTAGGTACACCTCTGTCTACCCTTTCTGGAAAAAGGCATGATTGTATGTTTTTTTTATGTTATGTGATCTAATAATAAGTTCAACACTAACTTGTCAAACAGGAGAAAAATAATTTATGTGAAAGCCGTCGAAAACCGACTCTTACGTCAACCGGCCGGCACGAACTCATCCTGCGGGATCGGACATACTCATTAATTTTATTTAGCCTACTGAGACCACCTTATTAACTCCGGTATACTCTTTGGTCAATTGAGGCCACTAGTGAATTCTCGTTGGTAGACTGATCCCGCTCTTGTTGAAAACAATAAAATTATTAAACCAATAAAGCCTCTCATGAAATTAATAACATTTAATTTATTATTAAACTTCAATCTAATGATGCGAATATTTTAAAAAGTGTGTAATAAAAATACTTAAATGCCAAGGTTTCGGTTTTTTCTCGGCGAATGTAACATTTTTCGAAATAAACAAACTCGTATTATGTATAATATTATTTTAAAACCAAAGATGTTAAACCATAGTTGCATAAAATTTGTGTAAATTTTGAAAACATATCCGTGTTCCGATTGAAAATATCGATTAAAAATATATGCCTATTTTATTTAACAGGAAGCATTTATTGCAATGCCTAGGTCAGTTTTTAGCTGTTAAAATGATTTCCATTTTGTGACCTTAGAAATTAAATATTCAAAAATTGTTAACATTGGTCTATGATTTTAATTGGATTAATAAATAACGATGCTAATTTTTATAAAATAAATCCTTACATGATCTCAGACATGATCTCAAAGTGCAATTTTTAAGTATATTATAGGTAAGATAAGGAATCATAAATGGCTGTGTTGGATGGCGATTGTTGGCGGACTAGATATAATCACGAACTCTACCACCTGTTTGACGACCCGAACGTCGTGAAAATTGTCAAACTCGGCCGCCTCCGCTGGTTAGGCCATGTGGAGCGCATGGAAGAGTCGAGGGTACCTAAACGGCTCCTAGAAGGGAAACCTGACGGCCGCAGAAGTCGTGGCCGACCCAAGTTGAGGTGGATGGATGGTGCCGAGGAGGACCTGAGGACGATCGGTGTCAGGAGCTGGAAGCAGCAGGCACAGAACAGATCGAGCTGGAGAAATGTTCTTGACCAGGCCAAGGCCCACCCCGGGCTGTAGCGCCTTAGATGATGATGATGATAAGGAATCATAAATGCCAAATTAAACAATAAGAATATCGAATTAATCAAATGGAAAACATAATCAAACAACGTAAAATAAAAAAAAGACATGTGTATAAGTATTTCCGGGAGTATAAAAGCTACTGAATTTCACATTCATTTGTAAAGATTATTCTTAAAGGTTTTCTCGGAGACTGTACTGAAAGAAAGTCTCGTTAAATATTTGTAGTGACTACTGTTATGGTTTTATCTCCACTAATTACTTTAATTAATACACAATGTTCTAAAGCAATTTCAATTTGCCAAGTTTGATTTACAAAATAATTTAATAACGTTCTTGTTTAATAAGCTAAGATGACTTGGTGAACCTCGTCTTATCATTTAAACCTTCCATGGACTTCTACAAATAGTTATTCAAAAACAAGATTATAGCCCAATCGCTGCAGGCGTTCTCGAGTTTTAGCGAGACTAATAAGGCTGGGTTTTTTAATCACTGGTAAAGTCGACCAATTTCAATTTCAATTTTATTCGACAAAATTCGTTTTTTCATCCTAGTTAAAAAAAAATCCACACGGTTTAGCCATTGGTTAGGAATTTAACTATAGTTAGTTAAACAAATGATTAACTTAACTGTAACCAACGAACAAAAAACCGGCCCCTAGGAACAGCAGTAAATGTTTAATAAAGTTATTTTTCATAAAAGACACAAGCAGATTGAAAATTAGGCAAATTGTATGTTTACAACATAATATTAACAAAATGTGTCGTTGTTACATTGTGTAAGTTATTCAACGTCATATAAATTTTTACTTGCCAAGTTAAAAACTATCAAAAATCATATTTTTCATAAATAGATAATTGGACAAATTCCACACACGGTCATGGACATGGTCCCAAACTAGGCTAGAAGCTTGTGCTATGGTAACCAGATCACTGATATACATACTTATATATGCTTGTAACACCCAGACACAGATCATACAGGCATGTTCATGCACACAAATGTTTGACCGGGCTGGGGAATGAACCCGGGCCCCGCGGCACAGAAAGCAGAGTTACTACCATCTGGGCCAACGAGGCTGTTAATTATATTTTTTTCAAATCTGTCTGTGACAGACACCATCTGATAGCAAATATAGCACACATATAGCAACTTATGGACAAGATAGTAATTATGACATATTTTCCAAAATTTACCACACATCTGCCGCTTCCATTTCGACACCAACACGCGAAGATAAGAGGTTACTATCAACAAGGTACCTTCGTTGCCTTCTGTAAATAAAGTTTGTCAAGAAAATCTCAAACACGACATATATAAAATGCCATAAATTAAAAACTGACCAGTTTCATTAGTGAAATGAGCGCCCAGGAATGCTTTTAAAAATTAGAATAGCTTTCATTTGGGAATGCACTGAATTACAACAATGTTTGCTTTTATTCCGTGATTATCAGAGATATTTTTATTTTTAAACCGCAATACCGCAATTTTGAGTCACGTGTTTATAGACTAAAGAGTCTAATTAGAAAAAAGTATGTATATACTTGAGGTAATAAGCCTTACCTCAAAACTGCCCATGCTTGCACTTTCAGGCAAGTACTGCGCTTTTTTAAGTACTGGCACAAAATAAAAACTAACCACTAATATTTTTATTTCAAAAGCACATCACTTCACTAATTATTGTCACAAAATTCACTCACAATAATCAATTTGATATGGGAACGTCGCGGGACAGCGGTTGGGAAAAGGTGGTAACCTCGGGTGCGCGCGCGCCGCTTGCGTCCGATTCTCAAACTGAGCTACCGACACGACACAGCAAATAATAACCTACTCGTACCTCGATTTTATTTTTTACTCTTTTTACTGAAAATCTGCAAGATTGACGCCTCGCCCCGCAGTTGTCTTCTAAAATGCTTTTTTTTTTCGCGGCGTTGCGCGCTCGAGCTCTTAGCGGTTTGCAGTACCGCCCGCGTCAGTTTTGACGGATGCCGGATTTTAACTTCCCGAATTGATATAGTTTTATGATTGTTACATAAAGACAAATGTGTTTTCGCATTTTCAACGCTGAAACTTGACGCACCTATATACATATACCTATATACATTGATAGTCTTAATTTGTAGCTAAATGTTGGGTAATTTATTTTTATCTTTGAATGGAAAACTAGTTTAGTGACTTTACCTAATAGGAAATGTATCTCGTATTTGAATGCGTTCCAGATGATCATAAAGCAACCAACAAAACTACAAGTGCGTCTATTGAACGATGGATTTTGTTGACAGTTCTTTTGGCCTGAGCGCTTTCGTTTTTCCCGAAGGCACGTTAACCTGTAGTTGCCAGATATCTCCTATAAGGTATGTAACAAAATATGTATGGCCACACTGCAAGCATAGCGCGGAGGCCTAAAGCGGAATCCCTAAGGCGGGCGCGACGACGGAGGCTGGTGGTGGCCACACTACGCGCGACCGGTGACTCGTCGAGAGCTCAATCACGCTCGCGGGGTGAGGAATACCCGATTGGTGGGCGGATAACAGTGTCCATTTTATACGTATTATTATTATCTGTTCTGTTATTATCACTTTCTATTCCGGAAATCTGAAAACGACAACCAAAAATCCATTAATTGACGGATTCTACCAAAATATATTCAGAAAATATTTCGATACACTAAAATGTTATGGCCAGATTAAAGCCAGGCATTTTCGGGTCATTCCCGTCTGTTCACACATCGGTCGAAAGTTATATTTTAACTAGTTGTAATAAATAAAGGTGTTTATCGAGATTTATGGAATATTAATGAGAGTTTAGTATGCATGCGACTAGATGACATCTTGACGATAGGTGTGCGGTCGCCGTGAGGTAAGATACAGGAATAAATAGAAAATAGCTGTACCAAGCTTTAGATTATCTAAAACAAATAAAACGTCATTCTTAGAAAACTGTGTACTTATAAACTAAAATCCCAAAAGAGATGTAACTGGGCTCTCAGAGGGTAAATTTAAAAACTGTTTAAAATCAATTTTATAAAAGATGGCTTTTATTAAAATAACCTGAAGACTAATGTTCTTAGAAACTTCTGCATAGCTACCACGCGGGACCTTAAAAACAAAAAAACAAATATACCACATCAAATATTGGTACTTATTAGTAGTAAAATTAAGCACAAGAAGTTACTTCTGCGTTCTTCTTGCAGATGTAACTATCTTTCTTTTCTTTGAAGCACGTTAGATTCATACGTACTTATTAGCTTCATTAACTTGCAAAAATTTGGACTTTTCTTTGAAGCACGTTAGATTCATACGTACTTATTAGCTTCATTAACTTGCAAAAGTTTGGGTCCGGCCGTTATGGTCCCATTCCGGTACGCTCCCGGCCGGGTCGCTCCCACATTGAAATGTCTGCTAAGGACCAAATAAAAAAAAAATACTTGACATTGCCAAAACGACAAAAAATTTAAGTCCTGTCTGTACCTACATTTTTATTATGTCATTGTCTTGTCCAGTAAAATTACAAAGTCATAAAATAAATAAATTGGTTTAAATTTCCCGGTTCTGCCGGTTACATACCACACCGCATGTTCAGAGCACCGAGCTGCATTCTTTGTAGAAGTGAAGCAACGACGTGAAATTTCCACTAATTTTACATTCTTGTTCCATTCATTGCTTGCTACATGGGATGTTTCCACTATAGGGAAAGTAGTAAGGTTACTGGTAATCATTTAGTATCTTTTCGAAGGGTTTTCAATCAACTTCTAAATTAATGTCGTGTCGTATGGTTTATTGGAAAATAAACAAATATAGTTTAACAGGCGGCAATCGAAAAATGTTCAATACATTTGTTATTTTCAAATTAATAATATATACGTGTTTACTGTACAACTGCCTCGGTGGCGTAGAGGGCGTATGCTCGACTGCCAATCAAGAGGTCCCGGGTTCGATCCCCAGGTCAGGCAGTGTTTAAATATTGGATTTTTCCATGAGAAATTATCTCAATAACTGCCTGGAGTCTGGAACTGTGCCCGGTAGATGGCAATAGGCTCGCCCCCTATTACATGGGACCAATAACATACTGGCGAAATGTGGGTGTATCTAATATGGGACTGAGTCCTGGGTACACCTCTGCCTACCCCTTCGGGAAAAAGGCGTGAATGTATGTTATGTTATGTTATGTTACTGTACAATCACTTGAACTTTGTAAAGTTTTTCATGTTGGTACTCGTACTTAGACTAGTTTTATTTATTATTTTTATGGTGGTTGAAACGGTTCTTAGTGCCAGTTTTTTTATCGTTAGTTACGGTTAAGTTAACCATTTGTCAAACTAACTATAGTTATATTTCTGACCAATGGTTAAATCATGTGGAAAAAAATAGTTAACCAGGGACGAAAAAACGAACTTTGTCGAATTTTAACTATTTGTCAATAAATTTAACCATCGGTCGATTTAACCAGTGATCAAAAAACCCAGCCTTAATAAATCAATACAAATTTATTAATTTTAAATATTTGAATAATAAAATGAATTCGGTTTTTGTTCGTGGAATTGAAAGAAAAAATATTGGGAAGCTGTTCAGACGATTCGAACAGTATGCGATTTATTGAGCAGTTGTATAATTAAATTGAAACAGTGTGGACCCGCTCTACAATGCAGGCGACATTGCCTCGTTGGATTGCAATGCTTATACGTTGGAAGTTGGGACAAATAAAAACCACCAATATGTGGCCGCCACGTAAGAGGTAAAGCCCGGTTTTCACTGTACGAGTACACTAGGACCGAGTGTACTCGGACGCAACTCGGATGCTACTCGTATTGTGTAAACACGTCGTCCTAGCTCACTCGGATGAATCTCGGACACAGCAGTTGAGTAGGACGGTGCTCTATTCTTACGAGCTGAGTTGGACGAAGTTTATAAAACAAAATGGCGACAAGTGAAATATTAAGACGTCAATATTATCATAAGCTTTAATGTGTTTTTGGCCTTCTGGGGTTTTTTTTTTTATTGTCCAAACTATGATGGACCTACAAAACCTGCTGCTATTGTTTATGCAGCACCCTTATAATCTTATGTTAATCTTATTATAAACACCGTAGAATACATAGCTTAAAATATTACATGAGTACCATATAAGCAATTAAGTATATGTATAATATTATTATTATTTTAATCTTTATATTTCTACTAAATATATATATAATCTGATAAGGACGGCAGGAACATGCTGGAGGCGGGCCGCTTACAACCGGACTAGATGGAAATCTACGGGGAGGCCTATGTTCAGCAGTGAACTTCATAAGGCTGAGATGATGATGATAATGAAAGCAAAATCATTAAAAATGAAAAAGTCGAGTAAAAGAGAGTGTCAGCTTTTTGTATTCGTGGCGCTACTTTACATTGTGCAACAGATAGGTACTCAAATTGTTCGCGGTTTAATCTCAAATGATTTTTAAATGTCTTATTATCTACTTCTTCCACTTCACAAATGATATTTTTCGTAGCAAATCCATTTTTGGATCAAAATTTTTCTCATATTTTGAATACTTTCATTCTCATAAGTTTTTAACTTCAGCCATTTACATAACTGCTACGACTTCTATACCTCGCATTAGTAATTAAGTACTCATCCTGATTGCGCACTACGACAGAAATGATACTTGGTTTTTTTTTTATGATAGTGAGTGACAAGACGAGCAAATCAGGTGCCTGATGGTAAGCATCATGATTGCCCATATCAGACACAGTGCCACCCAGTGTTTTAAAACTAAATTCTGCGCGGCACTGTACTGCGCCTGTCACCCTGAGTTATTAGTTGACGAAACTCGTTATGCCCAGTAATTTCGCTGGTAACATTGCCCTTCAAACCGGAACACAGTAATGTTTGCACATTACTGCTTGGCGGATGAATAACTGGCAAAGGTGTGGTACTTCCCCAGGCGGCCCCCTGCTAAAGAGGCCTACCACTACAAAAAACTTGGATGCTTGGATGCTGATAGTGTAAACAAATTCCGAGTGGACACTCGGTCCAAGTGTACTCGTATTGTGAAAACCTGGCTTAAAACAATATTATTATTGTAAAGCAAGCGCTGTCGCAAACTGTTTCACGCAACACCATCATCCTTCATAAAAGTACAAAAGAAGCCAAAATTCACGCGTCTCCCGGAGGCGTTATAACGTGCGGTTCCAAACGATTACATTCTACAAAATAAACTTTATACAAAACACTGCATTTTAAACTTAATATCAAAATAGATAACGTTCAAGTTATGTGAAAGAAAGATGTTGTTTTCAACGCCGACAAAAGATTTATTCACAAATATTGCCAAAGAAATTGTATCGTTCACGATTGCTATTCTGTTAAATTATTTGCAAAAATATTTTTTTCATTTAATTTTCTCGGTTGAAATGTTAACATCAAATAAATAACGGATGAAGTGCGAAATTGTGAAAGTGAAATGATTATGAATCTATTTTTAAATTGTCACAGACCTATATCTATCATTAGTTACTATTATATTTCAATTATGATTTTTCCTATAATGCCAGGTACCAAAGCATCGTAAAATCCATCATATTTTTATATACTTAGGTATTACTAACTATACGTGGTGATTTAGAAATTTTTCATTTTAAAAATAACTTTATTTAAAAAAATTGCCGTAAATGAAGGTGGGAAAATTCACACTTATTTTTTATAAGATTTCAAGTATTTTTTTTTTTATGATAGTGAGTGACAAGACGAGCAAATCAGGTGCCTGATGGTAAGCATCATGATTGCCCATATCAGACACAGTGTTTTAAAATTCAAAATTCTGCGCGGCACTGCACTGCGCTTGTCACCCTGAGATATGAGTTGTTGAATCTCATCATGCCCAGTAATTTCGCTGGTAACATTGCCCTTCATACCGGAACACAGTAATGTTTGCTCATTACTGCTTGGCGGATGAATAACTGGCAAAGGTGTGGTACTTCCCCAGGCGGTCTCCTGCAAAAGAGGCCTACCACTACAAAGTTTAAATTAACTTAAATTTTTATTATTTTTTTAAGGTTATTTACAATACGGCCGGTATAACCTGACGAGTCTGAACATAGGCTCTACGAACTTTAGCGCGTGTAAACTCATGAAGAAAACTCTTGAGAAAACTGTTATTAATAAGATTGAACTAAACTAAACAATATAAATTTGTTCGTATTTTATTTTTTATCAGACAATAACAATTTTTTCCCCGTTTGTGCCGTGGAGTTACCGGTTTTAGAACAGTGCTCTACCCGCTCTACCCGTGGTTGCCGTGAGAGCCGGCTAAGGGTTAACAGATCCAGAGGACGGGCAGCAGCGTCCTCTGCAAAAAAACCATCGAACTGCGCTCGCCAACTCGCCAGCCAACTCAGCCAAGCGTGTCAAACCAGTCATAAAAATATAACAAGGACTTAGGTTACTATAAGTATATATAAGGTCAGATAATCTAAATAGAATCATATTGAATTAGTCACTTTTTTATAGTGTCACAGTTTTATTTGTAACAAGATCCCGGATTAAGATCAAACGTTGTTGTCAACACCGTACATAGGTTGTGTGGTTTAAGTATATCGTAAAACAGGAGAGGAATGATGATTTAGTCGCAGTCCTTGAGTCATAAAGAGATAAGTATAGACATTGACCGTAACTTGAAGACGTACATATTTAGGATTCTTTCAGCTCGCCTAGGAGATACCTATCCTAGATCCCAAGTAATAATATTAACAGGAAAGCGGACCTGATAGCAGTTTGACACAATCCTATGGAAAATATTCCAAATCGATGTTTAGTATTCCCCTGTTTCCCTTGAATATAGAAGACCTATTTGATATGTTTATATCCAGATATTTTGAAGATGAAGAAAGTTATGTCTCTATTATTTTATTTTTGTTTATAAACATTTAATTTTTTAGAAGTAAACGTCCAATCATTGCTTGATTTTTGTAAAACTGGGATTTTAAAAAGTTAACTATAAAAAACCGAGAGTTTTTAAGAGCAACTAAAATGACAGGGACATGGTTTACTTTATTATAAAAATATCAGGATATTAATTTATAGAATGGGTGAATAATATTCGGAGGAAACCCGTGAGTACAAAACCTCGATTTGATAAATTTTTCATAGACTTGTGTCATATTCGTAAACAGCCGCGTACGCTCTCTTTTCGATTCGTAGTTTAGAATTTTATATAGATAACTACAACATAACATTACGCTTAGGTATTTTCTAAAAGTAGGCAAAGGTGTAAGTACCCAGGACTAAGTCCCATATTAGGTACACCCACTTCACCAGTTGTTTTGAGGTCCCATGTAATAGTGGGTGAGCCATTTACCGGGCACAGTCCGGACTCCAGGCTGTCATTGAGAAGAAGCCTAGTGGAAAAATCGAATAACACTTTTGCCTAACCTGGGGATCGAACCCGGGACCTTATGATCGGTAGAAGCGCTTGCAACCACTATACCACCGAGGCAGTTTTAAAGACACCCAAAGTACAGAACAGATAATAATACAACGTATAGAATGGACACTGTCATCCGCCCAACAATCGGGCCTTCAGATAAACAGATAAACAGATAAACCATTTATTGATAATTTGTCAATTATAAGTTATCAAAAAATTTAATTTAAAAATAAATTCATTATTATTGTAATAATTCCAATAAATAATTAGATTCATAATAATATAATATACATAATATAATTCAAAATTAACATTTCATAAATTCTTCAATAGTGTAAAAACGATTTCTCGACGAGCCAGTTTTTCAATTTTATCTTAAAAGTTATAAGACTAGGTGCTTCCCTAATAAACTCAGGGAGACGGTTGTATACTGTCGGCCCCATCACGTGTGTCAGCTTGTTCGAGCGTGCTAGCCTATGCGGTATGGCTGCTAGTTTGTTCCTACCTCGGGTATTATGACCATGTGAATCTCCGCGCTTCGCGAATAGATCCAGGTTCTGGCGCACAAACACCGCAATATGGAGTATCACAAGTGATGCAAGCGTGGGAATTTTTAAATTGGTGAAAAATGGTTTCGCTGACGTCATTCGCGATACCCGCACAATAGCCCTCACTGCCCGTTTCTGCATGCGGAAGGCACGCTCCCTATCGGCAGCGCGCCCCCACAGTTCAGCGCCATACTGGAGGAGTGAGTGGACTGTTGCAAAGTACGAGGTGCGTACCACATCAGCGGATACCACTCGAGATAAGCGGCTCAGGGCGAAACATGCACTCCCCATTTTTTTACATATTTTATCCACATGTGCATTCCAAGTCAAGCCATAATCAATTTCAAAACCTAGAAATGTTATTGCATCGACCTGCTTCAGTCCTACGCCGTTGATTTGGACATTCAGCTTCCTCGTTTGACGGCCTGACAGTGAAAAAATCATGAAATGTGTTTTTGTCAGGTTTATAACGAGTCCATTTATTTCAAACCATCGAGCTATATCGCCCGCCACTCTGTTCAGCTGGACTTGTAGCTCATCAATGTCTTGAGCGCTTACAATTGCCGCTACGTCATCCGCGTACATGAAAATTTCACCAGCGCTGACGACGTCGGGAAGGTCGTTTAAGAGTAGGGAAAATAAGATGTTTGATACCGATGAACCTTGGGCCACTCCGATCATTGTCCCTATCGGGTCTGAGTGTGTCTCACCTCCGTCGGCAACCACTACCTGAAATCTGTCACGTAGCATATCAGTTAGGAGATCGTGAGCCGGTCCATCGATTCCATAATGGCGGAGTTTAGCAGCCAGGACGTCATGGTCTGCAACGTCGAAGGCCTTCGACAGGTCACAGCACAGAATGGCTACTTGCTGCTTCCGTTCGCACGCGTCCAGTATTCGCTGGGTAACTTCACGAGTCAACGAGGTGGTGGACCGACCCACTCGGTATGCGTACTGGCGCTGAGACAAGGCCCCAATTTCAGTAAGGTACTGTGTGAGACGCTGACTCACGCCGTTTTCTAGCACCTTGGCCACAGAGGGTATGATGGAGACCGGTCTGTATCCATCGATATTCTCTCGTCTTCCCTTGCCCTTAAATAGCGGAGATATTTTACTAACTTTCATCGGCGGAGGGTACCTTCCAGCGGAAATGCAGCGGTTGAACAGAGCCGCTAATACTGGAGACAGAGATTTTGATGCAGAATTGAGAACCTCCATCGATATGTCATATATATCTTTGGTGGGTTTCGTGGGTATTCGCGTGGTGATTATACGATGTACCTCATCAGGTGTAAATCGCTCGATTCTCATGGAGCGGTCGGCGGCGGGACGCACCGCCGCGAGCGCGTCTCTTACTCGCATCAACTGAGCGCGCGGCGCGCCGCACGCCACCGCCGCACTCACGAAGCGATGGTTCATAGCGTCGGCAGCATCCTTTCTAGACCTAAAACTTTGGCCATTGGAATCTTTTGCGACATCTGTAAAACTGGTCGGGTGACGACTGTTCGCCCCTCTCTCGGTATTTACTACATGCCATAGTGCCTTATGTGGATTGCTGCTATTAGTTATTTTCTTAGAATAATAACATTGTTTGTTCATCTTAATACATTCGTCATATTTAGTTTTGTATTCATCACATAGTAATTTTAAATTTTCATTGTCAGGAAACTTGTGACATAACTCAAATATTTCGTGCAATAGGTATTTATTTTGTAAAACGTCATCACTAATCCAAGAGTGTTTCTTAATATTTTTCTTTTTAAGGGGAAAACATATTTGAAATTTATTTTTAAATATATTTATAACACATGTGGTCAAGCTTTCTATGGAGTGGTCGTGCGTTCTAAAGATGTTATCCCAGTCCACACTTAAAACAGCCAAATTAAAATTCAGTCGACTCACCTCAGAGAAGTCCCGAACGAGACGGGTCCGCGACGGGGCCGCGCGCGGCCTACAGGCAACAGCGGCACGCACCGCGCGGTGATCACTGAGGAATGTGTCAACGGGAGTAGCGATCACGGACTCCGCGCTCATATTGGTGTAAACATGATCTAGACAAGTCGAGGAACAATTACTTATTCGCGTGGGGAAGTCGACGACGTTTGTAAAATTGTAAGACGACAGTATGTCACTTAACTGTTTTACATCAGAGCTTTTATTATGACTCACCCAGTTTATATTAAAATCACCTAAGATGATGAAATCTTTACCATTACTACTGGCCCGTTCGAGTAGTCGTTCCAAATGCACTAAAAAGCTCGAGGAGTTAACTAAGTTAGTTCTATACACACAGATTACTATTATGTCATATTCTATTAATTCGATTGCAGCTATTTCAAGGTATTGTTCTGTTGACATTTGGGAGAACTCAAGGCATTCAACCGCTTTAATACCGTGTTTTTTAAATATACAGGATCCACCATGGGTGATCGATTTTCTACAAAAACTAGACAATAGCACATATCCGTCAATATTAACACATTTTATATTAGGTTCATTGAGCCAATGTTCAGTTAAAGCGAGTACGTCACACTGGAGTTCGTTCTGCAGGATTACTTCCAATCGGTGCGTTTTCCTGTCCAAGGACGCGATATTTTGATGACATATCACCAATTCGTATTCCTTAGTGATTTTCGGTTGGCGAGGCCGCCGTTCTATGGTCGTGACGGCGGTCTGACTCGCCCCGCTGAGTGCGGGGCCTTGCAAGAAACCACTCGGCGAATCGGACTCGTGGGGGCCATGCTGCAGGATTGCATATCTTGTCAAATAATGTCTCAGGAATTCCAATAATAAAGCAAGCATGGCTGTCGGTATTAATTTGCCGTTTTTCAACGGTGTAGTCGTTGGAGCTTGCGATTTTATTTAAGAAATTTCGAACATTATCGGTCGTAGTCTCAGGTCTGAACCGCCAGGCTTGTATGTATTTGAGCTGTACAATTGTCAACAATTGATCATCTTCCTGACCCGTTCCAATTATAACAGGGCGCGATCGCCTTTGTTTCTTGGGACGAACGGTTTTCCATTCATTATCATTGTTTTCGTCAATTTTGTAAGTATGTGGGATGTTTTTCCCATCATCTAAAGTAGATTTTATATTACTATTAGAATGGTTGCGGTTTGTGTTCTGGATCCCGCCCATAGTCGCTGTAGTTAGATCATTTTGTGTAGTTTTTGACGCGGTATTCGGTGGGGACGGAGCGCTGCCAGCGCTACGTTTCTTAGTCGCATTAGACGCGGCACTTAAGGCTGCTGCAGCGTTAGAATGCGCTAAGCGCTTCGTGCGCTGCGTGGTCACCGGTGCCGCTGGGATATTTGCAAGTGACTTTCGGGTAGTCGTAGGTTTCGTGTCTTCTTGAGTATGTAGATTCAAAGCCGTTATCACTTTTGCTTGTTGAGCTATTAATTCACTTTGTGTATCTATTTTGCACTCCAGGCTGCTAACTTTAGTCACAAGAGTGTTCACAGTTGTAATCAACTCGCGAATAATACTTTCTTGCGATTTACTCGACATTTTACACCTTTTTAGGAATTAAAAACACGGAGCTAATGTGATCGTTACCGCGACGGTGCGGGGGGGTTTACTAGTCTACTACTTCCTCACCCTGCGAGTAAGATTGAGCTCTCGACGAGCCGTTCATTCAGCTACCAAAGCCGCGGTTCAAAGCGGTGCAAAGCTGAATTTAATTTCTGCAGTCTGTTTGTATCTTTGCTAAGTCAACGGATCTCTGGCGGATCCACGAACGAGAAACTGCGAGAAGGGTGTGATAAGTATTGGGTACGGTACCAAATCCCCCTTATGGGGGAGGCCTATATTCAGCAGTGGACTTTCAACGGCTGGGACGACTCTAATTAGGTTCACCAACTGTTATAAATGATACAATAAACGAATGTACCTACATTACAATCCATTTATTAGTTATTAGGTACAGTTAGGCTCCAAATAGGCGCCTAGTTGAGTAGCGGTCGCAAATAGAGCATGGTGTAATCATAAATGAAGGCGCTCGGTGCCTTACTGCCTGTTATCTTGTTCATTAGAGCTGTTTAGACTAGATTGATACAGAGCTGGCTGCAGGACGGGCGAGGGGCAGTTGGCTAGGAAAGGGAATGCTGTCATTCCCAGGCATTTGCGTTTAAGGGCGATTTTAAAAGAAGTCAGTTCTTTTTGAGTTTAAATTTGATAAAATGCTCTTAAATTAATTTATCAAAGCTGTATTTAGACACGATACTTCAAAACTTATGACAGATAACTCACTGAGGATAAAACCTTTAAATTATAATTGCATTTTATTAAAATTATGCCCAGATAAAAGCCAAATTTATTGTTAGTATTCTAATACTAACAAATTTCAAACTTTCGTGATTTTTACATATTTTCATGAGTTAACTTGTGATCACGGTTGAAGCGACTCCGCCGCTCCTCCTTGAGTCGTCGTGTTCTTCATGTCTGAGGGTCGTGACTACCTCCATCCACTATTCTCGTCCTCACGATGGTACGCCATCTTGTCCTATCTCTGGCCACTCGGAGAGCATCGTAGACAGTAGAGTCGAGTGTGGTGCGAATCTGATCGGACCAACGCATACGTATATTTCAAAACTTATCAAATTCAGAATTTAAAAAGAACTATTAACTGTAAAACCTCGCTTTAATTTTCAAGGACAATCCTTAATCAGTCTCTGCTAAGACCTAACATAGTTTTCAACATAGCATTACGGCATTACGCATAGAAAGCTCGATCGGTCACACGTTATTATGGACGAAGTAGATACTTCCTAGATTCCTAGTGCATCTGTTAAACCTAGGGCATACAAGAGGAAGAACAAAGCGTAAAGGGAATTATAGAGAAGGTACGAGTAGAGGTTGAAATTTAAGTCAGACCTTCATTACTTTATCGACTAACAAAGTAGTTAGTAGTTATATGGTAAGAGTGACCTACGTAATAAGTATTAATAGGTACATGAAACCACGCCTTTTTCCCGAAGGAATAGGCGTATGTGTGCGCTGGATCCGGTCCCAGCAGTGGGTTAGGTTAGAAACTGCAAATAATCTAATATTTTATTTCCATGCGTCACCCTCGTAAATTTTTGGATTTATAATATTTTTACAGAGAGAGTATTCTAATTCTGTGAGAGAGTATGGGACCGATGGGATGTTATAAGCAAGAGACAAAGAAGAGTGAAGAAGACAGAGGGAATTTTCAAAGAGAATACTTTAGAATAGAATAGAAGAGAATAATACTTTATTGCATACCAAATTAAATAACAGGGTTAGAAGTAACGATACAAAAAATATATATCACGGTAAACAACCGGCGGTCTTATCGCATAAAGCAATTTCTTACAGACAACCTGGCCCTTTTATTAGTAATAAACGTTGACTAAAATTACCCCGTGGATCAAATAGGTAATAATAAAAATAAATAATAAAATTCATTTATTTCAGGCAATAGTGCGTATAATAAATTATATGCACCAGAGGCCCATATTAATAAATACCTTACAGACTAACACACATAATAATATTATATTCACTAATAACTAATAATAATATTATATCTATGCTTTAGGGATGATAGGTTTCGGTCTCGCCTCCCTAAAGCGCCGGAACACTATACCTTCCCGCCAAAATTCTGGCGCCAGGAGAGTCTCCTTAAATTTCACCTGAAACCGGAGCACGTAGGACTTGAAATTCGCCGTCCGCGTAGACTCCAGCCTCGACAGTGAAATCTTGGAGAATTCCTGGTGCGGGACTCGTCGTTGGCCCTTTTCTTTTATGTAGCGGACTATCTCCTCACCGGATGTGCTCTTGTCAAACCGGGAGAGATAGACCGCCATTGTCGGTTCTGCGACTCGAATGGAAGTAGCCGCAGCGGGAGCGGTGCCGCGTTGATTGCGGGCAGGTCGAGGTTGACGCTTCCTCTTCTCCACAAGGGTGAAGCCGCTCTCGTCGACCTTTTTCGTTGGTTGGCTGGTAATAGGGAGTTTCCTTATGATAAAGAGTAAAAGTCGTTTTTTTTTTAATTCTATCGTAAATAATTGTCACATTATATGAGCTTTGAGTCTGAAATACATTATTTTTATTTATTAATAAGAGGGCTACAGATTAACTTCATTAAAAAAAAAGTAGATATACATTTATAATATTGTATTATTATAAGTATTAGTTTAGTATATAAGTTAAGTGTCTTATGTTAGTGGTTATGTGAGGAGGGGACATCCTGAAAAATCGTACCTAGTGTGGGACAAGGACAGGAAGACGAAGATGATGATGATATGTATTACATAATGTTTGTAATTTAAAATGTTAGTAGAATAAAGGCTTTTCTTATTAAGGCTGTGACGACTTTAAGAATTGTAACGTCATTAAATCTGTCTCAACATACCTCACCGCACATAACATTGCATTTCAACACGTATCGTCTAGACTATAGACTTAATATCTCACTCAATTGTCAAGTTCGTACAGAAATTACTGGTGTTAACATCAAGTGAATTAATGAATTAATTAAGTGAATATAGGTAGCCAATGTATAGGTACATAAATTGCGCCGTCAGACCTTTTTTTATTAGCAAATTCTTGAAGATTCCTTTATAATTTTGGTATATAATTAAATAGAGAACTACCTACTTTTATCATCATCTCAGCCATAGGACGTCCACTGCTATGTTCAGCAGTGGACGTCCTAAGGCCTCCCTCATAGATTTCCATCCAGCCCGGTTGTGAGCGACCCACATCCAGCGTGTTCCTGCCTCCCTTATCAGATCAGATCGGACGAAAGCAATGTTCTTCTGGAATTTTAGGAAGAACACAGATACACTTAGAAAACAAAACTTGTCTGAATACAAAATATGGCTGGTGGTTGGCGTCTATTGTATCTGCTAACCTAACTCTTAGCCGGCTCTTACGGCAACCACGCGGAGAAAGGGTATAGTACTATTTAAACCCAGTAGCCCCACGCCCGTATCATAATATAATGTGATCTGTGACCCCACTGCAATAATCTCTAATATCTCGTTATTTGACAGCCTGGTTGGCACAGATGGTAGTGACTCTGCTTTCTGTGCCGTAGGCCCCGGTTTCGATCCCCGGCCAGGTCAAACATTTGTGTGCATGAACATGTCTGTTTGATCTGTGTCTGGGTGTTATAAGCATATATTAGTATGTATATCAGTCATCTGGTTACCATAGTACTACAGGCTTCTAGCCTAGTTTGGGACCAGACGACCGTGTGTGGAAGTTGTCCTATATTATTATTATTATTTAACAGAAACCAAAGTATCAATGACATAACGACCAATTACAAAATTAAATTCAAATTAACATTTACGGAGTATAAGTGGCTCGTAAATATATTTAATTCCAACATTAACTAAGATAATGACATCAACGAGTATTGCAAATAGGCAATAACTAGCTAATTGCTAATTCTATATAAGCACTTATAAGTAACTTGCGGAAGAGTGTCTGTCTTGATATATGTATCTGAGTACTTTCTAAAGATCTTTTATTCTACATAATAAGGGGATGTATTTAAAGCATTTAAAAAATTAATGATACCAGCTTTTCAATAATAGGTATTACTAGTAATACATCTATAATTTAATATACCACACTTCCGTCTCATGGTGAAATATTACGGCAGGCGATGTCTCCTTAAAGACATAAACCTCCTTCTTCACAGTCAGGTAAAAAACAGATTTCATGGTATTGAGATAAGTACCTATTGTATTTAACAAAGTGATTTGAGTACCTTCGTGTTTAAGTCAGCGTCGCTGTTATTAATCTGTAAAGTATGATCGCGGAACAAATGTCATACTTAGCTATTGATTACTTACTTGCCTCTTAAAGGATGTTTCATAAAATAGGAGATAAGTATAGAGGCTTCAATACTTGTATAAATAATTACTTAAGAAGGTACTCAGGTATCAAAAATAATGGTAAATTTGCGTGAGCTGTAAAAACTATATAGAATTAAATAGTGTAGTAAGGTTTTTATTATACATACGTATTATCATTAAGTACAGTGAGATTACATATTATATTAATATACATTTCGGAGAGTGTGCATTGGGACTACATCAACTAGTTCCCAAATGTCCGTTCTATAACCGATCTTCCAGGGAAACGACAAGACGCCATCCTTACATGGTCGATACTCCACTCAACCGTACCAAACGCCACGCGGTTACTTTCATCCCGAGGACCGCTAAGGAGGGGAATTCTCTACCGGCGTACGTCTTCCCACTTGAATCTTGGCGTCTTGAAGAGAAGAGTGAACAATTATCTTCAAGGAAAGCGTGCTCCATCTTAGGCCTCATCTTCACTTTCCATCAGGTGAGATTGGAGTCAAACGCAGACCTATTTATAAAAAAAAATACATGTGAAGCTGCAAATATACGTAGAAAAAAACTATGTCCATCTTTAGTTTCCCTCAGTTTGAAATTGATTCTGTCAGTAACCAGAAATACTTATCAATGGAATTTGACTTCAGAGTTCGGCGAATAAAAGAACATTTAAAGAATGTTATGGTAAACGTCGCGCCGGGCCGATGTCGCGACACATTCACTTCACTTGGCTTTGGTTTGTTTAAATGCTTTTGTCAGACGTCCTGTTACCTGTTAGGTAGCTGTTGTTAGGCTTTGTACATACCACCGGGGTGGTAAGCGCCATTTGTTTAGTGCCAACGGCCGCCCTGGTGGCGGGCTCGAGGGCGGCTGATGGGAATCAAGGTACAAATATGTTACAAAAGAGTTTTTGTAAATCCTGTACTACCTTACCCTATATCAGGTGCATGCTTGACTCAGTCTATAAGTAATAAGTATAACATTTTGTTTACCTTTGTTTAATCAATTTAATTTCGCATTCCATTTAATTTTTTTAATAAGTCAATATAACAAATTTTACAAACGGTACGGTCAGCTCTATATTATACAGAATAATAGTGTCATAATCGCAATAATAATTTTCAGAACATTCTGGGTGGATATTATAATAATGTCAATATTTTACTTTAATAGGTATATATAAAACATATATTTTTAAAGTTTATATTTATTAATAAATCATTAATGGTAAATAAGTATAACATTTTTTATTGCGTAGCCAACTCGTTTTTAAATGGTTTAGTGCTCACTCACTGGGAAATAGTGTAAAATAACAGAGTTACAGAAAAGTTAATTAAAACGACATAATACTCAATGACGTCACATCCTTTGCAAATTTAACAATCTGCCAATTTACAAAAAAAAAGTATGTTATTATTTAAACATAACATCATGTCCATTCCCAAATGGGTATACAGAGGTAAACCCAAAACTCAGTCCCATAAAAGATGCACCCACAATTTACCCGTTGTTTTTAGTCCTGTCATATTGGGGGTGAGCCTATTGCAATCTACCGCGGGCACAGTTCCAGACTCCAGACTGTCATTGAGGAAATTTGTAATGGAAAAACCCAATAAAACTTTTACCTGATCTGGGGATCGAAATAAAGTGAGGGGGGAACTTTACTACTTTTTTTTCGTATGTGCACCGCCCTAAAATTATTATTCAACTTGTGTATTCCATCGCATGTCACCTCATCCATCAACATTGACGCGCCGACGTGATATTTTTTGCACGCACCAGAGAAAAATAAAAAAACCGCATGTCTTATTACCATACCGCGTCTATAGAATGGCAAATGAATGCAGTTGTGAGAATGCACTAAAACGCATGCTTTTGAATTTTTAACGCGGTTTTAATATTGGTGAGGTGTGGTTGAACGGAATTTGCGATTTTGGGTTACTGATTCAATAAAAAAGGTATCGGTGGGTACCACGGGTACATAACATCACGGCGTGGGTACCTACCTACCGCAGTCGGCTGTGCTTTAGTGCACCACTTAGGCTGGGTTTTGAATCCTGGTTAGGCCGAAACATTATGGTTAACAAATGACAAATTCCTAGGTATACCTAAGTGGCTCAAATTCTGCAAAATTCGTTTTTTATCCCAAGTTATTTACTTTTTCAACAGCATTTAACTATTGGTTAGGAATTTAATTAGGTAAAGAGTAAATATAGTTTAACTAATTGTTATAAATGCGCATTTATTCAGTTTGACAACAAAAGATACGTTTTAAAAAATAGGAAAATACGAGTAGGTAGGTATTTATCAGAATATTGTAATTTCTAAGGAAAGGCTTTAAATACTTAATTAGCAGTTTTAAAACATATGTTTTGTTATACAACTAGCTAAACGCCACTTTATAATTAGTTGTTTCTTAAATTAAAACACTTATGAAGAAATTATATCTCTTCTTTCATCATCAATGGTTCTTCAAAGTTTGTTTGGAATATCGGCCGAAATATCAGCCGAACCACCTTAACCAAGAATCAAATACCCAATCCTAGGGTGAGCTTTCACCTCACTTCGGCTTCGACCTCAGCCCCCGCTGAAATACGACCTTGCAAGAGTGTGCAAGGTCGTATTTGGTGGGTGAGGTGGAGTAACCTCACACGAAAAGTATACTGAACATACTGGGTCAATATATTTCATAGTATATTTCATATACTGACCCAGAGTATATTTATTATATACTGATTAATAAGTACCTACCTCCTTATTTAATGTATGCTTAATACTTAGCAAAGTTTTCTGGTAACGAAATCTATTCAGTCCCTTTCGAAAAGAAGTTGGTTTATATAATATTGTAGTTTTTACTTTATATATACCTTTGTATGGTGTTGAAAATCATCAATCGTTTGCCACATTATAAAGTTCTCTGGACATACACCATGCTCAACATAATATGTAAACAAACATTGCTCTATTTTCAGTTGCCTGTAAATGGATTTTTCTGAAAACACGGAAGTACGAATCGTTTGATGTTAGCATTATTTTAAGATGTTTTTCAAACAGGTAACGCTATCTAGCGGTGAATAGAATAACTAAACGCCATCTAGTAGAGAATAGTAGAACTAAAAGATGGTGCCATTTATACAACAGATGGCGCTAAAATTAATTAACAAAAAGTGGCAACTTTTCATTAAAAACATAAAATATGATTCCCGCCCAAATTGATGATGGCGAACGGTTGCAGGTATATCTTGTGAATATCATGCAATTCCTTTGTGAACCATTTATGTCTTTCTGGTGGGAAATTGAACAAGCCGCTAGTGAATTTTAATCAATTTACTAGAGGTGTGACTTTGTTTCTGGACGAGTTTATAACTTATCCTGACTTTGACTATGAACTATAAACTTGAATTTTTTGTCAAAATATATTGACACTGGCATTTGTTAGTTGGTCATTTGTGAAGGACCAAAAAAAAAAAAATCAAAACTGACAGCTGTTTTTGTCCTAGTGATAATGTCATCCATAATCCTGTCAGCCAGCAACATTGCCATAATGTTACTTTTGTAACGTTTTATGTTACTTTTGACCTTCTTATGTTACCTCCATGTTACATGACTCAAAATGTTACTCTTTCGTTTTTTGGAAGATTTTATAATTTTAAAATATTTTCTAGCCAACAAAATACAATCATGAAACAGAATGCACTGAAGAAAGTTTTCGTTTTGCCGTCGCGCCGCCATCATAGTCCACACTTGACATTGGACCCGTGCATCGTTTATTTTCCTATTCTTTCTCAGAATTTTATTGAAGAATGATGAACACCATAGCAATAGCAACTGAACAATGAGCGGAACAATGTACTAATTATTGTGTAATATTTGCGTCCCCCCAAATCTAGAGATTTCTCCTGTTTTCTTTTGAAAATCAAAATAACTCCTTATGTTAGGATATTTGTGATACGCTTTCCTTTTCAATTTGAATAAAAACTTAATAAAAATTTAAATACCCAATCTTGCATTTATGCGACGATGCTATCACTCGACGGGATTCGTTATACGTTGGTGGTCAATAGAAGTCCTAAATTAGCGAACGCATCTATTCTAAATTTACACAAAAAAACAATTTTCATAAGTGATGATTTCACAAAATGCTGATTTAAAGAAATGGGACATTTTATAAAGTGGACATTACTTACATGAAGTTGTGATTTATAAAAAAATGGTCATTTAAGTAATTGAGTCATTTCAAGTAAAGACATTTAGTCCTTATTAATTAGTGTGATTTTTTCTAAAATTCATATTCGTTTTATACATAAATTAAGACAATGTTACATTATCACGTATGTTACTTCAAGCAGTCTCATGTTACTTATGACTATAGGCCACTGGAAACACTGTCAGCCAGTCACCACAGTCACCTGTCACCTGTCCACTGTCCGCCATTGTTATTTCTTTTGACATGCGAACACAAACACAGCACGTGTAAAAATGCGTATTGAAACTTGTTATTTCTGTTCTTCCCGGATTTATCCGGGCCACGGGATCCAATTCGTCAGGAACGATTGCAAGGTAAACCTTCCAGCTATTTAATTTTACCATTCGCTTGACAATTTCGCAAAATTGTGTCACTAACCAACACCGTACAGATTTTCAGATTTTGCCGTTCAAAATGCCATGCAGCGTTTAAAAAGAAGAAGAACCCGCGTAAAACTAAATGGACGAAAGCGTACCGTAAGACTGCGGGGAAAGAATTGGCTATTGACCCGTCGTTCGAGTTCGAGAAACGTAGACACCAGCCTGTGAAATATAGTAGGGAACTATGGAATCACACGATTGAAGCCATGAAAAAAGTGGAGGAGATTAGACAGAAAAGATCCAATAACTACATAATGCAGAGATTGAGGAAAGGTCGTGAGGTGGAGTGGCAGAGGGATGTGAGAGAAGTGCAAAGAGATATTTCCCTTATCAAGTAAGTACAGCCAATAGTAACAAGTATTAAAGTTATAGGTAGGTACATACTGTTTATATAATTTCTATTTATTGTAGGCTAGTGCCAAGTCTGTACTTATTGCTTGCTTTGAAGACCACTTTCTATACAATTGGAAGATGAATCAAACATGTCTTTATTCACTTCTTTGATCCCTGTCAAGAATTTCCCAGTATTGTCCAAAACTAGACTGAAAGCTATAGTAAAGTAACTATTGTAATCGTGCCTTTTCCATTAAATAATACTTGAACACTTCAGCATATTTTACATGATTTATTCCAAGCCCACCATCTTCAATCTCGCTCTACAATCATCTGTCGCGCTGGCATCCACCTCCCTGTGTTGCCATCGCGCCCTCGCACATGCCATCGATCTCCGTGAAATCACATGTTGCCATTAATACTTTCCATTAAACCACCAAAACGTTCACAGAATCTGTAGCATGCGCGTCACAAAATAACATCAACCCTACACTATTAAATTCATATAATACAAACCTCCATACAAATTATATCTGTCTGTCATGCCTCTGCTGAAAGGATTTTAATGTGGTTCAATATGAATGTATATAATTCTTTTTTTTTTATAATAATGAGAGACAAGACGAGCAAATCAGGTGCCTGATGGTAAGCATCATGATTGCCCATATTAGACACTGTGTCACCTAGTGTTTTAAAATTCAAAATTCTGCGCGACACTGTACTGTGCCTGTCACCCTGAGATATGAGTTGTTGAATCTCATCATGCCCAGTAATTTCGCTGGCAACATTGCCCTTCATACCAGAACACAGTAATGTTTGCACATTACTGCTTGGCGGATGGATAACTGACAAAGGTGTGGTACTTCCACAGGCGGCCCCCTGCTTATGAGGCCTACCTATTAAGCTATTAAGGCAGGGGTTATTAGGCTATTAAGGTTTAAATGTATAAATCTAATGAAATATTGTGATGAATTTTGAAGAAGTCAGGAAAAATC
Organism: Hemistola chrysoprasaria; assembly: GCA_947063395.1. NCBI lineage: Eukaryota > Metazoa > Arthropoda > Insecta > Lepidoptera > Geometridae > Hemistola > Hemistola chrysoprasaria. The sequence continues at coordinate 13,518,538 of OX346725.1, forward strand.
ATGCCAACTGGCAGCTTTATTCATCGTTTATGGGTCATAATATACATCGACATAAATTTGGGTTGGGCCTTACAAGGTTAAGTATCTAGTTTACCCATGCAAAGTGGGGGTGGGTCACTAGTATAATAATATGCATAAAATAACAATCAGACATTGATCAAACAGACATCCTCATGCATCAGTAACAGGGGATTGAACCTGGAACTAGACGTGTGCGCCGCGCCGACCCGCCGCCGCCGCCGGCAAATATTTCACGCCGCCGCCGCCGATCGGCCAATCGGCGTGAATTCGGCGTGAAACGTTATTTTTTAGTCGCTTTGAAATTCGGTCATTTAATTGATTATTACATTGTCTGACACTAGGGCAGAGCACCACCCTGCTACGACAGCTAAAAACTTCATCGACGCCATTTTTCAATGTTTCCCTTCCTGGAAAATTGGTCTAGGACCAGTCTACAAAAACCCAAAAACAATGGATTCTCGCAAGGAATTTTGTATAGTTTTGTCGATCTTTTATGCCGTTTTATATTTCTTAAAAAATATGACGTCATTTGTAAGAAAGAAGATTTGCCACCACGAACTACCGAATTGTGTAAATGTAAATGGAAAGTGGACTCCTTTTCCGCACTTAGACATACACACTTAAACACTTAGGTCCGTTGTGCGTGAAGTCTTGTTTAATCTAGCCAGCCCAGAAGCTCAGAAGCTTCCTGGGAACTTCGCAGGCTTCGCGGAGTGACCTCACTGTTCCGAGGATTTGTTCACGTTGAAGGGCTACTGCCTCGCATTCCAGGACTGCGTGGGCAACCGTTTCTTCCGCCATGAAACAGCCTCTGCATAGAGGACTGTCTGTGGCGTTTATAGTGAATGAATGTTTGTTCAAGGGACAGTGACCTGTTATAGTCCCTATCATTATTTTAAGGTTCTTTCTATTAAGACTTAACAGACGCTTAGTAAGCCGCATGTTTAAAGCGGGTAAAGCTGATTTTGATTGTCTGCAGTCTATTGTTTGTACCCTTGTTTGTTTCTTTGGTTATGAAGCTCAACGGATCTCTGGCGGATCCACGAACGAAACTGTGAGAAGGGTATGAGAAAAAGTGGGTACGGGCCGTTCACTGTCATCCCAGATCCTCTCCTCGCCAGTTCATCCGCAGCATCGTTTCCAAGTGATCCGCTGTGTCCTTTTATCTACTGGAGAATAATTCGATTAGTCGAAGATATTTCTTCCAGGGCCTAATGGCATTCGATATTCGATGTTTTGTTAGTGGTATGTCTATTTGAAAGAGACATCAGCACAGACGCACTGTCGGATAGAAATTTAACGATAAAATTGTTCAACTTCCGTCTGTGGACGGCTCTTGCAGCCTTGGTTAATGCTACACATTCACATTGGAAGATGGAGTTATATGCACCTAATGGAATGTGTATGTTTATGTTGAGATAGGAGGAGTATACTCCTGCTCTTGAACCATTCGTCATTTTGGACCCGTCAGTGAATATGCGTACTTCGCGACATGATACGAGTGGTCTCGCTCCTCTTCCCCTTAGTTGTACCTCATATTTCTTGTTGAATATATATTGTTTATAGGTTCTGTCACTTGGGTCGGCTATTAGCGGCTGTAACTACCGTATCTCGTGAAGGCTTGAATGATATATATGAATTATACTTAAATTCAAAAATGTGGTAGAAACTTTAAGATACCGATTGCCAGACGTAGAAGAGGAGGAAGCTGATAATAAACAATGAACAGCATCATATATTAACCGAAATTGACAATGTGCATGACCACTTGGAGGATGATGAAAGCTTTCCACTTATTCAGCCTCGGAGTCAGAGGATTACTGGTACCATCTATCAAGTCTGCGATACCCACTCGCTGGCATAGTACTTTATTAATATTGCAAAGCTTGGGCAGTAAGTTTAACCAAAAGAAAACGTTATTAAATACTGGAGAGACAGACGAGCAGCATTTCCTTGGATATATAAATTAGCAAAGGCTATTCTTTCAGCACTAGTGTCTAATGGACCTATGCTATGAGTACACCCAGCGAGAGTGTTTTCTGTTGCCGGTCTAACAGTTACAGCAAAACGCTCAAGACTGAATTCGGCACGGCTTGACAAAATTATATTTGTTTTGATAATTATACTTTCTCTAAAGATGTATTTCATTCATAAGTAATTTTTCTTGTAACTTGTTTTTTTAAAAATAAATTAAACATTTTTTAATTAATAATAACACATCCTAAACAAATACTATACACGCGCCGATTTCACGCCATAATCACGCCGCCGCCGCCGATTTCAGGCCGGCGCCCGCCGCCGATTATTTTAACGTCGGCGCACATGTCTACCTGGAACCTACTTACTGCACAAAAGACAATAACTACCAACTCAAACAGGCTAGCCCCACACTACAATTTTATTATCATCATCATCTCAGCCATGGGACGTCCACTGTTGTACATAAGTCTCCCCCTTTAGATTTCCATCTAGCCAGGTTGTAAGTGGCCTACATCCAGCGTGATCGTGCGTCTTTATCAGATTGTGTGTCTTCCTTGTGGACGATTTTATTATTACTAGCCGCCTATTCTGCCAATCCAAAGAAAGGGGGAGGCCTTTTCCTTTCTCCCCTTTTCCTTTCTCCCCTTTTCATATCTCCTCGTAATTTACCATTCTAAATTATCTGTATATCTTTTTTCAAGATCCCCAGCAGCAGGCCTCAAACAGAGGCAAGCTCAAGAGGACATGGAGATGGAAGTTGAACCTGAGGTCATTGAAGTAATGGATGCTAAGGGACGTAAGACCATAGTGGAGGCTCCTGTGATGGTGCCAGCCACGGGAGAGATGATTGAAGATGGTGGAGATATCATGCTGTAAAGAAATCATGCATTACAACATTTATCTATATGCCGCTGATAAAGGGAATAATTGGATCATTATTAAAATTCTAGTATGATTGTAAAAGACAAAATAGGCAATTTTTTCAATCTTCCTAGATGCCTTAGTGGCGTAGTGGGCGCAAGCTCGACTGCCGATCATGAGGTCCTGGGTTTGATCCTCAGGTCAGGCAAAGTGATAAATATTGGATTTTTGTTCGGAATCATCTCAATAACTGCCTGGAGTCTGGAACTGTGCTCAGTAGATAGCAATAGGCTCGCTTCCTATTACATGGGACCAATAACATACTGGCGGAATGTAGGTGTACCTATCATGGGACTGAGTCCTGGGTACACCTCTGTTGTCTCCCTTTTGGAAAAAGGGATTGTATGTCTAATGTATTAAGTTCTTTTGCAATCTCCCTAGGTTTTTCCCAATTATACAAGGAACTTTAGACTTCTGGAACTTCTGGACTTCTATTGGATTTTTAGTTCCTATTTTTATAATCGTTTTTAAAAATCGGAACTAAATACTAAAGATTCTTGTTCCAGAAGTCTACAATGGAGTTCCGAAAAGTAGTACCAAATTAATCAAATATCTAAAGAACTTGCGTAAGTTGGTGTTATGAGCCCATGTATAGAAACCGGTTTCAACGAAACTGGCGGGTCAAGTGTGTAGGGTCTTTAACACGCTTACACTAAGCAATTGGCATTTACAGACCATTACCATTTTAAAAATTAAGTTATTTTACAGATGGCAGTCAATAAATAAAATATAATTTGTGAACACTTTACAAATGTAATTGAAATCAAAAATGTGAACAAGTTTCCTACAATAGTAAAGATACAAAATCATACCCAATGTTTTATTATTTATTCAAATAAGAATAATTTTTACTCAGTTACTATTTATGGATCAACATAAGGTATATAGAAAATCATTTCAACTTTTCATGCTTCATATTGGGCAAATATATTGTTATGCAATATGTAGCACTAAAAAAATAACCAATAAAAATTAATCATTAGTCCATAGCTTTTATTAGGGTAAGGCCCTCTTTCACCAACCTCGAGTAAATTGCAGAGTTAGCTACTCATCAAATGTGTTCAAAATTCTAAAACACTTATTGGTTAATTTCCTTTGTTTGATGTTCTATCTTCCTACATAACATTGGCAAAGTTGTGGTGTTCTTAAGAGGATACATGAGGGGTGATTTTTCCATGCAAACGTATTCCCGTGTTTCCTCCCTAGATAATTGCGTCAGAGCAATGGTTTTTTTTTTATAAAATCTAGGTCCTCAGTGAGCATGTCCCTGTTATTTTCACTTTTCTACAAACTCATTATTAAATGAAATATGACCCTTTAAAAACATGAAATACTGTCCCAGTTTTACTCGCGCAATTAGACGTTCACTAGAAAAAAATGAAGTTTAGGAAAAAAAAAAAAATAACAGGGACATAGCCATTTCCTAATTTTCTAGATATTAATTTATGGATAAAACTAATTATTCTCGGAGGGAACACGGGAATACAAAACATCGATTTCGTCATTTTTTCGTAGTTATAATCGCTTTGAGCTGCAGTTGTCCCTTTCGCGTTGTACGGGGTGCGGCAGGCGGTGAGGGGGGGTTCCACTCACACTTATACAACTAGGGAAGGGACTCATAGACATAGTATTTTTAAAAATACTAGTGATGTTCATAGAAAACGAGTTTAAACCAATACTTCTTAAGAAAAAATAGAAGACTAATAGTATGTAACAATATCGATTTAAATGCAATTCAACTATAATAACAATCTTCATATGGCCTATTCTCGTTCAGTTAGACCTTCGGAGAACCTAATGTTGAGATGTCTAGTGCATAGCACTTGTTTTTATGGTGATCTTTCATTGTCTTCTATACTGTTAAGTGGGTAATTTGTTAATAAATATTATATAATATGTAATTGTATTACAATGTATTACTTTATCATCATAATCATTATTGGCCTTGTACGAGTAGGTAGATACATCTTTAAAAAAGAGATGGTTCAAGAGCATTATCGCAAGCTACGGCATTTGCGTTCATGGGTGAAGACTCAGTGAAATTTTCTAACACTTTCCCAGTAATATTTTTTAAACTCTTGTAGTAGAAGTCGTGACTATTGTCATCTATTGGGTTCAGACTCCAAGCTGTCATTCAAAAAACTCCTAATAGAAAATCACTACACTTTTTGGCTGACCTGTGGATCAAACCCGGGTTCTCATGATCATATGATTGGCTCAAGCACCACCTAAATAGTTTTCAAGTTTGTAGTTGATAGCGATCAACGGTTCGAACGGATCAAATTTTTGCGGTCGACATGACTATCAACTGCTCACTAGGGGTGAGCAGTTGATAGTCATGCGTTTTATCGTAATTTCATGATAAAAAACACAAAATAATTAAGTACGTACGTATATTACCTATACTCAAACGGATGGCAAAGGCGCAAAATGTATTTGCCGTTTTATACGTAAATGGTGTATTTTTCGTAGAGCATTCAAAAAAAAAACGTCCTGCCCCTTTTGCTTTTACCCATTTTCAGAGCAAAATACTGAAAGAAATTCATACAAATAAGCCAAAACCGTAAGTACTAAAGCAAAAGTATCAAGTCCGTAAACAATAGCACAGGTCGAAAATTATTTAGGCGAATTATTATTAGGTAGATATTACAATGAAAAGTTATATTTTCAGCAAACGTCTACTGACAGGATGAACTGAAAAAGTCAATACTTACCTTCGAAGATAATATACACATTGATATAATTTTTTAAGCGCTGGGCGACTCGTGTCATATAAACTATAAATATATATTAATTCTTTTATTATATAATATCACAATAATATAAATAAAGATAATGAAGAAAAAAGTTGCTAACAAAAAAATATTAGGGCAAAAATTGTTTCCTGGGGCTGGATTCGAACTCGCATTCGTAGATCGATGACACGATTTTGAACGCTGTCTGAACACTGCAACCACTGGTCCATTTCATACTAGACGTAGCTAATGAATTTAAGCAGTCATCTTTACTAGAATGTAAATGAAAACAAAAGCACAGACAAAAGTCTTAAAGAATACCTACGATAAGTACCTACCTAATTTGAATACAAGCGTCATAAACTTTACTACTGACATGAATATGCGCGCGAAGTCGCAATAATAATCTTCTTACAAACACATTCATAGCTCATACTTTCAGGAGCAGCGCGAAGGCGATAGTTTTTACAAACACCGAAATTTTAAATTCTTCGTCACTCAGGTTTCCCGTTAAGCACTTCACAAGCCACAAAATATGAATTGAATTGAAAATTGAATTGAAAGGCAAAGGAAGACGCAGTGGTAATTTCATAATGTCTGAGTGATACTAATCGGCACATAAACTGGCCTTTTTTAGTAAAACTGTCAGTTACTTGGGACTTATAATTGGCGAGTAGCAAGTAGAATCAACATACTCGAGGATGGTGAAAGAGGCCCTAAATATAACAAGATATACATAATACCTATAGCATGTGACATAATCTGAAGGAAGTATTGATTTACAAGTCTATAGGCTAGACTTTAATCCTCTTTGCTGTTCGAGCAGGGGTGGCAAACATTTTACTATTTTATATATAATATTATTAGAGAGTGATATAGAGGTATATTAGAGAGTGGATACCCGAAGATGGACGTCGCCGCCGAGGCCGACCCAGAAAGAGATGGCGTGACGATTTGGACTCAACCAAGCTGGCTGGCAAGGGGCGGCACTGGACCGAGAATATTGGAAAGACTTGGGGGAGGACTTTGCCAAGCAGTGGGACACAATAGCCTAAAAGTATATTGAATAGTTTGTACAAGAAAGGGAAATAAATTCCGTAAAATTTATGGGTATATAGTTCAAAATATACTTAGGTACTTTTCATGTAGGTATTTAAATGTTGACCAGCCCTGCTTAATTCAATTAGTCTAAAACCCGTACTATTTTATTAAAATAACTGAAATCGGAATACAAAAAGCACCATGGTATTTTCCATAAAATAAAGTTAAAATAATGTCTATAATTTCTTATATATTCAGTGCATTCGTGTTGTGTTTATCTTACATTGTTTACCAAAAATATGTTAATTATTATTCAAGTATAGTTTTGAAGCCAGGAAAAAGATATGACTATATTATTGGTGAGTTTTAAAAGTAATTTTATACATACCTAGCTTAATAAGTATATCTAACATCCCTAAGCTGAATGATAATATTAGTCTTCGCTGGTGGTCTGATTAGATGGAGCCCTATACCTAAAGACATAAGCTTCGATAATGCGGCAATTATCAAATTGTAGTGTGTGTAAAAAACAGTTCGCATGGAGTACCAGTGTGCTTGAAAGATTGTGTTGGACAGGCTCGGTTACGCCGCTTTGGCGTAATTGAAGTTGCCGCATTTGACAAGTATGACAGCGGTATCTTGTCGGAGCGCACGCGGAGACTTGTTATTCATATGTTTTTTGATGTAGTTCCGGTCCTTTAGAACGTAAGTATTCGATTTTTGTTTAGAGCTGTTATTAGATTCGGAAGACTGACCGAATTCGGACATTCGATTTCGATCCGATAATCCTCAGATCTAAATCCGTGATCACGGACTCTGTCCGGACGCAGTGCGCAAGTGTTCATGTGAAATAAAACTGGCTACTTCGGTCCGTCAATACCGTCTCCGAAATGGAGAATCACGGATTATGGAGGTATTTCACGGATTCGGATATGATTCGTTTCGGACTTAGTGCGAAACCGCTTTTACGGTTACCCGCGGTCCATTCAATTTCTTTCAGACTAAGTACCCAATATATGATCATTCTTATAGTTATAGTAGGTACACCCACATAATAAAAACGATCTGTGTTCTAAGTGCGTAGCTTTATAACATACTAGTGGCCCAACCCGGCTTCGCACGGGAGAAGTAGAAGTGAACGTTTTAACAGGAGTAAATTCGTGATACATTGTATTTTTATAGGTATAACCCTAATGGTTTACGCAGCGCACGCAAATTAATGACTATTTCTGTTACAGTGACCAAACCTTAACAGATGGAAACAATTTCCGAGGCCTATTTTGATGATATATAAGTACTACAAACCCCTAGTACATTATTTCTACCACCATTAATTTTCATACCGCATAAAAATAATGACTTCTTCGATTATTGTGACTAAACCAAAACAGACTGATTTAATGTCCGTGGACTATTTTTTGTAGATAGTGATAATTACTACAAACCCCTAGCCCTAGAACATTACTTTATTCTTCCATGAATAGTTTTCACCGCATGCATATAATGACTGTTCGATAATTGTGACTAAACCAAAATAGATGAATATAATGTCCGTTCACTATTTTGTAGATATTGGTAAATACTACAAACCCCTAGTACATTACTTTATTCTACCACCAATAGATTTCCCAGCGCATGAAAGTTAATGACTGCTTCAATTATTGTGACTAAACCAAAATAGATGGATATAATTTCCGTAGACTATTTTGTAGATATTGATAAGTCCTACAAACCCATAGTACATTACTTTAATCTACCACCAATAGTTTTCACACTGCATGAAAAATAATGACTGCTTCAATTATTGTGACTAAAACCAAAGTAGATGGATATAATGCCCGTTCACTATTTTGTACATATTGGTAAGTACTGCAAACCCCTAGTACATTACTTTATTCTACCACCAATACTTTTCACAGCGCATGCATATAATGACTGTTTCGATTATTGTGACTAAACCAAAATAGATGGATATAATGTCCGTGGACTATTTTGTAAATATTAGTAAGTACTACAAACCCCTAGTACATTATATTATTCTACCATTAATAGATTTCACAGCGCACGCAAGTTAATGAATATATTTGGTAATTATGTGACACCTTAGTTCACAATATTGCAGATTTCTTGGGGATCCCTAATAGTTTTCATAACCTCGTAATATATATAGCAGCCTATGTCACTCACACTGAATTAAGCTCTCCATAAGTAAAAGATTTTTTAAATCGGTCCAGTAGTTTCGGAACCTATTCGTTGCAAATAAAAAACAAAGTTTCTCAATTTATACTATGATATTGGTATTGGTAATAGATTGAATAATCTGGAGACATATACGGATAAAGGAAACAGTGAAAACAGTAAGAAGAGCATTCTTATTTCGATGTTGTTGCAACCCAGTTTAATAGAGCTATGATAAAGAGAAGCGAAATCATAAGCGACTGCCTCTATGGCTTAGAGGGCGCAAGCTCGATTGGCAATCAAGAGGTCCCGGGTTCGAAACCCAGGTCAGGCAAAGTGATTAATATTGAATTTTTCCATTAGGAATTATCTCAATAAGTGCCTGGAGTCTGGAACTGTGCCCGGTAGATGGCAATAGGCTCGTCCCCTATAACATGGGACCAATAATAACAGTGAATGTATGTTTTTGTTATGTTTTTTTTAAGTCATAAGCGCGTTTTAATTATTTACAGAACGCCATCTATTATGTAATGTTGGAACTAAATTACCTAAAAAGTGTCTTGCAAGAAAATATTGAAATTTTTCTGTAGCGCCATCTAGTAAGCATTGTTGGAACTAAAATATTCATAAGAAACTTTAAAACAGTATTTTTCACAAAAGGGCTGACATTTTTGAAAACGCTGAAACACGTGTTTAATTATTTTCATTTTAGAATGTTTCTACAAAATTTGAAATTAATCGGCTGAAAAATGAAGTCTACTCCATACAAACTTTCAACCCCTATTTAATACACTTAGGGGTAAAATTTTGAAAAATCCTTTCTTATTACTTGTCTAGACTGTAAAAATAATCTATTGTCAAAATTTCATAATCATCGGTCCAGTAGTTTTGGCTCTGGGTTGATGAGTCAGTCAGTGAATCACTTTCTCTCTTTATATAATAGTATAGATTTATTGCAAATTGCTATTAATTTTAAGTAGGCGCTACCTATGCGTTTATGGATAGGAAGGTTTCTGTGTAGCAATTTCTTTACTTTAAGTACCTATCCACATCTTTGTGTTACCATAATATTAACGTATAAAGTGCTCATCCGAATTTTATTGAAGAACTCTGTGTCAGTCGAGTCGTTAAATTACCTATTCTTTAGAAGAGGGTAACGCTACACACCCAAGCAGGCAATAGGGTTGTGTCCACTATAAATAAATCGGATGCACGGTTGTTTCTGATTATTAACTAAGATGTAGAAATACTAAAAAACTAAATGATTTATAAAACGAAATAAAGATTAATAATATTTTCAATAAATAAATTCCGTAAAACTAGGCGTACGATCACGTGATATTAAACACCAATCAGAAAGCGTGACGTCACACCGCGGCAAACATCATTGTTGTTGTTGACGTTTCCATAAAACAGAGCAAGTTATTTAATTAGTTTTTCGTTTTTTAGCTATTTTTGACAAGTTAACATAGTGGTTTTCAGTTATTTCTTGAAAGACAGATATATTTCGCTATGGAATCAGGATTTATTAAAGCAAATAGTACGAATTTACCCAGAATTGACGCCGTCATGCTCGGCAATTTTTTCGCATCAAATACTGACTTTTGCTCATCGGAATTCCGCAATGCTAAAACCTCTGTGTAAGTATGAATATGTGTAAATTATATAATACATGTTCATTGACTTATTATAAACATAAACAGTATTATTTGTTTCGTAGTTTGTCATACTTAATGTAAGTTGCCGGACATTGGTTTTGAGGTTAGATTTGCTAAGTATTATTTAATTTATTACTCCATATAATTAACCATGTCATTTGGCAACTAGAATAAGAAATTAATGTTGGTTAATTATAATAAATATAACACTAAATTAAAATTCTACCTGATAACAACATAACATAACCTTTACTCGTAAATTAAAACTTGAAAAATAATGATTCATTATTTTTGTTTTAAATTTGTAAATATGTTGATTGTGTGACTTACATCAAAATGATCTTCACAAAAATACATTCTCGAAACTGCAGATAAACTATTAGCATCATCTCTCCTCGCAAGGTTTAGCCACTTTTTTCGTATATGTTTATTGTTTGGAACATAAATGAATAATTTGTTTGGCGTTTTTATAGTCGTACTTTTACACTGGGGCACTACACAGTTCTTGTAATAAGAGGAATTCATTTTTAATAAGAGAAAACTAACAACTCCCAGAAAAACACACGATTCCTTTGTTGTGTTTGTCACGGTGTGACGTCATTCAAAACGCCATGACAGTCTGGAGCGTTTTTGCGGTAAATTCAAATTGATTTTTTAAAACACAATATAAATGATCGAATTTTTCAAAAATAATAAGTTTTTAGGGTAAAATAGATAGTAAGATAATGTATTAACCAATTTTTCAAATTTAGTCAACTAGCCTATTGTGGCAAAATTTTACAAGAATCATGTCGGCATCATGCGCCCGTGCATATGTCGCCAAAAAAACAACCGGGTTGTGTCGGAGTGTCGGCGACTTAGAAGTGTACTAGAAGTCTTAGCGATTGCACATTTTTCGAAGTCTGGTTTTATTTTTCACAGACAATAAATATTACTTATTAAAGGTAGGTAAATCTGTGGCCTACCTTCCTATTTTAATTGTAGTGGGTGCCGGTACAGCGGGCTGTGTTCTCGCCTCACGTCTTTCAGAAGATCCAAGAATACAAGTTCTACTTATAGAAGCCGGCGGTCACATGGGGTACTTCACCAGGGTGCCGCTTACTGCGACAGCGGCCCAACACGGACCTAACGACTGGGCCGTTAGGACTGTGTCGCAGAAATATTCTGCTTTTGGGATGTGGGGACAGGTACTTTATCATTTTACTACCAGCGCGGTTACAGGTTTCACCCGCTGAATGAATGACGTCCACTGCTGAACATAGGTCTCCCCTTAGATTTACATCTAGTCCGGTTGTAAGCGGCTTGCATCCAGCCAAAGGACGTCCACCCACAAGGTGGACCGGTGCTTGTTGGTCTTAGTCAAACTTAGTATCTAAAAACATCCTCTTTAATTTTTCAGACCCAATTCCTGCCCAGAGGTAAAGGCCTGGGTGGGTCAGGTCAGATAAACTTCCTCCTCCATGGTGTGGGTTTTCCAGAAGACTACGACAGGTGGGCCAAACTTGGATTCAAGGGATGGACTTTTAAAGATCTAAAGCCTTACTTTATCAAAGCTTTTGGAACTGTGAGGAGTGAGTTCGATTCTGGAGATTGTTCTTTGGATGGAGTGTGTCCAGGGAAAAAGGTAATTTAGGTTGTAGGCCCAGAAAACAAGCACTTTACTCGCTTAGGCGATAATCACAGTACAGCACACCGAACACTTATCCCCACGAAAGCGAAAGTTTTTTAGCACTCCCAAATTACGATTGCGGGGCTGTGTGCGAGAATGTAGCCTTATTGTCATCGTTAAGAAATCTAAGGTGGCGGGAGCGACCCAAACTCGAGCACTGCAGTCTTTGTCTCATCATCATCATCATCTCAGCCATAGGACGTCCACTGCTGATAATAGGCCTCCCCATAGTTTACCATCCAGTCCGGTTGTAAGCGGGCTGCATCCAACGTGGTCTTGCCGTTCTTATCGTCTGTCCACCTTGTGGTTGGACGTCCTACGCTGCGCTTGCCGGTCCGTCTCCATCCGAGATCTTTACAGCCCCATCTGCCGATCAGAATGAGTACTTATTTACGTAATTTCTGTTTGTTTTCGCCAACACTTGGATAGGATTATTTTTAAAAAATATTATACTTATTAATAAAACTGCTTTAGGCGCCATTAAAGCTAAAATTAATCAACGAAGAAGACGAACTCCTAAACACCTTCAGAACAGCCTCCAACCAGCTCCAAGAAAAGACTACTCTACGCAAGCCAACAGCGTTAGTTAAAGATGGCGCGCGGTTCATGAGCTTCGATGGTTACCTTAAACCAGCGCTAAATAGGAAGAACCTGCATGTTTTGATTAATACTCAAGCAGTTTCTGTAAGTATAATATCTATTTACCTATCCTAGTTGAGCGTCTAGTCGAGTACCGTCAATCCATTATGTGTTATTTAACTTGAACTCAGTATCGCTCTCTAGACGAGAGAGCGTAACGCGCTTGAATAGGTGGCAGATACTAGCATTTCACTAGAGAACAAAGACACAATCATTGATGCTATTAATTGTACTAACTCCAAGTAACTTCAACTATCCTGCTAAGTCGTTTGCATATAGCAAGAGGAGGAAAATAAACTCAATAGCCACAGAACAGCGAACTTCGCTGTTCTGTGGCTCCAACTAAGCTGTCGTGGTTCTACCACTTATCGCTGAAAATTTTCTATCCCACGAACCGCCTAAAGGGTGGTATCCGATATTCAGATATTATAAGTCCTTAAAATTACACTTGTGTACGTTCATCATCATCATCATCAGCCGGAAGACGTCCACTGCTGAACGTAGGCCTTCCCCATAGAACGCCGTAAACTATTCATATGGGGGAATTTTGCCGTAATCGTCACGCTTGTTGTACGGTTTGGTGATCGCAGTAGTTGGAATACTTGGTGCCGGAGAGCGCTGCTGCCCACTCTCCGAATATCAGATGAGAAAGGGGTGGCCCTATTATATAGCCGGGAACCACACCGCCAAGTTTGTACGTAAATGAAGCCAATACTAAACTTGCACTCTGAGTTTCCAAAGTTCATTTTAAAACGAATGTTTACCCATATGTTTTTGTAACGTATTCAATGCTGCAAACTTCCGCTGCGACATTTTTCGCTGTTGTAAACTTTGGCTAACCTTCATTATAAGATCGGTTTCAGAGAAGAATATTGTCTTCTAGATACGTTTCGAGAACAGCATAGCCTCGTCTGTGTACATCCTCCAAAACCATCGCAACTTGAACAATATATTTGCTAACAAGGAGATCATTCTATCAGCTGGTGCTATCAAAACGCCACAGATATTGATGCAATCGGGGATTGGGCCTCGAGATGCGTTGAAGAGGTGATTCTATTCAAAAAGATATTTCTATTCAATTTTAAGTGTAGTAACGTAACGTACATGATGAAGATTAAGAGGAAATGGGTGGAGAGGGCTGTCTGATAGACTTGCATGAACTGCTTAAAAGAAGATGGGTGAAAAAGGAATTAATGCACAGAAAATGGATGATAAAAGAAAGAATGGAAGAAGACGTCCTGTGCATACCATACCTATAGGCATGATAATAAGAAAGATATAGTTTTGTAAAACCTTGGCACAAAACTTAAGAACAATCCCATTCGAAGAACAAACCAATCCGATCCGAATCCGTGAAAATACGAATTAGTCGTGGAACTATATGTATGGTAGTTAACGCAATAGATACGATTTCTGTCATGCGATTTCTCTCCGTCATCCGCGATTCTCCATTTCGGAGACGATATTGACGGACTGAAGTAGCCATAGTTTTATTTGTTTGAACACTTACGCACTGCGTGCGGACAGAGTCCGATCTAAATTTGTGATCACGGATTTAATGCGTAAAGCAATATCCAAAGTCGGTCAGTCTCCCGAATTACGGATTCAGATCGGACGTAGTACGTAACCTACAGACTGTAGTATTAAGTTGGGCTATGTTTCAGATTACGAATAAAACCAGTATCAATAAATGAGGAAGTCGGTAGAAATTTACACGACCACATGAATATGCCAATCTATGTGAGCATCAAGAAACCTATAAGCATCACCCTTGCGAAGGTGTTTTCTTTCACCACTTTATGGGATTATTTATGGAAGGGCAGTGGTAAGTCATTTATATCGTACAACACCCATGACGATCTTGAGGTTCCGAGTTTGATCCCCAGGTCAGGCAAAAAGTGTTGATTGGATTTGGTTGTTGATTGGGCATTAGAAATTTTCTCAGTGACCGCCTGGAGTCTGGAACTGTGCCCGGTAGATGGCAATAGGCTCGCCCCCTATTTATTGCATGGGACTTAGAAACATAACTGGCAAAGTGTGGTATCTATGAGACTGAGTCCTGGGTACACCTGATCGATTTTTCCTTTTGAAATGTGCACGCCTCTCCACTGTCTTACCCCTACATGTTACTCCTTCGTTTAGGTGAAGGGGCATGCAAATTTGGATTACAAGAACTCTAATGGTAATTGCTTTGTCGATGCTGACTGCTCACAGATGCTTTCAGAAGCTTTGTGTTCCATTAAGTTTACCCATGCATGAAAATAATTGGCGATTCCAGGTTACCTATCATTCCCACCAGTCTCTGGAGTGGAGTATCAGAACAGATCAGCTGTGATGTTGTTCTCAATGGGTACAGCGAGTGAGAGGCTTTTGCGAGATCTGTCTAATTATAAACCCAAGGTAACTTCTGCGATGATTGAATCTTTTTTTTTTATGATAGGGAATGACAAGACGAGCAAATCAGGTGCCTGAGGGTCATACATACATACATACAGTCACGCCTTCCCGGTGTAGGCAGAGACTATTTCCCTCCACTTGCTACGATCCTGACATACAACTTTCGCTTCGTTTACTTTCATGACATTTTTCATACATGCTCGTCGGTTGTAGGTACTTTTGACTTGGCCTTTCCTAAGAACAACGTCAACTTGTTCATGTAAAGTACGCCTAGGTCGACTAGGTAAGCATCATGATTGCCCATATCAGACACAGTGCCACACAGTATTTTACAATTCAAAATCCTGCACGGCACTGCACTGCGTCTATCACCCTGAGTTATTGGTTGTTGAAACTCGTCATGCCCAGTAATTTCGCTGGTAACATTGCCCTTCAGACCGGAACACAGTAATGTTTGCACATTACTGCTTGGCGGATGAATAACTGGCAGAGGTGTGGTACTTCCCCAGGTGGCCCCTGCAAATATGAGACCTACCACTACAAAAAATCCTTCGATTTTGAGGATATTGCCTAAATCTAACATACTTAACAACTACTAAGTAAGAGCCGGCGAAGGGTAATTAGATCCAGAGGACGGGCAGTAGCATCCTCTACGAGAAACCATATCGAACTGCGCTCGACAACCCGCCTGCCAAGTGTGGCGAGTATTGTCAAGGTTCCCTTATGGAGAGGCCTATGTCCAGCAGTGGACTTCCAAAATGTATAATGATGATGATGATATCTGACAGATTTGTTACACATACTCAAGTTACTGTATAGGTATCTATAGGTCCGTCACGGTTTAATAGCACTCGGCAAAAGTGGAGGGGGGCCTTGGGCCTCCTTCCTTCCTTGGGTGGATTGGTCTAAAAAGTCCTAACAGACCTAAAAATCGATATCTGCGCATTCAAGGTCAGCGCTATTAAACGGTGATGCGACCTGTATGCTTCATACCTCATCCCTCGACGAAAGACGTCTGTATTATCTAAGTTTTGGACTCATTTATGTCTGGTGTGAGTAATCTTGCCTTGCTTATTCATTTTCTCGAAAAGACACGGCAAATAGGTAATCTGTATAATGAATTTAGACTAAGGCATTATAAGAAAACGACCGCAGACGCGACCTTGAATGAGCCTTAGGACGTCCGTAAGCGATTCGGCTGATCGAATATCAGCCGAAAGAACGTCCGAAAAGAATAATTCGTGACGGAAGACGATTTTAAGTCGCGACATATGAACTCAGCTGATGATATAATTCCACCTTATTTTGAGTAACTCCTGCAGGTATTCCGCGACACCTTCCCATTCCACAACCAGACAAGCAAGGAAGGTTTCATGTTCCTCGCCACATGTCTCCAACCTTCTTCCCGAGGGTCCGTCACTCTCGGAGACACTGGATCCATTACCTCGCCAGTTGTCGACCCACAGTACCTGATGGATTATGATGACATCAAGTGTATTATTGAAGGTATAATGATGTAAATTTTGTGATTCTTTCTGTATCTAGTTTTATTTGGAAGGTTTCCTTAATCCAGGTTCTAAACTATATTAAAAATTTACATTAAGCCGTCAGAGGAAGCTATTTTCTAAGTGATTAATGGGTTTATTGTAATCTTTCACTGGTTTTTGATCCTGTCACTTTAATTATGAAGTTTCAAGTATCAAGGTATAATATCAAGGTTATGCTTAATATCCTGAAGCTGCAGCATTGCCTGAAATCTACAGGATATTCATCTCCTCACCATCTATGAGCTGATCTTTTTTTTTTTTTTATAATAGTGAGTGACAAGACGAGCAAATCAGGTGCCTGATGGTAAGCATCATGATTGCCCATATCGGACACAGTGCCACCCAGTGTTTTAAAATTAAAAATTCTGCGCGGCACTGCACTGCGCCTGTCACCCTGAGATATGAGTTGTTGAATCTCGTCATGCCCAGTAATTTCGCTGGTAACATTGCCCTTCAGACCGGAACACAGTAATTTTTGCACTATTACTGCTTGGCGGATGAATAACTGGCAAAGGTGTGGTACTTCCCCAGGCGGCCCCCTGCAAAAGAGGCCTACCACTACAAAAATGATCTATGATGTGATCTATCATGTTTTGCTTCTTGAATTCGTCACTAAATAGACTAATAAGCAGCTGATGGCATTCTGATAAAAAGCGGACAAAATATATATATTATTAACTAGCCCCGCGGTAACACTCGCGTAGTCTTAGTTCCCGTGGGAATATCGGTATAAAAAGTAGCTACCTTATGTGTTATTCCAGAGTCTAAGCTACCTACATATTAAATTTCAGCTCAATCGGTTCAGTAGTTCTTGCATGAAATCGGAACAAACGTACACAAAAAAAACACCGCTAGATGGCGCTGTATGAGAGTTTGAACACGCTAGCGTTTTGTTTCATCATCATCATTTCATTCATCATCATTCAATATCTCAGCCGTTGGTAATCCACTGCTGAACATAGGCCTCCCCCAGGGGGGTTTTGCCAATACTCGACACGCTTGACAGGCGGGTTGTCGAGCGCAGTTCGACGGGTTGTTGCAGAGGACGCTGCTGCCCGTCCTCTGGATCTGTTAACCCTTAGCCGGCTCTTACGGCAACCAGAGGTAGAGAGGGTGGAGCACTATTCTAAAGTCGGTTACTCCACGGCACAGCGTTTAGCGTTTTAGTGTTTTGTTTACTTGTTACAAAAGTGACTTTTTTACTTATACTGAGATTTTAGATTTATAATATGTATTAGGTAGTAGGATTTTTACTTGTCTTTTACAATTTTCGATTATATTAGGAACTATTTTGCTACCCAAATATGTCCCAATGACTTATAGTGTGGTCGAGGCTTTTCATTCACGTAATACTCATCATTTTACTATAATAGAAATTCGTCTTTTAACGCCATTTATAGCGATTCGTCGAGCGGAAACACTAGTTTCAACGAAATCGTTTCAAGCCATAGGGGCCAGGATACATTGGCCGAGGCCTGAACGATGTCTGACCTTCTGGAGCTATAGCTTGGATGACCAGAAAGGAAGGAGAAAACGCAGGTTAGTTTGACTTTTATGTGACCGAGTATGCAATCTTTGAGTTTTTAGGAAAATTGGCATGTAAATGGTTTGCCCCTAACTTAGATATAATAATTCAAACATTTTTGTGGTAAGAACAGACTATTCTCTACTTACTGTGACTTAAACTTCGCTTTCGATTCATCGCATTCTATAAGGTATAGGTATACAGCTCGTCTGTTGTAGGTACGTACTTTTGACCTTACCTTTCTTTAAAAAGAAATAAATTGTTAAGGCATACATACGTAGCAGCGGGACACAATAAGCTAACAACAACAACAACGTATGCCTTAACAAAACGCTTCCAATCCCAAAAACAATCCGCCTTCTAAATAACATACAGCAGCGCCATCTAGTTGCAAACTACAGCAAACATGGAGGAAGTACCCTAGAGCATTTAGTTCCTTGCACAAAGTATGGAAATTTGCTGTAAAATAGCCATAACTTTTGATTGCGTTAACTAAGAAGTATGACTTTTTTACAGCCACAAGGAACCGCAGATTTGAGTAGTTGAAAACAATTTCAAAGTGATCCTATAATGTTTTATTTTTTCCTTTTTGAGGTACGGAACCATAAAAAGTACTGACTGATTTAAATAACAATCTAGAATCCAATCTAATACCCACGTCATGTCTATCAAGTTAAAATACCTCCTATTCTAACAGTCGTAAAGTCGCAAATCAAACAAAAAGTCCACCAGATGCGTACTTGGAATGCGTCATCAGGGAAATAGCTGTCACTGGACACCATGTGGGGGGAACCTGTTCGGGAGGCACTGTTGTGGACCATTTACTAAGGTTTGTACGAACTGAAATCCATGGATGAAAGCTATGTGGCTAAGAACTTTGGGATGAATGTTAGGGGTCATGTTAGGGGGCGTCCTAAAATGATCTGAACGAATTTTATGATTGAGGATATGTGGGAAAAAGAAGTGAGTGCAGAGATGATGGATGATAGACTCTGAAGGCGGGAGATGACGCGCTGTGCCGACCATTCCTAGTGAAGAACAGGAAGGATATTATTGGCCGTGTGGTTCCTGCCTATATTAATAATAGGCCGGAAGCCGATAGACCCGGCAGAGATCACCAATCACCAAGCCGCACAACAAGCGTGGTGATTACGGCGAAATCCCCCCCCATGTGATTAGTTTATGGCGTTCTACGGGGGAGGCCTATGTTCAGCAGTGGACGTCTTCCAGCTGATGATGATAATGTAATTATATGTTTCATATTATTAATTAAATTTCAGCGTGATAAACAAGTTGTTCTCGGAGTACCGCAAGGAAGTACTTTTGGACCCACATTCTATAATGTGTCTTTAATTTACAGAGTAAAATCAGCATCGAACCTGAGGATTATGGACGCCAGTGTACTTCCAGCTCCCGTTTCTTTGTTCCCTAACTCTGTGTTAGTGGCTATGGCGGAAAGAGCTGCTGAAATTATATTGAAGGCTTAAATATTAATTATTACTTTGGATGAATTACAGTTACTTTAATAATGGAGAAATATATAATAGTACTCAAATGTTTTGTTGTTGGTTTTTGATCCAGCCTTTATTTGCATCAAAATATATTTGGTTTAAGACAACTGTATGATTTTTTTATAATTAATTTACAAAAAAACATTCAAATAACATTCAAATATTTTTGAATTTTTTTTTTATTATTATGAAAAGACCGGTTTCTTCAACAAAATATAATTTTAAATTTTTTAGACAAAGCGGTCTACTCGCATGTAATACAATACAAATAAGGAAAGAAAAATTTTCCCGCCCGTGGGTGAAATTTTTCTTTCCTTATTTGTATTGTAAAATATAATTTGTTGCTTATACTTACCTTAAGTCCTGATTAGGTAGGGCAAAGGAGAATTCTGTTTTAATTGTCCAAATATTTCCACCCAGAATATGCCAATGGTAGATTTTATTTACCAGGTTTGTAATATGCATTTATTATAAAAGAACAAATGGTTAAGTTAGGTTTAACTTTATGTCTGGCTGCGGATGAGTGCTTCGGCGTGCCCGCAGCCCCGACACATGGCGTCCCGCAGGATAACCCCCAGGGTTTTAGTCAGTCGGGATGATCCCCTTCAGGGACTTCCCATCCTGACATAACCCGGCCCTGCCCCCCGGCATGGCCGGGTATCTGTATGCAGATTTCCCTGGGTCACAAAAAAAAATAAAATAAAATAAAGGTTTAACTTTATGTCGTTAAATAAATAACGATAATCATCAAACACAGATTTTATTACACTAAATAAAAAAGAATTAAAATCAAAGCGAAAAAGAAAATGGCTTTTTTAGCAGACTGGCCGCCACTTTGTCACCGTATGGCTTGACAAAGTGGCGGCCAGTCTGCTTGAGCCGGGCGTGGGACGTAAGCGGTTATATGATTAAAACAGTTTTTTACTTCGAAAAAGGTTGTTTAAATCCCTTAAAAATATCCTATCAACCAACATACCAAAGTCAAATCAGATTCATAAGTTTTGGCGTGTAAATTAGTAACAAACATAAAAACACATGAAAAGTTAAAGAATTATAGAAAAGTATGGCTAAGTCGTGTAGGATAGTAAGACGAAATGGTCACCATATACTATCCCTTCTTATTCTTATCTTTTTTATTATCTTTCTTATTATCTTTCTTGTTATCTTTCTTTCTATTGTTATTATTGTCGTTCTGGTCGAAGTTTAGGAGCGTGGCAGCTTGCATGATACGCTCTTTGGTGTCGGTTACGTAGAGCTCCATTATTATGTAGTAGTCGTCGTTCATTACTGGAATTGGGACATTTTTTGGAGGTAGTTCAATGTTTATGTAGGCGTATCTACCCTGGGGACGAAGTAAAGTTATCATTATAATCATTATCATCATCCTGAATTTTTCCTACTTTAGTTGGCAGTTGGCAGTCAGTACAACACATCTTCTATAGTCTTATTTCTTAGTCTATCATCCATTATTTCTGCACCCACTCCCTTATCCATACGTACTCGTACTCCTTTTGCGCAGTCCATCTAAGTATTTTAGGGCGACGCGATATTGCAGTAATGTCTCTAGTATTCTTTAGCCTGTTTTGTTCTATTTCTGCCCATAGGCCTCTCCTAATGACTTTTAGGCTACTCTGCGGTTCTATTCATTCAGTCACGACTCACGACCTGCAGCATGTTTTCGTGTGTTCTTTACCCATCGTTTGTCGTTAGGTTGGGCTGTTTGTCGATTTTAACTATATCATACCCCGTGTCCATCCGGCTAGCGGCCTGTGCTCATTGAGGTACCTATTAGTTATGCCATAACTCACCAAATAAGAAATACTTACTGGAGGAAAAGGGCAGTGATCGAGGGACAAATTAGTGAACTTCTGCATGTAATCCCTCATCCATTTCGATTTTATACAATCACACACCTTGGACGCGATTTTGAAATCTCCGCCGGTCTTCAGTTGCAATATTAATGCGAACTGAAAAACATAATATACTCGTGAGATCTACTTACATATTAACATAATATCATGTCTTAACCATCGAACTGCAAGGGATACCTATGTTCAGTAGTGGATTTCGGTAATCCACTACTGAACTCCGATGATCATCATCATCATCGTGATCCAGCCGTTGGAAGTCCACTCCTAAACATATGCCTCCCCCATAAAGGGGGTTGTTGCCAATACTCGCCACCCCTTGCAGCGCAGTTTGACGCAGAAGACGCTGCTGCCCGTCCTCTGGATCTCATAACCCCTTAGCCGGCTCTTACGGCAACCACGGGTAGAGAGAGTGAGGTACTATTATTCTAAAGCCGGTAACCCCACATCATTACCAGTTACCACGGCTGAGATGATGATGATGCCTTTTCCGAAGGGGTAGGCAGAGGTGTCCTAGGACCAAGAGCGTACCAACTATGGGATAGTTGGTACATCCACCCTTCGCCAGTTATTATTGTTAGTCCCATGTAAAAGGGGCGAGCCTATTGCTATCTACCGAGCACAGTTCCTTACGTAATTTTCTCAATGACGGCTCCAGGCCGTCTTACGAAGAAAATTACTTATAGTTCCAAAGAGGGGCGTATGTGGTCCTACCATCCTTAGGAACGAAGCCAATCTCACCTTGCACGTACCACCAAGCTCGTATCGCTGACTCGCATGTGCTAACGCCATGTAACTTATATGTGCTGCTAACTGGCACTATTTCGCAGGTATGGGCATGCACTAGTGCTGATTAATTACCTTACAGTGACATACATACAGTCACGCCTTGTTCCCTTAAGACTAGGCAAAGACTATTTCTCTCCAACTGCTACGATCCTAAGAT
Organism: Hemistola chrysoprasaria; assembly: GCA_947063395.1. Lineage (NCBI taxonomy): Eukaryota > Metazoa > Arthropoda > Insecta > Lepidoptera > Geometridae > Hemistola > Hemistola chrysoprasaria. The sequence continues at coordinate 13,541,174 of OX346725.1, forward strand.
ACGGCTTTCGCTTCTTCCACTTTCATCACATTCTAAACTTCTCATCTATCTATTGTACTACTTGTTGTCTATCTGTTGTACTTTTGAACTGGCCTATTCTTAGAAAAACATCAATTTGTTCATGAAAAATACCGCTATGTTGACCCTCACCGACATGACCATTCATACTCGGAAGTCTCCTGGCCATGACAGTCTCAGCATTGAGCATCTCAAGTGTGCTGGTGTACATTTGCCGCGAGTGCTCTCCATGTTTTATAATTTGTGTCTGTGTCATAGGTATCTTCCCAGTAAACTCACTGAGACGATAATTGTGCCTATTGTAAAGTGCAAAACGGGGGATGTCTCTGATAAGAGGAATTACCGACCCATTTCACTAGCAACAGTGCTAGCCAAGGTACTGGACAGCTTGCTTAATAAAATTCTTATGCGACACGTTAAATTGCAAGATGCACAGTTTGGTTTTAGAGCCGGACTGTCGACGGAGAGCGCGATCCTATGTCTTAAGCAAGCTGTCCGGTATTACACGGACAGAGGCACGTCGGTATATGCCTGCTTTCTAGATTTGTCCAGGGCATTTGATACAGTGTTGTATGATAAGCTTTGGGGCAAACTGGAAGCAGAGGTGGTACCGACGGAGGTCATAGACTTGTTACGATATTGGTATAGCACGCAAGTAAACATGGTGAAATGGGCCGGAGCCTTTTCGGAGGCTTATGGCATGGAGTGTGGCGTACGGCAGGGGGGGATAACCTCTCCTTTGCTATTCAATCTTTATGTTAACGAACTCATCAGCGAACTCAGCAGTACCCACACAGGATGCGTCATAGATAGAGTAAATGTGAATAACATCAGTTACGCCGATGATATGGTGCTGCTGGGTCCGTCGGTGGGATCGATTCGTAAGCTCCTCCGTATTTGCGAGGCATATGCGGCGGAACATGGACTCGGGTATAACTCAAAGAAAAGTGAAGTGCTCATTTTCAAGAGTGGCAGAGTTGGGCCTGAACATGTTCCGCCGATTATGCTTAATGGCGTAGCTCTAAAACTGGTAACCACTTTCAAATATCTGGGGCATATTGTGACAGATGAGCTCAAAGATGATGCAGATATCGAAAGGGAACGAAGGGTGTTGGTGGTCCGTGGTAATATGCTGGCTCGCAGATTTGCCCGCTGTTCGAGAGAAGTAAAAAACACTCTCTTTAAGGCTTACTGTCAGTCCTTCTACTCGAGCAGTCTGTGGGTGCGGCATACAAAGCGGGCGGCCAATACTCTTCGTGTCCAGTACAACAACATCTTCAGGATGCTGATGGGACTGCCACGGTACTGCAGTGCGTCGGGAATGTTCGCGGAGGCTCGAACTGATGGCTACCATGCTATCCTCCGCAAGAAAGTTGCTTCCCTTCGCCAGCGCATATGTGGCAGTGGCAACAGTCTCCTGAAGATGATTGTTGATAGATTTGACTGTCCTATACAAGGCAGGTGGATGGGAATGCTCACTGGACGGATAGATTTTACCTAGTTTTTAATTTGTTTTAATTTTACTTGATTTTTGATTTTTATTTGATTATGATTTCCATTTTGATTTTGATTTCCATTTTGATTTTGATTTCCATTTTGATTTTGATTTCATTTAATTTAATTTAATTTAATGTATTTAATTTATTTTCAATTATTTATTATTTTATTTCGATTTTTAATTATTTAATGTAATGTAAATTTATGGTTTATGACTGAAATAAAATTATTATTATTATATTATAAATCTATTTTGTCTCTCCTTTCATCCATCCTCTCCACAAGTCCAAATCCTGAGCATTCCTTTCCTTATCTCTACTTACAGTGACGTTATTTCCAATTGGTACAAGTATGGTGCCACTCATGTTCGTCCGATACGGCTCGTGTCGGCTCACTCGACGGGTCAGTATGGACATGTTGGTTATATACTTTGGATTGTGGTACGTGATCTTGGCGCGTTCTTGACGGAACTCCTAAAAATCAGAATAATAGAGGTATAAAGAATAACCTCCACACACGGAGTTATGGTTCTAAACTGTACCACATTATAATATTACTAACGTACTGTACAATGGTAACTAGACTGGGTACTGACTTAATTAAGAATCACATCACTGCGGCTCTCACACTAAACGGCTTCAAGTCTCGCCTACAACGCTAGCTCGTTAAGCATTCCTTTTACACTTACCAGGAATTTATTAATTTTAAATGACTTAATTTATTTATTGTATTTTTTACTTTGTATTTTTTACAAGAGAATAATGGTTTAATCATAATTAATTATTATGAAAATATTTTTAGCAATGTAAACATGTAGACCGATTTTATGAAATATATGAAGAAGAAAATGAATATGAATTAAAGTCAACAAACAGTAGAAAATATATTTCAAATTAAAAAAACTTTACTTTCCACTTTACTTTAGATTTTGGATGAGTTTTTATTGTAACTGCAATTTTCACGTTTTCATTAATGTTAAGTATAAACATAATAAATCTAGATAAGATAGTATGACTGAAGACTTACCACACACCAAAAGCCAACACAGTACAAAAACACGATATACAAAACAAACGACAATTTTATCATGTTTATAAAGTTTTCAGAGATGATCTTATTAAAGTAGGTACCTTCTATTTTAACATAATCATTAATGAGTCCGAAATAATTTAATTATCAAGTAATGAAGTAGATTATTAAGTCGCAACACAAAGAGATTTTTTGCAAGAATGCAAATATCCCAGTTTTAAAAATGCTGTTGAGAAAAAGTTTGGTTAGGTTAGGAAACCGATTAAATACGAGTAAAATATAGTTTCTAATAACTTTTTAGTGTGGTTATTGTGAATTTAAAATTGAGGATGGAGAGGACATTATTTAGTCATCAAACATTAACAAACGATTACCAAAATATACCTACGTAATCTGATTAGGAGATTTTATCTCTTTACAAAATTATTTGGATAACAAGTCCATTTTTGTGCTTTAGTTGAAATCTTCTCTATTTATAAAATCAAACTCCTGACTGACTCACTCCCAGCCACAAACCACAGAATAAATAATAGTACTAACCCAACGTAACCCTTGGGACCTAAAGCTGAAATTTTGTATATATTTTTTTATGATAGTGACAAGACGAACAAATCAGACGCCTGATGGTAAGCATCATGATTGCCAATATCAGACAGTGTTTTAAAATTCAAAGTTCTGCGCGGCACTGCACTGCGCCTGTCACGGAGCGCAGCTTAGGCCAGTCCATACCTCCAGTACAAGATTTTTCCTACCAGCAAAACAAGTAGGGAAAAAACCCACCTGTTCTAAGTACAGAAAGAACTAATAGAACAAGTAGAGCGTACACTTTTATAAACACATAACTCTTGATCATCAAGTGTAAGTATATTTTTTATTACATAGAAATAATGTAAGAAAATTTTACAAAGTAGCAAATAGAATTTGATAATTAACATTATTTTTAACCACGGGAATAAACAAGATCGTAGTTATATCCCGACAATGTGTTTTCCCAGTCTTCCTCAGGCGTAATCTTGACTACTTTCTTCGATTCCTCCCACAGTTTTCTCGTAAGTTTCGTATCACTGACAAGCCAGTGGTTAAGTCCATTGACACACACCCAATAATGCATCCCACTGACTCCTTGCAATTCGTCAGCAGCAGCTAAATAAGCTATGTGCTGTCCTACAACTTCCTTGTCCAGGCCAATAAGATTGGTAACACGTTTTAACCAGGCTAGCGAATCAGAGTCGCCAACAGAAGAAAAGGCGCTCGTGTCACGAACGACTAAGGGGTCATAACTGTTGGCAGTCACTCCAGTTCCTCTAAGTCTTCTATCTAGCTCAGCTGTGAACAACGCCATGGCTAGCTTCGAATTGGAACTAGTTCCCAATTTAGAGTATTGTCCTGCTGCGGTCCAGCGGTCAAATTCGATCTGCCCCGTGTACATCGACAACGCTGAACCGTTTACGATGCGACTCGGCGCTGATGCTTTTAACAAAGGTAAGAGAAGATAAGTAAGCAGAAAAGGAGCGAAGAAATTCACTTGCATGGTCATGTCGATGCCATCGACTGTCAGTTGGTCAGGCAAGGTGATAGAACCGGCGTTGTTTATCAAGATATCCAGTCTGTTCTCTTGAGCTACTTCATGTGCGAAATTCCTTACTGACTCCAGAGATGCCAGATCCACGACTTTGTATGAAACGTCAGGGTTGCCGGTAGTATTAACGATTTCATCTCGAGCGATCCTCAATTTGGATTCGGTTCGGCTTGCGATGATGACCCTAGCTCCTCTGTAGGCTAAATCCTTAGCGGCTTCAAGTCCTATCCCAGAACTGGCGCCTGTTATGACAGCGACTTTGTCGTATAATTTCGCGTTGGTCACACACATTATTATGGAGTAGAAACAACAATATTGACTCGTGTCTATCGAGATACTGACCTTCTTATGAGGCAGATATAAACTCTAAATACGGACAAGTAAACAACAAAAGTGAATCGGTTTTGCCTCAAGGCAAATGGGGTTGAGTCAGAAAATTGCATTAAGTTTTATATTTCCGCATACGGTTTTAAGCAAACTTTGATGTCGAATAAGTTGATAAATATTGGTCCCATCAACTTGAAATTTGCATTACTATGTAGCTAATTTTCTGGCATTTCTTACAACTATATAAAATATTCCGTCGTGACGAAGCAGTTGCGAGCAAGAGCTATTCTGCAAAGGTTATTTTGAAGCGTTAAGCATTACAACCGTGTTTGAAAGACTAGTGCTGTTGTAATCAATATTTTTTGTTTAAATCGTATACATTAAATTGTTCCTTAAATGTCTACGTGTTTATTTACATGAGGAATAAAATAAAGCTAGAACTACATCTAGCACACGTGTGCCACGTACGCCGGGTCTGGGCGCGTCGGAGCCCATACATTTTGTATGGCGACTAACTGTTTAGAGCTACATCTGGCACACGCATTAGGCGTGTATGTAATGTAGCTCTAAACAGCTAGTCGCCAAACAAATTGTATGGGCTCCAACGCGCCCAGATCGGCGTACGTGGCACACGTGTGCCAGATGTAGTTCTAGCTTAACTATTAGATCCCTCATTAACAACCTTACAAATAGGTACCTACCTAAACTGCTAACATGAAAGAATAACAAGCCATATGTTTCATAATATAATATGAATTATTCGTACGCTCGTAAGAGAGAGAAAACCATCAGTTATCTCTCAGTGTCATAATATAAGGCCTCTAAAAACCTGTTAGTAATCAAAATGTGTATCGAATATTGTACGGAACACATTTGTTTTTCAATATTTATATTATGGAAATAAACAATCCATAAATTGAATGTAGCCAGTAAGACCAGTTTCAAAAAATATTGTGAAATTGTTTTTAATGTGGTGTTATTGAAGTGTACCTATTGCATTTTTGTATGTTCACTCATGGTGATGTTTTATTTGTTTTTTCGAGAACGTTTAACCAAATTAATGGATAACAACGAATTCTGGCGAATTACCTGAAAACACTGAAACAGGTAGCCATTAGCCATACCACAGAACAGATAATTATACTACCTACGTATAGAATGGACACTGTCATTCGCCGACCAATCGGGCCTTCCTCACCCCGCGAGCGAGATTGAGCTCTCGATGAGCCCTCGTGAGCTCGGAACGCACCTTACTATCACTCTTGTGCTGTGTGCAGTGTCTATGTAGGAAGTAGTTATAGCGCGGCTTTTGTATGGGAATTGAGTCGAGTGTCCGGGGTGTGGCCCACAGATCAGGATGAAAGAGGTCGAAAATGCACCAATAATTGATAAAGATACGAGCCAAACTATATTCTTCGGACTCCAATCAATTATCGGCGCATTTTCGAGTGTTTAACGTATAATAAAAACATAAACATACATTCACGCCTTTTTCCCGAAGGGGTAGGCAGAGGTGTACCCAGGACTCAGTAAGACCCATAGTAGATACACCCACATTTCGCCAGTATGTTAATGGTCCCATGTAATAGGGGGCGAGCCTATTGCCATTTACCGGGCACAGTTCCAGACTCCAGACAGTTATTGAGATAATTCCTAAAGGAAAAACCAATATTTAACACTGCCTGACCTGGGGATCGTACCCGGGATCTCTTGATTGGCAGTCGCGCATGCGCCCTCTACGCTACCGAGGCAGTCGAGGAATATTACGTTTTGAGTGTTTTCGAAGATACACAAATCTCTTGGCAAGTGATGCGAGAGTTGAAATGTGTTTTTTCGTGTTCCCGCCAAAATTCCGGCAGCTTCTTGTAAAGACCACCACTTTACTAGAGCTGTGACTTGACTGGGCTTGCCATGACTCTGAGTTGACTAATTGATCATATTAACTTAAAAATTTATATTACTTGATACTGGCAATACATTCGTTTGGGTCCATAAAAGAAGAAAAAAAAATGATGAGCGTTGACTGATGCCGTTTGAGGATGTGATAAGTAGATGTCAATATTGCTTTGGATAATTTTGATCACACATAAATAAACCAAATCGGGGGGAACGGGGGGAACTTATTACGGACGCAACAGAAGTGTGGAAAGCGTTTAAGATTGCTCAATTTCTGCTGTCAAACGGCATGTTTCGAATTACCCAAAAAAACTTGCAATTGATTGCTAGCTCGATTCAAGACGCCCTCTGACCGTCGGGAAAGGAACCAAAAATTGGTCGTTAGTGAAGAAATCTTTGTGGTCTGTGGCAGAAATTGCTGCTAAGGCTGAATTTTCGGAATTACCGAAGCGTTTCAACAGCAGAGCGATAGAAGTAGCAGCGCGAAATGGGACTGACAGAAGGCGACTACTATTTGCTGATTGTTGTTCAGATTGTTATCCAAATCAAAAAAACTCTAACCAAAATCGTGATGTTTTAACTGCATAAACTTATTTACAAGACCCATAAAACAAGAGTCCAAGTCGTTGAGTCGAACTCAAACACCTTATTTTGGTTATTGGTGTGTTTACAGCTTCAAAAACCATAATATTACCCATTGTGAAAGTTGAGGATTAACGAGAAATTAAGTATTTGAATCTCAAGACACATCAGAAAGGTAATTTGGCCTTATTTTTTATTGTTTTAATGTGTCTAGGTCCTATAAATAATTATTATTGAATGATTAAATTCATAACATGCAAACGTTTATTGTGATAAAACACTAACTTACCAGGTACCTAATAAATTATCTTTATTCAGCCTAGATATGTACCTACCTAATATCATAAAATATCCTTCTGTTGAATAAGTATGTCTCGAGGTGTACGGTCAAACCAAACCTGCGTCTTGCTGCGGTTGCAAATCAAACTGCTGCGGCCTAAATTTACCAGTTCGCAATCAATCACTTCATCATTTACATGCGACTCATTTAGTATATTAACACCCAGACACAATCAAACAGACATGCTCATACCTGTTTAACTTGCCCGGGGATTGAACCCAGGGCCACCATACTATTATGCTTACTTGTTATGTTAAAATATGATCACACTAACTAAAAATATACTTATTTATTATTACACGCGCGTACTTATCTGTTTCTCACACCTAAGTAGGAGAAAATAAAAGATTTTGGAGCTTTATATGTGTTTTATTATGGGCCAGTTTCAATGAGTTACTTGCACACTTGATTAGTTCCCTAGGGTGCTCTCTTTCGAGATAGTTAGTAGGTATGCGTCACAGTCACTATTTCTAGCACGTTTACAGCCAAATCAAACGCGAGGCCTATGCCACAACCTCTCAGACTGGGTAGGTAGGTGTTTACGTTCCGCCACAGTACGACGGTGATAAGTACGACATCGGCCCCTGGTTTCTGCCTCATCCTTCTGTATATAGTTCCATCTGGCTACTGGAGCCTTACGTTTGGCCTGTTAACAAGTAGTAATATTAGTTTCGATAATATGTAAACAACAACAACAGTTGGAGTAGGTATATGCAATCTATGCGTTCGTAACTTACCTTCTCTTGCAGCTAATATGGGTGAAATATAGTTCAAGTGAGATATTATCATATTAAACAAGGATATAAGTAATTAATTAAGACTGGACATTATTATGAATGGATAACTATTGTTGTCAGATTTAGAATTTAGGTAATCCATCAACGCTGCCACATAATATAATCAAACAGAAAGCCGGCTCTACCAGGGCTTCGATTTTTATGTATATTTAAATAGAAATTGGAATCGAATAGCACAAAATTGGCTAGTATGTGGAGAAGGGAGATTACCTCCTACCCTTCCCGCCCATCTGCCGAAGAGATATTATTTTTGTGCCGCTACTGTGACTCAAGCCACGAATTTAGGGGGAAAGGGTAAGGAAAAAGAAGAAAAGGTATATTTTTAAAGTTATGTTTTGTTTTAATCCATTCAACTTGACCTAACCACTTTTGGGGGATTGGAGATTTCTCCCGCACCGAAGATATTATTACATAATATTGTGTCCGTATTTTGATATGAATAGATTGGATGTTAATAGGTAATATGAACTTTAATGTAGTACAGACTGCGGACTTCTGTATGAAGTTTATACTATAAATAATATTTAACTAAAACAATCATAACAATTAAGCACCCACTTAAAAATAAATGTAGTGCGCTTACTCCAAGTTGAAAATATATTACTCGAATATCTGGTGATATAGTAACCGTCCTTCTGTCTCATTGATTTAGTGGCCCGTGCCCATAGAAGATAAATAATTTGATGAAATCAAAGGTAAAAATAGAACAGACTATAGCAGCCTCCCACAGATAAAAAAAATTAAACCGCAATAATTAGTTCCATTTACTGCTAATATTCCATTAGGCCGCTAGTGTGCCAAAGCGACAAAACAGCAGTGCAGAAAGCATGCGTAATTCGAATTCAAAGTGACATTTTGCAATTACTGCTACTGCTACTTCACTGCTTCTGCTACTTTTACTTCTATCGCTTGACCATGCATAATAGGGGCGCCGGTGAAAACGGTGCGGAGCCATAGACACGCCCTCTATTAGTTACATGGGACCAATAAAATAGGTACCTACTAAGTACTGGCGAAATGTGCGTGTACCTACTATGGGACTGAGTCCTGGGACACCTCTGCCTATCGAAGGGAAAATAACGTGATTGTATGTTATGTTATGGTAAATGCCCCTGTTGTAAAACTTATGCACTCGTCTTCTTGATTCTTGATATGACGTGCAAAAGTGTCAGATTATGACCTATTTGAATAAATCTGTTTGAGATGGAGTTTGATGTAGGTAACCGTAAAAGAAAACAAAATAATATCACAATGAATTTTGTACCTCTTATGCAGGGGGCCGCCTGGAGAAGTACCTTTGCCAGTTATTCATCCGCCAAGCAGTAATGTGCAAACATTACTGTGTTCCGGCATGAAGGGCAATGTTACCAGCGAAATTACTGGGCTTGATGAGATTCAACAACTCATATCTCAGGATGACAGGCGCAGTGCAGTGCCGCGCAGAATTTAGAATTTTAAAACACTCATGGGTGGCACTGTGTCTGATATGGGCAATCATGATGCTTACCATCAGGCACCTGATTTGCTCGTCTTGTCACTCACTATCATAAAAAAAACCTACTGCTTACACAAAACAATATTTGATACAATATTTTCTCATGCAAAACACGATTGTACTTCCCAACGAAATCCCAAAAAAATTTAAATGGAATTTAATTCATTATTAAGTATCTACCTATACCACATTAATATTTTCGCAATATACTTACTCTCAAACTGGTCTAACAACTGGCTACATTCAGTTTATACATATAGTTGTTTATAATAATCCAATAAAAATAATTCAATAATTAAGTAAAATGAAGGTGTTCCGTACAATATTCAATATAGTTTTCATGATGGATCTTTCTGGAGCTTCGAACTGAAACGTAGGTACAATACCGCATGTAATAGGTAGCTGGGAATCTTTACAATGTGATTACATGCGACATAATAAAACATTGGCGAAGTACACTCTGTACCTACTACTCTGGACTGGGCTCTGGGGTACACCTCTGCGTGGAAAAGGGAGATGATATAAGGAAAATGGGAGATGGGTACGTTCTCCCAGTGCTTACTCAACAACTGGCACGTGCAATTTGCTCAGTGTGAAGTTTGCACAGTGACTTAATATAATTAACAACAAAGATAGAAAGATGTACCTATGACCGAAGTGCGACCGAGACAACAATTAACTTTACTGACGTACGTGGACCTAATGGGACCTAATTTGAGCTTGCCATTTTCGAGAAGTACCTCATCTCCCCTTTTCTTCATATCAATTTGTTATGTCATATCATTATTTTTATATTGACAGTTTCCCAGTTTTACCCACTAATACCTAACCTATAGTAGGTAATTGGTGAATGGTCACGATCTAAAAACAATGAAATACACGCTTAATAAATTCATTAGATAGTTTTGGCGTAAAGAACCAGAAAAATATCTAAGCGTCCTCGTTTTCGCATTAGTAGGTATATACCTAGGTATTATTATGTACTACTAGGCCTACCTAGTATTACTAGGTATAACTAACCAAGATTATTTTGAGTCGTTAAGGAGAATCGTGTTTTGAATGACAAATATTGTTGTACCTACATATCAAATATTGTTTTGTTTATGCAGTGTGTACACTAAATATGACTTATAGTCATAACTATGGACGGAATAACTGATCATTCACCGTGTTTCGGATGGCACGTTAAACTGTAGGTCCCCGCTATTTCCTATAAGATATGTAGGGGGCAGTCGTTAACTCATGTCGGAGCCTTGTAGGAATCTTGGCGACCTGAAACTCTGGCAATATGGGTTGTCCACATAACCCATATGAATTGACTCGAGCAGTGTAATTGGGGTAACCCGTTCTGTTAGAGTGTTAATTGAAATTATTATCATGAATAAATTGAATAAATAAAAAAAAAAAAATTGAATAAATTGTAGAGGTATCTTTCCGAACGCACGGTAGACTCAGTACTGTTTATCTTCATTGATGTGCAAAAGTGTCAGATTATGACCTATTTGAATAAATCTGTTTGAGTTTGAGTTTTGAAATAGGTAGATGAACAATTAATGATGTAGTGGCACTGTGTCTGATATGGGCAATTATGATGCTTACCATCAGGCGCCTGATTTGCTCGTCTTTTCACTCACTATCATAAAATAACCTACTGCTTACACAAAACAATATTTGATACAATATTTTGTCATGCAAAACACGATTGTACTTCCCAACGACCCAAAAGAATCATCGCAAAAAAAAAAAACAACTGCTTGCACCAACTTCGTCAAAACGTCAATTTTTATAGCTTTATTAATAGCCAGAAAAATACGTACATTGCTTTTAAATTTACTATTTTATTATTAGGACCCATATGTATCAAGTTCCTAGACGTCAAGGTTTGCTTTAAAGACTCATGCGGAAATATACGTGTAGCTCTTTGTAATTTTCTGACTCAACCCTTTTTGCCTTGAGACAAAAACGTATCAAACTATTGTCGTATTACAGGTTCGCAATAAAGATTTTCATTTTCCTCATAATCAGGTCAGTATCTAGATAGATTTGAGTGGATATTGTTGTTAAAAATGTGTGTGACCAACGCGAAATTATACGACAAAGTCGCTGTTATAACAGGCGCGAGTTCTGGAATAGGACTTGAAGCCGCTAAGGATTTAGCCTATAGAGGAGCTAGGGTCATCATCGCAAGCCGAAACGAAACCAAACTGAAGAGTGCTCGAGATGAAATCGTTGAAACCACTGGCAATCCTGACGTTTCATACAAAGTCATGGATCTAGCATCTCTGGAGTCAGTAAGGAATTTCGCACATGAAGTAGCTCAAGAGAACAGACTGGATATCTTGATAAACAACGCCGGTTCTGTCACCTTGCCTGACCAACTGACAGTCAATGGCATCGACCTGACCATGCAAGTGAATTTCTTCGCTCCTTTCCTGCTCACTTATCTTCTGCTACCTTTGTTAAAAGCATCAGCGCCGAGTCGCATTCTGAACGGTTCAGCGTTGTCTATGTTTACGGGGCAGATCGAATTCGACCGATGGACCGATGCAGGGCGTTACTTTAAATTGGGAACCCTTTCTAATTCGAAGCTAGCCATGACTCTGTTTACAGCTGAGCTGGATAGAAGACTTAAGAGAACAGGGGTGACTGCAAACAGCTTTGACCCTTTACTAGTGAGTGGCACAAACATTTTTTCTTCCGAAGACAACTCCGAGCTATTATCCTTCTTGAAAACTCTTGTTAATCTTATTGGCCTGGACAAGGAAATTGTAGGAAAGCACATAGCTTATTTAGCAGCTGCTGACGAATTGGAACGAGTCAGTGGGATGCATTATTGGGTGTGTGTCAATGGACTTAACCACTGGCTTGTCAATGATACGAAACTTACGCGAACATTGTGGGAGGAATCGAAGAAAATAGTCAAGATTACGGCTGAGGAAGACTGGGAAAACACATTGTCGGGATATAACGACGATCTTGTTTATTCTCGTGGTTAAAAAAACTAATATTATGATTAACCTGTTGACCTCGTACCTTGCTCATTACTAATAAATTTGTGGTTATGTACGAGTATAACAATATTTAAACGTATAATCAAATGATCATGAGGCATGTCATCTATAAAAACTTAATAGGTAGGCACTTAGATAAATAATTAAATAACCTACCTACTCTAAGACTAAAAAATAATAACATAAATACAATACGTAATATTCCTACTTAGAAATTATCAATTTACTTAGGTATCTATTTATTATATACAGATAATACCTTAGAAAAAAATAAAAACATAACAAGAAAATAAACATACACTCATAAGTCATATATCACGCTGACAAAACCTCAAACACGCTGTGAAATGACCTTGCACCATTCATCCACAAACAAATCCGTCTCAGTCTCATTAAATTAATAATTCCTATAATATTTTAAGGCATATAAAAATATATATTATTCATTGATTTACATTTGTTTACTACCTAATACCTATATCTGAGTGAGTATCACATACTAAGTTTACCATTTTTATATAAATAATTTACCGTGCGATCATATCATCCTGGGGAAGCCATATTACAGCCGCACTACAGCACGTGCCAATACGCCCATACCACGCACGCATTCAACGCTCTCTTGGACCACAATCCCGACTTTGACTTGTTTGCGGATGAATGGTCGAAGATACGAGTATTAATTGAGTGTCTGAGGTACTGCGAGCGTGATGTATGACTGGTATTTATATTTTTATCCTTATATTTTTATAATAATTTGCTGTGTAATTTCTTTTATGATTTCTTTTTTTCTCTCTTTTCTTTCTTAATTTTATTTTAATCATTGTAATTGGTGTAACTAAACCGTTTTGATTAAATAAATAAATAAATATTGGGACATATTCGGAGAGTGTGCAGCAGCGCTCTTCGGCACTCAATATTCCAACTTCTGCGATTGCCGAGGCGCCTGCCAAGCGTGGTGATTACGGCTAAATCCCCCCATATAACGTTCTAAGGGGGAGGCCTATGTTCAGCAGTGGACGTCTTCCGGCTGGTGACGATGGTGATGAAAAATATGTTCACTGAGCCCAATCAAGGTAATGACAGTAATATTTTGAGTATTACCAAATTGCCATAGTTAGTATTTCTCATAACATAATCTAATTTAAATCGTGATATTGATCTGTAACCGTGCGAAAGCTTGACAAGTTGGTAATTAAACCAGAGATACCACACATCATTTGAAATGAAATGAAATAATTTATTTGCTAATAATGTGGTAGGTGTGCAGTTGCGTTGTGCGTTATTTCAAATGGTTTCACAGGTTTTCCATTGTTCTGCGCCAAATTAAGCAATGCGGCTAAGTAAGATATTAAGTGCGTGTCCGCATTGCTATGCTTCTTTGTTAATACCAAACAGGAAGATGCTCACATAATCAGTCCCTGTTCATTGATTCTTTTTAGGGTTCCGTACCTCGAAAGGAAAAAGGGAACCCTTATAGGATCGTAGGATTTGTTGTCCGTCTGTCCGTCTGTCCGTCTGTCAAGACTTATTAACTTTTTAACGGGAACGCGTGGAGGTATCAAGTTGAAATTGATATCAACCTGCGGTCCCTTGTGGCTGTAAATAAATCATACTTCTAAGTTAACGCAATCAAAGTTATAGTTTTATTATAGCCATTTTACTGCATATTTCCATACTTTGCGCAAGGTAGATGGCGCTGTAGGTTCTTGGAATCTAATTCTCAATGTATTTCTATTTCTTTCCTGTTTTAAATATTATTAACCAACAACCGTCGAATTTTCACTATAGTTACTTGGTTTAAGTTGTGTGTAAAAGTCTTGCTTAAGATTTAAAGAATTTCGGCAATATAAGCTGGGAATTTAAGTTGCAACTTATAACTAAAACTTTCAAAGAGTTGATAGTTTCTCAAATAAGTTGATATTTTTCTCAACTCCTCTATATTAAAACGTAGGTACCCTAGCTACCTACCACAAATTTGACACGCCTATGAAAAATGTACCAAATCGATGTTTTGACCCTTGTTTCCTCTGAATATATTAACCCATTCTATAAATATATAGCCTGATATATTTATAGTGAAGTAACCTATGTCCCTGTCATTTTTGGTTCTGAGTGATTAGACGTTCACCTCAAAAAAATGAAGAGTTTAAAAACAAAAATAAAATGATAGGGGCATAGTTTAGGTACTTCATCAGAATATATATTTATCAAATAGGTTAACTATATTCGTAGGAAACAGGGGAATACAAAACATCGATATGGTAAATTTTCCATAGGATTTTGTCAAACCCTTTCCTGTTAACAGCACGTACCAACTGACCCATGTGACAACTATGAAAAGTAGACACTTAGATAAATATTGTGTAATAAATTATGTGTAATATCATCAAGTGGCATCCGAGTATGTATTTTCGCGAGTAACGCAATGCAAATCATTATGTCAGTCACACTGGTGGCTTCCGTGTGAATTACGCAAATATACTATATTATATGTTTGGTATGATTCATAAGCTTACGTTGTTTAATGTTTTTTAGGGATCCGTACCGTCATAAGGAAAAAAAGGAACCCTTATAGGATCACTTTGTTGTCGGTCTGTCTGTCTGTCCGTCTGTCAAGACACTTTTTAACGGGAACGCATGGAGGTATCAAGGTGAAATTAATAATAAATCTGTTTAAAAATAAACGATTTATTATTATTATTAATTGATATTAACTACTCAGATCTGCGGTCCCTTGTGGCTGTAAAAAAACACTTCTAAGTTAACGCCATTACTACTAAATATTTCCATACATTGCGCAAGGAACTAATAGAAAACGCTGCATGTTCTTGGTATCTAGGTATGGAACCCTACACTATGCATACATACGGATGCCTTAACAATTTATTTTATTTAATTTTTTTATTTTAACGTAGGCGTGACTGTAGGTATAAATCAAAGGTATGTATTCATTAATAAATAATTTAGGTATTTATCAATTATAAAATTATAATTCAACGTCATTGCAGACGCGTTACAAATCACATCCGCCCCTTTATTACGGACGCAACAGAAGTGTGGAAAGCGTTTAAATTGCTAAATGTCTGCTGTCAAACAGCATACAAAAAATGACGTTTGACAGCAAAATTTACTTCTGTTGTTACGCGATTGCATGTTCGTAATACCACCCTGGGTGCCAACCGTACAGGACCCAATGAACTTGAGTTTTCATCCATGCGTACACACATAATATTATATCCTTCAATGACTTCAACAAAAATGAATTATTTTGAACGCTCTCTTTTTAAATTAATTGTATGAAAGGGTAATGTTACTTTTTTCTACAGGTTCTTGAATGAATAAATATCTAATATTATATTTTTAGTATCTCCAAAATGTACTTATCTACATAAAAAAACACTGTGTTTAATAATCTATTTTACTATATTTTATCTCGCTCACCGCTTACAAATTTGGCCCTAGCACGAAAAGGATTCTGCGGTCAAGTGGAAAGTAGGTGTACCTACTCGTTGGTATATTCCCTATTATGCGTCATGTCTGCATCTCAATTTTCAACTAATTCAAATAAACCAGTTTTCAATCCAACAAAGCCAATAAAGATCATTTCTATATTTTGTCAGTAAAATATGACTTCCCACTATAATCAATAAATTGTCAGTGAAAAATTATTGTAATACAAATGTGTGTCAATTCGGTCACTGTGTCCGAATATTTTGCGTCCGAATTGTCATCAAGTCTCATAAAGTAAAACTGTAACTCCTAGATCACACACTCCTAGGTCCTATATGTACATAGCACGTAGAACAGATGGCCGATGAGGCTGTAAAGTTCTCAAATGGAGACCACGAGACAAGGTGGACAGACGATCTGATAAGGGCGATAGGATCACGCTGAATACAGGCCGCCTATGTGCAGCCTATATTCATCAGTGGACGTCATATGGCTGAGATGATGTTGCCCGGCGAAAACTAAAGTTCTTCCGAATTTTATTCTAATTTATTAAAATTATTTAGCTGTAGAGTTTGTTTTAGTTTTCGCTTTTGTTTATTTATGTATAATAATCATGATCGAATATAAAATAATACATTTTTTTTTTTTTTTTTTTTTTTTATGATAATGAATGACAAGACGAGCAAATCAGGCGCCTGATGGTAAGCTTCATGATTGCCCATATCAGACACAGTGCTACCCAGAGTTTTAAAATTCAAAATTCTGCGCGGCACTGCACTGCGCCTGTCACCCTGAGATATTAGTTGTTGAATCTCATCATGCCCAGTAATTTCGCTGGTAACATTGCCCTGTCCGGAACACAGTAATGTTTGCACATTACTGCTTGGCGGATGAATAACTGGCAAAGGTGTGGTACTTCCCCAGGCGGCCCCCTGCTAAAGAGGCCTACCACTACAAAAAATTAAATAATAATAATACTTATTGGTTTTGGCTTGAAATGGTAACAAACATCCATCCATCCATCCTCACAAACTTTTGCATTTATAAATAGGGGAAGTAGAATTAGTAGGATAGGATAGTAGAAAGTAGAATTGTTGCTTAGGTTCAATACGATTCCATTGTGACCTATGGAGAGACTTATTCTAGACCAAGAGTAGCCTATTGGAGTTATAAGTTAATGATTAACCTGTCAATCGCCTATTGACATCAATAAATTACAATACTTGACCATCACTTTCGCCTTTCTAGTAAATGGCTTATGAAAAAATTTGAGATGAAACGTAGTCCGGCAAATATTCGGCAAACGGCTAATTCGGATTGGCCAAACACATATCCGACAACGTTTAGGCCCTAGCCAGAACGTGTTTTTCTTATGATTTATGATAGTGAGTGACAAGACGAACATGTGCTAGTTGCAGGTGCCTGATGGTAAGCATCATGATTGCCCATTTCAGACACAGGGACCACTCAGTGTTTTAAAATTCAAAATTCTGCGCATTGCGCCTTGTCACTCTGAGGTATTAGTTGTCGAAACTCGTCATGCCCAGTAATTTCACTGGTTACATTGCCCTTCAGACCGGAACACAGTAATGTTTGCACATTACTGCTTGATGGATGAATAACTGGCAAAGGTGTGGTACTTCCGCAGGCGGCCCCCTGCAAAAGAGGCCTACCACTACAAAAAATTTATTCTTTTTGCAGTAAAAGTCTTACATGACATTTTTAAAAACACATTATACTTGCATGGAGGACATATCATTATGTTCTTTATTATAATTTTATTAATTGTTGTAGCGGCCATAGAAATACTTACATATTTTTTGTGCAAATTACAAGTGTCTAGCAATTACGGTTTATGAGATAGAGCTCTGTGACAGACGGACGGACAACGGACAGCTTAGTAATAGGGTTCCTTCGGCACCCTTTGGGTACGGAACTCTAAAAAGCATGTCTGTATCCTCTTAATCCTAAATTATGGGTACAATGTCCCCGTAAGAGTTTTTTAACTGATTACCTATAACCCTGTTTAATAGTTTATAATGACAATCATAATATACCTAATTAACTGGTTAACAATAACCCTGTATAATAAATTATAGTGAAAATCATAATATTATAGCTAATATCTCATCATCATCATCATCATCTCAGCCACAGGACGTCCACTGCTGAACATAGGCCTCCCCCTTAGATTTCCATTCAGTCCGGTTGTAAGCAGCCTGCATCCACTAATATCTATTAATAATTAATACTATCTTGCAACTAAACTCCAACTTCGCACTAAACACTTAATTTTTTTGCCAATAACCCTGTATAAGTTATTTCTAATGTCGTAATTTGTTGTTGTCGTTTTAAATGTCATTATGAATAAAATTATGCAATAAGAAAATAACTATAATTAGTTAACTACCTAACACATGTTTTTGTAAAGATCTTTGCACTGGTATCACTAGCGCCTTGCACACATACGTAAGCGCAGTACGTAATACAACCGCAATGGGCGGCGCTCACTCACACACGTCCCAAAATGTTTCTTTATAATTAAACTAGCGACCCGCCCCGGCTTCGCACGGTAGCAGAAGTAGGTATAGTGGACGTTTAACAGGAGTAAATTCGTGATACATTGTATTTTAATAGATATAACCCTAATGGTTTACGCAGCCTCGGTGACTCGGTGCCTTTATGGCGTAGAGGGCGCATGCTCGACTGCCAATCAAGAGGTCCCGGGTTCGATCCCCAGTTCCGGCAGTGTTGAATATTGGATTTTTCCATTCGGAATTATCTCAATAACTGCCTGGAGTCCGGAACTGTGCTCGGTAGATGGCAATAGGCTCGCCCCCTATTACATGGGATCAATAACATACTGGCAAAATGTGGGTGTATCTACTATGGGACTGAGTCCTGGATACACCTCTGCCTACCCCTTCGGGAAAAAGGCGTGAATGTATGTTAACGCAGCGCACGCAAATTAATTGACTATTTCTGTTTCAATGACCAAACCTTAACACATGTATACATTTATCGTGAGCTATTTTGAAGATATTGATAAGTACTACAAACCCCTAGTACATTACTTTATTCTAACACCAATACTTTTCACAGCGCATGCATATAATTACTTTCGATTATTGTGACTAAACCAAAAAAGATGGATATAATCTATGTATACTGTTTTGTAGTTATTGATAATTACTACAAACCTCTAGTACATTACTTTAATCTACCACCGATAGTTTTCACGCCGCATGAAAAATAATCACTGCTTCGATTATTGTGACTAAACAAAAAAAGATGGATATAATCTATGTATACTGTTTTGTAGGTATTGATAAGTACTACAAACCCCTAGTACATTACTTTACTCTACCACCGATAGTTTTCACACCGCATGAAAAATAATCACTGCTTCGATTATTGTGACTAAACCAAAAAAGATGGATATAATCTATGTATACTGTTTTGTAGGTATTAATAAATTCTACAATCCCCTAGATATTACTTTAATCTACCACCGATAGTTTTCACACCGCATGAAAAATAATCACTGCTTCGATTATTGTGACTAAACCAAAAAAGATGGATATAATCTATGTATACTGTTTTGTAGGTATTAATAAATTCTACAATCCCCTAGATATTACTTTAATCTACCACCGATAGTTTTCACACCGCATGAAAAATAATCACTGCTTCCATTATTGTGACTTAACCAAAAAAGATGGATATAATCTATGTATACTGTTTTGTAGGTATTGATAATTACTACAAACCCCTAGTACATTACTTTATTCTACCACCAATACTTTTCACAGCGCATGCATATAATATCTGTTTCGATTATTGTGACTAAAGCAAAATAGATGGATAAAATTTCCGTGGATTATTTTGTAGATATTGATAAGTACTACAAACCCCTAGTACATTATATTATTCTACCATCAATGGATTTCACAGCGCACGCAAATTTATGAATATGGTAATTATATTATGTGACACCTTGGTTCACAATATTGCAGTTTTCTTACGGATCCCTATTTTTTTTCAAAATCTCATATAGCCTATGTCACTCACACTGAATTAAGCTATCCATAAGTGAAAGAATTTTTAAAATCGGTCCAGTAGTTTCGGAGCCTATATTCGTTACAAACAAAAAAACAAAAAATCAAAAAAACAAAAAACAAAGTTTCTCTCTTTATAATATTAGTATAGATATAGATTATGCGCTCAGTACTGGAACACGGATTCTGTGCCTATATATTCTAAGATCCGTAGGTTTATAAAATTAATATATCCAAATATATATATTTTATGATAGTGAGTGACAAGACGAGCAAGTCTGATGGTAAGCATCATGATTGCCCATATCAGACACAGTGCCACCCAGTGTTTTAAAATTCAAAATTCTGCACGGCACTGTACTACGCCTGTCACCCTGAGATACAGACCGGAACACAGTAATGTTTGCACATTACTGCTTGGCGGATGAATAACTGGCAAAGGTGTAGTACTTCCCAGGCGGCCCCCTGCTAAAGAGACCTGCCACTACAAAAAATTTACTTGAAGATATTCGGCCATCCGGCTAAATCAGAACCAGCGCATTATAAATAAACGCAATATTGTTCAAGTGCTTCCTGCTTGTGAATGAGTCTAGACATTAGTTTTAAAATGGCGGAGTTAAGTACCATTGCATTGCAGTTAGTATCATCATGATCATTATGTTTCTCAATACCTAGGTTTAGAGTCTGCACATCTAGGTAATCTACAGCCGGGCAACATTCTCCAGTATTTTCTTTCCATATACTTAATTTAAATAATAGCTCAATGTCTACTCCTGGCCACAAATAAACAGCATGCTGGCAAAGAGACAATTATACTAAAAAATCTGTCTTTTCAACAAACTATTTTTCATATAATATTGTTGTGGCCAGCTAAAAGATAAAAAAAATATAAAATAAAAAGTATTTTCAGCAATATCCGCTTTTAACTACGATAAAATGAGCCACCATGACAGTTTTTATATCTCAGTACCTAGCACCTATGGAGTTTGATGAAAAAAGGTTGGTCATAATAGTACTCAATTAAAAATAAACGAATAAAATCTTTTTGGTTGAAGTGAAATATGTTGGAATGGCGGAACATTTTCGAAAAGTAACTCTGCCTATTACTACATAGCGTTATTAAACATAACTGGGACTATAAGGTCCTCGGTACACCACTGCGTAACCCTTCAGACATGGTTATCAAAATACGCGCCTACCTAATTATAAGGAAGAGATTCCGTGGCAAATTACCGTCATTTTGATATTGTCGGGGGTCAGAAGTCATGTGATGTGAAGGAAAGTGTTACATAAGAGAGTATATATAAAAATGGGCGCACACACGCAAGTCTTTTGACTATTATTGTGCTTCAAATACAAATAATAATAATAATATGGGACAACTTCCACACACGATCATCTGGTCCCAAACTAGGCTAGTACGAGTAGCCTGTACTATGGTAACCAGCGTACTCGTATATAAGCTTATAAGCTTATATACGAGATCTGTGTCTGGATGTTATAACATCCAGACACAGATCAAACAGTTTGACCTGGCCGGAGATCGAATCGAATCGCTGGGCCTGCGACACAGAAAGCAGAGTTACTACCATCTGAGCCAACGAGGCTGTGTGTGGCTGATAGGTAAGTATGTACCTACATTGTATTAATAAAGTAGATTGTTAAAATGACCCGTTTTTATACGAGGTAGGTATAACGCGAAGATTCCCTCGGTGTCGTAGTGGGCGCAAGCTCGTCTGCCGATCAGAAGGTCCCGGGTTCGATCCCCAGGTCAGTCAAAATGTTATATTGGATTTTTCCATTAGGAACTACCTCAATAACTGACTGGAGTCTGAAACTGCGCCCGGTAGATGGCAATAGGCTCGCCCCCTATTTCATGGCACCAATAACATATGGCTAAATGTAGGTGTGTCTACTATGGGACTGAGACCTGGATACATCTCTGCCTATATCTTCGGGAAAAAGGCGTGATTCTATGTTATGTTATAACGTGAACATTAGAAGAATTTTCAGCCACGAGCGGGACTCGAGACTGCTACACTCCGCACCATTCCGCGTGGCGGCGCTCTCCCAATTGAGCTCATCATCATCATCATCATATCAGCCAAAGGACGTCCACTGCTGAACATAGGCCTCCCCCTTAGATTTCCATCCAGTCCGGTTGTAAGCGGCCTGCATCCAGCGTGCTTCTGCCGTACTTATCAGAGCGTCTGTCCACCTTGTGGGAGGACGTCCTACGCTGCGCTTACCAGTCCGTGGTCTCCATTCGATTCGAATTAAGCTATCGTAGATGTAAGAATAATCGGCGAAATTTCCAGGACAATTCCCATCCCATTATTTTCTTAGTAACAGCCTGGAGTCTGGAACTGTGCCCGGTAGATGGCAATTAGGCTCGCCCCCTATTACCTTACCTTACAAACTTAACTGGCGAAATGCGGGTGTACTTACTATGGGACTGTTCCAGGTTACCTAAACATCACCCTTCCGGGGAAAAGGCTTGATGTTATGTTAAGTCAGGGCTCTCGGTCTACAACTTTCACAATACTTGCGAAATCTTTAGGTACCTATAAGTCACATCCTGAACATAAAGTAGTTTCCCGTGAATTCTAACGCAATTACATTCAGTTTGGAGTCAATGGTCCGAGATATTCTCACTATACAAATCGTCATAACGCCAGGTTACGTAGGGTCGCAATATTTCACATCTGACGTAACTTTGTGAGAACTTTACTATGGCCTGTGATATTATAATGGATAGTAAGTTTAGTGTAACCTAACCTTTACATATGGCCAATTGCTTTTTAAACTGAAGAAGAGTACAATCGCCTGAGTGCTAATCGCCTCGAGGCGCGGTCTTCACTTGTGCAGACATTTAGCCATTAAGTTTAAGGATTACCGTGGGGTTACCTACTATAGAATACTATCCCATGGTAAATTGTCACTATAACAACTAACAATTATTGATCAATTGCAATTGCCAACACTACAATTAACAATTGTATAATAATAATAACTAACACTACCATTAAAAATTGTATAATAATAAAAGCTAACACTACAATTAAAAATTGTATAATAATAATAGCTAACACTACAATTAAAAATTGTAAAATAATAATAGGTAACACTACAATTAACAATTGTATAATAATATTTGCTAACACTACAATTAACAATTGTATAATAATAATAACTAACACTACAATTAAAAATTGTATAATAATAAAAGCTAACACTACAATTAAAAATTGTATAATAATAATTGCTAACACTACAATTAACAATTGTATAATAATAATAACTAACTCTACAATTAAAAATTGTATAATAATAAAAGCTAACACTACAATTAAAAATTGTATAATAATAATAGCTAACAATACAATTAAAAATTTTAAAATAATAAAAGCTAACACTACAATTAAAAATTGTATAATAATAATTGCTAACACTACAATTAACAATTGTATAATTTTGTAAAAATTGTATAATAATTGTATATAATAATAAATATATAACTGTAGAGGTAGCAATTAATAATCACTTTATCAATTATTAATCGTTTATTAGCTCGTTTATAAGCGTTAATAGCGTTTAAATTATTAGTAACTGTAAATCGCAATTAAATTTTTAGACCATTAACGAGTTGATTAAAAAAAATACTGATTAATGAATGAATGATAACCCTTTATTGGTACCACTACAACACAGAAAATATAAAAGAAGAAAAACTTAAAACTAGAAACAATAACAACTGGCGACCAACACTGGTTGTTATGGTGACAATTAACAATTAAACAATTGTTCATCTTGAAAATTGTCTTTACAATTAAAGTCGGCAGTAGCGCTTACGAGCTACTTACTACACCACTGCGAGGCAGTCAGGCTTAAGCAATATTAATTTACTTACCTTTAACTTCTAACCCGTTTTATCCTAGGTCAGTAAGTAACCAAACAAACTATAAATAGTGTTCGTAACGCAATAATATAAGTACCACAACCTTTGCCTCTTACTTTCCAATAACCTCTCGTGATGAGACAGTATACTAATAATATATTATATTGGTATAGATGGCAATAGGCTCACCACTATTACGTGGGACTTCAAAAACATAAGCGTGGGACTACTATGTGGTCACAGAACAGATTTATTTATTTATTTATTGGATCACCAACATGATGTACATTATTACATTTACCATAAAGCACAAAATCGGAAAAATACATGTTAAATGCCAACATAATTACAGGTGACGACAGCATGAAATGAGACTATTAAGCGAAAACTGAATAAAATGGACTTATAACAACAGTTAACATGAATATAACTCAATACCAAACAATAAATTAATTTACAAATTAAAAAAAAAAAAAAAAAACTACTTATAGAATGGACACTAATGGACTCTTTAGATAAAACCTCTTGAACATATAGTAGTAATTGACTCGTAGAAAGAGAAAAGATAGACAGCTGCCATTATCATTGTAATTCTATTAATTCTATCTCTTTAGAATTTTATTTATCAGGCCGTCATAAATATTAAAGTGGAAACAGATCCTCAAATAACACAACTACGCTTTTTTTGCCGCAATAGAAATAATGGGATATAATTCGGAAAAAACGCTAGTCCCACTTTTTCTGTTTTGTATTTCATGGAAATAGTGGGATACACTCTGGGTCTAGTGGTTTAGGCTGGGCTTTCACGAGTGAGTGTGTCAGTCAGTCTGGACTTTGATTTTTATAAATATTCATATAGATTATTTCCATTATCAATAAAATTGTTAATGCGATAGAATTATACAGATAAAGTAATTATATATTAAAGGTACTTACAGAGAGGTCAAGTATTTGTCCTCGAACTCTAACAAATTAACTACCAAAATATAATTATAATCATTTTATGACTTTACACATATATAAAATAGAGAAAAATACAGTTACACATTACACAACTCATTTCAATGCTATATCTATAATAATATTTCGTCTAAGTATAAAAAAAATCCTGTTAATACTTAGTTTCATTTTTTCTCTTGAATACAAATTGCTTGAATATTAAAGTAGTTAATTTTATTAGATACACTGGAATCGGCTAATTAAAAAAAATATTAGGTAAATGTTTTTAAAAATTTGCATATTTAGTAATGCGTAGTTTTATGACTTTTCAAACTCAAACTCAAACAGATTTATTCAAATAGGTCATAATCTGACACTTTTGCACGTCATAAAGATAAACAGTATACTGAGTCTACCGTGCGTTCGGAAAGATACCTCTACAAGAAGAACGCATAAGAAACTTGTAGGGCTTAATTTTTTTTGGTGGCCTATACTCTTATCCTATCCACTAACAGCGAAGCTGTGTAAGTTATTACTATTAATAATATTATCAGCCGTTGTTGTCCAACTGCTGGGCAAAGGCTTCCCTTTTTACCATGCGATATTATTACTTAAAGTAATACATTAGGTACCTATACCTAATATAAATATTAAACCTGCTAATTTACGAGTAGGTATAGCTTTATCGATAATCTGCTAATTAATATAACTAAACAATATACATTCTTATATAATATTATACTTTATCATCATCATCATCTCAGCCATAAGGCGTTCATTGCTGAACATAGGCCTTCCTCATAGATTTCCATCCAGTCCGGTTGTAAGTGGCCTGCATGCAGTGTGTTCCCTACACTTGCGTCCCTACACGTCCTACGCTACACTTGCCGGTCCGTGGTCTCCATTCGAGAACTTTACAGCCCCCTCGGTCATCAGTTCTACATGCTACGTGCCCTGCCCATTACCACTAAGTACTTATTATGTTTTAATGGCTTGCTGACGACTCGGTGATACAAAATACTTACTCGGACAGTGTTCGAATTGACACTTTTTAATTTTAATATGTATATAATATTCCAAAATCTTAATACACGTGCTTATTAGAAATTAAAGTTTATCAACAATACTTTAAAAGAACTTACCTGCTTCTAATTTTTTTTGTATATAAATTTATTGAATGGGCTATTAATTATAATAATTGGAGGAAACAGGAGAATACATCACATCAAACACATCATAAACCGGAAGACGTTCACGGCTGAACATAGGCCTCCCCTATAGAAAGAACGCCATAAAGTATTCAAAATTTATATTATAAGATATTGCCGTAATCACCACGCATACATACGAAACGTAAATTTAGTATTTTTTTATTCAAAGTTTTTATTTCAATAAACATGTGTAGGTACATTATTCAAATATTTTGTTAAGTTATAAATTAGTGTCAACATGCTTAAGCCTATTGGCGTTTGAAAATTTATAATAATGATTAAAAATTTGATTTCAAAACATAATAATAGGATTAAGAACGATAAAATGCATGCAATACAAAGTGTATATCAAAAATATAAACTAAAATACAAATTTTTATGTCAAAATAATTATTAAAAACAAATGAAAATGTCAATTAAATAAGTAAAAAGTCAAAATTTTTCATTTAGGAATTCATTAGTTGTATAATAGGCTTTATTTGTCAATATTGTTTTAAATTTCTTTTTAAATAATAATACGGATGTCAATTCTTGTTCTTTGGTATTTTATTGTATATCTTTGGGGCCATACATAATAAACTATTGTGCATTAATACTGTCTTCGCTTTAAGGACACAATCCTATAAAAATCTGTAAAAGTCGTTCTTTCATTCAAGCTTTTGTTGAAAAGAAAGGCTTAGGTAATGCGCTTCATAATAATTGAATAGCTATTTCATTATTTTAAAAATAAATTGTACCTACTGCTGTAGACTGATAAATTTAATAGATAAGTATCCTGTTTAATCACCTGAATTTTAATTCCGTTAGAGAAAATATGAAATATAATAAAAATATCGATGCTAATTTGTTCCTGCCGTGGAGTTACCGGCTCCAACCTTTCTACCCGTGGTTGCCGTAAGAGTCGGCTAAGGGTTAACAGATCCAGGAGACGGCAGCAGCGTGCTCTGCAAAAAACCATCGAACTGCGCTCGAGCGCAGTTCGATGGTTTTGTCAACAAACCCGCCTGCCAAGCGTGTCGAGTATTGGCAAATCCCCCCTTTATGGGGGAGGCCTATGTTCAGTAGTGGATTACCAACGGCTGATATGATCATGATGATGATCGATGTTAATAAGTAATTTTGTTACGAGACTTGTAACCGTTGCAATATTCCATTATAGTTAATTCGTATGATTCGTTGAATATTCATCACAATATTATGTAAAATTCTTCGTGCAATAATATTTTCGTTGCAAACTTTCGCATAACATCATTCTATTTATTGGAATTCTTATTTTTTATATTTAGTTCGTTATTTTATATTTTGGACTGCCTCGGTGGCGTAGTGGGCGCAAGCTTGACTACCGATCATGAGGTCCCTGGTTCGATCCCCGGGTCAGGCAAAGTAGTTAAATATTGGATTTTCCGAATAGGAATGATCTCAATAACTGCCTGAAGTCTGAAACTGTGCCCGGTAGATGGCAATAGGCTCGCCCCTATCCCCATGGGACCAATAACATACTGGCGAAATGTGGGTGTACCTGCTATGGGACTGAGTCCTGTGTTCATCTCTGCCTACCCCCTCGGGAAAAAGGCGTGATTGTATGTTATGTTATTTTTGGTTAGTTATTTTATAATATGACCACCTTGTACCTTGTACCTATTTGTACCTATGTAAGGGGCAAGGGGTAAGTCTGAAAGTAGCACCAGTGACGGAGAAATTAAAGAGCGGAAGACTAGCCTGGTGTGGACGCATGTTATGCGGAGGGATGAAATGAGGACAAAACTAGGACGCAAAAGGTCGATGAGGATGAAAGTAAGTGGTTATGTGGGAAGGGGGCGTCCAAAAAAGATATGCATGAACTGAGTGACCACACCTAACGTGGTGGGATAAGGCCGGGAAGAAGAACGTTAGTCTGGATTAAATTGAATTTTTACTGAATCTTTGAATTGTTATTTTCTCTAGAAAATTCAATTCAAAGATTCAGTAAAAATTACGTAAAATAAAGACAACTAGGTTCTAACCTAGTTGTCTTTATTTTACGTAATTACATGTAGTATTTTTTAGATCCTCCAAAATGTGGGTACGTATGAGCGAGAGGGCGAATTTGCTTTGGACAGCGCTTAATCAAGGATCCTGAATGAACCAGGTGACTAGCAAATCAAATCTTTCCCATGGTATGCGTTATCCATAAGAAAGTAATAAAAAATTAATAATCGAGCATAAAATGCTTATTATTATTCTACAATCCTAATAAAAAGCCTGTCTAAACTCAACAAAGGTGTACCTGATAATACAAGGCAAACTTTGGTACCCATTTAGCTTTCTTAAAATAGAAAGTGATCAAGCGCAGATTGCCTAAATTACCTAGATTAAATGGTATGATAATTATTTGGCAGTCACTGTGCGTGACTTAGCAAATTGTCGTATCTGCTCTTACGTCAACCGAGGCCGCCTCGAGCTCATCCTGCGGGGTCGGCCGACCTACTCATTAATTTTATTAATTTTCTTTGACCACTCCAAATTGTATTGTAGTGGTAGGCCTCTTTTGCAGGGGGCTGTCTGGGGAAGTACCACACCTTTGCCAGTTATTCATCCGCCAAGCAGTAATGTGCAAACATTACTGTGTTCCGGTGTGAAGGGCAATGTTACCAGCGAAATTACTTGGCATGATGAGATTCAACAACTAATATCTCAGGGTGACAGGCGCAGTGCAGTGCCGCGCAGAATTCTGAATTTTAAAACACTGGGTGGCACTGTCTGATATGGGCAATAATGATGCTTACCATCAGGCACCTGATTTGCTCGTCTTGTCATACATTAAATCATAAAAAAATAAATTAAAAAAAAACCATTTTTTGCAGAGGACGCTGCTGCTCGTCCCCTGGATCTGTTAACCCTTAGCCGGCTCTTACGGCAACCACGGGTAGAGAGGGTGAAGCATTATTCTAAAGCCGGTAACTCCACGGCGGACTCTACCGCTTTATACCTTAGCTAAATCAACAGTCAATATACAGTCAATTATTATTGTATAACTTAATTGCCAATGATATCCGCCTATTATTTTTGTATACCTCAAATTGCAGCCTTAGGCGCCTGTCTTTCAAGACAGATAACATAATGGAAGCTTAAGTTGTCCATTTAAATTATTCAAACTTACATAATATACTAATAGAATCAATTGTCTGAAAAAAAAAAGACAATGCCCGATTTGTAATTTAGATTCACCAAACTAGATTCGGTCAATGTCAACTTTATCGATTATGAATTCGAATGATGTGCTGTTACGGCACTATGGCAAACGTCACTGAGTGGCGCCGTGTGGAGAATATGGAATTTTAATATTATTTTTAGGTGATCAGAGCCTCGGTCGTATGGGTAGATTTTTCGTGGAAAGTTTTGAAAATAATTTTTCTAACATTTTTCTAATTCCAATCTTTTTCTACCCAGGCCCATTGTTTCCGTTACTGTAGTAACGTAATCTAGTTAAACACAATAACGACCTAACTCCTAAGATTTAAAATCTAACAAAAAAATCCATTTGTATGAATAACATATGAATATTTATTATGATTTAGTCCATTTTCATCCACGAAAACCTATTTTGCTATTAGAAACCACTTTGATATGATTTTAATGATAGAAAGAAAATAAGAAATTTAATTCGAATGTACTTTTTTGTGACTTTTGGATATATCTTTTTTTTTCGATAGGTTTTCTCATACAAATGTTATCGGAATCGATGTCGTTTTTATTAATTATTTTAGAATCAAACACAATGAAATTAATTATAACGTTTTTAATTAATTACTACACCCAAAAGGGTATCATGATTACCACAATAGTATTTTACCACCATCTTTGTACTATGTCATAATTTATGCAATAAAGAAATTGAAATTGTTTTTTTTTACTGTATTCTCCATAGTAAAATCTACTTTTTCTGGCCCTGATCCGAACCGAAGGTCGATGTAGTAACGGTAATTGTATTTGTTTATAAATACTTACACGCTCGTTTAGTTCACAAAATAACATTATTATTCGATCAACATGCAATTGGCGTATTTGGATTTGGTTTAGCAACGTTTCAAAAGACCTCGGAATGTTCAATCTTTGGTTCGGCTTTTTGAAAAAGTACCGCGACATTGCTCTAAGTGTTTGTTTTTAGGAAAAACGTTGGTATCTACCAAACTTATGATTTTCGATGAACGATGTCTACGCGGGTGAAACTGCGGGGCATAGCTATTAATATATAATATTAAAAGTTCTAATAGGTACCGGCATGTAGTACCCTACCCTGTCTACCCTTATTTGCCGTAAGTAACAGTCGGTGGTCAGATCAAACTGCGCTCTCTAACCCGCCAAGCGTGGCGAGTATGGGCAAACCCCCTGTTATGGGGGAGGTCTATGACCAGCAGTGGACTTCAACGGCTGAGATGATCATGATGATAACATTATAGTAATTAGAAACTAGGGGCACATCTACCGGGCACAGTTCCATTAGAAATTACCTCTCAGAGATGGATAATATTAATGGAAAAATCCAATATCACTTTACCTGACACAGGGATCGAATCTGGGTCCTCATGATCGGCAGTCGAGCCCACTACGCCGCCGAAACGGATCAGCTGAGTATGGGAAGCAGATTTTTTTTTGTGAATTTCGAAATTCTTCAGAAACTTATTCAGTTTGGTGGCACTCCCTTAAGTACTTATTACTAAGTACCCCTTTTTTATAACTTGTTTAGTCGAATAACCATAGAAGAAAGCGAATAACTATAATATCTTCATTGACGTGCAAAAATGTCAGATTGCGACCTATTTGAATAAATCTTTTTGATTTCGACTCTATTATGCTATGAAAAATTACTTTTGACTTCTAGGTATTTGAGTCTGTGGTTTTCTTGTTATTGAGTCGGTTTGTGGTCTGTGGTCAACCGTAGCGCCAAAATTGTAAGGCCACCTTAGGACCCAACGACTTTCATCTAACACAACAACCGGGCCTTACGGCTTTACGTGTCTTTCGAAGTGTAGCGTCCAGGCGCGGTAAAGATATCCCAGGTGTGATACAACGTTATAATAATATTATGAGATTTGAACCCGGGACTGGAATTAAAGCCGAACACATTCCTACAGAACCACGGAAGCTATTTTTTTATGATAGTGAGTCACAAGACGAGCAAATCAGGTGCCTGATAGTAAACATCATGATTGCTCATATCAAACACAGTGCCACCCAGTATTTTAAAATTCAAAATTCTGCGCGGCACTGCACTGCGCCTGTCACCCTGAGTTATTAGTTGTTGAAACTCGTCATGCCCAGTAATTTCGCTGGTTGCATTGCCCTTCAGACCAGATCACAGTAATGCTTGCACATTACCTACTGCTTGGCGGATGAATAACTGGCAAAGGTGACTTTCCGTAACAAATGACATAACGCCTTTTCCCAAATCTTTCTAAACCAAATATTATCCTACTTTCTACTATAATAATAAATATATATAATAATATATATTATTAAGTATTTGGTATGTATTTTATTTCTTTATTTAAGTATTATGTGTTTGAAACCACCGTCCCTTCATATATGTATTTCCTTTCCCTGCATGGTTGCCTGGAAGAGATCGCTCCGAGCGGTAAGGCCGCCAGTTGTTACTTCTTTCTAGTTTTAAGATTTTCTTCTTTGTTATTTCCTGTTATATTGTGGTAGCAATAAAGAGTTTTCATTCATTCATTCAATAATAATTATTTTAAATGCGAAAGTTTGTGAGGATGGATAGATAGATGGATGGATGGATGTTTGTTACTCTTTCACACAAAAACTACAGAACCGATTGGGCTGAAATTTGCTATGATTGTTTAGATTCTGGAATAAAACATAGGATAGGTACTTTTTACTTTTGAAATGCGATGCAGCATTATATTTTAATATATTGTTATACAATTAGCCTTTCAATATCTAAGTTAAAAGTTAATTTTCAAGTTACGTAGGTACGTTACCGGTCAAATGAAGCTACGCAAGAGATATGTACTTTGTACGTTTAGAAAGAAAAGTTAATTGCAACGGAATCTATGAAACGGCGCAATTTCGCAAGCCAAGTGCAAAATAACAGAGGTAGCGGTCAGAGTTGAATGTGGCTTATTTTATGAGCGACAGCGACATGAAACAAGTACTAAGCTTTTTTATTTCGTTGTTTTTTCTGCTGAAAGGTGATTTGATTCGCTACTGATCCAAACGGTATGTTGATCTAGTTAAACGGGATGAAAATTTACCTTTGGTACAAGTGGTTGTACCACGGTTACATACGTTAATCGATAGCCCTACTGGTTGTACCATGGGTAGATAAGTTTCTCGATAAACCGGCTGATGGTACAAAAAAAATTGTAAATAAAAAGTATCATTTCATCCCTTTGAAGAAAATTAGCTTTTTTTTAAGGGATAAGATCAACTTCCAGTGATTAAACCTATAATTAATAGAGCGGACCACCACAATACTTGGATCACCATCACTCAAATAGCGTTGTAACTACATATAGGTATAGTCTCTCGATGGTATCGATACTATCGATTCCGAGCATTAGTGGATAATTCTATTGATACTAGAGATCAATATTGATAGTTTTACTCTATGAAAGTCAGCCAGTTTTATGGTAATTGTTCATTATTGTCATAATGCAGAACTTTTCATATTATTGTTTTACTAATTATCTTTCTGCCCTTATTCCATTTCAGGTGGGGTTGGCACATCTCGACGTCATCTTTTACCAATCTATTCATCATCCGTCAACGCTGCACTCGCTCCTCTCACTACATACGCCTTCATACATTTCATTCGGTTGTCCCATATTATTATTATTATTTATTATTATTCAGGTCTTTTTTGGACGTGCCCTCCTCACATAACCTTCATAGTACTTTTATTTTAACCACATGATGATAATTTATTTTATATTACATATTATCCTCACAAGGCTTGTTGTAACATAACATACCATCACGCCTTTTCTCGAAAGGGTAAGCAGATGAGTACCCAGAACTCAGTCCTATTGTAGTTACACCACAGTTACAGACTGCCATTGAAATAATTCTCATTTTATCTCTCATTCCTTGAAACGTTATACAAATACAAATTCAAATTTATTCATCAAAATACTTATGCTAGTTACACAAACATTATTAAACAGTAATAGTAGGTACTAAAGTACATTATTATTATAATCTGCTATATTTTCAGCGGAACCATAAACTAGGCGAGAGCATGTATCTTAGGGCCCAGAGATGCGATATCAGTGGATACAAACCATCGTTATCAGTGGCTAATAATCAGAGGTGCTATTGGCGTTCTTCATAATCACCAGTCTCTATCAGGCTTGTCTTTGTGTTCTGTGGTTTTTTTTTCGTCGTGTTTTTACAAAGACGTTTTACCTTTCTAACAAGACTGTGCACTGTCAAATTTGGAGGAGAGAAAAGGAAAAAGATAGAAACTGCGAATGGTTCTCACTCGGGACCGACACAGTGCACACTCTACTTAGTATAACATAATGTCTTTGGTTAGTAACCGGACTTTCACATTTGTAGTTAATGTCAAATCAAGATAATAATCACTAAAGTAATAGTCACCGAGAACGCCAATAGCCCTGATCTCGTTATCACATATATATTAAAACCCGTGCAAAGACAAAGCGGTATGGTACTTAGTTACATACATATTTAGAAATAATAACATCTAAACGCTCTAAGTGTTACACTTGGACTATCGCCCCACACTAGAGTAACTTACGAAATGTCAGAAATAATGTAAGCTCTCGAATTTTTAACCATTTACCCACATTGACCTTAAAGTGGCAAATGAAAAGAACGGTCGAAGCCACTATTTTGTGCAACATGCATGACAATTTTTATATAATAAAGTTTTATTATAATCCATAGATAATTGAATTTATTAATTTATTAAATATGGTAGAATATATATGAAAAACAACTAAAATAAGATTGAAGGAAGGAGAGTAATATTTTATTTAATACTCTCTCCATGTAACATACAAATTTAACTACAAAACTACATTTTCTCCACAACAAAAAAAATCTACGTGTGGTTTTTCACTAAGGAAATTTCTAATTAATAGAAAAATAACAAATAATAACTACCATGGGTACAAAAGTCCCGCGTTACCAAATTATTTATTAAAATTTTCGACGCTATTAAACTATGCTTATAGGTATTTTTCAATGATACAGCAAGTTCTAGGGTTAAGAAACTTCATCCTTAATAATTTATCGATATCGATAACCGGCTTCACATTTTTTTATTTAGTATTTTAATATTTTTATTATTTGACTGCCTCGGGGGCGTAGTGGGCCTAAGCTCGACTTCCGATCATGAGGTCCCGGGTTCGATCCCCAGGTTAGGCAAAGTGTTATTGGATTTTTCCATTAATCTGGAACTGTGCTATTACATGGAACTAATTAAATACTAGCGAAATGTACCTAAAATGGGACTTGGGTCTTGGGTACACCTCTGCCTACAAAAAAAGGCGCGATTATAATATGTCATGTTATTATTTAATTGGCAATATTTAAAAACGCACGTACAAGTATCATCCGTCTCCAAAAAAATTAACACTTATACATTTACTTTATTTTTAATTTCACAGCCTGCAGTCTGGATCTGTGCCCGGCGCCCGGAAGATGGCAAAAGGCTCGCCCCCTATTATACGGGATGTTATGTTATGTGGTACATTATTTAAAAAACATCATAATATAAAGTCAACATACAAAACCTGTTTCCATAATAGAATGTGTGGAAAAATAAAAACTTTTACTTTCGTTTAACGTCTATTACGACGGATTATGGATATTAAACGAATTATTATGTTTATAATACGTGCCTTATTTGATATGCAAATAGAAATTATGAGCGTCACTAACTGTTAGCACGTGTTTTATTATTAAAGAAAAAAAATGTTAGGATTAAGGAAAAATTAAATAAAATTCTACGAAGATTTTAATACTTAACCTTTTTAATACATTTTATTTGGTGAAATTTGTTTTTACATAACATAGCATCCCACCTTTTTACCGAAGGGGTAGGTAGAGATGTTCCTTCCCATGACTCAGTCCTATAGTAGATACCACACTTCGGTAATCCCATGTAATAATAGGGGCGCGCTTATTGCCACCAGGAACAGTACCAGATTCCAGACTTTCATTGTGAAAATTCTTAATGGAAAAATCCAATAACACTTTTTGCTTTACCTGGAAACTGAACCCGGGGACCTCATGATCGGCTGTAGCCCTTGTGCCTCTAAAGATGTTTTTTAACTTAATAATATAACAAAGTTTATTGTACGCCGTGTATACACCTGCGAAGCCTCGGCTTGAAGCAGCACCTCAGTCCGTGGCTAGTGGCTATAAGTGGATGCGGTTTTAGATATCTTACGCAAAATACATATATGATGTGCGTAACTTCTTAACCTTTTTCCATTATTAATGTCTGATTAAAATAAAGAAAGCGTAACAATTATAAAATAATATTATCATTACTTGTTAATACATAATTAAAATGTATTTATGCCGAAACCCATATTATGTTAATAATTTTAAATTACATTATGTTAATTTTGTTACAGACCGTTACTTATTGAAAATCGTAAGGTAATCTTCAAACTTTTTATATAAAGTTAGCATTAAAACTCTGTAAATTATGTCGTATAAGTACCTATAACAACTTTGTATCTTACTAACTGACCCCACAGACTTGACGTTGTCCTGAACTTCGCTATTGACACAAACTCCATAGAACCTTCACAGAAAAAAACATCTAATTTTCTCGGCAATGGGGCTGGCAAGTGAAAGCTGATCTCAGATGGCGCCACATCTGAACTAACCCTTGTTATGGAGGGAGATGTAAACATTTCTAATTATATTCATATTTGCATTGTGTTTCCACATTTTTCTTATTAAGATTTATATATTCTTTTAAAAAATAAGTTAGATAAAAGAAGAATTGCGAAAAAGGCGCCTCTTTACATGTAAAGGATGCCTAATTGAAAGTTAAATTGGATTTCCTGAATTCTTTTATTTATTTACAATTTCATGGTATCAAAACGTGCTCAATGGTGTATTGATTGTTTATCGGGACAGTTTTCTTTTGAAGTTTACCAAATCGACTATAAAAGGTAATTAAAATTTCTTAACATTTTAGGTTAAGTATGTGCTTGATGATGTGATGCAGGTTACGTAAAAACAACAAAAACAGTTTTTAACGGCAGTCAAACTGAAATACACATTTAAACATGTAAACCTAAGGATTTATCAATCTTTTCATAACTTTCTTGAAATAATAATAAAAATAATAATATGGGACAACTTCCACACACGGTCATCTGGTCCCAAACTAGGCTAGAAGCCTGTACTATGGTAACCAAATGACTACTGATATACATACTTAAATAAGCTTATAACACCCAGACACAGATCAAACAGACATGTTCATGCACACAAATGTTTGACCTGGCCGGGGATCGCACCCGGGCCCTGCAGCACAGAAAGCAGAGTTACTGCCATCTGAGCCAACGAGGCTGTCAAAATGTTTATGACACACTCTCGCCCCGCTTTTAGTCTCAAATTTTACTCTCCTTATCACTTTTAGCCAGCATTTTTTAAGTTTCTAATCGCGAGGATACTAGTGGCCTCCAGTTTCTTTACAATTTAGCATACAACACACAACATAATCTAAGGATTTATTAAAAAAACTGTGAATTCACTACTAATTTCATACAAAACTGCTTTGTTATTGGTGACTTCGGTACTAGCGCCACTTTGACAGTTGTCGGCCCCATTGTTCCAATTTTCTGACTTTATTCCTAAGTAAAGGTTAATACATGAGATGGTATATTTATATAACTCGTCTCGGATCGGCAAATTTATTGTATGGGAATTCGAATTTTTTTTTACGAATATCAATTTTTTTTTGTTTTGAAAGTACTTCAGTTTGACAGGTATACTGAAAGATAGGAACCATCGCTTTATGATAACCTTTGTATGCTCATATTAAACATAAAACAACAATGTATCTACATCATAAATAATCGATTATGTCACTGCCTATTCAAAAGTGCGAAAGGTAGTATACGGTAGTCATTTCTTATTTACATCCCATACCAAGTTGTTTACTCATTATCACCTTCTGGCTTGTTTATCTTTGGTGGTCTATACTAACACCACAGTTTTTTTTATGTGACCAACCCACTTTTCAACAATTAACACTTTTTAAAACGGATTTTGTATTGTTTCATGTGAATTTAGACGAAATTTTGTGACGTAAATGATAATATACGTAACAAAAAGTTAGAACGCCATTCCATTTTCAACTGAACGATTGATATTAAGATTTAGACAAAATCTTATCGATAATATATTATAGTCATGTTAACTTAAAATCCATTTTTGTATGGGGAAATCAACAAACTTTAATACAACAATAATATACTATTTTCCTCGTAATTAAATTAACACTGCCAAGCGATAGGAAACGATACGAAAATGTTTATCTTGACATCAAGGCACGACTAAGCACCCTTACCACCCCTCGACCTTATCTATCAGTCCAAAAACGGCCTCCAATTAGACAAAACTTCCTATTCGGATGAAGATCCCTTACACAACTAACCTATCCTTTCGCCGCCCCACCGTCACTCTTTACTATATATCCAAGTGACGAGCAAAATCATCACATTACTTCACTAACCTCCGGAGTGACCCATCACTATACAACATGAAAGCCTTTGCAGCGGTAAGTGACAGTGACAGTGCAAAAGTGAATTAGTGATGTGAAATCAAGACAAGTGCATCGATAGTGTCGTGGTGGATTTATGAAAAGCCTTTTTCGGATCGGGGTTCAACTGTAACTTTACCTAAGTTTAGTATCGATAGATATGTATCAAAGGAATCCAGTTAAATGTAAATGGCAAAAAAAATTACCCAATTCTATAAATTTTATAGAATCCATTACATTGATACACCACTGACACCGGCCGATATCGTATCGATTTTCAATTTTAAACTTAATGTAAAGTTCCAACGAACCCCGGGACTCGAATGCACTAGTGCTGATTTCATCGATAGCGGATTGGGCAGTTACTCGGGAGTTTGTGCCGTTTATTTCAAATAAATCGCAATAAAGAATTTTGGATTCAACAAAGGCACTGCACGATCCGTCGTTATTTACCGTAGTGTAATAAAATAAGATTTTTATTGTCCTTTCTCTAGTGAATTTCGTTCTGTATTCGATAAGTGTGCCGTTCAATTTCTTTACATCAAGTTTTTTTTTTATTATAGGTAAAATATGTAGAATTATAGGTATTTATACTTTTATCATGACTAATATGATTATTGTTTTGGTCAAAGTTCACTAACATCAGAAAATTTCAGAAAAAAATTATATTATAATGTTGTCCATCTATAAAAATTATAATAATGTCAAATCTAAAACTATTTAAGATTACATTCGCTGAAAGCTGATACTATTAAGACCATAAAACAACATTTAGATAGATATGCATCTAATATTCCATCTGAAAGACCGCTATATAATAAATCATAATAATATCAGTTTACGCAAAGTACATAATATATTTATATACCATCATAATAATTATACTAGGTTTTACAAAAGATGGTGCCTACCCATCCAAGTGCAAAGTAAGAATTACAAATTTACTTTCTCTGGCAAGGTGTCCAATCGAACGGATAGTATGCAATCTATTAAGTATTAATCTACCTTTTTGTAGCATCGTGCATAAAGTTATTATATTATTGGCCTCTCGTGGGATCTAACAGTAAATGTTGATAAACATTAGTATTGTGTTGTCAGTTAAAATGTTCTCATGACGTGCATGATTTAGTTTAGACGCACGTTTTTGTCGCATCATTAAGAATACTCATTAGAATAGTGATTTCACTTATTTATGTAACAATTGTGTCAAGAATGTCAACAGTTACTGTCCTTTTGAGGATAGAAATAAGCGTAAATACTCGTATAAGTAAATATTCATGTATCCAAGCTTAACAATTCATGTGTCAGGGTGTGAGAAGGGCTGAGTAGGATTTCGAATCAAAGTAAAAGTAACACTGCTATTGGGCCATCTTTGAACACCGTCAGGAAAACGTCGTACTTGTTCGCTTATATAAAAATTTAGAAAAAAAAATGAAAATCTCAAAATAAACTCAGTATCCAAGCTTTTTCAAACAGCTTTAAGACCAAAACAATGTTACAATGAGTAATTAAATTTTATTAAGTGGCAAATTCGCACGCCATATCGTAATATAAAACAATTAAACATTTGCCACGGGTCACGGTCTTACTTAAGAATACGATAAGCTTTTCAACAATGAATAAATCCCCGATAGTCCCACATCAAGTTGCAACAAGCGTACTTGCGGATTTTACGGACTTGTAATCCCTGCGCAATGTTATAAATTACATGCAAGCGCAATTGCTGCGCATCTCCCTTAGTGTTGTGTAATCTAGGACTCTGGTCAGAGGTCTCATCTCTACAGGTAGCTCACAATATAATTATGATTTTATCGATATTTCATTACGTTTTACGACGTTACATGCATGTCTCTTAATTTTATGCTAATTTACATTTTGTATTAATAATTAATCCAACTAATTAACTTTTGGGAAATGGAATACATGATTTTGCGCTTTTTATTCTTTCACCGTAAAATTACTGAAGCGATTTGATTGAAGTTTGGTATGGGTTGTTTATTTTGGACTAACACATAAGTCATAAGTTACCTACCTATACCGATATTGTACCTACCTATTCTTTTGCAAAAGAATGCATTCACAAAAGTTTATGAAGCAAAAGAATAAAAGTCAAAGTTCACGCGTGATTTCCATCAGTCGCTGTCAATATTTATTACAATCAACTATAATAAATATTAACTTCATGTTTGTTCATTAGTCATTACTCATTACACACCTATTCATTCATCAGTCAGTAGTAGTTTATGGCATCACAGCAATTAGCGTACCTATTTATTTAAAATATTTTTGTAACTAGGTATTTAAATATTAGCTTCCAGGTGAATAGTGTTCATAACTATTAACGAAGAATCGCAGACATTTTCCCATTTTACAGTCGTTTTATTTTTAATGAACGTTTTTGCGATTAATCAATATCATGGAATTTATTAAGTAGTTCATTCAGAATAAACTTATTCATAAAAAATTCATAATAATATATAGAACCAGTTTATTATGAAATCTTTGTTTTTTTATGCTAATTATTCTAAACGGTGAAATTTTTACTGCACTACTTGACCATCCAAAAAATGAATGATAATAATTAATGAAAGTCACACTTTCTATTTAAAAAGTCACAACGAACTTAGTTTTTTTTTAATTATGTGATCGATTTTTAACTGAATTGTTTATTCGATACTAAATCTTTTCTATATCTTCTTACTATTCATTAAAACTCAATGATTTATTATCAAAAAATATACTAAGAAAGCCTCTCTAATATCAAGATAAGGCATAATATCTCGCTCACGACGTTCTTTTTGGCTAATTTCATTCAAAAAACGATAATGCGATGCGACCCATCGATCGTGACTTATCGGCGATCGATATACAATGAGATCGTTTGTGGCGCAACACTATTCTAATCACGATGCATTCATCTGTAATTCTATGTCACATCGTGGTTCGATTTACAAATTCGTTTTTCTTTTAATTATTACATTTATTCATCTATCCAGTAGATGGCAATAGGCTCGCTCCCTATCACATGAGATTAGTTCGAAATTTAATTTCGTATCTGTGTATTTCGTAGACCGAATTATTTATATACAGCCCTGCGCTTTTTTTTTTACTTAATAAACTAATTATTGTAAGTAGGTACTAACGAAGCATTATATTGTCTACCTAGCAATAAATCTGTTATATACGTAGATATGTATATGACTTCGTAAAATTTAATATTTATAATATTTCCTCCGTAATATTATAAAAAATATAAGTAGATACAATAATAAGTTACAAGCAATAAAAAATAATAATACCACAGACTACACGTATCTCTCTCTCTGAATGGCTACAAATAGATAAAACAGTTCTTAAACTAACCACAAGTCATAAAAGCTAGGCAATAATAATAAACAACTTTACCATGTTGTTAGGCGAATATTACTTTTAAATAGGTATTTATTGTATTTTGTATACATTTTAGCAGCGCGAGAATAAGCTCTTTAACAACTTTTTAAAGCATTTTATTCTCCTCCTTATTATTTTAATAATTTTATAAGTGAGTAGAAAGTGTAAGTAAAAGAAAATGAATCCAGTTACATAGTAATTCGATATTAAACAATCTGAAAAATCAAAAATGCGTTAGCAAGGAAGAGTCCAAAATATTATGTAACATTGTTATAATATGTTACCTTTTTAAATTTCAAATACGCGCCTTTCATTTCAAACAGTAGCTTTGCATTTTCCTACTTTGTATCAATATGCATTATAATATAATTACTTAAATTTGATCGTTTCTTTAAAAATAGTTATTAAAGAACATATTAATATATACGAGAAGTGCTCATTGAGAGAAGTGCTCATTATAAAAAGTGCACAAGTGCGCATTTTTTAAAGTGCATATTTTGCATCAAACCCGGTAATGTTATGATTAGATGTTAGCCTTAATGCACCTAGATCTGAGATGAGTCCAAATTGCGAGCTTTAATGGCACCTCCGTGACTTCCGGCGTCATGGCCGCACTTCCGCCGGTCACGTTTAATGTCAAAATTACCATGCCACAAGATAATTTTATTTGTATTATGATAATCTCGAAAATTAAATATTTTATTTCAGCACTCATTTTCTAAGTCACTTAAATAATATGTATTTACATTTCAAGAAGCGAGTTTGATTAATAACCGTGTTGTATAATGCCTAAGTTCTAAGGTCCTCAGACTTGGAGTTAGGGCATAGGTCAAGCTAGTGCTAACCAATAAAATTATAGGTACAGTAAAGTCTTTAATTGGAGATTAGTGGATTTCTGGCGTATCGAGCCCTTTGCAACTTAATAATTTTGGTATATATATAGCCTTTTTGGTATAATTCATAGGTAGCACGTAGAAGTGAGTCCTGATGATAAAACTCAGTACGTACCTACTTAGTACTGACGCCGCGCACCTTAAAATCCAACATAATATTTTATGATTCATAGTTAAAAACTTAGGTTACAGTTTTTAGCTCGACTGTCCTTTTATATTCATGTAGTTAGAACCCACTGTCCCACGTATCGAAAGATCGTGTTCCCAAGCAAATGCGAACCGAGTGCAGCAGTAATGACTGTTAGGTAACGCTTTATAACCTCCGGATGACCCGTGACTTTCTCTCCGGGTGCTTCTATTGTTTTTGAACTCTATGGTTCTTAAACGCGTTCTAATTTGAAACTATTTCCTTCATAGTGATTTATTTTTGATGTATTTGTGAACGTCGCAAGGCATTCGTTTTTGGCAGTTTTTTATGTTTGCTATTTGTAAATATACTATGGTACTTACGCCTGTTAAAAACGATACTAGCCAGTCCAGCTCAATGCATTGTTATCTAATTAAAAATACTTCGATGTAAAGTCAAGACAATAAGTTTAATTTGTCTTAATAACTCTCAATTAAAATAAGTAGACTTTCGTTTTCATCTTTATGATTGCGAGCTATTCGTTTTGTTATTGTTGTTTGTAGACTATTATCTTCTCGGCTTATTTAACATAATCACTTAATCTCATAAATAAAT
This sequence comes from Hemistola chrysoprasaria, assembly GCA_947063395.1. Taxonomy (NCBI): domain Eukaryota; kingdom Metazoa; phylum Arthropoda; class Insecta; order Lepidoptera; family Geometridae; genus Hemistola; species Hemistola chrysoprasaria. The sequence continues at coordinate 13,584,084 of OX346725.1, forward strand.
AACCAATAAAACTCAACGTAACAATAGGTGCCATGAAAGCGCAATAAAATGCAAAGTATAAGAGAAACTGATAAAGGTAATCTACCAACACAAAAGATATAATGTAAATGATAAAAAAGTGAAAAAAACTTATCGCAAAATCGGAAAAACAATTCCGCCTATTACACCGAATCGTAACATGTAACGTTTACTTAGCTGGATATTTTATTTGTCAACAGTGCATAGCCCTTGCGTTGGTCGCGGTAGCTCGCGCGGAAGCGCCTGGCGGCTACAGCTACAACCGTCCATCGGGAGGTGGCTTCAGCGGCGGATTCAGCGGCGGATTCAGCGGCGGCAGCAGCGGTCTGAGCGGCGGCGGCGCTTACCAAGCCGTCTCTTCCGGCTACCAAACCTCTGAGGGACAGAACGTAGACCCCCAGCTCCTCGAACAAGTCAGACAGATCCTCCTTAGAGAAGAATCATCGTCATCTTCTTCTTCCGGTTTCGGAGGCCACAGCGCTCCTTCTTCATCCTATGGCGCACCCTCTTCCTCTTACGGAGTCCCGTCATCTTCCTATGGAGTGCCATCTGCTCGTGTCGTTGGTCTGCACCTTGAAGGAGTCCGTCAAGCTATCCAGGTCGCTCAGTACCAACAGACCAGCAGCTCAGGTGGCTACTCCTCGGGTGGTGGTTACCCCGCGCGCGCTCCCTCCAGCAGCTACGGCGCCCCTTCTTACTAAATAATCATCCAAAACGATGACACAACATAAAGAGGTACAGAAGTCTGCCGATTGTCGGTTACACGTTACAGCTACCCAATCGCTATGTTTGGCCCTATGTGAGTTTTTTACTCATAGTATGAATTCGGCTTTCTTCTGTACCTATTTATTTTGTGACGATTAGCTGCATCGAGACGGATCACAGATGAAAAACGACGAGCTTAATATCTGTGATACGCTTCTAATGGTCTACGTTATTCGATTGCGCTTGCGAGCGTGACCGAATGTTTGTTCGTTCTGACCGACCGGCACGTACAATGTAGGTGTGCGGTCGGTCCGGCCGCCTGTTACACCGATATGCCGCGGCCCACGCATGCGACTGTGCACGCACACGGGTGTGTCCACTCGGCGGACGGCCAGGCGCTCTATCCACCTGTCATCTTTCATATCCGACAGCTGTCAAATGTTAGTTGACAGGTCGGACCGATAAGCGCAGTGACTTGCCGCCGGGCTCGACTCATGTCTTGTATAAAGTTTTATCTTAAGTCTAGCTTATTTTTATACTTATTTAAGTTTTTTTAATGTTTTTATTAACGAAAAAAAGATAAATACATTTTGACACCGTACACCTTACTTTTATTTTTAACCCCATACTGAAATAATATCTAGAATCTTAGAGAAATAACTGCAAAATATCTAATAAATAATACTTAATACCTCGACAATAGTTCTTTAGAGGAAACTGAATAACCCTAATATTCAAACTCCCTGAATATGATGAGTTAGTTATTCTATAGATCTTTATCAAGCAATGGGCTAACAGCTAACAGTTGTTGCAATTATAATATAATAACTTAGATTATAAGTCCTGATCCTTCCTTCCTCATCCTAAAGATTGATCCTAATTTAGCTAATTAGGATAACATAACATACATTCACGCCTTTTTCCCGAAGGGGTAGGCAGAGGTGTACCCAGGACTCAGTCCCATAGTAGATACACCCACATTTCGCCAGTATGTTATTGGTCCCATGTAATAGGGGGCAAGCCTATTGCCATCTACCGGGCACAGTTCCAGACTCCAGGCAGTTATTGAGATAATTCCTAATGGAAAAATCCAATATTTAACACTGCCTGACCTGGGAATCGAACCCGGGACCTCTTGATTGGCAGTCGAGCATGCGCCCTCTACGCCACCGAGGCAGTCACTATATAATATAATAATATATAATAATAATATAAATATAATAATTAGGATACATTAGTAAAAACGTCGTTAGGAGCTACTATAAGTTATTTCATTTTATTCAGCTCTAAGTCTGAGGAAGGAAGGAAGGATTTATAGTACCAATGTAAAGGTAAACCAAAAATCTCAAATACATCAGCGTCGACTTAACAGATTCATTTATATTTCATCAAACGTCACATGAAAATATTTGCCAATGTATTACCTATTAAAGTAACGTTTCATCACAACATTATAGGTACTCCTTAAGGTACTCAAAGTGAACAAGCTCTTAAAACATACATATCTTATATGACATTTCGATTTGAGAATTGGAAACTAACATAATGACCGCGACTCTTGCGCAACTAATAGGGAACCTCTCGATTATGTTTATGTTTGAATGCTTTTATAATAAATATCGTTGATCACATGTTGAATCTTGAGCTTTGAACTTTTCCCTGTTGAATAGTAAACAATTTCACTTTCTAATGTTTTATAATACTTAACACGAAATAGACAGAACTTTAGATTAGGTACGAGTAGATATAGATTACTATTATATTATTATTACTATTATTATTATATAGATATCATCATCATCATCCAGCCGTTAAAAGTCCACTGCTGAACATAAGCCTCCCCCATAAGGGGGGTTGTTGCCAATACTCGCCACGCTTGGCAGGCGGGTTGGCGAGCGCAGATTGATGGTTTTACACAGAGGACGCTGCTCCCGTCCTCTGGATCTCATAAATAACCCTTAGCCGGCTCTTACGGCAACCACAGGTAGAGAGGGTGAGGTACTATTCTAAAGCCGGTAACCCTTATCGTCCTAGCGGTAACCCCACGGCAACACAAGGTATATAGATATACCTTGTGACATACGAGATGATTTTGGCTTTAATTTGTAAAATCACTATTATTAACAAAAAAGGCAGCAAAAAAAGGTATTTGATTCCGCACAATAAAAAAAAAATATAATCAATTGAGAAAACCTTCTAAAATGATTATATTTTTTTTTATTGTGCGGAATCAAATACCTTTTTTTGCTGCCTTTTTGTTAATAATAGTGATTTTACAAATTAAAGCCAAATCATCTCGTTATATGGAAGGATAAAACAGTTTCTTATAAAAGAATAACTCGTACGAATAATAATCTCCCTTGGAAGTTTGCGTGCAGCGAATTTCGAGCACGAAACACCAAAAAGATTAAGTTTTTAAAAATCTGAAGGCTCGAGTGATGTCATTATGTATTCTGTGACTGACTCGGTGGTGTAGGTAGTGGTCACAAGCTTTACTGGCGATCTCAACAAGGTATCGGGTTCGATCCCCAGGTCAGGCACAAGGTGTTATTGGATTTTTTCTCTATGAATTTTCTAACTCTGACTGCTCGGTGGCGTAGTGGGCGCATGCTCGACTGCCAATCAAGAGGTCCCGGGTTCGGTCCCCAGGTCAGGCACAGTGTTAAATATTGGATTTTTCCATTAGGAGTTATCTCAATAACTGTCTGGAGTCTGAAACTGTGCCTGGTAGATGGCAATAGGCTCGCCACCTATTTATTACCTACATGGGACCAATTACATACTGGCGAAATGTGGGTGTATCTACTATGGGACTGAGTCCTGGGTACACCTCTGCCTACCCCTTCGGGAAAAAGGCATGAATGTATGTTATGTTATGTGATGTTGAATTTTTTAAATAACGGCCTGAAGCCTGGAACTGTACCCTTAGATGGCAAAAGACTCGCCCCCTATTACATGAAAGCTAAAAACATAGCAAGTTAAGTGTGCATGGCTGTGTCTACTATGGGACTGAGTCGTGGGTATACCTCAGTCTACCCCTTTTGGGAAAGGCGAGATGTTTTATGTTATGATGTGTTCAGATTTCGTGATCCCTACCTAGTGACCCAAGGTAAGTGCGGTATACGCAACTCTTTCGATATTTCGAGAAAGATTCCAGCCCGCCTAGCATGGCACGGGGATAACTAGTTTTCCCCGTTTTTTCTCTCTTTCGCGCCCGAACTGTTCATATCTGCTGTCTTGTTCTAACCCCCTGGGGCTTCGTTTTCCCTGGTCACTGTGCTACCGGGGCTGATGAATGGGTATAAAGTAGATCGCAGGTCACATAATAATGTTAGGAACTATATACTTACCTTCTTCCTACTGACCGCTCATTCTTCATGAGACTATCCCACGACTAATCATCAGCCACCTTACTCTTTAGCTCTTAGTCACACCAAGTTTTAACAGCTCTCGATGTCATTTACTTTCCTGCTGATGGTAGATTTATTGAGGTAAAGTTCTATCTTGGTTGGTGATGTGCGTTACATATTACGTAAATCATTGTCTGGTAACAAAGGCGATCGCCGAAGGCGGTGCGAGTGTGAGCAAGCCATGTATAATGAAATGGTGAAATAATTGCTAACGTCGCGCAATTCTCTTAATGGGTTTAGAATGTGCTTTTTCCCTAATGATGGTTTAGTAGTTGAGTAAAAATTACTTTGATGTGGGTCAGTGGTTAAAGATCTCAAACGATGATACCTAAGAAGCTATGCTTCTATTGGAGCAATACAGAATAATAAGATGTCTGTGTAAGTATCCGTAAACGAACTAACGTAGCACGTAGAACTGATGGCCGATGGGGTTGTAAGTCTGTAAGGTTCTCGAATGGAGACAACGGATCGGCAAACGCAGTATAGGGCGTCGGGTGGACATATGACCTAGTAATGACCGCAGTAACATACATGACAAAACCACACTAGATGGATATCTATGGGGAGGCCTATGTCCAGCAGTGGACTTCCTATGGCTAACTATGGTCGACGACATCGTACAGATCAAAACAGGAAAAACCTGGATGCAATCCGCTCAATACAGAAAAAACAAGAGGGTGGAACGCAATGCTAGGTGCCTATGTAAGGCCTGCTAGGTGTCTTAAATGTACTGATAAAAAAAATAAAAGCAAGAGGGAGGTGGTCTGTGCCCAACAGTGGGATGATAATATGGGCTGACGACGATGAGGATTCAAAATGATGATGAGACCTTGCAACATTTTTTCAATGTGCCTGCAATGTTTTAAACTACCTTCAAGAAAGGTGCCTACTTATTACCTCACAGATGAACGTCTAAGTAATCGGTTTATGTGAAATCCTATTTGCTTTGCATTAATCGTCAATTCCACGATGTTTTGCAACACATCTCTAATCGTCTCACGATCGTGTAGGCCTGAGCCTGGGAGCTGACACACGGCAACATTACTTGCGAAATTATTCAGCTAAAGAATTAAAACTATTGTTTTAATACATATCTATAATCTTTTTGTATAGAACTTTTAAAGTTTACTACTTCAAATTCAAAATCTTTATTCAATATGCTGTCTTCCCGTTGAGCTACATTTTTTTTATGATAGTGAGTGACAAGATGAGCAAATCAGGTGCCTGATGGTAAGCATCATGATTGCCCATATCAGACACAGTGCCACCCAGTGTTTTAAAATTCAAAATTCTGCGCGGCACTGCACTGCGCCTGTCACCCTGAGATATGAGTTGTTGAATCTCGTCATGCCCAGTAATTTCTCTGGTAAGATTGCCCTTCAGACCGGAACACAGTAATGTTTACACATTACTGCATGGCGGATGAATAACTGGCAAAGGTACTTCTCCAGGCGGCCCCCTGCAAAAGAGGCCTACCACTACCAAAATATGGAACTCTTTAAAAGGACAATAATAATAATAATAATAATAATAATAATAATGAGGAACAACTTCCACACACGGTCATCTGGTTCCAAACTAGAAGCCTGTACTATGGTAATCAGATGACTGATATACATACTTATATAATCTTATAACACCCAGACACAGATCAAACAGACATGTTCATGCACACAAATGTTTGACGTGGCCGGGGATCGAACCCGGAGCCTACCGGAATGAATAGAGTGTTGAAGGGTCGACAACATACTGGCGAGACTGTCGGAAATGAGCTTAGCTACCTCTACCTCTTGCCGGCTCCATTACACGTAGTAGATTCAAATGTAGCAGGAACTTAGTACGATTTTATTACGAGTATCATTTCACCATCTTATACAATAATGTCAAATCGGTAGGCCGTAATTGAGCTTCCCTATTGCAGATATCAATCGCTCATTCATTGAGTCAGTACAACCAAGCAAATAACTTAGCTGTTCACATAACATAAAACCACGCCTTTTTCTCTTAGGGGGTAGGCGAGCCTATTACCATTTACCGGGCACAGTTCCAGACTCCATAGGCTGTCATTGAAATTATTCCTAATGGATAAATTTTATCCGAACCGAAAATAAAAAAAAACGAAGAAAAGCAGAAGAATAAAAAATTAGCTTAACAAATAAGATAGTGGGTCTAAAAACTAAAAGAATTTGTTGTTGTCCTCTTACTTATCATTTGGAAAACAGATCGTGTGTGATGAAGTCACCAGTAGATGTTACATGAACGAAGAAAGTTATTATAATTTACTAGCTATGCCCCGCGGTTTCACCCTCCTAGTCTTCGTTCCCGTGGGAATGTCGGGATATAAATAATAAATATGTGTTATGCCAGGGTCTAAACTATCTAAGTACATACCGATTTTCAGCCCAATCGGTTCAGTAGTTTTGGCGTGAAAGAGTAACAAACATCCATCCATCCATCCATCCTCACAAACTTTCATATTTATAATACTAATAGGATGTCCTGTGAAAAAAGTTTAAACGGAGATTTTTTCCCAAAAATCTGATATAAGATCTTAATTAAAAATACCAACTTCTATGATATTTTTTTTGGAAATTTATACAATACCTTAATTTATTTATACTTAATCATGATATAAAGTTTCTGACTCACTAGGTTCCTTTCCTACACTAAAGAATGTGCTGCTGCTGTCATCTCATCATTTGTAAAACAGATCGTGCGTGATGAAGTCACCACAGTAAAACAAATGTAACATGAACAAAGAAAGTTAGGATATAGGTAGGTATATGTAGAATTTCTGTGTCAGGCTAAAGCTCCGCAAAATGTGCAATTTTCGACGAGTATTTTCACAATGAGCACTTCTCAAAATGAGCACTTCACAGTTTGTGTGCACTTCTCATTCTCATGCGTGTGTATTTAAAAATATATATTTGCATGTCGGTGTATCTATCGGCGAAGTATGTGAAACTTTACTGCTTTATGTAATAACTTAATTTACTACCATACTTCTGGCAAATAAATATATTTCATTTCATTTCTCGTTGTGACCAAGGTTGTACAAAAAGCACTATCAAATCAAATCAAATATCTATGTCTTATAAGACATCTATGATCCATTTGCACATTACTGACATTCATTACGTTGCGAGGGTCTCAAGAACTTCCTTATTTTATTATTATTATAATAATAATGGTAGCTGCTACACTAATTATTTACCTATTAAGTAACTAATATGTATAAAAGGCTTCTTTCGATGTAGTAAATGAAAGATTTTGTAAAATTTCACAAAAATATAATATTTAATTTCCATTTAATAAATCACTTTCGAATCACATTGCCGTTCTTAAGAGCAAGACACACTGAAGAGACGCAGGACTTTTAAAAGTATAGTTATAAAATATAAAGTATAATTATACTATGTCTATACATTGGGACATAATATAAATTAAGTAATTAAAATAGAAAGCAATTCAGACTAAACTGCAGTAGTAACTAAAAAATAAAAATTTGTCAGACAAATCCTGACAATAATGAAAAAAAAAATATTAGAGGTCGAAACACTAGGTTTGGTTTTAAAATGGATCAGCTGATCGGCTAATTTGTATGGGAAGTCGATCATTTTTTTGCTTATTTCGTAATTCTTTCTTTTGATAGATGTTCAATTTGGTCGGTAGATTCACCCCTTAAGTATTAATACACCTTTCTGTAACTCGTTGTATAAATAGTCTTAGATCTTTTCAGTGGGTCCAAAGCCTTTACAATATTATTGATACAGCAAGCAATAAATTGTGTTCTCCTACTTACATCTAAACTTGGCACTTAATGAGCACATTTGACAATATACTTACAACTTATTATTTACATTAAAAATACTATATTATGCCAGAGTGGGCAGTGCCCGATTTTTTACTATTTTACTAAGACTGGATTAAACCCAAAAACAATTTGTTAGATACTGACTCAAGATTAACTCTAGCTCTCGTCGTCATCATCTCAGCCATAGGATGTCCACTGCTGAACATAGGCTTCCCCCATAGATTTCCATCTAGACTGGTTGTAAGCGGCATGCATCCAGCGCGATCCTGCTGTCTTTATCAGATCGTCTGTCCACCTTATGGGTGGACGTCTTACGCTGCGCTTGCCGGTACGTGATCTCCATTAGTTTATCCATACTTTACAGCCATCAGTTCTACGTGCTATGTGCCCTGCCCGTTACCACTTCAACTTGCTAATCCGCTGGGCTATGTCGGTAACTTTCGTTCGTCTAAGGATCTCCTCATTTCTCATTCGATCTCGCAGAGAACTCTTGCCCTGCTGGTATAATATTACTTTCAAGATAAATTAATACGTATAATAACTGGCGAAATGTGGGTGTTCCTATACTGGGTACACCCCTTACCCATCGAAGTAAGGCACCAAGTTATGTTATGTTAATCTGTATTATACTCGTCAGTATGTGGTACCTATAAGGCTTGGTAAAATGATGTAAAACTCTTGACAAAATATTAATTCTGGGTAATTGCCGGTCTTAAGGACCGGCATAAGTTTGGTCAAGTTAACGCTTTGTCACTTTCGTCAGTTATGTATACCAGCCCTTATAATAAACCCCTTTGTTAGATACATAATATTAGAAAACAATCATTCACTGTGAATTGTGGCTGGCTTCATTACCTATTCTTAATTATTTAGGATTGTTTACAAATTTTATGAAATTTTATTTATAATGGTGTAAGTAAATATGGCCATTTAAGGTGTATTGCCTGATGTTATAAAAATGATTGACTCAAAATTTGACATAAAATACAAAATTCACAACCAATGTACGAGTATTAATTTCTGTATTTTAATGCTTACGTACCTACATAGTTTCGAGTAGTACCTATATGTATTTATTAAAGCAAAATATAATATATTAGATATAGTAAGTATGATTTCCTACCCACAGTATATACAAAAATATTTTAAAGTCCTCGTAACTTCATCTTCGAAATCCAAATAATAAAACATTTTTCATATATTAATAAAAAAAATAATATCAGTGAATTTACGTCGAGCAAAATCAATATCAGTAGATATATATGAAAGTTACAAGGACGGTTAAATTTTCGTAATGGTATGGTGTTCCTTTCACTAATTAATCAAAAAGTCGGCGATGAAAAGATTTATTTCGAATGTTTTTGTCATAATACCTTAAACACCTTAAAATCTGTTTCAGAATGCTTTATGGGTAAATTTAGGAAGAAAGTTATTCTTGCTAATGTTCACGCTATAACGAAAATAATAAACTCTATAGTCTACGCCACAGCGTTTTTAAAAGAAATGTATCTTAATCTGTACTAATATTTGTCTTTATGTATATTTTGTTCATTCCACTGCTCATTCACATGCTCAAACTCAAAATTACAATTCAATTCAAAATTATAATTGTCGCGTCATCAAAAAATATATATTATTGGTTGATATACCAATGCGACTGCCTCGGTGGCGTAAAGGGCGCATGCTCGACTGCCAATCAAGAGGTCCCGGGTTCGATCCCCAGGTCAGGCAAAGTGTTAAATATTGGATTTTTCCATTAGGAATTATCTCAATAACTGCCTGGAGTCTGGAACTGTGCCCGGTAGATGGCAATAGGCTCGCCCCCTATTACATGGGACCAATAACATACTGGCGAAATGTGGGTGTATCTACTATGGGACTGAGTCCTGGGTACACCTCTGCCTATCCCTTCGGGAAAAAGGCGTGAATGTATGTTATGTTATGTATGGTTGATATATTTGGAGGATTAAACAGCTATTTAAAGTGAAAAACCAGAATTTTCATTTGGGCAAACCCGGAGATCCAACCATCTATCATTAGAAAAAAAATAACCCTTCCACGTTTCTTGTGCGTAGTTCATAGAGGTAGCTATCCGCACACACCGTAGATTCATTACCTACCTACTTATTAATTTCATTGACTTGAAAATGTGTGTTATTAGGACAAAATTGAATAGGATTTGATTTTGACTTTGTCATTGCTATACCATGGGTGTGAAACCAAAACACTTCACTTTAAAATACAATTAACTAACAAAAACTTCTTGACGCCATTATTTACATTCATTGTACAAAAATCTAAAAATGTAGACAATATAATATTCAATAAAAATATGATATTAGGAACGTTCCATTTCTTTACATATTAAAATTTCCTATTATTGTAAACACATAGGTACCTATAATATGCATATTTTACTCAAAAAAATTAAAGTATTTCGCAGCATTGTCATTTTTTAAAAGCACCTATTTAGGAGTAATTTTTGTACAAACATTCACATACTTACATAATAATACAATGATAAAATAAATTGTATAAGTAAAAGTAAATAAATAATTTGGTACAAAACTTTTACAAAATTTGTATACACAAACTACCATTATTGGAAAATACTTCTAAAACACAATTTCCTAATTTTTTACACTTGTTACGAGCAGTATTGAAAACAGACATTTAAATGCATTTCGAGCGTAGTTTCATTCCGCGCTCGTTTCGATATGATAATATTGTAATGTTCGTTACCATAACTAACGGTAAAACCTCACAAAAGTTCGTTATTTCATCTTTTCTAGGTTTGAAGCCCATCTCTTTACTAGCTAGCACCTTTTTGTTCTTTATTTTCTACTTTTTCCGCCGGTTTTGCTTCCACCTTTTCTTCCTTCTTCTGTTCGACTTTTTCTACCGGTTTTTCTTCCGCTTTCTCTGGCTTTTTTTCTTCAACTTTTTCCGGCTTTTTATCTTCCACTTTTTCTGGTTTCTTCTCCTCAACCTTTTCTACTTTTTTTTCTTCCACTTCTTCTGGCTTTTTCTCCGCAACCTTTTCTACTATTTTTTCTTCCACTTTTTCTGGTATATTCTCTTCTGCCTTTTCTTCTACTTTTTCCTCAACCTTTTCTTCGGGTTCAGGCCATAAAACCTCGGGATGGTTGAGCATATAATAAAACATGTGCTTCTCACTACCATAAGTAGACGCTTTTGTTCCCAAACACATTAAGAACTGACTCTTTTCTAGGGATTTATCACATTCTACTGAATGGAAGACATGTACTAAACTATCGTCAGCTACTCGCATAACAGTTAAATTTGATTTGATCAAAGTTTCGTACAGCTGAACGTCTTCCATACCCCATCCTTTAATATTCAAATCGAATCCTCCGACCATCTCAAAATCACATTTAAAAATACTAAGAATACCGAAACCGTACGTCCTAAAATACCCATTGTCATCATGTATATCCTTACTGTACTTCAAATTTGCTAATTCACGTTCAGATTTTGCTTCAGGCTCTTCTGCGGTTTCCTCAAGTTCATCTTCTTTGTTATCATCAGTTTCCTCTTCAGGAACGTTTAATAATTTATTATATTCTGCACCATTTACTACATCAGGGTTATATTCACTAAACACTATTGGAAAGTAAACTTGATTATATTTAACGGTATGTGCCCTCACCCTTCTAAGAGTATTGTAATTGAACATCATGTCGACGTCTATAAAAAATATAAGGTCTTCACTAGCACACTCTTTCAATCCTTCAGTCAACGCAGCACCTCTGGAGAAAGTGGTTGCACCCATTTTCACTACTCTCATGTCTTTCCCGTAGATATCATTGTAATAGTTAACTAGTTGCTCGGCGCTGTCGTAATGTGTGGGGTTTTTGCTATCTAAATAAAGAACGACTATAAGTGTCACAGCCTCGTCGCTTTTTAAAACTATATCTTCGTAATTCTTTAAGAATCTGCCGAATGTCTCCTGTCTTCCCATTAGGGGTAGGATAAAATGTATTCTTCTATCGTAGACTGGATATTCTTCAAAAGGAACTTTTTTCCATTTGAGGGCATCGGGAAGGTTTTGGTGAAGCTTCATCAGGCCAGATTCAATAGCCTCTCGGACGTTCAATTTGCCGAAGTCCAGGAAGCTGTTTTGCTGCTGTTGGTTGGACTCATCAAAGTCTTCGTAATCATCTGGCTTTACGCTCGGGTCCAAGCTTTCTAAAAAGTCTGGCTCATCAGAAGGGGGTTCACCCATTGGCAGTTCTCTTATATCCATGCCTGGAATTAAAGATTAAAACACTTAAATTCACTTAAAACACAAACTTCGTATTCAGACAGATTTCTTCGTATTCGGGAGTTTCAGACAATCGTTAGGTAAATTTTGTAACGTACATCCCTACGTACAATATACGCAAGGCATTTGACTGAAGTTAGATAAGACGAGCAGAAGACCGAGTGAAAGGCCAAAGGATAAAAAGGAAGGGAAGGTGGGAAAGCATGCCCACCAAAGATTGAAAATTGGTAGTTGATAACATTGATTAATCTTCAAAGTTTTTTATCAAAGTTCCTTACTAGTAAACGACTGCTGCAGATATGCATGCCGGCGCACGGCAGCTGTCATCTTCCTGCCTCTATAACGGCGGTATTTGAGTAACAGATCCAGCACGTGGTCAGCTCCGTGCAGCGGCTCCAGGCGCGTGTAACCGTATAACAGCTCGTTGAAGTCTATAACTCGGCCGCGTTGACGGGACGGTGCGTTTATTATTTCCATCACCTGGAATGATGAGATTGGTGATGAATCGGTGAAATTTTGGGGAAAATGGCAATTTTCCCGATGTTTAGCGATAAATAAATAATTGTAGTTTACACTCTAAGAGAACAAGTATCCTCAAACACACTGCTCGAGTCAAACTATAATTGGTTTTGGTTTAACCCATTGCCCGAGTTCTAATCTCTAGTAAATAAAATCTAGTAAATATCAGAGTTTCAGGTCTACAAGGCGTCCGACACGACGATATTAATGAGATCAACCCCAGGCCTTCAGATTTAAAGACATTCTACTGGGCCACGGCCTCAGCTCGCACTACCACACGTAGGATAAGTTTTTTTATGATAGTGAGTGACAAGGCGAGCAAATCAGGTGCCTGATGGTAAGATATCAGATCTCAGATGGTAAGATATCATATCAGACACAGTGCCACCTAGTGTTTTAATATTCAAAAATCTGCGCGGCACTGCACTGCGCCTGTCACCCTGAGATATGAGTTGTTAAATCTCGTCATGCCCAGTAATTTCGCTGGTAACATTGCCCTTCAGACCGGAACACAGTAATGTTGCAAACATTACTGTGTTCTATTATTACTGCTTGGCGGGAGAATAACTGGCAAAGCTGTACTTCCACAGGCAGCCCCCTCTGCAAAAGAGGCCTACCACTACTAAAGTCAGCTTATTACTAATAATTACAAGAATAATAACCTCTCTAATAACGTCATCCAAGGCTTCCCTCAACGGTCCTTCGATCTTTCTCTTAGGGTTGGAGTGCCCGGCGGAGTAGATAGATTTACTGATGAAATCGAACTCCACCATGTCTTCTATCGTGTCGGCTTTGTACCGGTTCATGTCTATGGGTGCTCCTGTAATTGGCAAGAAATTACGATTATATAACTTATCACAACGCCTTTTTCCCCGATACGAAGGGTTAGGTGGAGGCCAATTTATACAACATATTACAAAAAGGTATATAGTAATCGAGATGTGTAATTAGCTAAACAAAACATACACAAGAAAGCATTTGCGAAATTAAAAAAAAAATCTACTTCCCATACAAATATTAGTCGATCAGTTGATCAATTTAATATGGGAACTCGACATTTTTAGGGTTGCGTACCTCAAAAGGAAAAAAGGAACTTATATCACTTTGTTGTCCGTCTGTCCGTCTGTCAAGACTGTCAAGACTTTTTAACTGGAACACGTAGTGGTATCAAGTTGAAATCCCTTGTGGCTGTAAAAATTATACTTCTAAAATATCGCAATCAAAAGTTATGGCCATTTTACTGCATATTCCCATACATTGCGCAAGGAACTAATAGATGGCACTGTATGTTCTTGGTATCTAAGTACGGAACCCTGCACTATGCATACATACGTACTAATGCCTTAACAATTTATTTTTATATTTAATAGTTCAGCGTTTGAGCCCAATATCACCTGATGGGAAGTGACGATGAGGCCTAAGATGGAATACGCTTTCCTAGAAGATAATTTTATTCACTCGTTCGTTTCAATGTGATCAGATCATGATTATCAGATATTAAGGGCCGACCAAAAAGAACTAGATACTAATGACGTAATGATTAATTGGATCCTTGGTTAACCTACATTCAGCCCAATTAAGTAGAAAAGTGACTACCTATCACAAAATAATATAACCGGCCCCCTTATTACGGACGCAACAGAAGTGTGGAAAGCGTTTAAATTGCTAAATGTCTGCTGTCAAAAGGTATACAAAAAATGATGTTTGAAAAAATTAAACGCTTTCCACACGTCTGTTGCGTCCGTAATAAGGGGGCCGGGGTGGTATTACGAACATGCAATCGCGTAACAACAGCAGTAAATTTTGCTGTCAAACATCATTTTTTGTATGCCGTTTGACAGCAGACATTAAGCAATTAAACGCTTTCCACACTTTTACTGCTGTTCGTAATAAGGGGGCTGGTCTCATGAAAAATGTTCGCTTTACTTACTTCCCTGCTCATGTGAGCTGAATACAAATGAGGCAATAAGGCTTTATCATCACCATCATCTCAGCCGTTTGATAATCCACTACTGAACATAGGCCTTCCCTATAAAGGGGGGTTTTGCCAATACTCGACACGCTTGGCAGGCGGGTTGTCGAGCGCAGTTCGATGGTTTTTTACAAAGGACGCTGCTGCCCGCCCTCTGGATATACCCTTAGCTGGCTCTTACGGCAACTATGGGTAGAGAGGGTGGAGCACTATTCTAAAGCCGGGAACTCCACGGCAACTTAAGCCGGTAACTCCACGGCAAAGTTAAATGGCAAGGCTTGTGTACCAATATTTATCTCTATCTTTACCTAATATCTTATTGTTCCCCAAATACCCCGGGTCTCCAAGTTTATCAGGGAAGAGAGGCTCCCCATCAGGGAACACGTAGTCTTCGATCTGGTCTTCCTCCACCCCCAGCTCCTGCATGGAAGTGGCGATGTCTCTGTGCAGGTCTAAGGAGCGCTCTTGGAGTTCTTGGATGTAGAGGTTCTGAAATAGATAAATGGGAATGTTTAGAGACCCTTAGTAATTCTCTGATTATAAAAAACACATTTTCCAAATGTATATTATTAACCTATAATTAATGTGCAAAAAAATAAACAAGCAAAAATTTTTTTATTTTTATTTACAGACAAACAGCTTTATAATAAGTCGCATCACAGTTTAATAGCGCTGACCTTGAATGCGCAGAAATTGATTTTAGATCTCTATACCATAAAAGCTATCATAAAAAAAGGTTAAAGGACAGGGTAATGAAAGTGCGATTCTCAGAGGACATCAATATCAAAAAACTATGCTATTTAACTCAAATTAAACGACCTTCAGCTGCAAAAATAAAGTTTGTCCCTTACACTCAAATCAATAACTTCAAAAACCAAAGAAATTGTTAATATTTCTATGATTCCGTTTTTCGGCTCTCCTGTAAAGTTGCGTTTTGTCCTTTAACATGATACAGGACCTCTTAGCAGTTTGACACAATCCTATGGAATATTTACTAAATCGATGATTTGTACTCCCTGTTTCTTTCGAATATAGTAAACATATTTGATATATTTATATCATGATATTTTAAAGTTGAAGTAAAGTATGTCCCTATCATTTTATTTTTGTTTGTAAATTCTACATTTTTTTGTAGTGAACGTCCAATCACGCTAGTAAAACTGCGATTTTTGGAAGTTCACTATGAAAAAACCAAGGGTTTATACGAAAAATTTAAATGACAGGGACATAGGTTACTTCAATATAAAAATATCAGGATATAAATTTATAGAATGAGTTATTAATATTCGGAGGAAACACGGGAATACAAAACATCGATTTGGTAAATTTTTCACAGGATTGTGTCAAATTCCTAGAAGGTCTTTGACATTTTAAGTATCGATATTATTACTTATTAATGTAGGGTTATCCAGTTTGTCATATTGAACATAATTCCCCTTATCGCTATAAGTACTTACTTACCGTATCTCCTCTCTCATATTATTATTATGTATACCTACTATCAATCGGTCTAGCGACTACAGAAACCCGTCATGAAATCATTTATAGATTCCATTATTAATGGAATGTGAATCTAAAAAGTCCATAAATATGAGGTCCATAAAGATCGTAATTTTTATCGACGGCTGGATTTTATCTAGAAATGAAACCCTATCTAAATTCTCAGGAAGCTAAAGAATAGCCTGCCGTGGGAGTATCTAACAATTTTCTTTTGTATCGTACACTTCATTTTGGTTTGGTTATAACATAACATAACATACATTCACGCCTTTTTCCCGAAGGGGTAGGCAGAGGTGTACCCAGGACTCAGCCCCATAGTAGATACACCCACATTTCGCCAGTATGTTATTGGACCCTTGTAATAGGGGGCGAGCCTATTGCCATCTACCGGGCACAGTTCCTGACTCCAGGCAGTTATTGAGATTATTTCCTAATGGCAAAATCCAATATTTAACACTATGCCTGACCTGCGGATCGAACCCGGGACCTCTTGATTGGCAGTCGAGCATGCGCCCACTACGCCACCGAGGCAGTCGAGGTTTGGTTATACCAAAAAAAAATTATACTCTACAAGTTTCTTGTGCGTTCTTCTTGTAGAGATTTCCGAATGCACGGTAGATTCATTAGTGATTTGTTTATTGACGTTTAAAAATGTCTTTTTAAGAAAATGACGTTGAATTGCTTCTTACTAAAAACTATAAGGGCTTCTTTCATCATATTCGAGTAAAGTCCTAATTAAGCTACTCAACGGTGTGTACCCACTAATTTCACAATGTCTGAGTACCTCTAATTATCACTACTTAAATTGGCCTGTAACAACATACTTGCTACTTTCTCTCGCCTATAACAGCCAAATCTTCCATCTCTCTCGCTCGTTCGTTTTCTAAGTACATATCGGCATTGAATTTCCAAAAATCATGTCGTTGTTTTTCTCAATCATACCATATAATATAATAATATATTTAAGAAAACTTCAATACTCAATATTCAAATCTTTACTAGTAGTTTTATATTACTGATATTATTGATTGACGCTTAAAAATGTCTTTATAAGACTTATTTACATAAATTTTCGTTGAGTTTGAGTTTGAGAATTCTTTATTTGCATTAGGTTTGGATATGTTTTAATGTAACAGAAGAGATCGAAAAAAACCGTTTTTTCCTTTTTTTTTTTCAATTTTCTCCGTCTAATATATTTATTTTCTTATTAGAAAAAAAAAGCTAAATTTACTTAATACTTTTACAATGTAAAGATAAACAAATTGAACCTGTATTTTTCGGAAATTTACATTTAGTGATTTTTTATTTTCAATAATACTAATTGCGCGAGCGAGATGGAAAGTTTGGCTGTTATAGGCGTCTTAAATAAAGTATTTTTTAGATTGAGTTTGGCACCCTAATGCTCCAATTCTGCACAAACTAAACAGAGATAGCAATGTCACTCATGTTAATGCGCACAACGAACTTGCACTATCTTGTTGACATCCCTGTAATACCAATTTGATAAGGAAGTAAATAACGTGCATTTATCCTCTTCGCATAGTCACGCTTGATGTGGTTCAAGGTCGAAGACGTTATGACTCCCATGATAATATGTTTTTTATTATAGTGAGTAACAAGACGAGCGAATCAGTTGCCTGATGGTAAGCATCATGATTGCCCATATCAGACACAGCGCCACCGGCTATATAATAGGGCAGTATGTTAGCACATTACTGTTTGGTGGATGAATAACTGGCAAAGGTGTGGTACTTCCCCAAGCGGCCCCCTGCAAAAGAGGTCTACCACTACAAAAATATGGAAAATATGGAACAATGCTGGCCAATTCGTGATTTAAAAAAATAACTGTCTTTATGTAGGTAAGTACCTACCTCTTTAATTTAATTAGGAATTCAATAACAGCCTGGAGTCTTATGGAATTATTGTGTCCAGTAGATGACAATGACACCCTATTATCCCCTATTACGTGGGACTTAAAAAACATAACTTTGACGAAATGTGGGTGTACCTACTATGGAACTAAGTCTTGAGTACACTCTGCCTAGGTAACCTATAATTTCAGTACAAAGGGTATCCCTATCGTCTCCAAGAAAAAAATCCTATATCTACGCCAAACGCCGATGCTTCTTTACGTTACATTGTCGCTATTTGCATATGCAATTCTTATTACTAAGCATACAATGTAAACACGAGTTTTGTATCAATATTTACAGTGTAATAAAAGTCACAGTTCGGACAGTAATCGCGTTTATATTCCACAAGTTTCACATTATCAGGATGAGTGGACTCCCTGCGGTTATTAATATTATCCCGAAGTAGTTTGCGAGAGTTATGCTTAAGCGATTTTCGAGTCCATTATTGCTGGTGATATTTAGGTGTTTTCTGACATATAATGGACCTTTTATCAGCGATCCATAAGGGTACCTATAAGTTTATCAACAATGTGGACATGAGGCATACATGGAACATGGAACTAGGACTTTTCCTATCAGAAAATGTGAAGTTATATCAAATTTCTGTGATTCAAACTCAAACTCAAAAAGATTTATTCAAATAGGTCATATTCTGACACTTTTGCGGGTCAATGAAGATAAAAAGTACTGAGTCTACCGTGCGTTCGGAAAGATACTTCTACAAGAAGAACGCACAAGAAACTTGTAGGGCTTAACTTTTTCAACAGATAGTTTCACAATATTTGGTTTAGTTACATTCGTTTTCTTTAGATTAAGGAGGTATTTGATTCTTAGTCGCATTACTACTACGAAGAAGAATGAGTGTTATGTCCGTGGCTTAGCGGAAATATGCCCGGTTTAAAAGCCGGAGTCGCGATCGAAAACTAACTGTAGGTTCCGGCTGTCTCCTGTAGTTATCATGGCGACCTGAACTGATAATGGGTTGTTGTCCAACGTGCAGAGGCCTCTTTGAGCTTTTAATGTAAAAGTATTGGATAGCATCTATCGGGGTCCATCTCTGAAACTATCTACAGAAGATGAGCTCAAAGACAGCCCCCGCTAGGTGCAAGGACTATTGTGAATGGATGGAAACTACTTGATTGGTTTAAAGATGTCATTTTTAGATGAATGTGAATTTCTAGATGAAAATCATGGTAAAATATTACGGCAGGCGATGACTCGCCGCTCACTAAATGGGCCCATAAAGGCTGCCTCACGCCATTATTATTATTCTTAGTCGCATTACTCTTGGTTGTGATATGATTCGTCTCCATTCTTCTATAATTGCTGGCTTATTCGAACACCCTTGCAACGGTAAAAGGTAATGGCACACGCATTTAAACTGTAATTTTCTGGAAAACTGAGGATTATACTAAAATCCTGTCTGTGAACATTCTGAAGACTTTATGATTCCATTAAAATATCAGAACTGAACACTTAAAACTTACCATTATAAGTTAACATTGAGTTTAATTATAATATTATTAGATAGGTATTCCTAACTTATTAGGTAGATTACTAACTAGAATCGCTACTTAACGACCACTTCATATCTCTCCTATATAATGTGCCGGAAATTGACTACTTATGTTTCTCTGTAATATTCATTAAGTACGAGTACCTAAACTGTAATTATACCTAAACTACTATTACAAGATCTATCTTTAGGTTGGAAATCCTCTTAGGTTTTCTTTTAAGTACTTATGCGATTATCCCACTAGCAACGCGTCCTGTCGCGTTGCGCGGAGCGACAGATCTGATGCTTTTGAAAGTTGTTCAGTTTGACGGGCAGATGCCAATTCTTTAAGTACCTTTTTGGAACAAGTTGTAAAGCTGACTTGACAGATTTTTTTTATGTCATAGGTTGCAAACAAGCTAACGGACCGCCTGATGGTGAGTGGTTACCGCCGCCAATAGATACCTGCAACACCAGGTATTGCCAGTATGTTGCCGACCTTTCAACACTCTATTCTCTCTCCTATTGAAGAACCCCATGTTGTAGCTCAACGGGAAGACCGCAGCAGGAGATCATTCCACAGTTTGCATGTATGCGGCATAAAAGAACGGGAAAATCGCGCAGTGTGCGACGTCCACGTGTCGCTTATGTGCGGATCAGTTCTCAGACGATGGCGGCTGGCGGTGATAGAACCGTGACGCCGGTATGAGGTTGAAAAGTTCATCAGAACACTTCCCATTGTAAATGCGTTGTAGCTGAACAAAAACAATTTGTTGACCATATTTTCAGTAAATTCTGTCTGTCAAGTCTGTTTTTGTCAAGATTTTGAAGTGGTCTAATCATTACCAAGACTTACCATGAAATATTAGGGAAAACGAAACAATGTGCTGGGAATTCTTCACTACCTTACTACCTACAACATTCTAGGAATGGTTGTACTTAGTAAATTGTTCCTATACAAATAGATCAAAGGAATAGATGTTTTGTTTATAATACTGCCTACGCAAGACCAGCAGACCAGCGTTTTATTGGAAGTGATAACTGAACTTCTATATTAAAAATTTATTGTATAGCCTATTTATTCTAAGGGTATCTATTTCTATCTTAAGTATATCATGATAAAACTTCAAAGCGTTGCGGGACTTGAGTATAGCAGGCATAACCCGACTGTACAGCAATTTTTATTAGATATCATGGTACTTACAACATCTACTTCATAAAAAGTTACAGAATAAAAGATTAAAAACTGCCACGGTGTCGTAGTGGTACACAAGTCGTAGATGCTAATGCCGATCGTGAGATCCCGGGTTCCATGCCCAGGCACACCCCGGACACTCGACTCAATATCCATTCAAAAGCCGCGCTGTAACTACCTACTACACAGATACTACACACATGGAGTTTTGAACACGTGCAAGACTTTTTTTTATGATAGTGAATGGCAAGACGAGCAAATCAGGTGCCTGATGAAATGAAATGAAATGAAATTGAAATGAAATTGTTTATTGTGATAAAAACGACACGAAATCAATTACAATTATCACACAAGAAATAAAATATAATAGCGAAAAAAAAATGCAAATAAAATTAGAAACAATAGCGAAATTCAAATTAATAATAAAAATAAAAAATAATATGGGTCAAATTAAATTAAAAAGACAATTATTATTTACATTATTCCATGTCATTATCTAGGTCCGGATAAGGATATGATGATAAGCATCATGATTACCCATATCAGACACAGTGCCACCCAGTGTTTTAATATTCAAAATTCTGCGTGGCACTTCACTGCGTCTGTCACCCCGAGATATTAGTTGTTGAAACTCGTCATGCCCAGTAATTTAACTTAATTTTACTTCCTCCGGGTCTTCGTTCCCGTGGGAATATCGGGTTTTTATGTTATTCCAGGGTCGAAACTATCTGTATACCGAATTTCAGCCTAATAGGTTCAGTAGTTTTGGCGTGAAAGAGTAACAAACATCCATCCATCTATTAATCTAACCAAAACCGCGCCAGATGGCGCTGGAGGTGAGTTAGAACTCGCAAGCGTTTTGTTCACCTGTTAAAAACGTAAGTTTTTTTACATTGTACTGAAATTAGAGATTTATAAAATTAGTAGAATATATACGTATACGTATTTAGTATAAGAAGTCAAAAGACTTCAATAACGGAAAATGCTTTACTAGACAAAGAACTGACACAGATAGGTACACGAGTTTTACAAAGTATTTACGATTGAACTCTGGGGCACCTGACCTAGTCCTCGGCAAGATTTTACGCAGAATTATCGACTTTTGTAAACAAAACTCATGATTATTTAATGACAATGACATTGTTACATTGCACTGGACTAGGTACCAGTCTCGAACAAACTTCACAGTAAAAGTGAGTTGACTTGACACAATGACATCCAATTATGTTTCGCAGCTTAATTCTCGCAATTTATTTTGTTATGCTTTACGTATTGCAGCAAACCTCTATGCATCAGCATTCTTACACGGGATTAACTATATAAATATGGAACAACTTCCACACACAGTCATCTGGTCCCTATGGTAACCAGATGACTGATATACATACTTATATACGCTTAAAATACCCAGACACAGATCAAACAAACATGTTCATGCACACAAATGTTTGACCTGACCGGGGATCGAACCCGAGCCCCGGGCTTACGGCACAGAAAGCAGTGTTACTACCATCTGAGCCAACGAGCCTGTCATATTAAGTGGCTGTGAATATTAATCATCATGTGAATTTAAACTCTTGTAGGTACATTGTAGTTAAAGCCTAATTTAGATTGAAAGATTTTTCACCAAAATTCGGCGTACTGTAATAGTATAGGATAGAGCGTAGCATGCGCTGAGTTTTGGCGAGGACATTTTTTGCACGTTTGTGACTCTACTGACCTAACCTTTTTGCACACATGTGTTTTTTTCCTTGAAATCAAACAAGGAAAAAAATTAATATTTGATTTAAAATTGAATCTCTAATTTTGTACAATTTTTGAAGATACCTAAATAAATGTTGATTGTTTATTTAACTAATAATAGTCATGACGAAATTTTTGATTGGAACCTTTCACTGAGGCCGTAATAATTATGATCACGAGACGTTGAGAATAATTAAAAGTTTATGCAAGTTTTTATTCAAAAATGTTCATTTTATTTAGTGATTTATGTTGATAGGTAGATCCGTAGCGTAATCCGTTACGCTTATAGGTATTATTAGTAATTCTGTGCTTGAGCCGAACTACCTACCTACTAGAGTTTTATTTTAAGGCGCGGTGCAAAGCAAATTCGCCCTCTCGCTCACACGTACCCACATTTTTGAAGATATAAAAAATACTACATAGTAATTACATAAAATAAAGACAACTAGTTACTAGAACATAACAATACAAAGATTCAGTAAAAACCCCAATTTAATCCAAAAAATCCAATAACACTGCCTGACCTGGGGATCGAACCCGGGACCTCATGACTGGCAGTCGAGATAACGCCAACTACACCACCGAGGCAGTGATGGAAACCAAGCTGCGTTTATTAAAAAAAAATCAAAACAATCACAATCAATTTAATTCAGAAACAAAAAATGTGTAACATAAAACAATATGTGAAACGGTGATACCTGCATTAATTTAGCAAACTGTGTCGCAGGCATCAACGCCGCTCTCCGGGATATATAAGTACATTAACAATAACATTTCTTATTTCAACAATCAAAAGGTAGTTAAGTATAATAGTTTAGTTATTACTGTTTAATTAATAATACTTTGTAGTGGTAGGCCTCTTTTGCAAGAGGCCGTCTGGGGAAGTACCACACCGACCACACATTTGCCAGTTATTCATCCGCCAAGCAGTAATGTGCAAACATGACTGTGTTCCGGTATGAAGGGCAATGTTACCAGCGAAATTACTGGGCATGACGAGATTCAACAATTCATATCTCAGGGTGACAGGCGCAGTGCAGTGCCGCGCAGAATTTTGAACTTTAAACACACTGGGTGGCACTGTGTCTGATATGGGCAATCATGATGCTTACCATCAGGCATCTGATTTGCTCATCTTGTCACTCACTATCATAAAAAAAAAACTTTAGAAAATAATGTATTTCTTTTACAATAAAATGATTTTTATAGATAACGGGAAGACAGGGAGCGCGTTTGGGCGTGCGTAATTGTCTATGTGTGTGTGTGAAGGTGTGTAAAGGGTGTAGGGGTGTGTTTGAGGGTGTGTTTGAGCCTCTATGAACGTGTCTTCTACATAAGTAGGTTTTTTTTATGATAGTGACGAACAAATCAGGTGCCTGATGGTAAGCATCATGATTGCCCATATCAGACACAGTGCCACCCAGTTTTTTAAAATTCAATATTCTGTGCGGCACTGCACTGCGCCTGTTACCCTGAGATATAAGTTGTTGAAACTCGTCATGCCCAGTAATTTCGCTGCTAACATTGCCCTTTAGACCGGAACACAGTAATGTTTGCACATTATTGCTTGGCGGTTGAATCACTGGCAAAGGTGTGGTACTTACCCAGGCGGCCCCCTGCAAAAGAGGCCTACCACTACTACATAAGTAGGTACTTACAACAGAATTTCGACACGTTTAAAGGCTGTTTTTAATGGGAATATATAATAAATAAATAAAAAAATAAAATGAATGAATGAATGAAAGTTTATTCGTGTACAAAGATATTTCACATAATTATTTTAGAACAAATGTACTTACATAATATGAGCAAAAAAAGATATCTGTGTAGTGTAAAATGTAAAAATATTTTATTTAATGGGTATATATAATAAATAAATAAAAAAATAAAAATAGTTTATAACAGGCTCTTAGCCCATATGTAACGATAAAAATTTACATAAGAAACATTAAAATTATAAAATTATAAATATAAATTATTACGTCCCTATTTGTATGAAAGCTCATAGACTGCCAGTAGATATGTTACCTTGAAATAAGTATGTATCCTGTACATCTGCCGATGGTCCTTCACTGGATGTAAGGTGATAGCGCGGTGGACCTCTCTCTTCTTCAGCCTGCCGGTGTAAGCTGCCGCACCACTGCCGTTATGATGCAGGATCGTTTGCATCTGGAATGAGGAGAAAAGATTATGTTACAGATACAGATACAGATGACAGAGCTTTTAGTTAGGTACCTTAAAGGCCTTTCATATGACCTAATCATGATGACAGTCAGTCAGATTAACTTATACTAACATCGCGTATGCTGTGAAGCGGTTCCAACCTCAACATAATCACAGACATAATGCAGATTGCGGAACAGCCTGCGCTGATCTTCCGTTGATACCTTTTCCAGGAATTGGACATATACTGGGTACACTCAGTAACAATAGCAGATAACAAAGGTCAAGTTTTTATTAAAAATTTAAATTGACGACAATTGCTGACGAAAAAACACAAATTAGTTAATAAATAATTTTATCACCGGTCATTTGGAACGTTATAGTCGATTTTTGTTAACGGTCGAATGGCCCGCGGTCCATTATATTTGGTCCTTTCAGATTGAGTACCCAAATATCTACGAACCAAAAAAATTTGTAGGTTTGTAGGTACCTACCAACCTGCATTAAAAGCCATTCATAGAAACATCGAAATTTTAATATCTGGGTATACACCCATTGAATCAATGAATTTGTAGACAGCTTTTAGCAGATAGTTTCCAGCCTATTACAGAGAGATACTTTTATAAAACTCTCTTCCCCATTCACCTACTTTAAAAACCAAGGCATTTCCGGACAAAACTCGGCGCAGGCCTTGAAAATAAGGTAAACATTACAGCTACAGCATGCTTCTTCAGGTAAACGCAAATAGAATATAGGTAATACATGATTATAACATAATTAATCAGCTGAATAAATTGGCTGTTGAGTTTGTTACGAGTATATAACATGTTTATGATGGATTATACGTTATTGGGAGATGAGGTATTGGCTTCTCGAAAATGGAAAGCTCAAATTAAGTCCCATTAGGTCCACGTACGTCAGTAAATTGATGTCTCGTTCGCACTTCTGTCTTAGGTATCTACGTATTTCTGTCTTTGTTGTTTCAAATTACACATGCCAGTTGTTGAGTAAGCGCTGAGTGAACGTACCCTATCTCCCCTTTTCTTTAAATAAATGTTTTACGTAGGTGTTTCTACTTATAATTTGAAATAATGTTAGGTTATAAATTTTAATACACATTGATTAGTCAATTACGATAAATGTATTATTGCAGTTCGATTGTACTTAATAGATTTAACATTGACTTCAAAAATTGCTTACAAATTCAATATTTAGTTGTTTTAAGCAAATACCTACGCGTTTACGTCTTAATATTTTACTGCAACAGGCAACATTGATCTTTTGACTTCTTGATGTCAAACTCCTAGAACAAGAATATTTAGTTTTCAGTTCCGATTTTTTAGTGTTAAAAACAACATGCCAGTCACTTTTGTTTTCAACAGTATTTGTTCAAGTGTCTTGTCCAAAAAACGGTTGGTTCATAGTGGGAGCATATCGGAATAACAAATTTTTCAATGTGGGAGCGTCCCGGCCGGGAGCGTACCGGAATGGGACCATAACGGCCGGACCCAGTCTACCGCCCTTCCGCCCGCAAAATTGCATGCAGAGATACACAAAAATATCGGAACTAAAAACTAAATATTCTTGTTTTAGGAGTTTGCAATGGAGTTCCGAAAAGTAGGTAATTATAACGCCAAATTCAATCAATTATTTCTTGATGTCATTGAGGTGCCTTGAATAATGATTTTTTTTAAGATTTTATTTAGTTTTTTTTGCACTTTTTTCGTCGGGTAGTAGTTATCCATATCTACTACCAGAGTATTTTTTTTATGATAGTGAGTGACAAGACGAGCAAATCAGGTGCCTGATGGTTAGCATCATGATTGCCCATATCAGACACAGTGCCACCCAGTGTTTTAAAGTTCTAAATTCAGCGCGGCACTGCACTGCGCCTGTCACCCTGAGATATGAGTTTTTGAATCTCGTCATGCCCAGTAATTTCGCTGGTAACATTGCCCTTCAGACCAGACCACAGTAATGTTTGCACATTACTGCTTGGCGGATGAATAGCTGACAAAGGTGTGGTACTTCCCCAGGCGGCCCCCTGCAAAAGAGGCCTACCACTACAAGCTATTATTATCTAATTAATTATTGCAGGTAACCTAACCTACATTAGAATGATCTCATCTACACGTGTTTTAGGTTAAGGATGTCGGATTCAGTTAAAATAAACTAGGTATATTGTTATGTTAGTGCATCCGGTCAAACTTCTAAAGCTTTTGATGTTAAATGTATTAATAATAAATAACAACAGCATACCTACATAGTAAAAAAGATTTATTTCACTTCTTTTGTCGACATTATGGGACATAATACCTTAACTACCTATAATAAGAATGTATAATAAAAACTAATTATTCCAAATAATTTCTCTAAGGGCGGGTACTAACCGGCGCGGCGCAGCGTAACAAGGCGTAACGTAAAACTCTCTCCATTTCTTACTGGTAGGCTGTCAGTGTAGGAGATGAAGAGCGTTATGGCTAGTTTATCTTCTGCACAGCCACCACCTTCCAATCCAACGAACGAAACTAAACCAAATATTGTAAAACTCAGTTGAAAAAATTAAGCCCTACAAGTTTCTTGTGCGTTGTTCTTGTAGAGGTATCTTTCCGAACGCAGGGTAGAAGACTCATTACTGTTTATCTTCATTGACGTGCAAAGTGACAGATTGTGACCTAATAATAATTGTAAAAATATTTTTTACTTTGACTTTAACTTTGCGAGTCCAGATACTGACTGGCATGCGAGTACACAATGCGATCAGCTGCCTACTTTCAGGTCAGCAGCTCGCAACATCTAAACTGGCCAGTACGTTACGCCGTGTATCGCCAGTCAGTATCCACCCTAACAAATTATTAAAACTTTAAATCGTTAACTTTTACGACCAAAATCATGAAAGTCTAAAAAGATATCTGCCATAAAAGTAGACGTTAAAATGTTATTATAGCTTCTATAAATGGGACAAAGTGAGCAGAACCGGCGGCAATCGAGAGTGACATACAGACACGATGACATATAGAGGAGACCCGTTTTTACTGCCTATTGTGTGCTAATCATGTCGACTTTGTCTCGGTTTCGTCGAGACTTTCTATAACGAGTACAAAGTTTTGATAATGTCAGAGAGATATCTTTAGACAGACACCGAAATAATAAGAATAAGTGTAGTAAGCTATTATCAATATTAAGGTATTGTATGGAGGTGCGGGTCGACATGGACGTCACACGTGGAGAAAAATACAATCAGTTGACGTGAAGACGTTTATTGTAGGTAATTCCGACGGGTAGGTAATACAGATTGGATACAAGTACCGAGAGGTTGTTCCACAAAGCCTTTTCCCCTAAAGGACGAAGGGCGCGGATGCTAGCCTCTTTACAGATGACGAGTTAAAAGAGTACTGGGTATATCCAATGACAATATTTTGGCTTGAAGACATCTTCATTTGTGTGATAATCTCATAAGCGCGTTTCAGGAAAACACGTACTCAGGATGGTTCTAAGCGGTGTTTAAGCATTATTGACGTATTATGATAAGTATTTTTGTTACAGTATTATAATATAGGTAAGTGTAAACGATCCTTATATTACTGCTCGCACCGACGGTAATCATAAATCAATAACAACGATCTGTCTGAATATTTTTTAAATACATTTAATCCAAAGATACAATCTCGCCATAATATTACTTAGGCTCGTAGTATTTCGTCCGCAAACTTTTATCGTCCAGAATGGTTCGTTTTCCCGCCATCGCTCTGCCAATTGACAAGTCTGATCACTGTTCACTGTTCCCAGTGTAGTCATTAAAAAGAAGTTACCCGTTAAATGTAAAACCTCTATGGTAAAAATAGTTGATGTTGCCATCATAAATTGTTAGCTCAGATGATTGAAACCTTTCCTTTAAGGTAAATTATATTATTTTCTCTCTCCTCTTGCTCAAACATATTTACCTACAATATAAACAATGATTTTCTAGCTTATGAACTTATTTATAAATATGTCAAACTCAAACTCAATCTCAAAAATATTTATTCAAATAGGTCATAATCAGACACTTTTGCACTCTTGATTGGTAGTCGAGCATGCGCCCGCTACGCCACCGAGGCACCGAGATTCCATAATAGCTTAATAAATTCCTCTCTCTTGCAAAGCAAGGCATGATAGTAAATAGATCTAATTATGCAGTGGTTACCGAGCACCGAGAGATCGGCTGGAGTACCGTTGTGCGATCTCGACTGTGAATTCATTATTTCTCGTGACGCAAGTCGCAAGCCATAACTGTTTAGTAAAGAATCTACACTAGTTTACCGACACAATATTGTGTAAAACATTGTTTAGGAATTTGACGTGAAACTTCTTTACTTATAAGTACATAAAAAGATTCTTGACTTATACATTATACATATTTACTACAAAGCAGATCATATAATAGAGTGGTAGGACGGTGTTAGGTTTAAGCGTGTAGAAAAACAGATATGACGTTTATAGCTGACTTGCTGTGCCCCGCGATGTCATCGTTCCCGTGGGAATCATCATCATCATCTCAGCCGTTGGTAATCCACTACTGAACATAGGCCTCCCCATAAAGGGGGAGTTTCGCCAGTACTCGACACGCTTGAAATGAAATGAAATAACTTTATTTGATTTAAATATTGTACATAAATTTTCAAGTGTTATAGAGTTGTATTCTTAGTCCAAAACATTTAGTCAATTTATAGTGACATACAAACATGTTTATATAATAATTATTGAATGTAATGTAATTATTAAATTAAAATAAAATGTCAAGTCCCTTTATTATATACTAGCGACCCGCCCCGGCTTCGCACGGGTAGCAGAAGTAGGTATAGTGGACGTTTAACAGGAGTAAATTCGTAATACATTGTATTTTAATAGATATAACCCTAATGGTTTACGCAGCGCACGCAAATTAATGACTATTTCTGTTACAATGACCAAACCTTAACACATGTTATAATTTATCGTGGGGTTTTTTGAAGATATTGATGAGTACTACAACCCCTAGTACATGACTTTACTCTACCACCAATGGTTTTCACACCGCATGAAAAATAATCACTTTTTCGATTATTGTGACTAAACCAAAAAAGATGGATATAATCTATGTATACTGTTTTGTAGGTATTGATAAGTACTACAAACCCCTAGTACATTACTTTACTCTACCACCAATAGTTTTCACACCGCATGAAAAATAATCACTTTTTCGATTATTGTGACTAAACCAAAAAAGATGGATATAATCTATGTATACTGTTTTGTAGGTATTAATAAGTACTACAAACCCCTAGTACATTACTTTATTCTACCACCAATACTTTTCACAGCGCATGCATATAATGTCTGTTTCGATTATTGTGACTAAACCAAAATAGATGAATAAAATTTCCGTGGACTATTTTGTAGATATTGATAAGTACTACAAACCCCTAGTACATTATATTATTCTACCATCAATGCATTTCACAGCGCACGCAAATTTATGAATATGGTAATTATATTATGTAACACCTTGGTTCACAATACTATTGGAACTAATAATACTATTGGAAAACTATTGGTAGTTTTCACACCGCATGAAAAATAATCACTTTTTCGATTATTGTGACTAAACCAAAAAAGATGGATATAATCTATGTATACTGTTTTGTAGGTATTAATAAGTACTACAAACCCCTAGTACATTACTTTATTCTACCACCAATACTTTTCACAGCGCATGCATATAATGTCTGTTTCGATTATTGTGACTAAACCAAAATAGATGAATAAAATTTCCGTGGACTATTTTGTAGATATTGATAAGTACTACAAACCCCTAGTACATTATATTATTCTACCATCAATGCATTTCACAGCGCACGCAAATTTATGAATATGGTAATTATATTATGTAACACCTTGGTTCACAATACTATTGGAACTAATAATACTATTGGAAAACTATTGGTAGTTTTCACACCGCATGAAAAATAATCACTTTTTCGATTATTGTGACTAAACCAAAAAAGATGGATAAAATCTATGTATACTGTTTTGTAGGTATTGATAAGTACTACAAACCCCTAGTACATTACTTTACTCTACCACCAATAGTTTTCACACCGCATGAAAAATAATCACTTTTTCAATTATTGTGACTAAACCAAAAAAGATGGATATAATCTATGTATACTGTTTTGTAGGTATTGATAAGTAATACAAACCCCTAGTACATTACTTTACTCTACCACCAATAGTTTTCACACCGCATGAAAAATAATCACTTTTTCGATTATTGTGACTAAACCAAAAAAGATGGATATAATCTATGTATACTGTTTTGTAGGTATTAATAAGTACTACAAACCCCTAGTACATTACTTTATTCTACCACCAATACTTTTCACAGCGCATGCATATAATGTCTGTTTCGATTATTGTGACTAAACCAAAATAGATGAATAAAATTTCCGTGGACTATTTTGTAGATATTGATAAGTACTACAAACCCCTAGTACATTATATTATTCTACCATCAATGCATTTCACAGTGCACGCAAATTTATGAATATGGTAATTATAATATGTAACACCTTGGTTCACAATATTGCAGTTTTCTTACGGATCCCTATTTTTTTTTCAAATAGCTCTCATATAGCCTATGGCACTCACACTGAATTAAGCTATCCATAAGTGAAAGAATTTTTAAAATCGGTCCAGTAGTTTCGGAGCCTATTCGTTACAAACAAAAAAACAAAGTTTCTCTCTTTATTAGTATATATAGATAGATATAGATAGATAGATATACGAGTAGATATAGATAGATATAGATAATGTCATTGTTCTCAAATAATTTAATTGATATTATAGTAATGCAATGTCGAGGTTACATTATGATAAAATATTTTATTTTTATTTTGGTCGATATATCCGAGGATTTTTTAAGTCTAAGAATTCATTAACGGAATAAAAAATTCTATCCAGGAGCCATAGTTTTAGTTTCTTTGCAAACTGTGTGGTTGGTAGTTTGGTAGGTCTTTGATGTTTTCCGGCAGGGCGTTATATATAACTCGACACATTGCATATCAATTATTATGGTATAGTGCAGTCTTAGGAACCCTTGGCAATATTAATCTATTTGGATTTCGGGTGTTCCTAGACAGTTCACAAGCTTTTTCGAACAATTGGAAATTTTCTTTGACAAACTTTGCACATTCATATATATACATGCATGTGCAAAGCGGGCAAGCGGGTTGTCGAGCGCAGTTCGGTGGTTTTTTGCAGAGGACGCTGCTGCCCGTCCTCTGGATCTGTTAACCCTTAGCCGGCTCTTACGGCAACCACGTGTGGAGAGGGTGGAGCACTTTTCTTAAGCCGGTAACTCAACGGCCCGTGGGAATACTGGGGAAAAAGTACCCCATGTGTTATTCCAGGATTTAAGCTACCTACATACTACATACCCAATTTCAACCCAATCGGTTCAGTAGTTTTGGCGTGAAAGAGTAACAAATATCCACACATCCATCCACCCATCCATTCTCACAAACTTTCACATTTATAATATTAGTAGGATAGGATAAGCCGATCGATATCTTTACTGTGCTATCGAAGTGAAAAGCTTAGTAAGGTATGTTTATAGGGCTGGTCGGGTTCCGAAGCTAGGTCATACAACTGGTTCGTGGACTGTAGGCCTGAGTGGTTGGCAGGTGATGTTTCATCGAACATTTTATTGGCCCAGATAGATGGGTATCCATTATATTATGTACTAGAGGCTAGTGCGCGGACTATAAAGCTACTGTAGCTATAAAGTGTAATATTATTTTTCAAAATCTGAGTCCTGGGTACAACCTCTGCCTACCCCTTTGATAAAAAGGCGTGAATGTATGTTTTTTTATTATTATTATTTTTCAGCTAGTATACCATAGCTTCCCTGTCCCACTTTGTGAATGTAAGTAAGACCCGATTAAATGTTGGATGCTCTAGTGACTAAACATTTTATGATAATAATATAAAGCTATTCACATAAGGATCGCTTTTCACGGGATAATTACACCATGATTCATTTTCGAAGTAAATAAATTTTCATTTTCGAGAAAAACGTTAACCTATATCATAATGTTAACAACCATAATAGTTTCAAATAAATAAATAAGTGTTTTTTATTTGCCAAAAGATTAAGTAAAGGAAACTATAATATAACTTATGTGGCTAATTATACTAAAGCTACGATACGTACATAGTAGGTTAGGTAGTATTATCAGTATGCAACAAATCACATAGTTCAAAGAAGGAGAGCATTTCATAAAAAAACCTGCTCGAAGAAAGAATTAGTATAATAAAAGGGCACTGAAAACTTGTTTGGATTAAATTGGATTTTTTACTAAATATTTTTTTTGTTATTTTCTTGATCCTAGTTTAGTTGTCTTTATTTTACGTAATTAATAATATAATAATATGGGACAACTTCCACACACGGTCATCTGGTCCCAAACTAGGCTAGAATCCTGTACTATGGTAACCAGATGACTGATATACATACTTATATAAGCTTATAACACCCAGACACAGTTCAAACAGACATGTTCATGCACACAAATGTTTGACCTGGCCGGGGATCGAACCCGGGGCATGCGGCACAGAAAGCAGAGTTACTACCATGTGTGCCAACGAGGCTGTCTTTGCATTGTTATTTTCTAGATCCTAGTTTAGTTGTCTTTATTTTACGTAATTACATATTATAGTATGTTTTATTTCTTCAAAAATGTGGGTACGTGTGAGCGAGAGAGCGAATTTGCTTCGGATCGCGCCTTAACGAATGAAGCAATAAAGTGGGATGACTTTTTTACAATCCCAGTTGTCACTAGTGGTGACGAAGGGGGTGATGACTACCGGAAGGCACCCAAAAATATTCAAAGCATCCTAATTAAATATGCAGGTAGGTAGGTATACATCATGAAGGCAATTCTATATCAATCAAACTAACAAAAACTCATTCAATATGTTAATGGAATTTTTTACTATCAGAAAGGTGTTCTCGTATGTGCAAAATTAATTCATC
Organism: Hemistola chrysoprasaria; assembly: GCA_947063395.1. Lineage (NCBI taxonomy): Eukaryota > Metazoa > Arthropoda > Insecta > Lepidoptera > Geometridae > Hemistola > Hemistola chrysoprasaria. The sequence goes on from OX346725.1 coordinate 13,617,871, forward strand.
TTAGGAATTAAATCTATCACCTTCAGATTGGCAAGGACCGTTATAAACACGCAAAAACTTAACAAACATTGTATTAATTATAATGATCGGCACGCGGTGAGCACAATTTTACAATCTTACTAATCTTATAAAACTCAAATCTTAGTACAATACAAATATGTTACATTTGTAAACAAAACGCTTGCGAATTCTAACTCGACCAGCGCCATCTAGATGGCAGAAAAACAACTAGCACTGTTTTTTTGTGTGTATGTTTGTTCCGTTTTCACGCTAAAACTACTGAACCGATTCAGCTGAAATTTTGTATGTAGATTGCTTAGACTCTAGAGTAAAGCATAGGATACTTTTTATTCCGATATTCCCACGGAAACGCAGACTACGCGGGTGAAACCGCGGGACACACCTAGTTTTAAATAAAAGGCGGTGCCTGCCGCCCGCTCGCACTTCTCCGGCCCTACGCACCTTTGCCACAATTCTTTTTTGACAAAACAAGCAAATCAGGTGCCTAATAGTAAGTAAGCATCATGATTGCCCTATATCAGATACAGTGCCACCCAGCGTTTTAAAATTCAAAATTCTGCGCGGCACTGCACTGCGCCTGTTACCCTGAGATATTAGTTGTTGAAACTCATCATGCTCAGTAATTTCGCTGGTAACATTACCCTTCAGACCGGAACACAGTTGTTTTCACATTGACTGCTTTGCGGTTGAATAACTGGCAAAGGTGTGTTACAGCCCCCTGCAAAAGAGGCCTACCACACAAACAAAATTAAGCCAACTACCTATATAACCGATATTTTACATTAAAACGTCAATAAAAAGAAAATATACTAGATTTAGAGAGGTAGCCTATTATTAGCCTAGACTTCTTTATGTTCTAGTTTATATAGAGGACAATGCCTTGGACGTCTCTTGATTGCTGTGATAAGTATTTATGATCGACGAAAATAATGTGCTAAGTAATAGTGACCAATGTTTTGTCAGTCGATGAACTCTATAGTTGTCATTTGTCGAAGTCAATGATCAAAGACGTCATTTTAGTCAGGGTTATTTGACTGCTTCGGTGGCGTAGTGGGCGTCCACTCAAGCTCAACAACACAAGCACGGCTGTGAGGTCCCGGGTTCGACCCCGGGTCAGGCAATATTTTAAATACTTATTGGATTTTTCTATAGGGAATTATCTCAATAACTGCCTGAAGTATGGAACTGTGAATTGTGAGTATCTAGGTACTATAGGACTGAGTCCTGGGTACACCTCTGCCTACCCCTTCGGGAAATAAGGCGTGATTTTATGTGTTACTGCATTTTATTGGCACTCCACTTTGAACCCACCGGTGGAGCGGCTTGGTAATTTTAAATTATGCAACGTGTCAAAAAAGGTGTATTAATATTTAAGAGGATGCATCTATAACCCGTCAATCTGAACAACTTGCATACGAAAGAATTGCGAAATTCCCAATAAAAACTTCAACTTACATACAAAGGAGAATATGAATAGAATAGAAAACATTTATTCATTACCACAACTAAGTACAATATTAGATAATATGTTTAATTTCTATGGTTACAATTGTTATATACTAAATAGTATAGACTATAAGTTAGGCATTATACTAAGTTCGATGTACTAGGTGGTAACGAAAAGGATATAGCTCAGCATATACGCGTTCCATGCTTGCATGAAGCGCGCTGTTTTTCAATTATGCCCCTTTCCGTAGCAGGCAGTTACAAGAAGTATACCAAACAATATAAAATTAATGACTAAAGTAATCTTAAGGAGACGGACTCGTAATCCAAGGAAGCTGGGGCCAGAAAACATTACACTGTCTATCCTATATTGCCGGGAAGAGATAATATTCAAACTTATTATTGCCGTTTAATTTATAATTTGATTTACTTAAATAATGTGAGGTTAAGTACTAAGTATTTTTAATGGCGACGCACGTTCTAATTTTATTGAACATTTGGAGAACAATAGTTATTGGCGATATCAATTGTTTATGCACATTTGAGGGTCTTATAAGACTCTTGTGATTTTATTTGATAGGCATACTATAGTATGCCTATCAAATAAAATCACAATTATAATTAGGTCCACGTGGCCCAGAAACCAACAACTCCTTTTTCAATGAGCTGATCCGTTTGGCATTGAAAGTCCAAATTTATTTCGCGAAACATTATATTGAAGTGATATATGAATAGTAGGACCTACTTCAAAATTGTTCGTACTTCGATTCCAAAATCAACTCGACGACATCGTAACTCTTAACTCTGATCCTTGGTTTGATAATATCTAATCAGTACTATACCTACGTGTGCATTTGTTGATATTATCAACGAAATACCTAATATCAATAATAATTATTATCAAAAATGTTCAATGATACACCAATAATAAGGAATGATTCTGATGCATTTATGTAGATATACTTACTTACCTACTTATTATGCCAATTTGAGTATGTTTGAAGCTATTTTTAACAATTTATCGATATATGTACGAGTACTTACTTATATTTTTTCAGCAAATAGATATAAGGTTCATACCTTATTTTTATGAATAGTTAATAAGGTTTTAAAGTCCTCTTTTAAGTAACCTAAATCCGTATCCACTTGACGGCAGCTTCGAGTCGAGGCTGGCCTGAGTGTCGACGCGGTTTTATAGAGACATTTCACGGTTTGCCAGGAAGATGAGTGATGACCACACGATAAGTACCATCACGGCAATCTAGGAACTTTCAAATACTTTGTGACCGCATTTACTGGTCTCGAAACACTGTAAATTGACCTCAGATTTCCTGTAATACACGAACTCGACTTCTGTACACTTGTTTTGTGCACGTACCTATAACCTACGTGCTATAATGCAACCAGTTACGGAATCACACAGAGAACGACATTAACTATGGTATTTGGTACAGTTGCATTACTTATACAGAAATCTTTAAGAAAGTGAACCAGATAAAAGAGGATTTTTGAATTACACCCGTATTCGAAAACGTTAGGTACTAGAATAGTCCGAACGTATAGGGCCAGTAAATCCCAATGGCAGGTCCACAATTGCCTGCCGTGAGAAATTCTAAGCTCATAAGTACCTCAAACTCAAACAGATTTATTCAAATAGGTCATAATCTGACACTTTTGTACGTCAATGAAGATAAACAGTACTGAGTCTACCGTCCGTTCGGAAAGATACCTCTACAAGAAGAACGCACAAGAAACTTGTAGGGCTTAATTTTTTCAACAGATAGTTTCACAATAAGTATTTGGTTTGCTTACATTCGTTTTCTTTGAAGGTGCCACGAAGCGGCTATGCAGAAGTTTCCAGGCATCTTTGTCCTCTATGTACTGGTTGACTTACTCACATAACCATACTAACGAGACCATTATAATATGGCTCGCACTGTCAAAAAGTTATCAGATCTCATGCCAAACCAAGATTCTAACTCTACACGCCCAAACTTCACAACCTACACCGTCAAAATATGTGGCCGTTTCGCTACAGTTACATGGGCGCAAGGTGAAAAATGTATTCCCTGTTCATTACTAGTCTGTTATACAATATAGTTCTTGTAGTAACGAAACCCTTGCACTTCGCTTTGCTTGGTAGAGCCCCTAGATCTATTTTGAAGATCCTATTGAACCCCTACTTAGATTTTTTTGTGTAAAGAGCCGCATTGCTTGACTGCCTCGGTGGCGTAGAGGGCGCATGCTCGACTGCCAATCAAGAGATCCCGGGTTCGATCCCCAGGTCAGGCAGTGTTAAATATTGGATTTTTCCATTAGGAATTATCTCAATAACTGCCTGGAGTCTGGAACTGTGCCCGGTATATGGCAATAGGCTCGCCCCCTATTACATGGGACCAATAACATAGTGGCGAAATGTGGGTGTATCTACTATGGGACTGAGCCCTAGGTACACCTCTGCCTACCCCTTCGGGAAAAAAGGCGTGAATGTATGTTATGTTATGTTATGAGCCGCTTTACAATACTCTATTTGTCCATTTAATACGAATAACTTCTCTTGTTACACTTTACTTAAAAAATAGGTAATATCACTCTAAAATATATCAAAAAACCTGAACCTAACCTTCTAAACCTTCCAAAGACAGTCCACGATATATATCCCGAGTTGATTTCTTATGCCATCAATCAAGATCAAGAGGAAGAGTCCACTTGGCTGCCCCCCTGTAATGACCACAGCATACTTCTCTAGAACAGGCACTGGACACTTGATCGTACGCATCTTATAACACGCAAGGAAACGTCAATCTTGGACCTGCTCCCTTGAATATACCAGGCTATCATAAATTATGAAGAAGTGTATTTTTCTTACCGAAAAAAAGGAGTTTAGAACATAACAACATCCATTCACGCCTTTATCCCGAAGGGGTAGGCACAGGTGTACCCAGGACTCAGTCCCATAGTAGATACACCCACATTTCGCCAGTATGTTATTGGTCCCATGTAATAGGGGGCGAGCCTATTGCCATCTACCGGGCACAGTTCCAGACTCCAGGCAGTTATTGAGATAATTCCTAATGGAAAAATGCAATATTTAACACAATGCCTGACCTGGGGATCGAATCCGGGACCTCTTGATTGGCAGTCGAGCATGCGCCCACTACGCCACCGAGGCAGTCAAAAAGGAGTTTAGAACCCACCCTTATTCAACCTAGGATCTATTTTTAAGCAGTAAACACGATAACTTGAAGCACAGAATAAAGTGTATCCTAGCAATCCTAGCTACGAGACATTTGACACAATCCTATGAAACATTTACCAAATCTATGTTTTGTTTTCCCCTGTTTCCTCCGAATTTTACTAACCCGCTCTATTAATTTATTATCCAGATTTTTTACAGTGAAGTAAACTAAGTATGTCCCGGGGTGGTATTACGAACATGCAATCGCGTAACAACGGCAGACATTAAGCAATTAAACGCTTTCCACACTTCTACTGCTGTTCGTAATAAGGGGGGGCCTGTCATTTTAGTTTCTCTTATAAACTTGCGGTTTTTTCAAAGTGAACTTTTTTCAAAGGGATTTTAAGATCAGGCGAGTAAAACTGTTTATTCGCCTGATCAGACGTTCACTACAAAAAAATTAAGACTTTAAAGAAAATAGAATGCTAAGGATAAGGATTAGTTTATTTCATCTTCAAAATATCAGGATATAAATATATCAAAAAGGTTTACTATATTCTGAGGAAACAGGGGAATACAAAACATCGATTTGGAAAGTTTTCCATGTGATTGTGTCAAAGTGCTAAGAGGTCCCCTTTCCTGCTGACTCAGACTGAGACCATTACTGGAAACACGTATCAGCTAAAAATGCAGTGTTCCACGATCACTATTTACAACAATCACAAAACGAGGTTAAAATTACCTAAACTAATCTTTTTAACATTATTTCCTCCACAATGAAAAACATCTTTTTTCATAAATCCGAGATCCGCCATATACCACATGTTAGTAATCACACAATTACAATTTAGTTTTTGTAAAATTAATACGGTTTTGGGATTTTTTTCCTTTACTTGTGATATAATATCTGGCTTCTTGCCAAATTTCATAATGCTGGCCCAACGGGAAGTACTTACCCAACGCACGCACCTATCAATGAAAAAATTCTGCGGGACCATTCAGCATATCTTGTACTTAAATGCTCTTTTATCACGTATCATATTAATTATAACTCGATATAAATAAAAGCATAATAATATAACGAAAACGATGATTGATTAAAATGTTAATTGATAATTAGTATAGAGTTAATCTACGATTCTAACCACGCCGAGTTCATAAGCTATCGCTCCAATATGTTAGGGACTAATTTGATATATTTATTTGTAACTAGTGTAAGAAAAGCGGCTTTGCCCGCTCTTGATTATGAAATATTATGGGAGTTTTATACCAAAACTTTGACGCCCTGTTCCACCCCTTAGAATGTAAATTTTCAAACATCCTTTCTTATCACCTCCAGACAAAAAAAAACAATCTACATTCCAAGTTTCAAGTCTCTAGGAGCAGTGGTTTAGGCTCTGCGTTGCATGTCAGTCAGTGAGTCATTTAGGAATTGATAAAACGTAACACTTGGAAGTAAAAGTAAAATATTGTTAAGTGGGAATCCATCGATTAGGAACACTTCTAATTTTTCATTATATTACCGATGTATATCCTATCTCTATTGCGTAACATTGGCCTTTGGGCAGGATTCCTTGAACCTCTTAGGAGCGTCGTTTTGTTCAGAGTATGAATGAATAATTATTAAAAACTGATATTGTGTGGTGTTTATTAATTAATACTTACTTACCCATTCTTATCTGTAATTATTTTCAATAACATATTTATAGCTATTGTAAAATCATAGAAATGAGCCTTGACAAAAATCTGGGTCTGTCAGAATGTTTTACTGTTTAACGTTTTCAATAAGCTTTAGAAGTGCGTAGAAATTGTTGTGTCTTTAATTTAAAGGTATCAGTGGTATCAGTCTGTCTTCTTCCTCACTTTATTGATAAATAAATTATATTTTATTATGATTTGAAATACTCGTATTATATTATCAAACATTTTCCTCAATCTTAGTTTTTTATACCTACTTACAAATTACATTTAATGTGACTCATTTATAATTCATAGGATGATAAAAACTAAAAACTAGATCCTAGGTACCGAAGACCGAAGGATAATTTAGTCAGAAGTTCGTTCTCATTTTTTGCCTGATATTGACCGCAAGTTCCTACCGAGAATAATAAATGACTACCTATCGTATTTGCTCCAAAAGTCATTGCACTTGTGGGGAACATCGCCATCGTCATCTTAAATGATTTAACTGTCTCTAATTCACTGAAACACGCATATACAATGTTTTTATTTTAAAATTCTTTACGGTTCCACGAAGCAACCCTTTTGTAATTGATCCTTGCTGTGGTATAATCAAACTTTTTTTTTGCAAAGGTTGACGCTCCACGGTGAGGTTGTTTTAATATGCAACGAAGGTTTTGAATTTAAAATATGTTTCCTAATTTGTTGTTTTAATTAGGTCCATTTAAGGAATACAAGGAATGCCGGCGATCGTCAAAAAGTACTATAATGAACCATAATAATAATCACATGTTATTGATTGATTGATTGATTGATTGATTGATTGATAAACACTTTATTGTACACCAAAACATGGACATAACAATACAGTAATAGCAATTAAAATAATCTTAGGCTAGTACAAGTGGCGGTCTTATCGCTTAAAGCGGGTTCTTCCAGACAACCAGAAGGAAAGGAATACTTATGAGTATTTCTGGTCGGCGGTGTACTTATAAGAGTATACAAATAATTGCAATTACTAAAATATACTTATAAATTACAAACAAATAATTACTCATATACATACATATATATATATATATATACATACTTAAACAAATATCATCATCATCATCCAGCCGATGGAAGTCCACTGCTGAACATAAGCCTCCCCCATAAGGGGGGTTGTTGCCAATACTCGCCACGCTTGGCAGGCGGGTTGGCGAGCGCAGTTTGATGGTTTACACAGAGGACGCTGCTGCCCGTCCTCTGGATCCTATAGCCCTTAGCCGGCTCTTACGGCAACCACGGGTAGAGAGGGTGAGGTACTATTCTAAAGCCGGTAACCCCACGGCAAACATACTTATATGTTATTGTGATGCTGCAAAATTTAAAAAAATTATGTTGTGGTGTCCTACCACACAATAACTAATATCCGATGAAAAAACGCCGTGTCACACGATTATTGTGTACAAAAATCACAAATTACTATATCAATTATAACAACTAAACTATTATAAAGTGACATATTCATCAGTAACTTACATTATATTTAATATTGCTTCTGCCACTATAAAAAAAAAACATAAGTATGAGATCCGCCATATTGCATTTGAAAATAAATGTCAAATCGGGTTGGCCATGCGTGTAGCCGTCACGCACACACGCATGGCCATCTAGAACTATTTTTTCATAAGTTACTGGGACGATACCTACTCTCTTTTGTAATATAAAAGGAACTCATTGATTATAGTAAAAAATGTCTAAAATATTGAATACATATTTATTGATCTTATAAAGTAATAAAACCATATGCCACAAATAACTTCGGGTCAAAATTCTGATAAAAATGTTTTTTACGAATTTTATCAGGATAGTATTTTATAAAATAATTAATAAATTATTCAATACAAACTACCAATTAAGATCTCAGCGAGTCACTAAAACACGAAATAAGGTATGCTCATAAAATATTTATTATGTAGAATTAATTTACCTATCGCAATAAATACATAATATTATGGGATCAAAAAAACTTTAAAACCACAAAAAAAACACATCTATACATAACATTTTTAAATTTTATAAAAATTAATCACTCGACGACGCACATATTAAATCAGTGTTATCACACTTTCGATTTTAAGATGTTGCAAAATTTTCGCGACTGTTGTGGGGTTAATGATCTACAGATTAGGCAGGTGGTGCTATGCCGCACAGTATGTGTATCAGTGCCTATGATATTCTATTTATTACATTGGTCTTGGATACGGATACAGTGCTCGCTATTTATTAGGGATGGGTGAGCATTGTCTATGATATATCGATAGAAAAAATCGAATTACTTTTTGCGTGAGAGTAGGGAAACTTTAATATCTATAGTCTATGGTGTACACTTACCTAAACGGTCAGTAAGTGTACACCATAGATATAGAGAGATATATTTATTATATAAACATTTATAATGTAATAGCTGTGGCCCGCGGTTTCACCCGCGAAGACATGGTTCCCGTGGGAACATCGGACAAAAAATACCCTGTGTTATTTCAGGGTTTAAGCTACTTACATACAAAATTTCAACTCAATTGTTTCAGTAGTTTTGGCGTGAAAGAGTAACAAACATCCATCCATCCATCCATCCTCACAAACTTTCACATTTATTATAATGTTAGTAGGATAGGATTTTTGGTCTTTAAAGCTTAAATTATTGTCAAGGTTTTTCGTTCAAGCCACAGTCTAGCATGTTTTCGATTCCGGATCGATTCAAAAGCTTTTTTGGCAGAAGCGAGTCAATCAAACAAATTACGCTAACAATGTCTACAGTATTATTAGCTTTTTGTATGTCTGCGCGTTCGATACACTTATTAAATAAAATAAGAATAAAATACCTGTGAATAACCTACATAATGAGTTCTAATGCGCTGGCGGGTCACGCGATGTGCCAACTAATTAGTACAATAATAATTGAAGTTTTTGTATTGATGTTAGGAAGCTTCTAAAAATAAAAAAGTTGTATTGATGACCAGTGAAATCACGTGCGTCAATTCGTTCCCGTGGGAGAACTGGGAAATTATATTACTATAGGGTCCAGAATGCTCTGTTGAGGAGTCTAAATGACAAATTCACGATGCTTTATTTACTAAGGCATATTTCATATGAACGACGGCACTACGGAATACGGAAAAACCGTGCCGTGTCGCGTAATTGGTTCCGTTTTAAACAAATAAGCTAAGCAAATAAGTTTTGCCTGGCGCAAACTTTAGTGGAATATATTGGGAAAACGATCTAAAGGGGCGTTTCGACAAGAGGTAGCCTCGGGCACAGTGCTGTGGCTGTCTCGACTTGTAGCTGCTCAAGTGGATACGTGACTTAATGGTGTAAATTCTGCATTGTTATTAATAGAGAAGTTGTTAAAAACATGTTTACCTACCCTTATTATTTATTATCTTGTAAGAATCCTCGGTTTCTTGTATTGGCAAGTCAGAAAGGATGTAGGTATAGGTATTCCATGTTAAAACTAGTTTCAATCCTGTCTTACAGGAAATAACTGCCATTGGTAAATATTTATAACTTGGCTACATACCTTGGCTAATAGTACTGACTTATTTTCCAATTCCTAATATAATTTAGCTACAAATTATCTGCCTAGTTTAAACTTCCGCCAATTTATTGTTATTAGGTAGTTTACTTCAAATATTTACGGGAGCTAGATAAATAATAATAAGCAAAATATTTATGGGCATCTTCCAACTCTACTCAGCCCACTTTTTCATATATATTACCATAGCTGTCCCCGCAATTTCGCCTGCGTATTCTTTGTGTAGTTGGAATATCAGGAATAAAAGTACCCTATGTGTTATTCCAGGGTCTAAACTATCTACGAGCACATAGCAAATTTTAGCTCAAGCTGTTCAGATTCTAGATGACACTGGAGTCGAGTTAGAACACGCTAGCTTTTTGTTTACAAACGTAATCTTTTTACGTTGTAGGTACTTAGATTTGAGATTTATAATATTTTAAGAGTATTTTATAATAAGCCAAGTCCTCCAAAAAATAAAAAATCCAAATAACTTTGCATAGGCATAACTCACACAATTTTAATAACCTTCAACGTAAAACCATTAAATTATGATTTACTTAAACACAAAATGTACAATGGGGAGCCACACGCAAAGTTGTTTGCAAATGGCGCTCTAATCGACTGTACTTTGTTTACATTTGGGTGTTAGTAGAGCGTTTGCGATTTTCTGCGATATTCTATGATTATATAAATTATGTATTCACTTATAACTGTGACTCAACTTAAGAACGAACGCTTCGAGGAATGAATGCATCAGGTGCTGGGAAAAAGGCCGATTTGATAGAAAGGTGACGATATCAAATATTCAAGGTTATTTTTATTTTTATATATAATTTCCTCTGACTTCTTTTCTCAAAACGATGTTGTCGTTCTCGAGTAGCCGGAGTTTCAGGTTTTACCTTAGTAAAAGAGAATATCGATGGTACAGCTGTCTTTCTGAGAAACCTTGCAAGTGGTTCATATATAAATAATAGATAAGGATGTTATGAGCGCCAAGAATGACTAAGAAAGTGGAGAATAGGCATACTAGCTGTACTGATTTACCTGTATATATTATCTAAATAACTCAATTATAAAAATCAGCAATTGTAACATCAATTCACCAAATTCATCACAATTTTTTTTAAATCTACAATCATTCATCACTCTTATTACATTACATCATTAAATCTTTAAATAGAATGTATATCAACAATTTTATAGTCAATTAATTTATTTCTCTATCAAATTATAACCACTTTTATCAAATAATCTTCTTTGAAATGCACTGACAATCGTGCAGAAGCACTTGATTTGAAGTTTTGAATCCTTAAAGCAGACTCCCATTGTTTTTTGCGTTTGGGATCCTTAGGGAACAAATGTACGCCCTTATTATTACAATTAATAGCAGAACACTGCGGCATTTAGATCTTTAAAACTCAAAACAACAATAACTTTTTAAAAATTCTATATGATTTGACAGTTGTAATGTCAAGGCAAGGTACAGTCGATCATACGCCATCTATCGTGATAAAAAGTTAGTTTTCCTCCCCATTCTTAACCACAAAATTTAATTTTATATCTTTTTAACAAGGCAAAATATTAACAAATGGTTACTTTTTAGATTTGATGGGCTGTAATACGCGGTGCTATTTCTTTTATTTTTAGCTTATATCTTGGATTGTCAATATAATTGTCATTAAGAAATAGGGTGTGGTTTTTAAGAAGGCACATATTTTTATTGATTCGCCATTTTCATCAAATTACTGTCTAAAATACCATAATATTACTTTCTACCAAAATATTTCCCAATTCTCAACCTTCCTTTTGTACCAAAATGCGATAAAATCTGCGTTCAATAAAATTGCCATAATTGAAAGGTTCAAAAGCTGCGCAGGAGTTTACGATGCATGTCCTGTCGAACCAGTTTGTACTTTGGGTACTTTGAGTTTATATGCGTCATCGTGGGGCTTTTAACGTCATAATATAGTCTTTAATTTATCGATATCGATAAGTTATAATAATAATATATATTTATTTCACACATGATCCGTTAAAAAAATTTATAACATAAAAGAAATTAATCTTTTTAATGAAATAATATACTTAATTATAATGAATTTTAATTGATAATTAAATTTTCAGTTATAATCATTATAATTATATCATTATAAAATTGAATTGAAAATTATAATGAAATAAAATCATATGTAATTATTTTTTTACTCTTTTTTTTAGAAAGGGCAGAGTGCCTTTATTGAAAAAAAGACTAAACAATGGATCATCTACTATCTATCGATAAGTATTTTTGCTTCACGACGTTTCTATTTAAGCGATTGAGTGTTGCTATCTTTTCAATGTTTAAAAAGTCTGTTACTCTTTGCAGCATATTTGGCAGATTTCCATATCTTTACAGTGCAATAGCTACAATTATATTATGTAATCACGGAATATTTAACAAAATAATACATAGAATATTTAACATAGTAACGACAGTAAATAATAGTTAATCACAACTAACTGAAGCTCGGTTTTGTAACAATCCAAATAGTGAATTAACCGAGTGTTGATGGAGGTTCAATGGAAAATGTTTAGGAACTGATAGAAATTGGCCCTAGGACCAGTCTTATACTATAACTATAAAAATTGTACAACATCCCATACAAAGTAATAAGTAATCGGTATCCTAGTATGTGAATTTTCGTGATATTCGCATTTTTTCTTTGGCAGTGTTTCAGTTTGACGGGAAGATATAAGTACCTACTACCCCTTTAAGTATTTACTTTTTGTAACATATTGTATATTAAAAAACAATTAATGCCATGTAAGCTACAGCACAGAACAGATAATAATACTTCGTATAGAATGGACACTGTCATCCACCCACCAATCAGGCCCTCCTCACCCCGCGAGCGAGATTAATAATAATAATAATAATAATATGGGACAACTTCCACACACGGTCACGTGGTCCCAAACTAGGCTAGAAGCCTGTACTATGGTAACCAGATGACTGATATACATACTTAAATACCATTATAACACCCAGACACAAATCAAACAGACATGTTCATGCACACAAATGTTTGACCTGGCCGGGGATCGAACCCGGGGCCTGCGGCACAGAAAGCAGAGTTACTACCGTCTGCACCAACGAGGCTGTCCACGATTCGCATTGAGGCTGGATTGAGCTCTCCACGAGCCCCACTTCTATGGGAAATCACCTCACGCACATTGCACGTGTACAAAACTACATGTGTGCAGTGTCTGTGTAGTAGGTAGTTATAGCGCGGCTTTAGTATGGGATTGAATCGAGTGTCCGGGGTGTCGCTACAGTCAACAGTGGAATAAAAAGGAAAATTACGAAACAAACTATCGATAAAATGTTTAATATCGATACTCGATGGCACAACCCTATTGCAAATGAACGATTTATATCGGGTTTTGCATAATTAAATATAGCCGTAGGGCAACCCTTATTGAAGGAAAACAGGTAAACAGGACCTTGGGCCTCGTGGAAGGTTTCTGTTCGGGGCTTCGGGAATGCAGTTTATGAACCTTACCTTTGAGATCGGACTTAATATTTATTATATAGTTTCCTTGTAAATTTATGGTCAATATATAAAGAAGGTATAGGCACGCAGAGTTGTACCTAACCTATATATTGTTATTAATAAGTAGGCAGCATAGATATAAATAAAAAGGGAAGGTGAGGTGCTGACTCCTCGAAAATGGAATGGAATGGAACGCTCAAATTAGGTCCACGCACCTAATTTGAGGTTCACCCACTTCAGTCATAGTCGGACCGGCGTTCAAGTTTGACGTGCTTGCTACGACGCACTTTTATGTGTGATTTATTGACTAAAAGACTACAGCAATGCCCTCGTCTTCGTTCACTAGGTACCTATATAAATAGTTCCTGAAAAAAAACTAAAGCCCAAAGCATCACTTTGAATACTATAATATAAAAATTTTAAATTATCTAATTATTCTATTGCTTTATTTGGCCATTTGTACATAGGGAGAGATATATACATATTTGTTTATTCGAGACTTGTTTAAAATAAGGTGGTACTCGCGATTAATATTGTTGTCTCGGTAGCACTCGTCTTTCCATCTTTGTTCTTCATTATATTGCACTATGCAAACTGCACACTGTGCAATCGTGCAATTTAGACAATGCAAATTGCAAGGTCAGTTGTCGAGTAAGCGCTGGGAGAACGTGGTACGTTCTATCAGCAACAGCAACCTATCTTCCCTTTATATCAATGGTATAGGCCCCTTTTTCCCACTGGGCATTCTGCATATAATCCTATACTAATATTATAGACGCTAAGGTTTGTGAGGGTAGATGGATGGATGGATGTTTGTTCCTCTTTCACGCCAAAACTACTAAGCCGATGGGGCTGAAATTTTGTATGTAAGCACATATATTATAGTATAGACCCTGGAATCACACATATTATCGAGGTTTATATCCCGATATTGCCAAGGGTACAAAGACTACGCGGGTGAAACCGCGGGGCACAGCTAGCTAATTATACATCTTAACACCTAATGAATTACGTGACACGTAGTTGATTCATATAAATTTTGTAAGTTTTTGCTGCGCTCGCAATAAACTGTTCGCGAATGATGTTTTTTTGAAAATGCTTTAGCATTTAAACCTACCTAGACTAAGAAAGGAACTTTAATATACTTTTTAGTGATATGGGCTCCATTAGCCAAAGGATTCGTTTCCTAATGTGCCCAGGGCTCTCAATAAACACGGTCCTGTCAAAGAATCCTATTAATATTATAAATTTCAGTACAATGTAAAAATCATACGTTCTTAACAGGTGAACAAAACGCTTCTAACTCATCAAGAGTTCTAACTCACCCCCATAGCGGCTCGGTTTTGGTTAGATTGATGGATGGATGGAAGTTTGTTAATCTTTCACGCCAAAACTACTGAACAGATTGGGCTGACATTTGGTAAGTATGCAGGTCGCTTAGACCCTGATATAACACAAAGGGTAATTTTTTCCCGATTGTTCAGGAGCTCTCTATTTTCTTATTTTCTAGATCCTAGTTGTCTTTATTTTACGTAATTACATGCAGTTAGTAATATTTTTTAAATTTTCAAAAATGTGGTTACGTATGAGCGAGAGGGCGAATTTGCTTAGCACCGCGCCTTAATTAGAATTAATAAATCATGCTAAATAGACTGTTTGCCATACGCTGGAAACGCCATCGGCAAAGAATGGCTCGTAAACTGACTAATATTGACATGTCGCTTCATCTTCAACTACGGCTAGTTCGTTCGTGAGAAGAATCTAAAGGAAATTATTATTATTATAGGTACTACATATGGGTTCAGCTATTTGCCTTTTAACTACATTATTTTCATTGTAGCATCACAAATCTATTCTAGAAGTGATACCATCTATAATAGTGTGTTAAGGAGTTGGAGTAGTTACAATACGTGCGTTTTATATTGGCGAGTCTGAACATTGGCTCTGCGAACTTTAACGCACGTAAACTCGTGAAGAACGCTGTTATTCTCAAATAAAATTCAATTTAATTCAAATTCAATTTAATTCAAATTCAATTTAATTCAAATTCAATTTAAATCAAAATCAATTTAATTCAAATTCAATTTACTTCAAATTCAATTTATTTCAAATTCAATTTAATTCAAATTCAATTTAATTCAATCATAATAATAAAAGTTTTCTTCACGAGTTTTCATGCGCTAAAGTTAGCAGAGCCTATATGATCAGACTCGCCAAGATGCACTTATACTCTAGTCACTAATAGAATGGACGCATGGAGAAGGAAGCGGCGTCGGCAGACCATCTGCTATTTGGGTCGTCGACATTGTGCCGCTCGCAGAAAAGACCTAGACGCGATTTAATCAAATCAAAGATGAGTGGCACAAGAGGGTTAAGGCCTTTTCTCAGCAGTGGATTATCATCATTATCTCAGTCGCATGGCGTCCACTGCTAAACATAGGCCTAGATTTCCATCTAGACCGGTTGTAAGCGACCTGCACAGCGTGTTCCTGCGACCCTTTTTAGATCGGTCCACCTTATGGATGGACGTCCTACCATCCGTCTCCATTCGAGAACTTTCCAGCCCCACATCGGGCACCAGTTCTTCGTCAGGCTGATAACAAATCTGTTGTATATAGTGCAGCTGACAATCAGCAGGTCTATTTAAGTAACTAATACATATGATTAGATATGTCAAAAAATTAAGTTTGAGTGTTTTTTTTTGCTGTTTTCTCTGACGTTATATCAGTCTTGTCTTGAAATATATGTTTCTCTTTCATACCAGTTCTCAGTTTTATTGCTCATGTATGTTCTCTTTTGAACTTCACTGGTGGGATTCCGGCCTATTCTATTTATTACTTATGGAATATGGGTTATAAGGAGGATGGATGTTACGAGATTAAAGCTAGAACTACATCTGGCACACGTGTGCCACGTACGCCGGATCTGGGCGCGTCGGAGCCAATACATTTTGTATGGCGGCTAGCTGTTTAGAGCTACAGCTGCACACGCATTAGACGTGGATTTAATGTAGCTCTAAACAGCTAGTCACCATACAAAATGTATGGGCTCCGACGCGCTCAGATCGGCGTACGTAGCACACGTGTGCCAGATGTAGTTCTAGCTTTATTTTTCCTTAATATTATATAGCTTTTCTTAATCTTGCTTATTTTCTATTAAGTTTGACTAATTTAATCATTTATTAGTGAAAGGAATGATTTGAATCAAGTCCACAAACCATGCTACAACAAAAGCATAGTTTTTTAAAATCTAGGGAGTTTTATATCCCCTCCGTCGGCAGCCGTTATTTTTACAAGTCGTGTGCTTTTCGCAGCTAATGGATTTTCTACTCGATTAGACACAATTTTACATGTCAAGGTCACTTTCTCAACATACTTTCTCGGCTTGCATCACACATAGGTTTAATTCAACTTTGAAACTGAACAGTAAAGTTGTAAATTGCATGCAGATTGCACCGTGACCAACAATATTATTGATCAAGCCTAAATAAGCTGAAATGGGACCAATGTGGGCCAATCATTGGCCCTAATAAGGACACACTGGTCTTAAGTAGCTTTTGATTTGACTGCAGTTGGACGACATGTTTATGGAAGGAATCTCGGTCAAGATCTTGCTGTGGTGAGGGGTTTATTCCTTGACCAAAGTTTGTTAATTTTCTAACCAAAAATCATACTTAGTCGATTTTTGGTTAATAATCAACTTCAAACAAGAAGGAGGTTAGAAATTCGACTTTATGTTTGGCAACGTGTGGTGAACATAATATATATATAGGTAAATAACTCTACTTCTTCGTAGTCGAATGAAAAGACAGACTCGCGAGGTCTACAGCTCACAGAGCCACTAGTATGTGAATAATATGGTCATAAACGTGACTCTTTAAATACATGAACAGTTAACAAATCCTTTAAGATTAAGGCAGGTGGTTTGTCCAACAATTATCAGCGGCTACCGGACCTTAAAGGGGTCTTTGACTTACCCACACCAAGCGTGAATGCAGGTCAAAACTCCAAAATATTTGGTGAGAATAATTATTTTAAGTCCCGACGCAAAACTGATTTCTAAATTAAGTCGAGCATCATTTATTGAAAGAAGATTCCAAGCATCTAACTACCTTTGCAGAACTTTTAAAAGTCATGTTAATCTTTATGAAAATGTTTTTGCTTTCGCCTGTCCTACACCTAGTCATCATCATAATCTCAACCGTGGGCAGTCCCCAGCTGACCATAGACCTCCCCGATAAGGGGAGTTTTGCCAATACGCTTCTCAGGTGGGTTGGCGAGCGCAGTTTGATGGATTTTAAGCAGAGGACGCTACAGCCCGTCTTTTGGATTTCAAAATTCTTAGCCGGCTCTTAAGGCTACCGCGGCACACCCCGGACACGCGACTCAATTCCCATACAAAAGTCGCGATATAACTGCCACTACACAGACACTGCACACATGGAGATTTGTACACGCGAAAGAGTGTGCGTTGCATTCCGAGTTCACGGGGGCTCGTCTAGAGCTCAATTTCGCTCGCGGGTGAGGAAGGCCCGATTGGTGGGCGGATGACAGTCCATTTCCATTAGTAGTATTATTATCTGTTCTGTGACCGCGGCTAGAGAAGGTGGGGTACTATTCTATTGCCGGCACCCCACGGCTATAATATACCTAGTAGGTAAATAATCTACTTTTATCAATTTAAACACCACTGTATGTATCTATACTTACACACTACAAACACCATTAATTATTTTCTATCAATGTTGTAAAGGCTTCCGAATAGGTACCTGACAGTATCTCCACTATAGGAACATTAGGTAATTAATTTTTGGCCACTTTCATAGGTATAATTATTACCACAATCCGTAGACTCGAGTTAATTGTAAACCGATACCGTATCATAAAATAACTATTCTCTACCTATATATAAACTACTCTTATTTTATGAGCTCTTTATTAGCGAATGTAGGTTATTATATACGCACGCAATTCAAATAGGCCTTATCAGCATTTTATAATTAATACCTAGCGTCTATAATTAACTGGTAACATACTACCTAGGTCACCATTGACGTGGTGTGATTGAAATTTTAATAAATAATATGTAATATAAAAACACAGACCACCAACGACTTGACTTGACACAGCTTTGTTCAAAAGCTGAAAGTTGATGTGCGATTTAAACTGACATCGACTTCTGTGAATGGGCTTCTATGAATCGAAATATTTTAGCCAATAAATAAATAAGCGATTCCCAGCAAAGATTTATATGATCATTTCATCGTATTTTAGTAAACTATGTTATTTATTATGTCTCCTAAAATTGTTAATCTTTCAAGGCGGCCTTAGCAATTTTAGTGTAACAAGAAAAAAGGGGAAATTTTTGTCGTGAAGCGAAGCTTGGCTCTAATTATATTAATTATAAATGGCCAAATTAAACCGAACTACTGCACTACACATTGGCTACTCGGTGCACGTGTATCTTCGCCATTGGACGATACTTCGGCTCCAAGTCTACTGATCCACTCTCTGGGGTATTTATTGGACCCAAGGTTTTTGGTACAAACATGCCTAATGTATGCTGTCTCCAAGAGGCTAAGACGACAAATCGACCCTCCTCGAATTAAATCAGTGCCTAAGACGTCCAGATTTATACTTCCTCCAATTATAGCGTATCCTTTGTCCTTGATACTCCTTCATTATTATGCTATGTCACGTCAGAGTTTGCCAGACTGTTTGTCTGTTATATTTAAATTAATTTATGTCAGATGTCCGATGAATCATAATACAGCGCAGATGTTCTATCCTTGCATATTTATATTAAAATTAGTTTTGCATGTCTTAAGAAATATATTACCCATGCAAATAAAATCGGATTGTTCCACTTAAAATTATGTGCCAATAACTCTTGTTATATCCGTTTGAGGGGAAATGAAGCGAAAAACCAAAAGAAGAAAGCTTTTTTTATATAATTATCTACAAATTATATTTTATTTAAAACTAGTGTAAGAACAGCAGCTTTGTCCGCTCGCAATTTTGAAATATGGCAGTTTTATACCAAAACTTTGACGCCCTTTTTGAACCCCTTAGTACATTAATTTTTAAAAATGCTTTCTTAGCACACGTCGCAGACAACGAAAAGAACCAACATTCCAAGTTTCAAGTCTCTAGGATCAGTGGTTTGGGCTCAGCGTTGCATGTCAGTCAGTGAACCATTTAGGATGTTATAATATATAGTGATTATAATTTTTTCCTTTGAGAATCTTGGCATATCTGCTATATTATACCTACATAATACGTGTATTGTATGAAGTAATAAATATTAGATAAGATATTATTTCACCATGAGATATAGTGATACAATAATTTCAATGAGAAAATTTATAGATATTTATTTATTCTTGAAAACGTAATTGCTATTTTTGATTGAATTATAACAGGAAGATACCTATACCTATTACGTACAAAATATGAAGCGTACCTATAAAATAAAACTCTAAAATTTAATAAACCTACCAAATATAAGATTTTTTTAACTGAGTGGCCAAGGTAACCCTTCCCCAGCCGGATTTACATAGATCTTTGAGATACCCATATCAAAACAATGGCAAATTATAATTATTGTCCGACTTAACGGCACATGAGCACTCAGGCAAGGTTAGTAAAATATTGTTAATAGTATTCCTTAGCAAAATGAAAACCCGTATCTACACAGTCGCCAACTGTAATCACACCCGAGATGAGTTATATACCTAAGACTGTGACTTCTTGGGATTTTTTGTGCCAGGTCCCAATTAATGATAAACCGGCATTATATGTGGTCCAATGCTCCGAACACATTATGGAGAACAACAAAAATTGCTGAATATATTAATGTGGGATTTCTCTGCGAGATCGAATCAGAAATGAGACGATCCGTAGACGAACGAAAGTTACCGACATAGCCCAGCGGATTAGCAAGTTGAAGTGGCAATGGGCAGGGCACATAGCACGTAGAACTGATGGCTGATGGGGCTGTAAAATTCTCGAATGGAGACCACGGACTTTCAAGACATCCACCCGCAAGGTGGACAGACGATCTGATAAAGTCAGCAGAATCAGCCTGGATGCCGGGCGCTTAAAACCGGACTAGATGGAAATCTCAGGAGGAGGCCTATGGTCAGAAATGGACGTCCTAGGGCTGAGATGATGATGATGATAATGAAAGGCCACTTCAGGAGCCAAACTGAAATGTGATTTACTGTAGCACTCTCCTCTCCCTGCACGGTTGTCTGATAGAGATCGCTCTTAGCGATAAGACCGCCAATTGTTACATTATTTGTTATAATTGTATTTTAAATTTAAGTTTTTATGTTTTTGTAGTGTAATAATAAAGAGTTAATCTATCTCTCTATCTATCTAAGTGGAAAATTGTTCTCTCTTTCTTTATATTTGGAAATATCATTTTTTATGGAAAAGCAACCGCCGTTCGTGCTTCCAGAATGGTTTTGGATACAAACTGCAATCAATAAACAATAGGAACACATTCGTCGTCTGCACCATAAGAGCAGTATGGACTTGTACATCAGCAAACAAAAAGATAAGACCCACCTATATGTACTTGCTATTAAAATTATCATCAATCTTTCAATTCTAATCCTAAATCCAACATATCGGTTGACATTTTTAGATCATAGTTGTTTACTCATCTGTCTCAAAACTTAATTGCCTCTTGTCTTAAATCAAATAGGCGGATGGCGCTAGTGTCTATGCGCTAAGACTTTTCAACAGTTTTTGATAATGAGACAGACAGTTGATATTTTGGCCACATTGAGTAAGTTCGTAGACGAAGTTTAAACGTCGTCGCGCCTAGCCATTCCGTCGAGGTTCACTGGCCTGCAATAATTAGTCCACGATGTGATGATTCATACAATACCGGAACATTTCTCAAGTAAACTCTTGACTCTTTAGACGACTGGAGGAAACTGATAAAATACAAGCATAGCTGCCTAAGTACTTCATATAAAATATTTTTATTAGGCATGAAGAGTTAAGTTTTTCGCTTGCATAATTAGGTGTACTAACAACAGTGACTGATTAATGTAAGAAACATAGATATGTATTATTATCGAAAGGATTAGAAAGAATTGTATAATTCCACCTATCTACTAATGTTTGTATGAATGTGTTGATATCTTGTAATCTTACACACATAAACCTGAATTGGTGAACCTGAATTTGGTTCTTTCAGACGTAATACCCATGTAATCAGTTAGCATTTAGCATATTAAGCGTGCTTTCAGACGAGCGTCGCGTTGACGCGACATCGACGTGACGTTCGCGTTCGCAGTATGGCATACGTAAAGAAACGCTGACGCAAAAATGCGATCCGTGTGTATTTTATGTCATTTTTCATACAAATTTGGCCTCTGCGTGAGCACCGCGTTGACTTTGACGCCGCACCGACGTTGATCTGAAAGGACGCTTAGTATATACCATAGAAACACATGAGGTAGATACCTAGTTAGATGTAGGTACCTACTTTGCAGAAGTTAAATCAAATTAACGAATGTTGAGCTGATTCCAAGTCTATAAAATCATTACAAAACCCCAAACCTTATAAGCCAAAAATTATCCCAGAAATTATCAGTACCTAAGTAAATAGGAAACAGTAACAAGATAAAGTTACATAAAATTACAAATTTAAATTATATCATTTATGCATAGGTACAAAACGGGTTCGACAAGGCTAATCGGTTATTAGGGCAAGACTTTATTTATATTATTTGTAGACCACAAGTTAGTAAATACGCCGACTGCATTTAGTTCAATGGCATCAATATTGTAAATAGTATTGCTCATATTTACTGACCATCATATTTATTATTATAATATGTACCTCAGTAGGCAACTAAGAGCGTATCCGAGCTACGAGAAATTAATTGTTATAAGTATTTTTGGCAAATGGAAGGCTTTGTGGATTTAGTCTGTGGCTTTGTCGCTGTCAACAAGAATATTGACAGTGACAAGGTTACTGGTTTGATATTAAAAGTACTGAGATGTAATCTAATCTATGGAACAGACGGATAAGCAGAAATTTGGCGGCAAAGTAGTGTTATTGGAATATGGAGTATGGAGTGAATTATGAGAAAAATATAGTAAAAGGAGGTGTATGTACGAGGCTCATTATAAGATTTAATAATTATTACTCATTACATTACACAATCCTACGAAAAAATTTACAAATCGATGGTTTTGTTTCCTCCGAATATAATTAACCCATTTTATAAATTTATATCCTGATTTTTATTGTGAAGTAAACTATGCGTGAGTTACCGGCCTTAGAATAGTGCTCCACCCTCTCCACACGTGGTTGCCGTAAGAGCCGGCTAAAGGTTAACAGATCCAGAGTACGGGCAGAAGCGTCCACTGCAAAAAACCATCGAACTGCGCTCGACAACCCTGCCATGCGTGTCGAGTATTGGCAAAGCTACATTTATGGGGGAGGCCTATGTTCAGTAGTGGATAACCAACGGCTGAGATGATGATGATGACACTATGTCCCTGTCATTTTAGTTTCTCTTTCTCTTAGAAACTCTCGGTTTTTATTCATGGTGACTTCTAAAAAGCAATAGGCTCGCCCCCTATTACATGGGACCAATAACCTACTGGCGAAATGTGGGTGTATCTACTATGGGACTGAGTCCTGGGTACATCTCTGCCTACCCCTTCGGGAAAAAGGCGTGAATGTATGTTATATGACTTCTAAAAATCCCGGTTTTACTCGGGTGATTAGACGTCCACTACAATAAAATAAAGAGTACTATACTCGTATAAGAGAAAATTAAATTATAGGCAAAATATCGGGATATAAATATATCTATCAAATTAGCCTGATGCTGCAGCACACACAGGCAGACATCACAAATCTACTCAAATAGGTCTAACTTATAACACCTCTTCCTTTTTCAGTTGAGGGTTAAAATAATGTTCATTATTACAAAACTAGCTGTACCCCGCGGGTAACCCGCGTAGTCGCTGTTCCCGTGAGAATATCCGGCATTCCTTTCTTATTCCTTGTCTTCATCATAATGGGAACCTATGTGCAAAATTTCAGCTCTCTGGGGTGGCTGGACGTTGATGAGTGTGTCAGTCAGTCAGGACTTTGATTTTTTTTAATAGAGACGATCACATCACAGTTCTTTTGCATCGTTTTTGTTCTTCCAGCATCTAAGTGTAATACCTGTCACTGCATGGTTGCCTAGAAGAGATCGCTCTGAGCGATAAGGCCGCCAATTGTTACACGTTTTCTAGTTTTAATTTAGATTTTTGTTATTTTCTTTATTCATTGTATTTATTCATAATATTATGTAAAATAAATAGTTATTTATTTTACATAATATTATATTCTTTTGCCGTTCCATAAAATATCTAACTAGTGTATATAAAAAAAACCTCCACTTATTTCTGCTCCATCATCAGAACCTAGGCAACCTGTATCTCTGAGTCCAATGCGCCCAAAAACGATATACTTATTTGACTATTGGCCCATATTAACCTGATGCTGGTTGCAATACTCAGAAAGTTACAGGATATCAAATCGATCAGACCACTAGTAGTTGCTCAAAACTATAAGTTTGGTCGAACATAAGTAGGTAGAAATGGGTAATAGTTATAACACTGATTTGTCAATAAGATTGCAATTTCCTCGAGCATAAAAGCCGTCGCTACCCAGCTCGGGAACAGTTAACCAATTACAATACTAAACAGACACCTAACCGATGTTCAATTCTCAAAACCGTAAAGATTTGCGTGTGGAACCGCTACGAGAAATCATTTAGTACCTGCGCATTGCTAGTATTAAATTCGTCCTGTTTTTTTATGTGAAAAGTGAGCTAAGTCGCTAAGTACAAGTATCTACCTAGTTGCCATTTTCACTCACAAACAATTTTTTATTGTGTCATGGAGCTAATAAATTAATTTTAGGTTGAAGTTGTTGTGTAAAGGTTGTATTTTATATGTGTATCAATAGACTAATTTTCACGTAGGAACCTACCTCGTTATAATATCTCGTTATAATATTGTTTCTTGATGTTATATGAACTTCGATATAGTAATTGATTCTAATTAATCTGGAACTGTGCCCGGTAGATGGCAATAGGCTCGCCCCCTATTACATGGGACCAATAACATACCGGCGAAATGTGGGTGTATCTACTATAGGACTGAGTCCTGGGTACACCTCTGCCTACCCCTTCGGGAAAAAAGGCGTGAATGTATGTTATGTTTTTTTTTTATCGTTGAAAACATAATTTTTCCAAAGAAAGAAACACAAGACGCAAAGATGGTAGGGGAAAATCCGGGGAAATAACAGCAACAATCAATTATCAAACCTTATTTAACTGGCGTAGTTATCTGTCCAAATGAACGCTCGAGCAAAAAAGCATTCGTTGCCAAACCGGTATGTTGCAGGGAGCAGGTTATGGTAGAACCTAAATTGGCAAACACTGCTCTGTTTAACACACGCACATCTTTGATCAGATATGAAGGAAGAAAATACAGGTATTTAGGTGGACACGGAAGATACTTATGAGTTTAGAAAGTGACGTCTTTTCAAAACTGAGTCGTGTTTAAGGTAAGAAAGAAAATTAGTACATACTGGTATTTAATACTGAAGATAATAATAATATGATAGTTTTGAAAGTGAAGACATTTTAAGCAGAGTCATGGCAAATAGGTTGGCTAACTAGGCTACGTGAATAGGTATGAAAAAGTTAGTATGTATATACACTATAACATCTACTTTGTTTTCTTGTATCAGAGGTCAAAATTCAGTTGATCTTACTTAATAACATTGTTTAAATTTTATTGAATGACTAGTGTAAGAACAGCGGCTTTGCCCGCTCCCGATTATGAAATATGGGGGTTTTATACCAAAACTTTGACGCCCTTTTTGGACCCCTTATAATGTGAATTTTATAAGTCTTTTCTTAGCACAGGTCCAGATAAAGAAAAGAACCTCCATTCCAAGTTTCAAGTGTCTAGGATCAGTGGTTTGGGCTCTGCGTTGCATGTCAGTCATTGATAGTAGTAATGATAGTGATAATAATTATGTACTTCCAGAAATAAGTTAAGATTATTTAAAACTTGAACGGGTATTCCCGTGGAGGAAAATATACAATAACTACCTAATATGTTTATTGAATATTGTCCTGTGTTCTAGGTAGTATGTTACTACCTAGTAACACCAGAAGGAAGCTAATAATGTATTTAGTATTATCCAGAAAGGAAGGATGTACCTACGTAGTACGTACCTATAGGTAGCTATGGAGTTATACCAAATTAAAATTATGGTTTTGATGATTGAATAATGTAGAATGTCGAGATCGCAGAATAGCTACTCACGTTGCAAAATGATGTAATTTTAAAATGATTAATAACAAACATAACACTTAGAGAACCAGTAGTTGTACGAATAGAAGCAAAGATTTTAGGAGGAATATTACAATGGCTATGAAATACAAGTCAAATATTATAGTAAATATGATTACAGATTAATCTATCTACCTAAGTAGATTACGTAAATGCTTTGGTACGTTTGCCGTTCATACACACGTGTTAAAATACAAATTGTAATAAAAACAAACAAATTAGTCAAGAAACTCAGGAAGCAAAATCTGATGATGAAATACGTTTTTCATCTTCGCTTAAAATTTGCCTCGGACGATAGTGTTGAACCTAACGCAAACATGACAGTACAGACCTTGGCATTTACTGACGATATTTACAAACCCAAGCAAAAACTAACTGTACACTATAACTTGGAGCGCTTAACTTAGTTCAACTACAGCATACTATTATTATTTAAAAATAAGCGTAAAATCCGGACCGGACAAAGTAGCCCAACAAATTCAGCCAATTTAAATCATCTACGAATATTAAAGTCTTCTCAATTCGTGTGAAATTTATGCTTGTACATTGTCAACTCTGAATGCTATTTACATAAAATTGTTATCGCAATACTCTCGTTTAATATATCAATGTCATTAGTCATTACGATAACAAGGTTAGGTTTTGGATAATTCTGTGATCGTCAAGTTCAAAGAATTCTGCGCTCTTGATTAAATACGAGCGTATCTAATTAATCTTGAATATATGAACTAGAACGGAATTTGAGATCTAGCTAAATGAAAACTGTTCCTAATGTAAAGAGGCGTACTTACATCATAGCTCCAGGTACAGGCGACTCCGGCGAACTTGGCGACGCAGCGTCCGATCTCAACATCCTCGTGTGTTGTGTACAGATGCTTGATGCAATATTTCACGTGTGGAGCCACTCGTCTCAACGTCTCCCTCGACATTATCACCCCCGGACCGCCCATACAAAAGTTCTCATTATAGTCCAAAGCCAGGGCGTCCCTCTCGTCGCTCGTCCCCCGGCCCGCTTGCCCGATAAACAGCGGTTTGGAACTGTCCACTGAACGCAAGAACTCCTCCATCTTATCACCCCGCACGTACACATCGTCGTCCGCGCGCATGTACCACTCGAACCTGTCCCCGTACTTCTCATACATGTAGAGCAGCATGAGGAACGACTTCTTCTGCGGCGGGTAGCTGTCGTCCACGTTCCGGAGCGGCACCAGCGGCAGGTCGGGCGCGCGCGACACCTCCGAACTGAAGAACGCGATGCGGCCAGGAAGCTCCTGGCCCCACGTCTCGAAGACGGCGCGCGCTCGCGTCGTCAAGTACTGCTCCGCCGTCATCACGCCCACGAACAACAGAGTTCTGTTGGAGTTCTGCACCGTCTCATTCGGATGCATCCCTATCAGCGCCAACGGATCTTGGTCGAGGATCAGCCTCGCGGTCTCCGGGCACGTCTCGACGGCGGTCCGCGACGAGGGCCTCAGGCACAGCTTGAGGAAGACCCCGAGCGTGACGCCGGCTATGACGCCCGCCACCAGATGCATCCACCTGCTCCTCCGAGCCATCGCGATACGAATGCGCAGTCAATAGAGGCGCCCACTTGCACTGTTACCCGGCGTCCACATGTGCGCATTCCAGGAATAAACTTTTTATCCCTTTTTTGTAGCGGCCGGGAGGGGTAGACATTAGCGGGCTGCTTTTTTGTTCGGCTCTCGCTCCCGTCGGCCGGGGAGCGATCACATGGCGCGACGCGAGCTCACTGTGGCGCGACACGAAATCGAACCTTATCGCGATATCGCCGCCCTAAATATCGGATTTGCAGATGTTATCGGTGCGAGTACGATGCGGCCTGTCGCGTGGACGAATGCGCGCCGGTCATATTACGCGGAGCGGCCGAGCGGTGGCGAAAGCGACTCGCGTGGGAATTGTTCGACTCGTGCGCCGATCTCCGAGCGACTGCACCTCAAAACAAACTCAAGCAGCGGTAATTCCGAGTGTCCCACCGTAACGTGCATATCTCGCTCTCGCGCGGTGTCGGCCGCTAGCCGCATCCTTATCGAGCGGCCAACGTGGGCAGCCGAGTGAACTTGTCCCATTGCCCATTCATCGTGTCTGTCGTGACAATAGACAATGCGGTGGTCGTCCATTGTCTGCAGCCGGCGGGCTCGGCGACTGGCTCACCACCTCGCGGAAACATTCTATGACCTATTTGCGAGTCTCCGGGAACTGCCGGCGGAAACGCTAGTTCCTTACATACCTACACCTGTCTAGCCACTAGCCATGCACAGTTTACTCGAATTTCATTTGAATTGGCGTGCAAATGTGTGACCTTGATCTCGGAGCTCAAGTTCACCGGAATTCAGCACTTCTAAGAACTAAATGAGGGTTCCGAATTGACCGTTTAATAAAACTCTGGTTGTAAAGCTTATTTCCAGGCTATTAAAGACGTTAAAAATGCAAAAATCCAAATTTTGTCTTTTTATCAGGCAACTTGGGCCTGGCAACTGACATTGACCCGGAATCCGAAATTGGTGCCAGATAAGCGCATCTGCGATAACACACCTATTCCCATGCGAACAACTATAGTAACAAGCGATGCGATGCAAAAAAATCAAAGTGAATGATAACCAGATGCGTGGCGCCGACAGCAGGTCAGGCTATTAGTGCCTATTCACATTTCACATGCATACGGAATATGGTTACGGCACCGTGTAAAGTGGTAATAGATATATAGATAGATAGATAGATAATACTTTATTGTACACCACACACAATGAAATAACATTACAGGACACAGAAACTAAACATAATGTACAAACGACGGTAATGTGAGAGTTATTATAGCAGCTATCACATGGTCCAGCTCAAATAGATTCAGATTCAGTCCACTAAGTATATTATAACTATATATACCTTTGCAAGTTTGTACCTAGGTGACACTGTGCATGTGGAAGGCACTAAGAACTAAGGGCACGAAAACATTAGGTTATATGTAGACAGGTGTAAGCAATGTGCAGAGATAGGTACATCAGGGGCCGTTTACGAAATTTTGTTGATTTTGTGATTTTACAGACGTGATTTAACCGTTAAAATATAGTATTTTTAAAAGTTTTTATGCATTTTATGAATGATCACTTCGATTATGATCTAATAAGTGAGCTACTTTTTATTTTTTCAATTCAATTTAGATTAATCGAACTCAAACCACCGACTGTTTTGCAAAATTTCTATTCTCTAGAATAACACATATTTTTGAATCGTTTTGACCTCTTAAACCGGTACGAAAAAAGTTCAATGCATCGTTATGAATGTCGTCTATATAATGTATGGTTTACCAGTTTTATATAAAATTTCTGAGTAAAAAAATATTTAACTGACCCCTTTTTTTAGTGAAAATAGGTAAAGAATTGGTTTTGATTTCGGCTACTGAAAATACACATACAATTAAAACCACAGTAATAAGTTCAAAATCAATTTAGTTCAAAATTGGCTATTAAAAATCTTTAGAAAAACCATTTATTTCAAATGATAAAAAACACGAGAATTAAAGTTACGTATATCGTATTCCGAATATCGTCTAGATTTCGTATTCGGTTCTGTTTAACTAGGACGGTACATTAAGATCCAATAAGTACGTTTGTTTTTCCACCTACTTTTTGTCATGTTATATGTAATGGAATTTGCATGTTAACATTAAGTTTAAGATTATGAAATGAACTAGTTAGGTATAACATCCTTTATCTGTCTATCATGCAGGTAGGTACATACGCATCTACATAATAATTATCTGTCCTACATTAGTGTACCTATTAATTATTAATTAATGTTGTTTCTTTAATTAATTGGGATGTACCAATAGTGCGTGGACATAAGTTTTAATCACACCATACATGATAATGCTGAGTGCGATGTAATTATCACAAATGTACCTATATACTTAGGTATTGCTATATAATACTAGCTGTACCCCGCGGTTTCACCCGCAGTCTATGTTCCCGTGGGATTATCGCGAACGCGATTATACCAACGGCTTGCCGCAGTGTGGATTGCGCCTCCGCATGTACCTATGAAGTCAGCATAGGGCACAGTCACAGATCAAGGGGCACAGTGGATGGCGCAGGCGGGGCTCACTTGAGCCCTGCCGTGGTGGTGGGCGGGAATGGGTCTTCCGTGTCCTCTCGCATGGAATCTATTGCGTTCGATAGGGCACAGAATACCCTTCCAAGCCCTTAGAGTGAGGAGGGCTCTCTGCTTTCCCCTGTGCAGATCTACCCCTGCACTGGGGCAACCAGAGAGCCTCCTGCGCTATTTGCGCGTGGTGGTGGACGGGACCAGGGCCTTCCGTGTCCTATCGCACGTTTTTTTTATTTGTACATCAACTATCTCCAAACAAGAGCATTTGGATCTTTTTTTACATAATTAATTGCATTATTAGGAGTTTTTATTGGACTAACTTAAACTATCTCGCACCTCTCGCACGTTCGGTAGGCGTTCGAGAGGGCACGGAAGCCATTCGAAGCGCTTAGAGATGTGGAGGATGTGGCCCGGGCAACGGATGCGGGGGTAGTTATCCGTTGCCCACCTAAAGGGTCTGCTAGGAGGCACGCCCCTTGGGAGGGGGTGAAGGATTACCTTCACCCCACCGTGGCGGGGTCCAAACGCCGTCGAGGCCGCGGATGTGCTTCGGCGTGCCCGCAGCCCCGACATATGGCGTCGCGAAGGTCCCCTGGGTTTTTTAGTGGGTATACAGCAACGTACCGACGCACGGTGCTGTGCTGGCGGGGAGTCCCACATAACCACCCTGCGTTCCCCCGGGCGCGGGTGGCATGCGTCACGCATTTTCTCCCGAGCAACAAAAAAAAAGGATCAGATTCAGAAGGCAGTTTTACCTACTCATTGACACGGCACGCATCGTCCGACTTCCGATGATTCCTCACCCTGCGGCCCTAACCACCGGTAGCTTGGGCCCCCTCCCCGATACCAGCGGCACTTTTTTTTTTTTATGATAATGAATGACAAGACGAGCAAATCAGGTGCCTGATGGTAAGCATCATGATTGCCCATATCAGACACAGTGCCACCCAGTGTTTTAAAATTCAAAATTCTGCGCGGCACTGCACTGCGCCTGTCACCCTGAGATATTAGTAGTTGAATCTCATCATGCCCAGTAATTTCTTCTACGAATAGGCTTTTTACAATGTTTTATTTTATAAATTTATTTATAAAGGACCGTAAAACCCTACAACTTTGCCTCCAGGGGTATCTTTGCCCAAAATGCATTTTTTAAGGAAAATCGTTTATAGGAACAAAATCTCTTGCATTATGGCAGCATTAATATTTTTGGTAGAAACTAGATTATGTGTATGGCATCACTGTCTATAGCGTCTAAAACCATCTTTATTCAGTATCCTGTCATAAATTGCTGAATGAGGGGTATAATTTTGCGGGCAAATTTTTTGCGAAATTGTTCAGTAAATTGTCAGTTATGGGGAAGCCTAAGGTAAGTTTGAGTTATTTAGTGGTATAGAAAACTAATTATAGAGTATTTTAATCATAATTACGGTTATGAAAGTAACTTGGAATAAAAATTATGATGATTGGCAAAGTTATCCTTAGATTTTCCGACCTATGAATGCAAACATTGCCCAAATTCAAAAAATTCTTAGGGTTGTCACTTTAAAATTGCAATTTTTTTATGATTTTTTTTAAATACTAAAAATTACTTTAGGGGGTTCATATACCCGTCAAACTAATCAACTTGCAAAAGAAAGAATTGTGAAAATTGCAGAAAAATTCTTTATTTTTTCTTTCTTTCTTTTTTCCTTTCTTTCTTTTTTTCTTTCATTTTTGCTACTTTAGCAATTCTTTCTTTTGAAAGTTTTTCAGTTTGTTGGGTAGATGTACGCCCTTAAGTATTACTATTACAAATTACAACACGTTTTTCTAACACGTCATAATAAATTATGTTATTTACATTATTATATATTTTATATCTTTATTGTTATATTTTAGGAACCCAAACATAGCAAAACAAGACGCAAACTGGGATCAAGAATTAAGAGCTTACAAAAACTACTCTCAAGAAATACTAAATTTAGCGTGTGAAGCAGTCATTTAAAAAAAAAACACCAGAGACGCTGAACGTCAATTAGTATTAAGGATTTAGTTATTGCACAAAAATGTTACGGGTAATATTTTGCCATCAATAAATATTTGATGGTATTCTAATAAAATAGGTTTTCTGTTTAAATGCATAATACATTTTATAAGCATTTTCTATTTTATAGTTTATAATATTTTTGATATTGTGATGTTATGATAGACTAAATAAAAGATTTTATAAATTTAAAACTTAGTTGTGAAAAAGTCTGAAAGCTTAAAATTCCGAGTGTTCTCTTCTGGTATGTTTTTATTGTAAGTTTTAATTATTTGTCCTTATATTGGCATTATTATTTGATCTCAATTTTGATCGCAATATATATATGTATAATTTTTCATACTTGATTTAGAAAATTATATATATTATTATTATTATAAAAGTAAATGAAAAATGCTCTGATTACAAAGTAGTTTGTATTTCATTCAACATATCACACAACAAAACACATCAACAAAAAATATTAAAGTTCAAAATTAAATACGCATTAAATGTAAGTAGCAACCCTAGAAAATTGAAATCGTAATTTTCAGTTTGTATGGAAAAGTGAAAAAATACCCGGGTAACATTGCCAACTCATTTTATGAGGAAAGTTTTGTCTGTATTAGTAGGAATTTGAAAGAAAACGGCCTTAATTGCCCTGAAGTTTATACTAGTTCTTATAGCATTGATCATAAAGTTATAGTTTCCTTAAAAAACGACATGGGTAATGTTGGCTAAAAGTCGAGATAACTTCGCCCGCCATCAAAATCATCGAAATCATGTAATAAATATCGTCCTAAAATTGTAAACACTATTTAAATCCATGCACATCATCCCAATGTTGCAGACTATAGCGAAAAATACCAATGCGTCAGTAGAAAAAACATGAGATTTCTTAATTTTATTGAAAAATGTGGGCAAAGTTGTAGGGTTTTACGGGATATAGTTTTAAGAATGTAAATAAATAAAAATTATAATAATAAAAAGAGGTATACGAAATCTAGACGGTATAATTTGACAATCTCAGGCACACATGCGAGAGCGCATGGTCGCTGGAATGTACCTATTTTCATAAAAAATTGAGTCAGTTAATTTTTTTTACTCAGAAATTTTATATAAAACTGGTATAAAGTAATCCAGTCATTATATAGACGACTTCCACAATAATGCATTGTTATTTTTTCATACTGGTAAGACACCAAAAACAAATCGACGATTTACAAAAAAGTGGTTTCAGTTCGATTAATCAAAGTTAAATTTTATATTAAAAAAGTAGTTTTGTCACTAATTAGATCATAATTGAAATTATCTTTCATCAAAAATTATAAATATCTGTATATTTATAATTTTTGTATTTTATACTTTAACTGTAAAATCATATACCTAATCAGCCAAATTTCGTATATGGCTTCTTAACAATAATTTCTACAAATACAACTTATCGCATTAATCAAAGAAACCTAGCGGTTTGTATATATTTCATAGAAATAATTCTTTTTAAACTGATACAACGAAGAACAATGTCATTTAAAAATAAATTGGTCTAAACATAATAATCCAATTACCTACTGGTACCTATTATAAAGGTCTCTTCACACTTCAATCAACTTTAACGCGCGGGTCGGGTCAAGTCTTTGTGTATATGGTTTATTTATCGGAGGCTCAAGTTGTTTTCCTTATAAGCAAGGAATATGGAAGGACAACACACTGACAGCGTGCGCGGGTCGGGAGATTTTCCTTGTATCTCGAATCTCGACACCCGACCCGTCCCAAGCCCGCTTATATGTGATCAACCTTAGATAATAATATTATGTAACGTGAATCTATTATATTGGTGGGTTGGTAGATTCAGCTTTTTGTCTATTTTTTTAAATTATTAATAGTGTCGGTTGGTGGAGTTTTCGGGAATTGAGTTACCCACTTTGATTTTTAAGACTGGATGACATCTTCGTCACCAGCTTGATTTTTTTCAAAACAGACGAGTGCAATTATTAAACCTCCATTTCATCTAAGCAGTAAATTGGATAAGGATGTTAAATAAAACAAACATAATAGACGGGGTCGGGCGACAACATGCTTTTTGAAGCCTATTATTTTTGAAAATAAAAACACGCATTTCAAAATAACATTATATATTTCATACATTTGTTTGAGTTTGAAGCTGTAATGTACAATAAAATCAGATAGGTTCTCACTACGCACAAGCCTTTACTTACAATTTTATCTATAAACAAATAAATTAAATATAACATATAACAGTTTGAAACAAACATTCGTTATATTACATATAAAATAATAGTATCCGCACACTTACGCCTAATTTTTATCGATATAAAAATAATATTATGTTCTAAATTAGAATTAATTTGACCCTTATTTATAAAGACTGATCAATTAAAAAAGCTATGATAATAACAAATATAGTATAGGTCGACCGCTAACTCTGTGAAATAAATGAGTTTTCAAGCCATTGATTTAAAGAAAAGGGAAGATGAGACTTCTCGAAAATGGAAAGCTCAGATTGGGTGCCATTAGGTCCACGTACTTCAGTAAAGTTAATTGTTGTCTCGTTCGCACTTCGGTCTTAGGTACGTCTTTCTATCTTTGTTGCTTCAAATTGCACGCGCCAGTTGTTGAGTAAGCGCTGAGAGAACGAACCCTATCTTCCCATTCCTTTAAATCAATGTTTCAAACTCATTATTTTTTTACCCGGGAAAGTATTATAAGTACTTAATATTATATTATAAGTATTAGTTTTGATATTCTGTTCATTTAATCCTACCATGGCAAGCCAAAAGGCATATTCCACAAATCCCCTTAGGGGATCTCCAGCTCAGGGAATTTGCAAAGAGTTGTTTTTATAAAATTAACAACTTACGAAATATCATATTTTATTCTCAATAAATAAAATCCTCACAGATAAATCCACTTGGTGTGGGGATTTCGTTATCGAAATCCCCACTTGCGCAGCGCAATATAACTAGGTATATTTAGAGTATTTTAGGATAATAGCAAACTTATAAGGCGATTATATCAATCTTTATAAATAGAGCGGCAAATAATGTTTTTTTTTAATGTTTACACACCAGCATTTTAATAGGACGCCATTAATTAAATTACTCTAGAAAATAATTGCACCAAACACGCCCCGAAATCAAATTCATGAAAAGAATACTGGAAAGACAATATGATCAAAATATATACCTATCATATAATTATAAAAAATGCACAGCGTTAGTTATTTACAGTTAAAGTTATTTCTTCATCTATAATTATTCATCTATTTATTAAATTATTGTATTTTTTTTATTTTACCTATTATATAGACAACGGTGCATAAGATTTCAGTGCTTTCAGTATTTTTAAGGCATAAAATATTTTACTGTGAAGATAAATCTGATATATTATCTGTATAATTCATGTATGAACATAACATAACAAATAACATCACACCTTTTCCCCGAAGGAGTTAAGCTAAAGTAGGACCCAGTCCCATAGTAGGTACAACCACATTTCGCCAGGTATGTACGAGGTCAAAAAGTTCGCGGAATGAAAGGGAAGGGGGGTGAATTTAAACATGAAATTATTATTCCTTTTCAATATATTCTCCATTAACCCTAATACACTTTTCAGACCTTTCAAATAATTTGTTTATACCTTCGAAAAAAAATAATTTGTCAAGGCCTTCAAAATAAGCAGATATTGCCGACTTCACTTCATCGTCATCCGTAAATTTCTTTCCACGAAGCTCTTTTTTCATGTTTGGGAACAAATAATAATCACAAGGGGCCAAATCTGGACTATAGGGAGGGTGGTTTAAAGTTTCGAAGCCGCACTTGTGTAAGGCAGCCATCGCAACATGACTCTTGTGAACGGGTGCGTTGTCGTGCAAAAGGAGCACACCTCGAGACCATTTTCCCCTTCTCTTTTCTTTAATTGCTACTTTTAATTTTTCCAGTACTGTAGCGTAGTACTTCCCCGTGATATTAACACCTTTATCTTTATAATCGATCAATAAAATCCCTTTGGAATCCCAAAAAACTGTAGCCATAATCTTTCCGGCCGATTGTGACACCTTAAAATTCTTGGGCGGTGCTGCGCCTTTTTTTTTGCCACTGCATTGACTCCTGCTTCGACTCAGGTTCATAGTGATGAACCCAAGTTTCATCTCCAGTCACAATTCGGTTCATAAATTCATCCCTGTTTTCACTACACAGCTCCAAAAACTCGCGCGAACACTCGACGCGCTGCTGTTTTTGAAGCGCTGTGAGCATTCTCGGTACCCATCTTGCACTGACCTTAGACATGTCAAGATGGTCATGAAGAATATTCAAAATGGTCGTAGATGATACTCCAGTCATCTCTGCGATTTGTTTCTTCTTTAGGCGTGCAGATGCACGCCAAGAACAAGTTTTTCAACTTTTTCAACAATGTTTGAGGACGTTGCTTCAATTGGCCGACCTGAGCGCTGATCGTCTTCAATTGAGTCTCTGCCTTGCTTGAAAAGACTATGCCACTTGTAAATCATTGTTTTTCCAGGGCAGGAGTCCCCGTAAACTGATGACATTTCTTCCATAATGTTCTGAGGTGTTTTTCCTTGCTTAGTGAGAAACTTAATCACGGCACGATACTCAATTTTCTCCATAGTTGATATTTTCTACCCGATTGACTTGTTTATCCAGCGATATCTCAAAGGTTTATGAACCGATTGGGCTGAAACTTAGTATTTATAATTGTATTGAGTCAACAAGTAGCGACAGGTAAAAATAACTACCCCCTTCCCTCTCTAAACCCTCCATTCCGCGAACTTTTTGACCTCCCCTCGTATATATTATTATAAAGAGTATATTTTTAAGTCCCAAGTAATAGGGGCGAGCGTATTCCAGTTATTTAGAAAAAAAATCTTATTGAAAAATCCATTAACTCTTTTTACTGCATGAAAAGGTTTAAATTTTAACCGTATTTAAAATATTAAGAGTCCTTGAATTATTTTGTTATATAGTGAAATGAAAACTTGAAGGCAAGACCAAAATTTAAACTTGAAAGAAGAGCGGAAAACAATATCCTATAATTTTAAATGCGTTTTTAATACGCCACAAAATAATACAACTAAATCTTTACTAAATTCTACTAACTCTTAGTATTATCAAAGTGAGCGTAAGTTGTATTTAGTACTGATCCTTTATTTTTATAAAGACAATTCTTTGTTCGATCTTTACCAATATACCATTTAAACTTTTATAAAATTTTAAATAAACATTAATTAATACAATTTATAATTAATATGTAACGGAATAACATTACACTACATAAGTGAGAAATAATATTTAAAAAAATCACTAAAATCCTATCGTTTTTTTATTTGGTGATTTTGAGATATTCCATAGCAGGGGTCGGCAACTTATTTCAAGTGGGGTCCGAATCCTGCTGAAAATTTTTATCGAAGTCTAAGAAAAAGTAGTCGCACAGTGCTTACTAGTTTTAAATTGTGTTTTCACATGTTGACCTTTTCTGTGACCTAAAATTATTATTTTAGAAAAAACCGCAAAAAATGGCCCCTGAAGTACCTAACAAACAAATAAATAATCATCAAAATCAAAACTAAATTGTCGGTGTAATTGCGTAAAAAAAAGAAACTATTTTGGCGGTCCAGAATTAGACCCTCCGCGGTTCGGATATGGACTACGGTCCGGCTGTTGCCGATCCCTGTTCTGTAGGATTATCCCTTATCCCCACAAATCCCCACAAATGGGGATTTATGGAATAAACTATTAATTATCTAATTTGAAAATGTTTGAATACTTTTTTATTTATATATCATAAATACAATTCCGTACCATAGAACAAAATAAAAGTTCACTTCGCGAGTTTTTGTGAAATTATCTACCAGCTGTTAATAAAAGGTGTATCAACACTGAAGGGTACAGTTATTTATTAAACTGGGCACGTAACACATTTCAAAATTCGCGATATAGCACTTCTTGCCAAACCGTGTACCAAAACTGAAGAACAAGTTGTCAGAGACTGTTATTACAGCTCGACAGAAAGGAGTAGAAACTAATTCAAAGTGTATGTGTTGATTCAATTGTTTTTACTGTTGTAAAAGACAGTGGCGCCCCCATTATTTTCTACACTTTTCTTTCGAGCTATAATAGTGCTACTTTAGTGAACAACAGACTTGATAAACATTTAGAAACTCGAATCTAGTACAACTATGCTCAACCAATCTAATTGCACTGAGTAGCACATGGGTGCCCGGGCACTGCAATATAAGATGGAAACGAATTAGCGGATGAGCTTGAAAAAAAGGAGCCGACAATCCTCAAATCGGTCCTGAACAACAAGCCCACAATCTACTAAATCAAAAATGCATCCAAGCGACCAGGGAAATGTGGAACTCTGCAGAGAGACAAACACATTCCAAAGCCGTCATTAAAGGATACAATACTAAAATATCAGAGGAGCTCCTTCAGCTCAGCAGGTATAAAACTTGTGCAGTGACCAGAAGTTTTACTGGCCAATGCAAGCTAAACAAACATATGATGAATATGGGCCAGGAAGCTGAGTGCAGATTCTGTCTGGAAGAAGAGGAAACGGCTATGCACGTCCTCTGCGAATGCGAGCCACTCATGTTCAAACAAAGTATCCACTTGGGACGACACAAAATGCGCCCCGAGGAGATACAAAACATCACTCCCCAGAAAATCTGGAAATTTCTAGATTCAGCAGGCCTAGGCAGTGAATTATAATCCATACGGACTGCCACAATAGATCAGCAATGGTCGAAGCGGCTCAAGGTCCCTATGGATAGCTCACAATAATAAAAACATTTAGAAACTTATAAACTTTTTTAATACACATGTACAGTCATGCACGCATCATCGAGTATGCTGCTAGTGCATTATTGAATAATAATAATAATAATGCGAATTTTCATGCAATCATCAGCTGATTGGGTTTCATATCCGTGTAATCTGACTGATATTTTATTCTTTCATGAATTATGTTATTTTCTTCTTACAGTAGATGCAAATAGGACTTGTCAAGCACAGAAACGAACTCGCCGCTAACTCCCCAACATACACAGACTAGCAGCGACTTTCGTGCAAAAACAATGAGATATGACTCAATAGACCAATCTGATAAAACATTCGCTCACATCCTCAAACAGCTGCTTGATTATCGTTCATTATCATATCGTTAATCTGACAATTTTGCACGTCAATGATGATAAACAGTAATGAGTCTACCGTGCGTTCAGAAAGATACCTCTAAAGAAGAATGCACAAGGAACTTCTAGTTTCACAATATTTGGTTTGGTTACATTCGTTTGCTTAGAAGATGCCGCGTGGTGGCTATGCAGGCACAGATTGCTAAGAAGCGAACACAAATAAAAAAAAAATCATATGCTTTTTCTGGAGATTTTGTAAATTTGCTCCCAAAGTATTACACCTTTTTTTAACAACCAGTAGGTATAAGCACACCCCGGACAACAACTCAATTCGCATATAAAAGCCGCGTTATAACTACCTACTACACAGACACTGCACACATGAACTTTTGTACACCCGTAAGTGTGCGTGAGGTGCGTTCCGAGCTCCGTCGGCTCTCATCGGAGCTCAATCTCGCTCGCGGGGTAAAGAAGGCCCGATTGGTGGGCGCATGACAGTGTCCATTCTATACGTAGTATTATTATCTGTTCTGTGGTGTAAGTATTTCTAATTCTAATTATTATCACGCTCTATGAAGCCATACTACATTCGATAAACCTTCATAACCTCAACAGTAAAACACTACATTGGATGGATTAAAAATATCTATAATGACTTTTTTTGTATATCCCTCATTCCCACTCATGGGGATTTCGAGAATGACCCTTATCATGTTTAGGAAAGAGTCTAAGATTATAGATATGTCTAGATTAAGCATATTCATTGTTCTAAAAAAAATGTTTTCAATGTATGTGCGTGTGTGCGTGTATTAGGTACAACAAATTCATTCGACATTTCAATCAACCGCAATATAATGGCGGATGAAAAAACTTTATTTATTTTTGCGGCGTAAGTTTAGTTATCTTAAATGTTTGCACACTTTTAGAAGCTGTTTTAGAAGTGACAATGTGAGTCAGACTGAGAGAAGAGAAAACAAACGTGTCCAACAGTCAGACACAATAAATTGTTTTCTACACATTTACTTCAGTGGATATCTCAACATATCTGTAATCCTAAGAATATGCATACTTGAGCTAGATTCGACCAAACTCCAGCATGACTAACCTAATCTACAAATATTACTCTTTCAAGATAACCTAATTTGTTTAAAATGCAAATTTCTTTATTCTTGAGTACACATATTATGTTCTGAATAAGGACTATTAAAGTTTGGTCGAATCCAGCCTTAATTAAAAGTAATATAATATGTAGACCTTGTTTTAAAAATCCGATTTGTTCTTAAACAAACAATTTTGGATATTAATATTGATAACATATGTACATATGTACTATGAATGCAAAACTAATTAAAATGAACTCTTTTTTATTTAACTTTGTGAACTGATGTAAGTAATAGGTGAAAGAGCACTTGAATTTCAGTTTGTTGACTTTTATCACATTTTTAACACTAACGACGTTATTAACCTGTCGTATGCAAGAACACGAATCCGCGTAAATTATATTGTGCCTGGAAAACCGGCATAGAAGAGGTTAATTAAAATGCAGATTTATGAAGACTTTCATTCGCCTCAATTGTAACTTCCAATATTTATGGTCATCTAATTAGCATGAAATCAGAGAGAAGCCTTAGAAATCTCGCCTTTTCTTCTACAATTTATCAATAATCCCTCTTTGACACTGATCCATACCTTATTGCTTCTGCTTCAAGGTCCATTTTGCGATATCATTTTCCTTTCTTCATACATCCCCTTTGGGTAAAATAGAAGAGCATACTTCATTCAAAAAGCATCTTTATCGCTTTAAGTTAAGACACAAGTTCATCCAGTGCTTTGTCTCGGTTAAATTCATGTTTGGCTAATGCTGCTGATACTTTGCCCTCTGAGAAGCCCAGATCCATCAATTCGCCCAGTATTAGAAGACTTTCAATTACCTGGAATTTTGTTTAGAGTAGAAGTCAGGCACAATAATAATAAAACCTATGGTTAATATGAAAAGAAAACAGAGAAGTGACAGCAATTTATATTTGTATGTATGAACTCAATATTGGTTTTCAACAACCTTTGCCAGTTATTCACCCGCCAAGCAGTAATGTGCAAACATTACTGTGTTCCGGTCTGAAGGACAATGTTACCAGTGAAATTACTGGGCATGACGAGTTTCAATAATAACTCAGGGTGACAGGTGCAGTGCAGTGCCGCGCAGAATTTTGAAATTTAAATCACTGGGTGGCACTGTGCCTGATATGGGCAATCATGATGCTTACCATCAGGCACCTGTTTAGCTTGTCTTGTCACTCATTATCATAAAAAAAATATTTAAAACTAATATTATAAATGCAAAAGTATGTGAGTGATATCCACAATCAGTTTCAAACTATAAGCAGATTTGTTGTGATTGCTGTTGTTGATTGAGGCTCGGACTCATTAGTTCCTGTTCCTTCCTGTAGTAGGCCATCGAGAATGTGGGCTCTCTTTAACCGTTGGTGGCATTCGAGTTATTTGTGAGTGCTCTAGCAAGAGGATTTGGATGCATCCTGAGGCGGTTGCAGTAGCTACTGCCTAGTTTGATTATTTCCTCATCCACTGTGGGGACCTCCAGGTACTTGTATATTTCCTTATTAGTGGTACTTATTAGAGGATAGATAAATGTTTATTACTTGTTCACACCAAAACTACTGAACTTATTGGGCTGAAATTTGGTATGTATAGTTATATAGTTCAGACTTCAGACCTTGGATAACACATAGGGTATTCCCACGAGAACAAAGACTATGCAGGTGATGCCGCGCCGCACAGCTAGTTAATCAGAAATAGTGTAACAATCGGCGGTCTTGTTGCGATCTCTTCCAAACCTAGCTATGGGCTGTATAGGTCACACATTCGATCCCCGGACAGGCAGTGTAATTGGATTTTCCATTAGGAATTATCTATATGACAGCCTAAAGTCTGAAACGGTGCCCGGTAGATGGCAAAAGGTTCGCCCCCTATTACATGAGACCAATAAGATACTGGCGAAATGTGGGTGTACCTAATATGGGACTGAGTCCTGGGTACACCTAGGCCTACTTCTTCGGGAAAAAGTGATTGTATGTTATGTTCAGATTCTCTTTCCTTACCTTTTTATCATTATCACCAACTAAAGTACAGACCCTAGCAACCCTGTCCAAAGGAAACCCCATACTTTGAATCTTTCTACACATTTCTTGTAGCTGCGGTGATAATTTCTCATACGGATTTGGCAACTGCTCTTTCCTTCTACGCCGTTTCTCATCTTTCTTACCACTGCTGGAAGGTTGTGGACTCACAGTGACATTTTTCGGTATTGGACTAGGGTTATAAGACTGCTCATTTGCCCTTTGCTTTGCGGATGCTAACTCTTCGTTCAATTCTTTGACTATGTCGGGCACACTTCGTGACCTTGACTTGACAATGTGTGATTTCTCCTCAACCTCTGGTTTCTCAATAGGTACGGTGTACGGTTGATATTGAATGGGTACTTGAGGATATTCGTAGTAAAATGGTTGAGGGATGTATGCTGTTCCGTTTTGCATTTCGCCAGGCATCTGGTTATTGTAATATGGGTCTACAGTTGTATAAGTATTTGATATGTAATACGGATAGTTGGGCATGTACATATCCGTCTCTGGTATGTAATAACCATTAGACGGATAATGTTGAGGTGACGCATACATCATGGAAGGAGCTTGTACGGGCAGTTCCATATAATTCGGTATATAAGTCATTCCTTCCTGAGCACTATTCGGCATATAATTCTGTTGATAATTTTGATGATCACAGCTTGTAGATGATTCCCTTTGACTCTGCAATACTTGTGCTAGTTGCTCCATCTCATTTATTGTCTTCAATTCAACATTGTCAAAAGGACTCGAAGTGTCATTCTCAAAGTCTTTAAATGTTAAAGTATCTACGTTACGAGGGTATGGAACTTTCGTTACCTTAGAATTAAGCTTTAAATTCTGCAACGGGTCAGATATAGAATCATCTAGTAAACAAGTCTCAGGATAATTTGACTTAACTTGAATTGGTTGTAATATATTCATTTGTGAGTCAGTAGGGTAACTACACATGGGATAAGGTTCGGTATATTCGGCAGTATTGTCTGTGTTTGTAGCATTATCACAGGTTTTTTCAGTTTTGTCGTCGGGCGACAAAGCACTGATCTCGTCGGTGCTCGGGTACGATACCTCTGAGACACTCAGCTGCTTCAACCGCTCCTCTTCCTCGGCGGCCGCGAGGACGTCCAACTTCTTCTGTTTAGCTTCCTCCAGCAACTGAAGTCGATGTTTTCTCTCATTCTTCTTCGTCTCTTTCGCACTACGCAGCTCTTTGAGCTTACACAACACGTTCTTTTCGAATGTAACACAATATTTGGCAGTGTCGACGACATTCTGTGCGCGTAACGGCTCCTCGGTTACGCTATAAGGCAACTCTATCCGCGGAGGTCTTTTGTACTTCTCTGATATTTTAACGGGAACGCCGTCCATAAAATCCCCGAAATGTGACATATCAGGCTCTAAAGTTTAGATAGTGGTAATCAAACAATGTTAATACAAAGTTTCTTTCTCTTTGCACTTTTAAATAGTCTTCGTTCAACGTCATCACTCACTGAAATGTATTTTACTGATCACTGTCTGAAATAATTTGACTCAGAATATCCATTTTATCACTGTAAATATTCTACACTTTAATTATAAAAACTTTCTAAGTACAAAATAAAATATTTTGCCAATTCCCAGACACAGCAAACCTATAAAATAAACTTGTCATTTGGTGGTCATTTGTCAAAAGTCAAGTTTATCAAGTTTTTAAACGTCAAAACTGTTATCAATTGTCAAAAACGGCTATCGGGTTTGTTTCAGCTTTGGCGACGTAGACAGAGAAAAAACTGTCTACGTTTGGCGACTATGCGTGAGTTTTATAAGAATATCTCGAGAACGAGACAGCAGGAGACAAATACTGTAAAAGTAAATAAGACAGCGATATATTTTCATAGTATTTAACAAAATGAAGTAGTAAGAAAAAGAAGATTCAATTCCTATTTTGTGGCTTGTGAAAGTG
Source organism: Hemistola chrysoprasaria (assembly GCA_947063395.1). Taxonomy (NCBI): domain Eukaryota; kingdom Metazoa; phylum Arthropoda; class Insecta; order Lepidoptera; family Geometridae; genus Hemistola; species Hemistola chrysoprasaria. The sequence goes on from OX346725.1 coordinate 13,662,060, forward strand.
CTTCACCACAACTTTACCAATATACGTAGGGAGATTGGACATCGAACGAAGGAAGTTAACCAACTTGAGCTTTTGAATTTTGAACACAATCTGCAATCTTATTCTACAGCTTGATATTAAACTTTATGCAACACTACAATAAGAAAAAGAAGATTGAAAGCTTGATTTCAAGTGAATGTCAGTGTCATTAAATCTTTTTTTTTTTCGTTGTGCTGCCAAGGTTAATAAAAATGCAATAGTTATTTATCACGTGATTTTAAAATGAACTAGGTATTTTCCCATAAAAGGGATATGAAATTAAATAAAATGTAATTCTTCTACTAAGCTAAGTCACTGAAGATTTAAATTAAAAACTAATATTAATAACTGGCATAAAATGGAACACATTTTGATGTTGCAGAAATATACTATCAACTATCACGTGTACGTCTTAATTGACTGACACCAGATGTCATCAGTGTAGCACCAAAAAAGTCATGGCGGATCTATTAAACTAGATTTTTATAAGATTTGCCTAATTCGTGGGTAGATTTATTATAACCGGCGCTGAAATAATCATATAGCTCGTTTTTACGAAGTGTAGAGCCAGTGACACGTAATCAAAATCACAACCGCCGGAAAATTGAAACGAGCTGAAGTCGTCCCACAAATTTAACGTCTCGAATTTCTTTGAGTTCGAGTACATAGAAATAATAGTTTTTGGACGTCTTATTTATTAATTTTTACGCCTACCATGATGCAATAGTGGTTTTGTAGCGTTGTTTGTAACGGTTGAAATACAGGTATGTGTTACCTAGTTGTAAGGTATTTAGTGATGCCGGGTTTTTATCCTAAGTTCTAACCTCATCAGTAGGCGTAGGCGAGATGACCGAAGGGGCGCCGATGATGTACCACGGGAGCGGCGGTTACGGGAGTCCAGGGATGTACGTGGTGGGGGGGCAGGTGGAGCGATCGCCACGCCAGTATCCAATCGAGGTGAGACTTGGAATATGCATTAATATAAGTACACCTACTTAGATGTGAACCCATAAAGAGTACAGTTCGAAAAGATTGATCTGATTGTTGAAAGTCACTGTCTCGAATACAAAAACAGTGTATCATTGGTTGATGCTTGATAAATTTTTTTGCTGTCAATTATTTTTGCACTTAATTTTATTGCGAATTCTGTAATTCTTTTGAATGTTGTTCAGTGTGATGGGTAGATGCACCTCTTTATCTACTAACTACACCAATATTTGTCCTCATTATGAATGTGGTCATACATGGAAACTAGCTTTACCCCTCAATTTCACCCATGTAGTCCCATTTTGTTCCCGTGGGAATATCGGGATAAAAAGTAATGGTACCGGTGGTAGTAAGTAGGGGTTAAGTTATTCCAGGGTCTAATCTAATCTATTTACATACCAATTTCAGCATAATAAGTTTAGAAGTTTTGGCGTGAAAGAGTCATCAGATATAACCCATCATAATATACTATTATTTGTCTATGTTATTAGCGGCGCACAGATGGTGATATGCCCCCTATACAAGTCCATGTCGGCAACAAAAAAATGCCACAAGGATGTGTCAGCAACTAAGGCTTATGTGTATAACACAGTTTGTAGTGGTAGGCATCTTTTGCAGGGGGCCTCCTGGGGAAGTACCACACCTTTGCCAGTTATTCATCTGCCAAGCACTAATGTGCAAACATTACTGTGTTCCAGTCTGAAAGGCAATGTTACCACCAAAACTACTGGGCATGATGAGTGAACCAGGGATGTTGCGGATGCCGATTTTTTCACATCCGCGGATGTGAATGCGGATGCGGATTTCTGAAGGCTCACATCCACGGATGCGGATTTTTTTTTTTTTTTTTTTTATGATAGCGAGTGACAAGACAAGCAAATCAGATGCCTAATGGTAAGCATCATGATTGCCCATATCAGACACAGTGCCACCCAGTGTTTTAAAATTCAAAATTCTGCGCGGCACTGCACTGCGCCTGTCACCCTGAGATATGAGTTGTTGAATCTCATCATGCCCAGTAATTTCGCTGGTAACATTGCCCTTCATACCGGAACACAGTAATGTTTGAACATTACTGCTTGGCGGATGAATAACTGGCAAAGGTGTGGTACTTCCCCAGGCGGCCCCCTGCAAAAGAGGCCTACCACTACAATGCATCCGCATCTGCAAACGCGTCGGATCTCGTCACCAATTTTTTCGCTCCCGTTGGTCATTGTCAAGTGCGAACGGCACGCGTCATTCGCCGGTCCCGCCCAATTTCTTTCTTGTCGCAACTTGTATTACATCCGCATCCGCATGAAAATCCGCATTGATTATTGCAGATGCGGATGCAGATGTCCAAATCTATGCGGAAGCTCTGCATTTGCGGATGCGGATGCGAATAATCGCAACATCCCTGAAACAACTAATATCTCAGGGTGGCACTATGTCAGATATGGGCAATCATGATGCTTACCATCGGGCACCTGATTTGCTTATCTTGCCTGCTGTCTCTATCATAAAAAAACATTAAAGGAGAGTGCTTTTAATTTAGACCACATATGCATGTGGAGCATGTCACTGACTGGGCAGCTTAGTGTTTTTAGATTAGAGTCCGTAATAGCACCCCAACATGGATTCACGATCATAAGTCATATACAGAATGCATATAAATAAAGATTAATTGCCTCCCCGAGGTCCTGCAGATAATGGGAGGAGTGTCAGGGCAAGGCACGCCGCGTCGGTGGCAGTCGCGCCGCGACAAGAACTCGCCCAAGGCGAACAACTCCGCCTTTGGATATGAATCTGATGACTCAAGTCTGTCGAGTAATGCTTCTGGATCCAACAAGTCAGAGGAGAAAGGTAAGAAACGCTACATTGATATACTGACTATAATATGTGTTTACCACCATAGCCCAGCGGATTAGCAAGTTGAAGTGGCAATGGGCAGGGCATACAGCATGTAGAACTGATGGCAGATGGGGCTGCAAAGTTCTGGAATAGAGACCACAGACTGGCAAGCACAGTGTAGGACATCCACCCACAAGGTGGACAGACAATCCGATAAGGACGGCAGGAGCACGCTGGATGCAGGGTTCTTACAACCGGACTGGATGGAAATCTAGGGGGGAGGCCAATGTTCAGCATTGGACGTCCTGTGGCTGAGATGATGATGATGAATTTGTGTTTGAACTTTATACACCTATGCCAACAACCTGCTGACATAATCTGAGGCGATTCATGTCATAGGATGCAACCTGAAGCAGAAAACATGCAGAAAAAAATTGTGTATAACTAGACATTTTTTTTTTTTTATGATAGTGAGTAACAAGACGAGCAAATCAGGTGCCTGATGGTAAGCATCATGATTGCCCATATCAGACACAGTGCCCCCCAGTGTGTTAAAATTTAAAATTCTGCGCGGCACTGCACTGCGCCTGTCACCCTGAGATATGAGTTGGTGAATCTCATTATGCCCAGTAATTTCGCTGGAAACATTGCCCTTCATACCGGATCACAGTAATGTTTGCACATTACTGCTTGGCGGATGAATAACTGGCAAAGGTGTGGTACTTCCCCAGGCGGCCCCCTGCAAAAGAGGCCTACCACTACTAAAATTATATACATACATATAATTAAATTAAATTATATATAGACATACATTACATACTGTGTAATACAGACATTACTTTGCCCATCACTCAGCTTGACTCCATAACATACAATCACGCCTTTTTCCCGAAGGGGTAGGCAGATGTGTACCCAGGACTCAGTCCCATAGAAGATACACCCACATTTCGCCAGTATGTTATTAGTCCCATGTAATAAGGGGCGAGCTTATTGCCATCTACCGGGTACAGTTCCAGACTCTGGGCAGTTATTGAGATAATTCCTAATGGTAAAATCCAATATTTAACACTGTCTGACCTGGGGATCGAACCAGGGGCCTCATGATGGGCAGTGGAGATTGCGGTACTGCGCCACCTCGACAGTCGTATTCTTCTTCCTGCCCTCATTAGGTGGGGTCGGCACAGCACGCCCTATACCAGGCGTATTATTTCACATTATTTCTGCCAAAATAAAAATACATTAACCGACATACTGGTAGTTCACCAATTTCTGTGCCGATGTTAGTTGGTCCGCGCGATCTTAAAGGTTAAAACTTTTAATTTTTATGTCACATCAGGAATGCATGTATGGTAAACCTGCCGGGTTCACTGTGAGTCTGTGCTTTGTTTTCATAAGAACTACAGATTCTTGTGAAATTTCTTACCTGATAGTCTGCGGAAAAGGTGTGTAGGCTTATAATACTCCTACAAAACAAACATATTATATTCATAGAGTATGCAGACACTATTTCTCTCCACCTTACATATTTTCTTAGGTACTTTTTAAACACATTTATTTCATTATACCCTCATTTAAAAAATGTTGGTTGAATTTTACATTGCTCTTATAGTACGAGTAGTAACAACTTAAGAGTGTACATGGCCTTCTTGGAATTTAACACGATCCTATGAAAATTTTACCAAATCGATGTTTTGTATTCCCCTGTTTCCTCCGAATAAAATAAACCCATTCTATAAATTTTTATCCTGATATTTTTATAGTGAAGTAACTTATGTCCCTGTCATTTTAATTTCCTTTGGTATTTTCATAGTGAACTTCGAAAAATCGCAGTTGTACTCGCGTGATTGGACGTTCAATACAAAAAAATGTACGAGTTTATAAACAAAATAAAATGATAGGCATACTTTACTTCAACTTTAAAATATCTGGATATAAATATATCAAATAGGTTTACTGTATTCGAAGGAAACAGGGGAATACAAAACATCGATTTAGTAAATTTTCCATAGGATTATGTGAAACTGCTAAGAGGTCCTGTATCCTGTTAAGTAAACAAATAGAAGAACTTTATGTATTCTATGATATAATAGTTCTTATCACATCATTAATATACATAATATACAATATTATATAAACATGCCTCAAAGACCTAAATAAACATACTTTTTATATAGCCTCATAATAACATGCGAGAGTTATCAGTTCAATGTGTTAATTCATTATAGTCACATCTATCATATATCATATATTCATTATAGTATATATATATTTTGACAGCCTCGTTGGCTCAGATGGTAGTGACTCTGCTTTCTGTGCCGCAGCCCCCGTTCGTTCGATCCCCGGCCAGGTCAAACATTTGTGTGCATGAACATGTCTGTTTGATCTGTCCCTGTGTGTTATAAGCTTATATAAGTATGTATATCAGTCATCCGGTTACCATAGTACAGGCTTCTAGCCTAGTTTGGGACCAGATGACCGTGTGTGGAAGTTGTCCCATATTATTATTTATTATCTATCTTATTGCTACACTAGCTGTGCCCCGCGGTTTCACCCGCGTGGTCATCGTTCCCGTGGGAATATTGGATTAAAAAGTAACCTAAGTTGTATTCCAGGCTCTAAACCATCTATATATACCGACTTTCATCCCAATCGGTTTAGTACGAATTTTTAATCGCAGCTTTTTACGGTATTCGATAAATGATATCTTTCATGTTGTTTTCATTTTGTGAGGTCTCCGGGTTTGAAAAAAGTAATGGATTTTCCATGAGGAATTATATCAAAGACAGCCTGGAGTTTGGTACTGTGCCCGATAGTTGGCTCGCCCCCTTTTACATGGGACCATTATACAATAACTGGCGAAGTGTGGTGTACCTATTATGGGACTGAGTACTGGGTACATCTGCCTGCCCCTTTGGGATAAACGTGTGATGTTATGTTCTTTGCAATAATTCTTTTCGCAGTGCATGTAATATTGTAGTGTAGTAGTGTCGTTTACAGATTTGCGACTTTTATTTGCACCAAATAAAATTAGTAGCGCGCGCATAGCATCATCCTATCCTACTAATAAGCGAAGCGAATTATAAATGCGATAGTTAATAACAATAACATGGGACAACTTACACACACGGTCATCTGGTCCCAAACTAGGCTAGAAGCCTGTACTATGGTAACCAGATGTTTGATATGCATACTTATATAAGCTTATAACACCCAGACACAGATCAAACAGACATGTTCAACTAGGTGTAGTGGTAGGCCTCTTTTGCAGGAGGCCGCCTGGGGAAGTACCACACCTTTGCCAGTTATTCATCCGCCAAACGGTAATGTGCAATGTTACCAGAGAAATTACTGGGCATGACGAGTTTCAACAACTAATAACTCAGGGTGACAGGCGCAGTACAGTGCCGCGCAGAATTTTGAATTTTAAAACACTTTGTGGCTCTGTGTCTGATATGGGCAATCATGATGCTTACCATCAGGCACCTGATTTGCTCGTCTTGTCAATGTTTGACCTGGCCGGGGATCGAACCCGGGGCCTGCGGCACAGAAAGCAGAGTAACTACAATCTGAGCCAACGAGGCTGTGAGGATGGATGGATGTTTGTTACTCTTTCACGCTAAAACTACCGACCCGATTGAGCTGAAATTTGGTATGCAGATAGCTTAGATCCTGGAATACCACATAGGCTACTTTTTATCTGATATTCCCACGGGAACGAACACTACGCGGGTGAAACCGCGGGGCGCAGCTGGTAAATAGTATAAAAAAAACTTTCCACATCTGTCTGTCTGTACCTATATCCGCTGACTCCTTTTAAGCCAGTCAATGTTCATAGCTCTTGACAATGATTTTCCTATTTTGCACATATTTTTATTATACTGTGTTATTAATAACATATGGTTAAATAGCCTTGCCATTATAAACCATATTGTTCATAGTATAAGGTTCACAAAACGCGTGCGAAGAGTATTCTAAACATCCTATATTTGATAATGTAAATATAAAATAGTATCTAACAGACTTGGCCTTGGTTGTTCCGGAGATAAGTAAATGGATTGCTTGACAACACTTCAGATTTTAAAAATAAAATGATCTAACTGGGTTCTTCTGTATAGACAAAGATAGAGGACAGAATTCTCAAATGATTCGGATATTTTATTTCTTTATTTTTATGATATTTACAAGGCGGCAAATCAGGTGCCTTATGGTAAACATCATGATTGCCCATATCAGACACAGTGCCATCCAGTGTTTTAATTCTGCGGTCCCTGGGAGCCAGTGCGGCCCAGCACCTTCACGACGCGAGCGAGAACATCAGGCTTATCTATTTAACCTTTTTTTAACACGTATTTGATCCGTTTGTATAACGATCTAGGTATATCCGTACAGGTGAATGTTCGTCCAGGCAGGCGGGCAGGCCGGCGGGCGGGCAGGCGGGCGCGCACGGTGCGCGGGAGTGGCGCGCGCGCGGCGTGCGCAAGGACTCGCGCGCGCCGCGCCGCATCGCCCCCGACAGATACCTTAACGCTACCTATCCCTTTCAAGTTAAATACACACCCGATGATCTGCTTAACGGTGAGTGTTACGTTTATATTTTTTTTTAGTATAGTGAGTGACAAGACGAGCAAATCAGGTGCCTGATGGTAAGCATCATGATTGCCCATATCAGACACAGTGCCATCCCTGACCTGATATATAATACCATTTATGTACCTAATTTAAAGAAATATGTAAAAAAAAAAAGATTCATGATATTATACTAGTGTGAGCACAGCGGCTTTGCCTGCTCCATTAGCAATGATCTTTTGTAGTGGTAGGCCTCTTTGTAGGGGACCGCCTGTGGAAGTTCACCTTTGCCAGTTATTCTTCCGCCAAGCAGTAATGTGCCAACATTACTGTGTTCCGGTCTGAATAGGCAATGTTACCAGCGAAATTACTGGGCATGACGAGTTTTAACAACTAATATCTCAGGGTGACAGACGCAGTGCAGTGCCGCGCAGAATTTTTAAACACTGGGTGGCACTGTGTCTGATATGGGCAATCATGATGCTTACCATCAGGCACCTGTTTTACTCGTCTTGTCACACACACACACACACTGTCATAAAAAAAAAAATATTTCATATCATACATACAGTCACGCCTTGTTTCCGTTGCTATCTAAATTACGATCCTGACATACGACTTTTGCTTCTTACACTTTCACTGTTTTGTACTTGAATTAGTTCATGAAAAGTACGCACACGTCGACCACTACTACTTTACAATTCAAACTTGCCTCTGCTGTATCATGCCGTGTCGTCAATGAGGAACGAAAAGGAACTGGCTTTTAGGCAGTGTCACTGCATAAGCCTTCCTAAAGCGTCTATAGGTTGAATTGTCTGTGCGGAGAACGTAAGACGTAAAATCAGTGCGCACATGAGATACAGAAATGTAAACAACGCGAATCTAAAATTATCGTTTATCTATAACGACATTAGAGTTACTGTGAGACTTTTGTTTGACGCTTTTAGTTTTTAATATTAAAATTAGAAATCTTGTTTCCTGCACGTCTTAAATTAATTTAATAAGTTTTTATATTCGTGCTAGTGTAAGAACAGCAGCTTTGCCCGCTCGCAATTTGTAATATGGGAGTTTTATACCAAAACTTTGACGCCCTTTTTGGACCCCTTAGGAAGTAAATTTTTAAAAATCCATTCTTAGCACACGTTCAGACAACGAAAAGAACTTACATTCCAAGTTTCAAGTCTAGGATCAGCGGTTTGGGCTCTGTGTTACATGTCTGTCAGTGAGTAATTTAAGATTTTATAATATATAGGGATTACTAAAATTTTAACGTATTATTATTTTGTGAAAATAATACCATATCGTAGAATCCACAAATCTCATTTTGATGCCAAAACGAAACGCAAAGAGACCCATCGGTTATCTTATAATGGGTTGTTGTTGGTTAGTCAAAAAGTAAGTCAATGTAAAAAAAATGAGTCGTAGCTGTTATACTATGACGGTCTGTTGAGTATAGGAACCAAGTCATGTGGGGGGCAATCGTTAGGTCATGTCGGAGGCTGCCTAGGAATCTTGGCGACCTGAAACTCCGACATATCGTAGAGCTATAACAGGTTTAACACGTTCTGTCAAAATATAAGTATAAATGGATCGGATCAAAGCTTGACTTTGACCTCGAAAGCAGCTCCTCTTGGGCTACCCTACTACGATAGAAGATAACATAATATTATGTTTTGATTGAGTATAGTAATATCCTCAGATCATACAAACGAGAGATTTGGCTATTATGCAAAATTGTTCGTGTCCCGATGTTTCCACATTTCTCCCACCAAATACACTAACACAAAAACGAAAACAATGAGTACGGCGCACATGCTCATATTTCTCACGCACACTAAGAAACTTGCAGGCACACCAAACACCTTATTGATAGTACACACGCATAAAAGGGCGGCGCATCAACCCTGTAGCTACGGACTCTGCATAAACACACATATTATGCAACTATAGATAGAAAGTAGCTATCGATATAAGTAAAATCGAAACTTTTCAGTTATTATCTGCTCTATTCCTGAGGATACATTATTTACAGTGAAATAAAACATTATAAGTTTTTTTAAGTATTTTATTACTGGTCCGTAAAATGTAAATATTTGCCACCATAACGCCCGCCTTGTTTTTATGATCTGAGGTAGGTTATATCTAACATAATAATTATTAGGTTCAGCATACGACACACTGTCCCAGGAGATGTGGGACAAGTTCGTCAAGTCGCAGCAGACGGAGGTGACCTTCAGGAGGAAGATGAACCTTTGGCGGTATCTCTATATCACCATCAAGGTACAATACTCTTATATTTTATTATTACTAATGTAAACAAAGCTGCTTTGTCCGCTCGCATTCACGAAACATGTTTTATACCAAAACTTTGACGCTGTTTTTGGACCCCCTAGAATGTGAATTTTCAAAAATCCTTTCTTAGCACACGTCGAGACAACGAAAAGAACCTACAATCCATGTTTCAAGTCTCTAGGATCAGTGGTTTAGGCTCTGTGTTGCATGTCAGTCAGTGAGTCATTTAGGATTTTATAATATACCTATATAGTGATACCATCACTGTTTAGCTGTTTATCTTACTGGCCTATTTTAAAAACTTTCAGTGTGACCCACGCACCAAAAAATCGGTATTTGCGCATTTTTAGGTATTCATTTATTTCGGTGTTTCTCATGAACTAGTGTAGGGCAAGATTCTGGAATATTTTCACTATTTCCAGGTTTTTTTTTTATGATACTGATTGACAAGACGAGCAAATCAGGTGCCTGATGGTAAGCATCATGATTGTCCATATCGGACACAGTGCCAACAAATGTTTTAAAATTCAAAATTCTGCGCGGCACTGCACTGCGCCTGTCACGCTGAGATATGAGTTGTTTAATATCATCATATCCAGTAATTTCGCTGGGAACATTGCCCTTCAGACCGGAACACAGTAATGTTTGCACATTACCGGGTGTCCTATTGATTCGCATAATGTCTTTTGTCAGAAAAATTTTCCGCATACATCATTTGTCATAACCTCCTCTAGTCATAATATTGGAAATACATATTTTTTTGTAGTAATACTGATAAATTGTCCTAAAATTTAATTGCTATAATATTTTTGTGTATAATAGTTTTTATTCCTATTGTTAGTTGTCATAATGGTTGTTATGTATAATTTAATAGTTAATAATGGTGTATGTCCTAATTTTCATTGTTCATAATTGTTATTGTATATAATCGTTATTGTACGTATTTTTGCAAGTGAGGTATATTAGTGTTGTCCTGAAAATTGCTTATTAAGTATGTTTACAAATTCTACAAATTCAAATTTTATTCCAATCACTTTATCTAGAAGAGTATTTTTGGTACAGTGTAATGATATAGATTAGCGTTTCTGGTGTATATGTCGCAGTAAGATAGATGAAGTCGTAATATAGTTATGTATATCCCTAAGGATATGATTATATACCGTAACATAGTAACACTCTTGTATTGCATTTATGGGAAAGATCTCGCCGTAACTCACATACCCAATAATAACATTTTTTATCTACTCGATTTTTTTCATATGTAAATCCACTGATACTTAATTTGATGGCTCCTCTTTTTGTTGTAAATATTTTGCACTCATTTTCTATTGTAATTATAATTTCAAAATTCGTTTAAGGACTTTTTTCCAAATATTAACACTAAAATTTGACTTTGTGTTATTTTCATAATAATAATGAAACTACCTTCATTTTTATTCATAATCAGTAATAGCGCCTTACTATAATATTTTTTTATAGCAATGTGATATATCAACAGTTTGCTACATAGAAAAGATGTTTACTACGTTTATGAGTTAAGAACATTCAAAATTCTATTGGTTAGGTTAGGTTTAATTTATATTATGACAAAGTTAACATTCGAGCAATATATGATTATGGCACATAATTTTAGTGATATCAATAGTTAGGACATGTTAGGATTATGGCATAAATTAATATGGTTATCAATGGTTAGGACATAGAATATTATAGGTTTCAAATGTTAGGACAATTAAAACTATAACAAGTTATAATAGGAGTATTGACGTTATGACTGGTGATCATTAGCTATTACATATATTATGGCTTAAAATTTTATGAGTTGTAAAATTATGGCTAATAATAGTATGCGAATGAATAGGGAACCACATTACCGCTCGGCGGATGAATAACCGGCAAAGGTGGTACTTCCCCAGGCGGCCCCCTGCAAATTTAATGTTTATACCTTATACTCACTAAATATATTAGTTTTACAATGCAAAATGTAACTTGATACCTGAAAAATGAACAAAAATCAATTTTTTACCATATTTCCGTAAATTAAGTTCTATGAGGGTATTTGATTAATCATTTGAATTATGAATTACCTGACATGATACCATTAATGTACCTAATTTGAGGATATACCTATGTCCAAAAAAAAATTATTTGTGATATACTAGTTTGAGCACAGCGGCCCCCTGCAAAAGAGGCCTACCACTACGAAGCAGATATCTCTGTCAAACGAAGATCGGTGAATGTTTATTTATTTATTTATTTATTAACAACGTGCCTCTGGGCCGCATTACAGTTTCCCAATTCGCGAACCCAGGGCCAAACACTATATTAAGAACAATATCATATTATTATGTTGCAATGTTCCAGTCGATATTCCCCCGCTACGGGCTGTACGTGGTGGGGTCCACGATGTCCGGGTTCGGGCTGGAGTCGTCGGACATGGACCTGTGCCTGTTCGTGCGCGCCGGCGCCGGCGCCGCGCTCGACCCGCGCTCGCACGCGCTCGCACATCTCAACTACATCCTGCAGTACATACGGAGCTTCGACCCCGGTATCTACCTATACTCTACTATACTATACTATCATCCTCATCATCTCAGTTGTCTCGTTGTAATCGTTGTATTTTTGTAGTGGTAGGCCTCTTTTGCAGGAGGCCGCCTGGGGAAGTACCACACCTTTGCCAGTTATTCATCCGCCAAGCAGTAATGTCCAAACATTACTGTGTTCCAGTATGAAGGGCAATGTTACCAGCGAAATTACTGGGCATGATGAGATTCAACAACTCATATTTCAGGGTGATAGGCGCAGTGCAGTGCCGCGCAAAATTTTGAATTTTAAAATACTGGGTGGCACTGTGTCTGTTATGGGCAATCATGATGCTTACCATCAGGCCTCTGATGAGCTCGTCTTGTCACACACTATCATAAAAAAAAAAAAACCACTACTGAACGTAGGCCTCAGCCATAAAGGGGCGTTTAGCCTATACTCGACACGCTTGCGGGTTGTCGAGCGCAGGTCGATGGTTTATTTTAGAGGACGCTGCTGCCCGTCCTCTGTGTCTGTTGACCCTTAGCCGGCTCTCACGGCAACCACGGGGAGAGAGGGTGATCTATTCTAAAGCCGATTACTCCACGGCGGTACACTATACTATACAATCATTTGTTTATTCAGTCGCATAACCGATAGCCGTTGGGAAGATAGGTTCTCGAGTGGAGACCACGGACCGCCATGAGTGGCGTTCTATGGGGGAGGGCTTTGTTCAGCAGTGGACGTCTTCCGGCTGATCTGATGATAATGATGATGTATTTAATAACATAAGGATAGAAAGTTTACAGTTTAAGTACAAAAGCGCTAACCATCTTAATAACAAATAACTTAAATAAACTCTAATATTAACTGATATAGAGCGCATGGTATCATAATCGCATTGCATATTGCATCGTAATACTTTGTTGCATACCAAAACAACATAAAAAACAATTCAAAGATATCACTGTAACTATTTATAGATACCCCTGTCACATGGGACCAATAATAGCTTACAGGCGAAATGTGGGTGTACCTACTATGGGACTAATTCCTGGATACACCTCTGCCTACACCTTCGGGAAAAAGGCGTGATTGATTGTAAATATGTATATTATATTAATATATTATATGATTCGCTAAATATCTCCTTGTCAATAAATTATCTTACTTGTTCGTACGTGTATTATATTATACATACATACATTCACGCCTTTTTCCCGAAGGGGTAGGCAGAGGTATACCCAGGACTCAGTTCCACAGTAGATACACCCACATTTTGCCAGTATGTTATTAGTCCCATGTAATAGGGGGCGAGCCTATTGCCATCTACCGGGCACAGTTCCAGACTCCAGGCAGTTATTGAGATAATTCCTAATGGAAAAATCCAATATTTAACACTGCCTGACCTGGGGATCGAACCAGGGACCTCTTGATTGGCAGTCGAGCATACGCCCTCTACGCCACCGAGGCAGTCATATTATATTATAGCGTATTTATTTATGCATTTATATATTATTATTATGTATTGATCTATAAAATTATAGTACGTAGTATAGTTAGTACGTTGTATAGTTTTAGTTTATATTTAAACCACCGTCCTCTTTCCGAATGGTTGTCTGGAGGAGATCGCTCTGAGCGATAAGACCGCCAATTTTTGTTACTCACGTTTTAGTTTTTTCCAAGTTTCTTATTGTTAATTTTCTGTTTTGTGGTATCAATAAAAGTGTTATTTAATCACTAATCTATATTATATAATAAGATCATCTATTTATTCATTTTATTATTCTGTAATAAAATTTTGCTGCTTTCAGTTTATTAATTATTACAATTCATATTTTAAAATTGACATTTATCTATTTATATCATTTATCAATTTAAATTAATTTTATCCTATTTTTTTTGGCCTTAATTTTGGAATATGACATGTTTTTAATGTTCTTATGACGATTAATGTTTCGTATAGATTTTATTATCTGAAATAAATGAATTAATAATAATAATAATGTAGGTGCAGAGTTGATTCAAGCGAAGGTGCCCATACTGAAGTTCCGCGACGCTCGCAACGGACTGCACGTGGACCTCAACTGTAACAACGTGGTCGGCATCAGGAACACCAACCTGCTGCACTGCTTCTCTCGGAGTATGGTTATTTGTTTATCGTTGGACCTCTATGCCTTGGTGGTACCGCTACTTAAATAAAAATAATATGGGAGAACTTCCACACGCATTCATCTGGTCCCATACTAGGCTAGAAGCCTGTACTATGGTAACCGGACGACTGATATAGATATTTATATAAGCTTACAACACACACAGATCAAACAGACATGTTCATGCACACAAATGTTTGACCTGGCCGGGGATCGAACCCGGGGCCTACGGCACAGAAAGCAGAGTTTATAGTATATATGGCTGAAAATAAATTAATAGTCTTTATTTACTCATGTTTGTAGTAGCGAGCTGGTATACTATGGTGCTGCACTTATTGTTTTTAAGACTGCTTTTTTACAGTTCCGTACCTCAAAAGGAAACAAGAACCCTAATAGGATCACTTTGTTGTCTGTCTGTCTGTCCGTTTGTCAAGACCCTCTTTCTCGGGAACTAAGTTGAAACCATATCAATAGCTCAAGTTCACGGTCCCTTTCTGCTGTAAAAAAAAACAAACTTGTAGGTCTACACAATCAAAAGATACAGCCAATTAACCGCACATTTCCATACTTTGCACAAGTTGATCGAGTATCATTAAATTTGGTAAGAAGCAAGATCTTGTATCACAAGCAAAGGAAAAAATCCCAATACGATGTAATTTTTCAACATACTAACATGTTTACG
Source organism: Hemistola chrysoprasaria (assembly GCA_947063395.1). Lineage (NCBI taxonomy): Eukaryota > Metazoa > Arthropoda > Insecta > Lepidoptera > Geometridae > Hemistola > Hemistola chrysoprasaria. The sequence goes on from OX346725.1 coordinate 13,677,111, forward strand.
GTATCTAGATAAGGAACCTTACACTAAGCATTACCAAGGTATGCCTTAGCAGTTTTGAGGGTTCCGTACCTCAAAAGGAAAAAGGGAACCCTTATAGGATCACTTTGTTGTCAATCTGTCTGTCTGTGTCCGTCTATCAACATACTTTTTAATGGAAATGCGTGGAGGTATCAAGTTGAAATTGATATCAACTACTCAGATCTGCGGTCCCTTGTAGCTGTAAAAAATATATCTAAGTTAACACAATCGAAAGTTATGTCCGTTTTACTGCATATTTCCATACTTTGCGCAAGGAAGTACAAGATGGCGCAGTATGTTGTTGGTACATATACATACATTCGTTGCAGTGGACTGGCGCGTGCGGCCGCTCGTGTCGCTCACCAAGCTGTGGGCGCGCGCGCACAACATCAACGACGCGAGACAGAGGACGCTGTCGTCCTACTCCCTCACTCTCATGGTCATACACTTCCTGCAGTGTACGTATATATACTAAATACAAAAAACTTTATTTACCAAAAATAAGGCAAATGACAAAATACAAAGTTTTTAACGGACTCCACACTAGGGCTGGCCCGTATCGCGGAGGTCCTTACAGGGTTACCGAAAAAGGTTACATAAGAACTAATATTAGATATATTACAGTTATTTATATTTAATCCTTTAAGCAATAAATGTAATATTTTTACAGATTTAACGTGTGTTCGATAGCTAGACATACGGTCTGGGTGTTTGTGGTGTGTGAGGGTGTATGTGTATGTTTGTCTGTCTGTGTCGATGCGTGTGTCATTTTTGAACGATAACGATGACTCAGTAGCATCGTAGTCCAACGTAAGGAGCCATCTTCTTTTTTCTTTGATATTGCACCACTTATAATAAACTAAGACGTTGTTGGCGAAACTGTCGCAAACTTACAATGTTTACACATTACTGTAAACATTACTGTGTTCCAGTCTGAAGGGCAATGTTACCAACGAAATTACTGGGCCTGGCGAGTTACATCAATTAATATCTTGGGTCACCCCGAGATATTAGTTGACAAGCGCAGTGCAGTGCCGCGCAGAATTTTGAATATTAAAACAATGGGTGGCACTGTGTCTGATATGGGCAAACATGATGCTTACCAACAAGGACCTGATTTGCTCGTCTTATTACTCACTATCATAAAAAAAATATCTGAAATTCCTCTACCTAAGCTACCAATTTTTGCACACGTTTCCTATTTTTTATTTACGTTATTGTCTATATTGTGGTATCAATAAGAAGTTATTTGATCTCATATCTTTCGCTAATATAAAACTGTATATAATAAAATTTTTTGAAAAAAGTGATTTGCCACATAATATTACTTCCTAGAAATGTATTATTAATGACTCTATCAGATGGTGTAATAATACAGGTTTTTTTGGTAATATTTATAACCCGGTGCGGGTAATATTTTTTTCAAAAATTAAACGTCGCAGTTTCAGTTATTATCTAAATAAGTCACATGAGTCCTTCCAGGGTTTCTTGAAATGTGCCCTAGTTCCAAAGATGGCCCTGAAAGCCTTATTTTTAAATGAATGGTGTATAATGCAGGTGGCACCCAGCCGGCCATCCTCCCGCGCGCCGCGGAGGCAGGCTGGGGACACACTCGGCGCGAACACAACCGCACCACGCTCGCCGAGCTCTTCATACAGATGCTCGGATACTACGCCGAGTTCCCGTGAGTTATACAATCTAATTTGCTGTCGGCACTATGTTTTGATATTCTCAGTCATTCTAGTATTTAATTCCAATTTTGTAAAGTTCGCTCCAGGTTCAATTTTATAAAGTCCAGTATATAGTCCAGTTATAAAGTTCGCTCCAGGATATTCAGGATATCCAGGATGCCCCTTGAGGCGCTCGTTGGGATTCTGCACCGCAAGCAACTAAATGCTACAACTTGTTTAAGATATGACTGCCTCGGTGGCGTAGAGGGCGCATGCTCGACTGCCAATCAAGAGGTCCCAGGTTCGATCCCCAGGTCAGGCAAAGTGATAAATATTGGATTTTTTTATTAGGAATTATCTCAATAACTACCTGGAGTCTGGAACTGTGCCCGTTAGATGGCAATAGGCTCGCCCCCTATTACATGAGACCGATAACATACTGGCGAAATGTGGGTGTATCTACTATGGGACTGAGTCCTGGGTACACCTCTCCCTCCCCCTTCGGGAATAAGGCGTGAAGGTATGTAATGTTATGTTTAAGATGTAATAGTGAGGAGTGTAGAGTAGATAAGTGTTGTTGGTGACGCCAGGTACTCGCGGCTGGCGGTGTCGGTGCGCGCGGGCGCGCGCGTGGCGGTGGCGGAGTGTCGCGCGACGCGCGCGCACAAGAACGATCCGCATCAGTGGAAGCTGCTCTGTGTCGAGGGTGAGCTTACTCTACCATCATATCTACACTACTACAGACCCTCCCCGCGCGCGTGGCGGTGGCGGAGTGTCGCGCGACGCGCGCGCACAAGAACGATCCGCATCAGTGGAAGCTGCTCTGTGTCGAGGGTGAGCTTACTCTACCATCATATCTACACTACTACAGACCCTCCCCGCGCGCGTGGCGGTGGCGGAGTGTCGCGCGACGCGCGCGCACAAGAACGATCCGCATCAGTGGAAGCTGCTCTGTGTCGAGGGTGAGCTTACTCTACCATCATATCTACACTACTACAGACCCTCCCCGCGCGCGTGGCGGTGGCGGAGTGTCGCGCGACGCGCGCGCACAAGAACGATCCGCATCAGTGGAAGCTGCTCTGTGTCGAGGGTGACGCCAGGATAGATTATATCCATCTTGCGGTGTGAAAACTATTGATGGTAGATTAATGTACTAGGGGTTTGTAGTATTTACCTATATCTACAAAATAGTCTACGGACATTATATCCATCTATTTTGGTTTAGTCACAATAATTGAAAATCATTATATGCATGCGCTGTGAAAAGTATTGGTGGTAGAATAAAGTAATGTACTAGGGGTTTTTAGTACTTATCAATATCTTCAAAATAGCTCACGATAAATTTATACATGTGTTAAGGTTTGGTCATTGTAACAGAAATAGTCACTCATTTGCGTGCGCTGCGTAAACCATTAGGGTTATATCTATTAAAATACAATGTATCACGAATTTACTCCTGTTAAACGTCCACTATACCTTATACTTCTGCTACCCGTGCGAAGCCGGGGCGGGTCGCTTGTACGTAATAAAGTTGCTTTTCTACTAAGCTACACAGATTCATTGATTGAAGGACATAATACCTTCCTTAGCTATTACAACTTAGTAAAAACACACTACATTTGTTACTATTTTTTATTTCAGAGCCGTTCGACCTCACAAACACGGCACGTTCAGTGTACGATCCGGAGACGTTCGAGAGGATAGTGGAAACGTTCCGTACGTCTCACGCGCGGCTGTCCACCGGCCTACGTCTCGCGGACGCATGGCCCGCTCGGTGAACCGCAGCCTTAACGATACCAAGTGTTCTTATGGACTTGTCGTTAATAAGTGTTCTTACGCGTCACTAACTCTTGTCAATGAATTCTATTGAACTTACGCGCGGTATTTTTGATCGTGCAAGTGTATTGATCGTCGCTCAAGTGATCGTCGTTCAAGTGTTTTCGCGTGATCTTTCAAGTGTAATATTTCAAGTGTCGTTCGAGGGTAATGTTTCACGTTATTACATGTAAATGTCGTCCGTTGAAGTGTACTTACAAGATCCTCGTATTATTCGTTCATGTTTGTGCATTGAAGTGCTCTTATAGATTACTTGCGAACGAATGCTTTAATATGCAGTGACTTGGCACAGTGGGTAATGTTTGTGGTTTGGCACTTGATTTTGATCGCAGCGATATCAAACGAAGGCTTAAAGTACATGCGACTGAATTACAAGCCGTTAGATTCGGCGACGTCCAATTATATATTAACATGAGATATATATCATATTATGTATATAACTGGCTCCCAAGGTCACTGACCTCAGATATATTTATTTATTCAGAGATATATTTATAGTTAGATCAAATGTCACTATGAAAATTATATGTTTACATTGCATAGTGTCATATTGTCTAGTTTGTTATTTATTAGGTATGTATTGTATAATAATTATTATGTTCAGTTTTCAAATGTGTTGACACCATTTTTTATTTGGGGTGCATAAATACGTATATTTTTTTAATGTTTTTATTTACTATGAAATTCACTGCCACTTCAATTTTCTTTTGGTTCCACTTTTGAGCTAATTTAAATGAAAATTCTGAGTTATGTTATGAATTTTTTTGGATATGTTTGAAAACTGATCAGGTACACACGTTTTAGACATATGTCTCTTCTCAGTGAATTGTATTGGGAATGTATTTACGTCGGCAAAAATAGTTTGGTGCTTGTGGCCTATGTCAAATATACAAAAATAGTGTTGGATTTGACAATAAATATTCTTATTTGACATGTGTCACAAATATCTAGCTATATTTTTACGAGCTACCGTCAATAATTAAAATTAAGTACTTTACAAATACAAGCTGCTAAGATACATATATTTATTACAACAAATCGACGCGATCTTACTAAATAAAACAAAGTATTCAACCAAAAATAAACCAAATACTCCACTAATTTATTAAATAAACACTTTGTTTTAAAGAGTAAGATCGGATCGGGATTTATTAATTGTTGGTAGTAAAGAAAGCTGCTCTCAGCTAGTACAAGACTGAATCTATTGCGAATCAACGAATAAACAGATATTAGAATATATCTATGGACAATACTACATATAGTTTTGGACGTAATAACTGTTTTAATGTAATCATAATTCGTATGAGCAAAGGTTCGCTCCCACTGCACTTGTGGATCACGCGTCGTCCCAAGATAAGGTTCGCTCCCACTGCACTTGTGGACCACGCGTCGTCCTAGGGCAAGGTTCGCTCTCACTGACTTGTGAACCACGCGTCGTCCCAGGGTAAGGTTCGCTCCTTCTGCATTTGTCCACCACGCGTCGCCCCAGGGCAAGGTTCGCTCCCACTGCACTTGTGGACCACGCGTCCTCCCAGGGCAAGGTTCGCTCCCACTGACTTGTGAACCACGCGTCGTCCCAGGGTAAGGTTCGCTCCCTCTGCACTTGTGGACCACGCGTCGTCCCAGGGCAAGGTTCGCTCCCACTGCACTTGTGGACCACGCGTCGTCCAAGGGCAAGGTTCGCTCCCACTGACTTGTGAACCACGCGTCGTCCCAGGGTAAGGTTCGCTCCCTCTGCATTTGTCCACCACGCGTCGCCCCAGGGCAAGGTTCGCTCCCACTGCACTTGTGGACCACGCGTCGTCCCAGGGCAAGGTTCGCTCCCACTGACTTATGAACCACGCGTCGTCCCAGGGTAAGGTTCGCTCCCTCTGCATTTGTCCACCACGCGTCGCCCCAGGGCAAGGTTCGCTCCCACTGCACTTGTGGACCACGCGTCGTCCCAGGGCAAGGTTCGCTCCCACTGACTTGTGAACCACGCGTCGTCCCAGGGTAAGGTTCGCTCCCTCTGCATTTGTCCACCACGCGTCGCCTCAGGTCAAGGTTCGCTCCCACTGCACTTGTGGACCACGCGTCGTCCCAGGGCAAGGTTCGCTCCCACTGACTTGTGAACCACGCGTCGTCCCAGGGTAAGGTTCGCTCCCTCTGCATTTGTCCACCACGCGTCGCCCCAGGGCAAGGTTCGCTCCCACTGCACTTGTGGACCACGCGTCGTCCCAGGGCAAGGTTCGCTCCCACTGACTTATGAACCACGCGTCGTCCCAGGGTAAGGTTCGCTCCCTCTGCATTTGTCCACCACGCGTCGCCCCAGGGCAAGGTTCGCGCCCACTGCACTTGTGGACCACGCGTCGTCCCAGGGCAAGGTTCGCTCCCACTGCATCGTGGACCACGCATCCTCACAAGCGTCCTATTTAGTTTTTATTATATTTATTATTAATTTGTAAGTTATTTAATGTAAATAGTAAGAAATAAAAAAAAATTACATAAATATTTCGTTTTAGGTTCGTGTTCGTTTTTGTAAATAGTATTTTTGTGAGTAAAGAGTAAATGACAAAAAAATATATATATTATTGAGTATGCTTGGCGGCATGGGGAGAGCCAGGTGAAAAAAAAACATGGGGCAAAAATATACTAAGAGACGGTAAATCCCATGTGATAAAAATATTGTAGCTATAATATTATTATATCAGGCGTTACAAAAAGGTGGAGTAATACTTATCTGTCAAAATGAACAACTTGTGAAAAAATCTTGCTTTTTTTTTGCAAATTGTTCAAATGTATATATTTATTACACCTTTTTGCACCCCCAAGTTTAATTTATTGTAGTATTATATCGTTGCTAGATATTATTGGCTAGTTTAAAAGAGATAAATGGTGCTAAATTAAATGTTTTTGTTCGGATAATGCAAAATTTTCTGCTCAACTTAAAGTACATTATTATATCAATAAAAAGATTTATCTAATGTACATATTTAGTTACAAGAGGTGACTAAAGCTGCGTTGCACATAATTTAACAATAACTTAGGCTTGACCGGCTTCAATTCTCTGGTTACACTAATCTATCCCGATTTCAACGTTGTTGAAATTAAAGGGTCACATTTTACGGAATAATTCTTCTAGAGATTTTGGATATTTCGAAGTTGCAAGCGCCATGTTCACGGGAGAACTGACAGGCATCGTCGAGTTTAATTTTATTTGCAGATAAATCTATCTACCCTCTTCATCCCGTAAAAAGTAATCCTTTTGTTAAAATGACGTCATAAATACTATTAATATTAACGTGGAACGTGTTCATCATCGTCTCCTCGAACCGTTGAAGTCCACCGCTCGACATAGCCCTCTCCTAACACGTCATTTTGATTTAAAATCAGATATATTTGACAGTCGGCTAAGCATTCGTTATTTTTTTAAGTTTTTGCAACTCTCAAAAAGTAAAATTTTAAGTACTTCTGTTACTACTAGTACAAGATATATAAGTATTCTCAGGCGCTTCCAAATGACGGTGCTAGCTATTTATTTGCATATAACATAATATATATACAAGTTTTTTCCAAAGTAATACATGTGGAGCATCTTTCCTAACAAAATGTATCTGCGGTTCGAAAAATTTTTATGGGAAGTTGAATAATACCTTTACGTCTATAAATATTGATAATATCTTTTTACTAAGGGTATCAATTTACGAATCGTAATCGTATTATCAATGTTTTTGCAAACACTTGCCAATGAACTATGCTATACTGTTTTTGTGTAATATTTTGCGGCTTCAAAACGTATTTTTGCAATAGTACTTGTGCTGAATATGGAAAGGACATGCACATTCACTTTCCTCGAGAATTATATTATTATAAAAAATATGTAAGTCATATTTTTCATATTTTCAGCAAGTACAAGCATCTCTGCTCATAACAATGTTAGGTGTTGCCTTTTGTAAGGCTATTTTTTTTTAATATTCGAGAACGTGTCAAATTGCCTTAAAAAGCAATAAATTATTGTAAGAATATACCTAAGCCTAGATTTAATATCCAGCGTTATATGAATCAACTATGCATATCCTTATTATACAAAATACTTAATGTATAATTCATGCTTTCAATACATATTAAAATTACTAATATTAAATATCTGCCAACTATTATTAAATTAATATTAAACTGTTTATTATAATAATATTTGACTGACTAATATAGTTTGTTGATGCATGTAAAAGTCTAAAATCACAACTTTATAATATCTAATTACTTCCGTTTTATATTGCGCCAATGAAATTTTATTTTACAGCTTTTTCGTTTACCGTTTACGCCATGAATTTTAAAGCAGTCTCTTATGCTTTATGCGAGGTTTAAAGCATATGTTTGAAAGTATCCGAGTGTGTCCGTAATTACTTGATAATTTAGCTTAAAAATGATGCTAGTTGTTTCCTAGTCGATCCAGAGTAAACGTATTTATAGAAATAATGGATGGTATGGTCCGGCATCATTCCGATATGTTACACACGATGCCACGAGTTTTGTTAAGTTTTCTATAATCGCTAGCTATTTAGTTGTAGTCACCTGGTTATGTTTGTCCTTAATAATATATTATTTATTATTGTTTGAAATCGTCTCGGTTTTGTCCCCGCCCACATGCAGCCTAAGAAGCAGACAATAAGGAAGTGTAAACATAACACTCCGCATTTTATATACCATATATATCTATGTATAAGTTTTGTAAACATTTTACATTAGTGGTGCGGCCGCGCCGGATTATAGATAATATTAATGTATAATTTTAAAGAAGGAGTTGTGTAAGAAAACTGATTAGAATAATGTGATATTATAAATAAAAGTGTCCCAAAAATCTGTTTAATTTTTGAAAAAGTTACAAAAAAGCTGAAGCCGACACACAAAAAAAATTAATTAAAAAAATACAAAAAAAAATCAAAAGTAAAAAAAATATATAAAAAAAACAAAAAAGCTTCGAAAATGTTTGAAAAAATCATTTTTACGTTGACTTCTGCGGAAGTTAGATTTGTGTTGAATTTGTGTTGGGCGACCATCTGCCTCTCTGTAGACCTGGAAATAACGCTTTTCATACAAAATTGACCAAAAGTTTGAGAAATATAAAGGTCTACACAAAAATTTACGTCTTGCCGGCTTACTGTGGAGGGCACAAACCTGAGTCACTTTGAATTAAAGCCATTTCTAATAAGCTGGGGTTTGTTTTGTGAAACATTATATAATACATAGTGCCTTTAATGTAGCATTGTCAACAGTTTTAATATCTGCTAAATATGTTTTTAATTTAAAAAAAATCCTATTAGAAAGTATTTATTGAAGTCAGTAATATTGTGCCTTCCTAAATAAAAATTGTATTACTTAAAATTATGTTACACGGCACTATTTCTTCAAAATTATTGTCATATTGTATTTTTAATATATGCAGTGATATACTAAAGTTCAATAGATTATAAAATCGTATTTAAAATAGCCGGAGTAAAATAACCAGTACAAAGTAATTTATTAAATCGAGCTATTGCTTAGTACGATTTTGTAATACTCCTCATGATATTAGCACTACTAACAACTTTAGTCTAACTTTAGTATATTACTCGTAAAATATTTCATTTGCAACGGACCTATATTATATTCTTCGAAATTAATTAAGAATAATATATATCATATCTCGTCTTGGCCAAAATATTATGTCCTTTTAGCGATCGGCAGTTTATATTATATTTTGCTATTTATTGAAAACTTGAAAAACCTAAAAATCCAAACCTGATGTGTAAAAATTAAAGAAAATCTAAAATATTGGCAGATTTTCTTAGAAATATGTAAACATCAGTTTTATCGCCGATGCTTTTGCGCTTGTTATCAATAACTCTTTTATGCTATTAGAGTACCTTATACTTACAGAAGAAAGCGTACGGGTATTAATTTTACCTTGTATAATGATAGTGGAAGTACATGTAATTAAATTTAATCTTGTTCAAATAAATAAAATGCAAAAATCGCCAAATAAATTTTATTTTGCTTTGAAAACAATATCCGATTAGCGATTTATTGGAGCGCTTTCAGACATGAGAATTATGCGTTCAAATCATAATTACCTTTGTATTTCATATTTTAATGTACGTCGTAATAAATAATAAAAATCCACTGTCATCTAACTGCCCCTACAAAACTAACATAATAATTGTAAGTAGTTATAATGTACTGTAAATACTTTATTCCGCTAAATGTTTGTTGTTTTATACAAATATTTTTGTCACTTTTGGACAAGTTGTTGTTTTATGTTGCATTTTATTTTATTGAACACGAGCGAATTTTGTCTTCATCGTTGTACAAAGATATATTATTATTGTAAAGAAAATATTCTGTAATAGTTAAATATATACAAACTGCCAAAATACAGTGTTTTATTTTCTATTATACTACACCTACAGAGAAGGGACGATCCTAAGTAAACCAAAAGAAACAAATAAATGTCCCTTGAGAGCTACTTTTTTTGCCAAACCACAGGGGTTTGGCAAAAAAAGTAGCGTCACTGTTGAGAAGGGTTCGGGGAAGTAGCAATATCATCTGCAAACATTGGCTGATGATCCGCATGGACCTCAAGGGAGACAACTTCGTGCGGACAATGGTGGAAGTGGATAATGAAGATTATTCCCCTGGCTGCCGTCCGTGCGGTGTGCCCCGCAGGTACCTACATGATTTATTAAATTATATTATAGGTATTTAGTAATTAATGTAGTTTATAGTATTTGCTAACCATAGTCTATAAGATACAACTTATACTAACCCATGGATCATTGTTATCTTTAAATAATGAATTTGAAATAATATTACACGGTTGGTTTGATCCGTGTAATACTATTACTATGACCGAGACAGTCTCTAGTGAACGAAAAGTCAAATTTTCCGATAATGCTATGCCCCGGTTATCTACCTATAATTACCGTGGCCATGCATAATATTTTTCGTTCTGAGCATTGTGGGCGAATCTCCAAAGCCGGCTACCACACACCTGCCGCAGGGGCAATTTAACGGGGCGCAACCGGAACATTCCCATCGTAACATTATTATAAATCATTATTATTTGTTAAAACATTTGAAATCAGAGCATATTTTCAACATTTAATGACGCTATTCGGAATGAGCCCATATTATACAAAACCCCGAAAGCTTTCAACGCGAACTATCTAATCGCTTCGATTGCCTGGAGGATATTGATGCGTCTGTGGACGAATTAATAACAGGCTTGTAGAAACTGTCCAAACGGTGGGCTCAAGTTCTAAAAACCCGGCCGTAAAAAAAAATTATCCGATCACACCCTAATGTAGGCCATACACGCTACGGTCTACCGGAGAGGTAATCTGTGCAGGTATGCCTGCGCAGGTAGATCGGAATGTGTGTGGGAATAGACCTGTGCAGGTTTTTGAACCTGCGCAGGCGACCGGCGCAAGATCGAAAATCGATTCTTTCGAGTGACACCGTACGGTGTACCTGTGCGTGTGTGCGTGTACTCCGGTCGCCTGCGCAGGTCGCGTCAGTTGTTTTCTAGTGTTTCTTTCGGACGGTTGTCTCATCGCTCGCATCGTATTGCCAGAAAATGGCGCCACCAGATTCAACTAAAAAACTCGTCCATTCGAAGATAGTTTTTAAAATCTTCTGGTTCAAATTTCAATTCATTTAATAAATTAACATGACTATATGTTTTCCTTTTCAATAACCAATGCTTACACCACATTCTTCGCTTGTTTTTCGTATAATTTTTCTTCAAAATTAAAGCAAGACCTAGCAACGCCAGCGTGTCATCGTCCATATTCGATGCCATCGCAAAGAGAACTGAAGACCGCTCCGATACACCGGAACGTCCCCATACACGCTACCATTGTTCGGTTGACCTGCGCAGGCATACCTGCACAGATTATCTCTCCGGTAGACCGTAGCGTGTATGCCCTCCTTTAACCTCATGGCTGAGCGACGCTCGTTACTCGTTACGACTGCAGTCTCCCGATGATGCTGTCATATAGGCAGCTCAATAGACGAAGCCAAGCCACTTGAAAAAATATCGATATTTTGATATATCGATTATTTTCCCAAGCCTAGTGCCTAGTTCAGTGGCTTCTCTTTAGGGCTTAGGCGTAGACAGAGAAACCAATAGACCAAATCACATTTCCATCTCTTTCACTTGACAGCGAAACAAAGTTAAACAAAACGAATATGCGTGATAAAGACGCATACAGACATTTTTTGTTCCTTTCGTTGTAACCACTTGACTCCAAGCTTTTTCGACAGCTTGGTGTCAAACATTGCAATAAACTGGAGTTTTTCATGTTAAAACTAAAATAATTCATATCTTGTATAGTGCGACACAAAAGAGTAGAAATTAATTATTTTGGAACTACAAAAAACGTTATGATGGCAACATCCCATTACTGTCAGGCAACTGTCAAGTTTGTGACAAAACTATTAAATTATTATTGTTCTCGGTTTCTATTGTTTTCGAATATAATTTCGAACAGGATACATACAATTTTTTGTGATTTAGTGGAAAATGAACAGAACAATCCGTGGCGGTGTTCGCCAAATAATTTTCAAGGTGTATATGCAAGGCTTACAGGAGTTTCAACTCGGAAAATTACTTTCTCCTTTGGATGATGTTTACAAGAGAACAGCGGAAATTATAGGTATGTCTTAGCAATAATACTAATAAATCATTATTATTGCACTCAATTGCGAGATTAAAACCATTTAATACTCCTTACTTTTACCTAAAAATAGATAGCTTGAATTCCTTTGAAGTTATATAAATTTTTCAAAACAGTGTCAATTTATAGTAGGATTTGCAGTTTTTGATACTTTTAGCACGTATTTACTTATTACGTATAAAAGATACGTTTACTAGTACGTATGTGATTCGAGTGATTAAAATGTTTATATTACTACACCCATTACGTATACACCCATGTAGCTCTATGAAATTTAAGAGAGAGGAAATATAATAAAATAAAAGTGTACTTAATAATTATTTATTATTTATTTTATAATAAAGGCAACTGCATTTTAAAAGTGAAAAATACTTTAAGACGAGTAAATAAATAAAAAAAGTTTTTCAAACATTATCCTATGTTATTGTGTATCTAATTTGTAAATACTATAATATGTATATTATAATAATGTTTTTTACGTTTTAGGTGTGTCAGAATCATTCTGATAGAACAATCGCTACAGAGGGAGTAAAAAAACAACGGAAACTTCGGAACTCCTCCAAAACACAGAAAAGGCCGGCCAAAAAAAGCGTTACTAATACGATTTTGTAAAGTGCACCATTCGCCAAAAACTTTCATTATTCTATGCTGTGAATCTGTGAAGAAGGAGATCCCTACATTCTCTAAATTATGGAGTATATTATTACGAGACGATATTTATTACGATGGAAGTAGAGAGCGTTTACAAAACATTTTATAAGATATTGGGATAAATCTCCTAATAATGTCTTGTTTTTGATACAATTTAGTTTTTTTTAAACGTTTTATTTCAGTATACAGTTAAATAAATTGTCAATATTACATAAAATAGAAGATATAAAGTCATAGCACAATACCGGTGACACATAGCTCGCGCGCGAACCATACATAATGTACTTGTATTTTCTATTAACACCGTTAATAGTAACAAAAAAACGTTATTTCAAAATTCTTTGTTGAAATAAAAAATACAGTTATGGAAAAATTTCTTTGATTTTTTAATTATTAGTAGTATAAATTTGGGAAAACTGGCTTTTATTAAATAAAGACTAAACAACACAGCTACCTTCTTACAATCTACCTTAACTAAAAACACTATGCTATAGAACACTTCGAAAATCCATTGGCCGACATGTGAGCCTATTGGAAATCCAAGTGCTCTAAAACCACTAAGGTAATAAAACATAACATCACGTCTTTTTCTCATGTAATAGGGGGTGATACTATTGCCATCAACCAGGCACAAATCCAAACAGAAAATTCATAATGGAAAAATCCAATTATGTGAAATATGTATGTAATCAAATTTATTATTATATAAAAACTAAATCGAACCCAGCAGTAGCGCTTGCGCTCACTATTGAGGCAGAATCAAGTTTACCAATCCTTATCCTAATCCTAACTTTTGTGAAATAGGATTCCAAGATCGATTTGTTATTTATTATTGACTAAAATTTCTAGGTGAACGAGTTATATAGTTCCTTTTTTTCTCTATCTTCCATTAGAGAGGTAATAATATAGAAAATAAATATAAATCGCAAAGTATCAAAATCGTTTATAAGTAACTTAAAGTATTGCCATACAAAGGACAAGTGGCGCCCTCAATTAATTTCTACTCTTTTGTGTCGCACTATATCATTATAATGCCCATAACGCGTAGGAAAGTTTGTTATTGATGTGACAATGGTGCAGTGTTGCGTTTTAGGTTGTCGGAATAGAACAGAACAAGGATTATGTGATGTTACATTTCACAGGTGAGCCTACTTGCGAATTTATGAATAATTTGTATAAAATCGATATCAAACAGTATTTGCATTGCTAAAATAATTTATTAGGGACCTAAACTTCTATAAAAATAACAAAATAGGATAATATTTTAACCAAAATATAACCTCATAATTATAAAGGGCTGCCATACTTAACACTTATTTTACCCAATCTTTTGGAACGTTTTCCGGGGAAGTCATATAAAGTGAATAAAAGAAGGAGAACATTAAAGAAGAAAAGGTAGTTAGTTATCCTCTTGTATAGGAATGAAAGTATTGGAAATTGATTGAAAATAATTAATAGGAATTAAAAAGTAATTTGATTATTTATTATTCAATATTTCAAGCTTAATTGAACATAATTATACTAATTAATTCTAATATATATTTAAAAATAAAATATGAGAGTCCATCACGTCTCCTCGAGGTTCCATGGTACCCAAAAGACAGGCAGCGTTCCCACGCTGAATAGCAACACTCAGTCGCTGTCTAAGGAAGCTGCCCGCTCTGCGGTCACCAGTCACCACAAGCCTCGACAAGACGCGCTGACAGTACTTATACAAAGTTTTTAGCTTCGGACCCCCAGGGACCCATCATCTAGAATAATTAATTGAAACTGTATATGTATTTTATTACAGTGTCGGGTCGATGTCGATGCCGTGTCGGGAGTCGAGTCATATCCGAAACGCCAGCGTCTCCTGACGCTGTTTGAAGGAAGGAGTTGTGTCCGCAACGCAAGCGCTCCTGTGATGCTTGATGGAGTTGGTTAGATTCGTATCGCGCCGATCTGCCGAGGAAGGCTGTCCCTGGCAAGCGGCGCGTACGGTCACAACCAAAACCATCTCGTGTTCGGATATACCTCTATAATGTACTTAGTGCTATTGGTGTCGATATATAATGTATACCACGCATCGTTAGTGTTAAGACATTGTGAAGATTGTTATATTATCCTTTGGTTTAAAAGAATGAAGTCCTGCAATTTTCTTGTGCGTTCTTCTTACCTCTTCTTGTGCGTTCCGAACGCACGGTAATATGAACGACTTAAGAGTGTACGAGCCTTGTCAAGATTACCCACCGACGCCCACAACATTTAGAAGATCGAGGATAGTAGCTCCTGATTCTTAAAGTTATCCACCACCTGTACCAAGTCCCAATAAAGTTAATTTTTACATAATATTATTGTAAACATTATAAATGTAAATATTATTGTAATAAGCATCGTGCGTTTATTTACAAATTCAATCAGTGCTAAAAAGTGCATTTAATACGATAAAAACAACTCTAAACAATTTTACAAAGGAGGTGTGGTTACGAGTGACGTGTGCTACGAGTCTCCGAGCCACTGCGCTACGCGCAGGTAACATACGCGGCTACGGCTACGAAATAAGTGCTACATTTGCCTGAGGTCCGTGCGCGCTGCGCGGGACTCGTTATTGTTGACGTCAACGGCAAAGAATA
Organism: Hemistola chrysoprasaria; assembly: GCA_947063395.1. Classification (NCBI taxonomy): domain Eukaryota; kingdom Metazoa; phylum Arthropoda; class Insecta; order Lepidoptera; family Geometridae; genus Hemistola; species Hemistola chrysoprasaria. Next base: position 13,692,594 of record OX346725.1, read on the forward strand.
TTAGCGCAGAGCGGATTTTTAAGATTGATGCTGTTTTACTTGTCTCTGTGAAGCAAATTAAAAGCACAGATTGATTTTGATTTTTAAAGTACGAGTATACAAATAACCACGAAAATGAAGTGCGCCGGCTGTCTCAAAGCGACGAAAGAAATGAAATCTACTCGCTGCTCGAGCTCATCGTGTGGGAAGATTTTTTGTGGTCTCTGTATCAATGCCGCTGATTTTTCTGCGGAGTACAAAGAATCCTGGAAGTGTCCCGACTGCAGTTCCGCACAGAAGAAGGGGGGTGACAACAGTCTCACGCCAATCAGAGGTGTCTCTGACCACCACAACATAACTACCCGCAAGAAGGCCTCGGAGTCCACAACAGATAGCAGTGAGGATGTTATAAAAAGACTTACGCAGCAGTTGGGCAAGGTTACTGTCAGATTGGAAGAGGTAACTCAATCTTTACACTTTTCCCAGGAACGCATGGAGGAGCTCATGGCCACTATAAAGGCGTATGACACGCGTGTGAAATATCTCGAGAAACGAGATGAAGAAGTTACGATTCTCAAATCGACTTTGGCCCAACTACAAAACGACCTAAACATGCAGGCTCAGGCAGCGCTAATGAATGAAATCGAGTTGGTTGGCATCCCTGAGTCGCCGGCTGAAAACTTACAGCACACTGTTCTATTGGCTGCTCAGAAACTGGGAGTAGAACTGCATGATAAAGAGGTGGACTGGATCACCCGGGTTGGGCCCCGTCGTCCCTCGGTGTCCTCTAACCCACCTGAGGGAGGAAATAAGCTACCCCGGACAATCATAGTTCGTCTACTTCGTAGGTCTAAGCGAGACCAATTACTAAGAGCTGCTAAATCGCGGAAAAATTTAACCAGCACTGACTTGGACGTTTCGGGAGCTCCGCAGAAGGTGTATCTAAATGAAAGACTCACTAAAGCGAACAGAAACTTGTTTCGTGAAGCCAGAAATAGAGCAAAAGGAGAAGGATATGCATTTTGCTGGTGTAATCGTGGAGCGATTTATGTTAGGCAGCGCGAAGGTAAAGCTGCTATACTCATACGCGGGCAGAATGATTTGGACCGGTTGTTTGTTAACTGTCCTAGTAATAATAGTCACGATGGTAACGTCATTGGGCCGCAATGATGTAAATGTCTCTGCGGTTCAAAATGATGTCTATTGTATTATTAATCTGGTCTCCCTTTTTGTTAAAAGTGATAATATATTTTGTGAGATGCGGGTTTCAGGAACTCCCTTGGACTATTATATTAGCAGTGATTCATGCTCTAAAACTTCTGTTGGACTAACTACCTATATATTACATTCTAACCCTTGCTTGCACTTTAGTTACTGCTTTGACAAATTATTAGTATGGTGTAGCCTCACTGAGATGGACTTTAAAGTTTTGCACATTATGATTTTCATTCCTAACTGGTATGTATGCTATTTCAAATTTTGGAGAAACAATTTTCACAATGGATATGGATAACAATACCGGAAATAACTTGGATAATATTTTACAAATTAACTGTAGGCAAATAAGTGAGCCTGAACACTGTAAAAACGTATTTACATCGGACCATAACTTTAAGATCTTAACTTTTAACATACGTAGTATTGTGAAGAACTTTGATCAATTTATTGTGTACTTATTTCGACTAGAAACAGAGTACGATATCATTATTCTCACAGAATGTTGGCTTAATGACACCTCAATTGTTCCGCAGTTACCGGGGTATAATGTTCACCGTACAGTTAGAGGCAATAATCAAAATGGTGGCGTCGTTGCTTACGTTAAAAGCTCTTGGAATGCCACGGTCTCAGAACCTCACATTGCAGAAGCTGACTGCCTTCAAATTCATATATCCAACAAAATGGTAGCTCTTGGTATATACAGGTCACCCTCACATAGGAATCTAGAAAATTTCCTGTCTTCACTAGACGAATGCATTTTGGCCTTAGGCAAACATCCCATTATCATTGCTGGAGACTTAAATGTCAATATACTTGATACAACATCAAACCTCCAGGTTCTCGAATACTTATGCTTTATGGCGGAAAACGGTTTCTTGCCTGCTATCACAGAGCCTACACGAGAGGCTACATGTCTCGATCACATATATGTAAAAGGCAAATGTAACTCTGCCAGCATTGGTATTATATGTCAAAGCACAATAACTGACCACAACATGGTAATGATAGGAACACACTTAGGTAAACATAAAACTCAGAGACCTAGCCGATTCATTCTAAAAAGGAACATACCAGAAATTCAAAAAGAACTTAAATTACACGATTGGACTGATTTAAGTACATACTATAATGTAAACGATGCCACAAAATCTTTCACCACAGTTCTCGTAAACATATTAGATAAGCATACACATACTGTAAAAGTCTCCAGGGCAGCCTATAACCTTAAACCCTGGGTTACGCCTGGAATAATGCGCTGTATGCGCCACAGAGACAAGCTTCACATGCAAGCACGGTCTGACCCAGAAAACAAGGTTTTGAATCTGGCATATACCCGGTATCGCAATTTTTTCATTAATCTAATGCGAAGATTAAAAACTGAACATGAATCAGCAGAGCTAGAAGCTAATAAAAATAATCCAAGAAAACTTTGGAAAACTATCAAAACTGTGTGTAACATTGTCCCATCCAAATCTGATTCCTCTGAACTGTTATCTGTTGATGGTAGCAATAATGAACAAGAGTCCCTGAATTTATGTAACACACATTTTACAACTGTAGGGCAAAAGTTAGCAGATACTATTCTTATAAACGTGTCTAAAACCGAATCTGAGCTGGCAAACTCCGTTAAGACTACCCGTACCCCTGTCGATTCTTTTTTCATGGAGCCTACTGACCAAAGCGAGATTGAGAGTCTCATTATGGGTCTATCTAGTGACAAAGCTCCTGGAATAGACGGAATTAGTAACTCGTTGCTAAAAGACCTCAAATATGTCATAACAGAGCCTCTTGCGATAATTTTTAATAGCAGTATGGCGAGTGGAGTTTTTCCGGAAGCTTGGAAGACAGCACTAGTTTGTCCAATACATAAAAGTGGACGTAAAGACAAAATAGACAACTATCGGCCTATTTCACTTCTGTGTGCTTTTTCCAAGTTGCTGGAAAAACTAGTTAATAAAAGGCTCATCAAATATATAGAATCACGCGATCTCATATCGGATAGACAATTCGGATTCCGTAGGGGGAAGTCGACTGAGGACGCTGTATCCCTTCTAACAAATATAGTATCATCCCATTTAGATGAAAAAAGATGCAGTGTGGGTGTCTTCCTTGATCTGGCCAAAGCGTTCGACACTGTCTCCGCTCCAATTCTACTGAAAAAGCTTGAGAACCTGGGTATACGTGGCAGTGCTTTAAATTGGTTTAATACTTATCTCAAAGAGCGGAGACAGTCCGTAAGGGCGGGAACCTACGTTAGTGACCTACAAACCGTTCACTTTGGAGTTCCTCAGGGCAGCATATTAGGACCCACTCTGTTCATATTATACATGAATGACATTCACGAACTATCGTTGGAGGAAGCGGATGTTTTGTGCTACGCAGATGACACGGTAGTACTTTTTAATGGACCTACGTGGCAGGATGCTTTGTCTGTCGCAGAAAGGGGAATGGCTAAAATTAAAGAATGGTTGCAAACTAATCTCCTGACATTAAATGCAAAGAAAACCATGTATTCTTGTTTTCACAAAACTTCCATCTCCGCCCCGAACAGGGCTCTGCCGCCCATTAAAATTCACACCTGCGATGGACAAAGTGCAATTTGTGACTGTGAAGTGCTCACAAGAGTCAAGGAGATAAAATACCTCGGTGTCGTTTTGGATGAAAATCTTAATTTTAAAGCGCACATTCATACCTTGGCAGGTCGAGTTAGAAAAGTCATTAACATCATGAGGCAACTTCGAAATGCGACCTGTTTTAATACTCTCAGATCGGTTTATTTTGCACTGTGCCAATCTTTGATCACGTATTGCATCACATGCTGGGGGTCAGCGTCAAAAACTGTCTTAATAGAAGCAGAAAGAGCGCAACGCTCCGTTCTCAAGACTATGTTGAAAAGGCCGCGTCGACATCCCACGGATGACGTATACAGGGAGAGCATGGTGCTTAATGTTCGTCAACTTTTCATATTAAAAATGTTTTTGTCAGTACACAGAGCAACTGTTTCTTCAGAAATTTACAAGGCTATGCTAAAGCGCAGAGTTTACCAACTCCCTAACACGTGCACCCCTATTTGTAACACAAAATTTGCTCACCGTTTTGGTGAATTTGCAAAAACTCGCATTTACAATTTAGTTATTAAAAATTGTAAAAACAAAAATCTCAAAAAATTAACAGTCCGTCAGGCAAAACCAATAGTGCAACAGTGGTTACTGGGCTTGAATTATGATGAAACCGAAAAACTGCTTGTAATTTTGAAATAGTCATATTGGTCACCTCTATTAATATATTATCATTTTACATAAAATTTATAGTTAACAATATATAATTTATACTTTGTTTTAGTCCACTACACATATTTATTGATTTCATAATATAATATAAGAACATATGATATAAGAGTAAACTTAATATCTGCGTCAGATGAGGTCTAGTAATTGCTTTTGGTAAACCTTCTCCAGATCCTCACGATACAGGCAGCGCCTAGTGTGGGGATCATTAGTTAATACTACGGAATATACCTCGCAGCACCTTGTATCTCTGACTAAAAATGTATAAAAACTAGGTTAAGGAAAGAATATAGGTAATGTAAGATTTATGTCTGATTCTTGTGTGCTGAAATAAATCATTTTCATTTTCATTTTCATTTTCAAACTTAATTTACCCCCCGGAACTGATTTGTGCGATAAAAAGTATCCTTTGTGTTAATCCAGGTTATAAGCTACATGTATGCCGAATTTCATCCAAATCGGTTCGGAACCCGGGCAATTTGAAAATAAATATTATATAGTAGAACCACCTATGGTAATATGAAATCAACTGAATACCCAGTACAAATCGATAGGTGTCTATTATAATTTTTTAGTACGCCTTTGTTAAATTTTGAAGTTATTATGTATTCTATGTGTGTGTTCTCGAGTAGGTAGTGGTAATAGTTACCTCCGTTATGAGAGATGTTAAATCTTACTTACATTTTAAGGAAAATTAATAAAGTGGCAACACAGTAGGAAAATATCGCTGTCTCATACCCGGTTACAAAGTACCTCGGTCTATTGGTTTCTCTGTCTACGGGCTTAGGGTATTTGTCTTTTATTCTGTGGTGGTGGCTTGGCACTTGGCTTCCACAGATCACAGAACAAAAGCCACAGATCACTATATTATGCTTGGCGCTTGGCTTGGCTTAGTGATCTGTGGCTTCAAGTGGCTTGGCTTCGGGCTTCGAGACGACTATCATTGTTTTCGTGAGGTGAGTTTAGATAATTAATTTAAAGTGAAAAAGAGCTGGGATTACACGTTTAAATACGATTTGGTTTGTAAATAACAGTTGATTGGTCACGAAAAGTATATTTGTTACGTTTTATACGGTTTTTTTGCAAATAATTCCCATCTTCTTTTACGAGAAAGTTCGTTATTCATCTTTCGGCTCGCAAGAAATGAAACTTTTAAGAGTAAAATACATTACAAATTATGTTTATAAAATATCCTTAGACATCAGTATTTAGTGTTGGTTTTGCGTAATTGCTGCATTTTCATTCAAAAATATGCATTTCAAAATAAGAGTGCGAGACGCCATTCCCAGTTTCCTTTTGTTCTGTGTTTCCCAGCCTGTTTGCCAGGTGGACGCGGTAACCAATAACGGCTATTTTTTGTTAATACTATCGATCATACCACAGGATCATACGACTTGAAGCGATGTACCTACTGCCTACCGGTTTTAAATTTTTACATTTTCGCTATGTACATAATATGGGTGTTAGTTGATTTTGGTTTGGTGTATACATATTTAGTACATGAATGCTTTAATAAGCTAAAGGCAATGTAAAGTACCGTTGCCACAGAATAGATAATAGTACCCTTGCCCTCCACGAAGAAAAAAGTTAAGGTTTAGTTTGTAGTTCTTAAGACCTATAGTGTAGTTTCTGTGGAAATATTTAAATTATAATATATGATGGGCCAGATGGGCATTATAAATTAATAAATCGTTGATTTTTGAAGCTTAATTAATAAAAAGCCCTATCATAGAAGATATTATATTTCACAGCATCTTTGTTACCTGCGTGAGCCTTAATAAAGATTAAAAATTTATTCATTTAATTTTCAGAAAGCATTAGTTTTATACATATCCTGATACAATATTGGAATTTTATACATTTCCTTAATAGCTTCGTATTGTATACATTTCCTAGGAATTATATAGAATTCCTAGATGTCATACATTTCCGGTAACGTAATATATATACATTTATAGTAATATGATTTTGTTCCAATCTATATATTATATATATTTTCTACCTATATATATTATATTTATATATATTATGACCTATTTGAATAAATCTGTTTGAGTTTGAGTTTGACCGAGCGAAGCAAGGTCTTACGAGTCGATAAGTGGGAAATCTCGGCACTGGTATCAGCTTAAGGGTTGACCTCTGGTATATTAGTTCGATTGAAGATAAATTGGGAACCGTTGATCCAATCTTGATGAAACTTTGCAGGCAAATAATAATAATAAATAGCGTTTATTCAGATTTTTCTTGAACGGTTTACAATCACTTAATCTACTGCTATAATACTATTATCTGTTCGCTCTTTGGTGAAGGCCTCTCCCAACTGTCTCCATAACATTCTATTCCCAGCTGTCCTCGTCCATAAACTGCCTGCTGCTGTTTTGATCTCATGGACCCATTGTTTGCATGGTCTGCCTCGTTTTCTTATTTTATTTTTAGGGCACCAATGAAACTGAAATGATGAAACTTTGCAGGCAAATAGTTAAAAATAATAATATTTTTTAGTAGGATAATGAGCCAAATCGGTAAAGGGGTTCCAGATATATAGGGTCTATGCGGTCTTTATGATAGGTCTAACGATAATTTCAATAACAGATGTACCAATTTTGATTTAAAAAAATTTACACATAGTTTAGGATCAGCATATATAATTTAGACAATGTTTGTATGTATGTTTGTCCGACGATAACTTGAAAGCCGCTAATCCTAATGATCTAGTTAAAACTTTGCAGGTAGGTAGTATAGGAAAAAAGAATTTTTAAGTTCGAACATGAGCTAAATCGGTCAAGGGGTCCTATAGAGTTGTACGGATTATAAGATCTCAATATATTTCGATTATAACTTGAAAACTATTAATTCGATTATTATGAAATAGGCTAGTTGACTAAATTTGAAAAATTGGTTAATACATTATCTTACTATCTATTTTACCCTAAAAACTTATTATTTTTGAAAAATTCGATCATTTATATTGTGTATTTTTGGTTTTAAAAAATCAATTTGAATTTACCGCAAAAACGCTCCAGACTGTCATGGCGTTTTGAATGACGTCACACCGTGACAAACACAACAAAGGAATCGTGTGTTTTTCTGGGAGTTGTTAGTTTTCTCTAATTAAAAATGAATTCCTCTTATTACAAGAACTGTGTAGTGCCCCAGTGTAAAAGTACGACTATAAAAACGCCAAACAAATTATTCATTTATGTTCCAAACAATAAACATATAGGTACGAAAAAAGTGGCTAAACCTTGCGAGGAGAGATGATGCTAATAGTTTATCTGCAGTTTCGAGAATGTATTTTTGTGAAGATCATTTTGATGTAAGTCACACAATCAACATATTTACAAATTTAAAACAAAAATAATGAATCATTATTTTTCAAGTTTTAATTTACGAGTAAAGGTTATGTTATGTTGTTATCAGGTAGAATTTTAATTTAGTGTTATATTTAATAAAATTAACCAACATTTTTTAGCTCGTGACGACCTGAAATTTAAATAATACTTAGCAAATCTAACCTCAAAACCAATGTCCGGCAACTTACATTAAGTATGACAAACTACGAAACAAATAATACTGTTTATGTTTATAATAAGTCAATGAACATGTATTATATAATTTACACATATTCATACTTACACAGAGGTTTTAGCATTGCGGAATTCCGATGAGCAAAAGTCAGTATTTGATGCGAAAAAATTGCCGAGCATGACGGCGTCAATTCTGGGTAAATTCGTACTATTTGCTTTAATAAATCCTGATTCCATAGCGAAATATATCTGTCTTTCAAGAAATAACTGAAAACCACTATGTTAACTTGTCAAAAATAGCTAAAAAACGAAAAACTAATTAAATAACTTGCTCTGTTTTATGGAAACGTCAACAACAACAATGATGTTTGCCGCGGTGTGACGTCACGCTTTCTGATTGGTGTTTAATATCACGTGTTCGTATGCCTAGTTTTACGGAATTTATTTATTGAAAATATTATTAATCTTTATTTCGTTTTATAAATCATTTAGTTTTTTAGTATTTCTACATCTTAGTTAATAATCAGAAACAACCGTGCAACCGATTTATTTATAGTGGACACAACCCTATTAAATATGTACGTAGGATAGGCTTATATTGTTTATAATACTATCCAGTTTGAGATTGATCAGTTAAGGTGTTGTCAAGTTATAAAAGATACCTTGATTCTCAAGGGATAAAATTCCATCTCTGCTCAAAAAAACTAGGTGGTGCGCTGGATGTCGTTAACTCGCGCTATCGTAATCTACGAATAATAATATGATCGTAATGTTAAATATATATTATAAATAATATTACTGAAGAGTTTAAACAACTTTTGCTTAGGGATGTGACTAAACAGTAAAAAAAATCGATTAATTAATAATCGATTTTTAATGAAATAATAAAAGATTTTTTAATAAAATACGACTTTTTCTAAATAAATGGATTTAAACTCTGGGGCACTTCTACCACTTGAGCTACCGTGGAGAGCCACGATGGACGCGTGAAGCGTGTGAACGTCAATCAATAAATACCCTATTAGAACTTTTTAAATTTTTTTTTTATTTTATTTTAGAAACAAGACGAGCATATCAGGTGCCTGATGGTAATCATCATGATTGCCCATGTAAAATGTAAAATGTAAAGTGGACTCCTTTTTCCGCACTTAGACTCTAATCTGGTCCGTTGTGCGTGAAGTCCTGGCTAATCTAGCCAGCCTAACTCCGCCCAGAAGCTCAGAAGCTTCCTGGGAACTTCGCAGGCTTCGCGGAGTGACCTCACTGTTCCGAGGATTTGTTCACGTTGAAGGGTTACTGCCTCGCATTCCAGGACTACGTGGGCAACCGTTTCTTCCGCCTTGAAACAGCCTCTGCATAGAGGACTGTCCGTGGCGTTTATGGTAAATAGATGTTTGTTCAAGGGGCAGTGACCTGTTATAGTCCCTATCATTATTTTCAGGTTCTTTCTGTTTAGACTTAACAGACGCTTTGTAAGCCGCGTGTTTAGAGCGGGTAAAGCTGATTTTGATTGTCTGCAGTCTGTTGTTTGTTCCCATCTTTGATTATGGAGCTCAACGGATCTCTGGCGGATCCATGTACGGAACTGTGAGAAGGGTATGAGAAGGAGTGGGTACGGGCCGGTCACTGTCATCCCAGCTCCTCTCCTGGCCAGTTCGTCTGCAGCATCGTTACCAAGTGATCCGCTGTGTCCTTTTATCCACTGGAGAATAATTCGATTAGTCGAAGATATTTCTTCCAGGGCCTGATGGCATTCGATGATTAGTTTGTTAGTGGTTTGTCTATTTGATAGAGACATCAGCACGGACGCACTGTCAGACAGAAATTTAACGATAAAATTGTTCAACTTCCGTCTGTGTACGGCTCTTGCAGCCTCGGTTAATGCCACACATTCACATTGGAAGATGGAGTTATATGCACCCAATGGAATGTGTATGTTTATGTTGAGATCGGAGGAGTATACGCCTGCTCCTGAGCCATTCGTCATTTTGGACCCGTCAGTGTATAAGCGTACTTCGCGACATGACGAGTGGTCTCGCTCCTCTTCCCTCAGTTGTATTTCATATTTCTTGTTGAATATATATTGTTTATAGGTTCTGTCACTTGGGGCGGCTATTAGCGGCTGATACTCGATAGCCTTGCCCAGTATAGTGGTGTGTGGGCTATTGTGGTTTTTACCCCAAAGATCTAAGTGCATAAGCCTGATGGCGGCCATAGCAGCTTCTTGCTGTATGTGTAGATCTAAGGGAGTGATTTGTAGGGCTATTTCCATTGCCGCCGTAGGGGTTGTTCTCATACACCCACTGACCGAAGAGCAAGCTAATCTTTGGAAGCGACCTAGTCTAGTGACTGTAGTCCGGAGTTCCGTTCTGGGCCACCAAACCAGGGCTCCGTAGGTCAACATTGGTCTTATTACAGCAGTGTATAGCCAAAGTGTTAATTTTGGCGACAGTCCCCATTTCTTACCAATCATCTTTTTGCATTGATAAAAGGCAATTGTTGTTTTATCCAGTTTGTAGTCAAGATGCTTGTTCCAGAGCAGTTTACTGTCTAGAATTACTCCTAAGTACTTGACTTCGTTCTTAAGTGTTAGTGTTGTGTTGAAGAGTTTTGGGAGCCTGTAGGGTCCGGGTACTCTTCTGTTTGTGAACATAATTAGTTCAGTTTTTGCCGGATTTACTGAGAGCTCATGTTTAATGCACCAGCTTTCAATTATCCTGAAGGCTCTCCTCATTAAATCACAAAGAGTGCCTTCAAAGTTACCGGATATTAGTATAGCTATGTCATCAGCATACCCCACCGTGTAGAGATTGCTAGCGTTGAGCTCTGTTATGAGCTCATTTACCACTATGTTCCACAGAAGAGGAGATAAAACTCCGCCCTGTGGGCATCCTCTACTCACGATTCCTCGCGTGGTGGTGTTAACTGTAAACTGTATAGCTCGTTGTTTTAACATGTTATTTATCCAGTCTATAAGTGTTGTGGCCACTCTACATGCGTTAAGTGCCCCACTTATGCTGGAGAATTTTGTTTTGTCGAAAGCACCTTCAATGTCTATGAATGCGCCCAAGGTTGGCTGTTTGGACTTTAAAGCATTTCCTATGCGTGACACTACATTGTGGAGTGACGACTCAGTTGATTTGCCTGCACTATAAGCATGTTGATTAGGGTGCAGCGGTTTGAATAGTGGCAGATGGCTTCTAATCTCTCTGTCCCCCAGTCTCTCCATCGTTTTCAACAAAAACGAGGTAAGACTTATGGGTCTGAAGGATTTTGCCTGGGTGTAGTCACCCCTGCCTGGTTTGGGTATAAATATGATTTTTACTTCTCTCCATTTCAGAGGAATGTAGCGGTGTGCTATACAGGCTCGGAACACCGAGACAAGTTGTTTTATTATAGCATCACCGCTCCATCTTAGCAGTCCTGGAAATATGCCATCCAGGCCAGCCGATTTGAAAGGTAGAAAGGTGTTTATGGCCCAAGTTACTTTTTCTGCAGTGACTATACTTTCAGCTACACTCCAGTCCAGGGCAGTGGTGGCCCTTTCTCCATATGGCTCCCAAACTTGCGAAGTTGCAATCTGGCAGCCAGGGGAAGTGAGTTGTCAGTAATAGTTCACTAGTTTCAGCGTCGGTTTTGGTATAGGTATTATCAGGTTTTTTAAGGCATCCGATCGAGTGTTCGTTGCCTTTGGATAGGCAAGTCTTCACTCTGATTGCCTGATTGTTACTTTCAATGCTGGAGCAAAAGTTTCTCCAACACTCTCGCCTTCTAAGACGAATCAGTTTTTTATATTGTCTCCTGGCATGATTGCCCATATCAGACACAGTGCCACCCAGTGTTTTAAAATTCAAAATTCTGCGCGGCACTGCACTGCGCCTGTCACTCTGAGATATTAGTTGTTGTAACTCGTCATGCCCAGTAATTTCGCTGGTAATATTGCCCTTCAGACCGGAACACAGTAATATTTGCATATTAATGCTTGGCGGATGACCAATAACTGGCAAAGGTGTGGTACTTCCCCAGGCGGCCCCCTGCAAAAGAGGCATACCACTACAGACAAAAACCTATAATAAATATAATGAAAAATGATATAATAATAAATTTAATAAATATAATGTAAAAAATATATATATGGAAAGATGGCCAATAAATAATTTTTATACAGCTCTCATGTATTAAGATCAAGCTATATTTAACAGACCATAAATAACTTTTGACTTGACCTTGACAAAAACATAACCACAGAAAAACGTGAACCAACGAAAACCCTAGAACGAACTTGGTAGCGGTGTTGGTATAGATCTGTTCACTCACGAAGGCGCGCCCCTCCGCTGTGGAGGGGCGCGCCTTTTGAATGTAGTTGTAGTGTAACTGGAGGGGCGCGCCTTCGTGCGTGAACAGATCTGCATTTTATTTTTAACTAGCGACCCGCCCCGGCTTCGCACGGGTAGCAGAAGTAGGTATAGTGGACGTTTAACAGGAGTAAATTCGTGATACATTGTATTTTAATAGATATAACCCTAATGGTTTACGCAGCGCACGCAAATAAATGACTATTTCTGTTACAATGACCAAACCTTAACACATGTTATAATTTATCGTAGGCTATTTTGAAGATATTGATGAGTACTACAAACCCCTAGTACATTACTTTATTCTACCACCAATACTTTTCACACCGCATGAAAAATAATCACTGCTTCGATTATTGTGACTAAACCAGAAAAGATGGATATAATCTATGTATACTGTTTTGTAGGTATTGATAATTAATACAATCCCCTAGTACATTACTTTAATCTACCGCCGATAGTTTTCACACCGCATGAAAAATAATCACTGCTTCGATTATTGTGACTAAACCAAAAAAGATGGATATAATCTATGTATACTGTTTTGTAGGTATTGATAAGTACTACAAACCCCTAGTACATGACTTTACTCTACCACCAATAGTTTTCACACCGCATGAATAATATTCACTGTTTCGATTATTGTGACTAAACCAAAATAGATGGATATAATCTATGTGTACTGTTTTGTAGGTATTAATAAGTACTACAAACCCCTAGTACATTATTTTACTCTACCACCAATAGTTTTCACACCGCATGAAAAATAATCACTGCTTCAATTATTGTGACTAAACCAAAATAGATGGATATAATCTATGTGTACTGTTTTGTAGGTATTAATAAGTACTACAAACCCCTAGTACATTATTTTACTCTACCACCAATAGTTTTCACACCGCATGAAAAATAATCACTGCTTCAATTATTGTGACTAAACCAAAATAGATGGATATAATCTATGTATACTGTTTTGTAGGTATTGATAAGCACTACAAACCCCTAGTACATTACTTTACTCTACCACCAATAGTTTTCACACCGCATGAAAAATAATCACTTTTTCGATTATTGTGACTAAACCAAAAAAGATGGATATAATCTATGTATACTGTTTTGTAGGTACTGATAAGTACTACAAACCCCTAGTACATTACTTTACTCTACCACCAATAGTTTTCACACCGCATGAAAAATAATCACTTTTTCGATTATTGTGACTAAACCAAAAAAGATGGATATAATCTATGTATACTGTTTTGTAGGTATTGATAAGTACTACAAACCCCTAGTACATTACTTTACTCTACCACCAATAGTTTTCACACCGCAAGAAATATAGTCACTTTTTCGATTATTGTGACTAAACCAAAAAAGATGGATATAATCTATGTATACTGTTTTGTAGGTATTGATAAGTACTACAAACCCCTAGTACATTACTTTACTCTACCACCAATAATTTTCACACCGCATGAAAAATAATCACTTTTTCGATTATTGCGACTAAACCAAAAAAGATGGATATAATCTATGTATACTGTTTTGTAGGTATTGATAATTACTACAAACCCCTAGTACATTACTTTACTCTACCACCAATAGTTTTCACACTGCTTGAAAAATAATCACTGCTTCGATTATTGTGACTAAACCAAAAAAGATGGATATAATCTATGTATACTGTTTTGTAGGTATTGATAATTACTACAAACCCCTAGTACATTACTTTACTCTACCACCAATAGTTTTCACACTGCTTGAAAAATAATCACTGCTTCGATTATTTTGACTAAACCAAAAAAGATGGATATAATCTATGTATACTGTTTTGTAGGTATTAATAAGTACTACAAACCCCTAGTACATTACTTTATTCTACCACCAATACTTTTCACAGTGCATGCATATAATGTCTATTTCGATTATTGTGACTAAACCAAAATAGATGGATAAAATTTCCGTGGACTATTTTGTAGATATTGATTAGTACTACAAAACCCTAGTACATTATATTATTCTACCATCAATGCATTTCACAGCGCACGCAAATTTATGAATATGGTAATTATATTATGTAACACCTTGGTTCACAATATTGCAGTTTTCTTACGGATCCCTATTTTTTTTCAAAATCTCATATAGCCTATAGCACTCACACTGAATTAAGCTATCCATAAGTGAAAGAATTTTTAAAATCGGTAGTAGTTTCGGAGCCTATTCGTTACAAACAAAAAAACAAAGTTTCTCTCTTTATAATATTAGTATAGATATCAGTAAAAAAAATCAAAAACATTACACATATATTAAAAAATCGATTAATAAATAATCGATTATTTAAAAAATAATAATCGTTTAAATAAAATCGGGTTTTAAGAAACAATAATCGATTTTTTAATAATCGATTATTTTTTCACTTTTGTTCTACTTTCTACCAGTTTGATGAACTTTTATAACAATTGCCAATAGGTCCAAGAGTTCTATAGTTATATAAAATATCACTATATTTTCAGCTACCTACCTATACTTTTATTAAGTACTAGCGACCCGCCCCGGCTTCGCACGGGTAGCAGAAGTAGATATAGTGAACGTTTAACAGGAGTAAATTCGTGATACATTGTATTTTAATAGATAAAACCCTAATGGTTTACGCAGCGCACGCAAATTAATGACTATTTCTGTTACAATGACCAAACCTTAACCCATGTATAAATTTATCGTGGGCTATTTTGAAGTTATTGATAAGTACCCCTAGTACATTCCTTTATTCTACCACCAATACTTTTCACATCGCATGCATATAATGACTTTCAATTATTGTGACTAAACCAAAATAAATGGATATAATTTATGTATACTGTTTTGTAGGTATTGATAAGTACTACAAACCCTTAGTACATTATTTTACTCTACCACCAATAGTTTTCACACCGCATGAAAAATAATCACTGCTTCGATTATTGTGACTAAACAAAAAAAGATGGATATAATCTATGTATACTGTTTTGTAGGTATTGATAATTACTACAAACCCCTAGTACATTACTTTACTCTACTACCAATAGTTTTCACACCGCATGAAAAATAGTCACTTTTTCGATTATTGTGACTAAACCAAAAAAGATGGATATAATCTATGTATACTGTTTTGTAGGTATTAATAATTACTACAAACCCCTAGTACATTACTTTACTCTACCACCAATAGTTTTCACACCGCATGAAAAATAATCACTTTTTCGATTATTGTGACTAAACCAAAAAAGATGGATATAATCTATGTATACAGTTTTGTAGGTATTGATAAGTACTACAAACCCCTAGTACATTACTTCCCCACCAATAGTTTTCACACCGCATGAAAATAATCACTGCTTCAATTATTGTGACTAAACCAAAAAAGATGGATTTAATCTATGTATACTGTTTTGTAGGTATTGATAAGTTCTACAATCCCCTAGTACATTATTTTACTCTACCACCAATAGTTTTCACACCGCATGAAAAATAATCACTGCTTCGATTATTGTGACTAAACAAAAAAGATGGATATAATCTATGTATACTGTTTTGTAGGTATTGATAATTACTACAAACCCCTAGTACATTACTTTACTCTACCACCAATAGTTTTCACACCGCATGAAAAATAGTCACTTTTTCGATTATTGTGACTAAACCAAAAAAGATGGATATAATCTATGTATACTGTTTTGTAGGTATTAATAATTACTACAAACCCCTAGTACATTACTTTACTCTACCACCAATAGTTTTCACACCGCATGAAAAATAGTCACTTTTTCGATTATTGTGACTAAACCAAAAAAGATGGATATAATCTATGTATACTGTTTTGTAGGTATTGATAAGTACTACAAACCCCTAGTACATTACTTCCCCACCAATAGTTTTCACACCGCATGAAAATAATCACTGCTTCAATTATTGTGCCTAAACCAAAAAAGATGGATTTAATCTATGTATACTGTTTTGTAGGTATTGATAAGTTCTACAATCCCCTAGTACATTACTTTACTCTACCACCAATAGTTTTCACACCGCATGAAAAATAATCACTGCTTCGATTATTGTGACTAAACCAAAAAAGGTGGATATAATCTATGTATACTGTTTTGTAGGTATTGATAAGTACTACAAACCTCTAGTACATTACTTTACTCTACCACCAATAGTTTTCATACCGCATGAAAAATAATCACGGTTTCGATTATTGTGACTAAACCAAAAAAGATGGATATAATCTATGTATACTGTTTTGTAGGTATTGATAAGTACTACAAACCCCTAGTACATTACTTTACTCTACCACCAATAGTTTTCACACCGCATGAAAAATAGTCACTTTTTCGATTATTGTGACTAAACCAAAAAAGATGGATATAATCTATGTATACTGTTTTGTAGGTATTAATAATTACTACAAACCCCTAGTACATTACTTTACCCTACCACCAATAGTTTTCAGACCGCATGAAAAATAGTCACTTTTTCGATTTTTGTGACTAAAACAAAAAAGATGGATATAATCTATGTATATTGTTTTGTAGGTATTGATAAGTACTACAAACCCCTAGTACATTACTTTACTCTACCACCAATAGTTTTCACACCGCATGAAAAATAGTCACTTTTTCGATTATTGTGACTAAACCAAAAAAGATGAATATAATCTATGTATACTGTTTTGTAGATATTGATAAGTACTACAAACCCCTAGTACATTATATTATTCTACCATCAATGGATTTCACAGCGCACGCAAATTTATGAATATGGTAATTATATTATGTGACACCTTGGTTCACAATATTGCAGTTTTCTTACGGATCCCTAATATTTTTCAAAATCTCATATAGCCTATGTCACTCACACTGAATTAAGCTATCCATAAGTGAAAGAATTTTTAAAATCGGTCCAGTAGTTTCGGAGCCTATTCGTTACAAACAAAAAAACAAAAAAACAAAGATTCTCTCTTTATAATATTAGTATAGATGTACTTAAGAAATAAAAAGAGCCTACCTATATATATCATAATACCTATACTTAGGAATATTTCAAAAAATCTTTAGTATATACTAGGTATAATCAGTCGAGGACTTTCAAGTTATTAAAAGCGGTATCGTACTCGTATCACGAAAGCACAGATTCCGGCAATTCTTATGTACGTTGCATTTCTAACTAGATGGCGCTGAACGTTATTAACTCGCGGTGTATTATTCCAAGAGGCCACTTAAGCTGGAAATTAATTTTGCACGTGGAAGAAGGCAGTAATAACTAGTAAAAAGTTAGTCAATTTGTAATTTTAGAATTAATTTTTACAAGTTTATATATATATTTTTTTTTTTATAATAGTGAGTAACAAGACGAGCAAATCAGGTGCCTGATGGTAAGCATCATGATTGCCCATATCAGACACAGTGCCGCCCAGCATTTTAAAATTCAAAATTCTGCGCGACACAGCACTGCGCCTGTCACCCTGAGATATGAGTTGTTGAATCTCATCGTGCCCAGAAATTTCGCTGGTAACATTGCCCTTCATATCGGAACACAGTAATGTTACACACATTACTGCTTGGCGGATGAATAACTGGCAAAGGTGTGGTACTTCCCCAGGCGGCCCCCTGCTAAAGAGGCCTACCACTACAAAATCCAAATTTTCGAATTCTTAATTTTTAAATTAATGTTCAAATTATACATACTTAATTACAAACTTAGCTAACAGCAAATAAATAGTATATTATAGTGAGGTGTGAAAGTCGAAAGTAAAATAAGAATATAAATATGACTTAATTATCACTTTTTTTATTAGTAAAGAAAATATTTATTATAGCTAATAATTAACTTTCCTACTATTATTCTGATATCTGATACAAAACTCAAACTCAAACTCAAACAGATTTATTCAAATAGGTCATAATCTGACACTTTTGTACGTCAATGAAGATACAGTACTGAGTCTACCGTGCGTTCGGAAAGATACCTCTACAAGAAGAACGCACAAGAAACTTGTAGGGCTTAATTTTTTCAACAGATAGTTTCACAATATTTGGTTTGGTTACATTCGTTTTCTTTGAAGGTGCCGCGAGGCGGCTATGCAGAAGTTTCCAGGCATCTTTGTCCTCTATGTACTGGTTGACTTTATAATAAGCCTTCTTAAGTAAAGTAGATTTTATATAGGTTTTGAATTTACCCTCTGAGAGCCCAGTTATCTCTTTTGGGATTTTATTATAGAAACGTACACTATTTCCTAAGAATGTCTTTTTATTTGTTTTAGATAATCTAAAGCTAGGTACAGCTATTTTGTCTTTATTCCTAGTATTAAAATTATGAAGGTCACTATTTAATTTTAATTTATGTAAATTTTAAAAATAAAACAGTTCTTATCAGAATTTCAGGGCTAATCTTAGAAACTAATTACCTCGTACCTCAAGTATACCTAAAGACCTTGAACTTACCCTTCTAGACCTTGAGAGGTCTAGAAGTTACAGGGTTGATAGGAAGGAGACTTTAGCAAGTATATCCAGATGGTTCACAGCAAACAATGTGTTATTGAATGCGAAAATGACTAAATATTTGAAATTTTCGTTGCCTAACGTCAGAAGTATAGAACCAATCATTGTTCTTGACGGTGAAAGACTCAATATTGACAATGCAACTTTGTTCCTTGGCATAAATATAGACTCTAAACTGCAATGGAGCACTCATATCACCGAGCTCTCAGGGAAACTAAGCTCTGCAGCTTACGCGGTTTATAAAATTAGGCAACTAACAGATGTAGCCACGGCGAGATTAGTGTACTTTGCATATTTCCATAGCTTGATGTCTTATGGGATTCTGTTGTGGGGGTCAGCCGCAGATATAGAAACTATCTTTATACTACAAAAACGTGCGATTCGTGCCATCTATGAGATGCGTCCACGCGAATCCCTGAGGGAATTATTTAAAGAAATAAACATACTGACCCTACCATCCTTATACATTTATGAGAACATCATGTATGTGCGTAAAAATTTACATAAATTCAAATTAAATAGTGACCTTCATAATTTTAATACTAGGAATAAAGACAAAATAGCTGTACCTAGCTTTAGATTATCTAAAACAAATAAAAAGACATTCTTAGGAAATAGTGTACGTTTCTATAATAAAATCCCCAAAGAGATAACTGGGCTCTCAGAGGGTAAATTCAAAACCTATATAAAATCTACTTTACTAAAGAAGGCTTATTATAAAGTCAACCAGTACATAGAGGACAAAGATGCTTGGAAACTTCTGCATAGCCGCCTCGCGGCACCTTCAAAGAAAACGAATGTAAGCAAACCAAATATTGTGAAACTATCTGTTGAAAAAATTAAGCCCTACAAGTTTCTTGTGCGTTCTTCTTGTAGAGGTATCTTTCCGAACGCACGGTAGACTCAGTACTGTTTATCTTCATTGACGTACAAAAGTGTCAGATTATGACCTATTTGAATAAAGCTGGTTTGAGTTTGAGGGAATTGGGGTTTGCGAGGTCTCAGTTCGAGGCGAACTACTAGTTATTAAGTACTAGCTGATCCGCCCCGGCTTCGCCCGGGTGGAAAATTTCCATATTATCACCGTTTAAACCTTCTCTGGATGTCCACAAATATTTCAAAACCAAAATTAGTCAAATCGGACCAGCCGTTTTCGAAGTTTAGCGAGACTAACGAACAGTAATAAATTTTTATATATAGAGATAATTTATATTTTTTGTTATGTAATTAATTTGAAAATATTAGCTTTGTTTAAAATTGTATGGTGGGAGTTTTTATGTTATTAAAAAAAATAAAGCATTTTAAATTTTTTATTTATTATTGGGCCTGGGCTCAGATCATACAAACAACGGAGATTTGGCTATTATGCAAAATTGTTCGTGTCCCGATGTCTCCACATTTGTCCCACCAATTACACTAACACAAAAACAAAAACAATGAGTACGGCGCACATGCTCATATTTCTCACGCACACTAAGAAACTTGCAGGCACACCAAAGATCTTATTGATGGTACACATGCATAAAAGGGCGGCACATCAACCCTGTAGCTACGGACTCTGCATAAACACACATATTATGCAACTAGAGATAGAAAGTAGCTATCGATATAAGTAAAATCGAAACTTTTCAATTATTATCTGCTCTTTTCCTGAGATACATTATTTACAGTGAAATAAAACATTATAAGTTTTTATAAGTATTTTGTTACTAGGTCCGTAAAATGTACATATTTGCCACCATAACGTATTTGCCATACGTATTTTCAATATGGGCACCGACCATTCGAAGAAGCGATGAACTTTCTTCAACGGTTGAAAGCACTTTAGCCCAAAGTGTACCTCTTCCTGTTGCATTTATCCAATTTTCTTTTAAGTCATACAATGCAGACTACTTTTTGAAATATCGTATATATTTTATTATAAAAGTTATCAGACT
The DNA here is from genome assembly GCA_947063395.1 of Hemistola chrysoprasaria. NCBI lineage: Eukaryota > Metazoa > Arthropoda > Insecta > Lepidoptera > Geometridae > Hemistola > Hemistola chrysoprasaria. Next base: position 13,713,433 of record OX346725.1, read on the forward strand.
CGATACATATTAAAACACATTTCTCTTTTTCGTGACCACTGCGAGAGAAACCGCGGGGCACAGCTAGTATATTACATAACATTATACACAATAATCACACTTTAGGAGACAACCTAGTTTCCTATTTTTAAACGTTTCATGAACTATTAATATCAAGCAAACATAAAATGAGTACAAATTGTTTAAAAAATACTAAAAATTAGTACCAAAAATAAAATAATCCAGTACAGTAAAATCATCGACAACTAAACGCAATCACATCTTATCTGTATTTTACGGAAGCCAGTGCATCGGCCGCAATACAAAATCTTTTTTTTTTGTTAGAGAGAGTAAGTGTAAAATATGTGTATCCACTGCGGCGTTACGACAGATTGATTTATTATCGACTTGTACTAAGCAAGCAATGGTGTCCGACTATATCCTACTAGTCAGATAATATAATGAATTTGGTACGTCATCTCGTCTTTAATGCCACGATAATGTGTTCTTTTGCTTAAATTTATTGAAAATACAATATTATTTTAGTACTTACGTGTGAAAAGAGATGCCATTCTTCACGTAAATCACTTTGCTGCTGGTATTATTACATATAACTACTGAACAAGTCGGTATTTTGTGAAATTCGTTAGAGATGATGCCGCGCGACACAACATTCGACTTAGGTATAGTACTCTGTGATTCGACTACTGAGGCGCAATTTTGGTATCAAGCCCGTTTTGTGCCTGATGCGTTCCCAAGGGCCACGCCCCCTTGATAAATCTCCCTTGTTTGTATGAGTGTTGGTTGATTTTGGTTTGGTGTATAGTGTATATGTATTTATATTATGATTTTGTTGCAATTTATTTATGGTGTTGGTTTTAATGTGCACAACTTTTTCCCTAAGGTTAAAAATAAATAAGAAAAAAAATAAAAATGCCGTCGCAAGGAGGAAGACGAGGAAGACGAGGGGGAAGAAGCAGGGTAGGTGGCGACGATGGCAATCCAAGCGGCCGGGGTGTGCTGACTCGAGGAGGAATGGCGAGCAGCCGGGGTGTGCTGACTCGTGGAGGAATGGCAAGCAGCCGGGGTGTGCTGACTCGTGGAGGAATGGCGAGCAGCCGGGGTGTGCTGACTCGTGGAGGAATGGCGAGCAGCCGGGGTGTGCTGACTCGTGGAGGAATGGCGAGCAGCCGGGGTGTGCTGACTCGTGGAGGAATGGCGAGCAGCCGGAGTGCGGTGGCTCGACCTGTCCCAACTGACATGTAAGATTACTTAATAATATAAGTTATATATATATTTTATTAGTTGTATTATATTTTTATTTTATTTTTAGATTGAGGGTGAGAGATATACATGAATTGCACTCCATGTCGCCTCTGGAGGTGGCTCTTCATGTGAAAAGAAGGCGAACACGGACCCCGTAAGTATAATAATAATTTTAATATAATTAGATATATTATATTGGATAAATAACATTATTTTATTTCACTTAGAAAAACAGCGTCGAGCAGCGCGAGCGCGCAGATCAACATGGCTTTGGCGGAAGATCGGGTCCCCTCTCCCCCCATGTAAGTTTTGTAACTTATATATGTATTTAACTTATGTTATATATACATATTTATTAATGATATTTGATGAATAACACATTATTTTATTTCACTTAGGAATACAACGTCGAGCAGCGCAAGCGCGCAGATCAACATGGTTTTGGTGGAAGATCGGGTCCCCTCTCCCCCCATGTAAGTTTTGTAACTTATATATGTATTTAACTTATGGGGCATTTCACGTGAAGCGGACAAATTGGTACTTCTAGGGGATATAAACACGTACACAAAAAAAAAAATTTTTAGAGCTCTGGTTCTCAAACTGTGGGGCTCTAAAAATTTTGCTAATTGATGGAAGGCTTCTTTTGAAATTATTTTTTCATATTAAAGTAATTGGTAATAAAGTAAAATATGTAGTGATTGCCTAGAAAAAATGATGTTATTTTTGATTTTTAATTTAGATTCCAAATTTGAAAATTTTTTTGAGTGTTAAACCGGAAGTAAACATTTCAAATGTTTTTTTTAATGACTTCGACCATTTTAATTTTCATTTTTTTTCTACAAAATAGAGTTTATTCTACGTAGATTCTACCATAACAATTGCATAATGGGATTGAAATAACTTTAGGAGTTATATCAAGTAGAGTACGTACATGTCGCACAGAGCGCCGTACATGGCGCTTGCTAAAGTTGGCTAGTTGATAATTTGGCAACATGTAAACCTTTATTATATATAAATAACTACTTTAAATGATATACATAGTGATTATTTTTCATTTTTACAATTAATAAGAAATATAATAAGTATTTGTTTAAGCTAAATTATACACGGAAATATAGCGATACCGAAATATGTATAAAACGCTATCTATCTCTTACAGCTATTACTTGTAAATGCCGTTATTAATTAAACGTTTATTTGAATATTACTTATAGAATGATGTTATATTATAACAACTATATATCCACTTGGGCCCTCGGCTCCACAACTGTTTCAACACAAATGTTTCAAAAAAATTATACTTTTTATATTTTATGATAGCTTACTACGCTAGGGAATATATAAATTCCTTAGATTCTCTAGGAGGGTTACTAAAAATTAATATAAATTGACAAGAATAATTATGAAGGTGTGTAGCATTATTACACGAGTTTACTTCTTCATAATTTATGATACTATAGGGTAGCCAGTAGTCGTATGGGCACGGAAATGAGAAAACTACTGCTTCACTATAATCAGTTTAATACGCTGATAACACACATAGTTTTAACGACAATTAATCACAAGACAGTAGTAATAAAACAGGTAATACTGCGGCGGCGCACGAAAGGTGACGCGCGAGCCATCGGCCGTAGTCAATCGCGGACTAACTTGTTATCATATCGGGAGCGGCGGTCGCGCACGCGACCGAATACGATTCGAGCGCCGCGGCGCCTGAGAGGGAGGGGTGAGCGGGGTAGGGCTAGCCATCGGTAAAACAGTGCGCGCTATAACCTCCCCCTCCAAGTCACCAGATCGACCCGACTGTGACTTGGGTGGTCTTCCACGACGGCGCGGATGCCTAACAGCAGGATTTGCTCCTACATATGGACTCAAAGCACTGGCATGGTATTTCCCTTTAATTTCCCCGGTTGCATCTACAACCTCAAACGACGTAGGGGTGATGACCCTGGAGACACGGTAGGGTCCCTCACGCCGTGGAGCAAATTTGCTCGTAAAACCTTTAGATGCGTTACTAGCCAGATGTGTCTCCACCAAGACGAGGTCTCCCTCCTTGTATGGTGTAATATTTCGGCGGTGTTGGTCACCTGCAGCCTTCCGCACGTCTTGTTGCTCCTCACATCGCTGTTTGACCTCAGTGACTATTCGGGCAAAATTTCTAAGATAGGGAGTGATTTGCGGAACCACGTTTTGCTCCGATACAATAGCTCTAATGTCTGTATGCACAGCTAAAGGAGATCGCATCTCCCGAGCGAACATTAGGTAAGCTGCTGACTGTCCAGTTCCACTATTATAGGCACTGTTCAAAGAGAAACGTACTGCTGGCAAAACTGCTGGCCAACGCCGATGTTCAGGTCCAACAAGTATGGCCAGGTGCTGCTTCAATTCGCGATTCTTGCGCTCAGCTGGGTTGGCCTCAGGGTGATATACGGGTATTAAAGACTGTTGAACTCCAAGAACGTACATAGCCTTCTGCATAACTGCAGATACAAATTGACTTCCATTATCTGATATGACGCGGCGCGGTAAACCATACCGCATGAAGACTTCTTCAATGAGCACTTTAGCACAAGTCTCAGCCGTTGAGTCTGACAATGCAAACAACTCGACCCAGCGAGTGGCGGTGTCTTCCACAAGGAGGATCCACTTCTCTCCTCTATCTCCTTCGGGAAGCGGCCCAAAAAGATCCATGGCCAGAACTTCAAATCTTTGATGGAGCACCGGTGTCTGCAGTAGACCAGCTGGTTTTAGATTGGTGGCTTTATACTTCTGGCAGTCGTCACAAGACTTAAGATATTGAGCCACATACTTCCTCATACCTTTGAAGTAAAACCTCTCCTTAATTCTTCTCAAAGTGCGCTCGACCCCTAGGTGACCCGCAGTTGGCGCATCATGCAATTCTTGCATCACTTCTGCGCGTAAAGATTCAGGCACAACTAATTGCGGTTCCTCGGACTCTCCGTCAGGGTCGCAGCGATACAAGACACCTTGCGACAAGTAATAACCTCGATCCGTCCATCGTATAGCAGCGTCTGGGTTATCTATATTTTCAAAATCCTGTATTATATCTCTTACTTCCGGATCTTCCATCTGAGCACTTCTCAACTCTTCAGGTCCTCGTCGTGGCAGATCCACGACAACTGGACAGATATTGCATGGCTCAGCTGTGATTGCTTCGTCCTCTTCGGTAACAGGTCGGCTTAACGTGTCTGCCACAACGTTAACGCGACCCGGGGTGTACCCAATGTCCACATCGTAGGCCTGTATTTTCATAGCCCATCGAGCTAAACGCCCACTTGGTGACTTTAGCGAGAGCAGCCACTTCAATGGTTGATGATCGGTTTCAACACGTACCCGAACTCCCTCGAGGTACCCCCTGAACTTCTCCAGCGCCCACACTACCGCTAAAGCTTCTCGCTCAGTAGTGTGGTAATTTCGCTCAGCTGGACTCAGCATTCGGCTGATATATTCAATAGGTCTCTCTTCTTTGGGACTAGGACCTTGCATTAGCACGGCCCCGAGAGCGAATGCACTTGCATCCGTTCGCAATATGAAGGGTTCCTTAAAATCTGGCTGGCGGAGGATGGGGCTGGTAGATAGGCGCAGCTTCAAATCCTCAAAGGCCTTGTTCTCATCCTCCCCCCACTGCCAGCGTCGGTTCTTTTTTGTCAAGTTTGTGAGACAACTTGCAGTTTCCGAAAACTGTGGCATAAACTTCCTAAACCACGAACAGGTTTGTAGAAAAGTTTTTAATTCCTTTAAGTTTCTCGGTGGTTTCATCTTGACCACAGCTTCCACTTTGGCAGGATCCGGCTCGATGCCCTGGGAAGAGATCACATGTCCTAGATACGTAACTCTCTCTCTCGCAAACACGCACTTATCTCGGTTCGCCTGTAAGTTAAAAAGTTTAAGCCTGTCAAAAACCTGCTGCAAGTCTGTCAAGTGCTGATCTATTGTGTCGGATATAACCAAGATATCATCCAGATAAGTCAGTACACATACGTCTTTCAGTCCTGACCTCATCCTGTCCATTAGACGCTGGAACGTGGCGGGCGCGTTGCGCAATCCGAATGGCATTCGACGAAATTGAAAGTTCCCAAATGGAGTCGTGAATGCTGTCTTATGACGATCCGCCTGCGCAACTTCAGTCTGCCAGTATCCCGCCTTCAAGTCTATGGTAGACATCACGCTGTTCGGTTTCGTGCTCTTAAGCAGCTCGTCGATAACCGGGATGGGGTAGGAATCAGGACGGGTGACTTGGTTTAATTTTCTATAATCGACACAGAAACGGACCTCTCCGTTCTTTTTAGGTATTAGAACCACCGGTGAAGCCCACTCTGATTCTGCCTCTTCGATAACATCTTCTTCTAGCATTTTGTCTAATTCTTTTCTAATGATTTCCTTTTTAGCGGGTGATACGCGGTACGGAGGCATCGCGATCGGAGCTGCATTACCAGTGTCGATATGATGAACGGCAAAACGGGTGGGACCTCCCCCTGGCGCAAAAATATCTTCATTGTTATTTAAGAGGTTGGATAACCTAGCTCGCTCTTCCAAGGTGAAGAGAGAACCCTCGTCTTCGCGAAGACACACCGACGCGCAACCAAGCGCCGGGTTGGATGTACCCTCAAAACAGAGCGGTTGAGGAACCCTATCCTGCCTCATGTGCCACATGCCTTTATCAAAATCTAACACTATGCCAGCGCTTTGAATAAAATTCATACCTAAAAGGCTCTCCGTAGCGCGGGGTAGCATAATAAAACTGACCGTTAGTTCTACCCCTCTCACCCATACATTAACATGAGCTACTTCTACATTTTGCGCTTGCAAGCGCCCGTCTGCATATTTAAGTTCAGTAAACACATTTTCAAATCTATGACCATTATTAAACAGATGCTTCCTTAAACTAACACTGCCAATCGAATGTTTGGCTCCGGTATCAACAATTAATTTTCCTACGTTACCATAAACTTTCACATTTATAACCGGACGCACTCGCGAATTTAACGACACGGCACTCGCGGAAACTGACTGAAACTCTATAGGTTCTTTCTTTGTTTTGCACGTAGGGCAATTAGAGCGAATTACGCCAGGCGATCCACAGCCAAAACATGTAATGACTGGTTTATCCTTCCTGCCATTACCGCTACTGCCATCTATAGGCTTCTTGTCTTTCAAGCGTACACAGTCTTCTTTAAAATGACCATACTGTTTACAATAAACGCAGTGGGCACGTTTCTTACTCGTTGACGAAGACCCACTCGAAGACACAGGTGAAGAGGGTGATTGAGTAGGTGGAGGGCGACTTTCTCCCAATAAATCTTCCACTCTTCTAGAACACTCTATAAGTTCTGCGAAACTCGTGAAGTTTGAACGAGGTACCTTTTCTCGAATGCTCACATGCAAAAGACCATACACCATGTCCAGTTGTACTACTTCAGTCAATGATGAAAGTGGTAACTGCGCGAATAGCGCACGAATGTGACAAACAAATAAGTCTGTAGGCTCTCGATGACGTTGCTCTCGTTCGAATATTTTTCTATAAACTTGGTGTGGAGGCAGACGCGGGCCGAACGTACTTTTCAGAGCCGAAACTGCTTCTGCCCAAGTATTTGTAGAAGCCTTCACGCCCTGCCACCAGGTTGCAGCTAATTTTGTTAAAAGCATAGATAATCCTCTTAGCGCTATGTCATCTTCAACGCCTGCACAATCTTTGTAGGTTTCCACGGCGTCTAAAAAAGCTATGACATCCGACGACTTTTCTCCATCAAAACGTGCAGTACATTTTGCAAAATTGTTATTATTACGTAGTTGTGTACTACTCACCGAGGGCTCTCTACTTAGCCTGTTAATGAGTAGTAAAAGTTGCTCATTGGTCATCATCACGGCGCCGGCGGCAGGCGCGCCAACTGTGGGCGACGCGCCGGCCGGCTGCCCAGCAACAGGAAGCGACGTACAAGTCGCCGGCGCAACTTCCGTCGCGCGGTCGTTGCGGGCGCTGCTAGCGCTAGGCGGTGGGTCACTGTGACCCGCAGGTGGTGGTGGCGCTGCGTCAACACCAGCGTGAGATGGGCTCCCAGCACGAGATCGCGTTAGCACCATTGTACTATTCCAAACGCGACGAGCACAAACTACGTACTCGGTCCAATGACGAAAAACGTTCGAGACAGCACACGGTAAACACAGTCTAACTAGGTGCACTAGGTTCAAAAACCTTGCACTGAAACACTCGCGGCTTTTCCACTCACACGCAGACTATAGGTAACTAGTCTGCACAAAACCTACGGCACGACATATAGTGTAGTAAATGAACGGATTCTTTGTATGGGGACCCATGCATTAATTCCTCAGTCGATGAAACTTTGCAGGGTTATAAAATAGTATGAACCAAGACTTATTTTAAAAAATCCAAAAAAAAAACCACACGGAAGTTAGGTATTTAACCTAAAAACACAAATCTGTTAATATATTGAACCGACTAATTTCTCAGTCCAAATTTATTTTACCAAATGAGTTATTTATACCAGTATGTGATACTTGATAAAAATCCAAAACTTTTGTCAAGTATTATATTGCTTTTTTAATACAATTCCTTTTTATGGCCCTCATTTTGCATCGGAAAATTTCTCAGTCCTTTTTTTTTTCTTATATGATCTTAGAATGTTATTTAGCGTTACGAGTAAGAAAATCCAAAAAAAAAAATGCATTCCAATATTGTTATATGTTAAACTATAAATAACACTGTATGGAAAATTTCTCAGCATTATTTTATTTTTTAAATATGTTAAGTAGTCACACAAACACACAAATCCGAAATATCCAAAAAAAAATCCATCCAGAACACCAAGATTTTGGAAGCGAAGATAAATCTATCCCGCGTTTACACGCAATAATGTGCCGTCTTGCTTTACCAGTTGGGTGCAGATTAGCGTGCTCGCGTTAATAGTAAAACTTTTGACTCGCTTTTCAAGACATTAATACAGAATTATTTATTTTTTGTGTTATATACACTATACTATAATGCATCTATGTACGTAATTACATATCAACTAAACACTAAGTAGGTACACCTATTAACAACACTAGCTGTTGCCAGCGGCTCCGTCTGCGTGGACTTTGGTTATCGCGCGTTATCCATGCGGGTGAAGCTATGTCCTATGGAGCTAAGTAGCCTATGTCCTATTCCAGAACCTAATCTACATGATGTGTGCAAAGTTTCATTCCGATCCGTCCAGTAGTTAAAGCGTGATTGAGTGACAAACAATCAAACTTTCGTTTATAATATTAATAGGCTATCTCTGTATATAATTATAGATATATAAAATGATATTGGTTGATTTATTTATTTACATTAGCAAATCACGTATTTGAACTAGAAATGAAAAGGATAGATGTTTTGCCGGATACCGGATACCGAATATTCGGCAAACCTAGAAGCCGGATGGACAGATATCCGGCCGCCGAATATCCATCCGAACATAGCCGATTAGCGAATTGTTACACGAGCAAACCGTACGAACGATCGGGTACAAAGTGGGTATAAAGAATAGGCCTGGATACGTTTATTCTGGCTATCGATTATTGCTAATTGGTGATACAGACGCTTGCGAGTTTTAATGTATGGAGGCGCCATCTATTGAGACGAACTTAAACTAAACTTCTCATACATACCGCCCACCAAGGACAAATGCAATTTTGCCTTTAATATTAGCCGCCGCCCACCGTGACTTTACCTAGGTAGGTCAAGTGTCCTACGCACAGCACAAGTATTGTTCTTGGTGAGGTATTTACAATCAATCCTTAAATATTAAAAATCTAGCTTATATCTAATCCTACATTTCACAATCAAACCGGCAACGGTAACATACAGAGTTTGGAAGTAGGACGCTTATTTCACAATTGTTTTTTGTCCGCAACGTAACGACGCGAGTAACGTTCTCGGACCCTGTATGTTTGGCAACCACCCGTCTAAGTAGCCATCTACATGGTGATAAATTCTCCTCCTTGATTAAAACTACATCCCCAATCCCCGGTTCAGGTTGCTGGTAAGCCCATCTATAACGATGAAAAAATTTGTGTGTGCTGTGCATCCGCGAAAATTAGATCAGTAAGCGCAGATTTCTTCGGCAGCAGTATAGGATACCTAACATCTTCATTGCCCGAGATGTTATCCATCGACCTTCAACTCGCAATAAACCCTCACCATCAACATAAGGATTCAATGATTTCAGACGTCCCTTGTTTTTAATGAAATGGTCGTTCCTTTTAAAATGATCCAACTCCGCCTTGAAATGTTCACCTTGACATTGTTTTATGCAAGTCTGAAGCGCATGTGATAATTCTGCTGGCGTGAGATGCTCCTGACGATTTCGTTCATTAGCTGGCTTTTTCAGTTCGAGAAAGCGTCGACGATAAACTATAACTCGTATCAACTTCGTGAGTGATGAGTATCTCTTCCAATTTGAGACGTCCGGTATCGCTAAATGAACTTTAATCTCTTCCATTTTTCTTCAAAAAAAGGTGATAACACCTTGTTGAAGAATTACAGACACATCTCGCTTCTGAGCCATGTTTATAAGTTGTTTTCGAGGGTCATTACGAATCGTCTCAGTCGCAGGTTCGATGACTTCCAGCCGTCTGAGTAAGCAGGTTTCCGAAAAGGCTACAGCGCCATAGACCACATCCACAAGCTACGCCAAATTATACAGAAGACCGAAGAGTATAATTTGCCATTATGTTTAGCGTCCGCTGGCTGTCCATAGAAGGGTACTGATCCCTGCACTTACGTATGGTAGTGAATGTTGGGTCTGGCAGAAGAAGCATGAAAGTAAGATTAACTCTGTGGAGATGAGAAGCCTGTGAAGCATGACTGGAGTGACTTTGATGGACAAAATGAGCAATAGTGCGATAAGGGAACGCTGTGGCGTGGTAGAAGATGTAGTGACAAAGATAGAGAAAGGAATGCTGAGGTGGTTCGGACATGTGGAGAGGATGGATGAAAGGAGATTAACAAAAGAGATTTATAAGGCTAGTGTGAATGGTCAAGTCGGTAGCGGTCGACCTAGGCGTACTTTTCATGAACAAGTTGACGTTGTTCTTAAGAAAAGCAAAATCAAAAGTACCTACAACCGACGAGCATGTATGAAAAATGTCATGAAAGTGAACGAAGCGAAAGTTGTATGTCAGGATCGTAGCAAGTGGAGTAAATAATCTCTGCCTATCCCACCGGGAACAAGGCGTGACTGCATGTATATATGTATGTTTAGCGTTTGTGGACTATGAAAAGGCCTTTGATTTGATCAAGACATGGGCGGTGCTCGAGTCTCTCCAGCGATGCCATATTGACTATCGAAGTGTTGAAGTGCTTGGATAGGAACGCCATTATGTCGGTTCGAGTACAGGACCAGAGTTCGAAGGCGATCACGTTGAATAGAGGGGTAAGACAGGAAGACGTCATATCTCCGAAACTGTTTACTGCCGCAATGGAAGACGCCTTCAAGCTTCTGGAATGGCAAAGGCACGCCATCAATATTAATGGCGAATACATCACTCACCTTCAGTTTACCGACGACATTGTAGACATGGCAGAATCGATGGAAGATCTTAGCATGATGCTCGAAGACCTCAATCGAGTTTCTCAACGGGTCGGCCTTAAAATGAACTTGGACAAGACGAAGGTGATGTCTAATGCCCATGTTGCGCTGACCCCAGTACCGGTTAGGAACGCGATTCTAGAAGTTGTTGACTCTTACGTCTACCTAGGACAAGTAGTCCAACTTGGTAGGTCCAACTTCGAGAAAGAGGTCAACTAGGCTGGGCAGCGTTCGGAAACCTAAGTAGTGTCTTCTCGTCCAAAATACCTCAGTGCCTCAAGTCGAAAGTATTCGACCAATGTGTGTTGTCAGTGATGACTTACGGATCTGGAACGTGGTCCCTGACTGTGGGCCTTATCAGTAAGCTCAAAATAGCGCAACGAGCTATGGAGATTGCTATGCTCGGGATTTTTCTGCGAGATCGAGTCAGAAATGAGAAGATCCGTAGACGAACGGATGCTACCGACATAGCCCAGCGGTTTAGAAAGTTGACTTCAACTTGCTAATCCACTTGGCAATGGGCAGGGCACAGCACGTAGAACTGATGGCCGATGGGCCGTAAAGTTCTCGAATGAAGACCACGGACTGGTAAGCGCAGCTTAGGACGTCTTCCCACATGGTGGAACAGACGATCTGATAAGTACGGCAGGAGCACGCTGGATGCAGGCCGCTTACAACCGAACTGGATGGAAATCTAAGGCCTGTGTTCAGCAGTGGACGTCCTATGGCTGATATGATGATGACGGTGATGGTGATGGCACCTTTTGAAGAGGATAAAACGCGATTGCACGTGATATTGATTCTTTTCTCAATTCAGTACGCATTGGTCGCGATCGTGAAACGTGATCCTTATGGTGGTCAGTTAATTCTGTACAATACCTAAACTTAACAAATTTTGCTAGTATTTATTTTTTAGCACCCTGCAGCAGTGTATACAGCGATAGACTTTTTTCGGAAGCTGACCTTGTATACGAAGATAAGTGAAACCGTTTGTTGCCTCTTAATGCAGCATAATTCATTTAATACCTATTAAGTAGCCAGCTTTACGGGTGAAAAGATAAAAAAATTATAAAATAAAAAGTATTTTCAGCAATATCCGCTTTTGACTACGATAATATGAGCCGCATTGGCCGTGGAGTTACCAGCTTGAGAACAGTGCTCCACCCTCTCTACTCTCTACCCGTGGTTGCCGTAAGAGCCGGCTAAGGGTTAAAAGATCCGGACGAGGACGAGCAGCAGCGTCCTCTGCAAAATACCATCGATCTGCGCTCGACAACCCGCCTGCCAAGCGTGTCGAGTATTGGCAAAACCTCCCTTTACGGGGGAAGCCTATGTTCAGTAGTGGATTACCAACGGCTGAGATGATGATAATGAATAATATGAGCCACCATGATAGTTTTATTTCTCAATAGCACCTAAGGAGTTTGATGAAAAAAGTTTGGTCATAAAAGTACTCAATTAAAAATTAACAAGCGAATAAAAACGTTTTGGTTGAAATGAAGTTTGTTGGAATGGCGGAATATTTTCAAATAGTAAATCTGATAATGTCGTTTTACATTTAATTATAAGAAATGTTTTCGGTTACTACTTTTTTGATATATTATTACCGGCAAAAAAGTGTTATTTTATTTTATTATTAATATTCATATACGTCACAAGTTTGTTCATTCGTGGCCGAAGGCTCATAGAAAGAGGACAGAAGCCTTTATATTTATTTATCATAATTTGCCTGTAGTGCAGTTTGATTATCAATTTTGTTCTGTAATTAAAAATTGATATATGATTTTCTTTAATTTTTTTTAATCCGGTATCTGGCCGGATACTTGTCCATTATTCGGTAACTGGCCGAATATTAAATTCGTGCCGGATAGCCTGGATACCGGAAAGTTACCGAATATCCGTTTCATCTCTAATATTAACATTATTGTTTTGAGGATGTATTAAATTCCCTATAAGTCTCGGCGCAAACGGACCATCGACCACAACCACCGGTGGTCGGCAGTGAAGAGCAGTTTACACACGCATTTTCATACGTATTGTAAAGCACCTTTGCGCCAAGCAAGTGTCGTTTACTAAAAAATTAAAGTGATGTAATGAAACTTCAAACTATTCCCAAGAAATATGTACAAAATTACAGATTAGCGGCTAATCAAATATAAATACGTGAATAGTAAGTAGGTATAAAATAAAGTCGCGCGGGCGGCCAGTACCGCTCCCGCGCCCCGCTCCTCCACCCCGCTCCCTACTCACGGCTCCCGATAGCTAGATTCAAATCTGTTTATTATGAAAATGTTTTTAGTTATTAATCCGCTTGATTTTTTTTTGGATATTTTGCTAGTTGAAAAGAAAGTTAACGGTGTACTTAAATCAATAAAGAAAATAGACTGAGAAATTTTCCACTGCGAATAAAGAGACAATTTTAAAATAATATATAATTACATGGTTTATTTTTTGGATTTTTATTGTGTGGTCATATGACTTCGATAAAATAGCATTCCCGTTAAAAAATTCGACTGAGCAATTTTCCAGTCCAAGTTACACCAAGAAACATATGTTATAAAAAATTTGGCGATTCTGCTGGGAATTTTTTTTGGATATTTCGTGTATTGTTTGTATAGATTACATGAATATGTCCTGTGAAGAAAGTTCAAACGGAGCATTTTTCCTAAAAAAGATATCATAGAAATAAGATTTTAATTAAAAAAACCTAACTTCTTAAATTTTTTTTTTTTGGATATTTATACAATACCTTAATTTATTGATACTTAATCATGCTATAAAGTTTTTACTGACTGAGGAATTACTGTGGGGGTCCACTATGTTCATTTCCTACACTAATAGTCACGCGTGGAAAAAAAATGAAAATGTTTTTATTATCCGCGGTCGACGTATGTATCCGTCGAAAGTTCTTGCGACACTCGTAATCGTAATTAATAATAATTACTAAAGTCTGCAACTGCACCGGTTCGCGAGACACGAGTCCTGTGACGCCTGTACTAGACGAAGGGGGCGGGGCTAGGCTGACCGCACCACCTCGGTACCACGAGACTTTGATTACGGCGCGAAAGTATTTACGCAAGAAAGTTATGACCACAGTTAAAAAAAAAACTAATTACACGATACACAATTACACAAGTTCACCACACGTCACGCGATACACAAAACTGTTCTACTGTCCAAAGTTCTGTAGGTCCACAAAGTACGAAACTATAGGTACACCTAAGTCTAGCTCATACCGACCGATACCAACGCACAGTCTATGGCACACAAGCTAGATACTAACTTAGGTTTTAGTACCTACGCACTGACACTACAAGTTAGTTTCGACGTGAAAAGTCACTAAAATTTGCACTTATTGTTATCAAGCGTTCGAGATCTTGAAAGTAGGTATAACAAACACTATTTTCCTGCGGTTCGAAAGCCGCCAAACGAATGGGCGCCAGAAATAGGGTAGCCAGTAGTCGTATGGGCACGGAAATGAGAAAACTACTGCTTCACTATAATCAGTTTAATACGCTGATAACACACATAGTTTTAACGACAATTAATCACAAGACAGTAGTAATAAAACAGGTAAGACTGCGGCGGCGCACGAAAGGTGACGCGCGAGCCATCGGCCGTAGTCAATCGCGGACTAACTTGTTATCATATCGGGAGCGGCGGTCGCGCACGCGACCGAATACGATTCGAGCGCCGCGGCGCCTGAGAGGGAGGGGTGAGCGGGGTAGGGCTAGCCATCGGTAAAACAGTGCGCGCTATAATACCCCGTAATTTTTTTGAAAATTAAGTGTCGACACTGGTATGACTCGTACGAAATGGTAGGTTATCGCGATGTAACTATTAACAATCGATAAAAATACAAACATTATTTTCTCAAGTGATCAGGTTGCTGATATCAAAGTGGAATAAAAATGTCCTTGTTTCATACGTGGCGAAGAGAAAAAATAAGTCTCCATTGAGACGCCTGTGGAGCGACGCGAAAAAAAGTATCCATAAAAAATCCAAAAGTATAAAAGGATCCACTGTGGACTCAAGAGGAAAGAGATAAAGGCGTCCATGGGCCCACATGTGCAGCCGAGGGTCCAAGTGAAAGCAGACAAAAATAACCGCGAAAACAAGCGTAGTTTGGCACCGTACTTACATAATAATATAATATCATTCTATAGGTAATATGCAAATAAACGGTTGATTAATTATCGCCATTTGCAAGAAAGAGTTGTAAGAGATAGATAGCGTTTTATACATATTTCGGTATCGCTATATTTCCGTGTATAATTTAGCTTAAACAAATACTTATTATATATCTTATTAATTGTAAAAACGAAAAATAATCACTATGTATATCATTTACACTAGTTATTTATATATAATAAAGGTTTACATGTTGCCAAATTATCAACTAACCAACTTTAGCAAGCGCCATGTACGGCGCTCTGTGCGACATGTACGTACTCTACTTGATATAACTCCTAAAGTTATTTCAATACCATTATGCAATTGTTATGGTAGAATCTACGTAGAATAAACTCTATTTTGTAGAAAAAAAAATTAAAATTAAAATGGTCGAAGTCATTAAAAAAAACATTTGAAATGTTTACTTCCGGTTTAACACTCAAAAAAATTTTCAAATTTGGAATCTAAATTAAAAATCAAAAATAACATCATTTTTTCTAGGCAAATCACTACATATTTTACTTTATTACCAATTACTTTAATATGAAAAAATAATTTCAAAAGAAGCCTTCCATCAATTAGCTCAATTTTTAGAGCCCCACAGTTTGAGAACCAGAGCTCTAAAAAATTTTTTTTTTCGTGTACGTGTTTATATCCCCTAGAAGTACCAATATGCATAATATGAACGAATTTCAGAACTTCACTTTATTTTCGTTGTCCGCTTCACGTGAAATGCCCCTTATGTTATATATACATATTTATTAATGATATTTGATGAATAACACATAATTTTATTTCACTTAGGAATACAACGTCGAGCAGCGCGAGCGCGCAGATCAACATGGCTTTGGTGGAAGATCGGGTCCCCTCTCCTCCCATGTAAGTTTTGTAACTTATATATGTATTTAACTTATGTTATATATACATATTTATTAATGATATTTGATGAATAACACATTATTTTATTTCACTTAGGAATACAACGTCGAGCAGCGCGAGCGCGCAGATCAACATGGCTTTGGCGGAAGATCGAGTCCCCTCTCCCCCCATGTAAGTTTTATAACTTATATTATATATACATATTTATTAATGATATTTGATGAATAACACATTATTTTAATTCACTTAAGCCTGGAAGGTCGAGCAGCATGCACATGGACGTGGCGTTGCTGTACGATCAAGTCCCATCTCCTACCATGTATTGTACCTACATGTACCATGTCGTGTTTTGTAGTGGTAGGCCTCTTTTGCAGGGGGCCGCCTGGGGAAGTACCACATCTTTGCCAGTTATTCATCCGCTAAGTAATATTATGCAACATTACTGTGTTCCGGTCTGAAGGGCAACGTTGCCAGCGAAATTACTGGGCATGACGAGATTCAACAACTAATATCTCAGGGTGATAAGCGCAATGCAGTGCCGCGCAGAATTTTAAATTTTAAAACTGGGTGGCATTGTGTTTGATATAAGACAATCATGTTGCTTAACCATCAGCCACCTGATTTTCTCGTCTTGTCAGTCAATATCATAAAAAAATATTAATTTGTGTACCTTTCTATTTGTCTTAACTAAATTTCTTTTAAATTGATTTTTAATAATTCTTTCAAACTCATAGAGGATTTACTAGGTAAAGAGAAATATAGTTATTTGTTTGCTTTGTCTAGGATTTTAGAGTGTGGTGGCAGTGGGGCCAGCTCGTCGTCTATTGGGCACGTAACGCCTTCTCATCGTCGTCGTCGTCATCGTCATCATCATCAACGTGGTCTGTCGGAACGTGATACTTTTAACGGTCTCAATTATGGCAAGTATCCAGAAATGCTTAATTAATGTGTGCCCATGACCCAAGCCCATAGTACCCAGACTTCGTCTGTTATTAATTTAATTAATTGAATTATTTATTCAGACACAATAGGATACAATACAATTAAATATATAAAATTAAATCAAATTATTATCAGTAATTAGAAAATTACAAACCATATTGAAAATAAAATTTAAAAATTAAAATCACAAATTATAATTAAATAAATAAAAGATATCATCAAAAAAATAAAAATATGCATAATCAGGTATATATAAATTTAAAATATCTATTACATTTACTAATTCCTATTAATATGTCGATTTATCGCCCCTCTAATAATGGAACAATCAAGCCGTCCAGCCACAACGCGCAGGATGGTGCTATGGCTGTTCCGGAGTCGGTATAGTATCGATGCGGCTCGCTTGCGCATAATGGCGTAGAAATCATCCACGCGCGCGTCTGCGAACATTCCCGACGCACTTCACCGCCTGGGCAACCCCAGCAGCATCCTGAACGCGTTGTTGTACTGCACGCGTAGGGCGTTGATCGTCCCAAGCGTATGGTTGGCCCACAAACTACACGTATAAAATGTCTGGCAGTAAGCCTTAAATAGGGTAATTTTTACCGCTGCAGTGCAACAGCAAAATCTGCGGGCCAACATGTTGCTCCTGACCGCCAATGCCCTGCGTTCCCTCTCAACGTCGTCATTGTCTGTGAGGTCCTCCGTGACCCAGTGACCCAGGTACTTAAAGCGAGATACTCTGGCCAAAGGAACACCATTCAGTAGTAGCGAAGGGTCTTGAAACCGTTTGACCTGAATACTAAGAGTTCGCTCTTCTTGCTGTTGTACCTGAGGCCGTGAGCCCCCGCATATTCCTCACAGATCTTGAGAAGCTTTTGGTCCCATGTTATAGGAAACGAGCAAATTGTCATTATATATATCGATATATATATCGATGGGGGTATATGATGATTCTAAATTTTCTGTTATAGGGAGTGAGCCTGACACCGACGACGACGACGACGACGGCGATGATGGAGAGGGGGCCTTTTACTGCGGCATGTCGAGGGCGGCCGTGGCCTTCGCAGATACTCCGGTTGATGATGTGCCGGAGCAGTCGTCGCCGGTCCCCAGTTTTTTGGAGGACTTGAACACCGAGTTGACCTCATTTCTCCACAGGCCCACGGAAATGTATGATTTTGATTGGAGGGCATTCCCCGACACTCCCATCCCACCCCGGGAACGTCGAGAACCTTTCTCCGTTCCAAATGCTGGGGTGGTCACTCCACGCGACGACCCCTATAGCACATTTGTTGCTATATGGGATAGGACCATAATGGAACAAATAGTTGAGCAAACCAATATCTATGCTCAACAACTGGCGCAAAAAATGATGGAGCAGAACACGCTGACCCCCACCAGCCGCATTTGTGACTGGCGCGATACGAATGTAGATGAACTCTACGTTTATTTCGCGCTTATCATTGCAATGGGGATGGTGGTGAAAGGCAGTGTCGAGGACTACTGGTCAAACGCGGCCGATGTATTCTCGACACCTAATGTGTCAAGATACATGAGTCTTAGGCGGTTTCAGTTACTTGGTAAGTGTCTGCATTTCGCCAATAACGCGACCATGCCGCAGGGCCTTGAACCTTCTGAGGCTAAGCTCTTCAAGGTCGAGCCACTACTGACGCATATAAATAACAAGTGTGAGTCAATGTACACGCTAGGGCAAAATATTTCCCTGGACGAGTCATTACTCCAGTGGAAGGGTTGGTTGGATATCAATCAAGTCATTCCCAACAAAGCCGCGAGCGTGGGTATCAAGACCTACGAAATATGCGAGTCTCAGACCGGATATTTGTGGCGTTTTGAAATCCATGCTCATAAACGAGGTACGGGGACCCAGTCCCTGGACCCCATGGGGAGGCCTGCGGCCGCCATTGTGCTCAGGCTGATTAAAGGTCTCGAGTACAAAGGCTATACACTATGGATGGATAATTTTTACAATTCGCCTGCTCTCGCCCGGCACCTGAAGTCGTTAGGCTTCGACTGTGTCGGGACATTGAGGACAAACCGGCAATATGTGCCTGCCGAACTGGCCAAACTGTGTAAAGGCGACATGCGCGCTGGCCAGATTATTGGCTGCACGTCTGGTGACGTGGACCTGCTGGTATGGCGAGACCAGAACAGAGTCGGTCTGCTGTCTACATACCACGGGGACACCGTCACCCGCGTCGATGGCCGTACTAAGCCAACTTTGATCCTCGACTACAACCTCATGATGGGAGGGGTCGATAAAAAGGATCAGATGTTGGCTGGGTATCCTATCGAACGAAAGAGGACAAAGGTGTGGTACAAGAAATTATTTAGACGTCTTCTTAACTGCACTGTTCTAAATACGTATATACTTATTAAGCAGTCCCGGCTGCCTGGTTCAAATATAACCCACCGACAATGCCGGAATAAGTTGGTTGTGTCCTTATTAGCGCAGCACTGCTCCTATCCCCGCCCTGGTGTACCCGTTCCCGATATTGTATATCCCGCGCACATCCATTACCTGAATACCTATCCGCGGATGCCCAAATACGGGACAGGCCGACGCCGACGAACTTGTGTTTGCTGTAAAAAGCTATCCACTATGTATTGCGTCGGCTGCGATAAGTGCGTCTGCATGACCCCATGCTTCCCCTCCTTGCACCAACCTTAATATGTATGTCTATTATATTTTTTTCCCATATATGTATATATTTGTGTGTACGTTTATTATATATATCTGTGTTAGCTCTGGAAGGGCTATATGTATATAAAATTATATATTTATATATAGGTGGGTAATATATATTAATATATTTTTATGTTATATATTATATTATATATCTATATATCTTCTTGTGCCACAACTTTGTCCTTGAATATTGCCGGTTTATTTGTAAAAATTATCCATCCATATGTGGAGTGGACTAGACTGACGATGATGATTGTTTTTGCGGCGGTAGGAGCGGAATATATCCAACCGTAGACAAGACAGGTGATGATGATTTTATTTGCGTTAGTAGCGTAGGAGAGAGTTATATCCATCCGTGGAATAGGCTGATGATGATGATTCTTTCCGGCGGTTGCGTTGCTGTAGGAGAGGGTTAAGTCAACCGTGGACTAGTCTGACAGTGATGATTTACGCGGCGATGTTTGATCAGTATTCTTTGAACTGGCCTGAGTGTTTTGTTGCGTCGTTATGTGCCTTAGGAGATGCTTATATTTAGCAGTAGACAGACATATCGGCTGATGAATCAGTATTTGTTCCAGTAGGGGAAGCATATGTACAACAGTCGGCAAGACTTGGTGATGATTTTTTAGCAGTGGAGTGCAATAGGGGAAGCATATGTACAGCAGTCGGCAGGACTTAAGTGATGATTTTCGTGGGTCTCTGGAATATATGTAAGAGGGGCATATACTCAACAGTGGACAAGACTTGGCTGATGTTTCTTTTTGCTTTTTCTTTTTCTTTCTTGGGTCATCTCGGTAACTTCAGGGAGTAAATCCGTTACAGGAGAGCATTTTCCTGTGAATTGCTTGTGTATATTCATTAAATTTGCAAGTCTCATATTGGTACCAATTTGAATAAAATGGTTTGACTTTTGTAACGTGTAATTCATAATATATTATATGTCTGATATTAATAAGACAAACGAATGGATAAAATATATTATATAAGTTAATGTCTTGTATTTAAAATATTTTATATTGTACTAGGTTTTCACTACAACATGTGACTTACAACTTCAGAGATAAAAACCGCAAGTCGAATGTCGCCCAGGCGTATCCATACTATTAAAGCTGCGCCATAGCCCTATTTTTAATTATTTTCTAAGACTGATCCCTTCTTTTGTTAATTTTTCTGATATTTAATGTTGTGTTCTATTGTGGTTTTGGTTGGAAATATATTATTTTCCTTATTACTTTGTTTCTTTCTTTAAAAATATCAACAACAAAGGCAAAACTACCGACTCCTTTTTTGAATTGAGAATAATGGAAGACTTCAGATGATTTGGTTAATATTTTAAAAATGTTAACTGAATGCACTGCTAAATCATTTAGTAAGCCCTTGTCGTTGAAGTATAGGATAACATTAAGCCATAACACACCCTTAATTCTCTTGATACCAAATAATAATTCTTGGAAGTGGCTAGCACTTGACCTGTTTTAAAGTATGGCAGCGATGTTTCGAGGGAGTGTTTTGTTACCTTGCAGAACAAAAAAAGTGTTTGAAGGGCATTCATTATTTTGATTTCAGTAGAGTTAGGGTATTGTTGTGTAAAATAAAACACAGTTATACAACTAAATATATATTTTTCAGTACTTTTGAAGAATTTTAACAATCATAGTCTAACAATTTGCAAATGTACTTTTTAAAGACGTAATTACACAACATTCTTACATTAAGCTGCACAAATGGTTAAATAAAAAGATAGGTAGTTTCAAGAGGTTTCTAAATATATAAGTTTTACAATAGCTTCCCTAACAAGAAATCAAAGAAATAGCCGTTTTAGTGCCGCGCGAGCAGGCGCGCGTCGCGCGCGAATTGCTTTCCGCCAGTTGTTTCTAATTCAGAATAGCGCTTAGCAGCGGAGGGGAATTATTATGCTCAGTGCTAGCAACTAATTGCTTACGCACTGTAGGCTAATACTTTACCCTTACCCCTTTGGTGTAGTTTTCAGCGTCAGTATTTCGCTCGATTACGGGGACTGCTATTATTACGTTTGTATGGTCGCCGGTCGCCGCCTCTTAAGAGCGTACGCAGCCTTCTAGGAATTTGAAACAATCCTATGAAAAATTTACCAAATCGATGTTTTGTATTCCACTGTTCCGAATATCATAAAGCCATTCTATAAGTTTTATATACTGATATTTTTATAGTGAAGTAACCTGTCTCTGTCATTTTAATTTTTCTTATAAACCTTTAGTTTTTCATAGTGAACTTCGAAAATCCCAGTTTTACTCGCTTGATTGGACGTTCACTACAAAAAAATGTAGCGTTTATAAACAAAAATAATATGGTAGGGACATACTTTACTTCATCTTAAATATCAGGATATAGGTTTACTGTATTCGGAGGAAACAGGGGAATACAAACATCGATTTAGTAAATTTTCCATAGGATTGTGTCAAACTGCTAAGAGGTCCTCTTTCCTGTTAAGGTGAACCTACAGATCTGCGTGCAATCAGAGGCCGTCACATCAAAGAATCTGAGGATTCGACGCGGATAGTTTCATATAAAAGTATTCTAAAATTCGTTTTGTTTGGCACGTTCGGCTCGGATCGCACGCACATTCGTAGGTTCACCCCTGCGGCAGGTGAGTAGCCCCGGCTTTAGTAATTTTGTTCTACTATCGTTATTGCGATAGTTTTGATAAGGTGTGTTTATTATTTGTCCCAGTTTTCTAGCGCCTAAATTCTTATGGTGAACCCTAAATGAGCGTATTTTTTGAGCTACGAGTCCCGGAATTTACGCTGCATTTAGTTTCATACTAGTCCTATTTGGGCCACGTCATATGACAATAATAATTAAAACAACAATAAATTACTCGTCATTATTTTATTGACAATAATCTCCGAAGTACACACATATTATAAAAGAAAAATGGGTAGGTAGATGAAATGTTTACACAACTTTAGACTGAATAAGATTTTCTTAAGTTATTCTATCTAAACTGTCCTCCGTAGGACTAAATTATAAATAAGTTAACGTCACACCTTACAACTTTACAATTTAAAAATAGCACGGTGCCATATACATAGAATACACCTATACTATACGTTATAAGACGAAAATATATTTCTTTTATATTATTTTAATCGCGTAATGTTTGGGCATATATTACGTACGGATATCAAATACTCTTGTCCGACATAATATAATGCAATGAAAACGAAAAGGTTTCATTTTTAACGTATCACCGACTATTTACCTAAAATGGAAAATATACAGCTTACACCTAAACAATAATAAACTAACGCGCTTCAAGAGACGCTATAGCTACAATATAATTATCGGACGCGGCTTTCAGCTAACATTCACAGAGTTATCTTACATTATATAATAATCTTTACAATGTAATGACAAATGAATATAACACAAAATAACTAATTAAATAAAAGCTGAGCCCTGCAAGTTTCCTGTGTGATCTTCTTGTAAAAGTATCCTTACCGATCTCACTGTACATTAGAATAGTTACTATTTGAATAAAAAAACGGTTGAATTTCTGAGACGTCTAAATTTAAGAGATGCGACGTCCGATAGTACATTTTTTACACGAATTATCCAGAAGTAACTTATAAATCGCGTCCGATAATTAGATTCATTCTTAACCGCGCGGCGTCGCTCGAGGAACCAAACAAACAAACCAGTCAAATACTGTTCAACTCAATGTAAACCGACTACACCTCCCCTCTACCTTCCACATCACGATCCCTGTCTCACATTATAACTACTATCAACTATAATATTACAATATTAAGATCGCTTCATATCTACCAAGAATTCACAGTATAGGGCAGTAAATGACAAATGATTTGAGGGAATTCTTCCCACTAAGAAAATAAGGTCAGCTCAGCATTAAGGCATCGTAGACATGATTATGTCCATAAAAAAATTATTTAGACATGGATACGTCTATAAATTTAGTTTAGTATTTCTGTCTACCTACTGTGTAATAATAATAACTTGAATTTTGACCATAATAGTATGAACGATCAAACTTGGTACGGCCGTATCATTGTAGTACCTAATCTGTGACCCGAACCGTTCGGTACGGTGTTCACTGTTCACGCCACACGATCGCACCGAACCACAGACGGTCCAAGGGCCTAATTCTCGTTCTAAAATATAAGCGCCATGGTGTTTAAAAAAAACCTCGACGTGTTTTATAATACACCACTATACGTCATTATAAAACAGGAAAACCAATGAAAAATAGAACGAACATTTGAGCTGTCATTGATCTCTTATTAATAAGCCCAATTCACTAAGACTGTGGTGATCAATGTCGTATTGATAGTCGACTTTAACCGAATGCTTGATAATTTTCTTAATAGTTTCAACTTTTAATTAATTTACTACTGTAGTTTCAGTTTGTGCATTCGGCAAAAAACTTGAGATTACTTATAAAGTATCAAGTTTTTTACTTATTATGTAAATATATATTTATACTTATATTAAAAATGTCGATAATCAATTTTTTTTAATTAGTTGGCGCTTTCACCGGTATCCACCCAATCATTATACACATCAATAATTGGTCCAGACAATATATTTGTAGTTGTTTGAAAGTCTTCTAAACATACTCTACATTGTATACTTGCTGTATTTCTTATGATATGTAAAACCAGTATAGGTTTTACAAGGATTATACAGTAATAATTAATTAAAATTTCATTAACTTGGTTTTCAAAGAAAACTTCACAAATGCGATGTCACTAGAACTACCTATCTGACGAAGAAAAATGTTTTCAGTGTGCGCACTCAATTGAGTAGCCCACTTGCAAAACGCGCTATGTAACGCTTGCGGCCTCTACGTCACTCAGACGTTATAATCGCTCCGAACGCAACCGAACTAAGTTCGGGCCATAGATTAGGTAGCACAATGGTACGGGGCCGTACCAAGTTTGATCGTCTGTTCACACTATAACAATGTTACTGCTCGAATCAATTCACACGGGGGTAATGTGGCCAACCCATATTGTCAGTTTCAGATTCCTACGCAGCCTACGAAAACACCTAGCGCCTGCCCCCAACATATCTTATAGGAAACGGACGTAGTTATGAAACGACCTTGATATTCCCTATAGTAACTACAATAATATAGTATACACGACTACTAAAACCGCGGCACTAACATTAATATTTGTGTAACGTTTGGACAGATCATTTCACCGTGTATTCACCAAAAATAATACGCATACAAAATGTAAGTCAGAGTAATAAGACATGAATATTGCATAGACTGAGCTATGGTTATCACACAAACAATAGTGTAGTATGTAGTAGGAAACTTATTCCATGTAAATAATAAAGTGTACTAATATTATATTGCTGGTTACTTTTTGGCGGCGGCGTTCTCCGACGCGTCCATTTTCTCCTCGGTCTTGACCACCTTGCCCTCGCCTGGAACAATAAAATAGTTTTCAATGAAATAATACATAAGAGCCATATTTTTTCCTTACTCCTTACCTCTAAACAGAACAGTTGCAGAATTTAAAAATCAGGGAACTGGACAGATTTGCCAACCAAAAATTATGTTGTATTATAGACCTTTTAATTTATATTATTTGCATGTTACAAATAAAATCAACTTGGATTTTGACAAAAACGAGATTTCTAAAGAGACTGTCTTACGATAAAATAAGAGTAAGTAGGCTTATTATCATGATATTATAGCGGGGTTTGCACGAAGACTTCTTTATTCAAACTATGTAGAGTACCTAAACGAACTGTACCGCAATATAGCTCACTACATCTATCAAAATCAGAAACATAATAAGGTGTCCACTACACGAAAGGTTTTGATATCAGTTTTGTCAGTCACGGCTATGATCGATGGTTGGTTTAATATGAAAATCCTGGTGTAATGTGATGATTCTCACATCTCACACTCTCGTCCGTCACTCAGTATCGCTCATGATTGATGGTGTTTAACGCCTAAGAGAGCTGATCATCATCATGTTCCTAACCTTATCCCACTTTGTGTGAGGACGGTATAATATGTTTCCTTTAAAAAATTGGACGCAACACAAATACATATTAAAAATAATATGTTTTCGCTAACACACATGTTACATTCAGCGACTCTATTATCCTCGCTGACGTCACACCCAGCTTACTCTTGGCCTCGAACCGACGTCACAAAGGGCCGACGCTACATTTTAGGCTGTTTTCGCCTGCCCGATGCCTGCACCTAAAAGTCCCACCACTTCGGTCCTAACATCGGACCGTTTTCGCCGCATTTAGATATAAGATAGATTTAGCACATTATCACAATGTGAATTTTATTAAAGACCTAGTACATAGAAGAGGTTTTTGGATTCTCCTGTGCCATCCGGCCCCGGCATATATAATTCACATGAATACACAGAACATAATAAAGTTTTGACTTTGGTTTTATGACCGGCCGCCTGCTTAAACGCAAATTCCCTGGGACTGCTGTTGCTGGTAGTATACCCGCTACCTTTCGAGCAATCAAGCCGTGATCATGGCAGCCCTGTTGTGCTTCCAATGTGCAGTAACACCCTCCTCACATCACATTATTTATCCTTCTAATCCGGCATCCCACGGGACTCCTAAGGGAGTTGGTGCACGATAACAATTTAAACAGAGCAGTGATAGATACCATTAGGTTGATCTCCCTCGGCGTCAGTGTTGGACCGCCTGCGCTTGCGGGGGAACTTCCATCCCCCCGACGCGTGCTTCACCTTCGGCAACAGATCCATGTCCAGAACCTGTGCATCATGACACATCATTTAATATTGTATCCCGGGTTATAATACTGGCCTTAGGCGTTCGGGCTATCATAACTTGTTCTTGAATACGGGTGTTTCTTAAGAGGTATGCAGAGGTACTCAACACTTCGCCAGTTAATGTTTTTTTAATTTGATGTAATAGGGGGCGAGCCTATTGTCATCTACCAGACTTCAGGCTGTGATTGAAAATAATTCCTAATGACAAAATCCAATAACACTTTCTCCTGACCCAACCTGCCCGTCCGTCAGATGAGTGGAAAGCGTTTAAATTGCTAAATGTCTGCTGTCAAACGGCATACAAAAAATGACGTTTGACAGCAAAATTTACTGCTGTTGTTACGCGATTGCATGTTCGTAATACCACCCCCGTTATCATTTCCATTTCATTATATTTACCAAATATTCTAGGTAAGTCAAATTACCACAGAACAGATAATAATACTAAGTATAGAATGGACACTATCATCCGCTTACCAATCTGGCCTTACGAGCCCCGCTTCGCTGGGAAATCACCTCACGCACACTCTTGCGCGTGTACAAAACTCGATGTATGCAGTGTCTGTGTAGTAGGTAGTTATATCGCAACTTTTGTATGAGAATCGAGTCGAGTGCCCAGGGTGTGGAATTATCATCATAAATTCTCATAGGTATGGTCAGTTAATTAACATCGTCAAAACTAAATAAGCTATGTTACCTTATATATCTGCCGGAATGCAATCTGCCTGAGGAACTGCTGCGCGGACGCAGTCAAATCCTCCCGTTTCTGTGGCGGCAGGTTGCCCACCGCGTCCTGGACATTCAAACAATATCATATTTATATCGTTTCATTATAATCATTTACAGTGAAACCTGGTTAAGTGAGACATCAAGGGACCTGCAATGTCGTTTCACTTATAGAGGTATTCCACTTACCCAGTGTCTCAGATATACAGGTATAAATAAATATCTGTCTCATTTACAGAGGGTTCCATTAATAGAGGTGAGAATACAGGTTATTTCAGTTATAGAGGTGCGATCATTAAATAAAATAACGTGTTATGTATGTAAATGATAGAATAAGAATGAGTAAACAAACAATGTTATCTCAGTTACAGAGGTTTATGCATATAAAATTTACTCGCTGTCTCAGTTATAGAGGTAACTATGATGATAAATCGAAAGAACAAATCCCAGATATAGAGGCTTACCTCGTCCCACTAACAGAGGTAATTCAGTGCCAAAGTGTTGGGACCTCAGCATGAGTTCCAGTTATGGAGGTTTCTCACTTATCCAGGTCCCACTTAACCAAGTTTCACTGTAATAATAACAACGCCCCCTATAGGCGTTAGATAGAGGATAGAAAAACTTCGCGGACGACTAGTAACCTTCACGGTAGCTCAACTGGTAGAGTGCCCGCCCAGGAATGGTGCGGAGGGTGTGTGGTTGGCGAGCCTATTGTCATTTAATAGGCACAATTCCAGATTCCAGGCTGTCATGACATAGAGGTAATCCTTATGGTAAAATCCAATAACACTTTCTCGACCTGGGGATCGAACCCGGGACCTCATGACCGGCAGTCGAGCTTACGCTCACTACGCCACCGAGGCGGTTCCAGTATTTGACTGAGTGTAATCATTATCAACCGGAATAGTGTAATACTATAATATCACCAAAATGCCATACGTGCAGAAAGTGCCTCTCAAGATATTTTAGCTATGTATGTTTGTATGTAAATGTGTAAGTACAATTTTTATTCTCCTATAAGTACACCCCCAACCAGATATATACTCATAAGTATTCCTTTCCTTCTGGTTGTCTGGAAGAAATCGAGATAAGTCCGCCACTTGTACTAGCCTAAGATGTATTGTTGTCCTATGTATGGTCACAGAACAGATAATAATACTACGTAGAGAATGGACACTAGCATCCGCCCACCTATCGGGCCTTACTCAAACCCACGAACGAGATCGAGCTCTTCACGAGCCCCGCAGAAGCGGGAAGTGCATTTTTTTTTAATGATAGCGAGTGACAAGACGAGCTCATCAGATGCCTGATGGTAAGCATCATGATTGCCCATATCAGACACAGTGCCACCCAGTATTTTAAAATTCAAAATTCTGCGCGGCGCTGCACTGCGCCTATCACCCTGAGATATGAGTTGTTGAATCTCATCATGCCCAGTAATTTCGCTGGTAACATTGCCCTTCATACCGGCATTACTGCTTGGCGGATGAATAGCTGGCAAAGGTGTGGTACTTCCCCAGGCGGCCTCCTGTAAAAGAGGCCTACCACTACAAAATGTGCGAGTGTGAGTGAAATCACTTCACGCACACTCGCACATGTACAAAACTCATGTGTGCAGGGTCTGTGTAGTAGGCGCGGTGTGGTTGTGCGTACTCACGACGAGTTCCTTCTCGCAGGGGTCCCTGAGGCCGGGCCCGTGGTCCAGCAGCAGCCCCCCGGCCACGGCCTCCATGACGCGGCGCAGCGCCTCCCCGGGGGACAGCGCGCCGCCCGCCGAGTGCATCACTCCCGACACCAACAACTCCATCGCCTGCACGTCACGTCACCACGTTATAGACTCTACATCGAACATACGGTGGCGCGGTAGCCGAATCGAATCATTCGCCGTGCCAGACTGCCTAGAACTACTATGTACCTTATTCCATTCAAATGAATTTGATCTACTAAATTCGTATCTATTCACCCGCTCGACAAATGTTTGTAGTCGCCGTGCGTTCGAGGGTTTGCGACTCGTAATTTGGACGTAACTTTACATGACAATAAGTAATAATATTTTATATGCTTTTATTACAGACGCTTTAAGTCTCGTCCTAATAGATGCGATTACGTGAAATCGCAAATTTGCGACCAGTCCAGACCTTTTCGACGTCGGTGTGATCTCGTAGTAGTGTTCTATTTAGACTAATCAGATTGCCTGAATTTGCTAGGTGAAACAGTATTAATTTTGAACCGTTTGAAATGAATACCGATATGTTCAGCAAAATATACTGAACAAATAGAAAACTTTTGCTTTCCTTTTTAATACCCCATAACGATTGATTTATTTATTTATTTATTTATTGTAATAACATGAACGCGTTAGCTTTTATACATATTATCAATTACTTAAAAACTATACACAATACAATAATAACAATATAATTTAAACAATAGCAATAATAATAATAATTTTCGAGCGAACAATTTGATTAATAATGTAATTATAAACTTAAATGAAATTAATTATAATAGTTTTACATTCTAGAATAGATACTATAGTTACGATCATAATTCTCACAAAATCGTAACAGTAGGGCTAATATAGCACGCCATTTATCATTAAAAACATCACATTCAGGATAGGTAGTTAGGAATGCGTTGAGGTCTGACATGATGCGGCATATCGGCGTGTTCCTACGATGAACAGTGCGACTAAGTGGAACATCAAGGAATCTGTGCCTATGGTTTGATCTGTGCCGGTTATAGTTATTGGGCACAAAAAGGGAGCACATACGATTGTGCAATGCAGGAGAATCTATAGCACCTCTAAGTATCCTGCAGCCGGTCCTAAGTTGGTCTAGCAGCCTCCTAGTTTCTAAGGAATTGAAACTCAGTTGTCCCAGAAGAAAGGCAGTGGGATAAAGAAAAGGATAGATGCCACGTTCCCTTTTATATAGATTCCTCAAAAAGGCTTTTTGAATCTTTTCCAGAGACAAAATATACTTCTCACAATGTGGGCTCCAGACGCACGCGCTTGACTCCAGTTTACTCCTGACTAAAGAAGTAAAAAGTAATCGCAAGATCTGAGGATCGCGGAAGTCCTTCGCGTTGCGCAAAACAAATCCAAGACGTTGATAGGACTCTTTTGCGGTGTTTTCGACGTGATTATTAAATGTGAGGCCACGATCAAAAAGCACTCCGAGATCCTTCATAGCCGACACCCGCTTTATAGGAAATCTGTCAATAAAATAAGTGTGCTGGATAGGAACGCGCCTGCGCCCATAAGACATCACGTAGCATTTTTCCGGGTTGAATAACATTTTGTTGACAATACTCCAACGATAAATTGCTTCAATATCACTTTGTAATTCATTGCAATCAGCCTGTGATTTAACTTCAAGCGCAAGCTTGAGGTCATCAGCGTACAACAAACACCTGGACTTATTTATAACCTTCACCAAATCGTTCACCATGATCAAGAACAGCAAGGGTCCCAACACTGATCCCTGACTCACTCCGGATGGTGTGAAATAGGGCTCTGAAACAAATGTACCGTACAAACTGGCGCCGACCGCACAGATAATCTGCAAAAAAGTTCAAAAGTCTAGAAGTGCAACCAATATTGCTGAGCTTTTGAAGCAATATGTCATTGTCGACTTTATCAAAAGCTTTTTGAAAATCGAAGTATAATACGTCTACCTGCTGGCCGTCGTCCATACGATCCGAAACATAGTCTACAAGACTGAGAAGATTTGTGTTTACAGACCGCCATATATTATTGATAATAATTAAAAACAAGAAAATATTTAATTTATTTATTTTGGCTTGTCAAAACTCTAAGGAATATATAGCTCGACAGAAAAAAGTAGAAACGGAACTAATTTAAAGTGTATGTGTTGATTAAATTGTTTTTACTCTTGTGAAAGACAGTGGCGCCCACAGAGGAGATGAAAGACGTTAGAGGGGCCTTGTGGGCGGGGCCGGCGTTGCTGCCCTTATGAGCAGACGCTCGTATGCCCGCCGAAACTAGCTTTACCGGCTAACAGTCGCGCTCATGCGGTGACAACGTACGTAGCTCCGCGAAAATAGTGTATAATGCGGTCCTGCGCAATAGCGCAGGACCGCAGGAGACACCTGGCTTCTTTTTCGACAAGTTATAATAATAACTTGTCGAAAAAGAAGCCAGGTGTCTAGTGTAGCCCGAGAAGGGATTTCTTTTTACCGGTAAGTCCTAAAACCTTTAAATTCAAGTGATATTTGTAATTATTACAAAAGTATTATGTAATTGTTAGACAAAAACGACACTCTCGCGAAACATATTTGAAATTATACATTGCTTACTGTTATGTTTGATTTATATTAGTTTTTATAAATGTACTTGTGGGTAGATGATAATAAATCAGTTTTGCTTCTGAACTTAACTATGGCTTATTCTTCATTGGCGACTTCGGAAAATTAATTAAATCGTGTGATAATGGCGTCTAATACTGCAAATATCGTGTTTCCGGGAGCTTTTAATCCAAAGACTGATAAGTGGTGTGATTATAAGGAACTTTTACTATGTGCTCTGGACGCGGCGGGTTACGACGATACTGACAACACCAAAGCTCGCTCTTTATTCCTATCTCAGTGTGGAAAAGACACTTATGCGTTAATTGCGTCACTATTGGTGCCTCTTCGTCCGACAAAAGTGCCCTTATCAGATATTATCAATGTTTTGGACCAATTTTATGAACCGGAAGTGAATGAAATTTTGCAAGCGGGAAAGTTTCATAGACGCGAACAAACGGAAGGCGAAAGCGTGCAGGACTTTGTGGCCGCGATTAATGCGCTCGGCGCCAAGTGTAAATTTATGGACTTGAAACGTCAGTTAAGAGACCGGCTGGTATTGGGGGTACGGGACGCTCGTTTAAGGCGGGACTTGCTCAAGACTAAGGACCTAACTTATTCGATGGCGTTGCAAACGTGTTTAAATTACCAAGCGATATATCCCGACTTGTACCAGGACACCACCGAGTCAAAGCAAACTCCTTACAGTGGGAGTGAACCTATGGAGATTGGTAGAGTTCACTCGACCTCATGTCGATACTGTACGAGACAACATAAGTCAGGAGAAAGATGCCCCTTTGTGAAAGCCAAATGTTTTTACTGTAAAAAGTCTGGCCATATTGCTGCAGCTTGTGAGAAGAAAATGTCAAAAACTCATCAGGTAGAATCAACATCAGAAAATAATAGTGCTGCGGCTTCAGGAAAATTAGAGGACATGATGGGCTTGTATATGTGC
Source organism: Hemistola chrysoprasaria (assembly GCA_947063395.1). Classification (NCBI taxonomy): domain Eukaryota; kingdom Metazoa; phylum Arthropoda; class Insecta; order Lepidoptera; family Geometridae; genus Hemistola; species Hemistola chrysoprasaria. The sequence goes on from OX346725.1 coordinate 13,745,749, forward strand.
TCTGTGAGCGACTACCAACCACCAATATATGCACAAGTACAAGTAGATGGAGCTAAATTATATATGGAAATTGATTCTGGAGCAGCCCGCTCCATCATATCTGAGAAAACTTATAAGAAACTGTGGCATGTTCCCCCACCCTTGAATTCTACTAATGTAAGACTGATTACTGTTACCCGAGAGGCACTCAAGGTATTAGGAAGTACAAATGTGCGAGTTGTCCTCGGGGAGAAGGAAGCACAATGTGAATTATTGGTTGTGGCAGGTGATACTCCTTCATTGTTGGGCAGAAATTGGTTCCAGCCGCTCAATATTTCAGTCATGGGGCTGAAGCTATGCTGGTCCGAAGATGTGATTACCCCACTGACACAAGATTTTCCTGAGCTATTTAAGGAAGAGCTCGGGCAATACAAAGGGCCTGAAGTGTCACTTCATGTACGGGCTGATGCTGTTCCCAGGTTTCTCAAATCTCGTCCGGTTTCATTCCCAAAGAAGAAAAAGGTTAATGAGGAGCTGCGTAAAATGGTCGAAGACGGCGTTCTGACACCAGTCAAGTACTCAAAATGGGCGACACCAATCAGAGTTGTAACAAAGGATGATGGGTCACTGCGCATTTGTGGTGATTACCGGGCTACTGTTAATGCATCTATAGACGTTGATACCTATCCCCTGCCGACATCAGTGGAAGCTTTTGAGAAGTTAAGTGGCGGTCGAATATTCAGCAAATTAGACCTGAAGCAGGCATACACACAAATGCGAGTTGACAACGAGACTGCGGAGCTTTTGACGCTAAACACGCCACTTGGATTGATGAAAATGAACCGTCTGGCATTTGGAGTTAGTGCAGCACCTGGTATATTTCAACGGGTGATGTCCACAGCAATGGCGGGCATAGAGGGAGTTGCATGTTTGTTAGATGATGTGGCGGTGATGGGTAAAAATACCCAGGAACACAACCAGAGATTGCGAGCAGTGCTATCAAAGCTGAATGAGATGGGCTTCCGACTGAATGTGAAGAAGTGTATCTTTTCCGCGGATTGTATCACATTCCTTGGACATACAATCGACGCGGAAGGACTACATCCATCACCTGCGAAGGTTAAAGAGATAAAGGAGAAACCAGCTCCAACAAATAAAGAGACACTGCGTGCCTTTTTAGGCTTGTATAATTTCTATGAAAAATTCTTGCCGGATAAAGCGACGCTTTTAGAACCTTTGTACAGACTTCTAGAGGCAAGGAGACCATGGTCTTGGAGTGAGAAGGAACAATATGCATTTGAAAAGGCCAAGGATCTAATTTCTTCGGATATGACACTAGTTGGATATGACCTAAATAGAGAATTGCTTCTCATATGTGATTCATCAGAGTATGGACTAGGAGCTGTAATTGCCCACGTAATGGATGATGGGGAAGAACGACCGGTGATGATGGCGTCACGCACTCTGCAACCGCACGAGAGACGATATGGACAATTTGATAAGGAAGCATTAGCGATAATGTTTGGTCTCACCAAGTTCCACGAATTCTTATCAGGGCGTCAGTTTTGCATCATCACTGATCACAAACCCTTAGTGGGTTTATTTAATCCGAAAAACCCTATCCCGGATCAAATCTCTCCAAGGATGCTACGATGGTCCTTAAAGTTGGGCTGCTATGATTATACAATCCGATATAGAGCTGGAAAGTTAATTGGAAATGCTGACGCTCTGAGCAGATGGACAGCACCGACGGTTTCTGGTCACATTGAGGAGCCTTTGAGAGAAGTACTATTGTTAGAGGAATGTCCTAATGGCTGGGACTTAGATGCTGGCAAGATTGCAGCAGAAACAAAGAAAGACCCCGTGCTACGGCGAGTTATGTTTCACGTGCTTCATGGTTGGCCACAGCACAATGCCGATCCAGTGTTACAACCCTATTGGAGCAGAAGAGAGGCTCTTTCACAGAGTAAAGATTGTTTACTGTGGTGTAACAGAGTCATAGTACCGATGTCTCTCCAGCGAGAGGTACTGCAACTGCTACATACCCCACATGCTGGTATAGTTCAAACGAAGGCTTACGCTAGAGGGTATGTGTGGTGGGTTGACATGGATAAACAGATAGAAGCGATTGTGGCGGAGTGTGCACAATGCCAGCTTGTGAGGAACAATCCACCGAAAGACCCACAGACCTGGATACCGTCGGACAAACCTTGGAGCCGTGTTCATGTCGATTTTGCCGGCCCATTTCAAGGCAAAACTTTTCTCATACTTATTGATAGCTATAGCAAATGGGTCGAAGCAGAAATTGTGACATCTATGAGTAGCGGAAATGTCATTAGTATATTGAGGAGAATATTTGCAACTCAAGGGTTGCCGGATGTCCTAGTATCAGACAATGGTCGAACTTTCAGTTCGGAAGAGTTCGAAACGTTTTTAAAGAAAAACAGCATAAGGCATCTATTTTCACCACCGTATCATCCAGCGACGAACGGTCAAGCAGAAAGAACTGTACAGACTTTTAAAAATAAGCTAAAAAAGCTTGAAAGCTCACAAATGTCCTGGAGTGAGAAAATGGCTAAAATATTATTTTATTTGAGAACTGTTCCAAACAGCACCACCAATAAAACCCCTGCAGAGATGCTGAATGGCCGGAAATTTAAAACCGCGATATCAATTCTACATCCAGAAAATACACCAAAACATGCAGACAGACAGCTAGATGTGATGGCACACAACCCGCCTAACAGGTCCTTTGAAGTTGGTCAACCTGTTTTGATACACATGTATGGACCAGGAGAAAAGTGGAGAAGGGCCAGCATAGTAAGCATTGAAGGGCCAAGCACATATAGGGTGAGGACGGAAGGTGGAGAGCTACACCGGAGACATGCAGATCAAATATTGACTCGAAGAGTTTCTGACCAGGGACATAGTGAGCATCAACGCTTATCATGGGACAGACCGGATAATGAGTCAAGTTCTCAAGAAGATCCTATTGTAATACCGGACTCTAGTTTATGGCCTGATATCATAGGCATACCCGATGATTCACCTTAATTTTGTTTTTAATCATATCCTAGAAAAGTACATTTGATTTGCTTTGTTTAACTTTAAATTTATAATGCTTTGATTATAGTCTACTCATTATATTTATTGAATTATGAGAGGAAGGTATGTTATGTTTGATTTATATTAGTTTTTATAAATGTACTTGTGGGTAGATGATAATAAATCAGTTTTGCTTCTGAACTTAACTATGGCTTATTCTTCACTTACAATACATAGGTTCCTGGACCTTGTACTCGTACTTTGCGAGAGTCACGTCAAGGCGAAGCTTGAATTCCGGAAAATCCCCGCGCATCGATAGTGTTGTACCATGTTGTAAACATTGTCGATATTAAGTGTCGTATGCAAATGGTTGTTGTCCTCTTTGTCACGCGAAATAAATACGAGGCATCTACTGTGGTCTGTCACCATGTTATTTGTGATTATCAATTAAGTTGTCGAGTGTGGGTTTTCGTCTTTCGTCTAAAATTTTGTTTGATTGTTCCGTTTATAATGAAATTAAAATTTTAATTTTACATAAACATACATTCACGCCTTTTTTCCCGAAGGGGTAGGCAGAGGTGTACCCAGGACTCAGTCCCATAGTAGAGACACCCACATTCCGCCAGTATGTTATTGGTCCCATGTAATAGGGTTTATTATGGTGTAATAGGTTTATTTTTAGTTTTCAAAAAATACGTTGTCTTGTCCAAAAGTTGCTATTCAACGTGGCAATGTTTCCACCATCTTGGGTACGCTGCTAATAGCAGCGTACTAGTGATCTGACGTTGTAATCAATGTGTTGTGTTCAATATTAAATAAGTATAAATGAGGATATGCGAGAAAAAGGAGTGAGTGCAGAGATGACGGATGATAGACTGTATTAACGGAAGAAGATGCTGTGCTGTGCGTCCCCACCTAGCACACTAACCCACAGGTTAAGGGAAATGATAACTTAATAAATACGCTTGTATTTTTAGCTTGTGTCATTTATTTACTTACTATAGTTTTAACCCGTGTCTTTCTATGCATGAACGACGTATTTCGCGGTAACTCACAGACCAAAAAAACATAGAATTAATTAAATTATAATATGTCACAAAATAATAATAATAATATGGGACAACTTCCACGCACGGTCATCTGGTTCCAAACTAGGCTATAAGTATGTACTATGGTAACCAGATGACTAATATTCATACCTACTTATATATGCTTATAACACCCAGACACAGAAATTATACAGTAACAACATTACATTGCAAGGACATTGCATATTAGTTAATTAATTAATAAGTTGGCTTTAATTAGTAATTGGCTATGAAGCCGTATTAGTAAATAACAAATAAGTAAATATAGCGAAAAGTTAAAGTAATAATATTACAGTAATTTTATCGATATCGATAATCCACCTTTAGGTGACCGTAATGTACCCACCAAAAACATACATGTAAAAAAGGAGAGCCAAGTTCAATACAAAAATTATTCTTGGCTGTGGGCTTCGCCCCAAAAAGAATGGACATCTAAATGAGTGATCCAAGTTCTATGCAAAATCCAAATATGTATTTATAGGAACAAAATAACATTATGAACAAGTATTAAACTCTATTTCTTTGCTACATTTTTTTTAAATAACAGCAATTGTTATAGGTATCCAATACAAGATCAAGGCGCGAGCGAGTTCAACCTGCATTCTTAAATTAGTCAATACATACATATATCGGTAACAATAAGACAGCGCTATTGTTTTGAACTTGGTATACAATGTATACCAATTATGTGTGTGTCATACACTTTGGACTTTCTTTAAGGTACAAAGAGTTCTAACAAACAAATTAATACCTTAAAATATTATTTCCTATTTTCAAAAGAAATCAGTTAAACGAACCTTGGGCACTGATCTTTGATATTTTAGTGAGCCGTGGACTAAAATCACTACCATGCAGGTATAAACCAAACGACCCGCTAAATTTTAACCAATTATAAGCGGTAAGCTTATAATTTTGAAAATTTACTTCTGTTCTGTGTATAAATATGTGGTGCCGCGCGTCGCCGAAGACACACAGTTGTCCGGTTGTTTAACGCGTATTACAAATTTTTTGTATGGGGACACCACTTATTTTCACAGCCACAGCCTCGTTAGCGCAGACGGTAGTAACTCTGCTTTCTGTGCCGCAGGGCCCGGGTTCGATCCCCGGCCAGATCAAACGTTTGTGTGCATGAACATGTCTGTTTGATCTGTGTCTGGATATTTTAAGCTTATATAAGTATGTATATCAGTCATTTGGTTACCATAGTACAGGCTGCTAGCCTAGTTTGGGACCAGGTGACCGTGTGTGGAAGTTGTCCCATATTATTATTATTATTATTATTATATTTTTTGACTTAACTTTATTTTTATATTTCTGATAAATAGCAAATAATAATAATACATATACTGGGATAGTTTCAAATATCTTCTTGTAACGTTGTAACGGTTCCAACGCTACAATTAAAAAAAAATTTGTATGGGGACCCCCTCTATTTTTTAACTTTTTTTTAGACTTTTTCCTACGCCTACGCACAATTACCGAGTTGGATTCCAAATTTCATCCTTCTAGGTCATCTGGACGTAGGTTAGATTTAGGTACTATATGTCAGTCAGTGCTAAAATTTACTACCTTTTGACCTTCATATCTCTATAACTGTTTGAGCTAGCTTCATGAAAATTGAGCTTCTAGATGTCCTTATGAATATAATTAGACACACGTAGTTTTATGTGTTTACGTTAAAGAAGTTTTCAGTTATAGAAGGGTCAAAAGTGGCACCAAGTGGTTCGTGTTAATATTACACTCGGCGCTGGCTAGCCAGTTGGTTGAACTTGGCTTGACACGCTGCCGTGTGTCTAGATGAGCTTTTGCGCGTGTGTGAGTGCATGTCAAACGCAGTGTTTGCGCTAGATGATAATCAATAGCAAACTCGCGATCGATGTGTGTATGGTTAATTTGTGTGCGTAATGCGTGCGCGTATTGGTCTCTTGCTTGTAGTGGAGTTGAGGAGTGGGAGACAAGCGGTGACAAGCGTTCTGATACAAATCAGGAACTATTTCCAATCTAACCTCTTTCATCCTCATCTGTGGTGGCGCCCCCATTATTTTCTACTCTTTTCTCTACCTCAATCAACATTCAATATTGTCAATGTCACGTAAGAAAACAGATCAAACGACGGAAATTGAAAAAAACAACGCTTTTGAATTGTAATCCCAAAAATATGGTTATAGCTAAAATACGACTTCCATAATTATATTATAACGATTAATATTAATACTACTATGTACTATATGTTTTGCCAGTATTAAGTAAAATCTTTGAGAAATTGATGCTAAACCAACTACTGTCACATTTCAATAGAAACAGAATACTGCATTCAAATCAGTATGGTTTTACAAAATGCAGATCAACAACCGATGCGGGCTGTCATCTCATGACTCTTGTCTTGGAGGCTTGGGAGAGTTCACAGGATGCCATTGGAGTGTTTTGTGATCTTTCCAAAGCATTCGACTATGCAGAACACTGCACGTTACTGCGCAAGTTAGAAGTATATGGAATTCATGGGAATGCCCTGAACCTGGTGGAATCATACTTGTCTAGTAGGCAGCAGAAGGTTAGCGTCAATAGTATCACATCTGCTAGTTCTCCTGTCAAGATGGGAGTCCCACAGGGATCAATTTTGGGTCCTTTCCTGTTTTTGGCATATATTAACGATTTGCCTTACATGGTCCACGGTATAGCAGATATAGTTCTGTTTGCCGATGATACGTCATTGATTTTTAAAGTTGATAGGAAGGATACTTCTCTAGTACATGTTAATAATACTTTAGCAAGTATATCCAGATGGTTCACAGCAAACAATCTGTTATTAAAAACAACATAACATGCATTCACGCCTTTTTTTCCCGAAGAGGTAGGCAGAGGTGTACCCAGGACTCAGTCCCATAGTAGATACACCCACATTCCGCCAGCCCGACTGATGATTTAACATAAAATACTTGACAGTGGCAAATACACGAACGTATGGTCCATTTTCTCCTTCGTGAATAAAAAAAAATAAAGTAAGATTCTTTGTGTTCTGTGGAAGGATTTTCGGTTTATCTTACTTGTGTTTATTTCGTAATAGTAAAATTATTTGTTTAGCTTTAGATTTATATAATGCGAAAACGAAAACAATTTGCACATAATGCTCGTAATGAAAGTTGGAGAGAATTTTATTGTCTACAAATGTAATGTGTTCTTTCAACTCAACGTTAAATCAAAACGGTGAGAGTTTATGTGAGTTACATCGGAATAATATTCTTGTTTTTAATTAATTTCAGTTGTTATGGGGTATTTTACAAGAAAGCAAAAATTTTCCCATTGATCAGTATATTTTTCTAAACATATCAGTATTAATTTCAAACGGTTCGCAATTAATTCTATTTGAATATTCACTTTTCTTATCCTAATTAGGACAAGACCCTATAGAACAATAATGGTTCCTTCATTAATAAAATAATCAGAAAAGATCGGAATGGAAAGAATCTGGCACGAGCTTCCTCTGCATAAAAACCATCGAACTGACCTCGCCAACCCGCCTGCCAAGCGTGGCGTATATCGGCAAACCCCTCTTTATGGTGAGGTCTATGTCCAGCAGTGAACTTTCAAAGATTTATTTATTGGAAAAATACAAAAATATAGATCTTTCACTTACATATGGGTTGAGCGCCGACCAGTTGGGTATACGGCGACACAGGTCCCTCATGATCCTGATGATGATCACACACGACTGCAAGCTGGCCGCTCTAGCCTACACACACATACATTGTATTACACACACACATCACCCGACCGACTGTAGACACACAAACAAACTGCGTTTCCTATCAGACTCCCATTAAACGGCTCATCAAGTGCTGGGAAACGCAGCTTTAGACCTAATCTTAAGCACTCGTAGCCACATGTTCATGGGAGTACATTATTATATCAAAACAAAAAGGGCAATCTGAGATAAATAAACCAAACATGTGACTAAAAATTTACGTGCGCACTCCCTCTAACAAAAGTGACATTTAATAGGCCATGTATACGAGAGCTACTTTATATAATAATGTTATAATCATACATATCTAAATAACAAGGTAATAGAAATGTCAGTCACTGATTACTTTTCCTGTTACTACTAGAAACGCATATTACGAGCGTACAAAGCCTTCTAGGAATTTGACCCAATCCCATGAAAAATTTACCAAATCCATGTTTTGTATTCCCCGGTTTTCTCCGAATATAATAAACCCATTCCATAAATTTATATTATGATATTTTTATAGTGAAGTAACCTATGTCCCTGTCATTTTAATTTTTCTTATAAACCCTTGGTTTGTTCATAGTGACCTTCCAAAAATCGCAGTTTTACTCGCGTGATTGCACGTTCACTACAAAAAAATGTAGATTTTATAAACAAAAATAAAATGATAGCACATACTTTACTTCAACTTTAAAATATCAGGATATAAATATATCAAATAGGTTTACTGTATTCAAAGGAATCAGGGGAATACAAAACATCGATTTACTAAATGTTCCATAGGATTGTGTCAAACTGCTAAGAGTTCCTGTGTCCTATTAATACAAACTCTGAACCAAACAGAGCAACATAAAGAATCCGTTCTTAAACATAATTGACATGACGCGAGTATAAGACATCTAGAAGCTCGTTATTTAGATGAGTACGGGTATAATAGTGGAATGCGCACAGTAATAAAGACTAGGCTTAGTACCTGGAACCACTTGGCGTGCCTCAGGGCGGCCAACGCGTCCAAACACTTCTGCCGCGGAAGCACATCCTTGTCGTCACGCTTTACGTCGCCGCCCTCTAGTTACAACAACACAAAGGGTGTTTGACCATCCGACAACAACCAAACCGGGGCAAACATACGGCTCACAGTACAACCTATCACTCTGTGTATGCGATCCTCGCCTCGTGCTGCGACTTTATGCTTCAATTTCATTCAACTTAGACCCTATTCAATACCATGAAAGATTCGATGCAAACACAACACATTCCAAGCTAGAGACGACGCTTTATGGGGCAGATCATATTGCCCCGTTATTTCTCATTAGTCACATCTAGAATACATATTATATTCATTTAAGAAGTCAAAACGATCTGATAAAGTCTAGCAGACTTCCCGCACAACGGCACATATTGGCGATTTTGTTTTCATATTGAAATTCGTTAAAGCGGCGTTTTTAGGTTGAATTGTCTGTGAGTTTCAAATAACTTAACTATAATTTCATGAAGATTGGATCATGCCATCGACAAACACATATTTAACAAATAAACGCCGATTTGTCAGACTGAGAATTTACGATTATTGGCGTTATATTTCATAGGACTTTTCATAGATAGATCCATGGCCGCCAATTATTACTATTTAAACCCTTCAAGCTAGTCGCACCACGAGTACATAAGCGCACACATTTAATTCTACAGAAAGATATTATACATAACTAAATCTGTCATTAGAGACCTTAAGGAGAAGATTTGTAGATAATATAATAACATAAGCATATAATAAAATAGTAATATAATAAATACAAGACAATAAAATGTTTGCTCCGTTTCAGTAGAAGAATATACCACAATACGTTGTGGCACATATGATTAGATGATCAAAAATCCTTTTCTTCGGCTCCGTAATGCTAAACACCTAAAAATAAGCGAACACCGCGTCCGGCGAGGCCGGGGCGACATGTTGAACAAATTATCTTCGCATAAAAACATCAATTAATAACAGGAAAATAATCAGCAGTACATAGATATTATTACATAATATTATAGGAGTATAAAATAGTGACAGATAGTTTGTTCTTACAAAAGATTTGGATTGTCTTTACTCGCCTACATGGCGACACATGGTTATAATAAATAAGGGCTTATTATACGGCCTTTTGAGGGCATGTTTGTTGTTTAACTTGAGAATTTTACTATAGAAAAATCAACCATGTAACACGCGGTGAAGACATTAGGTACCGTCCCGTAACCTTCGATACGGTCACACGTGACCACATACGCCTGATCGTGGCCAAACGGTTCATTTATTCAGAGCCATAGGGACCACACATCTAATATAACAATATAGGTACATCAGGCCAGACGGCCATACGTGGCCACACGCGAGCTACACCACAAACTCTTAAAAACAGTATTATTTTAACCATACTTTGTTAAATCTTACATATAAATATGCTTACCAAGTCTTTCGTCGCAACTTTTCATACATTGGTCCAATCAGTTTTACTCGCAGTTGTCATGTAAAGGTGGGTGCTGTTCAGTGTTATTGGATCATAATATAACAACTATCTCTTTAACTGACAGCGAGCCAATAGATAGCGTGTTACATTACACCATGTAACACCAGTCAGTACCCACCTTAAGATTAAAACAATACATTTTTAAGGCATAGTGGTACACACGAGTCCTTTATATGACTCATATTCAACTAACCTGTGGGTTCACGCATAACAGCCGAGGTAAGGCTGACTAGAACGTTAACATTTCCATCGGACACTTGAACAGCGCCCTCGGCCGGGAGCAACTCCACTTTGTACTTGGGCTCATCTCCGGGACCCTAAGGTGATGAAACAATCATTAGTTATTATTACCAATGTATACAACTTCGCCACGATTTCTTTGATTTGCATTTGCGTTACCAACATCTTTAATCTCTATATTCTAATCAACAAAAACTCCACCCTAGATAGTTCAACATTAATTATATTAACCTTGAAATACGCGCAATATGCTTGTTTGTATGTAAAATAAGTATGTGATATTGTTTTATCACGAAGTTCTTTTTAATGCAATCATTGTGACGAGTCTTTATTTCCAGGAACTTAAAACACATTGGTGTTAGGATTATGGATAGTTTAGATAACGGCTTAGATCTTGGTGAAGCACATGATACTTCTTCAGCAGATGAGACCATGAGATTCAATAGGTAACACCCATAATCAAGAATACAATGATGGCCCGAACGCATCGGGTCTGGAAAATCCAACTGGAAACAAATGCGTGCCTTGACGAACGCGGTGAGAAATTCCTTACTTATTACCTTGTCTAATTTAGCTTTATCAATGACAGCTGAACAAAAATCTATTTTTTGGTCATATTTCCATAAATTAGGTACATAAATTAACTGAGCTTAGTTGACGGAAATATGGCCATGAAATAGATTTTTCTTCAGCCATCATTGATCATCTATATTTGACAGTGCCTTACTTATGTATCGTTCTCGAATACGGGTGTAAGTGTATCATAATTTGCTTTGCTGCAAGCTTTACAAGTATTTGAATGACAATAGATATTGTAGTGTTACCTTAAGTTTAGCGAGATGGTGTGGCAGATCACCGGCGACCCGCTTGAGCAAGGTGACGGTGGGACGGTCGTGGCACAGCACCACGAGCCTGACGTCGCGGTCTCCCTTCAGCAGCAGGCCCTTGGCCAGCAGGCCCACGCGCATCACGCCCTTCAACGCTCGCACGCCGCCCACCTCCGCGCCGGCCGGGGCGGATTCACCCTCGCCCATGAACGAAAACCTAACAAAACATTCTATTATGTCAAATAATTAGGAAATATCACAAGTTGAGGTGTAATAGACCACTGTTTTTAGACTTAATAGCTTTATGGATTTTATGTCTCGGATAGATTGAGGACTAAAATTTTATGGATTTCATTTATCGAGTTAGTATGATTCGGAGATTGATTTAAAACTATTCGTAACTGTTGGTATAACAATGATTTAGAAACGTAATGCGAATTTGGTCGAGAGTAACTTGCGAATTTTACATACTTGTATAAGTAACTATAAGCAAATTTTATTTAACGATAGAAATGCGTATTTCAAGCTTGAGAAATGTAATGTAAGCGACCGTGCAATTGGCATGCATTTTGCAATTGATTATCAAGGCAGGCAATACTTTCGTTTTAATATCAAAATTAATATCATTATGTACAAGCAGTTGACATTCATGCATTTAGTACTGGAATGAAAGCATGTTTTAATGATGAATCTTAGTCGGAACAAAAGTACCCCACGTGTTATTCCAGGATCTACGCTACCTACATACAAGTGTTTGCGTGAAAGAGTAACAAACATCGGTACATCCACCCATACAAATTATCGCGTTTATAATATTAGTTAGTGTGATACCATATTTATTTTTATTGGAATGTTAATTTGAATAAAATAGTTCTGTTGAATAAGTGTTTAACCGAACTATTTTAATCCATTATGTCCGGAATTATTTGAAGATACAGGATAACTGATTTCTTTTATATTATTTCTAAATGTTCCTACTACTATCATTTGCAATATTAATAATTCTTGTGAAAATCTTACTAATGGAGAAAAGAGCGGACTTTTGACTAGGCAGGAGTCTAGTGGTGCAATATAATATAATTAATTGCTCATAATTAAAGGCTCAATAATATTGTATAACAATTTAATTCTTAGCTGCTTTCTGGACTATTGGTAGGTATAATAGATAATTACTAATTAATTGTTTATTTATTTATTAATGTTCACCGGCGAAATAGGTTTTTAATCAAAATATGGTTTGCTACACATTGAACTACAGGACATAACTACCGTAAACATCGTAATTGTCAGAACTCACGGTGCGCGTCCGCACGGACTCTGTTCTACATTTAACGAATTTCTCCCGGATACGGGCTCTTGTTTTACATGAGCCTCTATTTTAACTGTCACATTGTTATCCGAGGCTGCAGTCTTGAGAGTCTGACTTTTGTTAGTCTTATTCAATGGGCTAGGGGGTTCAGTTTTCACCACAACACCGCTCGTCTGCCATTCCTTTTTAATACGCTCTTTAATGCCCTCTAGCTTAATACGCGTCGCACCGGCAACTCTGTGAGTGTTGTTAAAAAGCGACAAATAAAAAATGCAAAACAAATATTAAAACCGAGATATGATTAGCTTATGACAACTATTTCTATAAAGTTCTTGAAACAACTCTGAAAATTTAGACGTAGAAACCATACAATGAGTTTATATTATTCACATGACAAACAAAAATGTATTAGAAAAATGATAGGTCTTCGCTCGCGCTCAACCAGATACCGCATTACCTAAAAAGAAAATTTTAAAATTCTAGTGAGTGTGAAAGATTGTGTCGGATAGGCTCGGTTACGCAGATTTCGGTGTAATTTATGTTGCCGCATTTGACATAATGTATAACAGCGGTATCTTGTCGGAGCGCGCGCGGGGAGGCCTGTTAATATCTATGCAAAATGTATTTAAAAATCTAGAGTAACCGCCATACTAATAAACAGTATGGCGGTTCATTTCGAAGGATATTTCTAGTATGTAATAGCAAACACAGTGAATGAGTAATCTACTAGTTATTACTTACAGTTGGTTGTCGCGACCGTCCTCCTTTCCCTCGGGTTTGTCGTCCTTCTTGTCTTCCTGCTTGACAGCCTTACCGGGCGCCGCCTACGAACCAAATTATAATTCTGTCATATCTATTATTATACTGCTTCTATGACTTAAGAACCGCAACCGCTTATTGCCGAGCCTGCCTGAAGTCATGGGTTCAACTCTTAGTGAAATTAGATTTCCCGTTAGGAATTTCTTAATAGCAGCCTGGAGTATGGAATTGTGCTCAGTTGATGGCAATAGGCTCGCCACCGATTACATAATAGGGCTAACATAATATTCTGTAGTGTCCAAAGGCCGGAAATATGCTTGACTTTATGTACAGAGTCCTCCGTTTGAATCTCATATTATGTGTACCGTTACAGTGTTTCGGATGGCACGTTTAACTGTACCTATATAGGTATCAGTTCACATTATCAGTCGGAAGACGTCCACTGCTGAACATAGGCCTCCCCCATAGAACACCATAAACTAATCACATGGGGTGTTTTGCCGTAATCACCACACTTGTTGTATGGCTCGGTGATCGCAGTAATTGGAATACTTGGTGCCTGAGAACGGTACTGCCCACTCGCAGAATAAGTGCCTCAGCCGGGTCTCACGTCTCCCACGGGGTGGCCCTATATATATATAGAGCCGGGAACCATACGGCAGACATAAGATGTGCCGGTCACCAGCCACTCACCTTAGGCTTGGGCTTGTCGGCGAGCGCGTCGGACAGCGCCTTGAGCGCGCGCTCCGTGTGCGAGACGGCGCGCTGGATCTGTTGCAGCTCCTGGTCGGTGGGGTACACGAGCGCGTGCTTGGCCGCCACGTGCCGGTCGTCGGAGGTCTCGGCGCGGCGCGCGGGGCCTTGTCCGTAGTGTGCGTGCCGCGCCCACCACTCCCCGCCCTCCCAGTACATGCGCTCCTCCTCCTCCATCATACTCATGCCCATGCCCATACCCATACCCATACCCTGCACGACACGGGACACATATTCATTCGCTTGTTGGACTTGGGGGTGTATCTACTCATCCAGCTTAATGTTCAAAAGGATTGATATTTCAACTTATAAATATTCCATTAGGCCATGACTTGAAAGCTGTTCTACCTTTTTTGTACAAATATATCTCTATGTATCCATAGCAGTCGTGTAGCATAAAATAGCCTCGATCATGGCTATTTTATTCCTGCTTTTGAACGAAATATAGAATGCGTTTCCGCAACAACAGCATCACTTGACAAATATTAGTGTTCACTCTCATTCATAAACTAACATTCTGCCATAAAAAACAGCTGTCGAAAGGTCTTAGCATTTTGATAGACAATAGTGCAATTATATAGATAACTAGCTGTCCCGCGGTTTCACCCGCGTAGTCTTCGTTCTCGTGGTAATATCAGGGATAAAAAGTACTCTATGTGTCATTCCAGGGTCTAAGCTATCATACATACAAACATACCAAATACATACATACATATCATATATACATACCAAATATTCAGCTCAATCGGTTCAGTAATAGTAGTCAGTAGTTTTAGCATAGAAACAAACATACGCACTAAAAAAGTGTTAGCGCTGTTTTTTTCTGTGCCATCCAGATGACGCTGGAGTAGAGTTAGAACTCGCTAGCGTTTTGTTTACATGTTACAAACTTGTTTTTTTTGTTTTAACTTTTTTACATTGTCCTGAGATTTGAAAATTACAATATTATTAGTAAGATAACGATACTAAATGTTAATAATACTAACATCGTGCATACGCCTGCGCGCCCACATCTCATCGCGGACCAGCATCCGCTGAGCCTTCGCCTCGGCCAACTTACGCTGGTGCATCGACGGCTTCACCTTCACCTCCAGGTCCGGTTGAACCTGACCAACCAAACGAGCACTCGTATAACAACAACATGTAGGTCTACATATGGTGGGAGAGAGAGGACAATCCTCATAAGTGCCATTTCTCATGTGATGTGCGGAGTCAGTCGACCGCGAGGGAAGCCTGCCTCGACACACACCTCAACCCTTTTACTGGTTAATCATTGGAGGTTTTAGTCCAGATTTTGTGTTTTCTTAGAAGGATGGATAAACTCGTATTTGTTTCCCAGATACAATTTTATCAGCATAGTCAATAGAATTAATAATCACCCCCTCAGACTTGACTAAAACGTTGATGGTTCAAAACATGTATGATGTCAAAAGCGACAAGTCCTGGACTCTTTAAGAATAGGGAAAAACGGCAGCGCCCAGATGTTAGGTATACCACGTAAAGTCAAACTCATCCAAAATGGGACAAATAGAGATGTCTCACACAGTAACCTAGAAAACAATGGAAAAGACATAAGCTCACCTTCTTCTTGTACTGCAGGCGATGCCTGCGTCCCTTCATGTGCATCTCCTTGGCGTTGGGATCGTTGAACTTGCAGTCGCAGAGCTTGCAGTTGAAGGAGAGCGGCTTGCCGTCGTCGGCCCTGATCTCCTCGATGTAGTCCTGGCCCACGGGCTGCACCTCCTCGTGGTCGTCCTCCTCCTTGTCGGACGAGGGAGCCTCGCCGCCTTCCGTGGGCGATGAGTTTGCGTTAGCGACCGTACTCAGACCCCCCGACGCAACGAATGCGATCTTCGGCGTGCCGGCGACCGTCTTTTTGGCTGGTCGGGAATTAAGTCGAATATTCTCCTTGTCCGCGTGCGGCGCACGGGCGAGGGACACGAATGGGCTTGGGCCTTTTCTACTGGGACGCGCGAATATTACCTCGGAGGCGCTTTTTTATGGTGGATTAACACTTTCCCGGCGGATATTAAAGATTACTGTGGAACAAACTTCATCCGGAAGTGCGAAGTTATGAATTTGGCTGACAAAGTCGCATTTCAACAGTGTGTGATCTAATTCGCGAATAACATCTTGGGCTTTTACAGTTTATATGAATCGCCACGTTACCGAGATGTGATTAAAATATTTGTAAAAATAACTACCCGCATGGAAAATATGCTTGCCTAGGAAAGTGTCAAATATTTTTAGTTTTCATACAAAATTTTAGAATTTTCAATGTCGAGACCATGACTTTGGTTCTGAATATGATTGTAACCAAATGGGTCAACTTTTAAGTCTATTTTCATTCAGGGTTATATAAAAAAGGCCCACAAAATTGACACTACATATCTGTATTTGATCGTGTTATAGAACATTTTTGATAAAATTTGACTGATGTTTATGTCAAGAACGCGTCGATTATAATCGATACAGATATGACACAGTGCTTGCTAATATATTCTCTAAATATGGAGAACATATTTGAGCGGTCAATTTGATACAACACATTTTACAACATAGATCTATCTACAGTACCTAACATTTATTCGATAAACTTTTGTAGAAAATATCATGAAAACACGAAAATTTCAATAGAAAGTACTAATTGATATGATTATTTCATGAAAAGACGAATTCCCATGACATTACACAAACTCAGAGAAAGAAAACAAGAAAGCAATTCCTTACATAAGGGGGTTATATATAAGGCTTTTTACTTTATATGACAGCTTCGCATTGGCCATATTCATGCCAATGTAAGCAATGGTGTTTGCCGTGGAGTTACTGGTTTTAGAATAGTGCTTCACCCTTTCTACCCGTGGTTGCCGTAAGAGCCGGCTAAGGGTTAACAGATTCAGAGGAGGCTGCAAAAAAACATCGAACTGTGCTCGAAAACTTGCCTGCCAAGCGTGTCGAGTATTGGCAAAACCCCACTTTATGGGGGAGGCATAAGTTCAGTATTGGATTACCAATGGCCGAGTCGATGATGATGATGATACATTGTACAATGTGTTTAGTATTTGGATACACCATTGTTTTACTTACATTGGTTATTAGTTTTAATATGCCTAATGTGAAGCTGTTGCATTACATGGGTATAGTGCGACGGGACCATTGGCGCACAACCATTAATTAATTTACTAACGGGGGCAAATTATTCTCATTGCATTGTATATGTATGTATAATATATGTATAAGATTTTAGCTTCTGCAGAAAAATAATGGTCCCCAGTCCTAATGGTTTACATTAGTTCATAGTAAATTCTATAACTTAATATTTGTAATTTCAGGATCATTATTTTTTTGCAGTAAAAATTCAGAGGACTCCTCCAGAGGCAATGAGTGATGAAAGACTTTTCCATAAAAATTATACCGTATAGTATGCAGAGAGAGATCCATACGTCAACTCAAGATATAAATCATCGCAAGTTTTACTGTGGGTCATACATGAATTTCTTCGACAAGCGCAATCGTATCTTTGACACACCAATATCGTGATTGTCAAAAAATTCGTGCGAGACCCCCCCGCCATCGCAAACGAGTGGAGGGAACAGTAATAGGTCCGTACCTCCGATCTTGGTGGGCTCGGTGCTGGGTATGGGCTTCCCGAGCATGGTGTGCAGCTTGACGACCTTCTGATGCTTGATGCCCCGGACGTGCGCCGCGTATGCGTCGGCGCCGGTGCACGTGACGTCACACAGCTCGCAGCGCAGCGCCCCGCCGCCCGTGCCCCGCGCCGCCGCCGCCGCGCCCGCCGCCGCCAGCTTCACGGCCGCTTCCTTCTTCTTGTGCTTCTGCCCTTCCAGGTGCTCCTTGTATGTCTGTGTTCACGTCGCCTTTGTTAACTACCGAGGACCGGTCTTCTTGTCGCTAGTTATAGCTAAATTATTTATTTGTGAAATACCGAGCATAGGGTTTTTTGTCGTGATGAACAAAATTGTCAACTAGGGACGAAAAGACATTTTGTCAAATGTCATCTATTTTTTGGGTTTCCTTCCCAGCGCAAGGTAGATTCTGTAGTATTAGCTTTATTAAAATGCTTAACTTTGAATATAACGCCTATTTGAATAGAATTTTTAGAGTTTGGGCGATGATTGATTGGTAATATTTATTCGAACAAAATATTGCTGTAGTTCAATTTCGTTGAAGATATATTGTGGGCATTTATCATTTTGATCTCAGCTGAGAATATAGACAAATCTATACCTATAGATAACTATGGTCCGATTTCTATTTTACTTTTTAAAATTACTTTTTTACTACCAAAACAAAACCTAATACGGGTGAAAATAAAATTATTTAGCTTTGGATTTAATATATTAAATCTTATTGTGTAAGTCTTTATATGATTTTAATGAGTTGACAGTGGATCAGAGTGCCATATCGTCAAAATGACGTCGCAAGTGAGCCCACACGCGGCACATCGAATAACTCAACGTATCCGCGCGCGAAACTAACCGCGCGACGCGACTACGACTCGTCATCAGGTCTCATCATATCCATAGTGATATTGCTTTTATATTTTGTAATCCCATTAAATAGAGGTATCTTTTCCAAAATGTGGTAGATTAATTAGCTACATTTACCGTTTTTTAGTGACGACATTGACATATAGGATAGACAAGTATAAAATAACCTAAATCTAGTTTGTAAGTCAGTAGTAGTGTAGTAGTACCTGCGGTCCGGCGCAGGAGATGCGACACACGTCACAGTAGTGCAGCTGCTGAGCTTTGGGCGGAGGCTTGGGACGTCGCGTCGCCGCGGCGCCCACTCCGCTTTTGTTGTAGTTCTTCCAACCGCCGCTGCACAACACATTGTAATCTTACAATCTAATTTAGGGCTCCACCCGAGAGTAATTGCACCACTTCACTTTTTTCCGGGGAAGCCATGTCATATGGCTTCCCCGGAAAAAAATGGGGCTTTAGTTACAATCGCAAACTCATATTTTTAAATGATTACGTTCATTAGTATGGGATTATGTTTTAAAAGTATGATTGTGAAAGAAGGCGCAGTACGCCTCACAGTTCTTTTTTGATTTCCGTGAGAATTTCTAAATTCCTTTCCTAATACGGAATGTATTAGAAAAGGAATTAATATAATGACAATGAAAAAATCTCTCTTTGTCACCTAATTGTTAAATATGTATGTACATGGTGAGTAAGTCAGTCAATAAAGAGATGGTACTCACCCTCCACCAGTAGTCTTGTTCTGTTGAGCGACGTACATGGTGGCTGCGTTGTATAGAGCTGTATCATATGCTGTGTTACTGCGGGCTGTTGTCTCTATTTATCATAACAATAATATTTATTTCAATAATCCTGATACAAAACTTTATGAGCTATCCGAAGTTAGCCATTGAGCCTGGAGCAGAATACAAAGTTGTATAGAAAGTAGTGATGTTAAGGGTATACTCACGTTTGGCGGGTTGCGTGGCGGTGGGTGTGTAGGCCTGCGTGGGATAGGAGGCGGCGGCAGTGGTGGCGGTGTACACTCCGCCGTAGGCGCTTTTGGGGGCCGTGGTCGACCGTCCCCCCTGCACGCAGATCAAGTTCTATTGAACACGGTTAGCTGCGTCACACACCCGCATTGTAGACCCACTATTATAGTGATAGTAAACTATCACTATTATAGTAGGTCTTTCATCCTTCGTTGGACTTAACCCACTCTCATGGTAGGCTATCAATCTTATTCTACTTTTTTCTTTTGGCCCAAATTTGACAGGATTTACTTTGAATCGACCACAAAACTAAAGAAATCGGCTAAGTCGGTCAGAAAGAAATTTACATACATGTGGCGCCGTCCGAGCCAAAGCGAGATGGACTAGATGTAGGTGTGGTCACTCGCTTAATTTAATATTAATTTTCCTACATCATGAAACGTCTACTAATTCTACGCATTTCATTAATTTACTTTAAATTTCAGTTAACAAATCTTCATGAAGTGGGAAAAAAAAACTTGCAAACCAGTAACTAAACAAAATTGTTAGGGCAAAAAAATTTGACTCAGCATAATAAAGGGGTAGCATGTGGGGGCCTAGTTCAAACATCTAATGCCGAATTGCACCAACCAACTTGTAACCAATCAATAACGCTGGACCGGCTGCCAAATAACCTGATTCAAACAACATTGATTTATTTATACTGTCTCGTTTCTTAGTAAGACAAGTGAGGAAACTATTATTATAACAAAATAACGTAGACATTGACTGACGTGCAAAGCCCTCGGGAACAATGCAAATCTGCTGTCGTTCCGGGACTTTGTCCTCGGCGACCATGCTAAGTGCTAGCAGGGTTGGTGCAACTCAACCTAACATAAATGTAGTGTTGTATATCACCTGTGCGTAAGTAGCAGTGGTGGAGTAAGCAGGCTTGGCGGCGGCGGCGGTGTCGTAGGCGGCCTGGGGCTGCGGCGGCGCCGCGGTGGGGTACGCGGCCGCTTGTTGGTAGTACGCGGACTTGCTCGCGTCGTACGCCGAGGCGGCGGCCGCGGCCGCGTGCGCGTGCGCGTGGGCCGCCGCCGCTGGACATATAGCAGAACGTTTACATGTAGACCGAACCTTATAGCACCACCACATTATAGAGACTGGAGACCCAACGGCACTCATACACCGCACCCGTACGGAACCACTTGAAAAGTTAGTACGAAGTGTTGCTGACAGAATAATGGAGTAGTATAAACACAGATAATGTTTAACATGACAGCGACTAATGAATTCCCATACAAACCCATATAATTAGGAACCTAGATAGCTAGTGCCTCATTCCAAATAACTAACATCATTGAATGTAGGAAATATGCTCTTATTTTAAATAATTTAGCCATTATGTTTGTATGGGGAATTAGTCTGTCGCCGCCCCATTAATGTCCTGAGTATGTATGTACTGCACTAGAACTAACAGAAGAACTACACAAAATCTGCAAGTAAGGCGTCTATAACACAATAGGTTAGGCATCTATCAGTGCGATCAATCATACATGATACTGATTGACAGATGACTAATTTATTTCTTGAATGACGTCAATCATCACATTACACAATACCCATCAATCACAAAGCTTATGAACAACACTGGAGATTGCATTGCCAACAACACTTCAGAGCAAGGAAATGTGGCCTTGAATGAAGTTACATAGTATGTTTTCATCCCTTTCTTTCTTCATGCCGACCATGTTAAAGATAAAGATGAAAATCATATGTAACATCATTCAAGATCTTATTTCCTTGCTTCAATGCATTGTTCGCAGTGCAATCTCCAGTATTGCGGTAATAAGCTTCCTGCCATATCAAAGTGTATGAGTCAAAACTGACAGCTAAACCTATTGTGTAGTGGACACCTTAGAAAAGACTCCTTGGATTATTTGCAGATCACTTATTACTGGTATAAATACCTATCCAATATCTTATTAGTATTTAACCCCTAGTTGATGCAAGTGAAAGTAAACTAACCCATAGAATAGTAAAACTCAGAAGTTGGGTAATCTATAATCTTGAACATTGGTTCTCTCTCCCATGCAAAATAGTCCCGCCATCCTATATCATAACATAGGATGAGCCAGATATGTTAGGATTAATTTTTACTATCAATTGCAGAGGACTTTGTTCCCATAGGAACATTGAGAATAACTTTATAAGTACCTACCCCCAACAAAGTGGAAGGAATATTTTAATATCTTGGGTCTTATGATTTCAAAATAGACTAGAAGTATGTACTATGGTAACCAGAAGACAGACATACAATACTAGCATAATATGACACCCAGACGCAGATCAAACTGATATGGACAGTGGTCAGTTTAACCTGAATGGTAATAGAACCCAGGATCTACGGCTCAGAAGGCAGTGGTAGTGACTATGTATTGTCTGTCAGGTAGGACAAGCATTTTGTTATTATAAATAAATAATGGTCCTGATGGACAAAGTGAGGAACAGTGTGATAAGGGAATGCTGTGGTGTATTAGAAGATGTAGTGACAGAGATAAAGAAAGGATTGCTTAGATGGTTTGGACATGTGGAGAGGATGGACGAAAGGAGATTGACAAAGGAGATTTATAAGGCTAGTGTGAATGGTCAAGTTGGTAGAGGTTGACCTAGACCTTTCATTAACAAGTTGATGTTATCTTAAGGAAAGGCCAGGTCAAAAGTACCAACATCCTATGAGCATGCATGAAGAATGTGAGGAAACTGGAAGTAGTGAAATTTGTATGTCAGGATTGTAGCAAGTGGAAAGAAATAGTCTCTGCCTACCCCAACGGGAACAAAGCGTGACTGTATGTATGTTTAAAGGTTAGAATATTGATTTGCTTGTAATACAAAGTTGTTAAATTAATATTATTAAAATTCTGATGACTGCTATTCATAGCAGTCATAGCAATGTAAATTTAGATATTTGGCATGAGTAGCAAGCACAATTTAATACCTAAATGTATACACAATATATACCTAAATTGATTTGCAAAGTAAAATAAAGTTTGCTGTGTTTGCAAGATTGTTTTCTTATCATGGTTAGTTCATAATGAATTCGGAGTCATAATTTATGTATTTCCTTTTTAAGACTTTAATTTCAAAACAATTATTGTCTATTGTTTGTTTTTGTAAATAAATATTTGAATTAATTTATTTGGATGACTCACCAATTATTGCCTCATTTGCATTTGAGGTTGTTTAGGTGAAGAATTAGATTCAAATTCATGGTCTTTAGAATGGTATTAGTCATTGCATTTGTGGTCATTCAACCATCTCTGGCACCGTTATCTAGCTTACAATAGCCTGATACAGGAAACTCCTCATCAGCGTTACCTTTTGTGGGAGTTTTACTTTGTTTGCGTTATCGACGTAGATAAGAAAAATATATCTTCAGCGTGGTACACAATCTGCGTAGAAGTGAAAACTGAAAACTAAGATTAGTAATACCTTGAGTGGCAGCCGCTGCCTGGTACGCGGTGTCGTATCCCGTCGCGGCCGCGCGCTGGGTCCCGTAGGTCGCAGCCGTGGCCGCGGGCGCTACGGCGTACCCCGTCTGACCCCCGTACGCAGCGCTAGCCGTCGCTGCACTGTAATAACATCATCCGCATTACAACCCTTGAGATTCCAATGTAATATCCCACGATCAATATCAGCCAGCGACGCCATTTTGATTAACTCAAACACGAGCACAAGGCACTGAATTACACGTATCTCAATCACACTGTCCACTTGTTTTTTTTGCTTAAAAATGCTACACATGTAATTTATAACTCACCCGTATTGGGTTCCTCCATGAGTAAACCCAAAATAGTTATTTGCTGCCATTTTAACCAATTTTCCGCGTTGAAACAACAGACGCTTCGGGCGGAAAAGACCGGCGTTTTGTCTTTAATTTTCACAAAAATGGCGGTCTTCAGATCTATAATCTATAGCCAGTGCTGCCAGTTCATTTCTAATTTCCCTATCATAATTCCTATAGAGTGTAACCCATGTCACTCACATGCGTAAAAATATTCGTACATTGTACAAATGTTTGCACCCATGTGAGGGCAGTCAGATATTATACTATTCGCAAACTCAGTGGATATATGCGATAATGCCGGTCACTCACATGCGTACGAATACGCGAACCCACAAGTGTAGGACGACATTCGCAAATAACTATGCAAAGTTTTCGCTGCATTCGTGGTTTTCCAAGTTGTGTCGGTTTTTTGACGCACATCAAAGGGCGCGAACCTCGAACCTTCGCGTAGTCTCCTACACATTCGTGCAACCAGTTGTGCTCACAGAGTACTTTATATATCTTAGCGATAAGACCGCCCATTGTTACACTTGTTATTAGTTTTTAGATCTTCTTGTTTGTGGTGTACCAATAAAGTGTTTATCTATCTATGAAATGCAAACGGGTTTCCATAATGAGTTTGCGAACCCATTCGCATATCCGCTGAGTTTGCGAATAGTATATCTGACTGCCCTCACATGCATGCAAACATTCGTACAATGTACGAATATATTTACGCATGTGAGTGACCAATGAGAACTAGTGTAACAATGGGCGGTCTTATCGCTAAGATATATAAAGTACTCTGTGAGCACAACTGGTTGCACGAATGTGTAGGAGACTACGCGAAGGTTCGAGGTTCGCGCCCTTTGATGTGCGTCAAAAAACCGACACAACTTGGGAAACCACGAATGCAGCGAAAACTTTGCATAGTTATTTGCGAATGTCGTCCTACACTTGTGGGTTCGCGTATTCGTACGCATGTGAGTGACCGGCATAACTCATGATTGCTGTTTTTTTGATTGACGTCTACCCTATCATGTAATAGACGTAGGTATTAAATTGTATTAAAAAAAATCAGCCCTCCTAGCATGGCACGGAAATAATTGGTTTTCCCCGTTTTTTTACTCTTTAGCGCCCGAACAATTCATATCTGCTATCTCGTCCTAAACCCCACTTCGTTATCCCTGGTCACTGTGCTACTAGGGCAGGTGGCATCAGGGGCGGCCTTTGCCATTGCGAGGCCATGGACAGCACATTTTTACGAAGCCCTTGTCCGTTCTCTAAAATGTATGTGTTTATAAATTGATTTGAAGGTGAGTTACCACAATGACTGCACTCCACCTAATAGAAAGCGGACCGAGCATTCCAAAGAAGTGGGCAACGTGGACAAAATAGAGTATTGTAAATATGCTGCCGCGACCTTTGCTCACTTGTTTCACTCACTCTTTTTCGCACCTTGTCGAATATACCCAGCGCTGACCATAGAAAACTCTGCATTCTTTTTGTAACTTTTAGCACAAGTTTTAAAAAGTGAGGCGCTAAAACAATTTGTAACGAATGTTTCAATTTTATTTCATATTCAGTTAATTAATTAATTAACAAAAAACTAACTCAGTTACGCTTTTTTTTTGTACGAGCTTAAGTATATTAAGATTTATTTTTTACTTTATTAATTTTTTTAACTCAGGTGATTGCGCAAGGCCCCTGCAAGCGCGAGGCCTAGGGCGATTGCCCTTCTCGCCACCCCCTAAAACTGCCTCTGGGTGGTATGTACATAATATTTATTGCAAAAAAGCCTATTGCACAGTTCCAGACTCCAGGAAGTAATATAATTGACATAATTCCTAATTGAAAAATCTAATATTTAACACTTTGCCCCCTATTACATGGGACCAATAACATACTGACGAAATGTGGGTGTATCTACTACGAGTATGGGACTGAGTCCTGGGTACATCTCTGCCTGCCCCTTCGGGAAAAAGGCGTGAATGTATCTTTTTTTTGCCTGTACTAGGATTGAACCCGAGACCTCATGATCGGCAGTCGAGCTTGCGCCCACTACGCTACCGAGGCAGTCATATTCAAATTATTTATTTTTCATGGTACTGAATAATATAAAAATATAGGGTTTCTGCTGCAAAGTTTCGGCGTGTTTAGCGGGACTACGTTTAGCCGTCAAGACATTATAAGTCGCGACTTAAGTGCTCATTATACCATAAGTTGCGTTCGCTGGACGCTTACTTGGCTGAACAGTGTTGTAGATAGCTTCAAACGTTCTTTCGGCTTAGGTGAAAATCCTGCTACCCAGATCGCAGTCAGACGTCTGAGAGCTCAAGGTCATTTAAGGTTGCATCCGCAGACGTTTCCTTATTATGTAAACTTAGAGCTTAGAGTAAATCCCTTGTACAGATTACTTTTCAGTCACATCCGTCAGACGCGTCCGTACATCACTACTTAAAATGTAATTCCCGCTTTACGGGATCAGCCTAAAGGGCTCTACACACATAAGTCGCCCACCTTTTTTTCAGGTAACATGGGTTTGTGTGCAGGGGCGCATGTAACCAACATGATACTTTTGAAATTTTGCCGCCTACATAATATGTTGTCGGCAGCTGAGGTGTGTAGGGTTTTTTAGAGTTAAGAGACTCTAAAGAACCCTACACTAAAGTTTAGAGAACAAAATAGATCATCAATTCTGCATTATGTAAAGATGCCTCAGACAAACTTAATATTTCATAACATTATTATAAGCTTCCTCAACATGATGAGCACATCTTTCTGCCCGCCTAGCACGGAACGAGGACTAACTTATTTTCCCCGTTCCTTTTTCTATTTCGCACCCAGAAATTACTGCTGTCACGTCTGTATTTTCGTTTTCCTTGGTCACTGTTAGCACAGTGCCGGGCAAAAGAATAAAGACAGCAAGAAAGCAGTGTTAAAACGTCAAGAATATTGAGGGCACCACTTATCATACATATGGCAATACTTTAAGTATTTTTATATTAGGCCATGGGTAAAAGTGTAAAAACTGGCAATTACCTTCCATAGAGAATTTTGTTGCTTTTTTTGTCACGGCACAAAAGAACAGAGAATCGTAAAAATCATAGAATCACAGAGTAATTATATATGTCTATGTAGAAAAATTCTTTAGTAATCTACTTAAAAACTTCAGTGAGAATACACCATTGCACAGAACAAAGGAACAAAGAGCACCATTGTGTATTGTGTGGGTCCATTTTTATTATACACTTAAACGAGCAATTACATATGATAAAAGTTATACCTTGTCAAATTCATGTTGATCGATGACTGACAGCTGAACTTTGCGTTCTATGTGGGTTAAAAACACTTTCACAAGCCACAAAATAAGAATTGACCTGTATATATTTTTTGGCTATAATAATTCGTAAATTAAATTCTAATGCCGGTCACTCACATTACGAATATTTTTACGCATGTGAGTGACCGGGGTAAGAGGTTATATATTTAATCAATTGATATTTGTAAAATTTATGTACCTAATTTATTTAAATATGACCAAGAAAAATAATTTTGTTCACCTGTCATTGATCAAGTATTTGACAAGGTATACCTTTAATCATAGATGAAAAACGCTTTTAAAATATTTGCTCGAAATACCTAAATAATAATGTAGGTAGTAGGTAATAATAAATACAATTTTAGCTAAAAGCACAGAATCATAGGAATAGATATTATTATACTTCATAAAAAGGGACACTTCCTTCATCTGTGTTTAGAACTATATTATGTTCATATGTAGCTGTCCAAATCCGAGGTACCTAGGTAAGTATTATGAAACTTAAAATAAAAAACTAAACGAAAACTTCTTCGCACTTCTTTCGGAAACATCTGATACTTGAACCGGCAATTGTCTATATCTGTTGTTATTAGATGCCTATCATGGGCCGCTGGTCGCTGGGAGAATGAGCACTTGGAAATGGATCTGCACACTTCAAGCTGAGTTTTTGCATAAGTCTTCCAGAACAGGTCAGTAAGGCACAGAAGCCTTTTCTTAGTCTGGAGTTCAGATGCTATACAGGGTGCCTTGTAAATCTTCAACCATGCTTAAGGATATGATAGTTTATTGCCATGTCTATCGTATAAAAATAAAACTTTAAAAGAAAGATAAGCCTTAAGAATAATACGGACATCTCACTGCAGGCCGTACCTCAACTAAATAATTACTCAGAGCCATACATTATGTTGCTACCTCTCAGTAACATTATGTAGGGTATAATTTATGTATATCTAAAATATTTAATAAGTGGGACTGATATCTGCAACCCATTACTTTTAGATTAAAAGCTCAAAGGGACCTCTGCACGTTGGACTTAAAATGGTCTACATGTACCCCTTTCAAAGGACCAGATATAATTAATTGTGACAATAATAGCTGAGTATCAAGTCCGTATTAAATAAAAGACAGTTTATTAAAATTTTTTACAAAATATGCTTATTTATTATATGTAATTTACAAGATAAATAAATATAAGGAATTATTCAGAGCTTAAAGTTAACAGTCCCGTCAGCCCAATATTAATTTGAATATTATTGTTAAAATATTCAGGATGATGAGAGGAACTGAAACAATAATAATTACAATTAATTACTGTCATTTATTCTTTAAGCGAAGTCTATTAATAAAACAAAATTAAATGAAACAATTCAACTAATAACTTAACATAAATTATAAAGAAACTTAAATTATAAATAAAAAAAAATTACTTCAGATGGTAGAATTATTTATATTATTATTATATATTGACCACTAATTGTGTAAAAAATGGGTTTTTAAATTAATTATTTTAAGTCTGGAAAGAAGTTTATGTAGTTTTGATACACTGTTAATTTTACCCTATCAGAGCAAAACCAGTGTTGTTATGAAATTATAAAAGTAATGCTTATGAAAATTATTTTAATTTTTTTGAAGTGGTTACAAAACTATTGGTATACCTATATCTTTATCCATTATTAATTTTTATGTGGAAAGGGGGCATTCAAAAAGATATTTATGAACTGTTTGAATGAAGATAGGAGTGAAAGAGGAGTGAGTGCAGAGATGTCAGATGATAGACTGGAATGGCAAAAGAAGGCAAAATACAAGCCAGGATTCTGGTCACTAACGTAACTACAAAATATTAATAAATATAGCAATAATTAAATAATGCATTAACTTTGTAAAACCTATACTTACTGCGTGTGACAGTTCTTATAGATCTAACTAAGTTTAATATTTGGAATTTGACAGAAGACTGGTCTTCATAACCTTGGTTTTGTGTATTAGATCCCCAGCCCACTGCAAAATAATGATTATGAAATTATTACAACATAGTAATAGGTAATTTTTAATGTTATTATTTTAGAAATCTGGTCAACTTCACTATAAAATATAACATAGCATAGTCTGGGTTTCACTTTATAAATAAAATCATTGCAAATAATTAATCAATATTTTTTTTTTGTTATTAAAGTTTTTAGTTTATATTGGTACAACAAACTTTTTTGCATAAATCTTTCTTCATGGAGCACACAAACTGCGTTTAGACATAGTAAAGAAGCTTCGAATAGGTTCCACAATGTTAACATCTTTAGTTATTTCGTATCTTAACAATTTTCAATTTTCACGAAATTGTTTTTAGTTTTCTCAAATTCGCTAATTTTTGTTTTATTAAAGACGTCATAGTTGACGTTTTGACGTTGACAGAATCAGACACATCATCACTGTCAGCTGTCAGTTTGACAACTGACAACAATGACAGACAATATGTTTTCTTTTTTAATAGAGCTGCGCAATAAGGTTTATATATTTGCCGTCACCAATAATAAATAGAAGAGTTTTCTGAAAATTACAATCAATATCTTAATCTTTAATTTAATAATTCGTATAATATCTTTTTCAATCTAGAATAATACTATGATAAGTTTTAAAAATTAGTCCCCTTTTTTATTATAAGTAGGTAGAGTTCTAATAAGAAGTCATTTATCAGTTAAAAGTATAACACTTATGTGTTATACACACTTAGGTGGTAGGTGGGTACTAATAAAAATGAATCGCGTCACACATTCCCGAGCTCGCGTGCTGCTCCTGATTTATCTGGAATTAACAATCGACGATTTGCTGTAATCTAGATAGATATAATCATACGCCTACACCTACTAGGGGATAACATCACTACATTGCAGGGAAATAGAATTATCATAGTCACGTAACTAAAGGTCAAACAATAGATACGTCATAAGCCCCAGGACTGGCTTTTCGAAGGGGCAGAACTCCGTATATTAGATTTTGAGTGCCTTTAAACGTGCATAACATCACACTTTGAGCCTGCGAAAAGCTGAGAGCCCAGTTAGTATTATAGAAACGCACACAGTTCCCTAAAAAAGTTTTTTTTTGTTTTAGATAATTTGGTACAGCTAATTTATCTTTATTTATTAAAATTGTGTAAATCACTTTTTAATTTCAATTTATCTAAATTTTTACGTATGTACATACATAATGTTCTCATAGATTTTTAAGGATGGTTATGTTTTATCCATGTAATAAGAGAGCGAGGTTATTGCCACCAACCGGGCACAAATCCAGACTAGGCTGTGACTGAGAAAAATCCTATAACATTTGTTGCCCGCCTCGAGAATCGAACCCAGGAACCTCATACTCATACTGCAGTATCGCTTGCGACCACTAGACCAAAGAGAGCCTTACTTAGTTAGAGATTCTAAAGCTATTTATAGCCTAAACTATACCTATCTTTCGTGCAGTTAGATAACCCAGTTAATACCTCAGCTAGTCGTTCCATCATCGTTATCCCTCATCGGATCGTGTCAACACTCTCAACTGCATTTAGGTTTAGGACCTAACTAGAATATGATCTAGTGTGCATTAGCTCAGCTCGTGCTTGATGCGCTTGAAAATTAGAGAATTTTCATGCAAATGAAAGTAGACCGAAAATTCGCGGAAAATTTAAAAACGGACAAACAAAATTAGCCAGACTCTAACGCGCGGAAAGATATTAAGTACAATAATAATCTAACTTATATTACAGTTTAACGATTATAATTTCTTATGTATCGTTCTAGCGCCTTGAAAACATTAATAGCAACGTTCATCTTTTCCGAACCGATGCGACTTCGATGTTTGGTAATATAATATAATCAATCTGATTCTTATGTACCTAAATCATTTTAAGGTGCAATCATTTATATAAAGAAAAAGACACTGCGCGTGATTATCAGATTAAAGATTTCTTTTTACCATTTTCAAGGGGCCAGTACGAAACTTTGTAGGTAGGTAGGTAAGTAAGTACCTTTAAATCGCGGTCAAGTATTCTAATTTGTTTCGATGCGATCATAATAGCAATATCGCGCTAAAATAGCCAATTGTGTTCAAGTGATAAGTAGAGTAAGAACAGGTGGTCTTCCGCGGGGGCGGTTGGTATCCTTTATTGTTGATATTCCTTGATACACTCATTACGACATGAAGTAGGGATATCATACGAAGATCCTATGAAATTATTATTCGTTAAGTTTCAATGGCAGTGTGTGTTTGTTTTCTCAGATCAATGAAACAATCAAATAATTGGGCTAAGAGGTAGCCTAGATCTTAGAGCATCTTTTTGAAACCGCGTTGGTGGTGTAGTGGTACCTAATTATAAGAATTACGAGTAGCTTAAAGCTGTAAACTTGCTCAATAGCTTGATGAGTGGGTATAATATATTCGGGGTCGATGCGGCGACAGTGAAACCTATTTTGTTGGGCTCGAGTAGGAGTAGGTACCTTTATATTATTATGTATATACAATGTGTTATATAAAGGTGTGCACACTTAAGGGGAACCCCCTTCTACCCGTTAAAATTGAACATTTTTGAAAAGAAAGAATTGCGAATAAAAAAATGTCGACTTCCCATACAAAATAAGGTGAACGGCAAATTTGGATGGGAAGTAGAATTTGTTTTCGGATTTTGCAATTCTTTCATTTGCAAGTTGTAGTTAACGGGTAAGTATTACTGCACCTTTTGTAACACGTATATTTCAGACTTACTTATATATATGTAGATATGAACCTTTTTGTCCGCCTTACCAACTGTCCACAAATGGATCGAGAGACGAGAGACGAGAAAATCAGTAAAATAACAAAGTAAGTAAACCACACTGTCCGAGAATATTACAATAAAACCTAATTCTACCTATAACATACTGCCAGGTCGACTAAATAATACGATAATTTATTACGAGTCATAATTTTCATTAAAACAATGTTGCGAATTGTAAAAATACGTAGGATACGTAGGTAGAATAATAATATTTGTGTAAGTGGCATTTCTCGTAGAATATAGCTTCAAGCTACCTTATCGATATACCTAGGCACTAGGAAAGACTCGAATGCGATCCAGAAATGACAAAGCCGAATAGCTCGAAAGGGTGAAGGCCTATGCTGAATGACCATAACACAGCAAGATTTTCAGACGCTCTGACCAACATTTCTATCCGAAAATTCTAAAACAGAATGTTGCTAAGCCGATCCCAGCAACAAGCAACTTGCAAAACTCGCGATAGTTTCAATTCAATAGTGTATTGTACCATTAGAAAGATAACTAAATCAGTTATCTCCTCTACCAATTAACAATCCATGAATGTAACGGTGTTATCTGTAGAATTAAATTTAACTATTGCTATGCCGTCATCTCCTTATCTTAGTTTTCGCTGGTCTATTTTATTTACATAGACTTGCGTAATGTTCAAATCATGTTCTTTCAAATATACCCCGTGTAGGTATTCGTTGTTTTATAAAGAGCTGCCAGGCATAATAATACTAAGTCTATGTGTTAAATGTCATGTGTTATGTGTCTATGTGTCTGTGTGTGGCCTCGGTGGCGTAGAGGGCGCAAGCTCGACTGCCAATCAAGAGGTCCCGGGTTTGATCACCAGGTCAGGCAGTGTTAAATATTGGATTTTTCCATTAGGAATTATCACAATAACTGCCTGGAGTCTGGAACTGTGCCCGGTAGATGGCAATAGGCTCGCCCCCTATTACATGGGACCAATAACATACTGGCGAAATGTGGGTGTATCTACTATGGGACTGAGTCCTGGGTACACCTCTGCCTACCCCTTCGGGAAAAAGGCGTGAATGTATGTTGTTGTTGTTGCTATGTGTTAAAGGTTACATCAGATTATGAACTGAAGATGGTAAAGACTAAAGATGATCCTTAATGACATCGTTTAATAAAATTAAAGAATTTAAGAAATAGCGATCTATACGGAATCTTGTCTCTTGATACAAGGAGATAGTATTCCTGTCTCACCTGAGCAGTTTTCATTATTTTCCAGCGTGATTCTTTCAGATCTCTCGAAACTCAATCGAACGAATTCTCATTTCGCGCCCACTGTAATTTACTAAACCTTTTTATCTATGTTATACTACATAACACGATGATAAGTATTAAATGAAGCGGTTGTAAGGTAAATATGTACGAGTAAGTGTTATGTAGCAGATGTAACCATCAGATTTGCGCGGAATTTGATAAGTGGGACGAAAATAATGAAAATATTTGCGTTTGTTCGGTGCATGTAAAGCTAACGATACGTGGTCGCATGCCTTCTGAATGATTCGCTGTTTGATTAGGTGATCTGAAGCCTTATGCTAGCTTTATAGCAGTAAATATCTGCATGATGTTAATCCATAAAGAGAAGACAGTCTTAACTTATGGCTGTAAATACTTGAAACAATAAAGTACTTCATTAAGTATACCTCCTTCTCTGGAAGTGAGGAAGAATTTCTCGAAACCAAAGCAATAAATCGGAATACACATCGGGATTTTGATAGCCGGCTTTTGGCTTTGCGAAGTACGACAGTGTCTGATGATTACAAGGACAAGAATACTAGAACAGGCTTTTTTGTCCGGTGGTAGTAGTACCCGAAGTGCATTCGAGAAAATATTATTTATCAACGTTTTGAAAAACATACATAATAGTTTGTTGTCTTCGTCGACGTAAATATATATGGCAGCAAAAGTTCTCGGCGTTTACATTACCTTAATCAAAATCAGTTGGGTGACATCCATACCCGAGGTGCGCTTGGCTATAGGCCTAAGCTATATAGCTATAAGTAAAATGTGAATATCCCACCCCCATCCTTAATACAAGTGACATGATAATATCATCAACATATGTACGGTTTATAATTAAACAAATATTATGTAGTGTCTGTGCTCCTTACGACAATTATGTAATATGATGTAACTTCTGTAACGAACCTCAAAGTTTACATTGCAAATAATGTTATATTAGAAGAATAAATACCTAACATTATGTATGCCTGTACGCCGTAGAGTTACCGGCTTTAGAATAGTGCTCCACCATCTCTACCCGTGATGCCGTAACAGCCGGCTAAGTGTTAACAGATCCAGAGGACGGGCAGCAGCATCCTCTGCAAAAAAAAACCCATCGAACTGCGCTCGACACCCGCCTGCCAAGCGTGTCGAGTATTGCCAAAATCCCCCGTTATGGGGGAAGCCTAGGTTCAGTAGAGGATTACCAACGGATGAGATGAGGATTATGTATGCCTGTGGGGCTTTATAACATCACGCCTTTTTTCCGAGGTTTAGGCAGAGGTGTACTCAGTCCCATAGTAGGTACACCCACAATTCGCCTGGTACTACTTATTCTCAAGCACAAGATAATAAATAAAGTTGTGAAATGAAAATTGCCCCAATTACACCAGGTTACCTGGTTACGGAAGGAAAAATAACACCATAATTGACACACATACGGTTTGATAAAACTGAGGACGCATTGGATAAGCAGGAGATTTAGGTAAACGGTTTCGGATAAGGGCAAGATGAAAAGAAGGTAGAGTCAACATTACGGTAGCTAATTAATTGAAAAACATAAAAATGTAGCACTATACTTTCAGTGGTTAGTAATAATATAGATTGTGTTGTATAAGAAACAGCAACAGATGCAAGAATTTTCTATAAAATATTACGTAGATATATCATGAGTATTTCACTGTTTGACAAAAAAAAGAGTCGTTAAAATTAACAAATGTAAGTTAAGTCCTTTAAAAAAAATATCTTCCTCTTATTCCTGCCATCATCACTGTTCACCATCTATCTGTAACATATTCATTGAAATGATACGTACCAATTAGCCCAAACACAAACTACTGGCCCATCTGTAAATCTAGATTAGTAATTAATTAAATAATATAAAATCGTTGCAATATTGATGAAGTAACAGGATACCAAATGTTGAATCGATCAGACCACAGATCAGGATGAAAGAGTCTCCTCTGTGGATCAGACCACTGTAAGTTGCTCATGTCATCTCTTTAGGCGCTAGATAAACTTCTGAATAATCCATTCGTTTAGTAGCTTTTACGCAAACACGATAAACTTATAACACCCCTTCCGTTTCTCGACAAAATATGCTTTGATTACACAATTCAAGACTTAATTAACTCACAAAAGTTTAACATACCTAATATAATTTTTCAATTATATTCACACTTAAAATTATATGTTGAACTTTTTCCAGCTTTCTTTCCAATCATAAGTTATAACAAAGTTGTGACACCAACAAAATCTCACACAGACTAAGAAGATAATTATTATTAAGTATTGGGATTCAAAGATTTTGCGATCAAAGTACGCAACGCGACATGTTTTCCATCCTCATGTGTAAGCGATTCATCTTCATTCTCAAATGAATTCGTTACATCTGCAGACCGCCTGTCTTCCACTCGTACGTTATTGTTGAATTTTAATTATCTATTAAACTTATAATTTACAAGATTCCGACCTATAAAAACCCATGTGGCGGATAAAGCACATGATCTCATTGTTATTAACTTATAGGTTTTGGATTCTGTCTGCGTGTGTCGTAAATCTTAGCACTTATAACTTAGTCATCAGTTAAAATAGCATGTCTAGCCTTCTTGATATTCTCAAGATCACATGCACTTATGAGCTTTAGACGATGTGTCTATTCTTGATAATTGCAACACTGATTATTCATTTACCATAAAAATGTGATAATCGCGCCTTGTCATTGATATTTTCAGAATTATTGAAGAGCCCTTACTCTCCTCATTGTAACCTTCTGAATAGTAACTTGTAACTTAAACGATAAGTTACAATAAGATAAATATTAAATTTAAACATCTGTCTGCATTATATACATGAGTAAACATTCAGTAGTATTTAGAAGTCGTCCTGAGAAAACTTTTACCACGGCTAGCCACACAACTCGACGAGAAGCACGAAAGTAAATTTATTTGCCTACCTATAAAAGGTATCTGCAAACGAAATTGTCCTTGTAAATAAAACTAAGAATATAAAATTACAAGTGTTTTCTCTGCATTTTTGTGTGA
Source organism: Hemistola chrysoprasaria (assembly GCA_947063395.1). NCBI lineage: Eukaryota > Metazoa > Arthropoda > Insecta > Lepidoptera > Geometridae > Hemistola > Hemistola chrysoprasaria. The sequence goes on from OX346725.1 coordinate 13,781,667, forward strand.
TTACGTCAGATGAAAGATATTCGCTCGTCATGTGTATAGATTAATTTAGATTGTGGTGAGATAAAGGTGCTGTTACTATGTATCAGAGATAAGTTTATTAACTTAGTTCTGGTTAAAAACCTTTAATTTTATATAATGAGTTTGTGTGAGTTCGTTGGTAAACCTTTAAAAAGTTCCTGAAGATACTCTACATTTTCTTGGTTTAAAGGTCATATTGTTTTGAAGTAGTAGTCAATGCAAACATCATCTATTAAAATAACATTTTATTTCAAATCCTCTTTTATGTATTATTAGACCTCTTCAGGATATTCTCGTAAATCGTTTTTCTTTGGTTATTGTTATACCGTCAGACTTTGGTACGAGTAGATTTACCTGTCACAGGTTTTACTAGCTACATCTAGTTACCTAATTAAGATCGCGTACCGTCGTATTCTGTTTAACTTTGGTATCTAATCTGATGTTTGTCGCAGCCTCCTTACAAATGTGACCCAATTGCCTGCGCGGTTTTCACTGTGAAATCTATTCACCTCATGAATAGATAACCTGATTATTATTCAGTAATAATGGAGAAAGAAACATTTTTGAGAGGGTACAGTAGATAAGGAACAAGTGTGAATTAACAAATGTAAAAAAGCTCATTGCTCCAATTATACCTGTTTCATCAACAGACTAATGTCACTAATCGACTGAATAGCTAAGAAAACGTCAGCTTTAAAAACCGCAATAAAGTCGGTCCATTAGTTTAGATGCTAATACGAGACACACTAATATTCCTTTTATGGGTTGGGGGGTTAGAAATAATATCATACGTACGTAAGAGTTTGGCAACTAACTCTTCAGGGAAAAGGCGTGATGTTATAATATGTAAAGTTTACTAATAATATTATAAATGATAGCTCTTCTTATCTTTAGTCTTCTGATCCTGGAAAATAATATAAAGATGCATGACTCAGCCAGTAAGCTACTTTTAAAATATGATGATATGAGTTGTTGAATCTCATCATGCCCAGTAATTTCGCTGGTAACATTGCCCTTCATACCGGAACACAGTAATGTTTGCACATCACTGCTTGGCGGATGAATAACTGGCAAAGGTGTGGTACTTCCCCAGGCGGCCCCCTGCAAAAGAGGCCTACCACTACAAAAACAAACATACATAAAAAAGTACATTATTTTCCGACAATCACTAACCAAGTTTCTAAACCAAACAAATGTTTCTAATGATGCAAATCGGCTTGTTCTGTAGCATTAAACCAAAAACGAACTCCCACACTAGTGCAAACGTATTCGGGTACCAGCCGACGGGCCTTGTTTGGATGAGTACACGGTAGGTACACATACACAACTGCCACAAAATGTAGCCACCGGTCATACAGGAACACGATATATCTCATGTCACACTAATAGGCATGGTGACAGATTTTGAAATCCCGTTTCTTAATGTAGGTACACGTCTAATATTACCGAAAAAAACATTTTTTCAGAATAAAATTACATTTTACCGCAAATTAATGCATTTTTAACTTTCTAATTTAAAATGAGCGCGAAAACGCTCGTATGTGTCATGGCGTCGGGTCCTGACGTCACGCCTAAGTAAATATTTTATTTTTGCCTTAATAAAACCTTGTTCCATCTTCGATGATTCCTGGATTGCCACGAATATATAACAAATTAAGTGACTGATCACAACACAACAAAAGTTAATGCGATATGGTGAATATTTACTTCAAGTGTTTATACTCTCAGTAACAGTATTTACTGAGGCGTGACGTCATTCGCTCTGCTTGGCGTTTCAGTTAAGATGGCCGATTGCAATTTTTTGTACTTTTATTTTATTAAAAATATTATTAATCTCAATGTTTTCAATAATGCCTCGGTGGCGTAGTGGGCGGATGCTCGACTGCCAATCAAGAGGTCCCGGGTTCGATCCCCAGGTCAGGCATAGTGCTAAATATTGGATTTTTCCATTAGGAATTATCTCAATAGCTGCCTGGAGTCTGGAACTGTGCCCGGTATATGGCAATAGGCTCGCCCCCTATTACATGGGACCAATAACATACTGGCGAAATGTGGGTGTATCTACTATGGGACTGAGTCCTGGGTACACCTCTGCCTACCCCTTCGGGAAAAAGGCGTGAATGTATGTATGTTATGTTTTCAATAATACTGGGTCGTTTTTTAGAATCCTTTCGATATATATTTTTCACTAAAACCATTTATTTTTTTAATCTGTTATAGTGTCATCATGCCTATTGCAGGCTTCAATAGACATCATTGATCTGTATTTATATGGATTAGTTATCAACCGGTGTTGCGTCGGGTTTAAAACTCAGCCAAAATATGTAAGCGTAATTTCTTGTCGTTTTCTTGTTTATTTCTAACAAATCAATAGCTTTATCTTCTTTACAGCATTCAGGACCATGATCATCAGCTACCAGGCACCATCAGCGCAAGATGTTCAAAATTCTTGACATGCCTATCCATTTCTCATTAGAAATTGAGAGTCCCATCACATATAACTTGGCAACTGGAATTAAAATGATCTAAATATTACAAGCCGTGTAGTTCCCGGCTATATTATAATATAGGGCCACCCCTTTCTCATCCCGTGGGAGCCGTGAGACCCAGGGATATCTTCGGAGAGTTCGGGCAGCAGCGCTCTCAGTTTCCGAGTATTCCAACCAAGCGTGGTCGAAAAAATCCCCCCATATCAATAGTTCATGGCATTCTATGAGGGAGGCCTATGTTCAGCAGTGGAAGTCTTCCGGCTGATGATGATGAATAAAAACTTACCTACCTTATTCAGTTGACACTTATTGTATTGAAACTGGTGTCATCACTAAATGCAAGTCATATTGGAAGAAATCTTACCATTTTTATTCAAGCTCCCTAAGATTTCGAAAGTCAAGGTGCAACGTCCAGTATCCTCAAAAACAGATGAATGATGGACTTAGTAAAAGATGTCTCGATATGGGCCGTTGTAAATCTATCAACGTACATATAGTGATGTAATCCAGAATGGGCGGCTTTGTTCGACAACGCTTTGGTTACTAACTCTTTGATTCATAGAATAGATAATTTGACCAAAAATGTTGCGGCGAATTATTTTGTATGTAAACTAGGTCTATATTGGACAATAGAACGAGAAGTATTTTTAACGAACAAACGAGATGGAAAAATCGTTTTTGTTTACAATAATTTTGCAAGAACAAGTTTACATTATTATACGTATGTTTTAGAACCTGTTGTAAATAAAAATGCCTGGGGAATTACCACACCTTTGCCATTCATCCGCCAAGCAGTAATATGCAAACATTACTGTGTTCCGGTCTGAAGGGCAATGTTACTAGGGAAACTACTGGGCATGATGAGTTTTAACTAATATCTCAGGGTGACAGGCGCAGTGCAGTGCCGCGCAAAATTATGAATTTTAAAACACTGGGTGGCACTGTGTCTGATATGGGCAATCATGATGCTTACCATCACGCACCTGACTTGCTCGTCTTGTTACTCACTATCATAAAAAAATACTATCATGAAATTAATATAATTTGTTACAAAAAGGTTTATTAAGGTGTATCTACCTGTCAAACTGAACAACTTTCAAAAGAAAGAATTACGAAATTCGCAAAGATACTTTTCGACTTTCCATTGAATACAAAATGGATAAGCTGATCGGCAAATTTATATGGAAAGTAGTTTTTTTTTTTGTGAATTTCGTAATGTTTTTGTTTGAAATTTGTTAAGGATGTTTCGTAGATGCACTCCTTTATTACTACACCTTTGTTCAACACGTTGTATAAAGTATAATTACTTTTGTTCCGACTTATGTACGAAGTCAGGACCGTCATAATTTTATGATCAGTACCATATTATTCTGAGTCAACAAAATAAGTCAGAAGGTATAAAGAGCTAGATTCGCTAGTACCTACTTTATGTAACAAACAGAAAAGAGGAGCATTTGCTTCTGAGTAACGGCCAAAACAATGTTCAATAAAATTAAGGAAAACCATAATGCCAAATGCCAGGGAAAGTGCGCAAAGGCGTGAAATGTCACGGTTCACAACATAGAATTGTTCAGCTTTTGGGGAAATGTAGAGCGGATCTATTTTTTGGTGAAAATTAGTTGACCAGAGGGGGTAGGTACCAACAGATAAAATGTAAAGTGCATGAAAACGCCAACCCAGGACAACCGCTATGTAGAACAGGCCGACTAGATAAAAAGAAGAACAAAGTAAAAATTAAATTGGTATAAATATTGATATCAGTTTGACAGATGATCCGCAACATAGACGTTGGCGAAAGAGTCGCTAGAGCCTGTCATTTGTTCGGAAGATCTGATTGCATATGGATTAGGGCGAGGACAGAGTGGTGGCAGAGAGTAAGATACCGAAGTGCTGGCAGACCGATGGCATGATGGAGTAATGATATAGCCGGGATGTATTCCCCAGAGGTACACTTTCCTCATAAATACACTCTTTATGACAGCGGTACTATAATGTGGATTAGAGTGGAGAAAGACAGACGAAAAGAGCAAAAATTAAGAGAGGCCTATGCCGAGCAGAGGGTACCCTCTGCCAGACATCATCACTCATCATTTTCCTGTCCTTGTCCCACACTAAGTGGGATCGGCACAGCGTGTCTTTATCCGTCATCTCCTTTTTCACTCATATCCTCATTCACACAGTTCATCCTCCTCTCATAACCACTTATATCCCTCCTCATTGTCCTTTAGACCACTGACCGTTTGACTTTCATTCATTGCTGCTGGAAATCATCATCGATGACGATAAAGAGAAATATTGGTCTGAAGAAACACCACTGAGCAGGAAGTTTAATTACCTTCTGATCGACAAAACTTCGGCACACTATCCAGATGGCACATAGACTAGCAATTTTCTAGTTTCCTTTTACTTTTCCTATACTCCCACCGATATTAGTAGAGTTATAAGATAACAAGGCATAAGGCAATAATGCCACATCTCACAAGAAACTATCAGTAACTAGTAACTATTGAAACAGCCGATCTCCGGCACGAAAAGGCAATTAGCATTCATCCTTTAATTTATATCATATTAAAAGTAATTTACGTAATCAAACCATGCCACCATACACAACCGGCATCTAGCTTTGAGGAATGGGCATTATCAAATAGTGCTGCGGGCTGGCTATATATAACTTTATGTAAATTAACATATTTAATTACTTATGGGGCATCATGCACTTGGATGATGGATGTGAGCTTTGTCGATTGGATACAACTCTAATTTTCCTAGTTATTCCTGTTCCCAGGTTTATAAATATTTTCGTGTTCTGGGTACAACTTAGGTTTCTTGCTTTTTGAGTTTTGATGTAGGAAATTTTGAACTTACCAACACATCAGAATTAGCAGTTATTTTATACTAGAGATACTGATTGGGTTTGATTTTGACTGATAAACATTTTTTTTAATCTATTTTGGACTATTTAAGTTTAGACTGCCTTAGTAGCGTAGTGGTTCGCAAGCGCTACTGTCAATCATGAGGTCCTGGGTTCGATCCCCATGTCAGACAAAAAGTGTTATTGGATTTTATCATAAGGAATTGTATCAAAGGCAGCCTGGAGTCCGAAACTGTGCTCGGTAGATGGCCCCCTATTACATAGGACCCGGTGTAGGTGTAGATACTTACCTACCTACTATGGATGGGACACCTGGGTACACCTCTGCTTATACCCCTTTGGGAATAGTTATACATAGTTTATTTATTTAATTTAAATATCGTTACAATTGCTTATTTGCCCTAATAGTTGAATACACCCTGTACATAGATAAGTCGGCTTACACACGCCGTGCGCCCATAACTTGTTATAACGACTAACGACCTAATTTATTCGTGTACCAACAGAATTTATAGGTTTTCGTTCCTTTAGACCCAATGCGGTATCACTACAAACAATTACAAAACACTTCAGTCCTTTGCCTCAATGAAAAATATCTAGTTACTGTTATTTTTTCTCCCAAGAGTTATATGACGTTTTTATTACGACAGGGTGTTAAGATGGTATGTTTTACAGTCCTAGTTAACCCAATATTAGTAGATAAATAAAACTATTGGCTTTGGCTGATCGTTACCATCCTTCTGACTTAATTTTTCATTGCGTGTGAATAAAATTTATTGCCATACCGTTTTACGATGATATATTTAGTTCAGAATTAGTTTTTATAGTTTTCGTTTAGCGTGAAACATTTAACTTATTTATGTAGTTTTAAAACGGAGGAAATGTGTATAATTGTTGAAAATTGTTATTTTACCGAAATTCTCAAAGAGCAGAATTACCAGAATTTTGAAAAAATTCTGTTCTTCCCTATGGAATCGTAATTTTTAAAAAATATATTATTTCTACACTGCATCATAGTAAGAATTTGGATTAGTGGTATTAGGTATTCCATTATACAAAACACAAGTAGTAAGAACATAATATAATATGACATGTATCATGACATCACGCCTTTTTCCCGAAGGGTGAGGCAGAGCAGAGGTGTACCCAAGACTCAGTCCCAAGCTCATGAAGAATACTATAATAAGTGGCTTATAACAAACTGGATAAAAAAACAATCAGCAGATTTTTAAATATAATTTCATAAAAATCATCCAAAAACTTATTTCAAATTGACTTAAAACATTTCAGGAAACTTTACGAAAGTGCAGTAGTATAGAGTACAAAATAACAAGCTCGATGATCAAACAATGTCGATGGTAGCAAGCAAACGCATCAAGACAGCTAATTGTAACGGAAGCACGATTGCTCTAAGTGGTGGAGTGCTTCGGTATATACCAGTGATGTGGCTTTATACAGATTGTTGTTGTCTGGTCAATAGCAACAACAATTTATTGTTCTTCTTCTCCCTGCCCATATACCACACTAGGTGTGGTACACAGCATATATTTTGTATCCACTATTCCAGCCTATATCATCATCAGTCATCTCTGCGCTGCGCTACTTTTATCACGAATGTTGTCATGTGAATCGAGAAAAAGTTGATGTATGTACACTGTACATTTAGGAAATCAGCAGCAGTTATTGAAATTTGAATTATTAGCCATAAAATAGAACCGATAACAGTTCATTGAAATCTGAACTACCACAATAGAAGCTCCATAAAAAATAATAATGACAATGTTATATAATATATTATAATATTATATATATTATATATATAATATTATATATATAATATTATATATATAATATATTATAATATAATATTATTGGCGAACCTTTTGTCAAGATGCGAGATCAATAACAGTCGAAGATGTAGTTATAGATTAAATATACACATACCCTCCAGTAGCTGTAGTATTAGCCCGTGTTTTAATCAATATTATAGGTAGGTATGTTATATTTTAAATAATTTGTCCAAGAAGCTGTAGTAAAATCAACATAATTCTAATATGGAATTTTTGTTGAAAATCTGCTGAGATTGACAATGCATTGCAGTAGAGGACGTCAACAATATTCTACACAAAAAATTGGCACAACCTAAATAAGGCCAACAAACTCATTCATCAAAGCCATCAAACCGTGTGAGATGCTGTACTGTTTATCAAAAACCGTGGAGGCGCGTGCTAGAGTGGCAACTCGTACTCGCAGCAAAGCTCTAGTCGCCAGTAACTCAGTGACAGTCGGGAGAGCGCCGCGGTCGGAAGCGCATCTCATCTCGCGAGCCGAGCTTCTTGTGACACGCTCCTACACGCACCTGCTACACCAGTGGCATGGTAATTGTGATTTTCACTAAGGATATAAGGACCCATCACCTGGCATGAGTAGATCGGCGGTATCGTATGATTTATATTAATTTCACTTGTTTTTTGTTGGTGTTTTGGCTTTTCAGTGCTTTCAGTTTCGAACTGTTTTGAAGTTGTAAGTTACAAAGTCCATTACAACATCATGTTTATTAATTACAAGCAGTTACAATAGTAACTATTCAACGTTAATGTGCACTTTAACTAGTGTCGTTTGTAGAACTTCTTTTTTTATTTTGAGACTTATTTTTTAAAGTTTTATCTGAAGATTTGTTCTTCAGAATTACATAACATTTACATAAAACTTGCTAAAAATTAAATGAAATAGTCGCGATTAATATCTATAGTTAATCTAATTTCTCAATTTTGTTGGATTTTCAATGAGAGTGACTAGAAGTGCGTGCTACGGGGCTGCCGAATTATTGCTTTGTGCAAATTGTCGTTTTATAATATCATAATGAAATAGGGCCAGGGTTAAACAGTGGTCAGTCCCTTATCTTGTAGGAACGGTATGAAGGCTAGTGATTTGCGCAATCATGCCGGCATATCACGTCCGTCACTAAATTCACTTGTGTGGGAATCCTCCAGTCGCTCATATTGTTGTCATATTCGTATGATTTTGGAGCTACTTTGAAGATCTGTGAGGATATGAGTTGTAGGACGTTGGCCAGACTATATTTGATTATGTAATGTAAGATCTGTGATTTGCATCCTGTATTTTACTTGGTCTGTTTTGAGGGTGATGATGGTATGATTCGATAGCTTTAACCTTCGTTGGTGTCGTTTGTGCGTTCGCTTATGAAGACAATTTTTTTTAGTAATGATACTCCCTTATTGTGAGCTTGTACGTAGTAATATTTGTTTGTTTAGTAATTTTAAACGCATTTAAACAATAATTATTCTAGCTTATGTGGGAAGGGAGGATCTCTTATTGCGAGCTTTTACGTAGAAATATATTTGGGTAGAGTGGTTTTAAACGCATTTAAACAATGATTATTGTAGCATACCTATTATGAAATAATAATAAGTAATTTTTCTATTAAAAACTATTTTTAAGGTATATAAGTCAAGGGTTGAAATAGTTTTTTATATTAACTTATGATTGTTTTAAAAATACCCCATCAATAGATTTACTGTAATGATTGAGCTTATGACAATCACGCTGCGCTGGTTTGATGAGCGTAATAATTGAAGGGTTTTATAAGACCACTCTTACAATCTTGTATAGTCCATGCAAAAATGCTTCGATACGGATGGTTAGCACTTTTCTCTTACTACAATTTCCTTTAATATGATCGTAATAACGATGTTCTCGGAGTACTCTCAACAGCCTTCTCTAATAGAGATGACATTTAAAGAGATGAATATTAAGTTTGTATTCCAACGACATTTATTGTGTAGATCACAACGGCCCTTTTAGTGGTCCTGCAATTAAGTAAATATTGGCCATAAAGGTACTTCCAACTTAGATGGCGTTATTGGCGTAGCTGTTACTGTTATGTGTGTCACATTAAATGTTCAGCGACCTATGAATCAGGATCAGTTTATGCGTTCCGTGATTAATTTATAATTTCTAGTGATACTTGCTATAATTCTGGGTTGTTGGTGTCGGTGATAGTTTATTAGGCAGACTCATAATATAAACAGAGGTTTGAGCAAGACTTCTGTTAAAATGGGTAACACCATGGAATTTGGGCATTAGTCAATATAACGATGATTGATAAATTAGTGTAGTTTAACCATGTTCTCGTAATGTTATTAGTTATACATTTGAACAGCTGTGTATTTAAATAAATTAGAAATGATGAATTGAAAAATAAATTACGAATAGTTTTGTAATTGCAGAGGTGTAGGTGTTGCGAAACATTGTCACAGTTTCAGGCTTCTATCTTTGTAAGAACAAGAGTAATGCCGTCGGCATTGGCCCCATGCACCTCTGCAGTGCAAACTAATTCGCTATTGTACTGCATTTTATTACCACCGTTATGAATAACAACCGCTCGTTAAATGTCACTACAAACACAATTGTCAACGACTATAAACTTTAGGAGTCTAAGATTACAGGTTCGCACAAAACGTTTAATGTAAGTGCTGTAATATCTGTATTTTCACGGTCCTTGGTAGCTTTAACCTACTTATTAAATGTTTTATTGAAAACGTGCTGAAACTCTGTGAGCACAGATGTTTCTCGGTCTGCGTGTAAGAGTTGTGCGGTTACATTATGTTTATAATGATGTGTAGGTCATTTGGCTTACATCTTTTGTATTCTTAAATGGCACAAAAATGTGTGTTACCTCAAGTATAAAGTCCTCATAAAGTCTGTTTTTATTAATGTCGACGAGGGCGCTAGTATCCAAGGGCTGTAACATTTTGCCTACTTCTCCTTAGGGCGAAACATTATTTTCATTTTTGGCCATATTCATGGCCACCACCGCAAATAGACCATCTCGTTGTTTTATAAAATAACAAGGTATTGTATTGTTTAGGAACTAACCATGATTTTACACATAGCTTGAAAGCAATTCGTTCAAATTGCAGATGGTTTTAACAAGATGTTATTTATGTGAAGTGTGTCGGCATCAGTTGTCATGAGAACAATTACGTTAGTTGAAGACAAATATTTGATTGTGTTAGATAACACGGATGTTGTTTGTTCTAACGTGATTTCTGTTATAATTCTAGCGATTATGAAATCTAATAATTTGAAGGCTTTTTAGGCTTACTATAACTATCTTGCAAGGGACTAAATATTTATAATATCCTGAAAATCATGACACAAACTAGTGTTACTAATAGTTTATAATGTAAACTTAATTAAAATGTAGATAATTAAGTTGATAAAGAAGAAATTATTTTTATTTAAATGAAATTTGACCCAATTTTTACGGTAATTTTTTAACAGTTTAGCTGTAACAGTAACTAGAGGTTACATCATCGACAATAATGTCTTGTGCTTTGTATTGCAGGTGATGATTAGCTATTTCAAGTTTCGCTCTGCCCTGCTTATTTCTCTTCCTGATCTAGACTAGCATAAGCAAACACTTGAGACCTATCTCCTATGTACATCAATCTAAGTGGCCCTTTGATCGGCCTGTAACTAACACCGCCGCTTCCTTGTCCATGAATGCTATTCCTTGTGTTTCAAATAGGCTGTGAATTATGAAATTATATCACTCGTAGCGCCGTAGCTAGTAGCTATACAGTCCCAAAAGCTTACTGTTTATTTCATGAGATGCTTTATCCACGCTCTGTATGATTTTTACATATATACAGTCACGCCTTGTTCCCGTTGGGGTAGGCAGCGACTACTTACTTCCACTTGCTACGATCCTGACGTACAACTTTCGCTTCTTCCATTTTCATTACATTCTTCATACATGCTAATCGGTTGTTGGTACTTGGTGCCGTATGATTTTATTAGCTATCCCGAATAACACCAATTCCTAAAAGTGCAGACAAAAATTCGGTGGACGAATATCGACCCATAGCCATACTTTCCACACCAGCGAAAATCTTTGAGAGGATTTTACAAAAGGAAATATATACGCAGGTTCAACAATACTTGTGCAATGAGCAACACGGTTTCCGGAAAAAGAGGTCTGTAAACACCAACTTACTATCTACTGTTGACTTCATATCGAACCGGCTAGACCGCAAAAGCCAAGTAGACGTCCTGTACTTTGACTTTAGGAAGGCCTTTGAAAGTAAACAATGACCTGCTTCTGGATAAACTCAGCAAGTTCGGTTTTGCTCCGGGCCTTCTGCGACTGCTAGCTGATTACCTCCGCGACTGCCAGCAATATGTTAGGTTAGGTCTGTATGAATCCCAGCCATACCACACGCGATCTGGGGTCAGCCAAGGCTCTATTCTTGGACCTCTTCTTTTTATTTTAATGGTGAACGATCTTCCCGCGGTAGTAAAATACGCCAAATGTCTTCTGTACGCAGATGACCTAAAGTTGCTTTGCGAAATAAGGTCTGAGAATGACTGCCTGTTACTCCAGCGTGATGTGGATTCCGTGTACCAGTGGGGTGTAGAGAACAGAATGGAATTTAATCATTCCAAGTGCTACGCCATGACCTTCGGTCGAATGGTACACCCAATTGAGTTTCAGTACAGACTAGATTGTAACAACATCACTAGAGCTACAAATATGAAGGATTTGGGTGTAACATTCGACCGAAAACTTACATTTCATGACCATATAGTTGAGACAGCTAAAGATTCCTTCAGAAGACTTGGTTTCGTCTTGAGGAATTCTAGAGATTTCCAGAGTCAGAAAGTGATTAAGCTAGTTTTCAGTGCGCTAGTTCGTAGCAAGCTGGAAGCAGGTTCATGTATATGGCACCTGTATGAGAGCACGTATGCTCTCATGTTAGAGAAAGTGCAAAAGGCCTTCCTAAGGTTTCTGTACAGGAAAGTGTATGGGTATTACCCATTTATGTACCCAACTAAGTTCCTCATGGGAACGCTGGGTTATAACTCACTTGAAGTAAGGAGAGCTAAGGACCAATTAGTGACGATGTGCAAAATCCTCAATGGGAAAATTGATGCACCCGATCTCAATGACGAGCTGTGCCAGTTATATGTACCCGATAACTACAGGCGCGTAAGACGACACAGATTATTACATGTGCCACTGTCCCGTACAGTTGCGCGAGCGCGCTCCCCTATCCCGCGCACTCTATCTGCGCTCAATGCTCTCCTGGAAGCCAACCCTGACTGCGACATGTTTGCGGATGGATGGAAGGTATTTCTGGCTGAGTGTTTGAATTTTTGTGAGAAGAATGATAGGGTAGTGTCGTCTATTAATTATTAAAATGAATGTTATTAGCTAAATTGTATTTGTAACCTTTTTGTTTGACATGACTTATTTTGATTTTAATTATTTGAATTTTTATTATTATGACATTGTAATTATCTAGATTATTTGACCATTATTTATATAATTTGATTGACTTGTTATTTGAATGTTATTTTGTAATTATATTATTATTAATTAGGTAATTGGCAATAGCCGTCTAATTGATTAAATAAATAAAAAAATAAAAAAAAAAATAAAAGAAAAAAAAATATGAATCAAAATTCCATTGGGTGAGTATGTTTACACTGCATGTTGTCACTATTGCGCCTGACTGGTCATTAAGTATTGTTAGAAATAAAATATAATGAAAGTCACCGAATTAAGTATTCATTTATAATCAGCCAAATGACCACTTGTAACAATATTAAACAATCAAGCCACGTCACTTGCGCCACCGGGCTACACCGTTGCTCTGCGAGCGGGAGGAAGGTCGACTGTCCAGGTTAGACAATAGGCGCACCCCTTGCCCGGACCTCGCAACAAGATGCTACAACACACATGCAAATCTGTAAACGTAGCTGTTGAGGCCGCCTTGGGTTGCGTCTCTAACAGTATTATATAGGATAATATGAGTTTTCACAAGATTTATTGCATTAGTTTCTTCAAACTTTTGATGTTTGCTTTTCCGATTACGGTGACTTTTGAAAATTAACTCTACACATGTAGATAAGTGCATGTTCATCGCTTTTTTTAATTAAAATTTCTCAATAACTTTATTAGATAGTTACTTCTGTAGAAACGTAAACAAACATGAGGCATGAGAGTATCGTTACTGTCATTAGTTTTAAAATCGATAGCAGTGAACTCAATTCAGACGAATCCGTATAAATAAAATCCGTGTTGAAAGCAGCGTTCCGCAATTAGTGGTGCTATAATCTAGTACAAGCTGAAACTATGATACATTTAACCATAATTAGCTTCTTTTTGTTCAATATTTATTATTATTTTAATAATTTATTAGGTGTGTCGTTATCAAGTTCATTAGAATTTAGGAATAGGCGAGAGTTGTGTACCTCCTTGTTGGCAAGCAAATTTGATTTATTCTGATTTTTATTGCTTTTTGAAGAATATGTTAAAGACTTGTGAATTAATTAGATATTTTTAAACAATGATTATATTATGGCCTTGACCTAATTAAATTAATAATATACGAAATTCCTGATAATATTATAACAACTTTTTTTGAAATGTTATGACAGTTATTATTATATTCAGTTTATACGATTCCCGATACGAGTAACCGACCTCACAAAACGTTTCATTTGCTTAATATAATTCTTGGACCTTATCGATATTATCGATATAAATAGTTAATTTATGTGTCTGGATTCAAATTATCTAATTACGATTATTTGTGTCATAGCTCTAGAAATATAAAGCTCTAGAATTATTTGATTAATACACATGAACAGCTTTAAAGGTCCTAGGATGGTACCATGTGAGACTCATATCGCTAACCATATCAAGCGAACTTGATAATATTTATTTTCTGTGATAGTGTATCATCATGACGTTTACTTAGATGATCTTTAACACTTGCTCTTATTAAGAGCTAATTAATAGCCCTTATCATTCTAGATCAATATCACAAGCCTTTGCTTAACCTACTATAAAATTGGGGTCGATGTGCCAGCACTAGTTTGTTTACCCATCTTCACTATCAATCATGATGATTGATGCTTTATATACGACACCTTTTTGTCAATTTTATTTTGCAATCTAGTCAGGATTCTTATCGAGTATCCTGTTTGCTTGGTCTTGTTTTCATGAGAATTGTCTGGTTAAGCTTCATTAATATAGTAATCAGTTCTTGTTTTCTTTCCTTTGTGATCAGTGGCTTGTCTACCTTAATAACTTGTCCATAATTATATCAACGAGAAGGGTATATTTAAGGTACTTATATAAATCTGTCTATCTGTCTATGAACTATGAACGTAAACTATTTAAACAACAAACGGTACCGCATCAAGCAGGTTTCCAAAGTACCATGGGTTTTATCAATAGGTACATCAACCAATCAATCAATCTGTCAATATGATATTTTGGCGCCTGGGTGTCTGCATTCATGCATCTTAGGTCAACGACTTCAGGTTTTGTACGACGTCATGGTAGTCATGGGAACTTTTCTACGTATGCTGTGCGGTGTTAGCGCTGATTGTCTGATTGAATTTTAATAGGCAATGGCTTTTAAATCGCAAACAATGAAGGATTAGGGTGTGTGGAAGTTGTCCCATATTATTATTATTATTAAGGAAATAAAATGATTAAGCCAGTATTGAAATAATTCTGAAACAAAATAACTTTACTTTATCTTACGTATTTTACGTTTTTAGGTGTTTGTATAATTATTAGCATAAGTATTTTCGTGAAATAAACAAATTTATAATTAATTTATAATTTATAATTTATAATCTCTTTCTTTAATTATTTACAAAGACCTTCCTATTTATTTTGTTATATAACGACTTAACTCACGTTTAGTCGGTAGTTTTCAAAATCCTAAAGACCTTCCTTCATGATAGAGTAGTCATGATATGACTCTACTCTGCCATTAGAAAAGCCTGGGAGAGATTAGCTTAAAGCTACACGGCTGCCCATTGCTTAAAGCGATAAGGCGATCAAAGTTAATTAGTACCTAATCGTAAGCATAATGCATAATCGTACATAACTATAATGCATAACTTAGTTTATAAACTTTTGATCACAATAAAGAGTTTAATCCCAAGTATATTTCAACATGAACTAATAAATCTCACAGCAAGCTTTATCGTTTCAAATAAAATAACAGATATTAATAATTCAAAGGACGAAGCCGTTACAATAAATTGAGAGGGTACCTGTTATTAATTCCTCGAGTTCGTAGCGGTGATGTGTGTTATTAATTAAAAACAATTAATAGTTTCGGATATACTAAGTACATCCCTAGTTAGACAGATAACGTTTGTAACACATTACGTGATACCACTTTATTTCTTTTAGAATCTTACTTTCTACATTTTTTGTCTTTTATCATAACATCACACTTTGTAACCAGAAAGGAAAGACAGATGTGTACCCAGTCCCAAAGTAGGTACACCCACACTTCGCCAGTTATGTTTTTTAGTTTATATAGGTATATTCCGTTCAGAGTTATTTCACCTCTTAAAGAGCGGTCTTATGATAAGAATACATTAGAGCTAGCCTACCTTTTGAGGTAAAGGTAAAATAAATATGAACGGAATTCAATAGGGTAGCTTATTCCCAAGTTCTAAAGAAACATAATATTTTTATTTATTATGTTATATAACGACTTAACTCACGTTTAAAGTCGAAATCGCACATAATATTTTGGCAATAAAAGCTGATGATAATGAACTAATACCTCATGTTGTAGTGTTTGTTTATAGTACGGACGGTTCGTTAGAAGAGAGCATCAATTGAGGGCACTGGCTGTCTTTATTGGTCATGATATAATACAATAATTATTCTTAAATAGATCATACCACATAACTTAAAGCTTATTTACCTTAAATAGGCTGATGATGACGATTAAATGAATTAATGGAGAAATTAATTAAAAAAGTCAATGTTGTACTCACTCGTTGTACTTACTCAGTGTGAGTTTCAACAAGTTTATTTATACGCAAAGTTTTCTCCGATACACAAAGTAGTTTATCAATCAGTATTCGGAAATCGCCGAAATTACTAAGAATTCTGTTGTTATTCTTATAAAATTTTTTACGCAGGCTCGCTAACGAGCTCTTGACTCTTTATCATAAACTGCAGCTTCATCTATTGTTATATTATCTATTTGTTATACCTTGATGTGGATATAATAACATAAATGCAAAAGTCTTACATATTCAGTCTTCAGTCCGTCACGAGTCACGGATTGATGACCATCGGAACCGACGACTTCACTGGACCAATTCGCGGTACATTTGAGATGACACTTCCGATAATGGTCCTGCATGAGTTAGGTTAGTCAGTCTCTGTAAAGACAGAGACTGAAATGAATTGTAGACTCAAAAGACGAGCATCCACGCGAAGCAGCCTTTGGTCAATTGTCTGTTTTGACCTGAGGCTGTGCGAGTGGAGATCATGTTTAATCGAACGCTCGATTAATAACGCGGCTATTTAGTGTGATCGACTTTAACCACAATTTCACAAAACAATGGATTACAACAGCAGCTGAAAAAAAGAAATACTTACATAGAGGGGAAGTCTGTACACGATAAGCTTATAAATTATATTAAGACATTTGAACGAATTATAGCCCTAGTTACGTTCAACGCTCTTCTGGACGACAATCCAAGTTGTTGATGTGTTTGATGATGCATGGAAGGATATTATGTCGGAATGCTTGAGATTTTGTGAGAACATGGATATGTGGTTTCTTCTATAATATTATAATTTAATTTTTGGACAAAATCATTTTAAATTTAAATTTTATCTCGACATTGTGTATATATTGTATGCAATTGCATTTTATTTTTTAATTTGTCATGATTTCTATTGTTTCATTTAATGTAATAATTGTATCAATAAGTAATTGGCTTTAGCCGTACTAATTTTGAATTAATAAATATTCTTATAATATATAGCTACTATACTAGGTCTGTTACAGGTACATGATCTTAGATTTTAAATTAATATTCAGTAGGAATCTCTTATATTTTTGGTACAAACTAAGATAACTCGTACCTAATTAGATATTCTACGAGTTATAAGTGTCCTACATTAAAAGTTAACTAACCGTTTTTGACCTATTTTTTATTTAAGTAAATTCTTTTTCCTGATTTTGTTTTCCTAACCGAACTTTGAGGTCATCAAGTGCTTAGGGAAAGTTAGTTAGAATCTATTCAAACTACACAAAGGGATGTTTTTAAAGGATTCATATGATTGGATGTATTATAAAGTAAATGTGGGTCAACAGATGGCATTGAACTTTGATAAAGAAGCCTTAGTTTGATGAAATCACGTCCATTGATATTAGAAGTATGATTCCTAATGAGATAATAATTATATTTTTCTTGAAATTAGTCAGATAATAGTAGATATTTATTGTTGGAACCTATAGTTATAAAATAAGGAATAAATTTTTTTCTCTGTTTTGAAACAATATTTTTTCGAATTTAAAGTCCAGGGTTGAGGATACTGAATTTATGCTTGTTGATATAAAGAAGTATTTTCAGAAACTCTAAATTAGTTGAAAGTCTAAGGTAAAAAGTAACAAAGTACATAATCCGCCGGTCTATATAGAATCTAAAGAGAAATATTCTTGACCTTGACTCCTAAAGTGTGTTACATATTAGGAGCAATCTCAACACACTAACAAATCCCGATTAATAAAGATATAGTTCAAGTTACTAGCAGCTATTGTCGTAAGGAAGGCGCGCCGTGGGCGGCAGCCGGCAGCGTTCTAACGCACTGACTCATTCACTGGGTGTCTCTTGATTCCTGTAATGTCATACTCTAAACAGTAAGAGGACAATGTCTCTATGATCCATCTCTTTGAATGACTGATTTTAAATAAATGAAATTGTGATTTTCTGCAGAACTCGCAGAATATTTAACCAAAATAAGGTGTACGGTTAATGAAAATTGATATTTTAATGCAAGTCCTGGTTTACTCAAAAAATAAGATCTGTAGTCGGTTAGAGGTTAGAAGCTACTAGGCTGCTAGGTTAGAAGTCAATGTTCATGAATGAAATCTGGGTGATGTGATGCCGATGGCTTTTACGCTTCTTAATAAGTGTATGTAAACACTTATGCTTAATATGTAAATTATCTCTTTGGAACAATTATTATGAATTTATGTAGATTCTTCACCAACATTTGAAATTGTGATCCTTGTCACAATTTCAAATGTTGCACTACCTACCCTACCTATCTGCAACAGTGATGCAGATAGGTTCCATATTGTATGAAGTTTTTTCACTAATAATAGCATTGATTGTAGATGCAGCGGCCGGCGGGTTGCGGGTCGTCGGCCCGTGTTATCATTTCGGCACAGATTCCTTGACCCCCCCGCCCCGGCCACCCTCTATCTGTTGTTGTAGTCCTCTCGTTTACTCTTATACTCTCTATCTGTGCTATATCTTTCTATAAACAATCATTTAACCACGCCTTTTCCCGAAGGGGTAGGCAGATGTGTACCCAGGTCTTAGTCCCATAGTAGGCACACCCACATTTCGCCAGTATGTTATTGGTCCCATGTAAGCGAGCCATGGGAGCGAGCCTATTGTCATCTACCGGGCACAGTTCCAGACTCCAGGCAGTTATTGAGATAATTCCTAATGAATAAATCCAATATTTAACACTGCTTGACCTGGGGATCTAACCTGGGACCTCCTGAGCGGCAGTCGAGCTTGCGCCCACTACGCTACCGAGGTAGTCAAGCCACATGGCTTGACTGGCTTGTTAGAAACATTTCTACACTGATACTTTCAAAATATCCTTCATCCTTGTGACGATCTTCGAGAATCCTGTATGCCACAGGCATAGGACAGAAAAGAATGACAGAACATGGAAGATGTCCAGCACGGCCCTAGGCTCGTGGAACGACAAACTGTTGATGATGATGATCTTTTAATTTTCTATCTAGCTATTAATGTTTCTTTCTGGATTAAATGTATGTCGTTACATGTATTTAGGTGGGTTGCCAATTCGGATTCATATTTGGGCATATTATGTCACTTTTTCTAATATCTGCATTAATTTCATTCATATTCTTTGGTAAGGTGCTAGTCACCATATTAATAAAGACATTTTAAAGCAGAGCCTACTTTTATGGAAATATTAACGATGTTGAAGATGTTTTTGCACATACAATTTGCATTTCCTGTCATATTTAAGATTGAGTCAGAAATTATTTGGTCGTGATTAAAATTGACCACTAGCCTTGTGTCCCATTACACAACTGCCTCAGAGATAACATTATCGGATTTATTACTGCAAAACTATAATCATTTCGGCTTTGTTTTCATATAAATAATTAACATTGCACTGATTGAAATAATAATTGTCATTATCGAACAAACACTGTAATGTTCCACTTACAGTGTTTGTTCGATGCTGTAATTCTTTATTATATTCAGTTTTATCTTGTTTGGAAGTGAAGTGAGCAAATTGTAACGAATCGAAGCTTCAATTCGCTTAGTTAATATACATTGGACGATCATTTCATTCATATAACATATAGACATTCAATAATAATATTATGAATTAATTTTATGATCAAAACAATAGGAGAAAGTTAAAGACGGCTCTTAGATTAATGTTTTTCTTGTAACGATAGCAGTTCACCTATTGGTGGAACCTTAACATACAAAAAAATAGAATGTAGGGTAACCGGTAGTATTGTTAGCACCCCCCCAATCATTGGCACTTTCAACTTTGAATCGTAATATTATAACACAACACGACTGCAGCCATTTCTAATAGTTTTTCCTAAATAGTATTTTAAATTTAGCGTCTGCCAAAACCAAATTGTAAGTGACAATGACAGTTAAATTGGCGGGATTTATTTTTTTCATAAATTTGCGCGCCATTGCTGCTGATGATATGAAAAAAGTTTGAGAAGTAGAAAAGAAAACTGCGTTAAAATAATTAAATTTATGCAAGTTTTGTTTAATGTTTGTAATTTTTACGTAAGAGAAGGTGCATAATTTGGGATATTTGTGTAAGATTTGCAATTCAATGATTACTTTGCCAGTTTTTGATATGCCAATAATTGCACTATGAACTCTATGACGGTGTAGTCATTGGCACCTATGCCAATCATTGTACTTATTAAATGTTTTTTAAAATGCGACTTATTTGGTGTTGAAATTCATTTACATTGTAATGGAATTTATATCGCATGGATTTAACATATATTATCGATCAAATCCAATCATTGGCAGTGCCAATGATTATACCGTGGCATGTGCCAATGATTGTACCTTGGCATAATGTTGGCCATTTTTGTGTATTTCTTTCGTTGGAATAGGATTTATTGATAACTAATGTAAAGTATTTCAGGGTAAAAAAACCGCAAATGCATACGTAAATAATAAATAAATAAATTATTAATTGTCAGGGTGGCATGCCTACCTATTTATGATTAATGTAGGGTTCAATACAGAGCTGAAATAATAAGTTATGAGTAAATTTAGCTCAGTATCGAAGAACCCATATCCTACTTTATATTTAATCGCCGTACCTTTGTTTGCGTACATATCAAAATTAGATTTTTGCTTAGCTCCAAGGCAGACACGGCAGCAATTGCAGACAACCTAGGTATTAAATAATAATTGACACTTCATACCCTTTACCATACCCCATACCCCTTTTTTCTTTGAGGTATGGAACCTTATATGTAATAAAATGAAACGGGGCCAGGATCTAATGTGATTTTTAAAAGGGTCAACACGGTCGAAGCTAAGCGAAGCCTTACGGTCAAATTTTAATTATACCGTTCGAAAACTGTTGACCCCATACAATGAAATAGGTCGTGGTCAGTTTATCTACTGCAAGCTTACCGTAAAAAAAGCTTTTGTTTTGGATACGGATTAGTAAATTATTACGTCTGGGTAGTGTTTCCCATTACACTTCTACCTCTAGCCATTATTCACCTATCTACCTAGTTAAAAAAATATTTTTTGACTAGATGATTGTATTTAATATCTGCAATGAAGTGTTTATTTTTATTTCGTGAATTAACTCAGTGTTTTTCTAGTCAATGCCTTTCATTTAATACCCGTATTTTGGGGACTTTGAAATACGTAAGTAATCCGCTATTTTGTGGCGGCCGCCATCTTGAATATGTAATGATACCAAATATATTCAATTGTATTCTAATTAGAACTAAATATGTGTACTTAATATCAGATAAATAAGTCAACAGTAAAAAGAGGTAAAATTGAATTATTAAGAAACAAACAAAAAAGCCACAACAAACAGATCAAGTTTATTAAAACCGTTTAAAATGTTGATTATGATGTTTTAGTTACTATTGAAATCGGTCACGTAAGTTGTTTTTTCGAAATTCCCGGTAGTTTCGGAGAACGCCCTAAATACCCATTTAAAAAAATCATCCTGAATACCATAATAATTGACAAATTCTTAAATCTGCAGACATAAATCCAATCAGAGACGAGGAAATAATCAGAATAAAGCAAAAAAAAAATTTTTTTTAGTGCCAATGATTGTACTTTTTTTGAGTGCCAATGATTGTACTTGAGTGCCAATGATTGTACTTTTTGACCACTGCTGCTAAAAATGTCGATTTTGAATACATATTAATAATATTCGAACTGGAATTATTTATTTAATTTATCACCAATAATCAACAAATCAAATGACATGAGTATATTTAACACTATTAACGCATTATTGAAAATATTCCATATTGAATGACATCTGTCACGATTAGGTGCCAATGATTGTATAGGTATTATATGATACTATATGCTTCTTAACTTTTAAAGATCCAGAATACTGACTTATTGTTTCAAATTTATTGGGCGTTCTTGTAGATGTATCATTCATTCATTAGGGTACATTGTATTAACTAAAAATGTCTTTATTGAGACTTTATTGATTTGAGCTTATTTGTTGAGTAAAGAGTTTGATGGTAATGTGTGCAGGGGGATGGTGCCAAGATGACATTGTGGTGGAGCCTTGCGCTGGCGCTGGTGGTGTGCGCGAGTGCGAGCGCGGACCCGCGCTACCCGCAGAGCACCGTGCGCCCGCGCCGCTGGCAGCGAGGCCCGAGGACGCTGGATGATAGGGGCTCAGCACAGTTCGTTGGGTAAGTTACTTAATATTACTGAAAAGAGCGATATGCAGTGGTTTAAAACCTTAATTTGTAACGATATTATTATTATTAACAAACAATGACTGTCATGGTTAACTAATATTAACATAACATAACATACATTCACGCCTTTTTCCCGAAGGGGTAGGCAGAGGTGTACCCAGGACACAGTCCCATAGTAGATACACCCACATTTCGCCAGTATGTTATTGGTCCCATGTAATAGGGGGCGAGCCTATTGCCATATACCGGGCACAGTTCCAGACTCCAGGCAGCTATTGAGATAATTCCTAATGGAAAAATCCAATATTTAACACTATGCCTGACCTGGGGATCCAACCCGGGACCTCTTGATTGGCAGTCGAGCATGCGCCCACTACGCCACCGAGTATACTAATATTATAATAAGACATTAATACTTATCAATATTAGCATGTCACTAGTCACTATTCTGACTGGGTATTTCGGATCTATTCGTATAATATAAGATTTCACCTGCCTCTGTACCAATACTTAAGACAAATAAATATTTCATTTCATTCCATAAAGTCATCTAGTAAATAGGTATTGAGAATTAAATTTTATCTCCCGACCGAAAACGGAACGGGTGTTATAAGTTTTGACGTGACTTTCTGTATATCTGAGGTATCGTAGCTTCTAAACGAATGGAATTTTGTGGTTGAAATTTGAAAGCTGACGTGATCGAGATGGTTTTTAAAATGTTTACTTTGTTGAGGGGTTAAAGGGTTATTTAATACAAATTATATGTACTACAGCAGCTAGATAATAAGATTACAGCCAAACCAAAATTATAAGACACTTTCTAGACCTGGCTTCACATAGAAATAGATTTCGCAAAGAATTGTTTAAAATCACTGACGTCGCTTTGTAACAGCGTCATAAAGCGGATATTTACGGAAACACGTAAACACATCTTGCAAACAAATCTCTAGTTAGACATTAATTTTGAACATCTGTTAAACAAGAAAGACAAAAATTACAAGACTTGCAGATTGCTATAGAGTAGAGACTTCGACTGTCAAGTCTGTGTATGAGCAATCGTGGTGACAGGATTTTTAGATCGTCTTTGATATGACGGACACGACTATCTCCTCAACGACGAAAGCCAGAACCAACGGCTTTACTTGCCATCCTATTAGAGACCAAAAATTCACTAAAATCGTTTTTTTTTTTCTGAAAATACTCTGCAATATGGAAAGCACTGCAATTTGAGTGATTTATTAGGTTTTTGAATGTTGCTAATTGGATTTAACGAACTTTTTACCGGTTTTATCGCGTATATTTACACTTAATTTTTTCCTGACGTTTCAAACATTATGTACTTACTCATCACACGAAGTGATGTTATGAGTTGTCTTAAATAAAGCCTTAAAATGATTTAATCTACCGCCTATTATAATCTCTGCAATATAAGTAATGTAAATATGAATACGTGACTATACATTCCCGGATTTAATTTCTATTCGATTAAATTAATCCAATTCAGCGGAATTGTATCAATAAAGGAAACAAAAATGCAAATGTAATCCAGGCAGCATCGTGCCGGTGCCTAGAACCGAACGTGACGCGAATATTTCGATACAAATCGACTGTTTACTAAGTTCACGTCTTCATTGAATACATTGAAGTACAATATATTAATTTTGTTAATATAGTTCTTGCACCCTCTTGGATGACTTGTAGCAGTTATTTTAGATTTTGGTTCGACCAATAGTATTCAACGTTAGGTATATGAGAGTCTCGTTTAGGATATCTTATTTTGTAAATTATTCTAATGGGATAAATACTGACAAGTAAATGTAAAAACTGATTTGATCCTCAGCATAAGGACAAATAATAAAGTTATCATAATATCATAATATTATCATATACGTAATCATAATATTGCCAGTTCAATTTTTGTATGTGACACTTATTGCAATTTTGATAAAGACGTCAACGACCAAAAATCTCATAATAAAAATGTAATAGACACTACTTATTAGCAACTTAATACGTTCACACGTGTGGGAGGCACGCGTGGGTGGGTTTCACGCTTATAATTTCGGGAGTTCAGAGAGGTCGACAGCGGAACCGTCTCTGGACCAGTGGGACAGGTAGTGACCATGCAGTTTCTAACCCAAGACTTTGAATTATACTAGGAAAACGTCAGTTTGGAAGTTCCCACGACTGTAGACGAGGATGCATTAACTTATGAAAAGGATAATGAAACTATTGTAAAGATAACTTTTGTTGACGATACGAAAACAGAAGCTCATGACTGAAATAAACAATATGATGTTAAATTAAACGTCTTATCTTTAATTCAATTCAAATACACTGCAAAAAATCAACTAAAATACTGATATGGGTAGTAGTACAAAAATTAAACGGTTTAAAATTAATGCTTCACCTAATAATAACGAGCGTTTAGATAACACTGACCTTTTCGGTTTTGAGTCACTGATAATATGAGTTATCAAGCGCATCAATTCAGTTTTATGCATCGTTAGTGCACGCAAGGTCTCAGTAGACAAAGTCTAAGGATATAGAGATACTCTTTGACCCGTCAGAAATTAGTCTAGTTTTAAATAAGCATGCTTAATCCAAATTAGATGCACTTGTTCATATAACAATAAGTAAGGTTGTTACTGTCATACCTCATCTTGTAGAAGATTACGTAAGAGTTACTGAGTAATCTTTTGTTTGAGACTTAATTTTAGCGAATGGTTTTGCTGTGTTTGAAGATTTATTATTAGCTGGTACAGAAGTGTTAACTTTTGTGGCAAATAATGAATCATGGACGGATGTCAGATAAACGTGACCGTTGCTTGTTTATGTTAATCTATGTTACTTCATTCATACTTATTGTTATTTGCACAATTTGATTTAATTATTGAGAAATAAAGTTTATTATTAATATTAACTATAGTAAATAGTAATATTTTAATTCTACAGGTTAGTTCTCGCACAGTATCCTAACAACTATAATATACTAGTATTCTCTAGTATGTTAGTATATTTATTATGCTTTGTTATACCTTTATAATCTTGATTTAGTACGCATGTATACTTTAGTTTTTGTTTCTAATTCAGTCATCCAGTTTTTATTATGTGAATGTCTAGACTAGATTATACCAATTCTACTGTTTTTTCTTCTGTAGTGGTTGGAGAATCTATAGGAATAAAATTATTTGCTATTAAAAGATTGTATCTTTTTATAGACAGTATCATCAATTTTACTCTTCAAAGTTATTTTCTTCTTTCTTTATCTGTTATGTTTTCTTATTTTTATTGAAATCGTGATGGATCAATTAACAATTGTATATTGTTTCCAGTCCCCACGTGTGTCGGAGTAGGAACAGCACGCATTGCTGTCCAGGATGGACTTCCAGACCTAATTCATTATTATGTATAGTCCGTAAGTACTTTCTTGTTTATTAAGGTTTCTTTAATATACAATTTTTTTATCATGTCAGTTGCATGTCAGTAAATTTTAGATTGAAAAATATTTTTGAAGGTAAGATAAATAATAGGTCCTCTTATAGTGACTATTGACTTTTATAGTAAAACTCGCTTAATATAAACAAATATAAGCCTTTAATTCAATACGACTTGCAAAATTAATAAATTACATTATAATGTTTTATATACCGTATCCCACATAATACGCTTTTCCGCCTAAGACGAGTTTTTGGCTGGGTCCCTTCACAATCGTCTTCAGCGAGTTTTACTGTATTTGATTTCTGGCTTTGACCTGTACTTTCCTAATGACATGATGACGATGCGTGTAGCAATAATAACACTAGTTACAATACAATACAATACCATACAATACAATCATTTATTCATAATTTTCAGTTACACGTCACTTTAGGTATAATAATTAATAATAATATCATTATTAATTCGTTTCGTTTATGTCACGATGATACAAAATGAATATGTATAAAAATAAATTAAATTAATGATGATGATATAAAATATATCAATATTATTATTAATTTGCCTGCGTCCGTGGCGTAGAGGGCGTATGCTCGACTGCCAATCAAGAGGTCCCGGGTTCGATCCCCAGGTCAGGCAAAGTGTTAAATATTGGATTTTTCCATTAGGAATTATCTCAATAACTGCCTGGAGTCTGGAACTGTGCCCGGTAGATGGCAATAGGCTCGCCCCCTATTACATGGGACCAATAACATACTGGCGAAATGTGGGTGTATCTACTATGGGACTAAGTCCTGGATACACCTCTGCCTACCCCTTCGGGAAAAAGGCGTGAATGTATGTTATGTTATGTTTTATTATTATTAATTAAATTATATAATTGTTAAACAGCGGTGTGCCGTAGCGAGTGCGGTTCATCGGCGGTTTGTGTGGCGCCCAACATGTGTCGGTGTCCGGGGGGGGTGGAGGCTCCCTCGTGCGGGGGGGGAGGACTGTACCCTTATCCAGGTTTTTATATCCTCTTTATAACCTTTATCCTACCTACTTGAACTTAACAAAAAAATATTGAGTCTAAAAAAAAATAATTACATATCATCATTATTATTATTGTCATCTCAGCCGTTGAAAGACATAGGCCTCCCTCATAACGGGGGTTTTATCAATACCCGCCATGCTTGGCAGGCGGGTTGGCGAGCACAGTTCGATGGAATTCGCCGTGGCGGTACTGGCTATAGAATAGTATCCCATCCTCTATCCGCGGTGGCTGTAAGAGTCGATTAAGGATCGTAACTCCTGGAGGGTTACCCCAATTACACAGCTCGAGTCAATTCATATGGGTGAAAAGTCCGCATGGTGAGATTCGATCGAGGAACTCCCGGGCATATATCCTGGTGAGGTTCGAGTGAACGGTTCGGTAGTAGTGTAATGTTGCAGTGCGCACGCCGGGCGGGTGCCGCAGGATCTGCATGAACGGCGGGACCTGCAGCAACGGGACCTGCGCCTGCGCGCCCGGCTGGAGCGGGGACTTCTGTACCGAACGTGAGTTTACCATTCTCCTTCTAAATCTTTTAAGATACTTCGTTTGACATATCTTATTATGGCTTGTTTTAGGGATATACAAAGTTAATGAAAGTCTGAAAGTATGAAACGTCAAACGTTACTTCTAAGATTTCACTCGTTTACCTATTTTAATACCCCTGTCGTTAATTGGAAGCGATATTTTATTATTTATAGCGATAAGAGTGCTCATTATCGATCAATAAGTCGACAAATATTTTTTCAATGTTAAGATGTATACCTAGTGAGTTTTTTCAAATGAGTCTTCAGAGCCACTGAAATTACGGAGAATTTCGATAAATGCTGAAAGAAATGATAGAAAATGTAACTGCATCATTTCGTTTTTTAATAATTTCTCTCGCAGAGCATTGAACGGGTTGATTTTAAAAAATCACACCCTGTTTTATTGTACCATCTGATAGTGTTGCTTAAAAGGAGCGATTCCTATCAAGTGACATTTTATCCACGCGCGGGAACTGTACCCGCGCCTTCCGCACCAATCCGCTTGGTAGGCACTGTACCAATTGCGCTACCGCGGAGGACTAGTCATCGGCGAAATTTTTCTATCCCACCTACTATCGCCTGTATGGGCGTCATTTTCCTTTCCATTTTCATATTGCATTTCGAGCAAATAAACCGCTCCGTAAATAAAAATATATGTGCATATATGTTTATATCTGTATCTAGGTGTTGTATATCAGTCTTCTAGTCATAGTACAGGTTTCTTGCTCAGGTTGAGACCAGAAGACCGTGTGCGGAAGTGTCCCGTCCTCATCATGAATGCGAAAGTTTCTCGATGTGCGTGTATGTTTTTCCTTATTCACACCAAAAAAACTGAACCGATTAATTATCTGGTAGGTAGCTTTGACCCTAAAATAACACATACTCTTCATTCGGATATTCCCACGGGAGCGATATCTACGCGGGCTATACCGCGGGGCACAGCTAGTATTGATAAGCTGGTTGAACTGTAGGTAATGTGCAATGTTCCAGCGATCTGTCGCTCGCCGTGCCTCCACGGCGGACGCTGCATAGCTCCGGACCGCTGCGTGTGCTTCCACGGGCTCTCGGGGACGCGCTGCGAGATCGACAGGAGGACTGGTAACTATGTTCTTTGTATGCTTGGTGCATTTGATCATTGGTTGTTTTCGCCCTTTGCCTTCCTTTTGGCCGAGCGACACATAAGTTTAGTCGTCTCGGGAACCGATAATGTAGGCTGTGTTCTTTCATGTAGGCTGTACACATGTCATTAAATTAGTGCAGCATGTTCCACTACAAATTTCATCGCGTTCCACATTGTCCCACTAGTCAGGCGGCTTGGTGGGGCAAGGTGGTTATCGAATAACACTGCGCGCGGCTGAAACATTTTTTTCATTCCGTTTGCTCAAAAAGTTCGTCATTGTTGCGTACCAGAGCGGGGCTAAAATAACTTTCGAGCTCTAGGGGGTGAAGTAAATTTTATTTTTAGTCTTTGTCTCTTTACCAACGTGATCTCTTTTTTTGGTGTCGCACGTAAAGGATATTAGCCAAGATGTTTTGATAAAATTAAAAATTTTATTTTCTCACAATCGTGATGAAAAGTAGAGTGTAAAACGGCGCTAAAACGCATTATTACTCCGTTTCTATTTACTCCCTCGCTAAAGCTCGTCAGTAAAACTACCGAGCTATACAATATAATGGGTCTCTTTAACCCCTACTGTCATCATCATCATCATCATCTCAGCCACAGGACGTCCACTGCTGAACATAGGCCTCCCCCATAGATTTCCATTCAGTCCGGTTGTAAGCGTTACAAATTTGCTTAAAAATATAGAAATCTCAAAGTCCTACTTCGTATGAAGTATTAGTATTGTAAGTGTATCGTGCCCCCAGGCCCATGCTACACGGACACCCGCGGGGCCCTGTGCACGGGGGCCCTGGAGGGCGTGGTGTGCACCAAGCAGCTGTGCTGCGCCACCGTGGGGGTCGCCTGGGGACACCCCTGCGAGCGCTGCGGGGACCTCGACTGTCCCACCGGACATCTCAGGAACCTGGCCACCAAGGAGTGTCAGGTTTGTTACATTCTCAGGATTCATTAAAACTGTAACGGGTACTATACCTATAGTATAAAAATTATGATGATGTTGATGTTGTCCTCCGAGACGTTATCTGTCGACGGCGAATCTTATTATCGTTTTCAATATGAGAGCGAATGTAACTTTCAAAACCAAATTTGCTTTTAAATATTTTGTTGTAAGATGTACAGTGCACCTCTCTGTGCAATACTGTGTTACACTAAGTCATATTTAAGGCGGGGCGTCTACCTATTAAAATTAATTAATTGTAAAATTTGATAAAAAAACCTTTTTGTTACAAAACGTCTTTCTTCAATATTTTGATCATATTTTTTCGCGAATTTTACAATTCATTCTTCTGTGATTTGTTTAGTTTGAGCGGTGGATCCAATCCCCGAAGTATTACTACACCTTTTATTAAGCCAATAAAAAAAATCACCTGTACCCTTATGGAAACCATTCGATTATCTTGGAGATGTTAAGTGTGAAGTGGAATGAGTGGGATGTATAATGTGTACTGTGTACTGCGTGCCTCCAGGACATAGACGAGTGCGCTGCGGTGCCGGGGCTGTGCTCGGGCGGCAAGTGCGTCAACTCCGTGGGCTCGTTCTCGTGCGAGTGTCCCCCCGGCCAGCAACGACACCGCGTCTCCAACGACTGCGAGGACGTCGACGAGTGCGAGGATCCCGACATCTGTCCCGTGAGCACACTACACACTACACAATAATTACTAATTTAATGACCTATCGGAATCAAACTATCGAACGCAGCTTATGCTACTTGTAATCGGGCCTGGGACACTCCGCTGAAGCTACAAAGTAGCCGGGGCGCCCGTCTTGACGGTACAATTTCTAGGCTAGACAAAGAGAACAGAGAGGAAGCTTGTACGATAATTAGTTAGGCGCTGTGCGACCTGAATTGCACCTTATTGCGTCGGAGCTATAGTAGCTATTTATTTAAATGATTTTGTAGAGTGTCCCTTCTGTCCTTTAATATTCTATGCCACTACACCAACAAGGCAGTAAACAGAATAGAATCTTTCATCCGTAAAAATATCTCGTTTGGTTATAATACGCAAACCATCTAAGGCTAATACGATTAATCATTTAAATCGAGTGCGATATTGTAAGTTTTGTTACTTTCTGCCGCTCGGGGATCCTTAGGTTTATCGATATTCTAATTGCAAGTTCATTTATATGGTAAGTTTGTTGAAACAAGTGTGGATATAGGGCTAGAATTAGTGCTGAATGAGTTTTTTAACATAGACTTTTGGAGGGTTTTATTTTATGTCTCATCATCATCACCGGAAGAAGTCCACTGCTGAACATAGGCCTCCCCCATAGAACGCCATAAACTATTCTTATGTGGGGGGGGGGGGGGGATATTTAGACCAGATCAGCTCGCTTATTGTGCAGTTCGGTGCTCGCAGTAGTTGGAACACTTAGTGCCGGAGAGCGCTAGTAACCACTCGTGCTACAATAATTATTAGCATCATTAAACATATTGTTTAATGATGATAATTCTCGATATTCCTATGAGGATTCTGGCATAATTATTGAGCATCGATATTTGTTTTCAGAACGGTAAATGCGTGAACACGGAGGGTGACTACTACTGTCTCTGCAATCCTCACTTCATTCCCAGCCCGGATAAGAAGTTTTGTATCGGTAAGTTTATTTGTACAAGCTTGTGCTTATGTTGTGTTGTTTTTTTTTATAGTGGTAGGCCTCATTTGCAGGGGGCCGCCTGGGGAAGTACCACACCTTTGCCAGTTTATTCTCATCCGCCAAGCAGTAATGTGCAAACGGGTCGTGGGGTTACCGGCTTTAGAATAGTACCTCACCCTCTCTCCCCGTGGTTGCCGTGTTGGCCGGCTGAGGGTTATGAGATCCAGAGGAGGGCAGCAGCGTCCTCTGCATAAAACCATCAAACTGCGCTCGACAACGCGTCTGCCGAGCGTGGCGAGTATTGGCAACAACCCCCCTTATGGGGGAGGCCTATGTTCAGCAGTGGACTTACTACGGCTGGATGATGATGATGATGAAATATTGAGTAAACCGATATAGATATCAATGTGTTTTTGTGAATTAATTAAATAACGCTAGTGGACAATTTTGTTATGACACGTGCTCTCAATGGCGGCTGATAGATTGTAGTTTTACACCCGTATTTAATAACAATACCTCCTATGGTGGCCCGAACGCATAGGGCCGGTAAATCCAATTGGAAACAATTGCCTGCGGTGAAATTCCTTACATAGCACAGTACCTTACATAAGTATTGTTCTTGAATACACTAGGAGTTCAAGGAGCGGTTTGCTCCCGCGACTGCATCTTTTTGCGTTTAAGCAACCGCTGTGGTTACTTACAACTAGTATAGTAGCCGGCGGCGCGGCAAGCGGGGGCCGCAAACGATCGGGCCTTACCATAGAATACTAAAGGAACAGAAGACACACCTACAAAATCATATAAATATTGACTAAGAAATAGCGACTTTAGTTCCGACGCAATAAAGTGCGATTCAGGTCGCACGGCGCCAACTACTTACTTATCGTTGTATTAATCTACAGGCTTCCTCTCCTTCTATAGCGTAGGTATCTCTTATTCCTTATAACTACGTTAGTGATGTCATCTTTTAGAGTTGTCTATGAAACTATATAATTATCTCCCTTGAAAGTGACATAAACTTGAGGATCGAATTATTGTTATTTTTAAGCAGCTAAATGTGATGCGATTTGCCCTCATTTTAGTTCGTTAAGTAGGTAATAGGGTTTCGGTGCATGTCGTCTGACTTTTAATATGTGCTGTTCCTAAATGCATAGTCAAAAAATCCCTACCGAAAATCCTCCTCTGTATAATTCCGAATCTCTTAAATAAATTAAAAATTAAAATTCATTTATTGCAGGTTGCATAGACCCATAAAAATATTTCAGACAATTAATTATGATTTTGTGAAATGATCATTTCACAAAATGTCTACTTTCGAAAATGTCTATCATTCTGAAAAGACTTGAAACTTATTGGCGATTTCGGGGCATCTGACTTTCTGGCGTCTGACTTTTAAGTGCTATTCCTAAAATGACGAATGAACGATACGACGTGCTAATATGTAACTCCAAGTCGCAACTAGGAGGGCGCGCGCCAGCCCCCGGGCGCCCCGGGTACTTGAAGCTTCATGCCTAAACTGTGGAGTCTCTCAAGCCTGACTCTACGACAGCGGCGGGCGTGGATGAAGATCGCTCGTTGAGTTACGAGTCTTATTCGATGCCTATGTTTCAGACGGTCGCGTGGGCAGTTGCTACGCATACCTGAGCGAGACGGGCGAGTGTGCCGACAGACTGCCCGTAGCGTTGTCTAACAGGGACTGTTGCTGCGGATACAACATGGGCCGCGCCTGGGGAGACTTGTGCACGCCTTGTCCGCCCAGGGGGGCTTGTGAGTATACCTGTACCTTATATCATCTATACTGAGACAGACTGCCCGTAATAGCTGTTAACTCAGGTTTAATTACGCTAACCTATGAACGTGCAAGTGGGCCTTAGTATTCACCACAGTGTCCCGTAATCTAAAGACGTTTGTACGTCCGTTTCACAGCGGAATGGACGCATCTCTGCGGCGGCGGACTCATCCCCCCCGACTGGAGGAGAAACGTCACCGGAGGGGGAGGAGATGGGGGTTCCATGAACGGAGGAGGAGGGGGCAACTACGAACCCCCCGCTATCGCCAAGATTAACGAATGTATGCTGAGGAACGGGATCTGCGGACTGGGAGACTGTATCGATAAGGATATTGGGTAAGTCAAACATCTACAATAATTATTTGTTCATATACCTATGCAAAATCGTTACGGTTTTATTTCACAAATTCTTTGCATAAGTCTCTTTACAGCTCTCTAGAGAGCATCACAAAGGACTGCTCTGACATTGGATAAAGAGCGAAAGGCGTATATAGTGTATTTATATTTTCATTTCTTACTCGTAGTTAAAAGAGCTTTTTTTGTTTATAAAAAGTATAATGTGTAATCGTTTCTTCTTAAGGTACCAATGCCAGTGTTGGGACGGTGCAGAGTCAGCCGAGATAGACGGCAACCCCACCTGTATAGATATCGACGAATGTGCTCTGGAGTACTGCAAGGGCGGGACTTGTATCAACCGCCCGGGGGGCTTCGATTGCAGGTCGGTACTTATACTTTTGAAGTCAAATCGTACGAGGGTCACACTGAAGTTTTTAAAATAGGCCAGTAATAAAAGCGGCCGGTGAAATATATATTTAACTTTTTAATTAGGAACTCTTTGGGTATCTGTAAATAAATAAATTATTCATTAGAATAAGTCACAGTTGTTACTCTTTTAAGTTTTAAGTTTTCTTCCTTCTTGTTTTCTGTATTTTGGTACCAATAAAGACTTCATTCATTCATAATTTAAGGTTATACGAACAACATTTGCAAGGAGGTTTAGCCCTTATGTTGAAACGCGTATATATAACAAAATTTTGAAATGTAGCGATGTTAAAAAATGTTCAGTCTTTGAAGCTAAAAACATTATATACTCAACTTTACATACCAAAACTACTGAAAACGTATGTATATAAAATATAAGCTTGAAATGAAATTTCATTTAATAGGCAATTTTACTAAAATGAACCTTAATGTTAATGAAATTAAATTCTGAATAAAAATAGTAAAAATGTTCGTCAGGTGTCCCCCAGGGTTCGATCCGGTAGAGAACGGGCTCCGGTGCAGCGATAAAAATGAATGTGAAATGACAAACGGACGGATGTGCACAAACGGCGCCTGTACTCATACTGATGGAGGGTAAGTCATTATCAAGTCACTAGTTGACCATGTTAAAATCGTTGAAGCTTCGACAATATTATGTCCTTATTCTAGGATCTTAGTCGTATAATATTTATTAAGTTTAGCTGTATTAAAGATATAACAAAAACATTGAGCGATTGCATCTTTGAACAGAACAATAAGGTTTTCTTACGGAGTAGTGTCAGTCAATAATTTATTTTAGCCGTTAAGGTGGGTTAGTCGAGCGCAGCACATGCTGAGCACAAGCCGATTATCACAACCACTGTCGAAATATATGTTCTAGCAGATTTTAATATCGTATTTGTTATTAAGGTTGGGTAATAAACAATTTTTTCTTTCTTTCTTTCTTATTTTGCTATTCATTGGTCCACATATTTGCTTGATTATCCAATTGAAGCTTGGTTCAATCTCACTGTTTCATTTTATCCGGGGAGTGCCGGGTGGTTATGTGGGACTAAACCCGCAGGAAAACCCCGCGGTACTTTTGCCCTCTTTGGTCGGAACTACGCGGACACCACTACCTTAGTTGTCGTCACACAAAGTCATGGTGGCACCGAAGACGTTTAACCATCCACCGTCATCATCTTAGCCTTTGGAAGTCCACTGCTGGGCATAGGGTTCTTTTATGGGGGGGTTTGCTAATACTCACCACGCTGGCCGGTGAGTTGGGAGCGCAATTCTATGGTTTAATTAAAGAGCATACTGCCGCCCCTCTCCTGGATCTTATATGATCCTTAGCCGGCATTTACGACGGCATGGGTGAGAGGGTGGGGATTCTAAAGCCGGCACCCCACGGCAAGCCTAAAACCATAATATAAAATGTCGTCAATATAGTTACGAGTGCGTGTGCAACCCCGGCTACGAGTCAACGGAGACGGGCCACGCGTGTCGCGACGTGGACGAGTGCCGCGACAACCCGCGAGTGTGTCGCCGCGGCCGCTGCCGCAACACTCCCGGCGGGTACGAGTGCTCCTGCGAGCCGGGGTTCGCTATATCCGCGGGCGGCTACTGCAGCGACGTGGACGAGTGCGCCGACCCTTCTGTCTGTCAGGTGGGTATAATATCATATGACGGGTCAAATCAAATCTTGAAAGTGGAAGAGAAAGTAATGTCTCAGGCTCGTAGCGAGTGGAGAGATAGTTTCTGTCTAAAACAACGGGAATATGGCCGCACTGTATACTGTATGTTAAAGGTGATCCACAAGGGGCCGTTTTTGGCCCCGATCTTTATTGAACTTCAAGAAGCTTTTGCCCTTCGTCTTTTATTATATTACTCTTCTACTAATAATGAAATATGACCGAAAATAATATTTCACTGTATGTTTAACAAAGTAAAATAAATTTCAATGTATAAACCAAAAATAAAACAAAAAACTTAAGCTAACCTAGTTTTATTTTTTAAAGTGTTCTGCAAGGTACCGTCCTAGGTCCAGCACTATTTCTAATAGTCGTCAATTTGTCTTCACCGCAGGGTGGTCGCTGCGTGAACAGCGAAGGTTCCTTCCAATGTGTGTGCGAGGCTGGATACAGACCTACTCCCGACCGCGGCGCTTGTGTCGACGTCGACGAATGTTCCGAACAGAGAGTCTGCAGGAACGGAAAGTGTCACAACACTGCTGGATCATTCCGCTGCGAGTGTCTCCCTGGGTTCACGCTTAGCAATGATGGCAGGACTTGTCTTGGTACGTTTGATTCTAGAATCTATAACGTTGTAATTAAAGTTGACATTTGAATGTTTATTAAATTTGATGGTTGTAATTGCAGATGAAGTGCAAGATTTATGTTACGAGAAATACGAAGAAGGACATTGTACTGGACCAGGTCAGAACCCCGTGACCAGGTCTCAGTGCTGCTGCAGTTCTAGCAAAGGTAAATATTTTGCTAGTATTATTGAAGTTGGATTCGAATTAACTTAGTAATACGAACCATTTCTGTTATATTTTTTCGAATTATAACCTTTAGCGTTTAATTAAAATGGAGTTTGATAAACTGCAGTGTTAACTCTTGAGTTAAATTACTTTACCCTCCAGATATGATTGTTAACCGACTTAAAAAAAGGATTAGGTTCTCAATTCGACTATAAATATGTTTTTCGTACCTTTTGTATCTGTGTTTGTAAAGCCGGGACTACAGCTACGTGTTAGCGTGTTATATAACAATATTCTGTTAAATAACACCAAAGCCACGCCCCCTTTTCATGTTAAGCCGGGTCCGCAGCGGCATGTTTTTGTGTTATCTAACACAATAACATGAAAAGTGGGCGTGGCTTTGGGTGTTATTTAACAAAATATTGTTATATAACACGCTAACACGTAGCTGTAGTCCCGGCTTTACGCGATTACTCGACCTGTTACGTATTATACTTTGACGATTCTTATTTGTTTGTTAAGCCATAATTTCAGAAAATTTTGCGGAACTGATTCAGCGTTATTTACATTTCATATAGTTTTATCTTAACTTGGGTGATTCCGTCCAGTCTTACTAGTTTATTACGTATTCAGTGAAATTGTAACCGTATCACCTTATTTGTAGGGTTGAAACTAGGTTGGGGCGTATCATGCAAGGCTTGTCCCGAGCAAGGAAGCAAGGAGTACGACATCCTCTGCCCTGAAGGATCCAGCAAGGACAACGGAGGAGCAGACATCAACGAGTGCACCATGATCCCGGGGATCTGTCCCCACGGGACCTGCGAGAACTTGGAGCCCGGGTACAAGTGCATATGCGACCCTGGGTACCATCCCGACGGGGACGGTATCTGTAGGGATATCGACGAATGTGATATGCATCAATCTGTAAGTACTATGTATTTTTAAGATAGTGTTTAGATGATGTCGCGTCGTAACATTATAGTTAAGAAAATGTTGTAACAAAGATTGAGAAAGGAATGACCAGTTGGTTCGGACGTGTGGAGATATTGGATGAAAAGGGGATGGGCGAAATTACTGGCCATGACGAGTTTCAACAACTAATATGTCAGGGTGACAGGCGCAGTGCAGTGCCGCGCAGAATTTTGAATTTTAAAACACTGGGTGGCACTGTGTCTGATATGAGCAATCATGATGCTTACCATCAGGCACCTGATTTGCGCGTCTTGTCATTCAATATCATAAAAAAAAAATTATAATGCGAGTGTCGGTAGTCGGTAAGGCTTTGCTATTCGTAACAAAATTGCTGTTATAAGAAAAGGTTAGGTCGAAAGTACTAACAACTGACGAGTATATAATATGAAGAATGTAATAAATTTTAAGAAGTCGTATGTTAGAATTGGAGGGACACAGTCTTTAGTATATTTTTACTCTCGTGATCACGGCTAATTCGATTTAGCCGAAACGTCGGGGCAATCAATAATTGATAATTAGCACGTTAAGTCTCATTTTTGCTTTAAGGCGTCCATTACACGATAGGTTGGCGTCAATCTAATATCATAAATCCATGAATGATACTGAGTGCCGGACGACTAATTTCTTCATGATTGGTCAATCACCACATCACACGGAAGGTTAACCATCAATCATCGCCGTGACTGTGGTAAAACGGCAGCAAAAGCTATCGTACAATGGACGCCAAAGAAAATGCTACAAAAGGATACAGCAAGCGGTAACAGTAAGTACACGTTCCAGCGAAAATACTGGGCAGGAACAGTTTCAACAAGTAATATCTCAGGGTGACAGGCGCAGTGCAGCGCCGCGCAGAATTTTGAATGTTAAATCACCGGGTGGCGCCGTGTCCGATATGGGCAATCGTGATGCTCACTCGTACCATCGGGCACCTGATCTGCTCGTCTCGTCACTCACTATCATAAAAAAAACCGTACTGATTGCAGTACTGCACGGGCGGGCAGTGCCGCAACACTCCGGGCAGCTTCACGTGCGTGTGTCCGGGCGGCACGCGGCTGGAGCCGGCGGCCCAGCTGTGCCGCGACGTGGACGAGTGCGAGGGTGAGCTCTCTGTCTCCGTGCGGGACGACCGGCGCGGGGACATCCCGCTCTCTATCCCCGTCTACACAGGTTACTCTGTCTATGGCTAGCTGCTCGCCTCGCCTCGCCTCGCCTCGCCTCGCCTCGCCCGCACGATCCATGCACGGCATTACTTGTCACCGTACCTGCTCGTTCCATGTGTCCACTGCCTCTGTGACTTCCGATGGAGGCTCCGTCGGGCTCGAGGCGTGTCT
The DNA here is from genome assembly GCA_947063395.1 of Hemistola chrysoprasaria. Lineage (NCBI taxonomy): Eukaryota > Metazoa > Arthropoda > Insecta > Lepidoptera > Geometridae > Hemistola > Hemistola chrysoprasaria. The sequence goes on from OX346725.1 coordinate 13,820,137, forward strand.
CGTTTACTCGTGTGCCTTCGGCTTCTGTTCGTCGTTTTTAAAACGGTTTCAAGGTTGACAAGGTTGATCTGCTAGATCGCATAATATGATGAACCGACTTTCGATTGAAATGAAGCGACGAAATCAAATTGGTTTTCAATCTTTTGCTGAGTTGATTAACTTAAACCGTGTCAACTACTTGGTGGACGACAAAAGCAACGTGACGCGAAAATTTTAAATAGAAAATCTCAATGGGCGTATCCTCCGTTTGTTCTATTAGGAAATGTTCACTCGTGTCGCGTTCGCCTATGACTGTAACGAGTCAGCTTTGCACTACATAATGTGTAGTGAACAGGTTTAAGATCGTCACAAAACCATTTCAACATTTGGACATGGGCGCCATGCATCAGCTTTGTTAGCTGACTAGTCATTGCTGAGTCAGCTGTCGTGTATCCATCGTCATTGCAAAATATCGAATATTACATCTCACTCCACAATTAAATTTCTTTGAAATGTAAAACTGATTGTCAGGTTTACTCGTAATTGGCCAAAATACAAAATTGTTATGATAAAATTTATTTTAATGAGACTACTTTGTTAAAAATAATATTTTACATTTTGCACGCAATTCGAATTCATTGCACCGCTTACAACTTATAAAAAATAATCCATCTAATATCATGTGACTAACTTATAAGAAAAAATAGTAGGAGTATAATATACTTGTCCGAATCATTTTCGTTGCCAATTCGGCACAAACTCTATGAGAATGAACTACAAGCAAATAGCCAGAATAATAAGAACAGAGTTAAAAGATCGATTTCATGTTTGCGCATAATATGACATGAACTACAGCCCAGTAAATCTAAGAAATACCGTTTGACAGTTCTTATTAGCCTTGTTTGAGGGATTCAATTTAGTGATTAAGAATTGTACATCTTGTGATAACATTCATAATTCCATGATTTTACGGTGAAGATTATTGAAATTAGGTGAGTTACGCGTATGCAAAGTTATCTATTCTCTGTCAAAGCTTGAAAGATGACACGTCAAACGGTACTTTCATGAAAGCAAAGTCTTTTAGGTTAGGTTGTCTGTATCCTGTGTCTGTCTCTCTCGCACAGACTCTCATATTATCATATTACATTTCCCGCTCCCACCTCGGCCGATGTCCGCATCGTCCCAAAACCCTTCCAGAAGAATATGATTTCCGTTACAGAACAATCGAACCCGTGCGACAACGGCCGCTGCATCAACACACACGGCAGCTACGAGTGCGAGTGTGAACATGGGTTCGTACTCGATCCTACTGCACAACATTGTCTTGGTGGGTATAGTTATTACACTGACTGACTAACATATTATAGGACATTTATGCTACGAGGTAGTGCAGTAGGCTGGTCCACATAATCTAATTTGACGCAGAACGCGCACTTTCTGAATGTCGTGCGCTTCTCACAATGAGTATCAACCAATTGCTGGATGAGGAAAGCTGAAGACCGAGTTCAGTGGGCATTAGTTGCTTTTCAAACTTAAGGTGACTTTGCACATGCATATGCAATCGACATCGACGGCTCATTTAGTGCAGATCTATTTAATTTCTTTGGTATAGATGTAGTTTCTGTGGACGTTTGTCGTCCCGATGTCGGTCTATGTCGGCAAAAGTCGTTCTGCATTAGAGAGAATTTTGGCGTTGTTCCGTCACATAGGTTAAATCACATGAGCGATTATAAAGGCCGGCTATTTCTCGTCGGTGTTCCGAACGATAAGGATAACTTAAAATGTTAAAACATACGGTTAGGCGCAGGGACGATTGGTGGTTTAAGATATAGATTGAACACATTACTGTGTTCCGGTCTAAAGGGCAATGTTACCAGCGAAATTACTGGGCATGGGCGCAGTGCAGCGCCGCGCAGAATTTAGAATATTAAAACACCGGGCGGCACCGGGTCCAATGGGCAATCGTGATGCTCACCATCGGGCACCCGAACCGCTCGTCTCGTCACTCACCCTAAAAAAAAAGGGTACAAGAAAACGTCGAGTAGGTCGTCCGGCGGCACGTTTGGGAAGGACGACATTACAAAAGTGGAAACGGGCGTCCCAGACACGATGTAGTGGCGGGGAGTAGACGATGATGGTGTGTGTGTCGGCGAGGTCAGACAACCGGCGCGGCTCGTGCTGGCGGCGCGTGGTGGACGGCCAGTGCGAGGCGGCGGCGGCGCTGCCGTTGCTGCGGCAGGAGTGCTGCTGCAGCGTGGGGCTCGCCTGGGGCTCCCCCTGCGAGCCTTGCGAGCCCGACCACTGCCCCTGCCCCAAGGGATTCGCTAAGGTAAGCTTTACCACTTACCTCTCACAAGCGCGCACTCGCGAGATACCTTCCGTGGTCATTCGCTTTATTATGTTCTAGCTGATTGATGCAGCGGCCTGACCTGGATGCTGGTCTCCTAAATATGTTTATTTTAATGCTTCGGATAGTTTTCGAAAACTCCACAAATCTTATAAGTTATATATTATGAGAGTTTAGCATTTTACACGTTGGTTGTTTTATCTCGCAAAATCGATTGGACTGATTTGGTTGGAAATATTAATAACTTACACCCTTAAGAGCGTACATGGCCTTCTAGGAATTTGACAAAATCCTATGAAAAATTTAACAAATCGATATTTTGTATTCCCCTGTTTCCTCCGAATATAATTAACCCATCCTATAAATTTATATCTTGCTATTTTTATAGTGAAGTAACCCATGTCCCTGTTATTTAAATGTTTCTTATAAACCCTCGGCTTTTTCATAGTGAACTTCCAAAAATCGCAAGTTTTACTCGCATGATTGGAAGTTGACTACAATAAAAATGTAGAGTTTATAAACAAAAATGAAATGATAGAGACATACTTTACTTCAACTTTAAAATATCAGGCTATAAATATATGAAATAGCTTTACTGCATTCGGAGGTAACAGGGGAATACAAAATATACATTTAGTAAATTTTCCATAGGATTGTGTCAAACTGCTAAGAGGTCCTGTATCCTGTTAAATAGCATATAGGGTACCTACTTTTCAAAGGGCGAAAGCGCACAGCTGGTAGATAGTAAAATAAGCAATATCACTATCATTCTTCCTTTTCATACATGATGAAATATTACTATTGCAAGAAAAAAATCGTCCTTAATTGCTAAATGGTTTAATTCAATGTATAAATCCGCAGCTAGATGGCGCCACGTGTCGCGACGTGGATGAGTGCGCGCTAGACCCGGAGCTGTGTATCGGAGGATCCTGTGTCAATACTGATGGGTCTTATCGCTGCGACTGTCCACATCCACTCACATTGGACTCTACTGGTAACTTCATACATTAACAGCTAGATGGCGCCACAATGCTGCATAACCAATAACCATGTTTGAGCGTGCCTCGGTGGCGTAGAGGGCGCATGCTCGACTGCCAGTCAAGAGGTCCCGGGTTCGATCCCCAGGTCAGGCAGTGTTAAATATTGGATTTTTCCATTAGAAATTATCTCAATAACTGCCTGGAGTCTGGAACTGTGCCCGGTAGATGGCAATAGGCTCGCCCCCTATTACATGGGACCAATAACATACTGGCGAAATGTGGGTGTATCTACTATGGGACTGAGTCCTGGGTACACCTCTGCCTACCCCTTCGGGAAAAAGGCGTGAATGTATGTTAATGTTAATGTTTGAGCGTGACCTAACATAAACCATGACATGTTGAAGTCAAACGGTCCAATAAAATCTAACCGGCCGCATATTGCCACATATTGGCGATTTTGTTTTAATACTAAAGTTCATTGAAACTTTTTAATAAGCCACAAACCAATTTTTTAGCAAGAAGAAGAATTAATTCTTTTAGAATATGAAAATGGAGAAAAATTTCAAAACACGAGCGGGACGTCAACCCGCACCTTCCGCAGCGATCCTATTCCCACGAAAATTTGTCGATGACTGTGACCAATAAAGCACCTCCACGGTGCTTAATTGGTAGTGTCCACCACTCGGATTGGTGCGGAAGGTGCGGGTTCAAGTCTATACAAATATAAAATAATTCTTCTATTTACCATATTAGTGTGCCTAGTTTAGGCCCGCAGAGTTTAAGACTATAATATTATGTAGAAGAACTTGAGGAAGTCTCAAAAATCCTACCAATGTCATAAATGTGAAAGTTTGAGGATATGGATGATGGATGAGAGGATGGATGGATGGATGTTTGTTGTTCTTTCAAGCCAAAACTACTGAACCGATTGGGTTGAAATTCGGTATATTTATAGTTTAAACCCTGGAATAACATATGAAGTACTTTTTAACCCGATATTCCCACGGGAACGATCACCACGGGGTGAAACCGCGGGGCACAGCTAGTGTATCTTACAATATTGTGTCGTTTGTTCCCCCCAGGGAACCGGTGCGTGGACACTCGGCGAGAGTTCTGCTACACAGACTACATCGGAGGAAGGTGCTCCAACCCTCTGCAGGTGGAGGTGTTCCGAGCGGTCTGCTGCTGCTCCTCCCTGGGCAGGGCTTGGGGAGATGGACGGTGTGAACCTTGTCCTAAGAAGGGTGAGTCACGGTTACTAATAGCGCAAGTCTGTACGGGCCAACATACATAAACATACATTCACGCCTTTTTCCCGAAGGGGTAGGCAGAGGAGTACCCAGGACTCAGTCCCATAGTAGATACACCCACATTTCGCCAGTATGTTATTGGTCCCATGTAATAGGGGGCGAGCCTATTGCCATCCACCGGGCACAGTTCCAGACTCCAGGCAGTTATTGAGATAATTCCTAATGGAAAAATCCAATATTTAACACTTTGCCTGACCTGGGGATCGAACCCGGGACCTCTTGATTGGCAGTCGAGCATGCGCCCTCTACGCCACCGAGGCTTGGGGAGATGGACGGTGTGAACCTTGTCCTAAGAAGGGTGAGTCACGGTTACTAATAGCGCAAGTCTGTACGGGCCAACTTGTCATGTTATTCTATTAATGTTATAAATTCAAAAGATTGTCGAGATGTTTGTGTGTTAGTTTGCTTCCTGTTCACACAACAGCTGAACCGATCGGGCTGGATATGCAGGTAGCTCAGACCCTGGAATAGCATCGGGTAGTTTTAGTTCTTGTCACTCACTCATCATAAAAAAAACTTAAGTCTATATTGAGATCAGAAGACCACGAGTGGAAAGTCCCATATTATATGTATTGAGTCACCATCAGTAATATTATGTTTCAGGAACGGATTCGTACCGCAACCTGTGCATATCGGACGCGACCCTCCACCCCCCCTCCGTGTGGGACCGGCCCGCGGGGGGCAACGGCACGGGGGGCGGGGACGTCTGGTCGCAGCTCGGCGGGGGGGAGCACGGGGGGGGAGGCTGGGGGGACGGCGCCGGGGGAGACTGGAATATGACGCAAGGGTCAGTGCTTTCGTCTGTAATTTTCTTAGTTATTTGTAGCCACATTTAATATTGTACAGCATTTGTGCCGCTAATCCTGGAGTCTCGCTGTCAACGAATGTCTATACGATTTGTGTCTGATGTGAAAAAATGTAGTTAAAAGAAATTAAATTAATGGTATTAGGTTTCCTGTAAAGTTGCTTTCATTGTACTCCTCTTACTAAGAATAAGATTAGATTAGATAACACTTTTATTGATCATCCCACAATAGAGAAAATTAACAAAATGAAACTTAAGAAAACTAAAAAGTGAGTCACAATAATTGGCGGTTTTATCGCTCCGAGCGATCTTTTCCAGACAACCAGAATAAGAAGTCTTACAGCACTCGTCCAGCAAAAAAGTGGTGTGTTTTTCTCAGGATGGGCCAGCCCGGTCCCGGCACAGGCACGGGCCTGGTCCCAGGGCAGATGGAGGTGAACGAGTGCGCCGCCTTCCCTGGCCTGTGTGGACACGGCCGCTGCAGGAACCTCATGGGCAGCTTCACGTGTGACTGCTTCCCTGGGTATGAGAAGGTAAGGTGGCCTTCTTATTGCTGTACTACATTCAATGTCCGCTTTTTTCGTAAAACATGGCAAGCAGCGCGCGTTATGCTGCGCTCGTGGGCTCTAACGCTAAGTTTCTTTAAGTAGACGAAATCAAGTTGTATTTTTTGTGTTGTATCAGGATTCAAAGAACCACACGTGTATAGACGTGAACGAATGCGAGATAGTGTCGGAGGTGTGCGGAGCGGGAGAGTGTCGCAACACCGAGGGCGGCTTCCTGTGCCACTGCCACGCCGGACATAAGGCCGACGACTTCACTAAAGTTTGTGTCGGTGAGTTCACCGACCTTCGATCGACTGCATGTCTACATTAAAGTTCCGTAAAGCGGCAAACACGTGGATATAAATTTGGTCCAGCTGTCGCTCGTCCCCCCGGTTTGACTCACGACCGAGAACACAGCTAAAACTGCCTCACTTACTACAAGCTCGACAAAGTTCTGAATGTTCTCTTTCTTTGGACATTCATAATCATTATCATCATTAGCCTGTGTGTCAGTCCACCGCTGGACGAAGGCCTCTCCTAGTTTGCGCCACCGAGTCCGGCCCTCGGCTCGGCTGGCCGAGGGCCGGTGTCGGCGGGCGAGTGTGGCGAGTGTGGGCGAGTGTGGGCGAGTGTGGGCGAGTGTGGGCGAGTGTGGGCGAGTGTGGGCGAGTGTGAGCCGTCCGTGTGCTGCAGACGTGGACGAGTGCTTGGAGCAGGCGGGGCTGTGCCGCGGCGGGCGCTGCGTCAACTCCGCGGGCTCCTTCCGCTGCGAGTGCGGCGCCGGCATGGAGCTGGCGCCCGACCGCCTCTCCTGCAAGGACGTGGACGAGTGCTCCATCACCTCCGGTAACCTGACGCACCCACCTCACTCTCTTACTTATTGCCGATGTCACTCGATCGACTTTTGTTATTCGACAAAAAAATTAAAACGAATTCGATTTTTGTTCGTGGCATTGAAAGAAAAAATATTAAAAGTTGGATTTAAAAGTAGATCACCGAAATCGATCCCTGTGAACCCGCCGGGTTTTTAATAGCTATTCTTATAAGTTATGCTAATCGTTTATTTGTCTAAATGACTGCAGTCGAATTTCAGACTGATGGTTTTTTAGTAATTGCTAACTCGGGATAATTTAATAAAAAAAATTTAACTATCGCTCGATTAACGTTCGTCATCATCGTTCATCCTTCAAACAATTTACACAAAATCATACCTAATCCTTCCTCTTAAATCGATCTATCCGTTTGTAAAACCGCATCAGTACCTATCCGTTGCGTGTTTTGAGAGGAGTTTAGAAAATAATAACAGACTCAGAGAGAGACTTTGTTTTATACTACGCAAAGAAGGACTATGTAGGTATAGATTTGTTTTTGTTAGTTGTGTTTGTATTTAGCAGATTTCTTTTCGCCTGACCATAATATCAAGGATCGTGTTTTTATTCACTCTATCTTCCTTATTTCGTTATTATTCATAATCTTGCGCTATCGTGCATTCGCCCGTTTTCTATCCCAACTCTCATCCACCGTTCAGTATTATTATTTTAAAACTTTCCTCTTTGCTTTATTTACCAAAATTAAAAGAAAATACAAGGTTTTACTCCACACTAGGGCTGGACATAAAACACTTACACAAAAGTATCCGGACATTAGCGACATAATTCATGAATCGTATGATGCATATTAGGTATATGCAGCAACGGTGCATGTGAGAACCAAATGGGCACGTATCAGTGCGTGTGCGACGAAGGATACGCGCAGTCCACGGTGAAGTCTCACTGCGAGGATATCGACGAATGTTCCGAGGATCCCACCAGGTGCCAACACGAGTGTGTCAACACGCCCGGCTCCTATCATTGTACTTGCAGGTGAGGGCTCGAGTTAGTTGGATTTGATGATTTAGGAATCGGTCTTATCGATCTTCATTTGAATTATAACAAGTATATTCACGATCGAGTAGATTTATTTGTATGTGTAATGTGGCTGATTGATATCAGCGATAGGTTTCGCTGGCAGTTTTGCTACAGTCACTGCGACGATCGATGGTTTATCTGTCGTGTAATGTGTTAATTGACTTCAATCAAAGAAGAAATCAGTCGTCCGGTACTCAATATCAATCGTTATCGATGGCACTCGATTGACGCCTAACCTATCGTGTCTTATGCCTCAGTTCGACTAGGTGTAGAGTGTAGACCTAAGCTCTCGTACACATAAACAGCCTTGTTAACTCAGATGGTAGTAACTCTGCTTTCTGTGCCGCAGGCCCCGGATTCGATCTCCGGCCAGGTCAAACATTTGTGTGCACGAACATGTCTGTTTGATCTGTCCCCGTGTGTTATAAGCGTATATAAGTATGTATATCAGTCATCCGGTTACCATAGTACAGGCTTCTAGCCTAGTTTGGGACCAGACGACCGTGTGTGGAAGTTGTCCCATATTATTATTATTATTATATACATACCAAGTGTGAAGTCAAGTGTATGCGTATATATAACCTGAAGCGCGTCGTTTCCAGAGAGGGGTGGCACCTGCGCGCGGACGGGCGCACGTGCCGCGACGTGGACGAGTGCGGGCGCGGCGCGCGGCCGTGCGGGGGCGGGGAGTGCCGCAACACGGCCGGCTCCTACAGCTGCGCGTGCGGGGAGGGGCTGCAGCCCGCGCCCGCCGCCGCGCGCCCCGCCTGTCTGGACCTGGACGAGTGCGCTGACGTATGTAGCCCGCACCTGGATGTTGTCGAGCCCTGATCATGATCAATCAAATACGTTCTTGGGAACGGGTCGTCCGGTTTTGATGAAGAGTATTTGTTCTAAAATAATATTAAAACGATTAACTTAGTGACGGACCTATTTTTATTCCTTTATGCGAACCGCGAGTTGATGGCGTCGATATTTTGTATTCGGTCCATCGATTTTGTTTATAAGTAGGAAATGAGAGGTTTGAATTCCGCACGAAATCTGCGAACTTAAATATTGTGTTGGGACATCGGGGACGTGTAGCGAGAAGAACAACGGTCCCGGGACACTGCCTTGGGGTACTCCATTTTTTTTCCCTCGAAATACATCGAAAGTAACGATTTTCTCTTCCCCATTATTATCAGCATACTATAAAAGTTACTTTCTAAATAAAATATAGACATATATATAATTGAATATGGTCGTTTGTAGATCCCCGATCTGTGCGGCGCGGGCGAATGCCGCAACACGATCGGCAGCTTCGTCTGCCGCTGTCCGGACGGGTACAGCGTGAAGCCGGAGCAAGGGCCGGCGTGCACGGACGACGACGAGTGCGAGCTCGGCACGTGCGACTGTCATCCTGCCGCCGACTGTATCAACTTACCTGTCAGTACTTTTATTTAACAATCGTGAATTGAAATGATTACATTGAATTAAATGTTTCATTTGAAACTTATTTTCACGTTTTAGTTTAAAACAAAAAAATCAAAAAGGAAACAGATATTAACTTACCTCGTTGTGTGTATTTTACGTGCATCGATATCATCTATTGTAAACCAATAAAAGAAAACCATTTTTTTAGAAAGTGTCCCATTTTCACCATGTTAGAATCTAACAAAAGTGATACAAAAAAATATAAGAAATTATTTTTCAAAACTTTCACATATGTTTGTAACGTAAATGTCGTCTGTCAGGGTTCATTCCAGTGCCGTTGTCGCGACGGTTGGCGCGGCGACGGCACGGAGTGCGAGGACATCGACGAGTGCCTCACCAACAACGGTGGCTGCCATCCGCGGGCCGCCTGCACCAATACTGATGGATCCTTCAAGTGTTTGTGTGACACCGGGTACAAGGGGGACGGGTGAGCCATATTGTACACCTATACCAAGTTTTAATTGTTTTCTTTTTAGGGGGAGTTGGGCTATATTCTGAAGTCGACTAAGAAACTGCTAAGGAAACATTGGCAGGAGACATTGAGACAATTAATGAAATCTTTATTAAAACACCACTGATCTGGATTAGCATACTGTCCACAATTTGAAAACCAAACAACATAGGTTCTAATGGGCTTTGTTGTTTACGAAATAAGAATAAGAATAAACAATCAAAGTTTCTCGTTATTTATTCTGTAAATGTACGCTTTTACCAATGAATGGTAAAATCAATAACTTCATAATTTTCTTATTTGAATAAATGACTTAAATGTGTAACACCTGAGAGCTTAACCTTCTTGAAATTTCATCACAAAAATATCAATTTCCTTTATCCTAACCTAATCATCCAAATGGCCAATAAGACAATATATTTGTTGCAGTTACTCGTGTGTGGACATAGACGAATGTGCGAACGATCCGACGCTGTGTGAGAACGGTCACTGCACGAACATTCCCGGCGGGTACGAGTGTGATTGTGACGTTGGCTTCACCAAGTCGCCCGATGGCAAGTCTTGCTTAGGTAAGTCTACTAATCATTGGCCTTTCCAGTCTGTGTCTGTCAATGTATGTTATGAAATATTTAAGAAGCGTGGCTTAGATATCTTTCCACGCTGCATCGCCTGGTATCGACTATAGTATTTGTTGTGCAAGCTTACCCAGAACCTACCAGGCCAGCCAGGACCCAGCCAGGACCCACCACGATCCTTTCGGCTGTCATGATAACTGCGCTTTTAAGCCAGTTACCTGAAAATAAATTATCTTGTCTCTTAACAAAGTTACAAACGAGACTTTTCTGTCTGTTCGTAAATTTTTTGTATCCACGCTTATATAACTTGCTTACTGGTTACTTAGGAATAAATTGCTGTTTCATTTATTACCAAGTAACAAAACTGCCCAGCAGTGGGACAATGAGCTACTGTAATATGGTTATAATGGTTCCAGATATGGATGAATGTGCAACGTTCGACAACGTGTGTGTGTTCGGTCGTTGTGTGAACACATACGGAATGTTCAAGTGCATCTGCGACAAGGGATACCAGTCAGACAGCATCGATGATTGTAAGAACTACTTCATCATATTACCATCCATCACTATTCGCTTGAAATATGATATAATATATCCCCATATAGATGGTAGGCGGGAAAGAAAAATTTATCCGATGACCTTTACCTTACGATAGCTTAGAATTGGGAGAGTGTCGCCATGTGAAGTGGTGCTGAGGGTAGAGTGTTCAAATCCCACTCGTGGGTAATTTTTTTTTTTCCAATATTGATAATTATACGATCATCCTTTTCATCATCACTCCTGTTTTCTTTGTTTCTCATTTCAAACTCTATCTCTGTCTTCTAGTCTACTTCATTTTCCGTAATAATTTACGGAATCACTGCTTTTCCACAAATATACTCTTCAATTTCATTCCATTTCATCCAAGTGTTATTAGGTTGCTAGTCATGTTGGAGGCCCTGTTGGAGTCATGGCGACCTCCACGATTTTGAACAACAGCAGTCGTAACGAGATCGTCAGATCTCATTCATTTTTGACAGATAACGCTCGAATTCTATATGAATAAGTTTGTCAAAATACTTGCTAGATCCACCTAAATTGACATGAGAACTGTGTGGATGATTATAAATATAATATCGTTTATTTCTTCATAAGTTCACATTTTTGAATTAAATAAATTGTAAAAACTTAGACCTAATATGAATATAGCCTGAACTAGGTTTAACAAACCTGTATTTCAGGCAAAAAATTTCTTATAAGTACAATGGGATACAAATAAATTAACGATAACTTACGTATTGCTTAATTACTGAGTCAAATTATTTTAGGTAAAACATAAAAAATAATACTTAAAACAAATTACTTATTTACACACTAAAATAAGTCTTCTGTCTGTTTGTAAGACAGGGTCTGTAAATATCTACTTACATTTTTCTTACAACAAAAATTATTTAGTTCATATATATTTAAAGTTCTATTTATTTTATTATAAAGAAAAGGACCTAGAAACGAAAAGAATCTATTTATAAATATATGCTTCGAGCTCGCTGCTGTAGGACAGACTATATCTTTCCGTCTCTTGTTAGTCACATTTGTGTTATAAGCAAGCCTCCGATGTTGTGCTAATATTAAGTGGAAGACGAAAAGTTGGCGCACAGTTAACACGTTGCAGTTTTTATATAAAAGGTGTGTAGGATAGAAGAATGGTTTGTAGTGGGCTACTTTGAGGATTGCCCTTTGAGCACGTTCAAGGGGTAGAATAGTCGTTTTTAGAGCTCCACCCCAGGAGGTTATACAGTACTGAATTATGGATTGACATAAGGCTAAATAGATTTGCATGATAAGATTTGACTCTGCTATTGTTCGGAGTGTTTTAAAAACATATATTATTTTGCGAAGCCTGTTAGTTACATTTCCAATGTGTTGCTTAAAAGATAGAGTCTCATCAATCGTAACCCCGAGATATTTAATATTGGTAGTTTTACTGATGATTGGACATTTACATGTTATGTTGACTAATTGATTTTGACAATTATGTGCGTACAAATGCGGATGTAATATATAACCTTGAGGCTTTCGCATGGAAAAGTGAATATATTTTGTTTTATCAGCGTTCAATGTAAGTAGGTTGTGCTGAAGCCAATTGTTTACAATGTTAAATCCTGACTGTGCATATTCGAATAATTCTGCGGATGATTTGGCGGAAAAAATTAATGCCGTATCGTCAGCGTATGAAATGATTTTACCAGAATTTAAATTTAGATTGCAGAGATCATTTATGTAAACCAAAAATAGAGTAGGGCCCAATATGCTGCCCTGTGGTACGCCAAAACCTGAGTTTTTTTGATAATCACTGGTAGTATTTCCAATCCTAACACATTGGTACCGGTCATCCAGATAGTCCTCAAAAAGTCTCAACTGGGTCCCACGTATACCCAAAGTCTCTAGCTTTTTTAGAAGAATGGGGATAGACACAGTGTCAAAAGCTTTTGCCAAATCTAGGAAAAGACCTAAGCACTGGTTTCCATTTCCAAGTTCTTGCGAGACATAAGAAGTCAGATCATGAACTGCATCTGCCGTGGATAATTTACCTCTAAAACCAAACTGCATGGGCGAGAGAAAATGATTTTTTTCCAAGTAGTTTACAAGCCTTTTATTTATAATTTTCTCTAAAATTTTTGACACTGCTGGTAATAGAGATATAGGTCTATAATTTGAAACCTGATCTTTGCTACCAGATTTAAATATTGGAATTACTACGGCCTTTTTTAAACATTTTGGAAAAATTCCACTAGAGAGGCAAGTTTGAAAAATAGATGTTAGGGGAGCTACCAGTAAATGCTTAAATTTTTTGAGGATTTTATTGTTAATATTATCCCACCCAGCTGCGCAATCATCTTTCAGCCCGGAAATAATTTGTGTAATTTCGTGCTCGTCGGTATTTAGCAAAGCAAAAGTTTTTAAGCTAGATAACTTGGAGTCTATGGATAGCGTGGCGGGCTGGATATTTGTAATAGGTTCCGCTAATTTTTTCCCTACATTTACGAAGTAACTATTTATGTTGTTAGCGGCTAGTATAGGTGAGGAGTGCAAAGGCAGTAAACTCGAATTTGATTCCTGGTGTTTTGACCTGAAAGTGACCTTTTTAATACATTTCCATAGTTGCTTGCTGTTGTTGCCTGCTTGCGTGTGCTCGAAGTACAGAGGTGACGGCTGATAGACTGGAAGCGGGAGGTGACGATCTGTGCCGACCGTACCCAGTGTGGGATAAGGACAGACAGACCATGATGTATAAATCTGCATTTTTAACCCACATACGTAACAGAAACATCAGACATCCTCTCCGGGCCCAACTCATTACGAGGATGGTGTCCTCGAGAGGCAACAGCAAACATTCACAGCAACTCAATATTATGTACTCACACACGTACACACCTCCACATACACACATAAACGCACCTACAAAAATGGTTTGCATATTAATCCCATATTGCATATAATACTTTAGTGGTTTTATTTTAAACTAGTGGCCCGCCCCGGCTTCGCACGGGAGAAGTAGAAGTGAACGTTTTAACAGGAGTAAATTCGTGATACATTGTATTTTTATAGGTAAAACCCTAATGGTTTACGCATCGCACGCAAATTAATGAATATTTCTGTTACAGTGACCAAACCTTAACAGATGGAAACAATTTCCGAGGCCTATTTTGATGATATATAAGTACTACAAACCCCTAGTACATTATTTCTACCACCATTAATTTTCATACCGCATAAAAATAATGACTTCTTCGATTATTGTGACTAAACCAAAACAGACTGATATAATGTCCATGGACTATTTTTTGTAGATGGTGATAATTACTACAAACCCCTAGCCCTAGAACATTACTTTATTCTACTATGAATAGATTTCCCAGCGCATGAAAGTTAAAGACTGCTTCGATTATTGTGACTAAACCACAATAGATGGATATAATTTCCGTAGACTATTTTGTAGATATTGATAAGTCCTACAAACCCCTAGTACATTACTTTAATCTACCACCAATAGTTTTCACACTGCATGAAAAATAATTACTGCTTCGATTATTGTGACTAAACCAAAATAGATGGATATAATGTCTGTTCACTATTTTGTACATATTGGTAAGTACTGCAAACCCCTAGTACATTACTATATTCTACCACCAATACTTTTCACAGCGCATGCATATAATGTCTGTTTCGATTATTGTGACTAAACCAAAATAGATGGATATAATGTCCGTGGATTATTTTGTAAATATTAGTAAGTACTACAAACCCCTAGTACATTATATTATTCTACCATTAATAGATTTCACAGCGCACGCAAGTTAATGAATATATTTGGTAATTATGTGACCTTAGTTCACTATATTGCAGATTTCTTGCGGATCCCTAATATTTTTCAAAACCTCGTAATAATAGCCTATGTCACTCACACTGAATTAATAATTATTTACAGAACGCCATCTATTATGCAATGTTGGAACTAAATTACCTAAAAATGTTGCTTTAGGGTAGTTATGTCTTGCAAGAAAATATTGAAATTTTTCTGTAGCGCCATCTAGTAAGCATTGTTGGAACTAAAATATTCATAAGAAACTTTAAAACTGTATTTTTCCACAAAAGGGCTGAAATTTTTGAAAACGCTCAAACACGTGTTTAATTATTTTCATTTTAGAATGTTTCTACAAAATTTGAAATTTATCGGCTGAAAAATGAAGTCTACTCCATACAAACTTTCAACCCCTATTTAAAACACTTAGGGGTAAATTTTTGAAAAATCCTTTCTTATTACTTGTCTAGACTGTAAAAATAATCTATTGTCAAAATTTCATCATCATCGGTCCAGTAGTTTTGGCTCTGGGTTGATGAGTCAGTCAGTCAGTGAATCACTTTCTCTCTTTATATTATAATAATAATAGTATAGAAGTATAGATTTGATATATTATTATATTTATTGTCAATAGAATTAGTTTATAAGCTGATTTAGGTAAGGTTTTTACCTGAAAGTAAAATATTCTTTTAAAAAAACTACATAATGGGAGCCACCGGTCCCTGAAATACAGTTTTTAACTAGTTCGGGGACCTATGGATCCATACAAATATGCTGTAACATGAATGGTCATCAATTGTAATTATAATTATAATGTAGCGTTGTCCCTCGTGTGTTCCCCCAGTGATGCCGGGGTTCAACTGCACGGACGTGGACGAGTGCAAGTCCCCGCAGTCGTGCCAGTACGGACAGTGCGTCAACACGCAGGGCTCCTACGTGTGCCGCTGCCCGCCCAACTACGACCTCGTGTCCGACGGCACCGCGTGCTACGGTATTATATTATACGTACCTATATGCTTCCTCTTCTTTAACACGTTCACTCGTTATAATACTTACTGATTTTATTCAAATAGTCTTGCACCAACCAGCAGCAAAAAATAGCGATTTTGTACATTGATGAAAATAACGGATAATAATTGAACCGTGCGTGTAATTTTGCAATGTTTACGAGTTCCTCTCCTTTGCCACTGGTCGGATGTCGGGCCGGATACAAATCTGATGCTTTCTTCTCTAGACTCTAGTGACTTGCACATTCTATATGAAGCTGTTTTTCCGACCACGATTTATTGGTCAGCTCCGACAAAAATTGTCGGGTGAAAGAGTCCTACACATCCGTAAAAAAAATATCGGATCTCGAAGTTGTTCACATTGGTCGGGTCCGGCAACCGTCTCTCCGCTCCCAGTTGTTCCGACCGACGCAGGTCGCGGTTGCAACACAAATTGCGGTGCACTGATATACATTTTCTTGTGTTAAGTTTCTAACTTGCGTGGTGTCAAAATTAAGCTACAGCTCGGCTACGGTCGGGTCTAACAACGACCGTGTTCCGACTGGTGGGTACAAAGGAGCCAACCTACAACTCTAATATAAAATAATGATTTGTTTGATGTACAGATTCCCGCAAGGCCCGTTGTTATGGCAAGGTGGACCTTCGCTCCGGTACTGAACAGTGTCTCAGCACAGATGAACTGTCTGAAGATGGAACCATGGCCGCTTGTTGCTGTTCCGTCGGTATGTACTAGAGACATTAGAGATCCGTTGTTACGGCAAGGTGGACCTCCACTCCGGTACTGAACAGTCTATCAACACAGACTTTCTGGTCCACCTGGTTCATTTCCTAGGTCATGTGACCCTCGGTCTATTTACAAGCAGTACAAAGGAGTCATTGTACTGCCTGAACGTATCGGATAATTACTAATTCTGGGATAATTAGGGAGAGTGTTTAGGTTATGTTGAAGGCCATCAAATCATAAAACATTGATTCCAGCAGTGGAACTGAGCCCGTCCTGTTAGCGTTCAATTATTACGGGCGAATTTCTCGTTTCAGCAAACTTTATCTCAACTTAAATGATTCGATGCCATGGCGGTACCGGCAATTAGAATAATACCCCATCCTCTCTACCCGTGGTTTCCGTAGAGCTAGCTAAGAGTTTTGAGTTCCGAGGACGGGCAGCAGCGTTTTCCGCGTTAAACCTCATCAAACTGCGCAGCTTGTATTGTAGTATTTATTGATGATGGTGATGAATGGTTTGAAGGTGCTGCGTGGGGCAACTACTGCGACCTGTGTCCGGAGCCAGGCAGCGAGGCTTACAGGCAGCTGTGTCCCGGGGGACCTGGATACCAACCTGTCTTGGAACCGGTGAGACTCTACATCATATTTATCTTAACATTGTGTTGTAATCATTGACATTGATCGTTCGGAAATTATTAATCTCATTTTTTTTGAATTGTTTAAACTTCTTTTTCATTTTGATTCTTCTATAAATAAAGGCACGTTAATAGTTTTATAACTTTGATACAAATCACCATTATTATTTCACCTTGACTTCTCATCACTCGATTGATTGTTCGGGTCATCAATATTCAGAATTAAAATTTTTGCTATCAAAAGTTTCTTCTGATCACCATGGGCGATAAGCCTGAACTTAGTGCAAAATGCAGAGAGAATAACGGTCATTGTTTGCATTTTGCACAGGGTGCCTTCTTTGGAGAGTCTTCTTTGCACCACAAAACTATAGAGAATAGATCGATGAAAAGAAAGCGTTATTATTATTATTATTATTACTAGCCATTATTGTCCCACTGAAAGAAAAGAAAGAAGAAAGAAAGAAAGAAAGAAAAAAAAACAAATCAAAAACGTTACGTTTGTTTAATTTTGGTGCTAACAAAATCTACGGCAATATTTCTCTTTGCATTTCAAAAGTGTCCGATGTATCCCCAGCCGTCGTACGTGGTGACCCTGGCGGACATAGACGAGTGCTCGCAGCACGCGGCGCTGTGCACGCACGGCACGTGCACGAACACGTTCGGGTCGTTCGTGTGCACGTGCGGCGAGGGCTGGCACCTCTCGCCGGACGAGCAGCGCTGCGAGGACATAGACGAGTGTGGCAACCCTGACGCGTGCGGCCCGGGGGTGTGCCGCAACCTGCCCGGCTCCTACGTGTGTCTGTGTCCCGAGGGATACGTCGCCATGCCTAATGGAAGTCAGTATTTACCTCTATTACAGTGGTATATTTTAGTTTGAACTATGGTCTATAGAGATATCGTCTATGACGTTTGACAAGAAGATTTGTCTTTGTGTTCGGCCCTTCAATAAAAGTGCAAGTTGCAAATATAATTTCCTTATTTTTTCATTTATTAAATATATTAAAATCGATGTTCAACGTGAGATCATAACAATTACCTATAGGTATATTGCTCGTGGCGTATTTGGCAGATGATTTTAACATTTAGTCTGTATAGAGAATTTGGAGCACTCTCCAGAGACAGTGTGTCGCCTGAGACGACTTATTATTTCAGGTTGTACCCTCGCCGTACCTATGTCGTGCCCGTCATACTTCCCATTCACGTACAACGGACCAGATATTGAGTCTAAGTGCGGAAAAGGAGTCCACTTTACATAGTTCCCATTCAGGGTTTGTTCGAGTTTTTCTTCTCTAGATAGGTTGCAGTCCGACGCTGACGACCTATCTCCCCGTATATTTCCCCATTACACTTCAAATACCGTTTGATGTTTTATCATTTCAAGCCGAAATAACTTTGCATAAGCGCTCACCCAATTTCAATAACCTTCGCTGAAACACCATGGAATTATGAATTTTATCACAAGATGTACAATTCTTAATCACTGAAACAAATACTTCTTCATACCAAAATTCAATTATTTTAACTATTTAGTGGGAAATGGAATCAGAAAAATAAAATGAACTAATATGATGGTATCGTTCGAGGTACATTTTCGTCCCACTGAACAGATTCGCCGAGTAGGATCTCTGGTCTGTAGCGAACTTCTTACTCGGGGTGTTGGAGCGATGCGACTAAGTTAGAGAACTGTTCCAGAGGAGTGCGTGGACGTGAGACAGAGACAGTGCTACATGGAGTGGGAGGAGGGCGCGGGGGGGTGCAGCGGGGAGGTGGGGGTGCCGCAGACCAGGTACCTGTGCTGCTGCTCCGTGGGCCGCGCCTGGGGGGACCCCTGCGAGGCCTGTCCCGATAAGGGATCGCAGGTATGCGGTATGACCCTCGCAAGGTTGCCATTCCTTATTTCGATCATAACATTTGCTATTAACCCAAGAACGACTGACTTTATTTGTAATCCCTCACCGAAAAAGGATGGAGTGTCTGTCTGCGTATCTGCAAGTAGATTTGTGTCAACTGTGGATCCTATCATTATTACCGTCAGACTTTTATCGCCCATTTATCATCATCATAATCACAGCCGTCGGTCTCGCTCACTGATGGATATAAAAAGCCTCTCCTTGTTTGTGGCACCCTCCGTTATCTTTCACGTGTGGGAAGATCGAGAGGAGATATAGAGTGTAGTGTTGTAACGTGTGGCAGGAGCACACGGCGCTGTGCGGAGAGAAGCCCGGCGAGTACATCAACCCGATGACGAACGAGACGCGGCCCATAGACGAGTGCAACATAATGCCGCAGCTGTGCAAGCCCGGGGTGTGCCACGACACGCCCACCGGCTTCCAGTGTGGCTGCGACCATGGGTGAGTGGCATCATCGTCTGTATTGATCATCGAGGTTTCACCGACAACTTCTTGCTATTACATGAGAGAGAGTGAATTGGATCAACTGTTAGCCTTTTCTGCTGATGATTTCTTATTTTACGATAAGGTTTTCGAAGAGGAACGAGGTCTGTCTAGATAATTCCCGATATCTTCATATTCGAGCGCAACTGCCGTTGCACGTCACAAAAGTCACTAAAGTTTTGAAAAGGCCTTCACATGCTAAGTCAAATATTGCGTTTATCGACCAGAATGGTGTCTTTGGTATTTGTCACGATTAATTTGGGCTATTGTCACGGAAGGTGACTATCATTTAAATAAATAGCGACTCTAGCTCCGACGCAATAGAATGCAATTCAGGTCGCACAGCGCCTAACCAATTATCGTTATGTTAATCTACGAGCTGCTTCTCTTTTTATCGTGTATCTCTATCTGTTCTCTCTGTCTAGCTCATAGAAATAATCCGGTCAAAACGGACGACCCAGCTAATTGTGGCTTCATAGCTCTAATGCGAAGTGTCCCAGGCCTACTGGTATCAATTTGTATGTAGGTATATTCCGTGTCCATATAATAGATGTATTAACGGAGACGTGAGTGTTCCTCCCGTACAGTTTCGAGCACGACAACACGTCCCACCAGTGCCGCGACATCGACGAGTGCGCGCTACACCGCTCG
The DNA here is from genome assembly GCA_947063395.1 of Hemistola chrysoprasaria. Taxonomy (NCBI): domain Eukaryota; kingdom Metazoa; phylum Arthropoda; class Insecta; order Lepidoptera; family Geometridae; genus Hemistola; species Hemistola chrysoprasaria. The sequence continues at coordinate 13,840,260 of OX346725.1, forward strand.
CCGTGCCGGGGACTGGCGCAGTGCGTCAACCTGCCGGGGGCCTACGAGTGTCGCTGTCCACCCGGCTACCGGCTCACGGGGGCCTTGGACGAGTGCGAGGACGTGGACGAATGCGCCGATGTCCGTCTGTGTGAACACGGGGACTGTACCAACACTATCGGCTCTTATAGGTCAGATCTCGAGGGTTTTGGATTGTCTTTACATTTTTCCTCGACCAATCTTAGCACCGGCTTTTAGCTCGCTAGTTATAACGTCAAAGTCAAACCTTTTATTAAAATTGGTCACAATATGACACTTTGCAAGTCGATGAAGATAAAGAGTAATTTACCGTGCGTTCGAAAAGACACCTCTTCTCGAAGAATGCACAAGAAACTTTTAGGGCTTAATTTTTTCAACTGGTAGTTTTTCAATATTTGGTTTGGTTTCATTCCTTCGTCTGGAAGATGCCGCGTGGTGATGTGCCGATCGGCTTCGTAACAAGCCTTCTTTAATGAAGGCGATGTAATATAGCTGAACGGAATAAAGTTTAGTGGAGGTGTAGCTGATGGTGTAGATGACACGAGTCATGAGTCCGTTGTGGCAATGTGTCCAGATGCGAGTGCAAGGCGGGCTACACGGTGAGGGACAACGTGTGCCGCGACGTGGACGAGTGCTCCCGCCCGCGGCCGCTCTGCAGGAACGGCACGTGCGAGAACACGCCGGGGGGATACATGTGCCACTGTGATGAGGGCTTCAAACCCGGACCTAATAATGATTGTATCGGTGAGTTATATTATGAAACTATTGAACTTTATAGGAAACTTACACTTTTCGATATTGCTCCTTTTCATTGATAAATTCAATTTCACAAGCTATCGTCATGTTGAAAATCCAACATTTCAAACAATTATAATCTACATAGATTACTGGAATAATCCGGTGACTTTCGAATCGAATTTATTTCCCTACTTACTTTGTTTCCGTAGTAATTTCGAAAATCTCTGAATCCTTATTTACATCATATTGACAACCTATATGCAAAATTTCTTCTCTGTAGGTCCAAGGGTTGGGGCTGCGCGTGTTGATAAGTCAGTGTATTAGTCAGGAATGTGTTTTTTTTTATATATTTTACAAGCCTCGCCCGGCGGTTTCCCCCGCGATGTCGTTCCCGGTCATCGGAATAAAAAATACCCAATTCCGGGGGCTAAACTATCTATATACCAAATTTCAGTCCAATCAGTTCGGTATTTTTAGCGTGAAAGAGGAACAAATATCCATTCATCCATCCCCACAAACTTTCGAATTTATAATATCAGTGGAAATGATAGGATAGAGATCAAAATCCGAGTCCGTTACAAATTTCAAAACATTCATCGATAATGATAAAATTTTAATTTAAATAAGAGTCATTTGTACGTTAAACAATAGATTAGTAATATAAATATAACGATCGTCGTTCTAGATATAAACGAGTGTCGCGAGGGCGGCATGGTGTGTCGCAACGGGCGGTGTCGCAACACCGTGGGGTCGTTCCGCTGCGAGTGCGCGCCCGGGTACGCTCTCACCGGCGACGGCCGCAACTGCCGCGACGTGGACGAGTGCTCGGAGCAGCCGCACGCCTGCGGCCGGGACGGAGCGCCCGCGTGTACCAATACCAACGGAGGGTAACATGTTATTACTGATTTTTGCTTCTCCCTATTTCTGAAGTTCGCTCGGTGTATGACCGTCAGAGCTATCCTCTATATTAAATTGGAGACTTTGTCTCGACTCTCGGCAACACCATAAACCTCTCGACCTTGAGATTTGACATTTCAAAGACATATACATTATAAAGAAATATTATGTGAATTATAACATATACACGTAGTATATGTTATAATTTCAGACGAAAATAAATTTAAGGAATGATATAATATAAATAAAAATATAACTAACCATAAAGAGTAATAATCTTTGAAAGTCGTATCCTCGATATCATTAAGGCTTTTGACTATCTCGACTTAAATAATTAACCTTTCTTTTACTTATTATCATAAACTGTAATGTGCTAACAGATATTATAATCTTGATATGTTTAGAAGCAGGAGCTAAACACGAGATAATAAGTAAATATTTGACAATTTCAGGAGTAAGTTAAAGAATTCAATGAAGGCGTACCTCAAGGATCAGTACTGAGTTCACCGCTGTTCATGGTGTATGTTTCAGGTACGAATGTTCATGCGGAGCCGGGTGGAGGCTGGTGGGCAGACGGTGTGTGGATCGAGACGAGTGCAAGGAGTTGCAGCATGTTTGTGCTGGAGGAGAATGTAGGAACTTTAATGGCGGGTATGTATTTATGCATATTTTACATACGATGTACAAGCTAAATTAGAAGTTCAATTGAGCTGTTTAAAATACTTACATATTATGTATCATACTATCGCTATTCCACTCTTAATAATATTATAAGTGAGAAAATTGGTGTGTTTGGGTGTTTGTTACTCAATCACACGAAAACGACTGGCTGTTAGTTCAATATAATGATGGGTTGTTCAATTGAGAGTCGTATGGAAACATAACTCTTTAACGAATCTACCTGACTCCATCGAATTTGCGTGTTTGATTTATCTTTATTTTTGACTCTATTTTTGTAAAGTAGGTATTACTGAATTTGTAGTAAATATGGGTGTCTCCTTTTGCTTCGAGAACAAGCTAGTCGTAATCACTAAACTAATGAGCATGAGGTCCAAGGTATGAAAAACTGCTTAGGAATCGTTACAAGCCATTTCTAGGTTACTGGTTAAACTAAGTGCTCTAAATTCTCCCAGCTAATCTGATTACAAGGAAATCGTAGCAAACGTAACGTAGATAACGTCACAAATAGATAAAAGCCTGTTATTATTTGTCACAATAGGTACGTTTGCGACTGTCCCCCCGGCTGGAGGTTCGACAAGGTGGCGGCGGTATGTGTGGACGAACGGAAGGAACTCTGCTACGACGAGTGGGAGGGCGGCCGCTGCCACCGCGCGCGCCCGCTGCAGCTGGCTAGACCCGAGTGCTGCTGCTCTGAAGGTAGCGTGTCTACCTTAACACTTTGTAATAAGGTCTACGACTTTCTGAAACATTTGCTGATACAATTAGACAATTTTTAGTGTGAATTTTTAGTGTGTATTATGCAGAAAAACTAATAATAATAATAATAATAATTCATTTATTTCAGGCAATAGTACGTATAACAATAAATTATACGCACCAGAGGCCCATATTAATAAATACCTTACAGACTAACATACATAAAAACATAAACTAAAACACCTAGGTAGGGATAATTTTCTGTCTCGCCTCCCTAAAGCGCCGGAACACGATTCCTGCAGGCCAAAATTCGGGTGCCAGGAACATCTCCTTATATTTCACCGGAAGCCGGAGTACGTAGGACTTGAAGTTCTGCGTCCTCGTTGACTCCAACCTCGACAGTGAGATCTGGGAGAGTTCCTGTCCTGGGACTCGTCCTTGGCTCTTCTCCGTGATGTAGCGTACTACCTCCTCACCGGATGTGCTCTTCTCAAACCCTATATACTAATATAGACATTAAATTTTACAAGACATTGTTTAGTACGCCGCAAGTTAAAATCAATAGCATAAACTTAAGATTGATAGAATGTTATTATGCAGATAGATATATACACATTACAGAGGGCAACATATAGATGAAAAAAATATAATTAATTTTAGGTTAATGCAAGTGACGGTCTTATCGTTAAAAGTGATTTCGATTGAACCCTTAACCTTGATAATTATAGCTGAGGCTTTTCTTGTTCCCTGGTAACATAATATATTACATGTAGAGATAATAATGTAAATGTAATGGCCAAGTGTGGGTATACTTACTATACCTCTGTTCTACCTCACGGGAAAAAAGCGTGATATTATAATTGTGAATGTATTGTTTAGGTGCGGCGTGGGGTAGATACTGCGAACGTTGTCCAGCTCCGGATTCCATCGAGTTCCTGAGGATATGTCAAGGAGGCATGGGAAGACCTAATCTTACACAGGTAATACAATGTTTTTATATTAATACTCATTGTGTGATTGCCTCGGTGGCGTAGTAGGCGCAAGCTCGACTGCCGAACATCCCGGGTTCCATCCCCAGTTCAGGAAAAGTGTTACTGGATTTTTTTATTAATTAAAATCAAAATCAATGTTTATCTCTGCGACAGTCGAAAGTCTGAAAACGTGCTCCATTTGTTTCGCTTTATTTTTTCTGCATCCGACATTTGGTCAGTCCAGACATCCAAGTAAGTAGGAACAGTTAGAATCGTCAAGGTTTGCAAAGTTTCAACATATTGTATAACCATAACTTGCACAGAAAAGCAAAGACGATCCATTGCATAATGAGCGGTATGTTGCGTGCAGGATCTGGACGAGTGCAAGGTGCGGCCGGACGTGTGCAAGGGCGGGCGCTGCGTCAACACGGACGGCTCCTTCCGCTGCGAGTGTCCGCCGGGGTACGTGCTGGCGGCCGGCGGCCTGGCGTGCCAGGACGCCGACGAGTGCGCGCAGGACGCCAGGATCTGCGGGAACGGCTCCTGCACCAACACGCCGGGCGGGTACGAGTGCCGCTGCAACTACGGCTTCACGCAGGGACCTGAACAGGTGCGCCTTCTGGGGTTACTTTATGAATTACTTTCAAATAGCCGCGTGGAGTTTTGGCGAGAAGCCGAATAGTACAGTTCGGCTCCCGTATCTTTAGCAATTATCGGTGCATTTTCGAGTGTTTAACGTGTCATAATGGTGGAATATTACGTGTTGAGTGTTTCCGAAGATACGCAAGTCTCTTGCGTATTTTCGAAAGATGATTATGAGATGATGAGTGATGCGAGAGATGAAATCCGATTTTTCGTGTTTCACCAAATTTCCGGCAGCTTCTTGTAGAGACCACCACTTTACTGGAGCTGGGACTCGACTGGGCTAGCTCTGACTTTGAATTGACTAATTAACCATATTAACTTGAAAATTACATTCGTGTAGGTCCATAAAAGAAGAAAAAAAAAAATTTCCGCGTTTTACCTGAAATAAAATGCATATTAAAATGCTTACCTTACTGGAACTGGAAGCTTTACTTATTTGAGGGAGCATTTCTGTTTCCGTCGGGTCCCTACCGATCTGTCGTACTCTGTGATCCGTTCCTTTGTCCCCGCCTGGCGTTGATGGGGAGTTTATCTGCCATGCCATTTGTATCATTGGCGAGGCAACTTGTATGCATTCAGACGCAATTGAGACCATTAAAAGTTGCCCGTCATTTTTCATTATTTAGACTAATTATTAAGAGTAAATTATAAAATCTTATTCCCAGATATAAGAGGTAGATATAGGTATACGATGACTGTTCATTACCTACCAATGAATGTCATTACCTACCAAAGATTTGTGTTCGAAGAAAGTCAATAATACGTAGTTAACACCTGACACTTGTAGTCGTAGGCCTCTTTTGCAGGGGGTCGCCTGGGGAAGTACCACACCTTTGCTAGTTATACATCCGCCAAGCAGTAATGTGCAATCATTACTGTGTTCCGGTCTGAAGGACAATGTCACCAGCGAAATTACTGGGCATGATAAGATTCAACGACTCATATCTCGGGGTGACAGGTGCAGTGCAGTGCCGCGCAGAATTTTGAATATTAAAACACCGGGTGGCACTGTGTCTGATATGGGCAATCATGATGCTTTCCATCAGGCACCTGATTAGCTCGTCATGTTACTCACTATTAAAAAAAAAGACTTGTGACACGGGAGGTTGACCGACCGTAATCTCACATTAGTTATTGTTATACACGGCCGGTTCATTCCGGAGCACGTCATCAATAACAACGTCCACACTACAAGCACCCGTCCACATTCCAGACGTGTGTGGACGTGGACGAGTGTGCGGAAGGGCGCGCGCTGTGCACGTTCCGGTGCCACAACACGCCGGGCTCGTTCCGGTGCACGTGTCCGTACGGGTACGCCGTGGCGGCGGACGGGATACACTGCAAGGATATCGACGAGTGCGCGGACGAGAATAAAGTCTGCCCGCACGCCTGCGAGAACGTCGTCGGATCTTACATCTGCAAATGTCCTGAGGGTGAGTTTGTGTCCGTTAGCCTTTGAATAATTTTGGTTCTTGTATATGTTTTGAATGTCCGTTTACAGAGCGCAGCTTTTCTTTCAGTTTAAAGTACCTTAAGAGTCCCTATTACTGAAGCCGCTGTAATGCCTCCGACATGAATTTGGGTTTCGGGACAAGTTTTATGCATAAAACTGTTTTTTACTCCCAACTGGCTCCATCAGCCATCCCGATGAATTTTGTTTTTCCACATTCACATTTTTGCTCGATGTAATTAATCGCATCGAGAATTTGTTTGTTGTAATATGCTTTTGAACTTTGAAATGAATATATTATACTGTGCTCCATGCCCAGCAGTGACACTCGGAACACCACAGACATGCACTTGCGCTAGCGACTGACTTGTTATTGTAACTTTCAAAGGGATTCGCTATAAACCCACAGCCGCGTGGAGCCGCGATGGCTCCAAATTAGAATCGATCCGCGCCTTCATCTTCCAGTTCTATGTATACTTACTATAAACCGTGTATAGTCCTCATACCCACCAGTGTGCCCCCGCAGGGTACCGCCGCACGTCCTCAGCACACGACGCGCCCGACGCCTGCGAGGACATAGACGAGTGCTCGGAGAAGGACGAGCGATGTTCCCCCGGCGTGTGTATCAACACCGACGGCGGGTATATATGCGACTGTGACGCCGGGTACGAGCCCAGCGAACAAGGAACCGAATGTATCGGTGAGTATACGGCACATAGACAAATGTGACAAGGACGAGCGATATTCCCCCGGCGTGTGTATATCAACAAAAAAGTATATAAGCGTTGTTCACTTGTTGCATCCAAAGCGAGTCTGCACTTTTGACTAACGGCTCTATAGCGAACTGAAGAGAGTCCGCAAATGCAGATAACGGATTCAATCGGTAAGCGAGTACACCTATTATTGTTACAGACCACAGAACGGGCACATGCCACCGGTCGCTGGTCTCGGGGCGCTGCGTGCCTGAACCCTGGCCTCGCTCCATATCCTCCACTCCGCAGACTCCTACACAGGTCACCAAGTAAGTATCGCTTTGATCATCGATGTTCCTCCACTTGTCATTGATCTCTGCTATGACTCGTCTACAACATTCTGAATTTTATGTGATTTATAGATACTTTCAGAGGTAAAAACCTCGGTACAATGCTCGGGTCAAACTGTCAAACTCGGGTCAATGAAAATTTTCGTCCAAAAGTCATGTAAATATATTTGAATAATAAGATATTTATGACTAATTAAATAAAAAAAATCCTAATTAAGTTAAGCCTACGAATAAAACCCCAATAGCAAAGAGTAGTGAGACATCTTGTCTCTACTCAATATAAGATAAAAAATTGGTTGTCTGTAAAGTCGGTTTACTGACGATAGTTGAACGTGACAACCCGCTCACTCAAGTAGGAGAGAGACGGATGTCGAACGCTGCCGAACGCAAAGGCCGATTGTGCTTCTTTGTCGCTCGTTCCGCGCTCTCGCTTGCACTTCAAGCCTTACATGGAACGCCTCAGAGCGAGGTAACGCCGCATGAGTCATGTTTTTTCGTGCGTGCAGCCGGCTCTATCGAATTATAAGACGTTGTCACGTCAAAATTCCAAAGCTGTATTATTTTAATATATCAATAAAGAATTTTGACGACCACATTGATTGGTGAAATATCTTGTTAATATTTCTACTATTGTTTAATTTCCATAATTGTGATTATTGTTTCAGAGCGCAATGTTGCTGTACATTGGGCGTAGCGTGGGGTCCAGAATGCGAGCTCTGCCCGGCAGTAGGGACTCCGGAGCGTATCGAACTGTGCTCCCCCGCCAACCTGCCCGGGGGACACGTCCCCGGCCAGGGGGGCGGCGTCCCCGGGGTCACGGGAGACGGGATGGTGGGGGGGAACGGACTGGATGTGTATGGAGATGTGGACGAATGTGCTGCCATGCCGGGGCTGTGTGCGCCCGGGAGATGTATTAACACTATTGGCAGGTTGGTGTTTGTGTTATCGATATGTCGTAGGATAATGGGTCTAATTGAATCATCGAGAATATTCTTGAATGATTGCGAAGGACTGGACATTTGAAATCGAGCTATTTTTACGATTAATGATTTGAAACTATTATGATTGTATTATAACTGGTTCTTCCGTGATCATGGCGTATTCAACTGCGACGAAATATTGAGAATCTCAAAAAACGTGGAATCATGTTAATTATCCTGTGAAAAGGGATCCTATTACTTTTGAGATAATTGTAAAAATTCAATGGACCATAGATAAATTGCGGATGACTTTATGAGTATTGTTTAGATTATGGATAAAAGTTTTTGCCAGGATTGGATAGGACTAATCCAATTGTCCTGCAGAATGGTTTTGAAAGGCCCCTATATCCTAGCACCATATCTATTCGACAAAATTTAAAATTAAATTATAAATCTGAAAATTGAAGAACGAAAGCAAAATGTTTGTCGTTTAGGTTATGGGCCCAGTTTTACGGACATAAGGTATTCCATCAAGATTTTGTCTAGTATTACTAGACTAGCGACTATATACTTCAACGATTCAGCAAAAAATATGAGCCGCTCTGGAAGAGCCTGGAAGAGATAGCTTTGAGCGATAAGACCGCTAATTGTTACACGTTTGTGTAGTTTTAATGTTTATTTTGTTATATCCTGTATAGTAGTATCAATAGTGTAATCAGATGTAATGTGCGTGTGTTCAGTTTCCGTTGCGTGTGCGGGCGCGGCTACAAGGCGGCGGGGGAGGTGTGCGCGGACGTGGACGAGTGCAGCGTGCGCCCGCCGCCCTGCGACCAGCTCTGCAGGAACACGGAGGGTAACTGTTCATGTACCTACACTTGTCCCCTGTCACTGGGAATATTGGACGATTCCTGTCCCGGAGCTCGTTCTCTGATGTTTTTGTCGATATAGCGAGCGATCTCCTCACCGCGGGTGCTATTATCGAATCGGAAGAGATACCGGGAGAGTATGCAAAAACTGCTCAAGAAAGATGACTCCGACCTTCTGTAGTGGAGAGGCACTAAAGCCGGCCTAGCTTGTGCACGAGCGACGTTTTTATTGAGGTGCATTTTCCCCCAGGTTCGTACGAGTGCATGTGTCGTACGGGGTACGAGGTGGACGAGGACGGCGCCAACTGCCGCGACGTGGACGAGTGCTCGCGCGGGACGCACACGTGCCAGCAGCTCTGCTCCAACACGGACGGCTCCTACGAGTGCTCCTGCCAGGACGGCTACGAGCGGAGGGGGGACGCTTGTGTCGGTGAGTGTACCCTCCACTGGTCACGCACGGGTACGAAGTGGACGAGGACACATTGTCGTGACTACATGAGCAAAGACACGTTATGTCATAGGTAACATAGCGCGCCTCTGTCCCAGTGCTAGGGCAATGGGTTTATTCACACGTCGCGTCGCTTGCAGATATAAACGAGTGCCACGAGGAAGGCATATGTCCCGCGCCGGGCAAGTGCGTGAACCTGCTGGGCTCGTACCGGTGCGTGTGTCCGCGAGGGTTCCGCCTGGACCTGGCCGGGGACCGCTGCCTGGACCGGGACGAGTGCGCCGACGGCCGCTGCCAGTCGCCCTGCCGGAACTACGCCGGAGGGTACCGCTGCGAGTGTCCCCTGGGTGAGTGCGCGCGCGGTGCGGGCGGTGCGGGGGGGGGGGGGGTGGCACCGCACAGTGACGTCAGTAACGGTGTGGTGTGGTCTAGGCTCGGCGCGGTCCGCGGCCGGCGCGTGCGTGCCCACGGACGCGTGCTCGTCCAGCCCGTGCGGGGGCGCCCCGTGCTTCTCCGTGTCGGGCGCCTACCGCTGCGGCTGTCCGCAGGGCTACGGCTGGGACGCCGGACACGCCGTCTGCTTGCAGGTATGCCGCTCGTTGTGTATTGCACTCCTTCTACATGTCTATAGGCGGTGATCGTTAGATTTCGTTGGAGCTCATTCACTTATTTTGGTGACCTGACCCCGAGAGCTCGGTGATATGAGTGCGCCGTTGCAGTTTAGAGAATTATATCGAAGAATAAAGTTACATTGTCAATATTGACTGCCTCGGTGGCGTAGAGGGCGCATGCTCGACTGCCAATCGAGAGGTCCCGGGTTCGATCCCCAGGTCAGGCAAAGTGTTAAATATTGGATTTTTCCATTAGGAATTATCTCAATAACTGCCTGGAGTCTGGAACTGTGCCCGGTAGATGGCAATACGCTCGCCCCCTATTACATGGGACCAATAACAGGCGAAATGTGGGTGTCTCTACTATGGGACTGTGTCCTGGGTACACCTCTGCCTACCCCTTCGGGAAAAAGGCGTGAATGTATGTTATGTTATGTTATGTCAATATTGAGTCTTTCACCGTCATATTCTATAGTCTATATTTTTGACGTTAGGCAATGAAAATTTCAAACATTTAGTCTTTTTTGTATTCAATAACAGATTGTTTGCTGTGAACCATCTGGATATACTTGCTAAAGTATTATTAACATGTACTAAATGAAGTATCCTTCCTATCAACTTTAAAAATCAATGACGTATCATCGGCAAATAGAACTATATCTGCTAGACCGTGGACCATGTAAGGCAAATCGTTAATATGCCAATATGCCAAAAACAGGAAAGGACCTAAAATTTATCCCTGTGGGACTCCCATTTTGACAGGAGAACTAGCGAATGTGATACCATTGACGCTTACCTTCTGCTGCCTACTAGACAAGTATGATTCCACCAGGTTCAGGGCATTCCCATGAATTCCATATACTTCTAACTTGCGCAGTAACGTGCAGTGTTCTACACAGTCGAATGCTTTGGAAAGATCACAAAACACTACAATGGCATCCTGTGAACGCTCCCAAGCCTCCAAGACAAGAGTCATGAGATGACAGCCTGCATCGGTTGTTGATCTGCAAATTTGGTGAAACCATACTGGTTTGAATGCAATATTTCTGAAATGTGACAGTAGTTAGTTCAGCATCAATTTCTCAAAGATTTTACTTAATACTGGCAAAACAGAGATTGGCCTATAGTTTGAGGGATCTGTCTTACTTCCCGATTTAAAGATAGGAGTGATTTTACTTATTTTCATTGGTTTTGTAAACGTGCCTTTATCTATGCATAGGTTAAACAAGTCTGCTAAGTAAGGAGCAATTATGTTTATTATAGAATCTAGCATTTTTACAGATAGACCCCATAGATCTTCAGTAGCTTTAACATTTAAACTCTTGTACGTCTTTTTGATATTAGTTAATGAGATGTGTTCGAACGAAAATTTATTAATAAAGTCGATTTCATGCAGGTTTTGAATTTACTCTCTGAGAGCTTATTGAATTAACACATGATATGGATCTTAAGGATCTTTAATAAAAGAAATGAATGTACAACATTATGGTCCGTATAGCGTCCGTGGTCCAGCGGGAATATGCCCGGCTTTAAATCTGGAGGCTCTGTATCGAATCTCACCATGTGGACTTTTCGCCTGGGCGCTACCGTGTTTCGGATGGCACGTTAAACTGTAGGTCCCTATAAGATATGTAGGGGGCTCTTGGCGACCTGAAACTATGACAATATTGGTTGTCCACATTACCCATATGAATTGACTCGGGCAGTGTATAGGTCGCGTCACGGTTTAGCGCTCGGCAAAAGTGGAGGGGTGCTTTGCGCAAGTGTACAGACGTGCATGTAATTATTAAGAGCGTTTGTAGCTACCTAATTTGTAAAGTTAGTAGGATAAAAGTATCAAAAAGGTCCAATAAGCGGTTCCAAAAGGACACGTCAAATTATGTGGTACTTTATTTCGAGAGAGTGATAGACTCAGAGTAGCGTCTTTTCGTGAAAAGTAAAATGAAAATTATAATATACTAGCGACCCGCCCCGGCTTCGCATGGGTAGCAGAAGTAGGTATAGTGAACGTTTAACAGGAGTAAATTCGTGATACATTGTATTTTAATAGATATAACCCTAATGGTTTACGCAGCGCACGCAAATTAATGACTATTTCTGTTACAATGACCAAACCTTAACACATGTATAAATTTATCGTGGGCTATTTTGAAGATATTGATAAGTACTACAAACCCCTAGTACATTCCTTTATTCTACCATCAATACTTTTCACATCGCATGCATATAATGACTTTCGATTATTGTGACTAAACCAAAATAGATGGATATAATGTCCGTAGACTATTTTGTAGATATTGGTAAATACTACAAACCCCTAGTACATTACTTTAATCTACCACCGATAGTTTTCACACCGCATGAAAAATAATCACTGCTTCGATTATTGTGACTAAACCAAAAAAGATGGATATAATCTATGTATACTGTTTTGTAGGTATTGATAAGTACTACAAACCCCTAGTACATTACTTTACTCTACCACCAATAGTTTTCACACCGCATGAAAAATAATCACCGCTTCGATTATTGTGACTAAACCAAAAAAGATGGATATAATCTATGTATACTATTTTGTAGGTATTGATAAGTACTACAAACCCCTAGTACATTTTTTTTTTTTTTTTTTTTTAAATTTTAAAACAGACAGTGTCCATATTATATTAGTAACAAAAAAAAATCTTAAAATCTATGTTAGTAAATAAAATTAAAATTAAAATCGAGCCAATATTATTATTATTTGGCACTGGACCAGCACGCTCCATGCATAGTAGCCCAGTGCCACATAAAGGGGTCGTCAGTACGTGCCCCAAACACACTCAGAATTCTGTTGTTGCTGGTCCGCAGCCGCGACATCATGGAGGACGCTCTTTTGCGCAGTATTGCATGAAACCCATCCACATGCGCCTCCGCGAACATGCCTGATGCGCTGCAGTAGCGACCCAGCCCCAACAGAACCCTGAATGCGTTGTTGTACTGTACACGCAGAGCATTGACGGCCCGCTGAGTACAGTTCACCCACAGGCTGCACGTGTAAAAAGTTTGGCAAAAGGCTCTGAACAAGCAGATTTTTACTTTATTTGTGCAACGTGCGAACCTGCGAGCCAACATGTTACATCTGACCGTCAATGCTCTGCGCTCCCTCTCCAAGTCGTCATCGTCACGCAAGGTTTCCGTGACCCAGTGACCCAAGTACTTAAAACGCGTGACTCTAGCAAGAGGAGTTCCGTTGATGTAGACTGGTGGCAAATTGTCATACGTTTTGTTTCGTGCTTTAAAAACCATCAACTCACTCTTTGCTTCATTGTACTTGAGTCCATGGGTCACAGCATACCTTTCGCATATCGCAAGCAACTTACGCAGACCGTTGATAGATGGACTCAGCAACACCATATCATCTGCGTAACTTATATTGTTCACAACAACACCGTCGATAGAGCATCCTGTCATGGTGTCGCTGAGCTCATCAATTAGTTTACCAATGTACAGGTTGAAAAGCTTAGGCGAAGACAGGCCCCCCTGCCTTACACCCCGCATTCCAACCTGTACTCCTCAGAAGTCGACCCCGCCCACTTTACATAATTGGTTTGATGGTTGTACCAGTATTTGAACAAGTTTCCTACCTCTTTGGGCACAGTAGTGTCGGTCTCCATCTTCCGCCATAAGAGCTCATACGAAACGAGGTCAAAAGCCTTGGAGAGATCAAGGAAGCAGGCAAATACAGGGGTGTTCCTAGCTGTGTAGTACTGCACAGTCCGCTTGAGACAGTATATGGCACTCTCTGTAGATACGCCCACTCTAAAGCCGAACTGCGCATCATTGAGGACCACGTTTCTACTGAGTTCTCTCTCAAGCAGACTGTCCAGCACCTTCGCCAAGATCGTGGCCAGCGAGATCGGTCTATAATTTTTAACATCAGAGGCATCTCCCGTTTTATTTTTAATAATCGGCACCACCAACGTTCTCATTAAGTCTTTAGGCAAATACGCATGACCAACACAAAGAGTGTAGAACATAGACAGCACGCGCGGCAGATGCACGCCTGCATGCCGCAAATGCTCCACACTCAGTGAGTCATGGCCTGGGGACTTACCTCTTTTCATGCTAGCAATCGCCCTGGCCACGTCCTTAGCCGTAAAGCGAACAGTCAGTGCCCGATCACTCTCCGCTGCCTCAGACTCCGCCTCTCGGCTACTCGACTTAGCGCCCAGCGGTGACTTCACCGCAAAACTATTCTTAAACAATTTTGCAATACAGTCACCGCTAGTTTCACCCCCAACACTATTCGAGCAACCTGCCATCGCATTTAATTTGCGAGTTTGCTTCCAGAAGCTTTTAAAATCTTTACGAGAGTGATGCGCAGCAATAATATCCATTTTTATTTGGTCTTGATTATTCTGGCAATATTTAAGCCTGTTTTTAAAGACTCGTTTACTACTGCGCATACTCTCATATACTGGGCCTGACCGAGGTTTTCTATGTAGAACCCAGTTCTGAAAACAAACCCGCGCCTCCGCATGAGCTCCCTTAACATGTCTATTCCAACCTGTGATGTACTTATTATTTTTTTTTAACTTTGTAACTAGCTTCAGATGCTCGACACAAAATATTGATAATATCGGCATACATTTTGTCCAAAGCCCATCGATGCGATAACTCGTTACACGTTTGATCACAACAATATTCAAATTCTGGTGGAAAGTGAACTTCTCTCAGACTATTATGACACACATTATTATACACTTGAATTTGGGACGCATCTCTTTCCCCCCATCTAATAAAATTACAGCAGACAGGATCAATCTCTGGCAAGGTTTTTGTCTCAAATCGGTCTAAACTACATTCTATAACAAGAGGGAAGTGATCCGACATTGATACCTCATGCAGTATTTTGGCACCTACGACTGACTTCCACGAGGCTTCCGTCACCACACAATGGTCTAGCCAGCTAGTGGTGCCATGCGCATCACTTAGATATGTATAGGAGTTGGAATCCTTACCTAGAAGTTCAATGTCAGCACACCTCCACTCCTGCTCTTCACAATAGTTTAACAGCTCTATACCAAATAACTGTCCCGGGTGCGCATTAAAATCACCTAAGACAAAAACTGACTCCACATTTGTCTCTTCAATGATGGCACTTATTTCACCCATACACTGACACATTTCGGTAAGATTTATAGGGTCGTCCGTAGGCATATATACCGAAACTATCAATAAAGCGCGATTTTGAAGTTCAATTTTAATCGCCGCCAACCGCACACTCTTACATTCGACTACCGACACACTAGTAAACATGCTCTTCCGCCACAGTATCGCCACTCCGCCGTGCGGACGTCCACGCAAGATCCCCTCCGCCGTATCGATGGCCGATTTGCCCGTATAGGCGAAATCATTATCGATGTTGCCCAGGTATGGTAGGTCATGTGGTAGGAGCCACGTCTCCTGAAGTGCCACTATGTCAGCCATTTTACATAAAGATCTAGCGTAGTCAATTGATCTCGTTATTGACCTACAATTGAAACTAATCATGGTAATGTTACTGATCATGATGCATTATTTTTTTTTTTTCAGTTCTATTACATTACTTTACTCTACCACCAATACTTTTCACATCGCATGCATATAATGACTTTCGATTATTGTGACTAAACCAAAATAGATGGATATAATGTCCGTAGACTATTTTGTAGATATTGGTAAATACTACAAACCCCTAGTACATTACTATAATCTACCACCGATAGTTTTCACACCGCATGAAAAATAATCACTGCTTCGATTATTATGACTAAACAAAAAAAGATGGATATAATCTATGTATACTGTTTTGTAGGTATTGATAAGTACTACAAACCCCTCGTACATTATTTTACTCTACCACCAATAGTTTTCACACCGCATGAAAAATAATCACTTTTTCGATTATTGTGACTAAACCAAAAAAGATGGATACAATCTATATATACTGTTTTGTAGGTATTGATAATAACTACAAACCCCTTGTACATTACTTTATTCTACCTCCAATACTTATTACAGCGCATTCATATTATGTCTATTTCGATTATTGTGACTAAACCAAAATAGATGGATGAAATATCCGTGGACTATTTTGTAGATATTAGTAAGTACTACAAACCCCTAGTACATTATTTTATTCTACCATCAATAGTTTTCACAGCGCACGCAAATTAATGAATATATGT
This sequence comes from Hemistola chrysoprasaria, assembly GCA_947063395.1. NCBI lineage: Eukaryota > Metazoa > Arthropoda > Insecta > Lepidoptera > Geometridae > Hemistola > Hemistola chrysoprasaria. The sequence goes on from OX346725.1 coordinate 13,856,452, forward strand.
GACACCTTGGTTCACAATATTGCAGTTTTCTTACGGATCCCTAATATTTTTCAAAATCTCATATAGCCTATGTCACTCACACTGAATTAAGCTATCCATAAGTGAAAGAATTTTTAAAATCGGTCCAGTAGTTTCGGAGCCTATTCGTTACAAACAAAAAAACAAAGATTCTCTCTTTATAATATTAGTATAGATTAGTATAGACTACAAACTCCTAGTACATTATATTATTCTACCATCAATGGATATCACAGCGCACGCAAATTTATAGAGAGACGCGTGAACGGGGTAAGACGGGGTGAAGACGACCGAGCGAACAATGCAGCGCCTCTTCCGTCGCACCTCACTCCTGTTACCAGATCTAAAAATCGCTTTATGCGCATTCAAAGTCAGCGCTACTAAACCGTGACGCGACCTGTAATTTGGGTAAAAAACCATTCTGTTAGAATATAAATTTAAATTTGATATTTGAAATTGTATGGTCCAGTTGGCAGGCGGGTGTGCGACGGCCTCGTGCCTGTTCGGCTGCTCCCCGTTCGGAGACAGCTACCAGTGCGGGTGTCCCGCCGGGTACAGGCTAGTGGGCGCCGGACACTGTCTCACGGCGCTGGACGCAGGCCTGCCGCCTGATGATATAGGGGGCGCGCCCGTCTACCCCGTGCGGGACCAGTACAAGGTCGGCGGGGACAACGAGCTCATCTCCACCGAGGGCTGCTTCAGCTGCAAGGTACAGTATCTATAGTACACTGTCTCACGGCGCTGGACGCAGGCCTGCCGCCTGATGATATAGGGGGCGCGCCCGTCTACCCCGTGCGGGACCAGTACAAGGTCGGCGGGGACAACGAGCTCATCTCCACCGAGGGCTGCTTCAGCTGCAAGGTACAGTATCTATAGTACACTGTCTCACGGCGCTGGACGCAGGCCTGCCGCCTGATGATATAGGGGGCGCGCCCGTCTACCCCGTGCGGGACCAGTACAAGGTCGGCGGGGACAACGAGCTCATCTCCACCGAGGGCTGCTTCAGCTGCAAGGTACAGTATCTATAGTACACTGTCTCACGGCGCTGGACGCAGGCCTGCCGCCTGATGATATAGGGGGCGCGCCCGTCTACCCCGTGCGGGACCAGTACAAGGTCGGCGGGGACAACGAGCTCATCTCCACCGAGGGCTGCTTCAGCTGCAAGGTACAGTATCTATAGTACACTGTCTCACGGCGCTGGACGCAGGCCTGCCGCCTGATGATATAGGGGGCGCGCCCGTCTACCCCGTGCGGGACCAGTACAAGGTCGGCGGGGACAACGAGCTCATCTCCACCGAGGGCTGCTTCAGCTGCAAGGTACAGTATCTATAGTACACTGTCTCACGGCGCTGGACGCAGGCCTGCCGCCTGATGATATAGGGGGCGCGCCCGTCTACCCCGTGCGGGACCAGTACAAGGTCGGCGGGGACAACGAGCTCATCTCCACCGAGGGCTGCTTCAGCTGCAAGGTACAGTATCTATAGTACACTGTCTCACGGCGCTGGACGCAGGCCTGCCGCCTGATGATATAGGGGGCGCGCCCGTCTACCCCGTGCGGGACCAGTACAAGGTCGGCGGGGACAACGAGCTCATCTCCACCGAGGGCTGCTTCAGCTGCAAGGTACAGTATCTATAGTACTCTTCAATATTGTGAATAATACGCTTTTGCCAGGGCTAAGCAGTGCATCCTGCATTACAGTCAACCCCTCCTCCCTTTTGACCCCAACTGATGTTATAAGTTTGACGTGTCTATGTGTCAGCTGTTTGAAGATTATCAGCTCTTTCCTCCTATCTTAATCCCTAAATATGAGTATGGAGTGAAAAGTTTTGTACGACCCGATCGATCCCGATCGATCGAATCGAACCTAAACTTGAAGCTCGGCAGGAGCGCTTGCGGTCGCTTAACCAATCCTTTCCTTAAATATACCGGTTATACAATTTTGCATCGTCAGGTGAACGGCAGGAGAAGAAGAGCACCGGATGAGGCGATAATCTACGCGAACGGAACTACTGTTATGAGGAAACGAAAGAGGCGCAGTCGACGTAAGTATTAAATCCACACAACACCCCATACAGAAAACCCCAGCAACTTCATCTCAAACCGCCAAAACCCCATCAATTATAGCTACACAATAAACCTTCCACTTCGTCACCGATTAAGTAATAGAATCCAGACTGAGATGGTACGGTCACGTCATGCGCAGACCCGACGATCACGAGTCATCGACGATTTTTCACAAGAAAAAAGCCTTTCCATTGCAACAATAAAAAGAGGACGAGGAAGACCCAGAACCACGTTGTTGACGAGTATCGTAAAGGATATGAAAGCCCTAAACTTACAACAACAAGACACACAATAAAGAACAGCCTGGCGTCTCAAGTTAAGGAAAGCCGACCCCGTTTGAACGGGACAAGGCGAGGACAAAGAAGAAGAATAATAAACCTTCCTCCTCCCACCTCACCACATAACTTATGTCATATTTTTAGGTCGTCGCGCCCTATTAGAACCGGAAGCGGAACTGATAATAGTGCAAGCGAGTCCTGCACAGACCTGGCATCGAACCCCCCTCCTCCGCCTGGTGCCCGCGGAGGGCGGCGGTAAGCCCCACTACCGCATAGCCTACGGAGACGACAACAAGGACTTCGTCCTCAACAAGCGAGACGGCGCGTGGGCGCTGCGGCTCAGGAAACATCTCAAACATAACGCGGTGTTCGAGAAGCAACTGGAACTGGAAGCCAGGTTTGTTATGTTTTGTATTTGGTTTTTGGTAATTTTTTTGTTTCTACATTTAACCTGTTTTTTTTAATTGATTGAATTGGGCGTTACTTTTCGGAACTCCATTGTAGACTTCTGGAACATGAATCTTTAGTTTATAGTTCCGATTTTTAGTGTCAAAAACCACATGCACTGTACAGCAAAATTGCATGCAAAGAGGAAATGCTATTAGGTATTATTTTTGGTAATGACACCATTCATATATCGACACGTGTTTCGCGTCTACACGACGCATCATCAGATGATTTTTCTTCTCCGAGCATAGCTCTAACGTCCATGTATTAAGTGAGCTTATTCAAGGTGTTGCCGATTACAGAAGGGATATAATCAAATCAAATCAATATCAAAAATTATTCCCCCCAGAAAAAAATCCCCCATATGAATAGTTTATGGCTTATGGAAGGCCTATGTTCAGCAGTGGACGTCTTCTGGCTGATGATGATGATGATGATGATCAACAATTATTTCAAAATTTTATAAAGAAATTCTATAATAAACATTAAATATTTCCTTCCCACCATTTTACTTTTTTTGCCTCCGATCTAATAAAATGGGGCTGTTATAAGTTTTCGTGTCTATCTGCGTATCTGGAGTGTCCGTGGCATTGTGGCTCTTAAAGTAGTGGACCAATTTCGGGACTATTTTTTTGGTTCTAAGCTGAACCGAGTGTTTGCTATGTCTCATGAAGTTCAGTCATTTCAAACGACTCATAAACCACAACGACCAGTAAAGAACTGATAATCTTCAAGATTATCCGTTCTTTACAAGCGGCTGAAGGGATATGAGCAACTTTCAGTAGCCCATTTGATTCGATGTTAGGTATCCTGCTACTTCATCAATATTGCAACGATTTCCAAACTTTGAATTGATGCTACAGCATCAAGTTCTGATGGACCAGTAGTCAGTATATCGTATTTGGGCTCGTCTCAATGCATACAATACATAATATAGACGGTATCCAGGGTCTGATGATGGAGTAAGAAGAACAGGAAGAGGTTTTTTAAATGTCTTAATTTACACTTGTAATGTCTACCAGAAATAGTAATCATAAATACTTACCCTCAGATTCGTCCCGATCCCGGAGACAGGAGGCCGGAGGAGAAGCAGACGGCAGCTGGACCTGGACGTGCCGGCTCCCATGAGGTTCTATGTCTCTGTCAATATTGCCCCTAACAAATGATCGCTACTTGGTTTACATTTGGAATTAGGTTGATAAGTTCCCAACGATAAATCTTTATTGACGCTTGCTTTGACATCGATTGAGCGACATCTATTATCGAGTATGTGGTACTATACAATATGTTTAAAGGTTGTAGTGATACTCAACGGGGTACATCTACCCATCATACTGAATAACTTTCAAAAGAAATTATAGCGAAATTTGCGAAATTTTTTTACTTCCCATACAAAATAGAAAATAATAGTATATCGTAATTCTTTTTTTCCAAGTTGTTTAGGTTGACGAGTAGATGCATCCTTAAGTACTACTACACCTTTTTATGGCACGTATGTACAGAGTTGTTTGAAATGACATTCCCTTACGGAACTCTGTAATCGTTACAATATGAGCTGTTTCATACAAAATGTTCCTAGACCTTAAACAAAATCCTTTGAAGTTGATGACAAGAATTTTATTTCACATTAGCCTCCATTAGCCGGTTATAAAATCTACATGTCGCATAAAATAGCCGCCATAAAATTGTGAATATTATAATACCCTAATTCCGATTATAAATTTCTATCAAAACAAGAAAATCTATTCAATTATTACAGCAATAAAAATATTGTACAAAGGGGTCATAAGGATTTATTTTTTAAGGAACTTTGACAAAAATGTGTTAGCACAATTTCAAATTGACTATAGAAACGGAATATTTTCCTGTGCATCACAATAATAACTGCCAATTTATTATAAGTTTTTAAATTACCCAAATCTGTTGTATTTTGTGACCGAGTGTGTGATAGTCACTGCCATATTAATAGTCATTATGACTAAAGTGCCTTACGGGAGTAGTTTAGTGCCATTTGAAAATTTTTAGTTTTAATGCTCGGATTAGGGATGGGGTAGGGAAGTGTCGATAGTCTCACTATAACGATATTTTTGTGTGACTAATATTATGTACCGACGGACTTTTTTTTACATATTTATTTATTTTTAAAAGCAATTTGAATATATTAATATATATAATAATATTTGGTATGTCCGTCGTCACAAAATATTGTCATCACGTTACCACAAGGTGAGATAGATCTTGGCGGCAGTATTATAACAATGTGTGATTCAATGCATAATATTTAGTCGATAATTAACGAAAAGTGTCGAAAAATGTCGATATTAAACGATTTAACACTAATTCTGCCATATAAAGCCAGTAGTTAGATGTATCATATATTAAGACGTAACTTAGATCGTAAGAGCGCATTCGTAGTACTGTGACGCGCCGGAAAGCCAGTTTGTCACTTTTTGTAGAAAAATCAAATATTGTGACTTCCATGTGGCATCACATAAAAGGAACCAGGATGACATGACGTCATTTTAAAACGTTTGTAATATGCCTACAATGGTTTAGACCTTAGATTTCCCGACGCGTCTCTTTTTATTATGTAAAATAAGAAATGCTATTTATTTTAACTGTCGATGTTGAGAATATAATAATTTCTTAACTTCATAATCTGTTTAGTTTTGTGAGATATTTTTATATATTTAGAATACTTTCGGCAAAATTAGGCCTAGAAGTACAAAAGTGAATGCAATAGATTTGTTTTGTAAATATGTGTATACAGATTGTGGTGAAATTAATATAAAATATTTAGTTTTACTAGCTAATATATTTTAACGTAGATTAAGTATAATCGATGAAAATGAAATTAATACTTAATAAAAAAAAAACATTTTATTTACTGGTTTTTATTTTACCTCATCGCTAACATCTTGTAGTATTCTTATTTTCTTATACATCTTGTACTTTATTCGTACTCTTTTAATTTTTTCAAGATTGTTGAAGTCCTATGACGGACGGACAGAGAGACGGACAACAAAGTGTTCCTATAACGGTTCCTTCTTTCCTTTTGAGGAACGAAACCCTACAATGTAGCATTAACACTCCCTCAGTGGCTCATGGACGGGGATACAATAGTAATCTTGGCTATTGGTCCCGGGTTCAATCTCGGGTCAGGCAAAAAGTGTAATCGGATTTTTACTTCAGGAATTTTCTCAATGACAGCCTGGAACTGTGCCCGGTAGAAAAAGGCGTGATTTCATGATATGTTAAGTTTCATATTCTATGTTAGTACTATGATTTATTCTGCGATTCTACGCCTGTCTATCCCCCCACTACCCCACCATCAGAGAGGTATAGATAGTGTCGAAGTTAGTAGTCTCAATATATTAAGTATACAATTCAACGTCATTTGAGGACGAATCAAATGTCACCTCACATGTCAAAATCCATCAAGCCGTTTAAGCTGTAGCACTACCTGTAGGCCGTGCCAAAGAAACCTCATACATACAAACATACTCTCGAAAACATAACCCTCCTTCTTCGCAGTCGGGTAAAAAATAGTGTTTTTATTGGGTTTGAGCTTTATCGACGTAACCGATCCAACTCAACAATGGGGGGTAGCCTCCCCTCTTTCCCTTCTTCCCAAATTCGTGCAACCCAACTCAAAGCCCACGGGTATACAAATTGTTATGATAACTACCCACTTACCTACGAAAAAGACGTCTGCGGAATTTCATTAAAAACTCTTTTATGATAAAAACTAAAAAGTTATGTATGCTAAGTCTATAAGTGCTAAAAGAATAATTTCATAATATGATATAAACATGTCAGATAGATATTTAAGATACTCTGTGCACGTCAGAATTTGCTGGTCAAAATGTCACGAAAACAAAGCAAATTCTCAACAAGCTATAGTTATTGGGATTTCTAGAAGATTTAACAGTGATTGCAGCACGAAACTAAAACTGCACAGTTATCGTATGTAGCATAATATAGAATCACACAAGATGAGTAAGAAAGAAGAGTTCTCGTGTACTATGTACAGCGACAAGTTCTTCATGCTGTGCGCTGCGGGCGGCGCGTTTGCGTGTGGCCTCACGCACACATTCGTCACTCCGCTGGACCTGGTCAAGTGCAGGTTACAGGTCGACCCCGGCAAGTATAAGTCAATATTCAAAGGGTTCGGCATATCGTACAGCGAGGGTGGAGCCGCCAACCTCGTCAAAGGCTGGGCGCCGACGTTAGTCGGATACTCCTTCCAGGGCGCGATGAAATTCGCCGGTTACGAATACTTCAAGTACAAATTCGCCGCGATGTGCGACGAGGAGAGCGCCTATTTGTACCGCACGTACCTGTACCTGGCGGCGTCGGCCTCCGCCGAGCTCATCGCCGACTGCTTCCTAGCTCCCTTCGAGGCCACGAAGGTGCGCATGCAGACGACGCCCGGCTACACCTCGCAGATGAGAAAAGCGATGCCTCACATGATGTCCACGGAGGGTTTCGGCGTGTTCTTCAGAGGCCTGCCTCCGCTGTGGGGCCGACAGGTGCCCTACACCATGATGAAGTTCTCCTCGTTCGAGAAGACGCTCGAGTACCTGTACGCGAACGTAGTGCCGAAGCCGCGCGAGCAGTGCACCAAGGTGGAGCAGTTGATCCTCACGTTCACGGCGGGGTACATCGCGGGAGTGCTGTGTGCCATCGTGTCGCATCCTTCAGATACGATAGTGTCGAAGTTGAACAAGGACCCGAGCGCCTCTGTAGGCGGCATATTGTCCGAGGTGGGGATGGTGGGCATCTGGCGCGGGCTGGTGGCTCGTATCATCATGATCGGCACGCTCACGGGCCTGCAGTGGTTCGTCTACGACGCGTTCAAGGTGTACACGGGCATGCCGCGTCCGCCGCCCGCGGATATGCCCGCTTCCCTCAAAAGGAAACTCCAGGGTAAATAGCGTCTGTTTTGTAGATAATTTGAACAATCGTCACTAAGTCTTATTAGGTACCTACATTAAATTTGTTAATAAATTTTTTTTTCGTGACATTGATTTGTGTTTCTATGAGCTGTAATCATCCGCAGAAGGGCCACGTCTCGAATGAACGGTCAGTATCGGCTCTCGGTTACATAACTACATGGATTTCCTCCGAGTTATTCAAACGGCACCGAAATAGGGTCATAAAATATCAAAAAACATTCTTCATCGACAATAATGTATATTGAAAAATACTATCGGGAGAAACTAGTTATAATGTTCGGGAATGGTCGTATACAAAGGAGGTAGGAATCCTTCAGGGCCATAACCGTTATATTATAGGGATTTGTTGGAGTGCGCTGGTCCACTTACCGGCTTTGGATAGGACAGAGGACAGGGACAGGGTGACCTCTAGTATAGGAACGTAAGTGCCGGATCATGCGGACCCCGTTTAACATAATCTTGGATCCAGTGTTCGTGAGACACCTTATTTGTTTTATGATATAGAATGAGATTTGTTGCTGGGGTGTTTTACATCTACTAGGTTTATACGAATGGAAACTATTATTATGAGTTGAAATAACATCACTCAATAAAAAAATATTACGACCATTAAAACTTAATTCATAATATTTATTTATTTACTCCAAACTTACAACTATATCATTACAGGTCATGTGCCTGATACGATAAATATATAATATATAGGTACCTAATAAATGTATATTCTGTATCCTCTCATTCCGACCAGATGATTCCGTTTCCATTTAAGGTACCATTAAAATTATCGTATAACTTTGACATTATAATTAAATAGACCAAATTGTACCTAATTAGATACATCATTTAACGCAGACCGTCTCATGTTGAGTTCTCCCAATAAAATACATTACCCAAAATTTACCTTACATTACTCTGCGACATTCAGGAAACTTACTGTGCATAACATGTTATATTCGATACAGAGTCAAGCAATAATAACCTTTATTGCGCCGGTAATAAGGCGGTTAGGTTGTAACGTATATTCTAACCACGCGACAAGTTTCAAACTCCGATAAACTTGGTAGCGTTCAGAGAAGTTGCCAAATCGAATTTTTGTTGAGACCAGCTCCAAAGATATTTTTAATATCGCTGAAATATTTAAAGCAGAGAATGTGGATTGGAAATAACTTCTTTAGCAGGTTGCGGGTATGGAATGTTTTGCAATAGGTATCGTTTGTTGAAAGTTTAGAATCAATTTAATAACATACGAGTACTTAGGTATAACTTGAACTTGAGGTGATTTGTCTTCCATACTTAATGAAAATACACAAATACGAAGAAATAGAGAACGATTTACCACTCAATCGTTTGTGCTTGGCTCTGGATCAGGCCTTTATTTGCTCGAAAACGTATTTTGTTAAAGAAAACCGTATGGTTTTTTTGATAAGTTTTTAAAAAAACATTAAATTAACCTTATAACTTTTTTAAGATTTTCATAAATACGAAGAAACTGTAAGGTTTTCATTATGTATGCGCGCAAATAAAGACTAGATCCAAAACCAAACACAAACAATAGAGTCGAAAATTACAAAATGAATTTGTATGGAAGACGAATCACCTTACTCGTAACGACCAGAGTTAGCAAAATCGAATGCATTATTATGAAACAGATCCATTTTTTCATTTCTTTATCATCATCATTCTTTATCATCATTTCTTTACATAGTGTAGTAGCTAAGTACACAATTTACTAGAGATTTTACGAGCCACGGTATGGAGACTACAGACAAAATGTTTTAAGCAAAATAATTATTCTCAAAGTTAATTAATACTGTCTCGACGTAATCCGGTTAAAAAGCCAAGCGACTTCCTTTGCTTTTTGTCAGGGATCTCATCTGAAAACCGCTCAGGCTCCACAACTTAAGCAACTTTGCATCTCATCATCATCATCATCATCATCTCAGCCACAGGACGTCCACTGCTGAACATAGGCCTCCCCCATAGATTTCCATTCAGTCCGGTCGCAAGCGGCCCGCCTCCATCGTGTTCCTGCCGCCTTTATCAGATCGTCTGTCCACCTTGTGGGTGGACGTCCTACGCTGCGCTTGCCGGTTCGTGGTCTCCATTCGAGAACTTTGCAGCCCCATCGGCCATCAGTTCTACGTGCTATGTGCCCTGCCCATTGCCACTTCAACTTACTAATCCGCTGGGCTATGTCGGTAACTTTCGTTCGTCTACGGATCTCCTCATTTCTGATTCGATCTCGCAGAGAGATTCCGAGCATAGCCCTCTCCATAGCTCGTTGCGCTATTTTGAGCCTGCTGATAAGGCCCACAGTCAGAGACCACGTTTCAGATCCGTAAGTCATCACTGGTAACACACACTGGTCAAAGACCTTCGACTTGAGGCACTGAGGTATTTTGGACGAGAAGACATTGCGTAGTTTTCCGAACGCTGCCCAGCCTAGTTGGATTCGACGATTGACCTCTTTCTCGAAGTTGGACTTACCGAGTTGGACTGCTTGTCCTAGGTAAACGTATGAGTCAACAACTTCTAGAATCGAGTTCCCAACCGATACTGGGGTCGGCACAACATGGGCATTACACATCACCTTCGTCTTCTCCATGTTCATTTTAAGACCGACCCGTTGAGAAACTCGATTGAGGTCTTCGAGCATCGTGCCGAGATCTTCCATCGAATCTGCCATGACTACGATGTCGTCGGCAAACCGAAGGTGAGTGATGTATTCGCCATTAATATTGATGCCGTGTCTTTGCCAATCCAGAAGCTTGAAGGCGTCCTCCATTGCGGCAGTAAACAGTTTCGGAGATATGACGTCTCCCTGTCTTACGCCTCTTTCCAACGGGATCGCCTTCGAACTCTGGTCCTGTACTCGAATCGACATAGTGGCGTTACTATACAAGCACTTCAACACTTCGATATACCGATAGTCAATATGGCATCGTTGGAGAGACTCGAGCACCGCCCATGTCTCGATCGAATCAAAGGCCTTCTCATAGTCCACGAACGCTAAACATAGTGGCAAGTTATACTCTTCGGTCTTCTGTATAACTTGACGCAGCGTGTGGATGTGGTCTATGGTACTGTAGCCTTTTCGGAAGCCGGCTTGCTCGGACGGCTGGAAGTCATCGAACCTGCGACTGAGACGATTCGTAATGACCCTTGAAAACAACTTATAAACATGGCTCAGAAGCGAGATGGGTCTGTAATTCTTCAACATGGTGTTATCACCTTTTTTGAAGAATAGGACCACCACGCTTCTGTTCCATGCTTCTGGCGTCACACCTTTGAATATGACAGAGTTAAAGAGCCTCTGGAGGACTTTAAGTACCGGTGTTCCACCCGCTCTCAGAAGCTCTGTTGTAATGCCGTCGTCACCCGGCGCCTTGTTGTTTTTAAGTTGTTTCAGGGCCATCCTAATCTCGTACAGGCTGATGTCCGGGATATCTTCGGTATAGTGTCGGGTCAGCTTGGCTCTTGGATCTTTGGCCGTGCTGCTAACAGGCTTTGCGACCGAAGCGTATAGCTGCCCATAGAACCTCTCGATCTCCTCTAAGACCTCTGATTTTGTCGACGCTATGCTGCCATCTTCTCTCTTCAGCTTTGTCAGCTGGCTTTGCCCAATAGACATATCTCTTGCGAACACTTTGGAGCCCTTTTTCCGCTCTATTGTCTCTTTGATATTATTAGTATTAAAGAGACGGATGTCGTGCCGCAAGGATTTGGAAATTCGTCTATTGAGCTGCCTATATGACTTAGCATCATCGGGAGATTGCAGCCGTAGCGAGCGTCGTTCAGCCATGAGGTTTAGGGTGTGATCAGATAATTTTTGAGGTCTATTTGTACGGCGGGGTTTATAGAACTTAGAGCCCACCGTTTGGACAGTTTCTACAAGCCTGTTATTAATTTCGTCCACAGACGCATCAATATCCTCCAGGCAATCGAAGCGATTAGAGAGTTCGAGTTGAAAGCTTTCGGGGTTTTGTATATGGGCGCGAGTAGGTCGGAGCGTGGACTTCATCAGGCGTGACCTCTCATGTTTGACGTCAATATTCAATGTGCCTCTTACCAGTCTGTGATCACTACCGGTTTTCACCCTGTGAATCACAGAGACATCATTGAATATTTGCCTCTTGTTGGTCATGATGAAATCTATCTCGTTTCTCGTGGAACCATCGGGACTCAACCAGGTCCATTTCCTGTGAGGCGGCTTCTGAAAGAAAGAATTCATCATAAAGAGTCCCTCTTTCTCCAGGAAATCGGCCAGCCTCTGTCCCCTTGGGTTCCGTTGCCCATATCCAAATTGCCCCACTCTCAGCTCGTCATCGCTTTTCTTGCCTAGTTTTGCGTTAAAGTCCCCCATAACAACAGTGAAGTGGGTCTCGGACGTATGTATGGCCCTACTGACGTCCTCATACATAGTCTCCACCTCATCATCTGGGTGTGACGAGGTCGGTGCATATACCTGAATGACCTTCAGCGAATATCTTTTAGATATTCTGAGTATTAGGTATACGACCCTGCTCGACACACTTTCGATGGTAATAATGTTGTTAGTGAGGGACTTGTGGACGAGAAAACCGACACCACCTTGGGACTGTTGGTCGCCCTCCCGGTAGTAGAGTAGGTTACCTGATCTTAGGGTTATCGTGTCCTCGCCCTCTCTACGGACTTCAGACAACCCCACAATATCCCAACGTAACCTATCTAATTCCTCTTCCAGCTCAATGATCTTCTCGTCGGTCCTCAAAGTGCGTATGTTGTGTGTTACCAGGGCCAGTCGTCGTCGTTGGGGTGGGTAGCCGGAAAACTTCCGGGGATTCTTAGCACCCCCTGCTCCGCCGTTACCGTGACCGCTACCGGAGTCAGGAATAACGGAGCTGCCGGGTACTGGGGGCCTGGTCTGTATGGTGCTGTTCATTGGGGGGGTTTTGCCAATACTCGCCACGCTTGGCAGGCGGGTTGGCGAGAGCAGTTTGGTGGTCTTTACGCAGAGGACGCCGCTACTCGTCCTCTGGATATTTACCTATCAGCCGGTTCCTACGGCAACCCAGGTAGAGAGGGTGAGGTACTATTCTAATGCCGGTACCCCACGGCAACTATTCTAATGCCGGTACCCCACGGCAAAACTTTGCATCTAGAACTTGTAAATACTTGCAAATCAAATATCTCGATTCGAATCCAGTAAGCTGTAAGCGGAATAATTGAAAAAGTTTAGTTTTAAATGGTCGTGGAGTGAACAACAGTTGAACGCGAGTTTATTGTCGGAGAATCGCAGCGAGCCGCAGCGGTCGCAACACCACAACTGAATTAAGACAGCTCGACACTAGCGAGTTTGTGAACTAGTTGATGTGATGTAGAATTAATGGAACGGACCTCGTGATGCGACTCCTCATTCTTAGACTTACACTAAGGTGAATCCCTGACACGTTTGCCTGTACGGAATTATTACCTGTATTGCTATACTTTTACATGAAAACCAGAGCGTGTAGGTTTGTGTGGAAACCTGCATCTTCAATTGTACAATCAAACCTGTCATGTGTACAATCCAGAGTCTAAAGAGAAGCGTCTATGGCCAGATTAATATTAATTGGGGACTTACCACCAGCATAACATAACAATAACATCACATCAAGCATTGCATAGGGCCCATTGTAGATACACTTACACTTTGCTACTTATGTTTTTAAGTCCCCTGTAATAATAGGGGGTAAGTATACTTATTGCCATTGACTGGAGGCAATTCCAGACTAAGCTATTATTGAGAAAATAATCCATTATTACTTTGCCTGATCTGATAATCGAACCCATGACCTCACGATCGGCAATAGCGCTTGTGAACCATTACGCCACCGAGGTAGTCTCCTGCAATTAAGGAGTGAAGTTAAAGAACAAGTTCATTGGTGTATCGTTAATTAAACTAAAAGCAAACTAAACATTCGTTTGATGATGATGAACATTAGAAATTTTAAGTTAATTAATGGTCCAACCTCGAATACCATATCTAGTAATAAGTGCTCAACGCAAAGTCTGAACTAGCAGTAGGCGATGTGGATAAGTTTCTATTGTCACCCATTTCACTCACAATACATAGAGGCGAGGTAAACGGCGGTGCCCGCAGTCTTGGCTTTAACCTAATATCTGCTTGTATTGGTTTTGTAGGGGACTTTAGTGATTTATTTTATTTAAAAAAGGTGTCTCCCTAATTACGAGCACGAGATCTTTTACGAGCATATTAAAATTGTGGTTTCTTAAAAGCGTTCTAAACAATAAAGCCGCCATCATGTCTCGGCGACACAGCCCGACCAAATAAATAAAATCATGTCAGTGACATTTCTGAAATGTTTGGCAAGAAACTTTGAGCTTCTGAAAGCTTAAGAGGGAACGTAAATTAGCCAACTGCGAACTGGGAGTCACATATGCACCGTATGCAAGTAGATTTGAAAACCTTTCCCATTGACTAAACGAGTTTCCAAGACTCTATCAGTAAGTGGTCTTCAGTAAGTTTTGAGAAGCACTGCCTAAGTGGGTGGTTGCTAGTGGCGCTGAGGTCAGCGGTCAGATTGTATTCAAATGAGAACAGTAGGCGTCTCGGGTCTTGGTCAGTTGATACCTAATACCTAGTTTACATTTGGTAGAATATTGCATTGTTTGACTTGATTGCGTGAAATACAGAGCACTGGTAGAGTTGTGGGATAATGCAGTTGAGCTAATTAGAAGTAAGTCTCAAGCTTATAGGCAGAGAGAAATGATGTTTTAAACTTATTTATTACTATATTTATAACTTATGTTTTAAGATTCATTTATTTCTTAATCATCCCACATCATAATATCTTATATATATAAAAATCTTGTGTCACGATGTTTGTCCCGAATAAACTCCAAAACTACTGAACCGATTTCAATCAAATTTCACATGTACCCGTATTTTGGTCTAACTTACTGGATAGGATAGTTATCATCTCAATTATTCGCTTATGTCGTGAATGTAAACGAATAAAATGTATCAATTAATTGTTTCTTAAGCAAGTGTTTATTTACTGTTTAGTTTTATGAAGTTCTCATAGATGGCGGTGTACGTTGATTCATCGATAAAATTCTTCAATATTGTTTGACATCTAGATTGCAAATACACCCAATAGATGGCGCTGTGTTCTGTTTCTTAGAATATAAATTCTATTACTTTATTTCACGTTATATTTATTCATGCTCACGATATAACCGTATTATTTTAATGGTTTGTGACTGATATTTTTATAATTATACTGCGTATGTTACAATATTATTATACCATTAATAACAAAAAAAAAATTGTACTATTTTTGTTAGAGAATTATTAAAGTCTTGGCGCCAAATTTTAATCAAAGTTTCAAGATCTGGCCATCAAATTCTATCGAGTCGCCATCTCTGGTTTGAATGTCCAAATCTTTGGTATCTCATTCGTTCTCGAGACCTCCTCTGAGCGTAAACAAACCACGCTCCCTCTCGAACCATCGAGACCCACTATTTCGAACAATCGATCAATCGATTCTTCTCGAAGCATGCGAACTAGAACGTTCGGGAAATTCAAGGTTCAGGTATAAATACTGGCGCCGAGTGTCACCGCAGTTCAGTTCCTTTTTAAACGAGTGAATTAATACTAGGTATCTCCCGGAAAGTGATAGTCTCAGTAAAATCTCCACGCATTTTGAAGAAGAATATGAATTTTTCAATTGAGTACTCCAGTTTTATTTTAAACTAGTGGCCCGCCCCGGCTTCGCACGGGAGAAGTAGAAGTGAACGTTTTAACAGGAGTAAATTCTCGATACATTGTATTTTTATAGGTATAACCCTAATGGTTTACGCAGCGCACGCAAATTAATGACTATTTCTGTTACAGTGACCAAACATTAACATGGAAATAATTTCCGAGGCCTATTTTGATGATATATAAGTACTACAAACCCCTAGTACATTATTTCTACCACCATTAATTTTCATACCGCATAAAAATAATGACTTCTTCGAGTATTGTGACTAAACCAAAACAGACTAATATAATGTCCGAGGACTATTTTTTGTAGATAGTGATAATTACTACAAACCCCTAGCCCTAAAACATTACTTTATTCTACCATGAATAGTTTTCACCGCATGCATATAATGACTGTTCGATAATTGTGACTAAACCAAAATAGATGAATATAATGTCCGTTCACTAATTTTGTAGATATTGGTAAATACTACAAACCCCTAGTACATTACTTTATTCTACCACAAATAGATTTCCCAGCGCATGAATGTTAATGACTGCTTCGATTATTGTGACTAAACCAAAATAGATGGATATAATGTCCGTTCAATATTTTGTAGATATTGATAAGTACTACAAACCCCTAGTACATTACTTTAATCTACCACCAATAGTTTTCACACTGCATGAAAAATAATGACTGCTTCGATTATTGTGACTAAACCAAAATAGATGGATATAATGTCCGTGGACTATTTTGTAAATATTAGTAAGTACTACAAACCCCTAGTACATTATATTATTCTACCATTAATAGATTTCACAGCGCAAGTTAATGAATATATTTGGTAATTATGTGACACCTTAGTTCACAATATTGCAGATTTCTTGCGGATCCCTAATATTTTTCAAAACCTCGTAATATAGCCTATATCACTCACACTGAATTAAGCTCTCCATAAGTAAAATATTTTTTAAATCGGTCCAGTAGTTTCGGAACCTATTCGTTGCAAATAAAAAACAAAGTTTCTCACTTTATACTATGATATTGGTATTGGTAATAGATTGAATAATCTGGAGACATATTATATTACGGAAACAGTGAAAACAGTAAGAAGAGCATTCATAATTCGATTTTGTTGCAACCCAGTTTAATAGAGCTATGATAAAGAGAAGCGAAATCATAAGCGACTGCCTCTATGGCGTAGAGGGCGCAAGCTCGATTGCCAATCAAGAGGTCCCGGGTTCGAAACCCAGGTCAGGCAAAGTGATAAATATTGGATTTTTCCATTAGGAATTATCTCAATAACTGCCTGGAGTCTGGAACTGTGCCCGGTAGATGGCAATAGGCTCGTCCCCTATTACATGGGACCAATAACATACTGGTGATACTGGCGAAATGTGGGTGTATCTACTGTGGGACTGAGTCCTGGGTACACCTCTGCCTACCCCTTCGGGAAAAAGGGCGTGAATGTATGTTTTTGTTATGTTTTTTCTAAGTCATAAGCGCGTTTTAATTATTTACAGAACGCCATCTATTATGCAATGTTGGAACTAAATTACCTAAAAATGTTGCTTTAGGGTAGTTATGTCTTGCAAGAAAATATTGAAATTTTTCTGTAGCGCCATCTAGTAAGCATTGTTGGAACTAAAATATTCATAAGAAACTTTTAAACTGTATTTTTCCACAAAAGGGCTGAAATTTATGAAAACGCTGAAACACGTGTTTAATTATTTTCATTTTAGAATGTTTCTACAAAATTTTAAATTAATCGGCTGAAAAATGAAGTCAACTCCATACAAACTTTCAACCCCTATTTAATACACTTAGGGGTAAAATTTTGAAAAATCCTTTCTTATTACTTGTCTAGACTGTAAAAATAATCTATTGTCAAAATTTCATCATCATCGGTCCAGTAGTTTTGGCTCTGGGTTGATGAGTCAGTCAGTCAGTGAATCACTTTCTCTCTTTATATAATAGTATAGATTTAGGTAATTCGATTTTACCGGAAGGGTTTTATTTCCTCAGTTGCGATTAGAAAAATAAAATATGGCGGTACGAAGTTCGCCGGGTCAGCTAGTTATGTTATATATTTTATTAGAATCTAATAATAAATTTTTTTAACTTATCTTTGATTTGATTAAATTTGATAGCAATAGATACTAATAATTTAAACCTTAGAGGGCTAAACATAAATAATTGGAAAAGTATGTAACCTCAGGAGGTACCTAGGTACTGCTTGCAATAGCAGTAGGTATATGTTATAAAACTAGATTCTCCTGGAACAAGAATATTTAGTTTTTAGTTCCGATTTTTAGTGTCAAAAACAACATGCACAGTGCACCGCCCTCCTGCCCGCAAAATTGCATGCAAGGAGGAAATGCTATGTGGTATTATTTTTGTTAGTGACACCATTCATATATCGACACGTGTTTTGCATCCACACGACGCCATCATCAGGAATTAAATTTTTCTTATTCCAGGAGTTTACAATAGAGTTCCTAAAATTAACGCCAAATTTAATCAATATAAAACTAGATATGCGTGTGAAGTGTGTGCCATATAATAGATAGATAGATATTTTTATTGTATACCACATTCAATGAAAATAACATTACGGGACACAGAAACTAAACTTAAATGTAATAATATTATAATTTTCATCTCATAATCACAATATCTTATAATCACAGTCTCGATTAAGATTAATCACAATAAATTTAGGAATATTTAGTAAATTGCTAAATCAAGTAACACGAGATTCATTAAAACATCTACAGATCTAACATTTCATTTATCGCGGCCATCTCCCAACTTGTCCTTACCGAATTCCATTTCAAATAAAGTCATTACCACTGCCTCTTCTTGCTCCCCGGATTCTGGTACTGTGAATAATGTCCCGGAATTATACTGTGTTTTATGTTAGGCCCCGGAAACGCGAGAAAAGGTAATTTTTAACGAATTACTCAGTCTCAAGAGTTTCGCTGAAAGAATTGGTGTGTGAAATTAGATTGTTTCTGAGTATCGGAGGTGATATATCGTGTGAGGTGGGATAATATTATAGGTGTGTGTACTAATGAGACTTGAGACTTATCAGAATGGATACAGGGTGAGAAAATTATTGAAAAAAATGTGTTCCGAGAAAAAGTTCTTTCGAGAAATATCTGTCTGGGACAATTTTGAAGAGATAATAATTACCTTTACCTACTTTTAATGGATTCTATAAGCTTTCAGTATACCTATATCAAATGAAATGATTCATATTATGAATATTATCGTAATAAGGTAGTATGTAAGTCTTAAAAAACATAATAACTTATTCTGAACAAGTCTGGCAAAAAGCTCAAAGAGAGGTTATGCAATTATCAAATGGGATGGGATTTTATCTGGTTCTGTAATTTTATTTCTTCAGTTTTTACGGGACTTGTTCACTTTTTCAACATTATGAAAATATATTTTCAAGATTGTAAATATTTAAATAGATACCTATCGAAAGCCTACCTGTTAAAATCAAGGCCCTCGATAATATTATGTAATACACTAAAAAGAGTTGCGGACTTATTAGTCTAAATGTTATGTTACACGTCACTTTTAAACCCTGACAGAGAATCTGTGTGCCTGTTTGTGGCATCGTAGCTCCTACACGAATAGACCGATTTTGATGCGGTTTGTTTGTTTGAAAGCAGACGTAATATATAGTGTTCTTAGCTTTTGTAATAATAATTGGTTGAGTCATTTGAAGATTATTAGCTCTTTTCTAGTGGATGATGATGAGACTGCCTCTGTGGCGTAGAGGGCGCATGCTCGACTGCCAATCAAGAGGTTCCGGGTTCGATCCCCAGGTCAGGCAGTGTAATATTGGATTTTTCCATTAGGAATTATCTCAATAACTGCCTGGAGTCTGGAACTGTGCCCGGTAGATGGCAATAGGCTCGCCCCCTATTACATGGGACCAATAACATACTGGCAAAATGTGGTTGTATCTACTATGGGACTGAGTCCTGGGTACACCTCTGCCTACCCCTTCGGGAAAAAGGCGTGAATGTATGTATGTATGTCTCGTGGATGAGCAACTTCTAGTGGTATTCAGATGGGCCAGTATCTAGTTAAATATATAGTTATTGGGCTCATTGGAATCGTCTCAATGAATATGTTACAATAAGAAGGTGACCAGGGTCTGATGATGGAGCTAGAAGAAGAGGTGAAGGTGAGTTGTTAAATTTTTTAATTTAAATTTTAAACAGTTTTTAATCTTTATTCATCTTTTCCTGAAATTATGGTTGATTCTCCATGAAAACTATTACTTCAACGTAAAAATGTGACAAACAAATAAATAATAGGTACAAATACTAATATTTGTGGAATGGGATGACTTTATGCAGGTATTTTATAGGTGCGATACCAACAAAGTAGGTAAGTACAAAACGCGAAGCCATAACGGTACAAATATCAGAAATCCAATATATTTCTGTGTGTCCAATACATGATGCATTACCTTACAGCGTTGCTAGTATTTTATCGTTCACATTTCCGACGAATATGCAGAATACAGTCCAGAAACTTCTCTGGTTTGGAACAAGTCTGTTACCACCAATTTTACACATACAACTATGCTATCCCAATTTAAACCTTATATCTTGAGCTAAAAGGTCGAGTACAAATGATAAGTTATGTTTGTAAAGGTATAACAAGTTGGTCGAAGGTTTCTGCTCAACAATTTACAGAGTCCAACTGTCGCGATCGTTGAAATTATATTTTCTACAAAAGGTTTTCTAAATTAGACATTTTGTTTTTTAGCTTTCACGGAGAAACTTGTGGATTCCGTTAGCTATCATGAGAAGTTTTAGGTATATTATTTGATATTTTGGTACTCATTTGGGAGTACTAGGTTTAGCTACAAGCTCTATCTTACTTTGTTTATGCCTAACAATGACGACGCCTAAGTATTTTTTGACAGAGTTTTTAGTCGCTCAAAGGCATAACATGACCTTATTTCAAATAATTTAGTTAACATGCTGAAAAATTCTTGTAATGCTTTACTAAATTATAATTATAGTAAATCGTGAACAAGGGCATCATTTGGCAATATCTTTCCATCTCCTTGTGTTCATAGTCGTGAGTTGTAAGACAGTTGACGTGAATGACTCCCATGGGGCCCATAGCTCGCATGAACATGGTGACTGCTGGGTTCTTAAGGTGATTATATTTTAGGCGATTTACACACTGCTTCGCACCATGAGGGCGCGTGATATTTTTTTTTTAGCAAGTCAGGCATCTGCATGCAGGTGCGTGAACCACCTCCGCTCTGCGGAGTCATCGACCAGGGTACATATTAAAATTATACACATTGCCATTTTCATTGAGCGATATTAGGAGAGTGGGCAGCAGCGTTCTCCGCTTCCAAGTATTACAACTACTGCGATCACCAAGCCGCCTGCCCAGCGTAGTGATTACGACTTCTTCTTCTCCACTGCTGAACATAGGCCTCCCCCATAAACGGGGTTTCGCCAATATTCGCCACGCTTGGCAGGCGGATTGGCGAGCGCAGTTTGGTGAATTTTATGCAGAGGTCGCTGCTGCCCGTCCTCTGGATCTGACAACCCTTAGTCGACTTTTACGGCAACCCCGGGTAGAAAGAAGAAAGAAAGAAAGACTTATACCCTATTGGCATTGAATAGGCACACCATTGAACTTATCCACCTAAATTTACAGAATCTTGCCCCATTATTTTGTGAGGCATGGTTGTGTGGCTGAGTTAAAACTAATCTCCTAATACATAACATGAAGTATATATAGATAACACTTTTACTGTGACAAAGGATGAGCCAAACCAACGGCTTTTCATTTCTTTCTTCATTTATTCAATATCATAAAGCGGCGGATCAGCCGCTATCAGGAAAGAAATGCGTGATAAAACCTTATCAAAGTGAAGTTAAACCGAGGGAGTTTTCTTCGGTAACCGGATTAATCAACTTTTACCTTTGTTATGTGCTTGGCGACGCGCCAGGTGGCTGGAACTTGTGTCCCGCTGTACCTACGTACTATAGGTAGGTTATTATTATTATTAAGCCCTTATTGTTCCATGTCTTCTACTTCCTTTTTTATTAAAAGCTTTTATTTAACTTGCAATGTATGTAAGTATGTTTGTTCGGGTGAAATCTTTGAACTCAATTTTGAAGTAGATATCTTCAACCGATTGAGCTGAAATTTTGTATACACGTTTAGTTTGGATGACAATGCACGATATTATGGTGTGTGACATCATACTAAATCCAATATGGCGGACCATCCAAGATGGCGGAATAGTTATTTTTAATGCATTTCTACAATATGGATATGAAATGAAAGGGCTTGTTGAGAGTAGCTCGAAAAATAATTTGGCGTCATTCTAAATCCAATATGGCGGACCATCCACGATGGTAGAGTAGTTAAAAGCTTTTTTTAAAAATGTTTATATGCTTTTAATTTATTTTCGTGAAAATAAATAAGTGTATTTGATTTTGAGGCATCGTCCCTTCTTGGGTATAGGCCTCCTCCAACCGTATCACTGTATAGCAATATATTATGTGTTCTTCATTTTCCATTAGGTATATAATTTTCATCTGTTCTTATAGTTATAGTTTATTTTATTTTATATTCTTCTTGTATATAGTATTTTAGTAAAGTAACTCTTTGCAGTGATAATAGGTAATTTTATTTTATAGAATATGCACAAGTAAAGTTCCTGGCTGGTGGGAGGGTTGTGGTTGTGGTCGGACTCTCCCGCGGTGTCCGGCCTTGTTGGGAGACTACACTAGGGGAGGGTGATGTTTATTGCTTGCACAGGTAGGTTAACCTATACAGACATTTCAGCTAATTTAGATAACTGCACCAGTGTGTACGACCAGTGTGTGTTACCAGTTATGACTTATGGATCTGAAACGTGGACTCTGACTGTGGGCCTTATCAGCAGGCTCAAAATAGCACAACGAGCTATGGAGAGGGCTATGCTCGGAATTTCTCTACGAGATCGAATCAGAAATGAGGAGATCCGTAGACGAACGAAAGTTATCGACATAGCCCAGCGGATTAATAAGTTGAAGCAATGGGCAGGGCACATAGCACGTAGAACTGATGGCCGGTGGGGCTGCAAAGTTCTCGAATGGAGACCACGGACCGCTAAGCGCAGCGTAGGACGTCCACCCACAAGGTGGACAGACGATCTGATAAAGACGGCAGGAACACGCTGGAGGCGGGCCGCTTACAACCGGACTGAATGGAAATCTATGGGGGAGGCCTATGTT
Source organism: Hemistola chrysoprasaria (assembly GCA_947063395.1). Lineage (NCBI taxonomy): Eukaryota > Metazoa > Arthropoda > Insecta > Lepidoptera > Geometridae > Hemistola > Hemistola chrysoprasaria. The sequence continues at coordinate 13,879,234 of OX346725.1, forward strand.
CAGCAGTGGACGTCCTGTGGCTGAGATGATGATGATGAGATAACTACAACTCACACGAGTTATCATACATTTGTATGTAGGTATTGACTGACTGGATTAGACTGCCTCGGTGGCGTAGAGGGCGCATGCTTGACTGCCAATCGAGAGGTCCCGGGTTCGATCCCCAGGTCAGGAAAAGTGTTAAATATTGGATTTTTCCATTAGGAATTATCTCAATAACTGTCTGGAGTCTGGAACTGTGCCCGGTAGATGGCAATAGGCTCGCCCCCTATTACATGGGACCAATAACATACTGGCGAAATGTGGGTGTATCTACTATGGGACTGAGTCCTGGGTACACCTCTGCCTACCCCTTCGGGAAAAAGGCGTGAATGTATGTTATGTTATGTATGTAGGTATGATTAAAATGTAAAAAGGCGTAATTGTTCACGTCTCGTTCCCGAAGGGGTAGGCAGAGGTGTACCTAGGACTCAGTTCCATAGTAGGTACACCCACATTTCGCCAGTATGTTAGGTACTTATTCGTCTCATGTAATACGGGGTGAACCTATTGCTATCTACCGAGCACTATTCTAGACTCCAGGCTCTCATTGCGATAATTCCTTATGCAAAATCACACTGCCTAGTTATCATGATGTTCAATAATCTTTTAACATTAGGCATGGTTGCCTTGAGAGATCGCTCTGAGCGATAAGGCCACCAGTTGTTACTTCTTTCTAGTTTTAAGTTTTTCTTCTTTGTTATTTTCTGTTATTATTTGGTACCAAATAAGAGTTTTCATTCATTAATTCCTTCATAATCCGCTGATCAGGTTCTAAAAGATTATAAATTGTAAGTAAACCGATTGAGACTGAATTTGGTAAGTATAGATAGATAGGTAAGCACGACATGATGGAACGATTAAATTTGGTAAGTATAGATAGATAGGTAAGCACGACATGATGGAACGATTAAATTTGGTAAGTATAGATAGATAGGTAAGCACGACATGATGGAACGATTAAATTTGGTAAGTATAGATAGATAGGTAAGCACGACATGATGGAACGATTAAATTTGGTAAGTATAGATAGATAGGTAAGCACGACATGATGGAACGATTAAATTTGGTAAGTATAGATAGATAGGTAAGCACGACATGATAGAACGATTAAATTCACAGTACATTTCACCAGTTGAAACCGCGGAGTACCTATTTGAATGAATATCGTCATGTCTAACCATTCTACTAATATTATGAATACGAAAGTTTGTAAGGATGGATGGATGGATGTTTGTTACTCTTTCACGCTCAAACTAAAAATTTGGTATATATATAGTTTAGACCCAGGAATAACATTAAAATTACGTGTTACCCGATATTCCCACGGGAACGAAGACTACGCGGGGGAAACCGCACAACTCGTACATAATATAAAACAAATGCTTTGATTGCTTTGAGCTTAGATCTTTCATGCCCTATCCGTCCAAAGGCTGGTTGCCTGGAAGAGATCGCTTAAAGCGATAAGGCCGCCCATTGTCGACCAATAAGAATAATTTAATTTGTAAGTTGACTGCATTCAGTGAACCTAGGTCATAATGAAGAGTGTTCTATATTCTATTCTATCTTTTAAACCAGTATACGCAACGTATTTTTATAATATTTATAAATACATGGACAGAGTGATTCAAGAAGACGGGTATGCCATAAAATAGGTTTACTTTTTCGTAAAAAAACCCCATCCAACGATTTTTTTTTTAAAGTGGAGATTTATTACTTTATTTTTTACTTTTAGTTGGTTGTGGAATTTTGGAAACTTGGGAAACAGTGGATTTTTTGACTATGCCGTAAATATTACCTGAGTGTTAAATTCCGTAGTTGTCAAGCTTTGTATCGCCCACGCGTATCTATAATACTACAAAACACCTTATCCAACTTCGAATGACAATTATGACAAAAGAGTCGTAAACTATAAGATCAGATAGAAATGATCATGAAAGAGCACATAAAGGCCGCGAGCCACAACCTGCGACCCCGCCCGATGCGGACTCTTGATAAATTGCCAAACTTCGCTCACAAATTATGGGAGGCAAAAACTCGATGATTCAACCGGAGGTTTCCACTCTTTCCACATCACCACGTCTGGTGATTTTCTTTTGTAGCCCTTATGTTAAAATGATAATAATTTCAGGTAAATGGTATATTCCTAATGTTTCCAGCTATTGTCGAGATGGGCTAGTGGTTTGGTCTGCTGATTATTGGCACGGTGTGTTCTAAGTTCGATGTGTATCCGATGGTGTTGGTAATTTTAATCATTTAATAATGATGCTTTCGATAACTGCCTCGGTAGCGTAGTGGTTCGCCAGCGATACAGCCAATCACGAGGTCACGGGTTCAATCCCCAGGTCAGGCAAAACGTGTTATTGGATTTTTCTATTAGGAATTATCTTAGTGACAGCTTGGAGTCTGGAACTGTGCTCGGTAAATGGCAATAGACTCCCCTCCTATTACATGGGCCTATAATGTAATATCTGGCGAAGTGTGGGTGTACCTTATGTGTACCCACTATGGGACTAGGTTCTGGATACAAATCTACCTACCCATTTGTTTGTACCATGTACTTGTGTTTACCATGTCTATAGTCCGACCTAACCTAATTCAAATATTATTCTAATTCCTAGAATTTAACATTAGTCCAAACTTTATCCAAATAAAAGCTAGTACTCGCTCAGATTTGAAGCACGAACATTTTGCATAAACAAATTTTGGAACTAAGATTCACAAGAAGCTACTTTCATCATAATTCAGTAAACGGATATACACATCTCCATGTATCCCTGTCTGAGATCTAGGTTTTATTTTGTGAAGAGACAGATTTATGCGTTTACTGTTTATTTTTGAGGGTATTTTGTAAATCTTTGCGCGCACCGTCGTGTGATGTGACGTTGATGAACCTTACTATGTAATGGTGAGCCAGAGAATTCAAGATTAGATAACGCTTTATCGGGAACAAAACAAAAGAGAACAAACAAGAAATTTTGTAATTTTGTAACTAGAAAAGAGTGTATCAATTGGTGGCCTTTGTTGAGCAATTGTTTAAAATTTGTTGTACTCTCGATTGTAATAAATTCATATAATAATTGTTTCGTGTAAGAGGTATCACTGTATGTACCTATTTACTAGTAGAGTCACTCGAGTAAAATCTCTGAAGCTATTAAGTCTAACTATTTCGTCTCAAAGCTGAATTACAGAATTCAGCATCTCTGCAGAATCTAAGGACTAAAACTAGGTTGTATCAAGTTTTAGTTATGTGTATGAGTAATATGGAACTGTATTCATGATTGATTTGTCTACAAATAGTGCACATAGACCTCCTCCTCCTCTTCAGTCTAGAGCTCTAGAGTGTAAGTACTAAGCTCTATGCTTTCGGAACTACGCGACGTTAGCAATCAGTTAAAAGCGTGCGATTCGGTGGAGAGTTAGGTAGGTCGCATACTGGAATCTGGAATCCTTGTAATTTATTGATTGTAACTATCTGTTAACCGCGACTTCGTCCTCGTGGAATTTAAGGGTTTCAATTTTATATACGCAATACTTATAATTTAATTGTAAAAAAATTGCTTGAGTAACTTCTCATAATAGGTATTAGCTATCTGTCGATAAATAGTATTTTTTTATGCCATAGGTGGCAAACATGCAGCAGACGGGCCGCTCTGGACGGTATCTACAATACTTATAACATTTGACATGAGTATCTTACTTATACTTAGTATTCTGTGCTTATACTTATGAGTATCATTTTATATAACTTTTTATGTAACTCAATCGAATAAAACTAATTATTTAGACAGAATGTGCCTCAAACCTTGATAGACTCTGCGAGAACCTATAGTTTAAACCGATGAAAATTGCATATCATCAGATTTCGAGTACCCAAATCTGTATTAACCTAGGTACCTATTACCTAGGTACAAGTAAACTATGGACGCTATATTATATCTTGCTTTATATGTAAACCTAGTTACCTAAGTACATAATAATATTATTAGTAACTGGGTCCTTCTCTACCAAACGAAATAATAGAATACTGGGGCACAAAGGACGTATCTTAGTTTTGTGCTTTTAGGCTATTTTCCTTTTGAAACGCCCACGTAATACACATTACTACTTGGTTTCTGCTTACTAGCAAAAATAAACGTTCTTAGCATCGAAAATCGATGCGTAAAATAATCCGGAAATACTATTTTATAAGTCCAATAATGCCTTAATCCAGAGAGAGATGAGATAACTCGGGCTATCATCGTCAGAGGCGTTTGAGTCAGAGTCAGTAAAGAATTGCGGTAAAATGTGCGACTGTGAGTGGGTACAGATACAATATAATCCGATGTTTAGGTAAAATCAATAGGTTGCCGGGACGAGATAGCTCTGAGGACTGAGGGCGTAATATCGCCGGACCCTTGTCACGTGCCGATATTACTGCTAGAGATGTACCTGAACCTACCTAACAAATATTAAACAACTTTACGGATAAGAAAGGAGATATTTTTGTGTAAATAAAAATTTGAATTCATACTCTCACTGAGCAGGGTAACCCTATCACATTATTCGAGTCAATTCATACAAGAACCCGTGTGCCGTGGAGTTACCGGCTTTAGAATAGTGCTCCACCCTCTCCACCCGTGGTTGCCGTAAGAGCCGGCTAAGGGTTAACAGATCCAGAGCAGCACGGGCAGCAGCGTCCTCTGCAAAAAATTATCGAACTGCGCTCGACAACCCGCCTGCCAAGCGTATGTCGAGTATTGGCAAAGCCCCCCTTTATGTTGGAAGCCTATGTTCAGTAGTGGATTACCAACGGCTGAGATGATGATGATGAGTGAAGAACTCGTAGGTAATGTTGGAGTTCAGGTCGCCATGAAAAGAATACACAAGACCACCGACATGTCCTATCGGCTGTAAAACACATAATAATCGAATGTAACTAGATCTTTCCACTATGTGTTTATTATATACCTATAAAGGAATTATTATTTTACTTTCAATAAGTTTCTTACTTATTGAAAAACATTTTTTTTCATAAAAACCAAAAAAGAATTATGGAGCGAGCAATACCTATAGGTCCATCTATGACAGATGATTTAAGTAGCGCTAACGTGGGCCACGACATTATTGCGATTGTGGCTGAAGAGTCCAATCTGGGAAAGGTAGCTACGGCCGCATCTTGCGCACTTGCGTGCTGTCTGCTCCAGATGCTCCCATGTGTCTCTTGGTACGCTTGTAGGCTAACTCCTCAAACCATGCATTGTCGTGCAGTCCTATACCATCTGCCACGGTCTTCCTCCATTTGCTTTGATATTCGGCAAGCGTTTCCCAGCTAGCACAGTCTATGTTAAATGTAGACATGTCTCTCTTCACGCTGTCCTTAAAACGTAACATAGGCCGTCCAACAGGCTTAGCATCGGCAATCTCACCAAGTAAGGTCGTTCTGGGCATGCGAGACGGTTTCATTCGATGCATGTGCCCTAGCCATTGTAACCGTCTGCGCTTTTTAGCAAAGCAGTTATGCTGGGCATTTGTGCTATCTTCAACACGTGCTCGTTCGTGACCTTGTCCTTGTTGTTCTTGTTTTTGTGTGTTGTTGTTATAGGTATATTAATATATATTCCATATTCCTGAGTAAGTAATCCGTATGTATCGAATAATTCAATAATATTTTTAAAGATTCCTAAACATATCAGAACTATGTCCGTAAACCATTTATCCGTAACTTACGGTTAGCATAAATAGTACATCCCTATGTCCGATATCGTTGGAACGGACTTCGAAGCCCTATATTTTATTTCCTATAACATAACACCTCTTGTGGCTGCCGGGATATGGAAGGGTTATAATGCTCTTCAAAAGGATGTAAGAGAACTCTCCGACAATATTTTAACTGACTCGAATTCATACAATTTGGATGTATATATTGGAAATTGTAAATGTGAGGGTTTTTTACACTTTATTTTTACTACTTACCGATATTGTTTAACATTTTAGATGGCATCATTAAAACGTTGTTGAGTATTAATCAAGCGGCAATGAATCAGCTCTCAACTATACTTAGTTGGTTATTATTTGAGTTTTTATTTCGGGTGGACCCCCCACACATTACACTCACACCTATGCACTTTCCTTTTCCCTGTGTTTTCGGCGGCATGGACACATACAATAACACACCACACACATCCAAGACCCGAGAATAAATTTAAGCTAATGGCACAGATTCTTCCCGTCCCAGCTGGGATTCAAGCTCAGAACTCCTTGTATCGCAGGTAGAGTTACTAACTTAGCTGTGAAGCCTTCAAACTAGTCAAGTCAAAGTCATCAGGTCTTATTTCACCTGTGGCACTACATGGCGCCCTTGCCAGGATTCAAAATTCAATTTTACTTACTTTTTACTTATTAATATAGAAAACCCTTCATTTGATGCGTCAGGGACGATTTTAAATAATTTGTAAAATGATAATTATACTATGTCAAATTTAAATAATATTACAGATAGCAAATCTGCTCATGAAACCCTTCACCCCAGTCATCGATCAATCGTTCTATTTATTCAATTTTGCTACACTGTGTTATTATGAAATTATACAACCATAGACCATGTACGGGATGATGGATGGACATACGTATAATTTGTAATGTTTTACATAAATTCAGGTCATGTCGATAAAATATTTACACCCATATTCAAAAACAAAAATAATAAATTCAAGAAAAATAAAGTATTCCGGACCGCGTTCGTCATGGTAGGCAATTGTTTTCAATTAGATTTAACCAGCCCTATGCGTTCGGGCCTATATATAGACCCCCTTAGTTTTTTAAAAATATTTGTTTAAAAATGCTATATTCATTGATTCATGCGTTCGGGCCAACATATTATAATTCTTCTTCAACACGGATAATGTTATGGTTCTCTTAAAAATCTGGCAAAAATATATTAATGTAATTATTATATCGCTTTGTATAGATAATCAAACATTCAAATTCATAAAATGAACGGTGAATGAAATCAAAAAGTTTCGATTTCGTAACGAAGCAACTTGTCACAACCGTATTGTTTGATTGGAATCCAATTTGGAACTTTAACGGTTTAAATACAAAGCAAATTGTGATTAAACTTGCAATGTGCTGACAAAAACGAAAGAATTATTACATTCAATAATATAATTTCGTATCAAAATACTTTGTTACATACGTATGTTTTATTTAGGTAATTAACATCAAAATAATCCCCAACCCAATAACAATGCAAAATCTGCTCTTTTTTGTGCTTGCTCCAGTTCAATAGAATATAATGTTTTAATTATTTTCTTAATTTTAATTCAATTTCAGAGAAAAACTAAAATAAAACATCAAATCTAGTTTTGCCGACGGAATGACTAGAAGTGACAAATTAATCTGATTAGTAGATACTTAACAAAAGGCACTGAATCTTAGCGAAGTGCAAGCAACTTAAAGCCAATTTATTGAGATTTTCCTTCGAACAATGTTCAAGGAGTTAACTCCACTTCTACCTCCACTCTACAGCAAGCACTATAAATCTTTAAGGGTGTTCCCCCTCTACCCCGCAGATAACGCGCGAAACACAGATAACGCTTCTCGATTGATCGTCAATGAGTAGAAATTCATTTATCTCCACCAAACCTTAAGTAAACAACACCACACTTTATTTTCAGCTGTAGTAAGATCTAAATAAAAGTCAATTTCGTTTAACCGGCGGTACAATGGCCCAGGATTAAGCCACAGTCTCGCTAACTGTATCTATTGCTAAGATGAAAGGTACGAACGTTTTTCGGATTGAATAAAATCATAATAAACGTCTAAGGCTTTCAACTACTTAACGCGTAATTGCCTTAATCAAACATCAAAGTAAGCGAATCTAATCATAATTAAAGAGCTTATTTTTGCGAGGTTACTTAGTATAATAGACTGGATCCTGGATTTACATAATTATTTAAGTTGTCGTGGCTAGCGGCTAGAACCAGGACCGAGGGCTTATTTTTCTGAGAATTTGTCGACAAACTTTTGGTAGTAAATTATACTTCAATGACATAACAAAGTTAGGAAGGTTAAGTAGAGAAAAACGACTTTGTAATAATATTAAAGGTCGGAGATGTTTTTTTATTAACATTACGAGTAAATTACGAACAACGGAAACGTTCCTTTACCCGGGAGCACATAATTTGTGAGCGCTATCGACACCTAGATAAAACCGTTCGATTCGGCGCGACTTTAATTTCTTTCCTCGCGATAAATGTTCTAACACACGTCCTTTTCTTATATGCGTCGACGGAGCGAGACAAACGACCGTACACAACACACAAAGAAGTTTAGTTATTGCAGAGTTAAGTTAAATTGTGTTGTTTCGAATACCTCCGTTGTTAGTGGGTGTTCGTGACAGCTACATGTACACTTTATTGGATCCGAATCGCTGAATGTAGGTCGGCGGTGTTTAGGCTCTTGATTGAATCAATAAATAACGTATGTTCTTATGTTTAAAGGTTTTGTTATGCTGATAATAATTACTTTTCTATAAATGAATTCTGAAGTCTATTTGACCTGTTTATGTTTTGATACATAAACGTTTGTTATTTTTCTAGAGCAGACCCAATCCGGTTAAAATAATTGGGTCAGTAAAATGGTTTTTAAATAAACCATTTTTGTTATTTTACAACAAGAATAACATTTTTATAATAATATTATGTACGTCTACGTACCTACTTAGCATTACCCCAAAATCAAATTAAGATTTAAAGGGATAGGTAATATTACGTCGGTTACGTATTCTTGCGGTAAAACCGCCATTTGTTATCGCCGCCTTTTTGAGTTAGATTTTTTTTATTTACTGTATTCTGGTATCAATGGAGTTATCGATAGTTAGTTTTTCCTTACATGGCGGATCCTGGTAATAAACCACTTCGTTATTTATTTTTATTTTAAACACGAGTATGGATTCGCATTACAGTTTCCTAATTCGCGCGCCCTGAGCCCCAGATTTATCATAATCATTACTACATTATATGTGGTTTAATTATTAATTATATATATTATTAGCGTAAGCCCACAGCGGCTTCACCCGCTCGCAATTTCGCACTATGGGAGTTTTATACCTAAGCTTTGACGTCCTTTTTGGACCCCTTAGAATGTGAGCATTCAAAAATCAAGTCTTTAGGATCAGTGGTTTAGCCTCGGTGTTGCATGTCATTTAGAATTTTATAATATATATAGTGATTACACAATTTAGAATCTTTAACACGGAAATATTAATTAAAATTTTCGAAATTTCCCAACTTGTGAAACGAAATGACAAAGTAGCCTGAAACACATTCACATACACACAACAAATAAATAAAAGTCGTTATTGAGAAGAAAAACTCAGCAAATCTAGCGTAGCTAATCTAGATCTACGTCTCTCAGAATCTAAGACAGACATCCGATGGATACCTACCGTGTCAGTTAGAACTAGTGAGGTATATATACGTATATAGGCTAGGTAAGCAGAAGCTTGCAGGAACCGTGATCCAGAGCAGGGCCATATCTCGGTGACCGCAGCTCGAGTACTTACACCGGGACGAACGTAGATTAAACATCACCTGACCATTGTTACAACGTCTCGTATCGTGAGAACCATTCAATTTGACGAAACGCTGGGTGCTAGTATATCTTGAACTTTCTGTAAGTAGTTTTGAATCATATTACTAATATTATAGTTAATATTAAGAATTACATTCACGATAGTTTTTAAAATTTGAAGTTTAATTATTTAGAAACATATAAAAGGGTTGAAAGTTGCCTATAAATAAATTAACACCCAAAACATGGATGTTGAAAGGTATTGCTCAAGTATTGCCACAGCTTCATTACCACCAATTATTTTTCTTTAAATTCATCAAACCATCGAAAAATAACTTTTGACGATTATGCCACGTTACTTAAAACATGACTATTTATATTTACACTCTTTCAGGACTACTACATTTCAGTTTACCTGTGAAAACTTTGGTGTAAAATGTAAAGTATAACAAACTCTAAATAATAATATTGTCATAAGTTATGTACAAGCAGACACACAAAGCGAATCGCTTCTTCCCTTTAATCATTTTTGTACATTCACTGTCCCACAATGACTTTATGGGTTAATCTAGCTTTTCAGAGGGCAATAATTTAGTACTAGTTCAAAAAGCTATAGTTCTAAATCTCCACATACATTTATACGTGTTCTAAAACAGTTAACTTCGGTGTAAATCCCATTCCCAGGGTCCTCAGTAGTGTCCGGTCATCTCTCACCGTCGAGAGATTTAATCAGAGCTCCGGTGGCCGACCGCCGTGTCTTAGATACCTGTGCCCCGGTGCTCGGCGCTGCTTCCAAAACTAACGTCCACCTAATGTACTTAGCTTAGTTATAGCGTCACTTATGTACCTATTCATAGGATTTTGTATGGCTTTTAATGTAGATAGATCCTCGGGGAGATAGGCCTCGTCAGCGTTGGTTCGCAACCTATCTAGAGAAGGAAAACTCGAACAAACCCGCTATGGGGACTACGTCAGGCACGAGTAGGGTACAACCTGAAATAAGTGGCAGTCTCCTGCAACCAAACTGGCTCCGCACGTATCGACATGTCGTTCATTACTTATTGTGATTGTAGACGGTGATTTTATTTATTATGCTTTTTATGTAGCGGGGTTTAGGTGTGCATTATGTGGCTTCCAGTTAATGTGGGAACACATCGACGTAATTCCATTTTACTTAAAATTATCTTTATCATAACATAATTCAATGGAAAAATCCAATATTTAACATTTTGCCTGACCTGGGGATCGAACCCGGGCCCTCATGATCGGCAGTAGAGCTTTCGCCCACTAAGCGACCGAGGCAGTCAAAGAATTATGTATAATATCTAAATTTCTCCCCCGTTGGGAGTCCTAAATAAATAAATAAATAAATTCTACTAAAACCTATTATAAATGCGAAAGTTTGTCAGTATGTTTGTAAAGTTTTCATGCCAAAGCTTTTAAACCGGGGCTGAAAATTGGTATGCAGATTTAGCTAAGATCCTGAAATAACACATAAGATACTCCGGTAAAACCGCCGGGCACACCTAGTTAAGTGATATAAACATTAAATAATCGAAGTGTATTATGTACTTATTCACCTGATTGTTTCAATTTGAATTAATTTACGTATTTGCTTTCTTCTATCAAATAGGCAAAAGATAACAAAGTTATTGCTTACAAATTAATCAAAAGTGGCTCTACAGTTTGCAATACCTTAAAGTTGTTCTTTTACCATTACCAAAAATTCATATTTTTCTACTATAGTCCATCAAATCTAAGAAGTGCCGTTTGACAGCTCTTATAATGCCTTGTTTGAAGGATTTGTACTGTTTAGTGGTACATCTTGTGATAAAATTCATTATTTCATGGCGGCATCAAATTGTGTGAGTTACGCCTATGCAAAGTTATTTCGGATTTAAAATTGCTTGAAAAGATGAAACGTCAAACGGTACTTTTTAGATTTCATGGGGTGTAGTGTAGCTTAACTGCCTTTCTTCCATTCCTAGATAATATATAAGTACGTACAAGTATCCAGTGACGTCACAGTTAAGACCCAACTACCCTCATAAATCTGCACACCTAAGGCTCTAGACTCTAGGTGTTTAGTTCAAATTGTCTTGTTTAAGACACTTTGGTTAACTTAAACATTAACACTTGCCAAGCTATTATCCACTCTATACCTTTCACATAAAGGTTTTTAAACAAATTAGTCTAAATTCGTGAAACTACGCTGAAGTACTTAATGGATTGTAAATACATTAGTAGTCTAGAAACGTCGCAAAACAAATTAATACTGAGAATTACTTAATTGAGTAAATAGGAACACAGTTTTAATAAGAGGCCTGATTCATCGTTTATCAACATTTTCAGCCTGTACCCACTGCTAGGCCTCCCATAATTTTCGCCATTTTTGTTTTCGCCACGCCAATCCCCACTAGTCCAGCTATCCTGACTAAATATAACTCCATCGTGTCATTGGTCTGCCAGAATTTCGGTGTCCTATTTCGAGAGTAATTACTGCAAAATTAATAAAGTAGCTTAATATGAAATATTTTCCAATAGCTATTTATTTGTTCTCATCTCGAGCAAAACTGTAAAACCCTCGTAACTTTTGACGTCGGTTCAACCACTAACCTAGATATCGAGCATTCGTCAAACCGAAGGCTTTAACATTTCGATCGAGTTCATAAAACTCGGGGTTAGATCAAAGAGGCAACTTCGAGAAAGTTCCAACGACTTCGCTCTGGAATGTTCTAAAATATAATATTTCATCAACTCATTATAAGCAAATAAAATTCAGTCCACACTCGCAACGAACTGCGATGTTTCAAACGAGAAACTAGGTGCGCTGCGTACAACAGATGTTTGTCGACAGAGAATAACTGGTTTATTTATATTAGAATTGTTTTATTTATATAAGGAAAAAACTAATTATGATTAGAATAAACAAGATAAGGCTCCGTTTCAAGAGCGCTAACGTTTTGTGACTGCTGCATTATTTATTTTTGAAAAGGCAGATACGAAGGCCAACTAACTTTAACAACTAACTGCTTAACTGACCGTCAAAACTCTGGGTAGACATAACGCATAGCATTTTATTTTATGTTTATGAATTCACAATACTTACTCTGCAAGTTTTGTGCTATGGGAGGACAATAGCATAATATTATAATATGTATATAATAGGGAGGTAGATTGTATATAGATAATAGATTTTAATGTAGGTATGTAATATGTCGCAATAGTTTTATAGTAAACTGTATACTGCACTGTCGCATTAGGCACATAGCCTGTAAGGATAGTTGTAAGTTTTGAGTAAATAAATAAATAAATAAATGTTTGACTGCCTCGGTGGCGTAGAGGGCGCATGCCCGACTGCCAATCTAGAGGTCCCGGGTTCGATCTCCAGGTCAGGCAGTGTTAAATATTGGATTTTTCCATTAGGAATTATCTCAATAGCTGCCTGGAGCCTGGAACTGTGCCCGGTATATGGCAATAGGCTCGCCCCCTATTACATGGGACCAATAACATACTGGCGAAATGTGGGTGTATCTACTATGGGACTGAGTTCTGGGTACACCTCTGTCTACCCCTTCGGGAAAAAAGCGTGAATGTATGTTATGTATGTTATGTTTCATAGGATTGTGTCAAATTTCTCGTAGCAAGCTATACTACTGATGATAATTATAATTATACGACAGAAGCGTTATAATTCAGTTTTATTTAGCAAATATACTTTTATAATGATCCCATTAAGTGTAACAGTTCTATATTATTGTATTTCTCAGATCAGCGATGTGCGCCAACGGGCAAACTTAATAAATTGTTGAAACTATTCATCACTTGTTTGCAGCCGAGAAAACTTTCAGATGCATTTAATTCAACGGATGTGTATTTATATTGCACACTTCAACTTGGATTTACGCATTTAATGGCTTTATTTATTATGTGAATTAACATTTATTACAGTTCTGTTTTGTTTTCATGTTAAGTAGTTTACAGAGAATAACTTAACTAGCATTACGCCATGTTTATCAGAAGGGTTAGGTAGAGGTAACGGGGAGATACGGCCTCGTCAGCGTTGGTCCGTAACCTATCTAGAGAAGAAAAACTCGAACAAACCTGGAATGGGGACTACTTCAGGCACGAGTAGTGTACAACCTGCAATAAGTGTCAGTCTCCTGCAACCAAACTGGCTTCGCACGTTTCGACATCGTTCCTGCGGATTCAGCCAGCGAGGTCGAGAGGGTGGTGCAGGCTCTGGGCAAACCTACGTTTCCCTAAGTCGTCCCAGGCGTCATTGTCTGTGGAGAGTGTTCTAAATGCTCTATACAGACTTGTTTAAATCGTCTTCCAAAGACGCCAAGGCCAATATAAATTTAGGTGTATAGACAAAGGTGTATCATACAAAGTTTGTAAACCCACACTTCACCTGTTATGTTTTTATAACATAGGACTCTTTTAAGAATGTTAACCTAATAAAGTATTTACCTGAAGTATTCGCTTTTAGTTTATTGTTTTCATCGTTTAAAATTTAGAACAACGTTTACTATGCCCATTCTAAAATCATGAAAAATTATGCCGTACCATTTTTTTTATTTGTACATATGTCGCCGTAAAATTTTAAGAACCGGTAATTTATAATTCGCTTAGTTAGTTTATAAACAACCTTTTTTTTTAAAACCTAACCTTAGCTAAACGTTTAAGATTAATATTAAACTAACGGTTCTTAAAATTTCACGGCGACACATATTTGACTTCAAGAGGGATCGCTTGGACCTTTTCTTTAATAGGTAACATTTGTTGTATCGTTTGCGCGGACAATCTTATGGACAATCTTATTCTATTTACTATTTGACTATGAAGAGTACATAAATTAACACTTTTTGTATATTATACACATAATGTTTTGTGAGCCTGTTTTATTATAAATGGTATAAGAGTAGAGTAGCTCCAGTTGGTCGTATTTTATATCAAAATAATAGATTAACATTTGACTTCCGTATTTCTCGTCAACAGCTATCGAACAGTTCAGAAAGCTTTCGTTTTAAACTTGAACGAGTCCCCTTTGTGAGTAGAGGTTTCGTGGAATCCATTCTGGAGTCACAGCTAACTAGAGTTTGCAATTAGTCATTCATTATGGCTTGCGTTTGAAGGTTTCACTTGGTTCTTGCCCGTGAAGGGTTTGCTTCAATGAATCACTCGTGCTTCGCTTTATTTGTGGCTGCATAAACATATGAGGTTTCATTTGTGGTAACTATAATAATTAAAGAGTACGGAGATGTGTTACACATATACCACGAAATTAATATATTATTTGCCTACTTAATTTATTGATATAAACTTGTCTTTGTCAGAAACCGCTTGATAAGACTCGCACAGGAACGAAAAGAGTTGCGTAACCATGAAAAGGTCTACGTACAACCATTTTAGGTGGATACGGGCTAAGTATAAGCATTCAACAACTGCAACAAAATGCAACATGAAATTTGGTTCATGTATCTCTGTTTGTGGGTTGATTTCTTTAATATGCATTTCTGTAATAGTTTGCGAGCGTTTGTGTGCCTATAAAAGAAATGGACTTGGAATCCAAGGAAGCTGGGCCCAGAAAACCGTATATTGTTTATCATATATTCCTGGGGTAAATAATGTTATTTGCAATAATATATTCCCAAATTTGCCGTGGGGTTACCGGCTTTAGAATAGTACCTCACCCTCTCTCACCGTGGTTGCCGTAAGAGCCGGCTAAGGGTTATGAGATCCAGAGAACGGGCAGTAGCGTCCTCTGTGTAAACCATCAAACTGCGCTCGCCAACCCGCCTGCCAAGCGTGGCGAGTATTGGCAACAACCCCCCTTATGGGGGAGGCCTATGTTCAGCAGTGGACTTCCAACGGCTGCATGATGATTCCCAAACACCCCAAACAAATTTACAATTTGATTAGAATAAAGTGAGGTTAATACCTACTAAGTATTTTTTTAATGCCGACGCGTGTTCTAATTTTAGCAGAACAACTATTGATGCACATTTTAAAATCTGATTATTAGGCCTATCAAATAAAATAAGAACTATAATGTAAGGTCGTCCTGGCCCAAAAACCAACAACTCCTTTGTGCTGTATCAGTCTCTGTTAATGTCCGTGAAAACCACCAGCAAAATATGTAGTACTAGAAGACCGTAATGAAATGTAAAGTCGACTCCTTTTCCGCACTGAGGACTCTTATTCGGCGGTGACACCTAGAAGCTCAAAAGCTTCCTGGGAATGTCACAGGATTCGCGGAGTAACCTCACTGTTCCGAGGATTTTTTCACGTTGAAGGGCTACTGCCTCGCACTTCAGAACTACGTGGGAAACCGTTTCTTTAGCCATGAAACAGCCTCTGCAAAGAAGACTGTGAGTAAGTGTTTGTTCAATGGATAGTGTCTTGTTATAGTCCCTATCATTATTTTAAGGGTCTTTCTGTTTAGACGGGCAAAGCTGATTTTGATTGTCTGCCTTCTATTGTTTGTACCCATCTTTGATTATGGAGCTCTACGGATCTCTGGCGGATCGACGTACGGAACTGCGAGAAGAACTAGTAGTGTTTCCTGTAGTCAATGTTCTAAGCTTTATGTTGAAGTTTTCTTCTTAGACACAAGTAATAAGCACCTATTTTAAAGTTTGCGTAAATGCTACAGTACAACCATCGTGTACAAAGTACATAGTTAAACAACACTAACTATGTATTCCTAAGAAATAAATACCTATACCTGGGCCAGGCACCCGGCGCCTTTATCTACATCATACAACTTCACACACAAGTTTGAAATCTGTAGTCTTTAAAGCGATGTAATAAGGTTGATATTTTGATGACAGGTTGTAGGTAGGGTGTACAACCGAGATTTTAACAGCGAAACTTAAACAATAAACGTTGAAACTCTGGCAAGTGGGTTCGGTGAGCATCGCTCTTGGCCCACTGTTTACTGTAAGGTTGTGGTCACATGACGCCCTGACCAAAACTTTCACTTTTAAATCAACTGAATTGAACCTATTCTATTCTTAAAATCTCTCGACTGCCTCGGAGGCATAGAAATCGCAAACTCTACTGAAGATCGTAAGGTCCCGCGTTCATAGTTCGTTTCGCGTTCGTTCATAGTATTATTGAATTTTTTTTACTGAACCGGGTCTTCAATACACCTCTGCCTGTCGCCCTTTGGGAAAAAGTGTTTTTTTTTGTAGTACGTTGGTGTATCTATCTTTCGGTGGACGTGGATTCATTATTTGGCTTGATTAACGTGAAAAAGTGTATTTTGAAACCAATTTGTATAAATTAATTTGAGTTTGGGTTTTAGTATGAATACACATAGAAAAAACAGGTATTTCAAGGGTAAGAATATTTTATTGCCTTTATAGGGTTCGTCTCTACAGATACCGGGATCAGATATAATTAGCCACTGATTCCGCCTAGTATACTTATTGTATATTTATTGTATCCTATTATATTTATTGTTGTATGTAATTATTTTGTACTCTTACTTACATAATGCATATACGTATACACATACATTGTAAAAAAACTTGCGAAATAATAACATAAGCTAAAATCAGTGGACAAAACTAGGCGGGATCCAAAAACCAGTGTAGTCAGGGTGAACACAGCCCAATCGTGTTGTTTTATGATATCTCCGGCAACGTTTGCAGCAATTTGTTCAGTAAACTGTAATTGGTCGGATGCTCACCGCTCTCCAGGACCAGGTGCCTGCAATCACGGCAAGGATCATCAATTTTTATGCACCGAGAAAGGGATTCGTGGAAGATACTCGAGTTTCGCTGAAGTAGGTGAAAGGTTAACGTCAAATATATACTTGCCTACTCAAACTTTTCTGAGGTGAATGGCACGAATTCGCATCAAGTAGATTGGAATTTGTCTAACAAATATCATCAATTGTTTAGTCTATGGTTTTCACACAAATTATCTTATCTATTATATTATTATATGTTATGTTATCTTCGTGTCGAATTAATCTGTATGTCTGTATATGTGTATTCTGGCAAAATAAAATATTTGATTTGATTTGATTTGATTTGATCTGAGAAGTATGACTGGAGTATGGGGTCATTGATGGAAAAAGTGAAGAATAGTGCGATAAGAGAACATCGTGACGTGTGTTGATCTAGTGGCAAAGATAGAGAAAGGATGTTTAGATGGTTCGAATGAGATTTATAAGGCGAGAGTGAATGGCTTAACTTTCTAAGGAAAGGCCTGGTCAATAGCACCCATAAACTACGGGCATGAAGAATGTAATGAAAATGGAAGAAGCAAAAGTCGTGTGTCGGGATCGTAGCAAGTGGACAGAAATAGTTGTAGCGTCCGTGGTCCAGCGGGAATATGTCCAGCTTTAAATCCGGATGCTCTGGATCGAATCTCACCATATGAATTTTTCACCTGGATGCTACCGTTTTCGGATGGCACGTTAAACTGTAGGTCCCGGCTGTTTCCTATAAGATATGTAGGGGGCAGTCGTTAGCTCACGTCGGAGGCTGCGTAGGAATCTTGGCGACCTGAAACTCTGTCAATATGGGTTGTTCACAGAACCCATATGAATTGACTCAAGCAGTGTAATTGGGGTAACCCGTTCTGTTAGAGTATAAATTAAAATAATAATTAATAATAATAGTCTATGCCTACCTAACACACACTACATAGGCTACATAAGGGCGTGTCTGTATGTATGTGTGTATGTATAAAATACTGAATGAGTTAATTATATTCGGAATCCGGATAAATATAACTCATTACAACAACAAGGAAATAGGGGAACTAGGATAAGTGTCACGTTACACATGAACAGCAAAAGACACAAATAGAAGTGTTATTTTTGAAGGGAAGTGTTTAAAAAACGACATAGTTCGTAGATCAATATGCCTTTTGTATGGATGGATTACTTCTAACAAAATAAACTGAACAATACCACACAGTTAAGTATTATAAAACCCTATTGCTTTTTCAATATGGTTGTATTTTGCCAGAAAGTTTAGTTTTAGGATAAAAGTAGTTTAGGGTTGTCGCGTTGTATGAGGGATGACCAAAAGGGATGACAGTTAGAATACCCCTGCTTTGACGTAACGTAGTAAAATTTTATTGTTTAGTTTTGGCAAAGTTTTACTAAGAAAAAATTGAAACATCGCCAATTTTACCCAACTATGTACATATATTCACCTCATACAAATGATTCTACCTAAAGACGCCGTTTTTAATTAATTTTATTATGAAAACATAATGGCCAATAGGTGGCGGCGTGCGAGAGGACGGCCAGTTTTTAATGGATCGTTTGTCTTCAAACATAGTTCATGTCATGGGATCTATACCGTGGAATGATCTCCCTACTCCAATTGGGGACTCTTCAAAAGGAGTGTTGAAGGGTCGGCAACATACTGGCAAGCGGTGTTGCAGGTATCCATAGGCGGCGGTAACCACTCACCATTAGGCGCCGTCTGCACACCTGCTCCCTGCTATGGCATAAAAAAATGGGGCGGCTATTATGTAGTATCACCGCATAACTTCGACGAAAGCATAACCCTCCCTTTTTTTACGTGGGGAAAATGCATTTACGCATAAACGTCCGCTGGGGGTGCGAGCGAATTATGTTGGACTCGCACTGGCAACAGATGCTACTACCGACTAAAAAGCCCACGATGTCCCACCTGCAACAGCTAAAGACAGAGTCGCGGGACCTCCGTAACCCCGTCCATGTCGATGCACGCAATGCAGGACTCCACGGGAGGAGAAAGATTCCACCCTATACGGCAGAATACTCCCGCATCTAGCGAAGCATAAACCCCTAGAGTGACGTCCTTAGGTTAGGTTGTGGTACATTATTCGTAGGTATACTTAAACGTCACGACTGCCTCGGTGGCGTAGTGGGCGCATGCTCGACTGCCAATCAAGAGGTCCCGGGTTCGATCCCCAGGTCAGGCATAGTGTTAAATATTGGATTTTTCCATTATGAATTATCTCAATAGCTGCCTGGAGTCTGGAACTGTGCCCGGTATATGGCAATAGGCTCGCCCCCTATTACATGGGACCAATAACATACTGGCGAAATGTGGGTGTATCTACTATGGGACTGAGTCCTGGGTACACCTCTGCCTACCCCTTCGGGAAAAAGGCGTGAATGTATGTTATGTTTTTATGTTTATACTTAAACGTTTCAATGAAATTTTATCAGTCCCAATTAAACCTCACTATTATAAGAAATATATAACCGTCCTATACAACCTTACGATATCGCGATGGATATAATGAGATTCTAATTAAAAGTACGTAATTAACGCAAATTCCTGTAAGTAGAGTTTTAATAAAATGTTATTTAACGAGCTCCTCGCTACCGGCCTCCGTTTCCGGCTAAAAAATATGACGTTTTCATAAAGGAATCCGTCGTAGAGTGATTGAATGAAGTGCTCATGGCTCATTATCCTTGCCACTCATGCACGGAGCAAGAACCAAGATGTAGGTGACATAGGCTAAGGGCCACGGGCCTGTAGGTTAGCGAGAGAACTCTTATTTAGTTTGTCAGGGCTTCAATGATGTCATAGGTCGGTTATTGTTGGGTTTTGCAGCTGTCATCGAAAATCGTCAAGTCCTCTTTGGAATAAAAATTTTAGTGGATTCTTCCAACTGCTTTTGCTTTCTTCTATGTTATCAAATATGGTAAACTGAAGCACCACAGGAACTTCAAGTACCACTAATGATCTAGCTGTGAACACTCCAGCATCTTATAACATGTATTTATCTGTTAGGAAGTTAAAATCAATGGACACACCAGTACAGTACAGACTGGTGAGATCGTTTAAAAATCACATTTTACTTTAAGTCAAATGTTTGTAACTTCAGTGAACTTGGAAAAATTATATTGTTATAATAACGTGTCATGCTAACCAATTTACAATGATTTTGCATAAAACCTTTTATGAGGTCAGATAAAATTAGTCCACTTTGACTAATTATTTTTACCACGCACAAGGTGGACCGATGATTTAATAAAAGTAGCTGGAAAACGGATGCAAGCCGCTTACAACCGGCCTAAATGGAAATATTAAGCAGAGGCCTATCTTCAGCAGTGGACGTTCTACGGCTGAGATGATGATTAGAATACACCCGGTGAGGAGATAGTGCTCCATATCAAGGAGAAGAGCTAAGGACGAGTCCCAGGTCAGGAGCTCTCCCAGATCTCACTGTCGAGGCTGGAGTCCACGAGAACGCAGAACTTCAAATCCTACGTGCTCCGGCTTCCGGTGAAATATAAGGAGATTTTCCTGTCACCCGAAATTTGGCCCGAAGGAATTGTGTTCTGGCGCTTCAGGGAGGCGAGACCGAAAATAATCCCTACCTAGTGTTTAATATAATAATATTATTTTGTTTTTTTTTTTGTATGTTAGTCTGTAAGGTATTTATTTATATGAGCCTCTGGTGCGTACAATTTGATATGCGTACTATTGCCTGAAATAAATGAATTTATTATTATTATACTCGTATCATTATTATGAGGATGATTAACTTTTTATGACTTTAGTTACTTACACAAATGTCCTTACCTTTTCAGTAACAATATTAACCCCCATCTTCCAACCTAAAGTAGGAAAAAGTAATGAAAAGATACCATCGTTCTGAGTGCTCCAGTTATGTCTAGTGGAGTTTAAATTCGCCTTTGTGTCTGCGTGTGGTTAAGTGTGGCCTTTTTGTGTAAAGTGGGACGAATCAAAAGTGGGGCGAAAGGTGGGACAATTGCCTTTATAGAAACAAGACAATTTAAGTTTTTCGATTGGTATGGGACAACTTCCACACACGGTCATCTAGTCCCAAACTAGGTTAGAAGCCTGTACTCTGGTAACCTGACTGGACTGATATACATACTTATATAAGCTTATATATAACACCCAGACATAGATCAAACAGACACGTTCATGCACACAAATGTTTGACCTGGCCGGGAATTGAACCCGGGGCCTGCGGCACAGAAAGCAGAGTTACTACCATTTGAGCCAACGAGGCTGTTATATTGAATTTAATATAAGTACTTATACATAGTTTAGTTTTGTCTATGTATGTTTAAATAGTGTTATAAGCTGTTTATTTTTTAGTAAATTTTTTTTTTGTTGTCCAAACTAGGCTAGAAGTCTGTACTTTACCAGATGACTGATATACATACTTATATAAGCTTATAACACCCAGACAATAAGGTCTGTCCCAAGAACCCAGTCAATAACAAAATAGTTTCTGAAAGAGATATATTGAATGGATATAATTATTCTACCAAGAATGTAATAGATGGCTCTCTACTTCACAGGAAGGCGATATATATTTCCATCGTCATATATTTTAATTATCACACCTACAGTTACAACAGCACCCATAAATATATTATAATATATCAATATCTCTGAACGTAGATGGACGAGCGAACCCGTCAAGACCTAATTCAGTCCTAACTCCAAACCGTTCACGTATTTTGTACATTTTCTATGTGAAACAGAATATCTGCTGTATAAGTACTCGTGTTTTTAATTAAATTGGGCCAAGCTGAACTTTTTATCCTTGTTGATTAAATTCCATTTATGCCGTGTTTGTATGTGGATGGGGATGTTTAGGCCCTTTCGCATCAACGTTTTGTTTTTTTATAATTAATTCTATGCCTTAAGTTAATCTTCTTTGTGGAAATTTTTTTGGCTGGAAAGCGTTTTTTTCTTGAAACTTGAAAGGTTGCGTAGTGATTAATTATTTTTTTATCGATTGTTGTTTATTTTAGAAACGTGGAGCTGTTCTAATAATATCCGGTCATGTCAGAACCTATCAGGTGTCCCTGATATAGGTTTAATTATTACAAAAAAATACACAGTTAAAATTTTCTTTACTTACTTTATAATAATTTTGAACAAAACACAATTATTTTAACGAACTTTCCCATTTTTTATACCTGAATATTTAATTGAACTGAACAATACTTATGTAAGGTACTGTGCTAAGTAAGGGATTTCTCATCACGTTCGTTAGGGCAGGCAAATGTTTCTAATTGGATTAACAGACCCTATGCGTTTGGGCCATATAGTATTGTCCTGAATACAGGTGTAAGTATGCGTGTCCTATTATTTTATAATATGTATTATGAGAAAAATAAAAATGAAATAACTACTAAGATACAAAACAAAAAACACAAAAATATACATACATAACATAACATAACATACGTTCACGCCTTTTTCCCGAAGGGGTAGGCAGAGATGTACCTAGGACTCAGTCCCATGTAGATACACCCACATTTCGCCAGTATGTTATTGGTCCCATGTAATAGGGGGCGAGCCTATTGCCATCTACCGGGCACAGTTCCAGACTCCAGGCAGTTATTGAGATAATTCCTAATGGAAAAATCCAATATTTAACACTGCCTGACCTGGGGATCGAACCCTCCTCTTGATTGGCAGTCGAGCATGCGCCCTCTACGCCACGGAGGCAGTCATACACGGAGGCAAATATACATACAGCAGTAAAATAATCAGATCCTCGGATTGCGACTTTATGTTCACTCCGAAGTTAATTATACGTCGGTCGGTATTTTGAAGTTGGTAATTGAGAAAAGGTTAAAGGGTCGATGGGTCCATCTATTTGGATAGGACATCATTATACTGACACCCTGCCTAGTTTAATTTTGTACTGAATACTATCGGTTCTCGATGGCGATCGTGTTAATTTACAGCAATTATAATAAGGATTATGTAGTTAGTTATATTTTAATATGGCATGTAAAGAATGGTTCCTTTTGACGTGACAACGTCTTATAATTCGATAGAGCCGGCTGCACGCACGAAAAAACATGACTCATGCGGCGTTACCTCACTCTGAGGCGTTCCATGTAAGGCTTGAAGTGCAAGCGAGAGCGCGGAACGAGCGACAAAGAAGCACAATCGGCCTTTGCGTTCGGCAGCGTTCGACATCGGTCTCTCTCCTACTTGAGTGAGCGATGCGTCTGCGTGGACAGCTGCTATACTATAGTACATTTACATGTTTTGATCGAGTATCAAGTGCAGTGAAAAGTGAAACAAATGAAATTAAAATTTTCTTTTGAAAAATGCTACCATTCCATCAGTATTTTCTTAAGACGTTGTCACGTTCAACGTAAACCGACTTTACAGACAACCAATTTTTTTTTTAAATACAAAATTATGTAACCTATTTTTTTTATATATTAAATAGGTCACCGTTTGACCCCAATCTCACCTGATGGGAAGTGAAGATAAGGCCTAAGACGGAGCACGCTTTCCTATAAGATAACTTTCCTAAAAGATTTCCTAGCCCACAAAGACTTATACAAGTCAAGCTTTATGATTTCAATGTGAAGGAGATGAAAAATATATGCCTATATATGAAAAGTACCTAACTAGGACCGAGGTGAATGGCGTGCCGTAGAGGCGTACGTCACAGAACAGATTATAATACTACGTATAGAATGGACAATGGACACTGACATCCGCCCACCAAACGTGCCTACCTCACCCAGCGAGCAAGATTGAGCTCTCGTCAAGCCCCTTTGAGCTCAGAACGCACCCCACGCACACTTGCGCGTGTACAAAACTCCACGTGTGCAGTGTCTGTGTAGTAGGTAGTTCTATCGCGACTTTTGTATGGGAATTGAGTCGAGTGTCCGGGGTGTGTCTAAGTGTAGGAGAATAGAAGTATAGGCGGATAATGATGATGAAATATAGAATATGAAGATCTCTCTACGCAATAATATAATTACTGTTTTTATTCAAACTAAAAACTCAGACTCATAGCGAAATTGCTGGACATGACGAGTTTCAACAACTAATATCTCAGGGTGACAGGCGCAGTGCAGTGCCGTGCAGAATTTTGAATGTTTAAACACTGGGTGGTACTGTTTCTGATAAGGGCAATCATGATGCTTACCATCAGGCAACTGATTTGCTCGTCTTGTCACTCACTGTTGTAGGGTTGATGTTATTTTGTGACGCGCATGCTACGGATTCTGTAAACGTTTTGGGGGTTTTATGGAAAGTATGAATGGCAACGTGTGGTTTAAGAAAGATCTATGGCATGTGCGAGGTCGCGATGGCAACACAGGGAGGTGGCGACAGATGATTGTAGAGTGAGATTGAAGATGGTGGGCTTGGAATAAATTCTTTGAAATATGCTGAAGTGTTCGAGTATTATTTAATGGAATATGAACGTCTACACTGTTATAAAAAAATACTCAGTATTTACTTAAAATGTCTCTACATATTTTAAAACAAAGTCGCTTGTCCGCCGTCTGCACGCTTATATCTTAGGTATATTATGTCGTACAGATTTTAATGCGGTTTTCATCAATAGACAGAGTGATTCAACACATAATATAACATAGATCACCCCTTTTTCCCGAAGGGGTAGGCAGAGATGTACCTAAGACTCAGTCTCATAGTAGGTACACCCACATTTCTCTAGTATGTTATTGGTCCCATGTTATAGAGGGCGAGCCTATTGCCATCTACCGGGCACAGTTCCCGAGTCCAAGCAGTTATTGAGATAATTCCAAATGGAATATTCCAATATTTAACACTTTGCCTGACCTGGGGATCGAACCCGGGACCTCTTGATCGGCAGTAGAGCTTGCGCCCACTACGTCACCGAGGCAAAGGTCGAGTGATTCAAAAGGAAGATTTAGGTGAAATTTAGAATTCTTGTAAATGGTATACGGAGCGAAGCGAGGGCGGCTCGCTAGTTAAGTATTATTTGCGTTAGTTCATTTAAGAATGTAATAATAATATAATATAATATGGGACAACTTCCACACACGGTCATCTGGTCCCAAACTAGGCTAGAAGCCTGTACTATGGTAACCAGATGACTGATATACATACTTAGATAAGCTTATAACACCCAGACACAGATCAAACAGACATGTTCATGCACACAAATGTTTGACCTGGCCGGGGATCGAACCCGGGCCCTGCGGCACAGAAAGCAGAGTTACTACCATCTGAGCTAGCGAGGCTGTTTGTGTGTGTGAATTTGACATTGAATCGAGTTTCTATAGTAGTCATGGTAACTAAGTGGCCCCTTTCACGCACGGAGTGATACAATTAGGGTCCTGCCGCTGTTGGTAACGAGTAACCGTAGACTGTGATACGTTAGTGTAACTAGCTACCTTGCATACTTGGAACTCATGATTATCTGTCTTGCACTCTACCGTGCTATTTCAGAAAAAAAGGTTTAATTTTCTTAATATAGTATGCCCATTCGTAATAATTGCAGTTTTTATCTCAAACATAGTGATAATAATTTTAAAAATGTGCCAATACATGGCGGGATGCGGAAGAGGTCGGCTACTTTTAATAATATAGTTCTTGCCCCTTGCTCTTACCTCGGTGGCGTAATGGTCGCAAGATCCAATCAGGCAGTGAAATTAAATTATATTAATGACAGCCTTGAAACTGAAGTTTAGAACTGTGGCCTGTTGTTAGTAAAAGGCTCGCCCTCTATTATATGGGACCATAACATGACTGGCAAAGTAAGTGTAGTTGTAGTGAATTATGGGACTAGGTCTTAGGGCCTACATACAATCACACCTTTTTAGGCAGGCTTTGTGGGCAGAGGTTTACCCAGGTCTCAGTCCCATAGTAGGTACACCCACATTTCGCCAGTCTGTTATAAGTCCCATAGGCAAGCATACAGGGTACAGTTTCAGACTCGAGGCTTATTGAGATAATTCCTAGTGGAAAAATCCAATAACACTTTGCCTGACCTGGGGATTGAACCTAGGACCTCACGAGCGGCAGTCGAGCTTGAGCACTCTACGCCACCGACGCAGTCCTGGGGCTTACGCTTCGGGAAAAAGCCGTGATGATGTGTTATGTTATGCTATGTTTTTGAATCAAGTGCATACAGAATTAGATAAAAATAACTGATTCATTATAACCTATTTCTCAAATTTATATTCCAACTCGTCAACCAAATAGTCTGCAGACCACCCAACAAACATTAGGGTCCAAATCACGACCTTATAAACAAGTTAAGTAGTTAAAGTGACTTCGTTCCCTCGGCCTAGGCCGAGCAAATCTTATTTGACTATTGCCAACAACCCAATATAAACTCTGCCGAATATTAGCTAACACATTTACTGAACTTTACCGCTAGGTACCCTAATCCTGTCCCTGAAACTGAAATCCTCTTATACCTCTATAATGTTACTAGATATTATGTATACTCTTTAATATAATATGTAAGGAACGAGTTGTAGTACTTTAGTTAACTAGATTCTGTGATAATAAAATAACGTATTTGTTAGATTCAAAATTCGGACACTTTGCCTCGGTAGCGTAAATGCCGATTATAAGGTCCCGGGTTCGATCCCCAGGTCAAGCAAAGTGTTAAATATTCGATTTTTCCATTAGGAATTATCTCAATAACTGCCTGGAGTCTGGAACTGTGACCGCAGTTGATGGCAATAGTCTAGCCCCCTATTACATGAGACCAATAACATACTGGCGAAATGTGGGTGTATCTACTATGGAACTGAGTCCAGGGTACATCTCTGCCTACCCCTTCGGGAAAAAGGTGTGATTGTATATTATGTTAGGTATAGTCCTCATAATATTCACCGCTGTGGTAAGTAGTATCAGCCACTAGTAGTGCATCTTTTGATGAATAAACCTTACTACCTATTTTGGTACAGTTGTGGTATCTAAGGACCCAAATTCTAGACGAACTATCAAGCCAGCTTCAAGTTGCACCTACCGTAGCTGCAGTTAAATCCTCTAATATATTACAATCTAGCCTTTAACTGTTGACTGTCTCTTGCACAACTCGAGACAAATGCACGGCTTTAATCAAAGACTTAAAGTTATTTTTCCCCAAGCTAAGCGAAGGGAATTAGTTGGTCCCGGACACCAGATAGTGCTAGTTCATCTTCACTTCGTGGAGTACCCTTCGAGGACTTATCTCATCTAGAATTAATCTATGGGATAGATTTTGTTCGTTCATTATGTTTTCTTTCCTAGATCCTGATAAAAACATAACATACATTCACGCCTTTTTCCCGAAGGGGTAGGCAGAGGTGTATCCAGGACTCAGTCCCATAGTAGATACACCCACATTTCGCCAGTATGTTATTGGTCCCATGTAATAGGGGGCGAGCCTATTGCCATCTACCGGGCACAGTTCCAGACTCCAGGCAGTTATTGAGATAATTCCTAATGGAAAAATCCAATATTTAGCACTTTGCCTGACCTGGGGATCGAACCCGGGACCTCTTGATTGGCAGTCGAGCATGCGCCCGTTACGCCACCGAGGTAGTCTAGATCCTGATCCTGATTAGTATCAATCAATTAGGTACTCACATTCGAATCCCACATACAAATGTATCTAAGTCAGTAAACAATAGATGTTTATAATAAAACACTTAAGGATGATACTGTTTATAACATTGTTCAGAATCTCCTCCATATTTTCAAACAAACGTCCAAAAAAGTTGTACCTCCAGTTTCACCGACGGGCCCTTTGCCTTTAAAGGTTTCTCAACTCGTAATGCTGATATAATGAGCGAAGTTTTTCCATTTCTTTTTTTAAAAAACAAACTTTTGCTTCCTTTCTGCTGCGGTAGGTACAGTCAAGCAACGACTTAAAATGACTGACGGTGACTGATTAACGACTGAAACAAGAAGTTAATCATTTGATTGGCGGAAGTTAAAATATATATTCCTTATTGGCTTTGCCGCCTAAAAATTGGACAGCGGGTTATTAATGATTTTCTACTCGCATTTTCTGATAGCTTGTTCCTGTTACTTTAGAAAAGAGGGCATAAAAACAGTGGCGTAATAGAAGAGGCTAGAGGTCAATATACCTCTATATGATAAGCTGAAGGCTGGTTCTTTGTATTGTGTCCGTGATTCAAAGGGTGTAGACGTTAAATTGCATTAGCCCAGTATGTCTATTGCTAGCATCATAGAGTTTCTAGTACAGATGTACACAGGGGCACTATCGAGCAGATTTGGGCTATTTAGGGTTTCAGAATTTCACAGTCACATTGTTCTGATGGAGAGAATAATGATCATGTAATAGCAGGAACTGCAAGCTCTGTATTCTATGAAGAATGGAGACAAAGGGACGATTATGTACGGCTGTGCGTGTACTAGTACAATAGTGGAATAGGACAACCTACGTAGGGGCGTGGCATGAAGTATGCGAGCGATTAGCTCAGCAAGTGTCCCAGTCATTGAGATATTGCGACACTTAGCCGGCTTTTTGCGACATCACGACACCTGCAGTTTCGGACATTAATTAATGTCTAGACGTCGACTATACCATCAAATAGATCAGACACGTTTGTTTGTTTGTAGTTTCCCATGAATTTCGCAATACTATTAGCTGAGACCAGAACAAATATAATAAAGACATAACTATGGAAAATGGAATAAGAAAGACACTCGCAAAATGATTGAACATAATTTTAATACTAGTAATAAATGATCAAATTATCATTAGTTTCTAAGGTCAATAGTGTTCAGTTCATTGGTCTATAGTAAGAGATTTATATTTCCGTTCGTTTAGTAGAACATAAGGAACAAACCAAAGCATTCCAGCTATAGATCCGCCATCTGGCATCCAATACAAGCTGCTGCGCCTTACTTTCCTCCATTTTTCCAATTCACCGACGCGAAGTATTTATTATTATTTGTTTTCAATTGCGAACCAATCCGCGGAGTGCGCAGATGCTAAGATGGAGACGCCTTCCGCCACTGACTGTGCAGTCTACCTACAGCTTTTTATTGGAAAACTTTTTTAATGAACATCGCTTGCGATAGTTCTGAGAGATTGAGTGGTTTCACGATAAATGCGATTTTAATCTCAATTAAAATCAGTAA
Source organism: Hemistola chrysoprasaria (assembly GCA_947063395.1). NCBI lineage: Eukaryota > Metazoa > Arthropoda > Insecta > Lepidoptera > Geometridae > Hemistola > Hemistola chrysoprasaria. The sequence goes on from OX346725.1 coordinate 13,908,699, forward strand.
AAATCTTGCTTGCATTTCTCAAAATGCAAGCAAGATTTTTACTGATTTTATTTTCGGTTTCTATTATTATTTTTATTGTATTTTGGAATTTAATTGGTGCGATTATTAATTATATAATATATATTATTATAAATTATAATCATAGCGTCATGAAATGTTTAGTCAATTGGTCTGTTATTGTCTAGAATGATAAAATCTCTCAGTAGCGATGTGACCGCCGTTTGTTCATTGAATCAATCAAATCTGTCTAACTTTATAATAATAATTCATTTATTTCAGGCAATAAAACATTAATAATAATAATTATCCATATTAATTTTATAATTTAAAAAACTATTAATTTACTCGTAACTGTGTGCAAAAATGTCGGCTCATAGTTTGTTGGCATTTTAATCTCTAAAGATTTCTCAGCTTTCTCAGCTGAGAAAGCTTTAATCTAAATTCTCAGCAATTTGCGATATTCGATGCTTTGTTAAAAGTCGCTGGAGCAAACTGTTTTAACAAAATGCCGATTTCTTGTTAGAACGATGTTTTATTACTAACATGTTTAATGAAAGTTTAATATTAGTGCAATGAAAGATTTAGTAGTGGGAGAAATTGATTAAAGTTGTTACGTTAATTAATTTGAAAGTTCTCAGAAAATTATTAATTTCTACTGAAACTATATATAGCATTGCTAAGGTTTTAATAGCGTTGGCCTAAATTTGGAATTTGACACAATCCTATTAAAAATATCAAATTGGTTCTGTTTTCTCTTTACTTAATGTTTATTCCGATATTCTCACGGGAACTACTACGCGGGTGATACTAGGGGGCACTAGTTAGCAAATAAAATGTTAGAATAGACGAAGAGTATGTTACTTCGTCTTAAAATATTAGGATATACATTTTAATAATGAAATTAGATTCGGAGGAAACAGGGTAATACGAAATATCGATTTAGTACTTTATTCAAAGTATTGTGTCAAGTCCCAATATAAATATAAGTGGCGTGCTCCTTTAATGTTAGTTAAATTCTATGATTTAGTACAAATCAATTTTACAAAGTTTTTTAAAAGTCATATACGAGTACCTACATTGTTTGCAAACAAAGTGCACAATATTTAGGGCGCATATAGAATTGCGGGTAAAGAGAGCAAAAAACGAAGCTAAAACTCTCAGCAACTAAAATCCAAATCGAACAACCGCAAGGCGCAGGAGGCTTTACACACAGACATTTTTATCGGAAATTCCAACCGCTAGAGTTCACGCGATCTGCACTACATATTACGCGGATGTGCAAAACAATGTAGAGCAATGCATAGCTGTAGCCGTGTAGAGACATGTAGGATGTAGAGACAGCGCACATTGCAAACCGATTTTGTATCGAACACCTGCCGAAATCAATTTTCTGGTGTCCGGGCACGAACACTCTCTTATCGTTCCACTGCCATATATTTTTTAGGAAATTGTGGCTTTTCCGATTGGAAAATAAAATTGGAAACAATTGTTTTGCTACCATTTTATTGTAGAGGGAATTGTGTTTCTGGTTTGTGTGGAGTTGAAAGATGATCATTTCAAGTGAACACGAGTATTTGTTCTAGTGCATTTGAGCAATAAAATATTTCCGAATGTTATTAGGTCAGAATACTAATAAATATTTGTAATATTAGCAAGAATCCAGCCAATAATTTCATGATTCTGAGGGCATGAAATTTCTAGAATACTAAGTCAATACAATTTCATGTATTTACTTAGTATTCATTCATAATAATTTCATATATATTTTTTATCATCATAATCATCGTTTTGAAACAGCCACATATTATTATTCAAAGTTGAACTCTGGTTTTACGATGGTGCATCTCTTTTCATAGCTCGTTAGCTTTTGCCGCAAATTTTGCACAAAATTGAAATGGAAATTTCAATCTACTTTTACATGGTTGCACTAAAACAAACTTTCCAAATAAACTCGAGATATTGTTCTGGAATCACGTTGGTTTATAGACGTTTATATGGATGCAGAAGTTTCTACTCGTAAAATGATATGAGGGATATATTAACATCTCTCGGATAGGTATTTCAAAAGCTATAATGTTGTTTTAATTCAGTGAATTTTAAACCAGATTTTATAGATATTTTTTGCATTATTGACTGCCTCGGTGGCGTAGAGGGCGCATGCTCGACTGCCAAGCAAGAGGTCCCGGGTTCGATCCCCAGGTCAGGCAAAGTGTTAAATATTGGATTATTCATTAGGAATTATCTCAATTACTGCCTGGAGTCTGGAACTGTGCCCGGTAGATGGCAATAGGCTCGCCCCCTATTACATGGGACCAATAACATACTAGAGAAATGTGGGTGTATCTACTATTGGACTGAGTCTTGGGTGCACCTCTGCCTACCCCTTCGGGAAAAAGGCGTGAATGTATATATGTTTTGCATTATAATATTCGGATCCTACCAAAAAACCATTTCTAAAATAAAACATAAAACCATCTACCTTTACTAACTATATGAAAATACAATATTTTTTATGGTAATTCGTTTTCTATTCCATCCCCGAAACATTATACTGATGTCTTTTCTTTATGAAATTATTTTCCTATGAAAATATCAAAGGTCAAGTCTTAATATGAGAAAGTTTTCCCAATAGCCGATATTTCCGAGATATTTATCCCGTATTAAATAAAACACAATGGGGTTCCAAGATACACGTTTAGGATTCGCCGTGAGCCAGGGGAATGACGTCATAGAATCCCAGTCAATACTCTGCCGTAACGATTGTGTGTCCGTAACATTTCACAATATTAAGGAGATAGTTCGTGATTGGGAACTGGAAGAGGCTTATTAACTTGGAGATTGGATGTATAGAATTTTAATATAGTTACCCCTTATAGTTCTAGAAAACTGTTTAAAAGATAGTTCCTAACAGTTACAGTGTTAGTTTTTCGTACATACAATACTTTTTCTATTTATCAAATTAAGCGTTCACAAGGTTTCATCTTTGAGCCTATATTTTATTTCCATAATAATTTTTCATAGTCGGGATTGATTCAACATACAAAAGAAATGCGAGTTACAAAAATACGAGTAATTAATTTAATAAATAACAAAATATTACGTAAATTAATAAATTAAAAAACTAAATCTAAAAAGCTTTCAGTTGTTTCCTATTTTTAATTCTCTTATTTTTATCAATGAGTATGGCATTGACTAGTGGGCGCAACTTCGACTGCCGATTATGAGGTCCCGGGTTCGTACCCAAGGTTAGGCAAACTGTTAAATATTGGATTTTTCCATTATGAATTAGCTCAATAACAGTCTGGAGTCTGGGACTGTTCCTGATGAGACAACAATAGATGGCAATAGGCTCGCTCCCTATTATACGACACTGATAACATACTGGCGAAATGTGAGTGTATCTAGGACTGAGTCCTGGTTACGTTTCTACCTACCCCTTCGGGAAAAAGGCGTGATTGTTTGTTATTTTATGTTACGCTAAGTATGGCGTTCCACATGCTGGCAGCTTATTTTATATCTTTAAATTATCCAAAGAGATATTTTAAAGCAGATTATGGTAGTACGTTCCATTTCACGTAGATCAACGTATACGGTTTCATTCCCCTCACGCACGGCGGTCTGGCTGACGGATTGGCTGAAGCGCCCGCGGCATACTGATCTGGCGGACCAGAGGATAGTTTTCATAAAGATGGGCCGGATTATGAGATATGTTTGCAGACGGTTTATTATGTCACTTTTAGGGGGGATTGCTCTGCGGTGATTGAACGTTATTATTTAGCTTTAATATTATGGTTACCTGATATAGTACATGTGTATAAGAGTCCTAATGAATAAGAAGAAACCGACATAGCCCAGACGATAAGAAATTTCAATGGCATTTCATGGTGGACAGATGATCTGATAAGGACGCACGCTGGATGCGGGCCGCTTACAACCGGACTGGATGGAAATCTAAGGGGGAGGCCTATTGTTCAGCAGACGTCCTATGACTGAAATGATAATGACGCTGGCCCCGGGTTTTATCCCCGGCTAGATCAACATTTGTGTGCATGAACATGTCTGTTTGATCTGTATCTGTGTTATAAGATTGTATAAGTATATATATCAGTCATCTGGTACAGGCTTCTAGCCTAGTTTGGAACCAGATCATCGTGTGTGGAAGTTGTCCCATATTAATATATTATTATTATTATTTGTTGTAACATTAATAATTCAACCGAGAAAAAACTAAACTGATAAGTATTCACCCCATCCAGTATTATATACCATTCCTAACCAGTCGTCTAACATACACCAATAATATTATCAGTAAATAGGTCAGTCAGAAAGTTATTTGGCCAAATGATACCTTTACCGGCCTCTTTACACATTATCCTACATCATATTGTGGGTATGGCATGTCGGTCAGGGCCCATTTCATTATAGCGATTTTGTACGTCTTCATTAGTTGATAATCTAATTGTATGTAATCAGAAATATATGGGAATATTTAGGTTTGTTGATAATGTTTCTTTTATCCTCGTCAATTATTTTGCGTGATTATTTTACAAGCTTCATGAAATGAAATATATTTATTTGCTTGAAGTATGGTAGTTAGTTGGGTTGTACATATTGCTGTAAGTTTCACATACTTCGCCCGTAGACTCACAGACATGCAAAATTTCAAAATATTGCCATGCGAAAAAATGTCCAGTCTTCTCTTACATTAATAAATTATGCAATTAGTTCATCAATATCAATTTATAAAAGAATAATACAATAAAAGTAGTCGCATTCAATCAATTAAAATTCATTTCAAAATTAGTTATATTAATACTCGTTGTAAGAATCAAATTATAACCATCCATACTATAATTATTAATCATTTATATTATGTCAATGCTCAATAACTTATTTTAATAATAATAGTAATTTAAATTGTCTAGATGTCAAATTATAATTATGTCAATAAAATAAAATTAAAATTTAAAATTAAATAATTTATTGTGCATCGAAAAATTCCTTAACGCTATAAAATGAGCAGTCCAAGAGCCACTGGTACAGTTTTGTCCTAAACTGTTTCAAGGGAAGCTTCCTCAGAAATCTTGGTATTCTATTGTATATGCTCATGGCCATTATATAACAATTTTTCTTCATTAGAGCGGTCTTAGATGGTGGTAAAACAACTTTTGTTTCTTAATCTAGGATTTTCTACTTGTTTTGCGTTAAATATATTTTCTCTGTGTTCTTTAACAAAGACAGAGGCTTGAAAAATGTAAAGGCTCGATAATGTTAATAAATTTTAATTTTTTAAATAAAGTTTTACAATGTGTCAGCGGTCCTACCCCACTGATGGCGCTAATACATTTCTTTTGAACGATGAAAACCCTATTTAGTGTAAACGTGCCTTTTCCATTAAATAATACTCGAACACTTCAGCATATTTTACATGATTTATTTCAAGGCCACCATCTTCAATCTCGCTCTACAATCATCTGTCGCGCTGGCATCCACCTCCCTGTGTTGCCATCGCGCCCTCGCACATGCCATAGATCTCCGTGAAATCACACGTTGCCATTAGTACTTTCCATAAAACCACCAAAACGTTCACAGAATCCGTAGCATGCGCGTCACAAAATAACATCAACCCTACACTCGGCCAACCTGACAACGTGTATGCCCCCATACACGCATTATACTCGTATAATAACCCTACACTAAGGCCAGAAGTATAATGTAACTATTGTACAAAATATTACACAGACAAACCATTTAGAAAACATTATACAAAACAAATAAAAATATCTTAATCAGCACGGAATATCTCATCTTGAATTGCTGATTATTGAGTATGGCTGAATATTGTTACTCCTTGTTTACATCATAAACTTCGGCTTTTAGATGTACTCTGGGCTAGTTCTAGGTTTCTATTTAACTGACTTGCTCCCGGCTTCCCTTGCTAGACTGTCTTTTTGCCTCCATTATTATCTTTACAACGATTCCGACAAAAACAATGAATTTCCATTACGTCGAGTGTCTACACGCAGCTTCTTGCTCTACCTGCTACTCCTTCTCCAACTGCTGCTTCTTCTCCACCTGCTGCTCCTTCTCTACCTGCTGCTCCGTCTCCACCTGTTGCTCCTTCTCTTCCTGCTGCTCCGTCTTCACATGTTGCTCCTTCTCTACCTGCTGCTCCTTCTCCACCTGCTGCTCCTTCTCTACCTGCTGTTCTTTCTTCACCTGCTACTCCATCTCCACCCGCTGCTCCTTCTCCACCTGCTGCTCCTTTTCCACCTGCAGCTCCTTCTCTACTTGCTGCTCCTTCTCCACCTGCTGCTCCTTCTTCACCTGCTACTCCTTCTCCACCCGCTACTCCTTCTCCACCTGCTGCTCCTTCTCCACCTGCTGCTCCTTCTCCACCTGCTGCTCCTTCTCTACCTGCTAATCCTTCTTCACCAGCTATCCCTTCTCCATCTGCTGCTCCTCCTCCACCTGCTGCTCCTTTTCTACCTGCTGCTCCGTCTCTACCTGTTGCTCCTTCTCTACCCGCTGCTCCTTCTCCACCTGCTGCTCCTTCTCTACCTGCTGCTCTGTCTTCACCTGTTTCTCCTTCTCTACCTGCTGCTCCTTCTTCACCAGCTATCCCTTCTCCATCTGCTGCTCCTTCTCCACCTGCTGCTCCTTCTCTACCTGCTGCTCCTTCTGATTTTTCACAGATTTTACGATTATGTAAAATTTATGACAATTAGATATTTGTCAAAATTTTCAACAAATAGACATCGCAAAAACAATACCTTTTATGTAGGTCACAACGAGGTGTGATTTTATTTCCTACGATCCATATAACTTTTATTTTATTTCCATATAAATTAAATACAATTACGTACGTACGTTTTCCAATATCCATAAGCGAAAATTTGCCGACATATTGTCAGAATCCTGACCGTCACGATATTTAAAAATCTCAGATCTGGTCACGAACCAGGTCACAGTACCACTTCATAGGTTTATTGTGGGTATTTGACCACTTCTGGGATGTAAACGTGCCTTTTCCATTAAATAATACTCGAACACTTCAGCATATTTTACATGATTTATTTCAAGGCCACCATCTTCAATCTCGCTCTACAATCATCTGTCGCGCTGGCATCCACCTCCCTGTGTTGCCATCGCGCCCTCGCACATGCCATAGATCTCCGTGAAATCACACGTTGCCATTAGTACTTTCCATAAAACCACCAAAACGTTCACAGAATCCGTAGCATGCGCGTCACAAAATAACATCAACCCTACATTAGTTTGTAGAGTTTCCCCATAGATGGTGCAAGAGACTCTTGGAGTCTCCCGTCCCCCATTGAGACCCATGGTCTCCATGGGGGAAACAAAGACCAGTGGGACGGCCACAAATGAGATGGAAGGATGACACCAAAAAGATAGCGGGCAGCAATTGGTCTCTAACTACCCAAAGTAGAGAAAAATGGAGGAGTTTGAAGGAGGCCTACACGAGTCTACTGGTTGAGAAAGGCTGAAAAGAAGAAGAAGAAGAATTATTTCGGAATAAATTAAGTAAGTGATAGTTAGATATATAATATGCCATTGGTTAAGTTGCAAATTGGTTATTGGTTAATTGCGAAGCATGACTGGAGTGACCTTAATGGACAAAATGAGGAATAGTGCGATAAGAGAACGCTGTGGCGTGGTAGAAGATGTAGTGACAAAGATAGAGAAAGGAATGCTGAGGTGGTTCGGACATGTGGACTGGATGGATGAAAGGAGATTAACAAAAGAAGGCTAGTGTGAATGGTCAAGTCGGTAGCGGTCGACCTAGGCGTACTTTTCATGAACAAGTTGACGTTGTTCTTAGGAAAGGCCAAGTCAAAAGTACCTACAACCGACGAGCATGTATGAAAAATGTCATGAAAGTGAACGAAGCGAAAGTTGTATGTCAGGATCGTAGCAAGTGGAGGGAAATAGTCTCTGCCTACCCCACCGGGAACAAGGCGTGACTGTATGTATGTAAGTTAGATTTGTTGTGTGAAAAAAAAAAAATTATGCTCTAATCAAAAAATACCTGCAAAAAAATAACATCCTGTCTTTTTCCACAAGTGTACCTACCCAATGTTTAATCCCATAGTACACCCTACACTTCACCAGATATGTTTTTTAAGACCCATGAAATAGGGGGCGAGTCTATTGCAATCTACAGGGCACAGTTCCAGCCTTCGGGCTATCGTTGATAAAATTTCTAAAGGTAAAATCATATAACACTTTACCTGACCTGGGGATCGGACCCGGGACCTTATGCAGCAGTAGCTTGCAAACCAACCGAGGCCACCAAGGCAGTTAAATTAAAAAAATAGACAAACACAATTTGGAAATATCACGCGGGTAGTCTAATTTAAAGCCTCTAAAGCCTTTACTTTTTAAATCTAGTAGGTAGTAGCAATTCTAACTTTTAGTTATTGATTACGTTACGTTTACGTACAGTAAATGTCAGCTAAATCTTACTTGTATATATGAATTTATGTTCCCTGTATGATTCTCTAGAAAACGTTGAACATTACGAGGTTATGCCCAGTTATTTCCCAGGCAAATGTTTATATAACTCTTCTCATACTTGTATCGTAATATTGTAGGTATTTCTGCCAGCGTGTATACGGAGTTACGTGAAACTTGCTTATCGCGGTTCGGAACAAAGCCAACAATACGAGATGACGTATCGCACAACTTTATCATAATTCTTTTATGGAATGAAGCCGACCAGGTATGCTGCGACCGCGGTGTTGAAGACTTGCTCAATATTCGATATTTTATTTAGTGGTTTCAGTTCAAACTGAAGAAAATACATATAATTCAGAATTAAAATAATAAATACTATAGGTATGGTAATTTGAATGAGTTCGCGCGCGACCTGTGTAAAATCGGTGGAAAAATTCCAGCATGCCGCAATACGGGACCAGGTGAGAGCATGCAGGAAGGCACCTCGTTGGGACCTCTTGCTGAAACCAACTGCCATGCTGAGCTTACAGAGGCAGTGTAGGTGAACGTATAGGGCATCTGAAAATATATTATTGTTAATGATGTTTTTTTAGGGTTCGAGCCTACGGTCCCTTGCCGTTGTAAAAATATGAAATTTCTAAGTCAACTCTGCCTCTGTGAGACTGCCTCGGTGGCGTAGTGGGCGCATGTTCGACTGCCAATCAAGAGGTCCCGGGTTCGATCCCCAGGTCAGGCAAAGTGTTAAAAAATTGATTTTTACATTAGGAATTATCTCAATAGCTGCCTGGAGTCTGGAACTGTGCCCGGTAGATGGCAATAGGCTCGCCCCCTATTACATGGGACCAATAACATACTGGCGAAATGTGGGTGTATCTACTATGGGACTGAGTCCTGGGTACACATCTGCCTACCCCTTCGGGAAAAAGGCGTGAATGTATGTTATGTTATGTCTTAGTCAACGCAATCAGAAGATACGGCCATTTTACCGCAAATTTTTATACTTTGCGCAACGGACTTAAAACCTCTTGGGCACATCCCGTTGGCCTAGCATAATGAAATTTGGCAAGAAGCAAGATCTTATATCATAAGATAAGGAAAAAATCCCAAAACCGTAAAATTAAAAAAAAAATTGTAATTACGTAAATTACAGTTGAGGGGAAAAATCATCTACAAAGTCTCAAGTTCACAGTATAAGTAGCTCCAACCTGGATGTAAGAAACGGATGCGGAATACCAAGTAGCGTCGAAGAAACTCTGACAATTAGTCTAATATCCTTCTATATGAGATCATGTTGATAAGTTAGAACATGTTAGAACTTAGGTAACAGTTAACTTAATAGTAATCGGAGGATTTATGGTGATTAGGGCTCGTGATGCTGAATACACGATATGTTGGTAGTAAATTATGACCATTTTTATTTAGTCGTGTAGTTCCTGGTAGTACCACCCTCATCCCGTGGGAGCCGTGAGACTTGGCAGAGGGATATATTCGGAGAGAGGTATTCCAACTACTGCGACCACCAAGCCGTCTGCCAAGCGTGGTGATTATGGCAAAATTTCCCCTATGTTGATAGTTTATTGCTTTCTATGAGGTCTATGTTCAGCAATGGACGTCTTCCAGCTGATGATGATGATGATGATGATGAAAGCGGAAGAAGTGAAAGTAGTATGTCAGCATTGTAGCAAGTGGAGAGAAATAGTCTCTACTTAACCCAATGGAAACATAGGCGTGACTATATATTTGTATGTAACGTAGCCAGCGCAGCGTTGGCAATGCTGTTCAAATATTATTATTTCATGGTGTTCTTGCTATCGTTATGAATAGAGCTTTTGATTGATTTATTTATTTAAGATACAATTATGAACATACATCTAAACTAAAATTCTTATAATGCTATTATTTTTTAATTTTTTTTTTATATATATGGGACAACTTCCACACACGGTCATCTGGTCCCAAACTAGGCTAGAAGCCTGTACTATGGTAACCAGATGACTGATATACATACTTAGATAAGCTTATAACACCCAGACACAGATGAAACAGATATGTTCATGCACACAAATGTTTGACCTGGCCGGGGATCGAACCCGGGCCCTGTGGCACAGAAAGCAGAGTTACTACCATCTGTGCCAACGAGGGTGTATTACTTATATGCTAGGTATTTAAATTAAATATAATATACTTACGAGTAAATTTGATGGGATCAATATGTATGTCGGCATCTTGGTCCTCATCTAGAAAAATATTTATTACTTACGGCTCTAGCCGTCGGCGCATTGTTTGCACATCGTCTGCGTAACTCGCCAGAGGTTGCAAGCAGCTGGTGCCGGCGACGCTGTCCCACGCGAGTGTAGTTTTGTGGGACATAATAACTTAGCTGAGACAGTACGGATGGATTATCTATTTGGTTGCGCATTAACAAACAATAATGTAATTACTAATAAGAGCTTACGCCTGAGCTCCAGAGTGAACTCCAGAGTCAACAAATGTATTATTATAACATCAACTCAAACTCCATTGTCATCAACCTGGCACAAATTCAGACTCTAAGCTATGAAAAACTCCTAATGCAAAAATCTTACATTTTGCCTAACCTAGGAATTGAACCTAGGACCTCATACTCAACAGTCACTAACGCTCACTGCACCACGAGTACCTTTTGTGAAATAAAGAAGAAAAATGTGGAAGAAAAATTAATTGATTTTAAAAGGAACTAACACGAGACCATAAATAAACTTAATTTGACCAATCTTATCTCCAGACCACAGCCTACTAACTCAACAAGAAAAACGCCAGAACGAAACTCGATTTACCGCAGATACAGCGGGTACACAGCGTTCTGTTTGTACCGACTGTGTAATGTAGGTAATTGTGTTTGTGCTTGTCATAGCTAACGATGAGCTTCCACTGTGCCGCGAGCGGTTCGACCGATATCGACAGTCGAAGCCTGTCGGAGCCTGGGATGGCCTGAGTGATGAGATATAGCGATTTTTACATAAAAGTGCGTACGCAAATATTCGGATCGTATATGTAGGTATACGTAAAACGTACACGGGAAAAAAACGCTAGCGCGGCCGCTTGTATGGGAGTTCTTCAATCACAGAATGACGCGGTTAAAAATCACTCGCGGTTAGCCTTAGTGTGTAAAAGTATAAGGAGCAACCTACATACAAATTTTCAATAAAATTTTCCAGCCGGTAGAACGTGAAACAGGAACAAACATGCACACACCGACAAACTTTCGCATTTATAATACTATATATGCTTATATTAGTTAGATATATAGTAGGATAGATACATTAATAATAGACCAAAGAACTACAGTGTGTAGGGACGTAGACTATTCACACCTATTTTAATCTCTGTATTACTCTAAAATATTTTCTCCACACCAGTCGTATCAATACTTTACTACTTTATTCAAGGGAAACCAGCTTATTTCTGCGAAGAAACAATAGAAATAAGTAAATAATAATGCGGTTAATGATTGGTTTCCAAGAAATGACTTTTACCAATCACCAATCATCACCAATCATCGCCGGACCTTTCTTTCTCTGCTGAGAACATAATATAATTGTCATTTATCCAAGTGTGGTTAATTGAATGATAAGTACTGTTACAGTTAATTGAAGCTCAATCTTGTATATAATATTGTTACATACAGATACAGATATACAGATACACAGGTACAGATACAGAAGTTTTTGAGCCCCCGAACGAAAAAGGAAGGGGTGTTATAAATTTGACGTGGATCTGGTATCCTAAACACGTGTGGAACGATCTTGATGCGTTTTTTTGTTTGAAAACTAATCAAAATCGGTAAGTCGATCGACTGACTTGGTCGAGAGTGTTCAGACCTATGTCTCATGAAAACAGATCACCCTTTTAAAGATTATAAGCTCATTTCTGGCAGCAGAAGAGATATGAGCTACTGTCAGTGGTCTGATCGATTCATAATTTGGTTTCCTGTTACTTCAACTATATTGCAACGACTTGGCAACCTTGACCTGATGCTGCAGCATCAAGATCAAATGTGCCAGTAGTCAAATATATCGTATTTGGGGTCATTGGAATCGTCTCAATGAATATGTTACAGGTATAGAGTGGCCAGTGCCTGATGATGGAGCACGAAGAAAAATGTTTGTTTAATTTTACTTGTGTAAAATTTACATCTTCGTGTTCTGTTAAATATTAATCCTGGCTCTTCCTCAAATATGTATGTTAGTGAGCAATAGTTAACCATAGTTATGATTTGAATGTGGGATTCAAAAGGGTCATGTAAAGCACCATAAGCCAACTCAATGTAAACCAAATGTGTTGTTACACGTAATATCTGCCTTATGTAATTGATTATAATAATAACAATAACTATCCCTCAAATGAACTAGATGTAACAAACCGTAATATCAAGGCTACATATAACATGAAGATATATAAAGCTAATCCCTCATAACAGCGTTGCAGCGAAGAGAATTTTAACAAGGTCTAATGTGGCAATGAATAAACGATTTCGGACATTTTACGACTCGCCCGGACGGATTACGGGCCCCCTGATACGGGGGTTTATACAAAACGTGTTGTTTATGATACTGCCTGTGTTACCATTCAATTTTCTTTGAGAAATTCTTAAATGTTGACTTAGAAATTATGCTCCTTGGTGGCCGTCTACTAATGAAGGATGGCGGCTTAGATAAGCGACGTTTACTTTTGTTGTATTACCATTGCTTTTAAGAATCTACGTAGATTCTTCAAAAATTTATTATTCGGGGTAAAGAAACAGTGCGTTTTTTTTTAAATAATACACCTATTATTATACAATTTATTTACAAGTGGGTTTATTTTAATTGTGTCAGTTAAGTTCTCGAGCAACTCAGTGATGCTTAAGTAACTACAGTAGTGCTTAAGTAAAGACGCTATACATATAATATGTAGGATATATATTAATATAGAAACGAGTAAAACAAAGGAACTATATCGGTCGATAACAATATTTATTATTTTCTCCTTGACAGACATTGACACGAACAGAAACAATCGAGTATGTCAGTCAGTGCGTTTGATATAAAGGAGCAATATCAGCCCCAACTTCCACAACGTCACCCTCATAGTTCTTTTTAAATTGTGATTTACTTACGACAAATGTGGAAATAAAGCCGCCTCCAGTGTTTTATTTTGCATACCGTGTGTGCACAGCTTTATTTACATGCGTTACTGCTCAGATAGTGGCTTTATGGCCGCTGATATTGAAGTTTGTGAGACTGTGAGACACCTCGCGGGAGATTTGCTATCTACCTTGTATCTGGCCCACGTTTTCATGGAACTTTGAAAGGGCTGCTTGAGATTATATTGAGTTGTACATGTTATAATATTGAATTTGTGGTGTCTTCTACTTTCCAAAATTTATGAATTGCTATAACTAACAAGCTTTGTGTATTATCCCCTCCTCGGGCCCTCGGTGACGCAGTGGGCGCGAGTTTTACTGCCGATCATGGGGTCCCAGGTCCAATCCCCAAGTCAAGTAGTGTTAATGGATTTTACGATTAAGATTCTCAATGACAGCGTGGAGTCTGGAACTGTGCCGGTAGATGGCAATAGGCTCGCATCCTATAATATGGGACCAATAACATACTGGCAAAATATGAAACCTTCTGCCTACCCCTTCGGGAAAACGGCGTGTGGTATTTTATGTTGTTAAATATTATTGTGCGTATATAATCTAACAATGGTTAAGCTATCATAATCCGTAAATGGTCTCATAACATCACCGTAAAAAACATTCAAAATCCTATCAAGGGTGACCCACTACTCAAAACCCCCCATGAACTAAAGAATCAATCGAAATAATATACGTACGAAGCGTGGAAAGTGCCCATTATCATAATATTATAGGGGGCCAAGTAATAAGATCCACATTTATGTTTTGTATGTATATTTTTATATCAGACCGATCCGTCCAAATGTGAAGGGTGTTTGCGTCCACGACTTGTTTTCCTATTCTAGTAAGTGGTTTAGTGTGCACAAACACTTACAGAAAATAGGAGCGTCTAATACATTTATAATATGAGCTTATCTTCAACTAGGTGAAGAGATTTACCAAATAACATTGCAATACTACTACAGTGTAATTTGTTTTCTCTTTTTGTGTTGTATGTAAAAAAACTTTCGGTCTTACTGTCGTAAAATATGGTGTTTAACATAACAATATTTTTATGTAGCTTATTTAGAGAAATATTATTATGATATCGCTATCAGGAATAAATATTGTATTATTATGTATGATACAGACTATTTTGGTTGGTAATATACTTACAACTAAATACCCTAAAACAGGTAACTAGTGGTTTTGGGAAACTTATTCTGTTGAGGAAAAATAAATATAAAATAACATACAACCATGCCGCTTTCCCGAAGGGGTATGCAGAGGTGTAACCAGGACTCAGTCCCAAAGTAGGCACACCCACATTTCGCCAGTATGTAATTGGTACCAAGTAATAGGGGGCGAGCCCATTGCCATCAACCGGGCACAGTTCCAGACGCCAGGTAGTTATTGAGATAATCCCTAATAGAAACATCATATATTTAACACTTTGCCTGACCTGGGGATCAAACCCGGGACCTCCTGACCGGCAGTCGAGCTTGCGCACGCTACGCCACCGAGGCAGTCACAAAAATTCCATGGAAAATAAAGAACGGATAATTGGTAACCAAGATGCTTATTCTTTTAGGTCCCATGTAATAAGAGGCGATCCTATTGCCATCTACCGGGCACAGTCCCAGAGTCCAGGACGTAATTGAGACAATTCCTTATGAAAAATGTAGTAATATCACTTTTTGCCTGACCTGGAAAATGAACCTACTACACCACCGCAGTCCCTTATATTAGTTTACATATTATTAATATACAGTAACATTAAGATTTACCTCAGTAATAGCCTCGAGTCTTGAACTGTGCCCGGCTAATGGCAATAACTGTAGCAATAGGCTCGCCACCTATTACATGGGACCAATAACATACTCGTACTTGCGTAATTTGGGTGTACCTACTATGGGACTGAGTACAAGGTACACCTCTGCCTACCCCTTTGGGAATAAGGAGTAATTGTATATTATATTATGTTATATATAGTTACAAATATATATAAAAACACAATCTATTCAATAACGAGCGGTAGGAGTGGTATCGCATCCTCAGTGAGATGATTCCTCGAATCCCTTATGTTTGTTCGCTTCAAGATCCTGAATAATGTTTGTCGTGTACGTATAGAGGGCATGTACAAAGGGCTGCCCTTTAATCAAGTTGATCCTAGTGGCGGGTAAACTCGCCTGATTGTTGCCGGGCCCACAGAAAAATGACGACAGTAACACGTATCTTAACATAATTACTAAAAGTGATGGATCTCATATTTGCTGGCATGGTGTACAATAAACTTTAGGCCGTGCTTTAGGACAAAAAAAATTGACTGTGACGACAAAATTACTCGTATTTACTCGAACAGTAATAGCAACTTAGCTGTTAGGGTGGGCAAAATTGGAACTACGGGCTGTCAGACGCCATTTTGAAGAACGTCATTACCGAATTATCTCATTCGTTCCTCTAAGATGGTTGTAAACAATCTAGAATTTTAACGAGAATATACGAAATAGAAAATACACAAGTTCTGCAGAATTAGAGAGAATTTACGCTAACACACGTACAAATTTACTTTTGTATCGAAACTAGCGCCACCAAAATACTAAATCTAGACTGTATTGTATGAGCTGTGATTCTAGTTTTCTAAAAAATTATAGACATATACGAAAGGCACGCATTGGCTGCTCATTCAATCGATTAAGATTTAGCACTTGAATAAAGATCTCATACTAACCTTACTTTGAACTATGTCAGGAGTCAGGAGGTACCAGCCACGGGCACAGGCCACGCGGCCACGCCACAGGGCCAAAGGGTCACGGTTGAGCCACGCAGTGAAGTGTGGAACGCGATTAGCTAATGAAATTGTAGTGATTTGTGGCCGCAACGGAAAACTTTACTTCAAAGTGTTTTGATAAGTTGAATCTTTATTATAAACTCCGCCTATCTTTATTATTTGCTCCGATAATTATGTTACAAGCCTTTTTGTGTTTAGTATATCTATAGATGTGGGCACGGGGATTGAACAATGTTTTAAAAACTCTATGTATTGGTGCTGGTATGTTATTGTGAAAACCAAACAAGGGAAGGGATTCAATTTGTGTCTCTATGATATCTAAGTGGTGCGAGACAACTTTGAGCCATCTCAAGGACTCAATACATATAAGCTTATTTTGCCTATTTTATTTAAAATTTCACAAGAATTATGTCGACGAAACGAGCTTGACGACATTTATTATTAGGGTTAAATTTACTATAATTATTAAAACTAATCTAAAATTATTAAAACGATAGTGTGTGTGTAATGTCCATTGATATAAAGAAAAGGAGGTGAGGTACTGGCTTCTCGAAAATGACAAGCTCAAATTAGGTCCCATTAGGTCAGTAAAGTAAGGTCGTACGAGAGAATAATATTGTTGTCTCGCACTTAGTTCTTAGGTAGGTCTTTCTATCTTTGTGGTTCATTATATGTCACTGTGCAAACTTAAAACTGAGCAAATTGCACGTGCCATTTGTTAAGTAAGCGCTGGAACAACTTACCTTATCTCCCCTTTTCTTTATATCAATGGTTATGTCAGTCAAATCGGAACACTTTTATCGTGAAGTTTGTTTGAGAGTCCAGTGTATAAAAACCCAATTTAATGTAATTGTTAGTAGGCTATATTATCAATGTGTTCCACCTTCTATACTAACTAACATTATAAAGAGAGAAACTTTGTTTTTTTGTTTTTTTTGTTTGTAACGAATAGGCTCCGAAACTACTGGACCGATTTTAAAAATTCTTTCACTTATGGATAGCTTAATTCAGTGTGAGTGCCATAGGCTATATGAGATTTTGAAAAAAAATAGGGATCCGTAAGAAAACTGCAATATTGTGAACCAAGGTGTTACATAATATAATTACCATATTCATAAATTTGCGTGCGCTGTGAAATGCATTGATGGTAGAATAATATACTAGGGGTTTGTAGTACTTATCAATATCTACAAAATAGTCCACGGAAATTTTATCCATCTATTTTGGTTTAGTCACAATAATCGAAACAGACATTATATGCATGCGCTGTGAAAAGTATTGGTGGTAGAATAAAGTAATGTACTAGGGGTTTGTAGTACTTATTAATACCTACAAAACAGTATACATAGATTATATCCATCTTTTTTGGTTTAGTCACAATAATCGAAAAAGTGATTATTTTTCATGCGGTGTGAAAACTATTGGTGGTAGAGTAAAGTAATGTACTAGGGGTTTGTAGTACTTATTAATACCTACAAAACAGTATAAATAGATTATATCCATCTTTTTTGGTTTAGTCACAATAATCGAAAAAGTGATTATTTTTCATGCGGTGTGAAAACTATTGGTGGTAAAGTAAAGTAATGTACTAGGGGTTTGTAGTACTTATCAATACCTACAAAACAGTATACATAGATTATATCCATCTTTTTTGGTTTAGTCACAATAATTGAAGCAGTGATTATTTTTCATGCGGTGTGAAAACTATTGGTGGTAGAGTAAAATAATGTACTAGGGGTTTGTAGTACTTATTAATACCTACAAAACAGTGTACATAGATTATATCCATCTATTTTGGTTTAGTCACAATAATCGAAACAGTGAATATTATTCATGCGGTGTGAAAACTATTGGTGGTAGAGTAAAGTCATGTACTAGGGGTTTGTAGTACTTATCAATACCTACAAAACAGTATACATAGATTATATCCATCTTTTTTGGTTTAGTCACAATAATTGAAGCAGTGATTATTTTTCATGCGGTGTGAAAACTATTGGTGGTAGAGTAAAATAATGTACTAGGGGTTTGTAGTACTTATTAATACCTACAAAACAGTGTACATAGATTATATCCATCTATTTTGGTTTAGTCACAATAATCGAAACAGTGAATATTATTCATGCGGTGTGAAAACTATTGGTGGTAGAGTAAAGTCATGTACTAGGGGTTTGTAGTACTTATCAATACCTACAAAACAGTATACATAGATTATATCCATCTTTTTTGATTTAGTCACAATAATCGAAGCAGTGATTATTTTTCATGCGGTGTGAAAACTATCGGTGGTAGATTAAAGTAATGTACTAGGGGTTTGTATTAATTATCAATACCTACAAAACAGTATACATAGATTATATCCATCTTTTCTGGTTTAGTCACAATAATCACTGCGAACAACACAACGGCAACACTGAGAACAGCTGTTAAAATATGTGTTAGGATAAATTTTATTAGTTTTAATTAGCGATATTATCTTTATTTAATAGAAAAATCGTGAAAAGTGACTCAAAAATACTGTTATCAACTAATAAATGCAAAAACACAGTGCAAAAAGTGATATAAGTACACTTTTGGGAAACTGAAACTAGCGGTGTTGTCAAAGGACTAACGGGTGGATATTCAAAAACACTGGATGCTACTACATAATCCCGGGGAGTATTGATTGTGTTTATCTAATAACTAACCACTAGTCACCATATCCCGTTAACAATTACAACACTGCTCACTGCAGTGAGCGACGTCAAAACCCACACACTGACGCCGTTTGTTATCACTTTGCTTGACAAAAAGTGGAAGCAGAACTGATAACAAAACATAGTTTCAGACAGGCGCCTACTACATAAACACTGTGCATAAACACTGTTAATATAAAGGACAAGATCACTCTCAAAGTATAAGTACTTAGTACATTTAATTCAATTTTGTGCATAATAGCATTACCCAATTACAATTAATATTGTTCTAGTAGGTATTATTGTCCATTCTGTTATATAAATCATTGTTATTTTATTGAATAAGTATAAACATCATAAAACAATTGTGTAGTTTGCACGGATTTTAGTGAAATACTTACTATCATCTGTCTATACTGTTCTATCACTGTCTAACTGTCTAACCCCTAACTATAAACTTATATTTCAAATAATTTCCAGTTTTCAAGCTGTTTACCTCTCGTTCTCGCTGGTCTCTGTGTTTTCTGCAGAATTAGTAAATTGTGGACAGATATATACTTTGAGGTGACTTGTCTTTGTCAATGCACAAAGGTGACTAGTACCCACCTGTTTCTTATCCATTTACTTAAGTTTTTCAACATAATTTTTCAGAAACTCCACCATGATGACTCGCAGAGCTACTGTTAAAGAGATGGAACAGCAACTGAGAACCACACTACAGGAACTGAAGACCTATAAGGATCTTAATGAACAACTCCTCAGAGAGAGGGATGACAGTGAGGTTGAAGTTCAGCGGATTATCTCCATAAACACCGACCTCAAGAATGAACTGGCTGAACTGGACATTAGATACCAAGATGTCTTACATAAATGTGATCACCTACAGACCATTGTATTGTCATTTGATGAGTGTGGCTTGACCTATGTTAAGGCCTTAAGCCGTATTGGAGACCTCGAGCGTGAACTAGACACGGCTCAATCAACAATATTAGAGTTGCAATCAAAGTTAACCGCTCAACAAGTAGCCGACACTCAGTGCCTATACAATGAGTTAGTAGTTAGTAAAGTGAAGTGTTCTCAGCCCCTAGACATTATTGACCTCACTGGTGAGACTCCCTCAAAACCCATTCTCCATAGAAAGCCTAAAAAATATATGAAAATCAAAAAACTTGTTCGGAAATGTCAAAAAAAACTCAAGTGTAATAAGAAGTACTTCACAAAAAATGTCCAACTTATAAAAAGTAGACTTTTATTAGATCAACAACTCCAAAATTGTATAGACGAGTTAGAAATAACAAGAAAATTATATGATGATGACATACTGCAACTACGCTCTGAGCTTCTACGCAGAGAACAAACACTGCAGGATATTTTCAACAGTTATACTGCCTTACAAACTCAGTTAGCAGAACACTATAATACTGCTATAGAACTGGCCCAGTTGGTTACAAGTAATGTAGATTGCATTAACTCAGAATTGCAAACAAAATCAACTGAGCCTCAGGTGACCTCACAATCACCATGTGCTGTTCCTGTGCGAGTGGCTCGGAGGGAGAAGCAATGTATTGCTGGACATAGTAGGACTAAGGTACTTGTTTTCTCAGACCGGATTGGTGTAGATTTTGGTTCTCTGTTGTGCAATGAGAGTAATCATATAATATATAATCATTGCATGCCCGGTGCATCTTACACACAAATATGTGATAAGATTAGGAGTAGTGCTCATACTATAGATAGTAATACAGTTATTGTCATCTTAATAGGACAAAGTATAGGTATAGACAAAAGGGAGGTTATTAATAACATAACCTCTCTCCTTGAAATAAATTGTTTTAAGATTATGCTGTGTGCCTTACCATATTGTTCATCGTTAACTTCAACTCAAAATAAACACACACATATGATAAACAATTTATTTCATAATCTGACATCTCGTCATAGTGACAAATTAATGTTTTTTGACATGAATAAGTTTATTAAAAACTTTCAACTGACCCCGGACAATATTATGTACTGTTCGAAGAAATGCATTTCGATGCTTGCTACATTGGTAGCTTATAATATTAATTCAGTTATAGGTAATATAACGGTGTTAAATAATGACTCCACAGTGATTAGTATATGTACTAAAAATAACACTGTGGAAAATAATTTAAACTAATTTCTAAGACAACAGAGAGTGGTACTTGTACATTATCTTTATTCTATCAAAATATAAACCGCTTCTCTGGCAAAATTAACGACATTGAATTACTCGTAGATAAATATAATTATGATATTTTATGTTTCTGTGAAACTTGGTTAAAAAATGATAAAATGTTATTTAATGTTAATAATTTTCAGGTGGCCAGTAAGTTCAACAGAACATCTGCTGAAGGAGGTGGCTCGATTATACTTTTAAGAAAATCAATTAAATATAAAGAGCGAAATGATATTGTCAGCTGTTCTGTGGAACGAACTTGCGAGGTGGCTTGTGTAGAAGTGAAAAGGCACATAATCTTATGTGTATATAGGCCGCCGAACTCGAATCTCACTTCTTTTATGTCCTCTATGGAAATAATTCTAAACAAAATTTGTAAAAGTAATAAACATGTACTTGTATGCGGTGATTTTAACATTGATATTTTGTCAGATTCTCCAGATAAAACTAATTTGACTAGTTTATTTAAGTCCTTCGGTTTGAGTTACCTATTCTCTGAGCCCACAAGAGTTACAGTTACCTCATCGACCTGTATCGATAATATCTTTACCAATTTCGAAAGTAGGAAGTTATCAATAACGGGTGGAGTTAGGTCTGACCACAAGGGTCTCTCACTAGAATTTATAAGTGAAAAATCAAAAGAAAAACCAACAATTGAACATAGGCCCCTAACAACATATAAACTCGAAAAGCTTAGGAATAATATAGAATCAAAACTGGAAAATGTCGCTGTCTCTGAGGAAGACCCTAATTTCAATTATGAAAACATATTTTCTGTAATAAGTAAGGAGTTCAATGAGATATGTCCCAAAAAGAAATTACACACGAATGGGAAACTAGAATTTAGTGATTGGGCTACCAAGGGTATCAGGAAAAGTAGAGATAATATGTATGAGTTATATAGGGATAAAGCCCATTCCAATTCAGAATCATTTCATGAGTATGTTAAATGTTATTCAAAAATTTTTAAAGCTGTTTGCATCCAAGCAAAAGCCATAAATATTAGAGACAATATTCGCAAATCAAGTAATAAAATTAAGACGGTTTGGAAAACAATAAACGTAGAAACAGGTAAAGATAAATGTAGAGATTCTGAATATAAACTATTAATTAATAATGAACACATTACAAATGTTGAGGAAGTCGCTAATATTTTTGTCGATTTCTTCTCTAACATAGCCCTGAACGCGACCAAGTCACTTGATTCATCCCCAGACTTGGCGGAGGCTTTTCTTAAAGAAAACTTCCAACGCACCATACCTGAATTTTCGTTTGAACACATCTCATTAATTGATATCAAAAAGACGTACAAGAGTTTAAATGTTAAAGCTACTGAAGATCTATGGGGTCTATCTGTAAAAATGCTAGATTCTATAATAAACACAATTGCTCCTTACTTAGCAGACTTATTTAACCTATGCATAGATAAAGGCACGTTTCCAGAACTAATGAAAATAAGTAAAATCACTCCTATCTTTAAATCGGGAAGTAAGACAGATCCCACAAACTATAGGCCAATCTCTGTTTTGCCAGTATTAAGTAAAATCTTTGAGAAATTGATGCTAAACCAACTGCTGTCACATTTCAATAGAAATAGAATATTGCATTCAAACCAGTATGGTTTCACCAAATGCAGATCAACAACCGATGCAGGCTGTCATCTCATGACTCTTGTCTTGGAGGCTTGGGAGAGTTCACAGGATGCCATTGGAGTGTTTTGTGACCTTTCCAAAGCATTCGACTGTGTAGAACACTGCACGTTACTGCGCAAGTTAGAAGTATATGGAATTCATGGGAATGCCCTGAACCTGGTGGAATCATACTTGTCTAGTAGGCAGCAGAAGGTTAGCGTCAATGGTATCACATCTGCTAGTTCTCCTGTCAAGATGGGAG
Organism: Hemistola chrysoprasaria; assembly: GCA_947063395.1. NCBI lineage: Eukaryota > Metazoa > Arthropoda > Insecta > Lepidoptera > Geometridae > Hemistola > Hemistola chrysoprasaria. The sequence goes on from OX346725.1 coordinate 13,931,870, forward strand.
TCCCACAGGGATCAATTTTGGGTCCTTTCCTGTTTTTGGCATATATTAACGATTTGCCTTACATGGTCCACGGTCTAGCAGATATAGTTCTATTTGCCGATGATACGTCATTGATTTTTAAAGTTGATAGGAAGGATACTTCACTAGTACATGTTAATAATACTTTAGCAAGTATATCCAGATGGTTCACAGCAAACAATCTGTTATTGAATGCGAAAAAGACTAAATGTTTGAAATTTTCGTTGCCTAACGTCAGAAGTATAGAACCAATCATAGTTCTTGACGGTGAAAGACTCAATATTGACAATGCAACTTTGTTCCTTGGCATAAATAATATAGACTCTAAACTGCAATGGAGCACTCATATCACCGAGCTCTCAGGGAAACTAAGCTCTGCAGCTTACGCGGTTTATAAAATTAGGCAACTAACAGATGTAGCCACGGCGAGATTAGTGTACTTTGCATATTTCCATAGCTTGATGTCTTATGGGATTCTGTTGTGGGGGTCAGCTGCAGATATAGAAACTATCTTTATACTACAAAAACGTGCGATTCGTGCCATCTATGAGATGCGTCCACGCGAATCCCTGAGGGAATTATTTAAAGAAATAAACATACTGACCCTACCATCCTTATACATTTATGAGAACATCATGTCGTATGTGCGTAAAAATTTACATAAATTAAAATTAAATAGTGACCTTCATAATTTTAATACTAGGAATAAAGACAAAATAGCTATACCTAGCTTTAGATTATCTAAAACAAATAAAAAGACATTCTTAGGAAATAGTGTACGTTTCTATAATAAAATCCCAAAAGAGATAACTGGGCTCTCAGAAGGTAAATTCAAAACCTATATAAAATCTACTTTACTAAAGAAGGCATACTATAAAGTCAACCAGTACATAGAGGACAAAGATGCCTGGAAACTTCTGCATAGTCGCCTCGCGGCACCTTCAAAGAAAATGAATGTAAGCAAACCAAATATTGTGAAACTATCTGTTGAAAAAATTAAGCCCTACAAGTTTCTTGTGCGTTCTTCTTGTAGAGGTATCTTTCCGAACGCACGGTAGACTCAGTACTGTATCTTCATTGACGTACAAAAGTGTCAGATTATGACCTATTTGAATAAATCTGTTTGAGTTTGAGTTTGAGTTTGAATCGAAACAGTGATTATTTTTCATGCGGTGTGAAAAGTATTGGTGGTAGAATAAAGTACTGTACTAGGGGTTTGTAGTACTCATCAATATCTTCAAAATAGCCCACGATAAATTATAAAATGTGTTAAGGTTTGGTCACTGTAACAGAAATAGTCATTAATTTGCGTGCGTTGCGTAAACCATTAGGGTTATATCTATTAAAATACAATGTATCACGAATTTACTCCTGTTAAACGTCCACTATACCTACTTCTGCTACCCGTGCGAAGCCGGGGCGGGTCGCTAGTATATTATAAAATATCTACATAAAATATTAAGAAAGAAATTCATGCACAAAAAATCAAACTTTTTTTTAATATTGCAATTGCAAAGTAGAAAATAACAAATACTCTATCACAATAACTTTCTATAAAAAAACAAGACCACACAAAAGCTGTAGTTTCCCATTTAAAGACGATACAGTCCTTTCGCCGTAGTTATCAGCTCAGCTGCAGATCGCGAGATTACTTCACTATTGGAAATAAATAAAACTCGACAATGTTCCTCGCTTCTACCAAAATAGGGTTCCGTAACGGAAAACTAGAAAACTATTTGCGATTGAAGAAATATCACATAGGTACATAATATTAAAATCAATTGGCTCAATTTTAGTCCAAAGAAATATATAATACGAGTAATATTATGGTTATAAAAGTACCAGAAAAAAATAATTAAAAAAGTAAAAAGGTTAAGTAAATTGACACGAATTTTATTTTTAAGAGAGTATTTTCGATTTTTTGAAGTGGGATTTAAGCAGTTTTTGATGCAACTTAATTCATGGTTGAGACTCAACTCTGTAAATAATATTTTATGAGTAAAGTTCTGCAAAATTTCAAATAAAATCATCGTTTAAAAAACTTTTGATTAAGAGCGTGTTAACCAATATGTTACAAAAAAACATATTACTGATAACAATATTCGTATCTTTTATAGTGTCTGTGATATATTTTATTGTTATCTGGACATTTATTTCTAACTAGAATTTATTGCACAATAAGATGGACAGTAAAATTGTCGGAAATTGACTCAGCGATCGTGATTTGGGGCAAATATTAAGCTAATTATTGTTGTTGATACTTTCATAATGAGAAGGTAACTTTTTTTTGCAATTTCATTTTGAATATGGGTTAAAAACTAAAATTAAATATCCATAGTTCATTGACGTAGCGTCCGTGGTCATGCGGGAATATGCCCGGCTTTAAATCCGGAGTCCCTGGATCGAATCTCACCATGTGGACTTTTCGTCTGGGCGCTACCGTGTTTCGAGGTCTCGGCTGTTTCCTATAAAATATGTAGGGTACAGTCGTTAGGTCATGTCGGAGGCTGCGTAGAAATCTTGGCGAACTGAAACTCTGACAATATGGGTGGTCCACATAACCCATATGAATTGACTCGAGCAGTGTAATTGGGGTAACCCGTTCTGTTAGAGTATACATTCAAATTATTGACTGCGCTGCAATATATACCTAGGTCTGTGCCTAGGTACAAATTTTATTAAATATTTTTCTTCTAGACTTATCGTTTTATTTAGATTAAATACTGAACCCATTACAATTATTTGTTCACTTTAAAATTCAATGGAGATTACCGCAATATCGCTTAGATGCAAAATATTTCTGTTTGACGATAAATACTACAAAAAGCATTATATCCAATACTAAAAATATAGAAAAAAAGGTGTATTATTACAATGTTTAATGAAAAAAAAACCCGCATAATATAAGTTAAGTATATATTATTTTGCAACATAACCCTTATCACTATCATTATTATGTTTGAGATTATAAAATCCTAAATGATTCACTGACGATATGCAACGCCGAGCCCAAACCACTGATCCTAGAGACTTGAAACTGGGGATGTAGGTTATTTTTGCTGTCTGAACGTGTACTGAGAAAGGATTTTTGAATATTCACAATCTAAGGGGTCCACGGACTGCCTCGTAGAGGGCGCATGCTCGAATGCCAATCAAGAAGTCCCGGGTTCGATCCCCAGGCAAAGTGTTAAATATTGGATTTTTCCATTAGGAATTATCTCAATTACTGCCTGGAGTCTGGAACTGTGCCCGGTAGATGGCAATAGGCTCGCCCCCTATTACATGGGACCAATAACATACTGGCGAAATGTGGGTGTATCTACTATGGGACTGAGTCCAGGGTACACCTCTGCCTACCCCTTCGAGAAAAAAGGCGTGAATGTATGTTAATGTTAAGGGGTCCATAAAGGGCGTTAAAGTTTTGGTCTAAAACTCCCATAGTTCGAAATTGCGAGCAGGCGAGGCCGCTGGGTTTACACCAGTATCAATATAAAGCAGCTGATAATGTGTTCAAAATCCAATTATTACATACGTTGTCTTAAATAATTCATAGTTTAGATTAGTAATCCACATTCTAGAGGCATGTGATAGCAATCCGTATCTCATATACATACTCGTACGTTATAAATTCAGTGTACACAGTCTAGTTCGCTAATATTCCACGTAACACATTATTATTGTTACTAGAATAATTTCCGTGACTTCATTTCCGTAGGTATTTCAGCAATTTTCCTCTTTATAGAATAGAATAGAATAGAATAATACTTTATTGCATACCAAAAAAATAATTTTAATAAGAGACACAATACAAAAGACACGGTAAACAACAGGCGGTCTTATCGCTTAAAGCAATTTCTTACAGACAACCTGGGGATGGAGAAGGACAGTAAAAACTTACCGACGGCGGTGTGCAATATATATGTGTATTTACATAGATAATATAGCTACTTATATATTATATAAACATACTATATAAAACTATACTATACTATATAATACATAAAATATAAATAAGTATTTATTATTTATATTTATTATAAATATTAACATATACATACATAACATTACACATAAATAATATGAGAGTAATATAATACATAATATTATATACTTAGACATTATTATAATAATAGGTTATATATTATAAGCATACAAATTACATACATACATACATTGAGCCGCAGACTTGTCTATGAAATTGAAGATAAGTAGGTAGTGTTCTTTTACAAGTGTTTTGAAAATATGGATCGATTTAGCATACCTAATGGACACTGGAAGTGCATTCCACAACCGAACAGCTCGCACTGTAAAGGACTTGTCATAGTGCTGGGAGCAGGGCATTGTAATTTGCAACAGTCGCGTGTTTGTGTCTCTTTATTAAACTTATATGATAGTTTTAGTTATAGTAACAAAAGTTAGGGCCGATGAGTTGACGAGTGAATGTGTCATTCAGGACTATGAATTCTAATATATTATAGAAATAAACATCAGTGTGCATTCGCCAAATGAATATTTAATTGTAAGCTTTTGTTACTATTGTTTTATGTACTGGCCCAAAAACTGGCAACATTACCTCTCTGTATGGCTTATTTGTTGGCCAACACAGTCGACAAGGTAGTAAACATTTTTGTTAATTATCTTTATGTAACCAAATCATATTAATTAGATTGTAAAACATTAGTAGTAAAATGAATAAAACACGATAATATATCCATAGGAAAAGAAACAATAATAATAATTTTAGGAAAAAGTCAAATTAGACCTGTTAGATTTATCTATTTATAAATTATACTTGTATATTTTGGTGATAAAACCAATTTCTGTGTGAGTATAAAACACATTTTTTTGGTGCCGATTGTATCTGTCTGAATCCAACTTACTCCAGATATGTCAAACGTGGTAACGTGAATAATCCTAAGTACTTTGAAACGATCACATCGGCGTCGGTACTCCGCGTCGGTATCCGACGAGTATTATTCAGATTCAACAGTAAATGGTTCCTAGAAATACATGTTATTTCGTTCTGAGCCATCAACACTTTGCTACAAATCAGGAAAATTCCTGCGACTGGCTATATCGAGATTATCGGATCCAGGGTCATTTGAATTCGAATTTCTTGTGAATTCATAGCCACCTCTGGCATCGTCCAAACAAAAAATATTACCCAACCAAATGTAAAGGAGCCAGTAGAAAAATTAAGTCTTAAAAGATTTTTGTGCGTTCTTCTTGTAGAGGCATAATTCTGAACTTACGGTAGATTGATTAGTATTAGCTTTGTGTCTATTTAAGGCATATAAGTATGACTAAATTAATTTGTATATTCTTAGCATTGACTTGACTGCCTCGGTGGCGTAGAGGGCGCATGCCCGACTGCCAATCAAGAGGTCCCGGGTTCGATCCCCAGGTCAGGCAGTGTTAAATATTGGATTTTTCCATTAGGAATTATCTCAATAACTGCCTGGAGTCTGGAACTGTGCCCGGTAGATGGCAATAGGCTCGCCCCCTATTACATGGGACCAATAACATACTGGCGAAATGTAGGTGTATTTACTATGGGACTGAGTCCTATGTACACCTCTGCCTACCCCTTCGGGAAAAGGCGTGAATGTATGTATGTATTCTTAGCATTATTAATTATTGCTTTCTTTCCGAATAAGTATATTTTTTATATTCGTACTTCTCGCTGAAATACATATTAGCTAATAGTAGCCCAATTTTTTTCGGAAAGTAGATACAATCTAGAAATAAACAAATATGAAGTCTGGTCTATTCGCGTGTAAGGTCGCTGCCCCGATCAGATCGCAAGAGAGTAGTTAACTAGTTCTGATTCAAGCGATAAATAACACATTTCGTTTGTATTTGCATTCGTCGGCGCGCGACGGAAATTGCTTGCAAAATCTCAAACTCCAAGTATAATGGCAACTACGATCTATTTGATTCTGGATGTGACAACTTAACAATTACAGCATCTATCCCATATCTGAAATTATAATTTCATTCTGCATTGTTATTAATCTTCTAGCAGCTGTGCTCGCTGTTTCATGATTCCCATGAAAATATGATAACAAGTGTCTAACAGCCCTTGCCTTCTGAGCAGCAGGTCTCGGGTTGGATCCTCGGGCAGGTTCAACATCTGTGCATTTGAGAAAATCTGGTGTTATATAACTGTTCACTACAATACGACCTTTATTTCACGATACGTTGAGTCATGTAAGTCTAAAAACTTCGGCATGACGTGCATCCCCTATAACACATTTTACTGTGGGAATTTTATCAGTGACGCACCGGAAATGCTCCACGATTCTACTTAAATCTTGTTTTAAACTTAGTAAAAAAGTATCTTAAATTATAATCTAGGTAGTAACGTGGTATCAAGCGTTGCCACATCTACTTCCCCGTTATCAAAAGCGCTGCATTCCGAATGAGATGCAAATGCAAGTTGCGCGGTCGCTCGCCGGAATTCGGCAACAGCAGGTAACGAGCTGCGACCGTCCTCCGCTGCTGACACACTATTGTTTAGAACACAAAGTACTGGCCTACTACTAGTACAAGTATGTACCCTAATGACATACAAGATACTTTAATCTGGTAAACTATTGTGTAAAGCCAGACTAGATTGAAAAGTGCTGGCAAAAGAAGCGGCGATCGGAGAATTCCCCATACAAACGTAACAGTTAAATCATTGGAAATCAGAGCATATTTCCATCATTTAATGGCGTTTATCGGAATGAGGCACAAGTTACCCAGGCTCCAAATTATATTTTAGTCTAAATTACTTATAATTTAGAGTTATATATTTGAAAATACCTATATTTTGTCAATATCCTTATATTTTGGATTTATATCATATTTAAGTCCAAAGTACTTCTATTTTGGATTTAAATATAATTAGAAACCTAGATAACTAGTGTAATACTCGGTATGTATACAATAATTTTAGATTGTGCTATTTCAGCCCATAACATAAAAAATAAAGTGTGTAAGACAGTGTAAGACAGTTCACATGGCCAGCGTTGAGAACGCGTTTTGGTGACGTGCATTTACAAATTACAAATACATTAATTTTTTTAGAGACATTTGTATTAACAAAACGTGCGCTAAACGCTTGTCTTGTGAACTGGGCCTTAGCTCTGTGATAATAAAATACCTTTCCCACGAATTCAATTTAATTGAGCACTTAATTTAACTTTAAGTGTTGATCAAGATATTATATCACTTTTTAATATTCATCCACTTTAAAAGTTTTTACAATTACGAATTCTCTGCCAAGACTATTCAAAGTTATATTTAAAAAGTCAATTGAAACGTCTTGAGAGCTCGGCTATTTCAATAATGATACCAATTAAATTCTTGTCGGAGGATTTTCGCGTCATTATAGACGTGGAATGATCATCCACAGATGGCGAGACGAAATTCTGGAGGCTTTTAGGAGTAACGACCTTAAATCCGGAATGAGGTTTATGTGTAACGGAGTAAATATTACGATGTAGTGAAATACTAAGTAGAGTCAGTTTTAGAAGATTTGAAAGCTTTCTAAGTACAACACGCAACTGTAAAAGACAAGAAAAGTATATTCTTGTATTGAAGATCAAGAATCAGTTCTGATCGCTGTGGCATGCTACGTTACAATTTATTAATTGCTTCTCTGACAGTTAAAGGGGTTAATAAACGTGCAAATACTTATTCTTATATTTCGGTATAATGCAGTTTCATTCATAGTTTGAAGTCAATGTCTTAGCTTTGGAAAATCTTCATCGAAAATTCCTAGACAACACTATAATAAACGGCCGCAGCCATTTCGACTCCAAAAGAAGAACAAAATAGTGTGAAAGTAATCAATTACAAACATTTTAATACGTATCAAATACACAATACCTGTCATAGTGAACAATTCGTTCTAAAAGTAGGTATTTAATATCAGCTTTAATCGTATAACGATCGTTAGCGAAAACATTGCGATCCTCCGTTGAAGCTAATCGCGGGAATCCACAAGAGAAGAGATATTGCTCATTTATTTAACTTCCGTACAACAGGGAGCTCACCCTTCACAATGGGCCAAGATTTCATTTAGGGCCACTAATTGCGGACATTTAAGTGAATGGCCCAGTCAAAGAAATTGAATTTAATGGAAAATTCACAATGCTGCAGCGATTTTTTTGGGCAGCTTCCTGATTTACGTATGATATTTTTAATTAATATTATTGTAACTAAGCAATTTTTATAACAGAACAATAAAAGTTGCAGGGTAATGCATCTTTTAATTATAATTAACATTTGTTCATGATTAATTAATAAAAAAATAAGTAATTTTTTCTTCAAATGGAATGCCAATTTTTTTTATGATAGTGACAAGTGACAAGACGAGCAAATCAGGTGCCTGATGGTAAGCATCATGATTACCCATATCGGACACAGTGCCACCCAGTGTTGTAATATTCAAAATTCTGCGTAGCATTGCACTGCGCCTATCACCCCGAGATATTAGTTGATGAAGATCGGATCACAGTAATATTTGCATATTGCTGCTTGGCGGATGAATAACTGGCAAAGGTGTGGTACTTCCCCAAGCGGCCCCCTGCAAAAGAGGCCTACCACTACAAAAAAATATTATACAAAACAAATGTTGGACTTCACCTTGGAGTCCGTTAGATAATACCAACTGCTATTATAAAGGGCCAGTATGTCAGGCGTATGTATGCTGGGTTAGGCAGAGGTGTATCCATAGTAGGTACACCCACATTTTGCCAGTTATGTTTTAGCACAGAACAGATAATAATACTACGTACAGAATGGACATTGTCATCCGCCCACCAATCGGGCCTGCCTCACCACGCGAGCCAGACTGAGCTCTCCACGAGCCTCGCTTCTATGCGAAATCACCTCACGCACACTTGCGCGTGTACAAAACTCTATGTATGCTGTGTCTGTGTAGTAGGTAATTATCACCATCATCATCATCATCATCTCAGCCATAGGACGTCCACTTATAACATAGGCCTCCTCCATAAATTTCCATCCAGTCCGGTTGTAAGCGGCCCGCCTCCAGCGTGTTCCTGCCGTCTTTATCAGGTGGTTAAATCGTGACTTTTGTATGGAATTGAGTCGAGTGTCCGGGATGTGGTTTTAGTCCCATGTAAATGGGGACGAGCCTATTGTCACGAACCGGGCACATAATTCCGACCGAGAAAATTCTTGTAGAACAATCCAATAACACTTTGAACCAGCTGGGAATCGAACCTAGGTGCTCATGCCCAGCAGCCCTTAGACTGATAGACCAACGAGGCAGTTATTACCACCGAATAAGTTACTATTTGTGCCCTTCGGTATTTAAAATCGGAATCAAGTTACCTACATACACTTCATAAAAACCTTGACTTATCATCTATCATATCTTGAAAATCTTAACATGACTTATTTTATGCAAGCCCTAATTTTATATTCAAATTAATTCAATCCGAGGCCCACTGTATCAGCCCGATCAATACCCAACACATTATGATCGGTTCCCAGGTGATTGACAGCTGCGATAGATGGCTATTATGCGTCCTATTTGCACTCACTATAGCCTGTCTGTCTAGCTCACTGACCTCATCTTATTATATTATGTAGGTACCTAGTCAGAAAGCTTGACAGACCAGGATAAAGGTGCCATTCGACGGTTAGCTGCAAGCTGTCAGCAGTTGAACCCGTACGTAATAAGTTCTAAGGTAATCTAATAGCTACGAACGTTTGTCTCCGTTATTTATTTTGAGATACGTAATGATAATGGACAGAAACACATAAAATCACTACGTCGCATCACTGATTTGAAAATGAAATTATGTTTTTCATAATAAATAAATTAAAGCATATCGTGTAGGTGTAGGGTTCCATACCAAGATACTGCAAACATGTCAATTTATTTTTTGTAAAACTTTACGGGTTTGGGATTTTTCTTTACTTTTGATAGTAAAAGATAAGATCTGGCTTCTTGTCAAATTTCATGATGCTGGGCCAACGGGATGTACCCTAGACGTTCTTAGCCAGTAGCGAAAAGTACTGGAAATGCGCGGTAAAATGGCCGTATCTTTCGATTGCAGTGACTTACAAGTTTTATTTTTTTACTGCAGCAAAGAATATGAGTTTCACCTTGATACCTCAACTAGTTCTCGTAAAAAGGGGTCTTGACAGATTGACGGACAGACAGACAGTCAGATGACAACGGTCCCATAAGAGTTCCTTCTTTCCTTTTTAGGTACGGGACCCAAAAAGGTACCTAAGTGTTCAGACGAGCCGAACATGTTATAATTTTAAGCATAAAATCTTTTATTAATGTGTAGACAGAAAGTCGACTCGCACATCTTTTTATAGGGTTGGTCTGGCTGTCACGTGACAGGGATCAAGAATTTTAACAGAAAAGTAACGCCAACACAAGTGCGTATGCATTTTCAATTGATGTACGGAGTTTGACTTCTGTAACCTTTCGTTTACGATTCAAGATCGTAATATAAAGAGAAATACGAAAGATCTAAGTCGCCCCTCTATTCTTACAAAGTTGCGAAGTCTGACCGCAGAAGTGGTGTCCAAGCCGCGGATCCTCTCTGTATTATTTACTTATTTCGAGTCCATTACGCTTTGTGCTTCTTAGAAACTTAGTTTTTCGTTATTGGATTTTTTGCGTCTACACCATAGATACAATACAACTAGAATTTACATGAGAATACGAGTGGATACATCGAATGCCTAGTAAATGAACAGTTATGAGCGTAATCTATTAAATATCTTGGGTTAAATATGTCTTTACAAAATATGTAGTAGGTGTAAAATAATTGTGAATCTTGAGAGTAGTCAGCGTGATTTATAATTTCCTTTGTCTTCTTGATGTTTACGAGTTACACCTATGTTTTGATAACATCATCATCGAACGGAAGATGTCCACTGCTGAACATAGGCCTCCCCTATAGAACGCCATAACATAACATAAAATAACATACATTCACGCCTTTTTCCCGAAGGGGTAGGCAGAGGTGTACCCAGGACCCAGTCCCATAGTAGATATACCCACATTTCACCAGTGCTCGTATGTTATAGGTCCCATGTAATAGGGGGCGAGCCTATTGCCATCTACCGGGCATAGTTCCAGACTCCAGGCAGTTATTGAGGTAATTCCTAATAGAAAAATCCAATATTTAACACTTTGCCTGACTTGGGGATTGAACCCGGGACCTCTAGATTGGCAGTCGAGCATGCGCCCACTACGCCATTGAGGCAGTCATACAACGTCATATAACGCCATAAACTATTCAATATGGTGGATGTAGTTGTAATCACCACTCTTGGCAGGCGGGTTGGTGATGGTTAGAGTACTAGAGCGCTGCTGCTCATTCTCCGAATATGTGCCTCGGGCGGGTCTCACGGCTCTCACGGGATGAGAGACAGGTTATATATTTTTATTTTGACATATTTTGATATTAAGGTCAATATTTATAAAATCTGAATAAAACCATGGTCTTTCCAAACACTGTATGTCCTTGAATGAAGGATATACCGAGCATTCATAAAGAAACCACTCCTATATTAGCTCAACTTAACTCACCTCCAGCGCCATCTATCGCGGTTTTGTTTAGATTGATGGATGGATAGATGTTAGTGACTCTTTTACGCCAACACTACTGAACAGATTGGGCTGAAATTTGGGATGTAGGTAGCTTAGACCCCGGAATAACACATAGGGTACTTTTATTCCCAATATTCCCACGGGAACGATGTCTACGCGGGTGGAACCGCGGGGCGCAGCTAGTAGGTATAGTTAGGTATTTTATCATGCCTAAACAAATAGGTAGACTGCGGAAGCTTTTGACAATCCTACGAATGCATCGAAAGCTTCCTCTAAATGCACTCCAACCATCCTGACTCCACTGACATTCGAAATGCATTGAGATTTTTGCCGTGACTTTGTAAGGTAAGCCTCGAGATATGCGGTTGGAAGTTTATATATATATACCGCCGTATATACTCCATTTCTTACGTAACTTTCGTTCTTTTGTTGGAGTTTCGTTTCGACTGTATTCTTTGGAACGTTTTATCTTGATAACAATTTTTTGTTTGGAATGTTGAATATTGAGATATTTTATGACCACAAGGTGGACAAACGATTTAATAAAGACAACAGGGACACGCCGGTTGCAAGCCGCTTATAACACGGCTAGATGGAAATCTATGCAAGAAGCCTATGTTTACTGATGAACGTGAAACTTAGGTAAGACAAACGAAAGAGTGGTTTGAGTGGTTTTATCGTAAATATAATATATATTTACGATATATTATTTTATAATATATCGTATCGATGCATATTATTTTAGCATTGTGTTCAAAGCACATTATACTCGTATAATATAAGTAAACAGAATCATTAATCTTTTAAGTGTTCACATTTTTACATTACAGATAATACAAAATAAGCCCTATCAGAAATCATAAAGCTATGATATAAAAACTTATAACGCCCAGCACAAGCACATCAGTAGTGATCTCCATGATGCGGAATGCGTCTATCTCAAAGCAGGCGGTTAATAAAAATTCTACAGTAGGAGTTATTTTCAAGGCCCTCGAGGGAGTCTCGTATCAGCGTCTAGCGTGAAAAGCCTCGCCGACGTCGCGGCTGCGAACGTGTTAAAGTGTGGTACAAGTTGGAAACAGAAGCGGCGTAAAATTTTAATGTTTTGTATTTCAATAATAATTTTATGCTAATGACATGCTGCCTTAGTGAATTTAGATTATAATAGGGTCGATGTTGATTTGTAACGCGCCTGCCATTGATTCTGTGAAATTTGATTTTATGAATTTAAAAATTAATTAAGAATATAAATTGAGTTATATGGATAATATAAAAGTAAACTTATGGTTTGAACAGGTAGTGGCGAGGGAGCGATGGCAACACTGACAGACGACGACTAACAGGCCAGAGCGGCAGATGATTGTAGAGCAAAAAAGAAGATGGTTGGTTTGGTATAAGTCATGTTTTATATTTTGCAGAAGTGTCCTGTCTCATTGAGTAGGAAATCAACGGTAATTTATTTAAATAATCGTATCTTATGAAAAAAGAAAAACTTGGCAAAACATTATCCAAAACATAAACAAAAAATATATTTATTTCGAGAGCATCTGGAAGGGATTGTCAACAGGATCCATTAGTCCAAAATAAAAAGCATTCATATACCTATATATTCTTGTATTATCTTAAAATAATAACAAAAAAATCTAAGCACTGTTACAGACACTAATATATTTATTGTTGTCTTTATTATTGTCCGCTGCCGCTTCCTTTCATGGCACACACCAGCAGTGAAGGCCGGCATCTCTCTATGAAATACCACCGGCGAGCTAGGTGAGAATATGCTGTAGAGTGTAAAATTTCCCAGGTGACACCCGACGGGGCATTTTTCCGTGTAACTATGTATGCCGGTCGGTGTAATACGGACCCAGGGACGAGTCGCTGCGTTTAGAAGTTAGTTGCTTTGCTTTACTTCTTTAAACTAGTTTAAAACTAAGAATAACTGTAAGTGGAGAATTTTATTTTTAAAATAAGCTGTACGTAGCTGTACTCGAGCAGTTTCAGCATTTATACGGTCTAAAATCTGTAGATTTTGGAGGAAAGGCGGAATCACAATTATACCTACTAATAAAATTTGGAGGTGAAAGGAATTGTTTTATGGAGGAAACGGAATAAACTACTTTTCTCTACCTCGGTGGCATAGCGGTCACAAGCTCTACTGTCGATCTCATGATAGACGGGTTCGATCCTCAGGTCCGGAAAAAAATGTTATTGAACTTTTTTGTTCGATTTTTTCTCATTGACAGCCTTGAATGCCCGGTATATGGCAAATGGCAATAGGCTTAATTACATGGGACCTTAATATTATGGGTGTACCCCAGACCCAGTGTCTGGGGTACACAGGGTAGGCAGAGGCCTACCCCTGCCTTCCCTAAAAGCGTGATGTTATGTTATAGATATTTTTCTTTGTAACCCGTAGAGTAATTCACGTAGCCATTCTTAATCGATTGCTCGTACTCTGCTACCGACCGGTCCGTACATGGACGATCGAACTTATAGCTATCACAGCTGGGTAATAATACTGTTTTAAAAGTCATTTAAAGTCGTAGGTCCCATTTGTAACCGTTGGAGATAATCTGTAAACTTTGAAACTACCATTGACCACGCACCAAATCAATATAAAGCAGAATATATACATATTCCGTGGAGTTACCGGCTTAAGAATAGTGCTCTATCCTCTCTTCTCTATGGGTAGAGACCCATGGCTGCCCTAAGAGTCGGCTAAGGGTTAACAGAGCCAGGCAGCAGCGTCCTCTGTTAAAAAAAACATCGAACTGCGCTCGACATCCCGCCTGCCAAACGTGTCGAGTATTGGCAAAACCTTCCTTTATGGGAGAGGCCTATGTTCTATCAGTGTCCCTCAAATTATAAGAATTAATAAAAAAGACGTATGATCGTAATATAACATTTTAATATGATGTCCACATTTGCAGGCCTTTTAGAAAATAAAACATATATTTTCTTCAACATATATCTCATCGGCGTCCGAAACACAACTAAAGAGCGACACGAGACATTAGAGATGAGCCAGGGAGTCAGTCTTGAAAGACGTTTTACAATTTGTTTTGAAAGTTACCTACTTATTAATAGAAAATAATACTATTGACTTAAGAATCACAAAATTACGATAAATTTACATATTTAAGATTAAATCTATACCTCCTGAATACTGCATAAAGTTACAATGACTGTTTTTAACACATTTGTTGAAGATTTTTTCTCTAAAACGGCATATTATTACTTTATTTTTATAATTCCACGTTCCGGCTAAATGTGTTATTATACTTTTCATTTTATTAAGATTTTTCTCAATAACCGTTTGGAGTTTGTATTTGTGTTCGATCGATAGGAGAAGGCTCGCCCTCTCTTGCATGAAATTTGAAAATACTCTGGCCAAATGAAAGTGAAAGTGACCTCTGGGAATGGGTACACCTATTGCTAAACTTAATAGGAAATAAAATGTGTTTTTAAAGAATTTTTATTGATTAAAATGATAAGTGAGACTTACGTGAGTAACTATACTTTTTTTTTTTTAATGAAAGTGAGTGACGAGCAAATCAAACTCAAACTCAAACTCAAACAGATTTATTCAAATAGGTCATTATCTGACACTTTTGTACGTCAATGAAGATACAGTACTGAATCTACCGTGCGTTCGGAAAGATACCTCTACAAGAAGAACGCACAAGAAACTTGTAGGGCTTAATTTTTTCAACAGATAGTTTCACAATATTTGGTTTGGTTACATTCGTTTTCTTTGAAGGTGCCGCGAGGCGGCTATGCAGAAGTTTCCAGGCATCTTTGTCCTCTATGTACTGGTTGACTTTATAATAAGCCTTCTTAAGTAAAGTAGATTTTATATAGGTTTTGAATTTACCCTCTGAGAGCCCAGTTATCTATTTTGGGATTTTATTATAGAAACGTACACTATTTCCTAAGAATGTCTTTTTATTTGTTTTAGATAATCTAAAGCTAGGTACAGCTATTTTGTCTTTATTCCTAGTATTAAAATTATGAAGGTCACTATTTAATTTTAATTTATGTAAATTTTTACGCACATACATGATGTTCTCATAAATGTATAAGGATGGTAGGGTCAGTATGTTTATTTCTTTAAATAATTCCCTCAGGGATTCGCGTGGACGCATCTCATAGATGGCACGAATCGCACGTTTTTGTAGTATAAAGATAGTTTCTATATCTGCAGCTGACCCCCACAACAGAATCCCATAAGACATCAAGCTATGGAAATATGCAAAGTACACTAATCTCGCCGTGGCTACATCTGTTAGTTGCCTAATTTTATAAACCGCGTAAGCTGCAGAGCTTAGTTTCCCTGAGAGCTCGGTGATATGAGTGCTCCATTGCAGTTTAGAGTCTATATTTATGCCAAGGAACAAAGTTGCATTGTCAATATTGAGTCTTTCACCGTCAAGAACTATGATTGGTTCTACACTTCTGACGTTAGGCAACGAAAATTTCAAACATTTAGTCTTTTTCGCATTCAATAACAGATTGTTTGCTGTGAACCATCTGGATATACTTGCTAAAGTATTATTAACATGTACTAGTGAAGTATCCTTCCTATCAACTTTAAAAATCAATGACGTATCATCGGCAAATAGAACTATATCTGCTAGACCGTGGACCATGTAAGGCAAATCGTTAATATATGCCAAAAACAGGAAAGGACCCAAAATTGATCCCTGTGGGACTCCCATCTTGACAGGAGAACTAGCAGATGTGATACCATTGACGCTAACCTTCTGCTGCCTACTAGACAAGTATGATTCCACCAGGTTCAGGGCATTCCCATGAATTCCATATACTTCTAACTTGCGCAGTAACGTGCAGTGTTCTACACAGTCGAATGCTTTGGAAAGGTCACAAAACACTCCAATGGCATCCTGTGAACTCTCCCAAGCCTCCAAGACAAGAGTCATGAGATGACAGCCTGCATCGGTTGTTGATCTGCATTTGGTGAAACCATACTGGTTTGAATGCAATATTCTATTTCTATTGAAATGTGACAGCAGTTGGTTTAGCATCAATTTCTCAAAGATTTTACTTAATACTGGCAAAACAGAGATTGGCCTATAGTTTGAGGGATCTGTCTTACTTCCCGATTTAAAGATAGGAGTGATTTTACTTATTTTCATTAGTTCTGGAAACGTGCCTTTATCTATGCATAGGTTAAATAAGTCTGCTAAGTAAGGAGCAATTGTGTTTATTATAGAATCTAGCATTTTTACAGATAGACCCCATAGATCTTCAGTAGCTTTAACATTTAAACTCTTGTACGTCTTTTTGATATCAATTAATGAGATGTGTTCAAACGAAAATTCAGGTATGGTGCGTTGGAAGTTTTCTTTAAGAAAAGCCTCCGCCAAGTCTGGGGATGAATCAAGTGACTTGGTCGCGTTCAGGGCTATGTTAGAGAAGAAATCTACAAAAATATTAGCGACTTCCTCAACATTTGTAATGTGTTCATTATTAATTAATAATTTATATTCAGAATCTCTACATTTATCTTTACCTGTTTCTACGTTTATTGTTTTCCAAACCGTCTTAATTTTATTACTTGATTTGCGAATTTTGTCTCTAATATTTATGGCTTTTGCTTGGATGCACACAGCTTTAAAAATTTTTGAATAACATTTAACATACTCATGAAATGATTCTGAATTGGAATGGGCTTTATCCCTATATAACTCATACATATTATCTCTACTTTTCCTGATACCCTTGGTAGCCCAATCACTAAATTCTAGTTTCCCATTCGAGTGTAATTTCTTTTTGGGACATATCTCATTGAACTCCTTACTTATTACGGAAAATATGTTTTCATAATTGAAATTAGGGTCTTCCTCAGAGACAGCGACATTTTCCAGTTTTGATTCTATATTATTCCTAAGCTTTTCGAGTTTATAAGTTGTTAGGGGCCTATGTTCAATTGTTGGTTTTTCTTTTGATTTTTCACTTATAAATTCTAGTGAGAGACCCTTGTGGTCAGACCTAACTCCACCCGTTATTGATAACTTCCTACTTTCGAAATTGGTAAAGATATTATCAATACAGGTCGATGAGGTAACTGTAACTCTTGTGGGCTCAGAGAATAGGTAACTCAAACCGAAGGACTTAAATAAACTAGTCAAATTAGTTTTATCTGGAGAATCTGACAAAATATCAATGTTAAAGTCACCGCATACAAGTACATGTTTATTACTTTTACAAATTTTGTTTAGAATTATTTCCATAGAGGACATAAAAGAAGTGAGATTCGAGTTCGGCGGCCTATATACACATAAGATTATGTGCCTTTTCACTTCTACACAAGCCACCTCGCAAGTTCGTTCCACAGAACAGCTGACAATATCATTTCGCTCTTTATATTTAATTGATTTTCTTAAAAGTATAATCGAGCCACCTCCTTCAGCAGATGTTCTGTTGAACTTACTGGCCACCTGAAAATTACACACATTAAATGACATTTTATCATTTTTTAACCAAGTTTCACAGAAACATAAAATATCATAATTATATTTATCTACAAGTAATTCAATGTCGTTAATTTTGCCAGAGAAGCGGTTTATATTTTGATAGAATAAAGATAATGTACAAGTACCACTCTCTGTTGTCTTAGAAATTAGTTTAAATTATTTTCCACAGTGTTATTTTTAGTACATATACTAATCACTGTGGAGTCATTATTTAACACCGTTATATTACCTATAACTGAATTAATATTATAAGCTACCAATGTAGCAAGCATCGAAATGCATTTCTTCGAACAGTACATAATATTGTCCGGGGTTAGTTGAAAGTTTTTAATAAACTTATTCATGTCAAAAAACATTAATTTGTCACTATGACGAGATGTCAGATTATGAAATAAATTGTTTATCATATGTGTGTGTTTATTTTGAGTTGAAGTTAACGATGAACAATATGGTAAGGCACACAGCATAATCTTAAAACAATTTATTTCAAGGAGAGAGGTTATGTTATTAATAACCTCCCTTTTGTCTATACCTATACTTTGTCCTATTAAGATGACAATAACTGTATTACTATCTATAGTATGAGCACTACTCCTAATCTTATCACATATTTGTGTGTAAGATGCACCGGGCATGCAATGATTATATATTATATGATTACTCTCATTGCACAACAGAGAACCAAAATCTACACCAATCCGGTCTGAGAAAACAAGTACCTTAGTCCTACTATGTCCAGCAATACATTGCTTCTCCCTCCGAGCCACTCGCACAGGAACAGCACATGGTGATTGTGAGGTCACCTGAGGCTCAGTTGATTTTGTTTGCAATTCTGAGTTAATGAAATCTACATTACTTGTAACCAACTGGGCCAGATCTATAGCAGTATTATAGTGTTCTGCTAACTGAGTTTGTAAGGCAGTATAACTGTTGAAAATATCCTGCAGTGTTTGTTCTCTGCGTAGAAGCTCAGAGCGTAGTTGCAGTATGTCATCATCATATAATTTTCTTGTTATTTCTAACTCCTCTATACAATTTTGGAGTTGTTGATCTAATAAAAGTCTACTTTTTATAAGTTGGACATTTTTTGTGAAGTACTTCTTATTACACTTGAGTTTTTTTTGACATTTCCGAACAAGTTTTTTGATTTTTATATATTTTTTAGGCTTTCTATGGAGAATGGGTTTTGAGGGAGTCTCACCAGTGAGGTCAATAATGTCTAGGGGCTGAGAACACTTCACTTTACTAACTACTAACTCATTGTATAGGCACTGAGTGTCGGCTACTTGTTGAGCGGTTAACTTTGATTGCAACTCTAATATTGTTGATTGAGCCGTGTCTAGTTCACGCTCGAGGTCTTCAATACGGCTTAAGGCCTTAACATAGGTCAAGCCACACTCATCAAATGACAATACAATGGTCTGTAGGTGATCACATTTATGTAAGACATCTTGGTATCTAATGTCCAGTTCAGCCAGTTCATTCTTGAGGTCGCTGTTTATGGAGATAATCCGCTGAACTTCAACCTCACTGTCATCCCTCTCTCTAAGGAGTTGTTCATTTAGATCCTTATAGGTCTTCAGTTCCTGTAGTGTGGTTCTCAGTTGCTGTTCCATCTCTTTAACAGTAGCTCTGCGAGTCATCATGGTGGAGTTTCTGAAAAATTATGTTGAAAAACTTAAGTAAATGGATAAGAAACAGGTGGGTACTAGTCACCTTTGTGCATTGACAAAGACAAGTCACCTCAAAGTATATATCTGTCCACAATTTACTAATTCTGCAGAAAACACAGAGACCAGCGAGAACGAGAGGTAAACAGCTTGAAAACTGGAAATTATTTGAAATATAAGTTTATAGTTAGGGGTTAGACAGTTAGACAGTGATAGAACAGTATAGACAGATGATAGTAAGTATTTCACTAAAATCCGTGCAAACTACACAATTGTTTTATGATGTTTATACTTATTCAATAAAATAACAATGATTTATATAACAGAATGGACAATAATACCTACTAGAACAATATTAATTGTAAGTGGGTAATGCTATTATGCACTAAATTGAATGTATACTAAGTACTTATACTTTGAGAGTGATCTTGTCCTTTATATTAACAGTGTTTATGCACAGTGTTTATGTAGTAGGCGCCTGTCTGAAACTATGTTTTGTTATCAGTTCTGCTTCCACTTTTTGTCAAGCAAAGTGATAACAAACGGCGTCAGTGTGTGGGTTTTGACGTCGCTCACTGCAGTGAGCAGTGTTGTAATTGTTAACGGGATATGGTGACTAGTGGTTAGTTATTAGATAAACACAATCAATACTCCCCGGGATTATGTAGTAGCATCCAGTGTTTTTGAATATCCACCCGTTAGTCCTTTGACAACACCGCCAGTTTCAGTTTCCCAAAAGTGTACTTATATCACTTTTTGCACTGTGTTTTTGCATTTATTAGTTGATAACAGTATTTTTGAGTCACTTTTCACGATTTTTCTACTATATAAAGTTATTATCGCTAATTAAAACTAATAAAATTTATCCTAACACATATTTTAACAGCTGTTCTCAGTGTTGCCACACGGCAAAACCAGGAGCTCCTGATTTGCTTTCACTTTCATGATGCTTACATCATGATTGCCCATATCAGACACAGTGCCACCCAGTGTTTTAAAATTAAAAATTCTGCGCGGCACTGCACTGCGCCTGTCACCCTGAGATATGAGTTGTTGAATCTCATCATGCCCAGTAATTTTGCTGGTAACATGGCCCTTCATACCGGAACACAGTAATGTTTGCACATTACTGCTTGGCGGATGAATAACTGGCAAAGGTGTGGAAAAAATACACTTAAATAGAAACTCAAGTATCAAGACTAAAATTCCACAGTTTCAGCAGTGTTCAAAGTTTTCTCATCTCTAAATAACTTGATATACGTCGTTCTCGAGCGAATGGCGTCAGATACAATCCTTTTAGTGCGGGAACACGGCCAGCTTCTGATTGCTTTGGCACCCGCATTCATTTCGATACATTTGTTTATGGCTATTATTTTATAGGTGTCTGTATGATGCAATTATTTCTGCGGGAGCTTTTGGCAGAGCTTAAATGATTGCTACGTTTTCTGTATTTTATTGAAAATATCATTGATTTGGTTGTAAAGGATCTCACTTGAATGAAAATAATTGCGAGTTTTCTGGAAGCAAATTAGAAAATTTTCTTACTCAAAAATATTATTATATTGAATTCAAATCAGTATACCTATAGATATAACTCTGTAAGTATGTATACCTATCCATCTAATTAGAATGATATTCTCTAGAAATCATTTAAAGAAAACGATAACTAGAGTAAACCAGTACATATTGATCAAGCTTTTTGTCTAGTACTCGGGTATAGAAGATACTCTGAATATTTCCTAAATCGTTTATTCTTTAAAAAAATCAATATTTAAGTTGGTACAAACAAATGTAAAACAAACAGCGCGGAATCTAAAACCCAGTGCAATTATATTGTAGTGTCGCAGCCAAGTTTTTTACACGTAGAAGTCGCATTATTTCCTTTTTTCGCGTACTTGTCCTCAGTAGGTAACTATTATAGAAGCACAAACATACATAGATGCAGAAGGAAGGCCGCATAATATTTCTATTTTACATAGGATCTCTCGTGAAACAACTATGCACATAGCCGCAGGCACACAGTCTTATTTTCTGAAGAAATTTTGTGTTTTCAGCCGCATGACGCCACTGTGCAAAACTTAGGCTATTTAGAACTGAAAATCTGAGGAAGCCAGCTTTCGAAACGTTTTTATGTAGTGATAGTAGTGTGCAGTGTGGGACAGTAGCTGTCTGCCAACATAATCATGTTTTGGCCGAGTGCCCGAACAAAACTGATTCTCTCGGTTTGCCCAACCAAGTTGCTTTATTGTAACTTGAAATAACGGTAACGACAAACATGGACGCCGTTTCAAAAGGTTGAAAGACTGGGAGAAATACAGAAAAATTGATGTCTCTGTTCTCAGTCTATAAATTCAATATTATAAAGAAGAAATTAATTAAAGTATTGTAGGCATAGTTTTAAAAACGAATGCTAAAGTCGAGTCCGTCTGAACTTTGATTTTAATGTGCCCGGTGATTGGACCAGATCAGATGCGAATTTGCTTTGCCTTTAATTTAAAATTACATAATAATAATAATAATAATAATAATATGGGACAACTTCCACACACGGTCATCTGTTCCCAAACTAGGCTAGAAGCCTGTACTATGGTAACCAGATGACTGATATACATACTTATATAAGCTTATAACACCCAGACACAGATCAAACAGACATGTTCATGCACACAAATGTTTGACCTGGCCGGGGATCGAACCCGGGGCCTGCGGCACAGAAAGCAGAGTTACTACCATCTGAGCCAACGAGGCTGTCAAACTACTACTAGTTCAGTCATCTTAGCCTCAAATAAATTAAGCCTATTCAAATTATAAATTAAATAAAGAAGCTTTTTACTTCAAACGGTTCTATAAATTGTTTATTCCACAGTATTTTTGTGGAGCTTCCATCGTCCTCGTATTTGATATAAATCAGCTTAGCTCTAGGTACAATGTAAGAGGATTGGGTGAAGTTAATTAGGTCTTGCAATTGTCTGGCGTCGGCTTCATTAGTCTTTTTACTGCTAAATTAATTTTGTTCTCGTACTGAGTTGCATTCTCTTAGATAGACGATGGTTTAATCGACTGCCTCGGTGCATGCTCGACTGCCGATCATATGGTCCCGAGTTCGATCCCCAGATCAGGTAAAGTGTTATTTGATTTTTCCTTTTTGAATTATCTTAGTGACCGCCTGGAGTCTGGAACTGTGGTAGATGGCAATAGGATCGCTTATATGGGACCAATAACGTACTGGCGAAAAGTATGTTATTGGTTACCTACAGTGGCATTGAGTCCTGGGTACACCTCTGCCTATCCCTTTGGAAAAAAGGCGTGATTGTATGTGGTTGTTTGTTTAATCGTTTTATCAACAAAGGAATGGCTCTACTGACTCTAATGGGTCTACAAAGGAATGGCTCTAAGCTTCCAAATATTCCATTTTCTTGTAATCTTTTGCGGGGCCTGAGGTGTATAATATGTACAAGTTCAGAACACATTTACATAATCAGCAAAGAAATGCAGTAAACCTTATTTTTAAGTCAGCGGCTGAGCGTAAGATTATAGTTGTTGATAATGTATATGGCCAGCATCATATGAGCAGTAGAGAGGAAACCCTCACGATGACATTTCCATAGAGTTATATTCAAGGAATAATTGGCGATAAAAGATGGTGTATAATTTTTTGTCCTGAAATTTACTCTCACAATTATTTATCTTTTTGATAAAATTAAAATAAGTGAGTAACATATCAAAGATAGAGTGCAGTGGAGAATTGAAATAAGAAAGGCTGACTCCACCACCATATGGGAATGATAGCCTGGGACAGAGAGAGAAATAAATTTAGAACAACTTGTAAAATGCAATGTTCAATAAACATAAAGTCTTATTCCCCGAAAGGTTAAGCAGAGATATACTCACACTTCCTGTTGTATTTTAAATAGCATGAAATAGGACGAATGCACGAATCTAGACCTGAAATTAAGGAGTGGGAGACTAGCCTGGTATGGACATGATATGCGGATATATGAAAGTCATGTGGCCAAAAGGACTATGATGATGAATATAAGTGGTTATGTGGGAAGGGGGTGTTCAAAAAATACATGGATGAACTGTATAAATGAGGATATGAGTGAAAGGGGAGTGAGTGCAGAGATAACGGATAATAGACTGGAGGCGAAAGGTGACATGCTGTGTCGACCCCACCTAATGTGGGATAAGGACAAGAAGATACACGAATCCAGACCAGAGAGAATGCCCGAATCCAGACGTCGAACACTGACGAGTAACTTATACTGCTATAAGATATAGCGGGCATTCTCCATAAACGTGGCGAATGTCCAATAACTATAAAAACTTTAAATAATAGGTATAATAGTAAATCTTAGCCTCCAGTGGCGCAGCGTCAAGTGATCCACTTCGCCGGCTCAGAGCAAAACTTCCCAACTTAGGTTATCTCGCCTTCACGACCAATTTAATAATGGTATAAACTCGCAAATTATATTTGAGTTTTCATTTCGTTAGTCTTTGTTGAAACTCGTTTTCTTTTTGTTTGCGAAGCTGATTGCGCGCGGCATCGTAATCGAGGATTCTTTTAACTTGCGAGAGTTTGTGGTTTTGTTCCTTGCCTCTTATTTAATGTATGAGTACACATACAGAGGAGCTCAAACACATGTTTGATTATTTATTTAAAGAGTTTCGGAGTTGTAGTTGTTTATTATGAAATATTTACCTACTTGAGTCTCTGCACATTGCGTTTTTTATCATCGCAGACGACGGGCAGATGCTGCACGCCATGAGCGCGCGTGCAATGTGCAAAAAACGCAATGTGCAGAAACTCTCGGAGGCGAATTTAAAATACCTTTTATAACACAGCCTTCCATAGCAAAGACACTGTCTGTTGATAGTTATATTTTTTCTTTCCTTTGGTTTTTTTTCTACAAGCTCGTTTTGTTCAGGTTCATAAGAATGTATGTCATTGACAATCTACGTTATTAACTATATTTTATATGAATAAAAATAAAATGTAAATAAGGCTGTGAACAGACGCGTGGTAACCACATCTAAAACCGATTTGCACCAAAAATGCGGTA
Organism: Hemistola chrysoprasaria; assembly: GCA_947063395.1. Classification (NCBI taxonomy): domain Eukaryota; kingdom Metazoa; phylum Arthropoda; class Insecta; order Lepidoptera; family Geometridae; genus Hemistola; species Hemistola chrysoprasaria. The sequence goes on from OX346725.1 coordinate 13,956,714, forward strand.
CGCACCGCAGTCTGCAGCCGAACGCAATCACACCGATTGTGATGCAAATTGTGCAAATTACGAGCGACCAACCTGCTGCAACACTAGTGGGAATCAGTTGCTTAACATTTATTCATTTTAAAATATCTATGCTTTCCTTGTTTGTAGAAACACTTGCAAATTAGATGAATGTTATGGAGATTTTGGGACTATAATGTCTTTTCATTATTTCATACAGAAATATGTTCTCTTGTAGAAACCTTATACTTTACTGCTAATAATGGTCACTGGCCATTTTCTTTTAGAAGTTAATCCGTATCCGTAACTTTTATTTCTTAATTTTACATAGGTCAGCGATTGACCCCAATCTCACCGGATAGGAAGTGAAGATGAGGCCTAGCCTAAGATGGTTATTTACTCTTTTCTTGAAGACGCCAAGATCGTATTCCGGAAGGAAGACGTACGCCGGTAGAGAATTCCACTCCTTAGCGGTACTTGGGATGAAAGTAGACGCGTGGCGTTTGGTACGGTTGAGTGGAATTTCGACGATGTAAGGATGTAAGGAGTCCATAGATTTTAGTGATATATCCGTATTCATTACTTGACATCTCAGTCGTTTAGGTATAAGCCTATAAGAAAAAAGTTGAGCTACTGTATCATGTGGTACGCTCTGGCCACAACTAAAACAATTGCCATGTTTTAGTATACCCGTGTGTTTCTCCGAAGTGCCACTATTTTACCACCTCGGGCCACTGGTCGAGATCGAAAACGAAACGAAATTCAAAACTGCGGAGCTGTTACTGACAGCGGACCGATTCTGCTAGTTTTCGGAAAAAGCCGAATTGGGCTCAGTTGCGTGGGCCTACCTTATACCTGTCTCGTATGGACTTACGAAGGAATTGTACTGAGAATTATAAATATTTGATATGACATTGAATCTATTGGAATAGCGAAAATATACATTACTAGCGACCCGCCCTGGCTTTGTATGGCTGATAAAAGCATATTTTTTCTTTTATAGTTTTACGCAGTGGACGTCAATAGAGCTCCCAGTCGAAAGAACTGCCTCGGTAGCATAGTGGACGCAAGCTCGACTGCCGATCTAGAGGTCCCGGGTTTGATCTCTAGGTCAGGAAAAATGTTAAATATTGCATTTTTCCATTCGTAATTATCTCAATAACTGCCTGGAGCCTGAAACTGTGCCCGGTAGATGGCAATTAGCTCGCCGCCTATTACATGTGAATAAGATACTGGCTAATATGGGTGTACCTACTATGACTGAGTTCTGGGTACACCTCTGTTACCCCTTCGAGAAAAAGGCGTGATTGTGTGTTATGCTATATTTATATAAATATTCTTTTTGAATCACTCTATGCACTGGTGAATCTGCATAAAAATACGTTGCGTTGTTTAGGACAAGTAAACGCGTTGTTTAGGACAGACAGGCGCGGAAAGTTATTTTTTTTAAGGAGTCCCTTCCTTACAAAATATAAAACTTGTAGGAGGAACTATTGTAATTACAATTTTACTAAAATAGAAACGTATGCCTCAGCTCTTATTTAATTGTAATTCTAAGTATTAGGAAATTCAAGACGTCTTCTAACACCATGTCATTATGCAATCGATTCACACCAACGAGAACTCCGAACGGAATCGTATTGGGAGTACATCGGTACTTCCGTGAAATAGGTTTTGGAAGGCAATAGCAGTCCCAAAAGATATGATCGGCCCAGTTTAAGGGACGCCATAAAGAGAACATCGCACTCTGAGGAATATAAGGGAAGCAAGTACCTTCCTTCAAGGAAAGGTACTAACTGGGACATGCCCTTTGAGATTGATTTGTCGATGCCAACTTTAGCAAGCCCCTTGGTGAGAATTTAATTTGAATACAGACGCCGATAATGATATTAGTTCTTCTTTAGTGTTATGGAAGTTATTGAATTTAATATAGGATACAGTATTAACTATCTGCAGTAAGTCTGAGTGCATCAGATTTCAAGGTGGCTGGAAAATCAGTTCAAAGCTGTTTCGGCTCTTGCGATGTAGGTACGAGTATCATCTAATAGTAAAATTGATTGTACATAAGCATTAAAATTAACTAATTCATGAAATACAAAACTGACAATAACCGTGTCACATTTGATCTAGGTACATACAATATTATCTATTGCACACGTCGTTTCATGTTTTAAATGACCTTTACCACCCACAGGTTGTCTGTAAAAAATTTCTTAATGCGATAAGACCGCCGGAGGTTTACAGTAATTTTATGTAGAGTTGTTTCTTTTATCTCTGCCTCGGTGGCGTAGAGGGCGCATGCTCGCCTGCCAATCAAGAGGTCCCGGGTTCGATCCCCAGGTCAGGCAGTATTAAATATTTGATTTTTCCATTAGGAATTATCTCAATAACTGCCTGGAGTCTGGAACTGTGCCCGGTAGATGGCAATAGGCTCGCCCCCTTTTACATGGGACCAATAACATATTGGCGAAATGTGGATGTATCTACTGTGGGACTGAGTCCTGAGTATACCTACTGTCTACCTACTACTCTCTCTGCCTACCCCTTCGGGAAAAAGGCGTGAATGTATGTTTATGTATGATGTTTCTTTTATAGATCACTGTATCAATTTTTTTTAATATATAATAATGTTGCATATTAATGTTATGTAAATAATATATTTTTGTATATTGTTATCAATAAAGTATTATAATATTATATTTAATCTAAACTTATTTAATTTCAACCTAACATCATACCTACCTACTAATAAAAGTAAATCCAACTACCGTTATTATACAAGCAGCAGCCCAGTAAACCTATAGCAGCATCTAGAAAAACAAAGAAAGCAATTTATATGCACAAATTTATCTAGCGCAGTAAGGTGGTGAGCGGGAGGTCCGATAGTGGTACAAATTTATTAGGTCGTTGCCGGTATTGGGGCGATAGGAGCCGAACACCGGCACGTTAGCGAGATAAGATACTTCGGCTGTTCGGGGATCTTTCACTTGGCTTTGTGAGAATTTGGGAAATAGGAAAAATTGTGATGATAAATACCCCATTTGAATGTTATAAAGATAATGCTTTGCGGCTTGAAATGTCTCGGTGGCTTAGAGATTCGCACTAACCCTTGCGAATCAATACGCCAATTTTAAGGTCCCGGCTTCAATACCCAGGTCGGGCAAAAAGTGCTATTGGAGTTTTCAATTAATTGTTTTCTCAATGACAGCCTGGAGTTTGCAACTGCCCGGTAGATGGCAATAAGCCCGCCCTCTGTTACATGGGACGTAAAAACGAGCTGGAGAAGTATGGGTTCACCTTCTATAGGTCTAGATCCTGGGTACACCTCTTGCCACACCTGCGAGGGTAACTTATAAACAATCAGAGTTGCTGTTTTAGGAGACCATAGTAGTGCTTATTTTAAAATCATTGCCGAAGACGCACAAGTGCAGCGCGTATACGCAATTCATCTTTTATTTTTTTTTAAATCTACGGCGCCACTACTCGCGATTCAAAACCACCTCACCCAACCCAAGCCTTTTTTATTTTTATAAAAACTTTAAACTTTGTGATTTTTAAATTAATTTAAAATAGCAATTAAGTAAGCCATTAGGTATAAGTAAATATTATCTACTTCTACCATTCATTCCCATCATTGCCATATTATCTCGGCCAATAACGTCACTAGAGTAATAAATTGTCACGAGGTCGGTTCGCCTGGATCTTATCGTAGTTTCTTGCACGGAAACCAGTGTTTTTGTTACGAGTTACGAGAGCTTCCTACTACGGATTGGACGGACATGTAAATGTGGAAACTTCATGGCGTAAAGTACCTAGAACTTTAATGCCAGTGTGTACCGGTGTGCTTACTTGTTACATTAAAATAAATCTTGAAGACTTGGGTTATACGAGTAGATTATTTAAAATTAGTAGTTGGCAGCGAACTGAAATCTTACAACTCATAAATATCATCTTATAACTCTATCTCTGCACTCTCCTCTCACATAACCAAATTGGCACGAATTCGAAATTTTACTACCCTACACTATTTTGTTTTTTATATTTAAAATCGAATATCAGCGGTTCTCAAGCTGGAGGACAGCAGATATAGTTTTATTGGGCCTGCTAGATAAGTACATTTTTCATAGTTAGGTAAACATCATCACGGCTACTTTCATCCCGAGGACCGCTAAGGAGTGGAATTCTCTACCGGCGTATGTCTTCCCACTTGAATATGTTCTTGGGGTCTTCAAGAGAAGAGTGAATAATTATCTTCTAGGAAAGCGTGCTTCATCTTAGGCCTCATCTTCACTTTCCATCAGGTGAGATTGGGGTCAAACGCAGACCTATTTAAAAAAAAAAAAAAAAAAAACATCATCATCTCAGCCGTAGGACATCAACTGCTGAACATAGACCTCTCCCATAGATTTCGATTTAGTGCGGTTGTAAGCGGCTTGTATTCAGTGTTTCTGCTGTCGTGTCGTAGTTTACAATTTAATTTGTGTTACTCGACGTATCAGTCATTAGTTCTACATGCTTTGTGCTTCGTCCATCACCACTACAACTTATAACCACTAATTTGCTAGGTATAAGAGTATTAATAATTATATATTATATTAATATATATTAATGATATATAAGCATTAATTAATTTGAGGACCCTTTGTTAAAATATTGGCAGGATCATAAAACTTCCTTTTATTGTTTTACTATCAATAAATTCACTCCCTCGATTCATTTCCTCCTTTATACCACTCTCATAATAAAAATTATCATAAACAGACTGGATCCGTCAACAAATTCAGGACGGAAATATATCCCCAAATCAATGTTCTATTGAATTTTATCGTCAGAGCGAGCCATTTAATTGTACATTTACAAAATAGCTGACAATAAACACGTAGGACATCAATAAATCGGAAAATCCCCTCTCGACAACTGGAGATATTAAATTTTATTGCCGAACAAAAAGTCGTAAAAATCCGACAATGTACGCTCTGTTGTGTGACTTCAAATGGGCAGTTAAAGCGTAACTAGACGGTATTTACACATCATAATAGAACCTTTGAAACTACTTTATACCGTCTACGTGCCGATGCTAAGGTTTTCAATGATGCGACGAGGGCAACACTAGGTACTTTCTTGGTTGAGCCATTTATAACGTTCGTAACCATGACATACTTTTATAGTTAGTTAAGATAGTCAACACCAATTCCTTGTAGCGAAGCAGTGACCTATATTAATATTATCAATCTTAAAGGATACCCCCAAGAACATACTAAACATTCTAGCCATTGATGTCAAAGATGCTACACGAAGCCGCAAACCTGAAGAAAAATATGGGTCTAACTTTAAGAGGCTTCCCTCACTTCAATCTGACTCAAGCCGTCACTGGAAACACATTACATAGAGGACAAAGATGCCTGGAAACTTCTGCATAGCCGCCTCGCGGCACCTTCAAAGAAAACGTATGTAACCAAACCAAATATTGTGAAACTATCTGTTGAAAAAATTAAGCCCTACAAGTTTTTTGTGCGTTCTTTTTGTAGAGGTATCTTTCCGAACGCACGGTAGACACAGTACTGTTTATCTTCATTGACGTGCAAAAGTGTCAGATTATGACCTATTTGAATAAATCTGTTTGAGTTTTAATTTGACATTAGCTAAAAATACTGAGTTAAACTATAAAAGTAAAAGCAGTTTATTCAATTAAACTAGTCACATCCGCATCCGCAAACTAACACTTTTTCATATTATTTTCGCCATTATAAAATTAAATTTTCATAAATAAAGATCCTTCTTATTACATTTAAAACTAAAAGTCGAAAGCGTATGAGTCACGCACACGACATGCCAACCAGAGCTAATTATTTTGTTAGAATCTGGAATGATTTACTCTTTTTTTTTTATAGTGAGATACAAGACGAGCAAATCAGGTGCCTGATGGTAAGCATCATGATTGCCCATATCAGACACAGTGCCACTCAGTGATTTAAAATTCAAAATTCTGCGCCTGCACTGCGCCTGTCACCCTGAGATGTAGTTTTTGAAACTCGCCATGCCCAGTAATTTCGCCCTTCAGACCGGAACACAGTAATGTTTGCACATTACTGCTTGGCGGATAAATAACTGGCAAAGGTGTAGTACTTCCCAACGCGGCCCCCTGCAAAAGAGGCCTACCACTACAATACTCTCAATATTATATCAGTACTCTTTAATCCTATCTTTCTTTCCAAACTACAATATCTACAGAACTCGTCACTTCATAGCAAGTTACTAAGCATAATATATCTTGGTAAACAAGAGCTGAAGAATGATATCGGTAGCTGGCCAAACACTCATCAATCTGACTACATCGAATAAGTTACACTTAGCGGATTGACCCACTTGGCTTATTCTCACGACATATATTTTGGCTTGGCTTATAGTTGTGGACGCGAAACAATGTTTTCTAAGATCTGAGCTCTTTTAGCTGAGCAAAAAGAGATTCTTTTAGCTGAGAGCTGGTAAGTTGTACCATATTAGTTTGTTGTTATTTGTTGCGTCTTAACTAAGATATTTTTGTTCTTCTGTTGAACCCTTATTTATAAGTGTATACCTCAACAAATTTCGATAGGGAAGTTGGTAGCCTATGCCCAGTGAGAGCTACTTTTTTTAGATAGAATCTTTATTGACCTTTCAGATCCAAAAATACCTATCTCTGAAATAACTATTTTCCATAGTCAAAGAGCTCGATCAAAGACAGAAACGTGGATCACAGATCATTATATTAGTACTACGTATACGTAGATTCAAATATGTAAGTTTGCACTAAATGAAAGATTAGTTTAGTTTATCATATTCATCACAGTTTTGTATTCCAGTTTGTTTTTATTGTCAAGTCGAAATAATATTAATTTGAAATTTTAAGTGAACCAGACAATATGTAGACAATTATTGCTTTTTCCCTCACTAAGTCTAACTCAGACCGTCACTGGAAAAAGATCAACTAAAAATATCGTGTCACATGATAATAACTAAACTATAGGGTAATATTATCCGTAATAATAAAACTGACAATATTTCTCATTATTTCCGCCACAATTAAAGTAATGTTGTTCATTAAATATTCGACATAATCACATTACATCATCAGCCGGAAGACGTCCACTGCTGAACATAGGCCCCCCCCATAGGACGCCATAAACTATTCATATGGGGGATTGTGCCGCAGGCGGCTTGGTGATCGCAGTAGTTAGAATACCTGGTGCCGGGTCACACGGGTCCCACCAGATGAGAAAGGGGCGGCCCCATTACCTATAGCCGGGAACCACACGGCAGAAATTCGACATAATATTATTATGAACACATATGGCTTATTAGCCATGTGTGCAGTCATGTACACACGCATCGCCAACCAGAGCTATATTTTTTTCCTAAAGAACTGGAATGACATTCTCTCTTGTAATAATTGTATAATAAAAAAAGTCATTGCAATTAGCCTCAGTTACCAAGTTAATACATCACTTAACTAGTTACATAATACTCACTATAAACTAGGTTTAGTGACGGCTCACGGTTGACCGCCCTATTTCCCTTCGCGTCAAATATTCATGATGCGGTACAGGTTCCACGTGATTTCTCTAAGGCCCTTGGCCCTTTGTTGAGCTCCTATTAATCGCCTTTACTCTGTATCAGAGTCTGTGAAGGGTAGCGCTTGCACGTGATATGCGAAATAAGTAGAAATAATTGTTATACATTCTTATTTTGATATTGACTTCAACTGACTTTTATAACAAAACATAAGATCACGTCTCTTCTCCGAAGGGGTTGACAGAGGTGTACCTAGGACCTGGTTTCATTGTAGGCACCTACAGCCAGACTTCGCCTGTTTATGTCCCATATGAGGTGGCGACCTTAGTACCATTTATCGGGGAAAGTTCAAGACTCCAGGCTTTGCGGTAGTGCTTTCAAACCATTACACCACCGATCCAGTCAAAAAAATCACGCCTTTTTCCCGAAGGGGTAGGCAGAGGAGTACCCAGGACTAAGTCCCATATTAGGTACATCTACATTTCACCAGTATGTGGTCCCATATGTAATAGGAGGCGAACCTATTGCCATCTACCGAGCAACGTTCCAGACTCCATTCAGTTAATTCCTAATGAAAAAATCCAATAATTAACATTGCTTAACTTGGGGATCGAACCCGGGACCTCATGATCGGCAGTCGAGCTTGCGCCCAAAAAAAAAGCTTTTTTTACATAAATATTATAAAATAAACTCAAACTCAAACAGATTTATTCAAATAGGTCATAATCTGACACTTTTGCACGTCAATAAAGATAAACAGTACTGAGTCTACCGTGCGTTCGGAAAGATACCTCTACAAGAAGAACGCACAAGAAACTTGTAGGGCTTAATTTTTTCAACAGATAGTTTTACAATATTTGGTTTGGTTACATTCGTTTTCTTTAAAGGTGCCGCGAGGTGGCTATGCAGAAGTTTCCAGGCATCTTTGTCCTCTATGTACTGGTTGACTTTATAATAAGCCTTCTTTAGTAAAGTAGATTTTATATAGGTTTTGAATTTACCCTCTGAGAGCCCAGTTATCTCTTTTGGGATTTTATTATAGAAACGTACACTATTTCCTAAGAATGTCTTTTTATTTGTTTTAGATAATCTAAAGCTAGGTGCAGCTATTTTGTATTTATTTCTAGTATTAAAATTATGAAGGTCACTATTTAATTTGAATTTATGTAAATTTTTACGCACATACATGATGTTCTCATAAATGTATAAGGATGGTAGGGTCAGTATGTTTATATCTTTAAATAATTCCCTCAGGGATTCGCGTGGACGCATCTCATAGATGGCACGAATCGCACGTTTTTGTAGTATAAAGATAGTTTCTATATCTGCGGCTGACCCCCACAACAGAATCCCATAAGACATCAAGCTATGGAAATATGCAAAGTACACTAATCTCGCCGTGGCTATATCTGTTAGTTGCCTAATTTTATAAACCGCGTAAGCTGCAGAGCTTAGTTTCCCTGAGAGCTCGGTGATATGAGTGCTCCATTGCAGTTTAGAGTCTATATTTATGCCAAGGAACAAAGTTGCATTGTCAATATTGAGTCTTTCACCGTCAAGAACTATGATTGGTTCTATACTTCTGACGTTAGGCAACGAAAATTTCAAACATTTAGTCTTTTTCGCATTCAATAACAGATTGTTTGCTGTGAACCATCTGGATATACTTGCTAAAGTATTATTAACATGTACTAGTGAAGTATCCTTCCTATCAACTTTAAAAATCAATGACGTATCATCGGCAAATAGAACTATATCTGCTAGACCGTGGACAATGTAAGGCAAATCGTTAATATATGCCAAAAACAGGAAAGGACCCAAAATTGATCCCTGTGGGACTCCCATCTTGACAGGAGAACTAGCAGATGTGATACCATTGACGCTAACCTTCTGCTGCCTACTAGACAAGTATGATTCCACCAGGTTGAGGGCATTCCCATGAATTCCATATAATTCTAACTTGCGCAGTAACGTGCAGTGTTCTACACAGTCGAATGCTTTGGAAAGATCACAAAACACTCCAATGGCATCCTGTGAACTCTCCCAAGCCTCCAAGACAAGAGTCATGAGATGACAACCCGCATCGGTTGTTGATCTGCATTTGGTGAAACCGTACTGGTTTGAATGCAGTATTCTATTTCTATTGAAATGTGACAGCAGTTGGTTTAGCTTCAATTTCTCAAAGATTTTACTTAATACTGGCAAAACAGAGATTGGCCTATAGTTTGAGGGATCTGTCTTACTTCCCGATTTAAAGATAGGAGTGATTTTACTTATTTTCATTAGTTCTGGAAACGTGCCTTTATCTATGCATAGGTTAAATAATTCTGCTAAGTAAGGAGCAATTGTGTTTATTATAGAATCTAGCATTTTTACAGATAGACCCCATAGATCTTCAGTAGCTTTAACATTTAAACTCTTGTACGTCTTTTTGATATCAATTAATGAGATGTGTTCGAACGAAAATTCAGGTATGGTGCGTTGGAAGTTTTCTTTAAGAAAAGTCTCCGCCAAGTCTGGGGATGAATCAAGTGACTTGGTCGCGTTCAGGGCTATGTTAGAGAAGAAATCGACAAAAATATTAGCGATTTCCTCAACATTTGTAATGTGTTCATTATTAATTAATAATTTATATTCAGAATCTCTACATTTATCTTTACCTGTCTCTACATTTATTGTTTTCCAAACCGCCTTAATTTTATTACTTGATTTGCGAATTTTGTCTCTAATATTTATGGCTTTTGCTTGGATGCAAACAGCTTTAAAAATTTTTGAATAACATTTAACATACTCATGAAATGATTCTGAATTAGAATGGGCTTTATCCCTATACAACTCATACATATTATCTCTACTTTTCCTGATACCCTTGGTAGCCCAATCACTAAATTCTAGTTTCCCATTCGTGTGTAATTTCTTTTTGGGACATATCTCATTGAACTCCTTACTTATTACAGAAAATATGTTTTCATAGTTGAAATTAGGGTCATCCTCAGAGACAGCGACATTTACGAGTTTTGATTCTATATTATTCCTAAGCTTTTCGAGTTTATATGTTGTTAGGGGCCTATGTTCAATTGTTGGTTTTTCTTTTGATTTTTCACATATAAATTCTAGTGAGGGAATTATTTAAAGATATAAACATACTGACCCTACCATCCTTATACATTTATGAGAACATCATGTATGTGCGTAAAAATTTACATAAATTCAAATTAAATAGTGACCTTCATAATTTTAATACTAGAAATAAATACAAAATAGCTGCACCTAGCTTTAGATTATCTAAAACAAATAAAAAGACATTCTTAGGAAATAGTGTACGTTTCTATAATAAAATCCCAAAAGAGATAACTGGGCTCTCAGAGGGTAAATTCAAAACCTATATAAAATCTACTTTACTAAAGAAGGCTTATTATAAAGTCAACCAGTACATAGAGGACAAAGATGCCTGGAAACTTCTGCATAGCCGCCTCGCGGCACCTTTAAAGAAAACGAATGTAACCAAACCAAATATTGTAAAACTATCTGTTGAAAAAATCAAGCCCTACAAGTTTCTTGTGCGTTCTTCTTGTAGAGGTATCTTTCCGAACGCACGGTAGACTCACTACTGTTTATCTTTATTGACGTGCAAAAGTGTCAGATTATGACCTATTTGAATAAATCTGTTTGAGTTTGAGTTTGAGTTTGAGTGAGAAACCCTTGTGGTCAGACCTAACTCCACCTGTTATTGATAATTTCCTACTTTCGAAATTGGTAAAGATATTATCAATACAGGTCGATGAAGTGACTGTAACTCTTGTGGGCTCAGAGAATAGGTAACTCAAACCGAAGGACTTAAATAAACTAGTCAAATTAGTTTTATCTGGAGAATCTGACAAAATATCAATGTTAAAATCACCGCATTTAAGTACATGTACATGTACATGTAAGTACATGTTTATTACTTTTACAAATTTTGTTTAGAATTATTTCCATAGAGGACATAAAAGAAGTGAGATTCGAGTTCGGCGGCCTATATACACATAAGATTATGTGCCTTTTCACTTCTACACAAGCCACCTCGCAAGTTCGTTCCACAGAACAGCTGACAATGTCATTTCGCTCTTTATATTTAATTGATTTTCTTAAAAGTATAATCGAGCCACCCCCTTCAGCAGATGTTCTGTTGAACTTACTGGCCACCTGAAAATTATTAACATTAAATGACATTTTATCATTTTATAACCAAGTTTCACAGAAACATAATATATCATAATTATATTTATCTACAAGTAATTCAATGTCGTTAATTTTGCCAGAGAAGCGGTTTATATTTTGATAGAATAAAGATAATGTACTAGTACCACTCTCTGTTGTCTTAAAAATTAGTTTAAATTATTTTCCACAGTGTTATTATTAGTACATATACTAATCACTGTGGAGTCATTATTAAACACCGTTATATTACCTATAACTGAATTAATATTATAAGCTACCAATGTAGCAATCATCAACATGCATTTCTTCGAACAGTACATAATATTGTCCGGAGTCAGTTGAAAGTTTTTAATAAACTTATTCATGTCAAAAAACATTAATTTGTCACTATGACGAGATGTCAAATTATGAAATAAATTGTTTATCATATGTTTGTGTTTATTTTGAGTTGAAGTTAACGATGAAGAATATGGTAAGGCACACAGCATAATCTTAAAACAATTTATTTCAAGGAGAGAGGTTATGTTATTAATAACCTCCCTTTTGTCTATACCTATACTTTGTCCTATTAAAATGACAATAACCGTATATATACGTATAACCGTATACTATCTATAGTATGAGCACTACTCCTAATTTTATCACATATTTGTGAGTAAGATGCACCGGGCATGCAATGATTATAAATCATATGATTACTCTCATTGCACAACAGAGAACCAAAATCTACACCAATCTGGTCTGAGAAAACAAGTACCTTAGTCCTGCTATGTCCAGCAATACATTGCTTCTCCCTCCGAGCCACTCGCACAGGAACAGCACATGGTGATTGTGAGTTCACCTGAGGCTCAGTTGATTTTGTTTGCAATTCTGAGTTAATGCAATCTACATTACTTGTAACCAACTGGGCCAGTTCTATAGCAGTATTATAATGTTCTGCTAACTGAGTTTGTAGGGCAGTATAACTGTTGAAAATATCCTGCAGTGTTTGTTCTCTGTGTAGAAGCTCAGAGCGTAGTTGCAGTATGTCATCATCATACAATTTCCTTGTTATTTCTAACTCCTCTATACAATTTTGGAGTTATTGATCTGATAAAAGTCTACTTTTTATAAGTTGGACATTTTTTGTAAAGTACTTCTTATTACATTTGAGTTTTTTTTGACATCTCCGAACAAGTTTTTTGATTTTTACATATTTTTTAGTCTTTCTATGACTGTGGAGAATGGGTTTTGAGGGAGTCGCACTAGTGAGGTCAATAATGTCTAGGGGCTGAGAACACTCCACTTTACTAACTACTAACTCATTGTATAGGCACTGAGTGTCGGCTACTTGTTGAGCGGTTAACTTTGATTGCAACTCTAATATTGTCAATTGAGCCGTGTCTAGTTCACGCTCGAGGTCTCCAATACGGCTTAAGGCCTTAACATAGGTCAAGCCACACTCATCAAATGACAATACAATGGTCTGTAGGTGATCACATTTATGTAATACATCTTGGTATCTAATTCAGCCAGTTCATTCTTGAGGTCGCTGTATATGCAGATGATCCGCTGAACTTCAACCTCACTGTCATCCCTCTCTCTGAGGAGTTGCTCATTAAGATCCTTATAGGTCTTCAGTTCCTGTAGTGTGGTTCTCAGTTGCTGTTCCATCTCTTTAATAGTAGCTCTGCGAGTCATCATGGTGGAGTTTCTGAAAAATTATGTTGAAATACTTAAGTAAACGGATAAGAAACAGGTGGGTACTAGTCACCTTTGTGCATTGACAAAGACAAGTCACCCCAAAGTATATATCTGTCCACAATTTACTAATTTTGCAGAAAACACAGAGACCAGCGAGAACGAGAGGTAAACAGCTTGAAAACTGGAAATTATTTGAAATATAAGTTTATAGTTAGGGGTTAGACAGTTAGACAGTGATAGAATAGTATAGACAGATGATAGCAAGTATTTCACTAAAATCCGTGCAAACTACACAATATTTTATGATTTTTATACTTATTTAATAAAATAACAATGATTTATATAACAGAATGGACAATAATACTAGAACAATATTTATTGTAAGTGAGTAATGCTATTAAGCACAAAATTGAGTTTAATGTACTTATACTTTGGAGAGTGATCTTGTCCTTTATAATAACAGTGTTTATGCACAGTGTTTATGTAGTAGGCGCCTGTCTGAAACTATGTTTTGTTATCAGTTCTGCTTCCACTTTTTGTCAAGCAAAGTGATAACAAACGGCGTCAGTGTGTGAGTTTTGACGTCGCTCACTCTAGTGAGCAGTGTTGTAATAATTGTTAACGGGATATGGTGACTAGTAGTTAGTTATACACAATCAATACTCCCCGGGATTATGTAGTAGCATCCAGTGTTTTTTGAATATCCACCCGTTAGTCCTTTGACGCCGCCAGTTTCAGTTTCCCAAATGTGTACTTATATCACTTTTTGCACTGTGTTTTTGTATTTATTAGTTGCTAACAGTATTTTTAAGAAACTTTTCACGATTTTTCTACTCTTTATAGCTAATATTCTAATTAAAATTAATAAAATTTAACCTAACACATATAAAATATACAATTGTCTGTAATGGCTAACATCAAAGTCAAAGACAACTTATACCATTCCCCGTTAAATATACACCAATTTTCCAGTTCACTGATAACCTATTCAGTTATAATGCAGACGTATTAAGGCTCAACCCCACCCGCGACACCCCAATCATATCGTGATGTTAGATTAATCGTCCGTTAGCCATTACAGTCCGGATATGAAGCGACGGTAAACGGTCACCGTCGTCCGATGTCGCTCAATTTTCGTGTGATGTCCATTTATGTTCATTAAACGTTGATTTGTGTAAAATTGGGCTGTCAGATTTGTTGGTGGGATCGGACTTTTGAAGTTGTGCTTCTTTGCAGTTAATATTATTTTATTAGAATAAAGGAGGTATGATGTTGATTGTCTCGTTGATGTAGTGTGCTCGCATGCGCGACTGCTCAGTCAAAAGTCCAGGGTTCGATTCCTACGTCAGGCTAAAAGTTGGATTTTCCCAATACGATTTTTTCAATAACAGCTTGGGGTCTTGCTCATCCCTTTTTACATTAAAAACATTGTTACACCCTGCTTCACCAAGCCGCCCCACTGGCGGGACAAAGTGGAAGATCGGCTGTAGATGATTCCATCATACTGGGTACATCTCTGCCAACCCCTTCGAGGACGAAAATTATTCATACGAAAATAATGGACTTTGGATTCTTATTTTTAACATGGGGTCTTTGTTTTCTAATATAACAATTTCTGACCCACAAATATTATTAAGCTATTAATTATTAACAAAATTACACCTCAAGGGTTTATTCTCATAAAATGTAAAACATTTTTATAGCCTGGGGAAGTACCACACCTTTGTCAGTTATTCATCCGCCAAGCAGTAATGTGCAAACATTACTGTGTTCCGGTCTGAAGGGCAATGTTACCAGCGAAATTACTGGGCATGACGAGATTCAACAACTCATATCTCAGGGTGACAGGCGCAGTGCAGTGCCGCGCAGAATTTTGAATATTAAAACACTGGGTGGCACTGTGTCTGATATGGGCAATCATGATGCTAACCATCAGGCTCCTGATTTGCTCGTCTTGTCACTTACTATCATAAAAAAAAAAAAAAAAACGATCACTAAACAAGGTTATAACCAAAATTCATTCAAATAAAGACTAACGACCAAAAACATTTTCTCGAATGTAATCAAACTCAGATAAGTGCTAAAAAAACGATAAGAATGTCCTGCAAATTAAATCGAGAACCTTCTTTGTTGCTGTTACTGTTGACCTAAGTTTCTTAACTTTTTTCAAGATAACATGAGCTCTGTTTTAGGTATAAATAGAGTTGATAATTGTGTGTGATGGTAAGTTAAAAGAATCGTTCGATTGTGGAAGCACAGAGGAAAATTTGTGTCGTATCGGATTTTAATTTCTCCTCGGTAGAATTAATGAGTTTGCTTTCGTTCGGGCGCCTTATCGATTCATACGTTAGAATGTCGATTAGGCTACGGAACTTATTTCCTCCTTTTACGGGGCTTTTGTACGCAATAAAGCCACATTTTTTCTTGTAGGTAAAGTTTCACGTACACTCGTAATGGACAGTCCAATGCAGCTAAATATTGAGGCATTTTCCAAAATATTTTCAGCCTATTGCTCAACCTTAACAACTTGCAAGAGAATTAATCGAGAAATTCGCAAAAAAGTGCGACTTTCCATACAACTTTGCTGATCATCATCATCACCCGGAACATATCCTTAGAGAACATAGGCCTCCCCCATAGAACGCCATAAGCTATTACTATGGGGGTATTTCGCCGTTATCCCCACGGTTGTTTGCGGCTTGTTGATCGCAGTAGTTGGAATACTTTGTGCCGGAGAGCGCTGCTGCCCACTCTCCGAATATGTCCATCTGTCGGGTCTTGTTTTTGTTGATCAGCTGATCTATTTTGTACGGGGACTGACTATTTTTTCTGAATTCAGTAATCCTTTGTTTTAAAAGTTGTTTATTTTGATGGGTAGACGCCCCTTAATCCAAAGTGCGGACTGACTGATACGCTCACTTCAGCAGCATCCGGCTCCAACTTTTGGTCATGGATATCAAATATTTTACATAGTTTTTTATTCTGTTATAAACTAGGAATAAGAAAAAGAAATTTTAGTAATTCGTACTGGAACAAAGTCGCAGTATAACTCTAGTGATATTATAAATGCGAAGGTATGTTTCTTTGTTACCTCTTTTTGAAAATAGATTTTTTTTATATATTATACTCTACGCCTTCAAGTTCTTCTTGTAGAGGTATGTATCTTTTCGAACGCACGGTAGATCCATTGATTTATATCTTCATTGACATGCAAAAGTTTGTGACCTAATTGAATAAATATTTTTGAGTTTGAGTTTATTAAACTATTCCTGAAATGAAGCATGACGGTAGCTTAGACGGTTGTCTGGAAGAGATCGCTCTTAGCGATAAGACCGCCCATTGTTACACTGGTTATTATAAATTATTATTAGTTTTAAGAACTTCTTGTTTGTGGTGTAACAATAAAGCGTTTATCTAACTAGAACCCGGATCTGGAATCTGGATCCTGGTTTCAGCGGGTGAAATCGCGGGGCACACCACACCACAACCACAGATGTTACAAAACGGTGTATAATTTAATAATAAAGGTGTATTTCTAAAGTATCAACATCGTATTTATTGCGGTAAGTACAGTCAGATGCAAGCAAACATGCGGTCGTGATATGACGCGGCGGCGAATGGTAAACAATTCCACTGTTGTTATGTTCCTTTGAAATTAGCTTAATCCAGTGTGTATTAGCTTTATATAAACTGTGATTTGTCTGTTTTAGGCGTTGTTCACATGACTAGCGAGTGCGGGCTTCGGTAACGAATATTTACATAGATTGCTTTATAAAAACGCCTTTCGAGGCATGTTTGAATTATTTTATATGTTTTATTTAAATATGGATAGGGATTAGAATGAGAGTTTTTTGCCAGATTTATTTCACATCTTTGAATACAGAAGTGCACACATATTTAACAAGTGATAACTTACTGTGCCCGGTAGATGGCAATAGGCTCGCCCCCTATTACATCTACTATGGGACTGAGTCCTGGGTACACTTCTGCCTACTCCTTCGGGAAAAGGCGTGAATGTATGTTTTATGTTTTTGATAACTTACCCTGACATCTGCGTGAAGAGATCCGGAAATGTTTTGGAGTTGATATAATTTCATATAAGTAAAGAAAGCACGCTGGATGCAGGCTGCTTACAACCGGACTGAATGGAAATCTAAGGGGAGGCCTATTTTCAGCAGTGGACGTCCTATGGCTGATATGATGATGATGATGATGATGATGAAAGAAAGCTTGTCGGGAGCTGGGTGGCTCAGATGAGTGAAGACCTTTTATCTGGAAACCGTTTGAATGGATATTCTCGCATGTCACTGGTGGACGTCACCAGTAGTGACAACCCAAGTAGCACACAGGCTGTTTAAATTAGAACAAATGTGTAAGTGGGACACATTTACAATTAAAATTACCATATTTCACTAGCGGTCACAAATGGAATGAAATCCCTGTTGTCACTAGTGGTGACCAATTGAGATGGTTCCCTCTTTTTAATGTGGATAAATGTTTAGCTCTTACTACCAAAAATCCATTATTATTACGTTATTAAAAGTCACTTTAACAAAAAATTACAACATATTTTTTCGACAATATATTTCAGTTCATTGTGGCAAATAAGTCTCGATCTAAATAGAAATCTCAGCAGAGCACCAGCCATGATGTAGCAACATTCAAATTGACCATTTATAGTCAAATCTAACTTCGCCCCAACTTTTTATTATAATACTCTGCATTGTCTTCTACACGCCTTATTTCGAAGAAATGTATACTTTAATGTTATTAGGTTTAGAGTACATTTTCAACTGCAAGGATAAACATAATAGAAATTGTTATTCTGTCACTTTATCGTACAGTTCGAGACAGTGTCTATGCTTCAGTGATTAGATTTATTAAATTAGTTCGTCACAAGTGAGTGACTTTTTCGCCTTCATATACACTCTCATAAACTGTATACGCACAATAGTGGAAGCGTGCATAAAGAAAGAAAATTAAGAAAAATAAGAATTAGGTATTGGGTTGATTAGGTAGTATGGGTACAGGCTAGGTCTTACCAAGTCAAGTCAGGTCAAATCCTCGTAATTGCTTCAGCATACACCGCGGGCACAGTTCACAATATATCACAAGGCACTTTCTTGGATGGGAAACAACACTTGGGTCACCGGGTTACGCGTCGTAGGTGCTCGATTAGAGGGCCGAGGGACGTGGGCTCGTTAGCGCGGTCAAATGTCGACTGTCAATGTCATGGTCAAGGACAAAACGCAGGCGCAGGAAAAAGGGAAAGAGATGGCAAAAAGATCAAAGGAATACAGGTAGCAATTATAGGCGCGAACATAAACATTTTTCAGTTCTGGCCTGTACTTAAAAAACGTGGCGTGCACAGTGCAGAGGCCCTAAAGTTCAACGCGCCTTTAGGAACGCGCGTCAACGGCACGTTTAAAAGGTGATGTGCACGGGCCCTTATAAATTTAATTTTACACATATCTTTTCACCTTCATGCTTAGTCTCGTATCATCATCATCATCATCCAACCGTTAGAAGTCCACTACTGAACATAAGCCTCCCCCATAAGGGGGGTTGTTGCCAATACTCGCCACGCTTGGCAAGCGGGTTGGCGAGCGCAGTTTGATGGTTTACACAGAGGACGCTGCTGCCCGTCCTCCGGATCTGTTAACCCTCAGCCGGCTCTTACGGCAACCACGGGGAGAGAGGGTGAGGTACTATTAAAGCCGGTAACTTCACGGCAAGTCTCGTATATATTGTGATTTTATCCTACAATTTTTAATTACAAACAAACAAAACTATACAATCACTCCTTTTTCCGGGGTAAAAGGCAGAGGTGTACCCAGGACTCTGTCCCATAGTAGGTACATTTCGTCAGTATGTTATTGGTTCCATGATATTTTTAATTAAAATTTAAAAAAATATTACACTAATATAATAGTTGTCTACCATTCTATTGATATATCATTTTAAAACAGGGTCCCATATACTGCCTCGTTGTTGTAATGGTCGAAAGCGATGAGCATGAGGTCCCGGGATCGATCCCCAGGTCAGGCAAATGTGTTATTGAACTGTTAGATTAGGAATTTTTTCAATGACAGCCTGGAGTCTAACATTGTGCCCGGTAGATGGCATTAGGCATACTGGCGAATTGTAGGTGTACCTACTAAAGGTCTGAGTCCTGGGTACACCTCGCCTACCCCTTCGGGAAAAAGGCGTGATGGTAAGTATGATATGTCATAATTGTGTTTTTTTTACTGAAACTCATGTACTGATTTCAGCAGTACTGCCGCAGCGGATCGTGTCTGCAGTTGCACAGTTTGACTGCTACACGAAGTCTAGTTTTTGTTTACGTTTAGAAGTTAGTCCCGACGTTTGAGAGGGAATAGACATAGGACGACCAGTTTAGGTTGCGCTACTGTGTTGCTTGCAATGTGTTTCTATGATGAGAACTGAGCCGTGTTTACCTCATACGCCGAGTATCCACTTGAGGCAACCTCATTCACTCGGTTCGAGACAACTCGGCCGAGGTGTCTGTGGGAAGTGGGCACGCGGCTAAAATATATTTGGTAAATTGTTGAAAATAAGCTTAATTCCTGTTTTATTATATATCTAAATATTATGTGATATTATGTAATATCAATGACTGCCTCGGTGGCGTAGAGGGCGCATGCTCGACTGCCAATGAAGAGGTTCCGGGTTCGATCCCCAGGTCAGGCAAAGTGATAAATATTGGATTTTTCCATTAGGAATTATCTCAATAACTGCCTGGAGTCTGGAATTGTGCCCGGTAGATGGCAATAGGCTCGCCCCCTATTAAATGGGACCAATAACATACTGGCGAAATGTGGGTGTATCTACTATGGGACTGAGTCCTGGGTACACCTCTGCCTACCCCTTCGGGAAAAAAGGCGTGAATGTATGCGTATATGTATGTAATATAAATGACAGCCTCGTTGGCTCAGATGGTTATTGTAACTTACTTTCTGTGTCACAGTCCCCGGGTTCGATCCCCGGCCAGGTTAAACATTTGTGTGCATTAACATGTCTGTTTGATCTGTGTCTGGGTGTTATAAGCATATATAAGTATGTATATCAGTCATCTGGTTACCATAGTACAGGCTTCTAGCTGAGTTTGGACTAGATGACGGTTTGTGGAAATTGTCCCATAAAAAAAAGCTACTGTCTCTCCGGATGTCCGGAGTAAGCTCCGGCGTCGGCTTCTATTCACACGCTAAAAACTTCGCCCAAATGCGATACGGCGCATAATATTATATTATATGTAATTGTATTGGCAAAATTACGACATCCCATACCTTTTTTATGAAGGGATCCCAGGACTCAGTCCCATAGTAGGTACACGCACATTTCGCCAGTAAGTTATCGATCCCATGTAATAGGGGACGAGCCTATTGCCATCTACCGGGCACAGTACCCGACTCCAGGCTGTCGTTGAGATTATTTCTAATGGATACTAAAAATCCAATAACACTTTACCTGACCTGGGGATCGAACCCGCGACCTCATGATCAGTAGTCGAGTTTACGCCCACTACGCCACAGTGGCAATTAAAACAATAATAAATATGTAGAATATAATATTATAAATTTACAATTTTATAATAAGACCTATGTTCACCTTTTTATTAAGAATCACTTTGTTCCTCACGTACGTAATGTGTAGGAAATGTGTCCAATGGACCGAATTTTATACCCACGGCCCATACTGGTAGGAGTACGAGTGGAGGCAGGGCAGGGGTACCTAGGGCAGGTATTGGACACGGATTCATGAATTTTATTCACTTTGATTATACAACGCCCCATAACGCTCCCTGGTACGTTAAAACGAAGACCTCCACCGTGTTCTCAAAGCGGACCTCATCACTAAAGTAATTAAAAACTTCGCGGAAGCCCACGAGTTGGTTCCACCATCACGTGAACGTCGAGGCCATCCAGCTCCTCGACACCACGGGACTAGTGAGAAGACTAAAAGGAAAAACCTTTTGAGTTAGTTTAAGTGTTGTGAGCAATTAGTGAAATAAATAAAAATAAATAAATAATAAAAACTTCATTGGAAAAGGCATTTACAGAATTATTAGATTATTTTGCTCCAAAATAATCTAATAATTCTGTAAATGCTTTTTTCAATAAAGTTTTTATTTATTTAAATGTAGTGTTTGTGCCGCGTATAAAGAACACATGAACAAAGTGTCTACCTCGTCTTAATAGAGACAATAAGAATAAGTGTTAATGGACACATTCTTAGTTTTAACGTTTATCTAGCAGTTTAAGTTAAAGATAAATTACTTATTAGTCTCCAAAAGGATAGATTGTAAATTAGATGACATTTCAGTATAGGCATGTCGTTTATAAAACAAAAATAAAAAAAACTTTGATTATACAGGTGTAAACTTTAAGTTAAAAGTGCAGACGTGTACATATGATTGCAGGCTTAGAGTTTGGAAAAGTTGACAATGTCCTTTATTGCCTGGCCATTAAGGTGCTTTTTAATTTGAACGTATACTAATATTGTAAAATAAGAGCATTGCCATGTAATGTAACATTCCTGTGAATGTTCGATGCTCACCGTTAGCATGACGGCGAGTAATGCCGACGGCTAGACGGAGAGTAAACAAAACATCGAGCATCGTGTTCGAAGATTGACACGAGAAAATTAAAAACAGCGAATGTTCGATGTTCTAGTAAATGCTCTTATTTAAGTATATATTACTACTTTAAAAATACACAATGGTGAAAAAATGGATTGGATTTATTAAATTTTAAAAGAACTTCTCATACGGAATTTTGTCTAATGAGAGATAGCATAGTTTATTAAATGAACGTTGCTGATGTCGTCTTTGTTCCTTTGAGACAAATTAATTATGTATACGGAGCCTTAAAACGTATTTCCACTTTGTCGTCACAGATAAGTGTCGTGGGTATATTTATTATTATTTATATTCCTTATAAATGATATGATCAGAAATGAGGAGATCCATAGACGAACGAAAGTTTCGTTAAGTTTAGATTAGCAAGTTGAAGTGGCAATGGGCAGGGCACATAGCACGCAGAACAGATGGCCGATAGGGCTGTAAAGTTCTCGAATGGAGACCACGGACTGATAAGCGCAGCGTAAGACGCCCACCCACAAGGTGGACAGAAGACCTGATATGCAGTGGACGTCCTATGGCTGAGATAATGATGATGATATATGATATAAATGTTGTGTTTACTTTAAGCAAGATAATGTGTCTCCACGATTAAGTGGAATAAAACCCTCAGAACCTGACATGATTGATGCACACACAAGCGCGTGATTCGCACGTGACTGCTATCAGATACAAGGAAGTGCTCTCGATCCGCGAACGCTGTGATATCATTGTATTGCGGTCGTGGCCCAGCGGAACCCGGCCCGGCCAGCTTTAAATCTGGAGGCCCTGGATCGAATCTCACCATGTGGACTTTTCACCTGGGCGCTACCGTGTTTCGGATGTCACGTTAAAATGTAGGTCCCGGCTGTTTCATATAAGATATGTAGGGGGCAGTCGTTAGGTCATGTCGGAGGCTGCGTAGGACTATTGGTGACATGAAACTCTGACAATATGGGTTGTCCACATAATCGATATGAATCGACTCGACCAGTTGGGCTAACCCGTTCCGATAAGTATAAATTCAAATTATTGTTGTTATCAAATTATCATCCGTACAAATACAAGAAATACTTACAACTTGATCCGTCCCGCGCCCGTGTTGATATGTGAAACGACCCTTGTCCTTGATTCCTTCACTATGGTCCCAAGGGTGTGTTTACACAGTGTATGGGTTTCGATACTAGTTTATCGAATAATTGAATGTTAGAATACGTTTTATTCTGGTCTCCCCTCAGGCTTGATTTGCTTGTTTTGGGTTCTTGAGTTAGAAGAATTGAGACGAATCTTATCGTTTGTTTTGTCTTCAGTCGACGGTCTTTTAATAATATTAGCATTGATTTGGTTTCTCATATTTTGAATATGAAACGTTTGTATCCTAATCACTATTATGTTATAAAATCCTAAATGACTCACTGACTGACATGCAACGCAGAGCCCAAACCACTGATTCTAGAGACTTGAAACTTGGATTGTAGATTATTTTCGTTGTCTGAACGTCTGCTAAGAAAGGATTTTTAAAAATTCACATTTCAAGGGTCCAATAAGGGCGTCAAAGTTAATATATTCTTAAAAACAATTTTGGGAAAAAAGGTTTTCCCAAAATTGTAGACAGATGTCCTTGGTGTACCCAGGACCCAATCCTACCCCAGTAGGATAGCCCCATGGGGGAGCCTACCTTCCAGGCTCCAGTAATTGAGAAAAATCCTAATGGAAAAATCCAGATAAACTGTCTGGCCTGGGAATCAAACCCGAGTCACCATGACCGGTGGTTGCACTTGCTGTAAAACGTGTCAGTAAAAGTTAAAAAACAATAATAAATGAAACTAGTAGAACTAATAGTAACGTATTTATTATTTTGGCGTAGCTTGTCGTAGCGGTCGTAGCAAGCTCGTAGCATCGTAGCAAGCGCGTAGCAACTCGTAGCCATTTCACTGTTTGTGTAGCAGCAGTTATTAACACAGTCTTCTCGCAGATTTCGTTGTGGTTTATTTTAAAATTATTTAAATCACATTATATTTAAAATAAAAAAACTGAAAATAAAATGCAGATCAGAGGTTGATTGGATTGCTTTTCTATGTAAATATTTCAGAAATAGTACCTACCCTTAAAAGTGTATAATAATAAAAAAGCATCAAAAATATCCATCAAACTAAATTACGCTCGACCTCAGAAGCCGAAAATTCAATTTCAAAAAATTTAATCCCCACTTGACCGTACAAAAACGTGAAAACCCGACCTTTTTCGAGCACATCCAATAATATACGGTATTAAGCGTAACCTTAACGTTACATTTACACGATCTATGGCTGTGAACCCAAATGGATAAGCAGTTAGCCACTGACGGTAAAGAACAGAAATAGTACATACTTAAGGAGAAACTTTAGTTTCATTTGGTCGTTGACTGCATGTCCTTTGTCTAAAAAATTGCTAAAAGTTTTTGCATATATGCCAGTCTGCATTCAGAAGTTTGATTATTTACTATTTTTTGTCAGAAATCTAAAGAAAATTTGTATGAAAAAACAAAACACATTCAAAAAGATGTCATCCACTGAGCACATTTGAGACATCCATTTGAGTTTGTGTTAAATTTTTTTGCCCACTATTTATAATAAGATTTCAAATTGGTTTTTGTATATCAATCTACAGAGGTTTTAGAATAAATACTATTTGGATTTGCTGGTGCTATATGGGTCCGCAACCTTATGATACATTTACACGGTCATAAGTTTTGGATTAAAAAGGAGAGGTAAAGGGGAGGGTGGGGGTAAGGCTGGTACGTATGATATTGGATGAGAAGGGTCACATTGTCATCGCTGGCCGTATTCAATCAGATTGCAGTCAAAATTGATCATAAAAAGTTTTGAATACACATCAAGTTTTAGATACATAATATTCATGGATCAAAATATTCATAGATAAAAATAATATCTCTGTGTTACTTCTTTTATTAAAATGATGTGTATATAATTTTTTTTTGTTACTTTAATACGAGAGACTGCGTTGGTGGCGTGGGCGCAAGCTCAACTGCAGATCGTGAGGTCCCGGGTTCGATCCCCAGGATAGTAAAAAGTAGTATATACACTTAACGTAACAGATACACGACTTCATGTTTAGACACTGATTCCATAATTATTGCAATAAAGGTTAATTAGTGCAATCGTTAGTCATATAACAGTATTTTATAATTTCTGTATACAATCGCAGGCCCAATAAATTTAAAAAAAACTATGGGACTGAGTCCTGGGTACACCTCTGCCTACTCTTTCGGGATAAAGGCGTCATTGTATGTTATATCATGTAGTATTGTTCAATCATTTACTTTTATTTTCTTTAAAGTGTAAATTATGAATTTATTGCATTCACATATTTATATCTGCTGCACAATTTCCAAACTAAATTTTTAAACATTTCATCCTTTTATTAAAAAAGATTTTTTTTTGACAATAGGTACTATTTCACCGCACACGGATAAGCTTCATAAAATAACCATATAAGAATTTAGTTTTATGTCATTTCCAGGCCGTCGGCGCGAGGCTCATGACTCGTGACACAATTTCCTAAAATTAAATATTAAAGTTCATTCACAGCGATAAAACTACGCACGAGCATTACGCAATTTGCCCACCTTCCCCCGCCTCGGCACTTAGGCTGAGGTTACACCGTGAGATTTAATAATCCCACTGATTGATTAGACGCTATAAATGAGTAATTAAGTGCGATAAGATTAATTCGTTCAAGCATTATATACATGGCATCGGTGGCTTTGTGGTTTGCAAGCGATACTGCCGATCATGAGGTCCCGCAGGTTCGATTCCTAAATGTGGATTTTTCATTAGGAATTTTTCAATGACGGCGTGGAGTATGGAATTGTGGCTGGTCAATAGAAATAAGCTCGCCCTCTATTAAATGGGACTTAAAAACGTAACTAGATGTATCTACAGTAACTATAAGATTGGGGCCTGGGTATACCTCTGCCTAACCCTTTGGTAAAAAGACGTGATGTTTATATGATTATACAAGGTGACTTGTAGTCATTTATGATCCTTTAAAAATTATTTCAGGGTAATCAATCTTCACGCCAAACAATATTAGTGGGGTAAGTATCGGGACACAGGACCTGAGAGTTCCGTGTGGTCCCCGGATATATAATAGGGCCACCCCTTTCTCATCCCATGGGAGCCGTGAGGCCCGGCAGAGAGACATATTCAGAGAGTGGGCAGCAGCGCTCTCCGGCACCAAGTATTCCAACTACTCCAACTAAGCCTCCGGCTAAGTGCGGTGATTACAACAAAATCCCCCCATATGAATAGATTAGAGCGTTCTATAGTGGAGTTCAGCAGTGGACGTCTTTTGGCTGATGATGATGCTTATTTATATTAATAAAAACGAAGTTCTCGTTTCTTGTATCTGAACCCGCCTTAATACCCGCACCTAGTGTAGTAATTGATACGGCGAGCGGCAGCGGCTCACAGCCTCACACTTGAATATTCATCGTCGGCGGCAAGCGACGGAAAGTGCCGTCTCTCGCCTTTAACGGTTGCCATGAAAAGACGCCCGCCGTCGACGCTTTGTTCGACGAGTGGACAAGTATAGATTGTCTTTATTACCTGTGTATGTAGCGTGTGGGTTTGTTGGCGTATCCATAGAGCCATTTGCGACTACAGTAACTTGGTTTAGGGTTTAGTTTAAACTGAGAGTTAAGGGCTTGTGTGTTTATCCCTTACATTATTATAGTCTATCAAATCTAATAAGTACCGTTTGACGTTTCTTACTTTCAATAACATTGAATTCAGTTCACAGCGCCCTCTCTCTTCAAAATCGGACTTTGGCTTTCACATAGGCCCTCCACTGCGGTCGTTTAGTGGCCTGCTCATACAGGCCACCTTTGGAACCCAGGTTACCCACTGTTGAAATTGCCCACCACCTGCGACAGTCAATTATCACTAAGTACATTATAAATGGTGTGCTCACATGAAGAAAGAAAGAAAGAAAAATGCGTTTATTACCCGACCTTAATAACAACACGTATTTACATCTAGTACATAATATATTGAACAGTGGTTGTGGTAATCGGCTTGAGCTCAGCGTGCGTGACCTTCGGATCGAACCCAGGTCCTCATAACCGACAGTAGCGTTTGCGAACACTACGCCTTACGCTACCGAGACAGTGGCACTAATACACCACTCATAGCACATACCTAAAAGACGATGCCTATACTGTGCCTTTTATAGACTCGGTAAAATATTCATCATCATCATCATCATCAGCCATAAGACGTGCACTGCTGAACATAGGCCTCCCCTATAGAACGCCATAAACTATTCATATGGGGGAATTTTGCCGTAATCACCACGCTTGTGCGGCTTGGTGATCGCAGTAGTTGGATTACTTGGAAACGACAAGCGCTGCTGCCCACTCTCCGAATATGTCCCTCTGCCGGGTCTCACGGCTCCTACGGGATGAGAACGGAAAAGGGAGAATATTATGTAAGTTATTTAATTTGATATGTGCATATTCTCCATTCTCGGAGACACTGTTTTTCTCAGATTACATTTCGTGTGCCAAGATGTGCATAAGTGCATTGTGATTGCAGTACCATATGTCTTGATAACAATTGTTTCAAATCTACATCCACATTACCAGAATAATGGTCGCTGCTGCTCTCTCTAAGTGAATGAAGTCGTTTGGGCTGCGTGTGTTTTTCTTAAATTACGAGATGTTTCACTGTTTCTACGGATTATTTTCCGTTATTGTGCGTCGAGTTAAAACAAACCATGTTATTTTACTAATTAATTAATACCTTAATGAAAAAATATTCTGCCTCGGTGGCGCAGTGCTACTGTCAATCATGAGGTTCCGGGTTCGATGTCCAGATCTGGTAAAAGTGGTATTCTATTTTTCACAACGACAGTCTGGAACTGTGCTCGATAGAATAGGCTTGCCCCGTATTGCATTAGACTTAAAATCATAAATTTTCTTCAAGGTTATAATCATTTTTAATATGAAAAACTCAAGTTGAAACACTAGGATTACTTATCGAGCTATATTATCAAAACCAATTTTATTACCCACAGCTGTTCTCTTACAATAATATCTACTTACTTTTCTTTATAGAAATGGCAAGAATTCTTAAGAATGTCCGCAACCTTGACTTTACAAACAGGAAACTCAAACAATTCCTGCGCCCAAGAGTAAGCCCAGCCACAAATGTTTATATTCAATGCTTGTATTGTAAATATACACAATATATTTAAAGTATGTGTGCTGTAGGCAAATGCAGTTGACGATGCGATGTACGTACGGAATGATTCGTGTTTGTGAATTGTTTCCGTAAATATGGGCTTTATTTTAAATTCTCTTTGATATTTTATCATAATCTATTGTTAAATCAAACACATACCGGTGTAAATTTATGAAATACCAAATTTTGTGCAAATACACCTATATATGTAATATAATACATTATAAGCAAATCTAGAGTATGACTCTGCTTACCCACGACTTACTTGATTTCGAGTATTCCTTGCTCAGGCTGACTTCCTTAAGTTTACCTTAATTTGACTGCCTCGTTGGCACAGGTAGTAACTCTGCTTTTCGAGCTGCAGGCCCGGGGCCTGCGGGTTTGATTCCCGGCTAGGTCAAACATTTGTGTGCATGAACATGTCTGTTTGATCTGTGACTGGGTGTTATAAGCTTATAAAAGTATGTATATCAGTCACTTGGTTACCATAGTACAGGCTTCTAGGCTAGTTTGGGACCAGATGACCGTGTGTGGAAGTTGTCCCATATTATTATTATTATAAAATTAATTTTTTAGGAAAAAATTAATACTAAATACAGCCCCAATTCCTATATAGGAAAAGGAACCTTTCAACAATCAATGTAGTATGTGTTATGGCAAAAGTGCATAATGCGAGTATTAGGTAAATAATTGCCCGGGAATTATGAATAATGACAGGCTACATTAGGCAATTTGATATATTGTTATCTAAACTTCAATGTTTATCACAATATTTGGGCATTCTAATGAGACGAAAGTCAGTAAAGTTCAGTCAATAAATCACTTAGGTATATCAGTACCTCATATCAATAATATGATCTTGTCACTCATTTTGAAAACTTAATATATCTGTAAAATTGCAACGACATCGAAATGTGAATTTCTCGTATAGAATCGATTAGAAAGGAACGAGTATCGCAGTAGATATTAATATTTTATGATGGAATCTTAAATCGTGGCTAAACCTTCAATCTCGATAAGTCAACAGACATACTCCATCCCGACATTGACATACGGTATTCATTCTCAACGAAACTCTGTGGATCGACATTAATATGTCGATCCACGGAGTTCATCATAGTTCATAAAATGCAACTTTTACATTTTCCTCAATGTTTCTGTAGTAAGTCGTATAACAGAGTTATTATTTTAAAAACCTATTTTGAAGTTAATACACGATGAGTATGGGGTCCCAACACCAGCTCACCTCTTCACTTTAAGTCATTGAAGGGATGTTTCTCACCCTTCAGAAAGACGTTGAAAACATGCGTGAGGACGTAAGGACCCTTTTATGCTCACTAGCTTGCCAAACTCACATGGATTCTCTAGATGCCCCCGCATAGGGGTAGATTTGCACAGGGGAAAATAGAGAATCCATTTAACGGCGGGGCTCAATTGAGCCTACCCACGTTGTCCGCTGTAGCCCATTCTAACTTCTTGGAGACACGCGAAGGCGCACCTCACGCCGAGGTTCTGAGCCGTAGGCTCTCTCCTTTCAGCATGTATTAGCCGTCGTATAACCCATACCCGAAAAGGAAGAACTACTGTTCGTTATGGCACGGGAATGCATCGGGTCATCTGATATCTATCGCCCCGTATCGAAATGCGAAGGAGATGAATAAAAGTCAAGCAAAAGGAAAGCCAGAACCTTGTAGTGGTCCTACAAGTGGTTCTACCTTGTAGTGGTTCCGGTTTCCTGATTATACGGTAACACTGTTGAATCATCTTTGATAGATGTTTTGTTGATTATAAGATAAGTTGGAGGAACTCAATAATCTGTTTAAATATGCTTATGATGCCTTTTAAGGAATGTAAAGAACAACTGAATGCCTTGAAAATACATTTAATAATGTGTAGGAAGGGGTAAAGTTGCGCTATGGGGAATTAACGATAATATCTCTAGTAATTTAACTTCTCGTTGTAATATTTTTAACTACGTCTAAAACAATTAAAAATAAACATTATAATGTAAATACTTAAACCCTTATATTATGTACAACACACACTAATAATAATATTGTTTTTATTTAAGTAACATTTTTATAAAACATAATATATAATATATTTATTTTAAAATCGATTTTTTTTCTGGATTGGATCTGAATGAGATCTCGTTTAAATAATCGAAATCTTATCTCAACTAAGACGACTACAATCTCATCCGCAGGATGAGTTGACCAACTCAATAATTTTCGTTGATATTAATAATATATAATAAAGAGAAAAAATATTATAAGGCACAAAAATTAAAATAAAAAGTGTTATCTAGTGTTGCCACCAAAAATCATTAAGATTTCTACATGCTACTGTAGGAACATTAGGGAAGATATATTCGCGAACAGCGCCGTGACCTCTCCAATTTACCAAATTATGTTGATCGTCGAGAAATCTCACCGATATGTAGAAGTCGGTCGGACGTCGCGAATCCGGCAGATGTCTGTACATCACTGCCATCGTCCAACGTACATAACCATTCTGGCCAACCTCAAAGAGATACTCACGAAGCAAGTTTTCTAATGCGAACCACCCTGACTGTGGAAGCACACTCCCTTGGACTCGCACAGCACGATTCACAAGAGGACTTTGAGGAGCGAAATTAAACGGAACAGCTAGACCGCCTAAAGAGGAAGCTAGCAGATGGCCCGCTTCATCGTCATTCTCTCTGTCTATTTCTCTCAAATGTTCATAAACATCATCAGAAATTGTAGGATCTCTTCTGGAAATCGTATGATTGTAATGTATTTCAGCGCGCATAGCTACTGTTATATCTGCATATGTCGCATGATTAGCATCAGCGAACACACGTAACGTCGACACTGATCTCAGTGGTATTTCTGGATTATCATAATATAATGTCAAATAAGTAGAATTTTCATTTTCAATTCCAGTAACGTGGGCTTCGACGGCATTTATTCCTGCAAGCGCATTCTGATTCGTCCTATTCTGCCTTCTAGGTCTTCTCTTAAGCGTCTCTTCACTACAGTATGATTCCTTCGTGGAAGTGATCCTAGGTAATCTAGGTTCTTGTATTATCTCCTGAATGAACCAATATTTCTCATATTCTGTGTGTCCATACAGGAATTGTTTACCTTTAACTTGAAAGGTAAACGACACGTCGTAATAAAATTGCCATGAACCTTGCAATTTCTCTGCCCCCATTTTACCGCCAGGTAATAATTCTTGAATAAACCAGTGAGTACTGACTCTGTAATCTTCATCAGTGACTCCATAAAAGTAGTGTTTATCATCAATACTGAACGGAACGTAGAGGTCGTGGTTTTTAATCCAATGACCGTTATCAGTTTCAACGCCCATTCGTCCATAGGGTAACAGTTCCTGAATAAACCAATAGGTACCACTGATGCAATAGAAATATGTTCTTCCATTAATAGAGAATGGGAACCCTCGTGAATATTCAAACTGCCAGGAACCGCTTTGTATCTCACCTCCCATTTTTCCGTTCGGATACAATTCTCTGATGAACCATTCCGTACCAGCCAGAGAATACAAGTAATGTCTACCACCAGCACTGTATGGAAATATTACGGTGGGCATAGCTTTCCAAAATCCATTGGACGTTTCTGATCCCATTACCCCTCCCGGCAATATTTCCTGAATGAACCAATAGTTTCGCGAATCTTGATCGGTGATGCCATAAATATACTGTTTACCGTTGATTTTAAACGGAAATATCTTATTATAGTGATAATACCACGTCCCAGAACTAGTTTCAGACTTGGTCTTCCCATCTTCTCCCAGCTCTTGTATGAACCAGTATTTTCCACTGCTAATATCGGTCAGGCCGAAAAAATAATGTTTTTCTCCAACGGTTAGAGGAAAAGAAATTGTATGTTTGGATCCCCAGTGACCAGTATCACTCTCTTCACCCCATTTAATTTCAACACAATTAATGAAAGCAATAATCACAATAACTGTGAAAATTCTCAAAAATAACATTTTAATTATTATAATAATTCACCAGTTGACTGATCGAATTTCAAGAGACAATATGATACACGACATCGTCAAACTATCTTTATATACTATTCAAATTACTTATCTTTATAGCGGCCTATTACTGACTGATCATAATAAACAACTTAAAAACTTGATTTTTATGCTTGTGGTAGTGGTTGCTATACCTAAAATAATAATAATAATCTCTTTATTTCAGATACCAGATCCATAATAGTACATACAAGTATTCAATAAAATACTGTCAAATATAATAAATAAGAATAAAATAGAATAGTCAAATTAAAAAAACAAAAAGAAAAATTATAAAAAGACAATATTATAAATTAGAATAAAGGTTATTCAAACTGTTGTCGTTATGTGACTCGTATTGGAAAAGAACCTAAATGTTTTTAATTTATATTTGTTTTGTTACTTCAAACTTTTAGTAACACTTAAATATACAATAGGTATATTTAAGGAATATAATATGTTGTAAATGGTTTACTTTCAATGCCCTGTGAAAGTATTTCTGGGAATTGTTTAAATCATTGTTTGTATGAATCAAACACAGTCTGTTTGTTTACAGGGTGATTTTTTTATAGGGCTTCTCTGAAATTATCGCAAATATGGAACAATAATTGCAAGTTTGTGACTTCATGGTACCTTACCTCATTCTAATCAAGAGGCTGAACTCCCGGATCCCGAGGTCCTCTGAGGTCCCGGGTTCGATCCCCAGGTCAGGCGAAGTGGTTTTTGAATTTTTCCATTAGAAATTATCTCAGTGAAAGCCTGGAGTCTGGAGCTGTGCCCGGTAGATGGCAAAAGGCTCACCCCCCATGACATGGGACCAATAACATACTGGCGAAATGTGGGTGTACCTACCATTTCTGTCTTGGGTACATCTCTGCCTACACTTTCGGCAAAAAGATGTGACCGTATGTTATGTTATGAATCGAGTTAGTAAGACTGCAATAAAACTGCAAACCAACCATGCAGCCCGATTGCAGTCGGAATGCAGTATAAAATCGGGCCCTCTGTCGAGAGCTAAATAAAGATTAGAATATAATAAAATATGTACTCTATATTAACACAAATAAAACTTTAAAGCTACTCGTATATAAAAATTACGAATATTGGTACATACAGGAGACTAAAGCTATACTTATGAACTAAACATATAATTATTATCTGGGAAGGAACATTACATAATTTTGCAAACCAATAGTCCGGTCTTTTGATAGGCGTGCACAAAGACCATTTTTAGTCCAACGTGCAGAGGGCCCTTAGACCCTTTTACTAGGTGTTTTTTGATAGCATCGCGTGTGCAGGCTTATTTCCTGTTCGTACAGTTACGTCCTCATATATATTTGAAATATTATTATCTTCTGATAATTGATAACCCCAAACTATGATCCCGTCACTCACAAAATATCAATCGACACGATTCCACGCGCTATTGCACGGTTTCATTTCATTGTTCGCTATATACCACATATCTATCTCCATGCAATATCATGTAGGGTGACCACATTACGGGATTTACTATAAAATATGTGGGAAAGACTACACCGCGTCACACCACCTTATCTGTTTAGGTACAGCGTCAATATATATATATATATATATATATATATATATATATATATATATATATATATATATATATATATATATATATATATATATATAAGATAAATTATGATTTTAATTAAGTTAAATGTAAGAAGTACCGTTTGACGTTTCATACTTTCTTACTTTTAATATCTTTGCATATGCGTAACTCACACAATTTCAATAACTTTCGCCGTAAAACCATGGAATTATGAATTTTATTATAACATAATGTACAATTATAATAATCCTAAGATAATGACTAAATTTAAATTTATATCCTCCCAACAAGGTAAATAAGAACTGTCAAAAGGTCAGATTTGATGGACTTTTTG
Organism: Hemistola chrysoprasaria; assembly: GCA_947063395.1. NCBI lineage: Eukaryota > Metazoa > Arthropoda > Insecta > Lepidoptera > Geometridae > Hemistola > Hemistola chrysoprasaria. Next base: position 13,990,970 of record OX346725.1, read on the forward strand.
TAGGAGAAGGAGAATTTTGAAGAATGAGGCTCACAAGAAGTAGTCTACATTTTTCCCAACTGAACTTTGGTGACACTATAATATTAATTATTGTACTCATCATCATCTCAGCCTTTGGTAATCCACTACTGAACATAGACCTCCTCCATAAAGGGAGTTTTTGCCAATACTCGACACACTTGGCAGGCGGGTTGTCGAGCGCAGTTTTATGGTTTTTTGCAGAGGACGCTGCTGCCCGTCCTCTGGATCTGTTAACCCTTAGCCGGCTCTTACGGCAACCACGGGTAGAGAGGGGGTGGAGCACTATTCTAAGCCGGTAACTCCACGACGGGATTATTATTGTATTAATAAATTTTAGATATTTTTTGTATTAATAAATTTTAAATCTTTGCACCAATGTTAACATTGGGGCCAATACAATAATGTCTTGTAGATTTGTTACTTGGACATAATGGTCGGTACACTTCACATTGTGTATCGGATACACAGTATCGGACCACAGATAACTCAACCTAAGAGACCCCGTTTTCATAAATTCTAGAAGATATTCGAGCAAAATAGATAATTAAATATATGGGGAAGGTGGACTAGTTTATGTTTCAAATTTCAAATTTATTTTATTTTCACATTTTATTTACTGACATAAATGTTACAGCATATTTGTATGAATCCATAGGTCCCCGAAATGGTTAAAATTGTATTTCAGGGACCAGTGACTGCTCCCATTATGTGGCTTTTTTACAAAAAAAATTAACTTATAAGGTAAAAAAAAGTAAATATAATATAATAAACCTATAATATCAGCTTATAAACGAATGCTATTGACAGTAAATATAATATATATAAAATTAATTTCATAAAATACTTAATATAATATAAATAAAACATAAAATTACATAGCATGCATAGAAAATTATTTATTAATTATTAATATAATATTTTTAATATTTTTAAAAATATTAAAAATTATTTTTAAATTGGAAATTATTTATTATATTTTTAATTACTATGATCATCATTTATTTTGGCGTTATCGAACAAAAAATGTGCATTTTATACAATTCATGAATATGCAAAATCCTGGTTACCCCTTTTTACAGATCAAAATGATTCCGTTTAGTTCCGGTCGGCGGCGCGGCGTAGCGCAAGCGAATGATTCCACAGCAGTTGGGTGCGTAGTGGGTTCGATACCCACCCCGCGCACTCTCGCACTATTCCACTAGGAAAATGGCAGTATGTTGATTTAAATGATGGATTTCGAATTAGCAGATTTTTGCGTAGATATTACCATATAAACATTTAGTGTGGGTAGTTCTAATTAGCTGTTTCCCGCGGTTTTACTATCCTAAGGTCTAAGCTAGCTACATACCGATTTCAGCCCATACGGTTCATTACCGTAGTACATTACGGTTTAGTAGTATTGTCGTGTTATGGTAACAAACATAGACTTGCACTTACACACATACACACACACACAAACTTTCGCAAGCTATAGCTCGATACAAAAGAGTAGAAAATAATGGGGGCGCCACTGTCTTCTACAAGAGTAAAAACAATTTAATCAACACATTCACTTTAAATTAGTTCCGTTTCTACTCTTTTCTGTCGAGCTATAACGAAGATAATACTACGTTCTAAAAAGTGTGTTTATTATTATCAGTGTAAATATTTTACTACAGTAAGTAGGTACCTCGTAGTAACAACAAAGTATTATCACATCTACTTGTGTGTGTTATGATATTTATCTACCAAAGTAATTACATTTTTATTATATTTCATCTGAAATGAAGATCATTAAAAACCACAACGGAATTCCGAAAACAAATTAAATATTAATTATTTAAAGTGAAAGGTCATTGATAACAAACATGTTTGTAATTTATTAAATAATATCATTCACTAGCGGTTGATAAAAAGGCGACTCACGAGTATGGCTGGTTCACACGACGACATCCAGATTTTGTCGCTGACCAGATTTTTTTCTGGATACGGAGTAGTAGAGTACGGTTGTTCATACTTCTGTTGACACCAACATCCAGATTTAATCTGGATCTGTCCGGTCGGCAATGTTGTCATGTGAACAAGTCGTTTACCAATCAATCTCGCAGAATCTCTTTACCAAATTTCATCTGAATCAGTGCAGCGGTCTCGTCACGCTTAAGAATAGTTAACAGACAGACAGACACACTTTCGCATTTATGATATTAGTATGGATAAGCTTCATTATAGTGCAAAAGATTATTTTAACTACTTCAATAAATGAGTTTGAGTTTTAATCATTTTTCGTAGTATTTGGAGGTAGATATATACTTACGATAAAGATAATTAGGTTATAGGTTCAACAATAGCATATTTGAAGTAAACACCAATTGTTTGTAAAGTAAATCCACGAATATCGGCGGCTGGTGGCATGGGCAGCCCATGTGAACTAATGTTTACTCTCGGCTGTGCCTACAATAAACATAGATTAAGTGTTTCCACCACTTTAACCGAACAGGTACTGTTGCACACAAAATGTGAATAAAATTCTAGCAATAGATTCGTGCATCGAATACAAAGTTTTAACAAATTGTATTGTTTGTGTATTGTAGTCCTATTTTGAAACGTGATGTGCATCTACAATAATGTAATACAATTAAGTGAGTATTATTTTTGTGAGTGACTAGTAGACTGACATCCAACCAGCTATAGTCAGTCAGTTAGTGACTGACTGACTGGCTGGTTGGATCATTGGTAGTGGTAGTGACCCTGCCTTCTGAACCGCAGGGTTCGATTCCTGACCACTTCTAACATTTAGTGCGCCTGTTTGATCTATGTTTGGGTGTTGGTCTTATTAAATAAGCGTGTATAAAACAGTTTTTAGCCCAACAGAATTAACATAAAAGAATTAATATAACAGAATTGGACACGATTTTATTTACAAGTAAAAGTTAGTTTTGCCGCTTATATTTGTCTGGCTCCTTGTGTTATATATACTACTAGCGACCCGCCCCGGCTTTGCACGGGTAGCAGAAGTAGGTATAGTGGACGTTTATCAGGAGTAAATTCGTGATACATTGTATTTTAATAAATATAACCCTAATGGTTTATACGCAGCGCACGCAAATTAATGACTATTTCTGTTACAATGACCAAACCTTAACACATGTTATAATTTATCGTGGGCTATTTTGAAGATATTGATGAGTACTACAAACCCCTAGTACATTACTTTATTCTACCACCAATACTTTTCACACCACATGAAAAATAATCACTGCTTCGATTATTGTGACTAAACCAAAAAAGATGGATAGAATCTATGTATACTGTTTTGTAGGTATTGATAAGTACTACAAACCCCTAGTACATTACTTTACTCTACCACCAATAGTTTTCACACCGCATGAAAAATAATCACTTTTTCGATTATTGTAACTAAACCAAAAAAGATGGATATAATCTATGTATACTGTTTTGTAGGTATTGATAAGTACTACAAACCCCTAGTACATTACTTTACTCTACCACCAATAGTTTTCACACCGCATGAAAAATAATCACTTTTTCGATTATTGTGACTAAACCAAAAAAGATGGATATAATCTATGTATACTGTTTTGTAGGTATTGATAAGTACTACAAACCCCTAGTACATTACTTTACTCTACCACCAATAGTTTTCACACCGCATGAAAAATAATCACTTTTTCGATTATTGTGACTAAACCAAAAAAGATGGATATAATCTATGTATACTGTTTTGTAGGTATTGATAATTAATACAATCCCCTAGTACATTACTTTAATCTACCACCGATAGTTTTCACACCGCATGAAAAATAATCACTTTTTCAATTATTGTGACTAAACCAAAAAAGATGGATATAATCTATGTATACTGTTTTGTAGGTATTGATAAGTACTACAAACCCCTAGTACATTACTTTACTCTACCACCAATAGTTTTCACACCGCATGAAAAATAATCACTTTTTCGATTATTGTGACTAAACCAAAAAAGATGGATATAATCTATGTATACTGTTTTGTAGGTATTGATAAGTACTACAAACCCCTAGTACATTACTTTACTCTACCACCAATAGTTTTCACACCGCATGAAAATAATCACTTTTTCGATTATTGTGACTAAACCAAAAAAGACTGATATAATCTATGTATACTGTTTTGTAGGTATTGAAAAGTACTACAAACCCCTAGTACATTATATTATTCTACCATCAATGCATTTCACAGCGCACGCAAATTTATGAATATGGTAATTATATTATGTAACACCTTGGTTCACAATATTGCAGTTTTCTTACGGATCCCCATTTTATTTCAAAATCTCATATAGCCTATGGCACTCACACTGAATTAAGCTATCCATAAGTGAAAGAATTTTTAAAATCGGTCCAGTAGTTTCGGAGCCTATTCGTTACAAACAAAAAAACAAAAAAACAAAGTTTCTCTCTTTATAATATTATTATAGTATAGAAGTATAGATTGGTGTAAATTATTTATTATATTATTGGTATATATAATGTTGGTTCAAGAGCTATGTCGCTGAAAGGGCTACAGGAACTTCGTATCTTTGTGATTTATTGTTTTGTAATTTTCCGTGGGGTTCCCGGCTTTAGACTAGTACACCACCCGCTGTCCATTGTTGCCGTAGGAGCCAGCTATGGGTTATCAGATTCAGAGGACGGGCAGCAGCGTCTTCTACGTAAACCATCGACTGCACTCGCCAACCCGCCTAACATGGCGACTAGGCAAAACCTTACATGTGGGGGAGGACTATGTCCTAGCAGTGGACTTCTAATGGCTGAAATGATGATGATGATGCCGAATTTGGACTAGTTTGATGTCATTTATTATCATACCTACAATAAAACTTATTAAATTAAAAATTACACACATTGAACGAACTTCAGAAGAATTTCCCAGGAATTTGACACATTCTCTATATCGAAGTTTCGTATTACTCATACAGTATCCTTTGAATATAACTCAACCACTCGATAAGCGATATTTTAAAGATTTAGTAAACTATGTCCCTTTATTATTTTATTTTCTTTAATAAATGTATCATTATGTTGTAAAGAACGTAAATTCATATAAACATACATTCACGCCTTTTTCCCGAAAGGGTAGGCAGAGGTGTTCCCCGGGACTCAGTACCATAGTAGATACACCCACATTTCGCCAGTATGTTATTGGTCCCATGTAATAGGGGGCGAGCCTATTGCCATATACCGGGTACAGATCCAGACTCCGGGCATTTATTGAGATAATTCCTAATGGAAAAATCCAATATTTAACACTGCTTGACCTGGGGATCGAACCCGGGACCTCTTAATTGGCAGTTGAGCATGCGCCCACTACGCCACCGAGGTAGTCGTAACGTAAATTCAAGCGAGGAAATCTATTGTTTAAGACGGTCACTTAAATAACGAAAACATTATAAAACAAAACCAAATGGTAGGGTGAAAAGGTCGACTTTTTATCATCTAAACCCTTTATCACCAACATTCTTCAAAATTACCTATAATATGCTGGCTAGTTACTTAATAAGTATATAATGCACGTAGTAAATTTACAGATAAGTGCACTGTAACTAACATTATATAATGTTTTATTGTCAGTATATCAAGCTTAATTGCTTAATTCATAGTATCTAGCGCACATTTAATGCCTAATGGGTTCTACACATAAGAACATTATCATAAAACTAAACCTACCTACAGTTTATTTGGGAAAAAATGCAATGCCTCGCTGGCTCAGATGATAGTAACTCTGCTTTCTGTGCCGCAGGCCCCGGGTTCGATCCCCGGCCAGGTCAAACATTTGTGTGCATGAAGATGTCTGTTTGATTTGTGTCTGGGTGTTATAAGCTTATATAAGTATGTATATCAGTCATCTGGTTACCATAGTACAGGCTTCTAGCCTAGTTTGGGACCAGATGACCGTGTGTGGAAGTTAAAAAAAAAAAAAAAAAAATGCAATATTCAAGAGATTTTTAAGAATAGTGTGAATCGTGTGACTACTATAAAGACGTGTTTTAATTTTAACTAATCTTTAATTTAATTTAAAACACAAAATAATTTATAAGTTACATAAAAGAAAAGCGCTTTAATTTTATTGTAAATAAAATAAAACAACACAATTTATAAAAACTTTTTTATTTTGAACGACATACGAAATTTTGTTGTTAAAATTTAGAAATATAAACATAATATTTATTATTCTTCTAAAAGGCGAAATATGTAAAATTAAATAAAAATTTAAGGAAAATTAATATTAAGGAAAATTTTAAGGCATAGAGCATTATGTATGCATAGAGTTCCATACCAAGATAACAAGAACATACAGCGCCATCTATTAGTTCCTTGCGCAAAGTTTGGAAAAGGCCATAATTTTTAATTGCGTTAGAAGTATGATTTTTACAGCCAAATGGGACCGCAGATCTGAGTAGTTGATATCAATTTTGACTTGATACCTCCACGCGTTCCCGTTAAAAAATGTCTTTACAGACGGACAGACAGACAGACAGATGGGCAACAAAGTGATTCTATAAGGGTTTCTTTTTTCCTTTTGGGGTACGGAATCCTAAAAAAATCAAAATATAGTAAAAATATTGAAAAATGTGATTTCTAGCGTTGCCACCACGGATCATTAAGGTTACTACATGCCACCGTAGGAACATTAGGAAAAACATATTCACGAACAGCCCCGTGTCCCAACCAATCTACCAAATTACGTTCTTCGTCGAGAAATCTAACAGATAAGTAGAAGTCGGTCGGCCGCCGTGAAACTGGCAAATGTCTGTACATTACTGCCATCGTCCAACCTATGTAACCATTCCGGCCATCGCCCAAGAAGTAACTACGAAGCAAGTCTTCTAACGCAAACCACCCTGACTGTGGAAGCACACTCCCTTGAACTCGCACAGCACGATTCACAAGAGGACTTTGAGGAGCGAAATTAAACGGCACAGCTAGACCGCCCAAAGAGGAAGCTAGCAGATGACCTGCTTCGTCATCATTCTGTCTGTCCATCTCCCTCAAATGATCATATACCTCACTAGGAATTGTTGGATCTCTGCTGGATGTCGTGTGATTGTAATTTATTTCAGCGCGTATAGCTACTGTTATATCTGCATGCCTAGCGTGATTGGCATCAGCGAACACACGTAATGTCGATACTGACCTCAATGGATGTTCTGGATTATCATAATACAATGTCATATAGGTAGAATTATCATTTTCAACGCCAGTAACGTAAGCTTCGATAGCATTTAAACCTGGGCGCCCGTTTTGTTTAGTCCTATTATCGAGTATTTCCCTTCGAGGTCTCATCGACTGCGTCTCGTTATTACAGTATGATTCCTTCGTAGAAGTGATCAAAGGCAATCTAGGTTCTTGTATTATCTCCTGAATGAACCAATAATTTTCATTCGCAGTGTGTCCATACAGAAATTGTCTCCCTTTGACTTGAAAGGCAAACGCCACGTCGTAATAATATTGCCACGATCCATGGAGTTTCTCTGCACCCATATTACCTCCCGGTAATAGTTCTTGAATAAACCAATGAGAGCGTCCGTTATGGGTATCATCGGTGACGCCATAGAAGTATTGTCTGTCATCAATATTGAACGGAATGTTCTGTTTGTGGTTACTAGTCCAATGACCGTTATCAGATTCTAGGCCCATGTGTCCGCAGGGCAATAGTTCTTGAATAAACCAATAAGTGTCGCTGATGCTATAGAAATATGTTTTTCCATCACTATAGAATGGGAACCCTAGTGTATATTTAAACTGCCAGGACCCGCTTTGTGTCTCTCCTCCCATTTTTCCGTTCGGTAACAATTCTCTGATGAACCATTCCGTGCCAGCCAGAGAATACAAGTAATGTCTACCACCAGCACTGTATGGAAATATTATAGTGGGCATAGCTTTCCAATATCCATTGTCCGTTTCTGATCCCATTACCCCTCCTGGCAATATTTCCTGAATGAACCAATAATTTCGCGAATCTTGGTCGGTAACGCCAAATATATACTGTTTATCGTTGATTTCAAAAGGAAATATCTGATTATAGTGATAACGCCACGTCCCGGTACTAGTTTCAGATTTCATCTTCCCATCTTCTCCCAGCTCTTGTATGAACCAGTATTTCCCACCGCTGATATCAGTCACGCCGAAAAAGTAATGTTTTTCTTTGACGGAGAATGGAAAAGATATTGTATGTTTTGAGCCCCAATGTCCAGTATCAGTCTCTGCGCCCCATTTAATTTCAACACAGTTAATGGAAGCTATAATCACAACAAATGTGAAAATTCTCAAAAATAACATTTTTGATACTATAATTCACCAGTTCGTTGGTTGAATGTCCAAAGATAATATGATACCCAACAGTGTCTTACTATCATTTATATACATTACGGTATTACATAATGTTATTTATTATTTATTATACCTGTATAATTAAATAATAAAATTATCTTATAATATTGGGAATTTCGCAGATGATAAAAAAATACGTTATGCATGCGATAGTGGTTATAATAATATTTAAATGAGAGTTAAAGATTAATAACAAATAAACAAGAACAATTTTTAATATTATATTATGTAGATAATAAATTACCTAGGTCAACATGTCAAGAGGACATGCTCAAAGAAAGGCAAACGGACACTTATGGTTTTAAGAAATATACAAAACTTACTTCATTGACGGCACTATAAATAAACCTCAGTTACCTAACAGAGACAGTCCAGGGGCAAAGGGTTTAAACTGAAATAATTTTTAATCAAGTGGGTCCTGAGAGGACACTTGTAAGCTAGTGAAATTCATAACGTAGTACTTAACTGATCTACCTTGCGTTCGGAAAGGTAACTCTACAAGAAGAACGCACAAGGAACTTTAGGGTTTAATTTTTGCAAATGTCAGTTTTACTATGAAGCCGCTTGCATGCCCTAAAGTCATATAATGAATATGTATAAATAATAATGAAATATAAACTAATTATCATAATGTCTTCATGAATTAATAATTAGACTAACGTGAACAAACTGTAAAAAAAATGTCCTTGCCGTTAGGCAAGTAGCCGCAGAAGTACTACTACTGGACAAATTATTATTAGCAATAATTTAAATAGCAGCTTGGAGTCTGTATTAGGACTTGGTTGATGAAAAAACTGACTCGGGTTCGATCCCCAAGTCCAGCAAAGTGTTATTGGATTTTTCCAACAGGAAATATTTCAACGACAGCCTGGAGTCAGGAACTGTGCCCGCTAGGTGGCAATGGGCTCTCCCCCTATTGGAGCCATATTTATATGGGACCATGGGACCAATAACATTCCTACCAAATGTGGGTGGTATGTATTGTGGAAATGCACATATGACCAACTCTTTGGAGGAACATGGTGTGATTGTATGGTATATAATTAATATTATGAACATGTCTGTTTGATCTGTGTCTGGGTGTTATAAGTATGTTTATCAGTCATCTGGTCACCATAGTACAGGCTCTGCCTAGTTTGGGACCAGATGATCGTGTGTGGAAGTTGTCCCTAATATTATTTATTTATAATATTATAATAATAAAATATTCCAGCAATCGATTGGAAAAGCAATTACTTACTCCAGACTTTGATAACATTATTACTTTATTTTTTTATGATACTTTATATCGCAGTGGGTTTTTGGTGTAATAAAAAATTACCTACGTAAATATTTTAAAACACGCTATCTATTAATATAAAATTATAAACAACTCTGAACTAAGTTGCTGAAAATATAATCTTTGATTTCGCTACAAATAAAAGGTTGTTACACACCGCCCCGCACGATTAGCGGACAATCACGCGCCCGCATGCGGGTTCGGGGCAATGTGTGAATCACTCAATTCCTGTAGCTATCCTTCGGTTCCGTAATCAGAACAATCTAGTATTTTATTATATTGCACAGATAGGCTGGTTGTAAGCGGCTTCATCCAGTGTTTTTCTGCTACATATCCCATTTGCCAGTAAAATAAAATAGTGTTGAGTTTGTGTTTTTATGATAATATTAATAATAATATGTGTTTTATGTATTACTGTCAATAAAATGTTTTTTATCTTATCTTTATCTATACCTTTCTTAGATAATTTGCCACCTTGTAGGTGGACGTCCGGTCCTACGCTGCGCTTGCCGGTCCGTGCTCCCCATTCGAGAACTTTGCAGCCCCATCGGCCATCAGTTCTAGTAGCTATGTGCCCTGCCCATTGCCACTTCAACTTTCTAATCCGCTGATCTATGTCAGTAACTTTATTTTTGTACCTACTTTTGCAAAATAAAAAACTTTCACTTTGACATTTATTTATTTATTTATTTATTCATTAATAAGACAGATGACAAGTAATCATGGGATTCTCATTAGATATTATTATTGTTTATGGAATATTACCCTGGAACAAGTTAATAGAATGATAACTAGTATTATTATGTAAGTAGGTAACTAATGTTAGTGCATCGAGACTTCAGTTAGACGAAGTATCACTTAACTTGAAGTTGCATTTTAATTATGGATGCGGTATTATAAATCATTTTTAATGCAGCTAAGAAAAACACACCTAATCTTCGTAGATCCACGCAGTGCTATTTAAAATCTACTGTCTGTGGCATTATGGCACACGATAGAGTATGAAGTAAGAGCAACGTGGATGTTAAAGTTGGTGAGTGTTCTTGACTATTGTTATAATAATATGTAAAGATCTATACAGTCGTCCATCCAACATGCATACAAAATACCTCTTACATTGCACTCACATCAGCTGAGAATGTGTGTTATGGCATAATAGTGGGATTAATATCCATTATATTATAATATTCATTTTAAATAGCAAAAAGACGCCGGTTTCAGGCATTATTGAAGTATGTCAGCTATAGTGGTGATTAAAATATGAATTGATGCCACATCCATAAAATCAGTGTTCAACCGCAAAGTCCGCGAACTCCATCGGTCGCCGTTAAGTGAATAGTTGGCATCTAAGTTGCCCTTAAGTCCGCTAAGTAAGCTTGCAGACTTTGCCCCTATCTGCCCCCATACGGCCCCGTGCGTCCCCAGTCGCCCCATCTCATAATACGTGCCGATAACGTCGCCGGCTTATCGAGACCGAGATTTTTTATTTATTGGACTTTTATTTTGGGGTTTTCGAAGGTGTTAGCGGCTTTAGTGACTTGAATTACCGCTTGGGGAAGTTTGGCGGAGAGTCAAGAGCCGGCTGAGCGTAACTGTATTGTTTTATTATGTGTAAATATGATGATTAAGTATTGGTAAGGAGCCTTTTTGAATTGACGTGGGAACTGTTAATGATTAGCTTGGAAGGTGTGGAACAGATCGTCGTACCATTCGTTGTGTCTTATTATGAATTATCAAATCTATATAAAAAAAGCTACTTGAATTTGGATTGTTACACTTTGCCCCACCAAGCCGCCCCACTGGTGGAACATAGTGGAAATTTTAGGTTACTTTAAGGAACAGTGAAGAAAATATTAACCAATGACGTTGAATTGCTTCTCTAAGGTAACACTCATAATTTGAAATAGCGACTTGCTGACGATTCTGCAACAAAATATTCGAACAATGTTCAAATTGACACATTTTAATTTCAATATTTTTTCACTGACGTTTCGGACTCGTTTAGTAGAGTACAGTCCGATAAAAAGTTTTAAAATAGAATACCGATGCGGAAAAAGCTTTCCGTAGGGACATTTACAGTTTAGGCATTACCTATTCTCAGAGTTAAATATTAGGTACAGAAAAAATGTTGATTAGTTGCTGTGTGTTAATATGTAGGTATTTATTCGCATTTCACCCCTATTCCGCATAAGTTACGTTACAAACGAAATGTCTATCATTAGCAACAATTTAACCTAAACAGAGGGTAGCAAGCAGCAAGCACAGCATTTCCTCAGACATGCAAGTAACATAGGTACAGTTACAATGTTCAGTTCTCATTTGAATAACAAAGGCGAAGCATGCGCTTGAATAATTACCTACCTTTTGACAGGTGGAGTCATGCAGCCAGAATCAACAAATACATAGAACTATACTCAACTTGAAAGGAAACTTACGGGCCTAGAACTAAATCATTATATAAAGAAATATATTATAATTTAAGCATGTAAGAGTTTTATTATGATTTTAGCTAATGTTTTGACGTTTTAATGCGGATATGGAGGGGCTAAGTTTGGTTTAGGTGTGTGATGATTATTTACAAAATATATAAGTAACTGAGTATTAGAAAAAAAAAACGTATTTTATAATTTATTTTGAAAGTTTAATGAAAATTATGTATCATCTGATTTAAAAATCACTTTAAAAATAATTTTTTTTTACTAATAATTAGCGATTTAAAATTGATCTAATTCCATTATGAGTCACTTGATTGAACGCGCCACGATTGATCGCTATTTTTGTGACGTAGTAATGTTACGGTTATGTATGGTACTTTATCACATTGTTGACGTCACTACAGGTCACGAGCTCGTTCGGGTACTATCGGCGTGCATTTGGTTCTGGATTAAAAAATATTTTTTAATTTTATATAACTTTGTAATTATAGCGAATAAAAAAAACTAATAATAGTTTTCTTACGAATCTTGTATAATATGATCAATACAAAAAAATGATTAATACAAAATTCTAATACACAATTAATAACGTCGTGTAGTAGGTATTCAAGTAAGTGAAATTCGTGCTCGATTGTCGGTTATCTTTAAGGTGATTGGATCGATCATTTCCCACACAAATTTTGAGGAACCAATGAAGATTATTTATAACGAGATATAATTTCTTTATTAGACTTTAACTGACAAAACTGACAGTTGATCTCTATACGAGTAACCTTAAAAACTGACAAAAGACGTCGCTGTAAAAGCAACGGGTAGAGAGTCTCCTCGATTTAAATAACAAAGCTTATGAGATGCACAAAATAATTACTGCTCTTGCCTGCCCTTGGTCTCTGGTACACATCTGATCAGCATCTCTGAAGAGCATTGGATAAAAAAAACGGGTAAATGAGTTAAATAATCTGCCCGCCTATCATGGCACGGGGATAATTAGATTTCCCCGTATTTTCTCTCTTTCGCGCCAGAACAATTCATATCTGCTGTCTCGTTCTAAACCCCTGGGACTACGTTTTCCCTGGTCACTATGCTACCTGGGCTGAAGGTATTATTAAGAACAATGAGTTAATTGTTAACAAGAGATTAGTAAATAGATTTTCCCAATGAATCTGGACTCTGAAACTGTGCCCGGTAGAAGGCAATAGGCTCGCCCATATTAGTTCATAGTTCATTTATTTCGTATAAATCCAATTTATGTGTCAATATTTATATAACTTATTAATTACACAACCGTAATGTCAATAATAATAATAATTACATAAATGTAATTTCAGTTAATAGAGTATTTAATTTAAAAACTCATCGTAACTATAAAACGTCTGCTCTACTAGCCAGCGCTTCAATCGCGACTTGAAACTATTTAGACTATGGGCATCAGTAACTCTGTCCGGCAACTTATTGTAAACATACGGACCCATGACGTGTGTGAGTTTAGTCGATTTTGCCATGGTCCTGTTTATCCCGACCAACTTATTTGCGTTACGAGTTCCGTGCGAGTGGGTGTCGCTGTATTTCCTATATGCGTCTAAGTTACACCTCACATACACCGCTACTTGGTATACCATTATACAAGGGAGCGTGAGGATGCCGAGCTTTCTAAAGTGGGGTTTTGCAGACTCATCCTGCTTGATTCCCACCAAGGCGCGTATGGCGCGCTTTTGCATACGAAAGGCGCGCTCCCGATCGGCAGCGAGCCCCCACAGCTCAGTTCCGTATTGCAACAGTGAATGTACTGTTGCAAAGTAACAAGAGCGAGCAACCTGCTTGGACACCACTCGCGCCACACGCCGTAGTGCATAGCACGCACTCCCGATCCTACCACACAGGTTGTGGATATGACTATCCCATTTCAGGCCGCTGTCCAACTGAAATCCTAGGAATGCAGATATCTTAGTTTGCTGTAGCTCGACATCGTTCACGAGTACTCTAAGATTCCTATATGGTCTACCTGAGAGGCAGAAGTGCTGAAAGTGGGTTTTTCTAAGATTCAGGGCTAGACCATTTGTACGGAACCAACCTGCCAACTGTAAGCAGGTTTTATTTATTCTTCCTTCCAGCTGAACCACTGTTGGCGCGGTGACAAGCGCTGCCACGTCATCTGCATACATTAGAGTGTATATTAGAGTGGGCGGTTATTGCTTCAGGGAGGTCGTTCAATAGCATTAGGAACATGATATTTGATAGAGAGGATCCCTGAGCTACACCCATGGATGAGTACAGTGGTGCTGACCTAACTGTCCCCCCGCCACCCACTACTATTTGCGATCTTCCCCTCATCATACCCGTTAACACAGACAGTGGCGCCCCCCTCACTCCATAGTGCTGCAGTTTAGCGACAACGACAGCGTGATCGGCGACATCGAATGCTTTCGATAAATCACAGCATAGTATAGCGACTTGATGTTTAGCTTCACGTGCCGCCACAATCCGACGGACGAGCTCCCGTGTTAGCGATACAGTGGACCTGCCCTCGCGATACGCGTGCTGTCGGTCCGTGAGATGAGCTGACTTGAGGAAAGATATGAGCCGGGAACTGAGTCCGTTCTCAAACACTTTCGACACGGCGGGGATAATTGACACAGGCCTATATCCATCTATGTCCTCTCTTTTACCTTTTCCTTTAAATATAGGGGCCACTTTAGATATTTTTAATGCATCTGGATATATACCTTCCCTCAGACAGTTGTTTAATACACCCGCTAAAATAGGAGATAGCGGGATTGCGGCAGCTCTTAGCAATTTCATGTTTAGTCCGTAAACATCTTTAGACGTTTTGGGAGGAATGCGTAGGGTAAGTAGGCGGTATACTTCTTTGGCACTAAACGTTTGGAATCTGAGTGAGCGATCAGCAGGTGGCCGGGCAGCACATAACGCTGCGACAGCACCGGTAACGTCAGCGCTTGGCGCGCCACACGCTGAGGCTGCACTCAGGAACCTCGCGTTGACAGCGTCCACCACGGCCTGCTTGCTCGCGTACTCAGTTCCATCTGGTTTCCTCACCACATCCGTAAAGTCGAGCTCCAAGGAGTTCGTCTTTCCTCTTTCTTTGTTTACAATGCTCCACATCGTTTTACTAGGGTTTTTACTAAAATTTATCATATTAGCATAAAAATTAGATTTATTCTTATTAATTAAAATGTCATAGGAAATTTTCATATGTGAAATTATATCATTAAATAGATTAAAATTATTTTCATTTGTATTTAATTTGCTTATTTTAATAATATCAAAAAGTAAAGATTTATAATTTTGTACGTCTTGGTTAATTGTAGTATTACATGTTACTTAAAAAACATAACGTTTTTAGTGGTAGGCCTGTTTTGCAGGGGGTCGCCTGGGGAAGTACCACACCTTTACCAGTTATTCATCCGCCAAGCAGTAATGTGCAAACATTACTGTGTTCCGGTCTAAAGGGCAATTTTACCAGCGATATTACTGGGGATAATGATTCAACAACTAATATCACAAGAACAGTGCCGCGCAGAATTTTGAATTTTAAAACACTGGGTGGCACTGTGTCTGAAATGAGCAATCATGGTGCCTACCATCAGGTACCCGACTTGTTCGTCTTGTCACTCACTATCACAATAAAAAAACTTGCGAAGTGTGGAGTACTCTGCTTAATAGTGCTTTTTGGCCTTGCATAATTCTTTGGAATCAGATATTTGATCCTACATCTAAATATCAACTTTGCAAGACTGTTGACAACTTTATTCGTCTGAGTACTGAGGCATATCCGATTAGATAATGCTTTTGAAGCTAAAATGTTATTTTCCAGTTTTTCTCTGACTACATTTAGGCTAAGCAAACAAAACACTAGCATGCCCAACCACTACATCGGACAACACAAGCAATGAGCAACACCGCGGACCTTCATAAAGTTTGTGATATTATCACAAAATCCGACTCCTTCACTGACACCCATTACCGCCTAATACTATTCGGCAAATGTGTTTTAAATGACACCTATTACGATGAAAACGAGGGTATTTATCATTAAACGTGAATCTCTTTGCAATTATTCGGTATTGCACGGACCATTCATCAATTTCTTATTCATAAAAGTCGATAAGTTAACGGTTTCATTTCGTAAATTCAATTTCAGTTCTGTGTTCTGTGACATTACCGTTCATAGTGATGGGATTATATTTAATTTAAATGGTAGAAGATTTTGGTTTTACATCTTTTTTCCTAAAGGGGTAGGCAGAGGTCAAGAGTCAGTCCCATGGTACGTACACCCACATTTCGCCAGTATGTTATTGGTTCAATGTAGTAGGGGGCGAGCCTATTGCCGTCTACCGGGCACAGTTCCAGGCAGTCGTTAAGATATTTCCTAATGAAAAATCCAATATTTACTTAGCCTGACGAGGGGATCGAACCCGGGAACTCATGATCACTAGTCGAGCTTGCGCCCACTACGCCACCGAGGCAAAGTGAGTCGTTATGGCCGTGGGGTAGCCGGTTATAAAGTAACTATTATTACAATTTTTTCCCGAATGGGTAGGCAGATGTGTGATCCGGGACTCAGTCCCATAGTAAGTATATCAACACTTCGCCAGTATTTTTTTTAAGTCCCACGTAATAAGGGGCAAGCCTCCGGTCAAACCGGGCACAATGATTTCAGCCTTTAGGCTTTTATTAAGCAAGTTCATATAATTATTCAGAAAAAATAAAAATAACCCTTGACCTTATGACTCGGCAGTACCGCTTACAACCACTATAGTACCAATAAATCAAGAACAATTTCCGTATTTTATTAAAAATATCAAATTGTTCTTCAAATATATATATTTTTATACTAGGAATAAAGACAAAATAGCTGTACCTAGCTTTAGATTATCTAAAACAAATAAAAAGACATTCTCAGGAAATAGTGTACGTTTCTATAATAAAATCCCAAAAGAGCTAACTGGGCTCTCAGAGGGTAAATTCAAAACCTATATATAATCTACTTTACTAAAGAAGGCTTATTATAAAGTCAACCAGTACATAGAGGACAAAGATGCCTGGAAACTTCTGCATAGCCGCCTCGCGGCACCTTCAGAGAAAACGAATGCAAGCAAACCAAATATTGTGAAACTATCTGTTGAAAAGATTAAGCCCTACAAGTTTCTTGTGCGTTCTTCTTGTAGAGGTATCTTTCCGAACGCACGGTAGACTCAGTACTGTTTATCTTCATTGACGTACAAAAGTGTCAGATTATGAACTATTTGAATAAATCTGTTTGAGTTTGAGTTTGAGTTTGAATAACAATAGTAAGTATAATCTAGTCGCAGCATAGCTCACTCATCGATATCAGATAGTTGATAGTGTGTGCCATCCTTAAAGTGAGGCAATGCGGCATCGTTAATCAGACCCGGCGTGTTAATATCGCAAATATTTATCTTTGACCACTGCAAATGAATATATTCAATGCTTGTGCTCGCCCACCTGATATTATAATTGTGCAGCTAAAGAAACTCTTGTACATAATATTTTAATATTAATATAACATCACACCGTGTTTAAGTTCCGCTAAAGGATTAGACAGAGGTGTACGTACACAGTGAGCGAGAAATTGAAATGGGAGGTGTGAGGGAAATAAATTATAAGATAAGGCATAGTGGGATAGTGTAGGGTTCCATACCTACAAGATCATACAGCGCCATCTATTAGTTCTTTGCGCAAAGTATGGAAATATGCAGTAAATTGGCCATAACTTTGGATTGCGTTTACTTAGAAGTATGATTTTTTCATTACGGGATATGGCTGTTCACATGACTTAACGTTATATTCACAAGGGAACCCAGATCTGAGATGTTGATATCAATTTCAACTCAAAACCTCCACGCTTTCCCTTTTATAAGTGTCTTGACAGACGGACAGACGGACAGACGGACAACATAGTGATCCTATAAGGGTTCTTTTTTCCTTTTGAGGTACGGATCCCTAAAAAAATAATCGTGATAAGAGGTCATATAATGAATATATAATAATCCTTACTTCCTATCCTATCCTCATCATCATCCAACCGTTAGAAG
Source organism: Hemistola chrysoprasaria (assembly GCA_947063395.1). NCBI lineage: Eukaryota > Metazoa > Arthropoda > Insecta > Lepidoptera > Geometridae > Hemistola > Hemistola chrysoprasaria. Next base: position 14,009,148 of record OX346725.1, read on the forward strand.
TCCACTGCTGAACATAAGCCTCCCCCATAAGGGGGGTTGTTGCCAATACTCGCCACGCTTGGCAGGCGGGTTGGCGAGCGCAGTTTGATGGATTTACGCAGAGGACGCTGCTGCCCGTCCTTTGGATCCTATAGCCCTTAGCCGGCTCTTACGGCAACCACGGGGAGAGAGGGTGAGGTACTATTCTAAAGCCGGTAACCCCACGGCAACTATCCTATCCTATCCTAATTCCTACTAATTGATTCCTAATAATAGTTTATGCGAAATTTTGTGAGGATGGATGAATGGATAGATGTTTATTACTCTATCACGCCAAAACTACTACAGATTGGGCTGAAATCCGTTATGTAGATAGTTAAGACCCTGGAATAACAGAACCTATGCCTCCCCCATAAATTTGCCAATACTCGCCACGCTTGGCAGGCGGGTTGGCGAGCGCAGTTTGGTGAATTTTACGCAGAAGACGCTGCTGCCCATCCTCTGGATCTGGCAGCCATGGGATGAGAGGGTGCGGTATTACTATTGTTTAAATTAAATTGTTATTGTGTACAGTTTTAATTTATTAAGTTAATAATATGTATAATAGCTAACGCGTTCACATTATAACAATAAATAACAAATTATCATAAAATAATACTATTCGATATAATGGTAATTTTTATTCCATCCTATTGAGATAAAATAATCGAATTTAAGTAGAAACATAAGGCCGAGAGCTGGAAACTCGATTGCTATTCAAATCAGAAAGAAATCTATTTTCACGGCCAACTTTTCCTAATAAATCATTCAAAATGTTATAATTCTAGCAATATCTGATTATGTAAAAGGTGGGAACGGAAAGAAAACTCTGTAACCCGAGGATGGACATAGAATACTAGGTACACACAGATGTGACATATCATATTACCGAAGTAGATACCTAATCATTAATTTCTGAATAAAGTAACATGGTGAAAATTTTCTTTTTTGTCGCTGATATTTATTTCTTTCTTATAAATTAATATGAAGTGGCTAAGATTTGAATATTCACTTTCATACGCACATCATTTAAAAAACATAATGATGATAAAGTAGTAATAGTTAACTTTAACGGTTTTTATAAGCAATACCAACTGATATTTTATATATTTAACTTCAGTTAGACATAAGGGCATTTAAAAGAGGGTTTAGTTGACAAGATGTACATGAAAATATATGAGTAATGAGTACATCAACTCATCCCGCGGGAGACTAGTGAGAACTCAGTTGACGTATCCAAGCCTTACTATAAATCATGTCTTTTAATTAAATATTTGTATTTTATCAGCCCGGTTAATCTTTGCCTCACCTCGGAATGAAATTAGCAAATGGATCCAAAGTTAACGGCGGTGGTACAAGAAATTGATTAATGCTTTGCGCAAGATCAAACAATTATTGTATTGAATTATCTACAGAAATATAGGAATTTTGATATTTTCACCGAGTGTCTGGAGATAAGGGGTAGGTATTAGGTATTTATGTGCTGAGAAGTTAGCTAACGATGGTTTTCCAATTATGTTCAAAGTTATGGGCGAAATAGTTTAGGTAGGCATGAGACATGAAGAAAAACAATTGGATGGTTCAGTAATTCAATTTGAAACTCTGATTTCCAATCAAAGGTTCTGGCCAAGATTGTGACCATACTTGGAACCAGGAATTGGTTCTTATGCCGCTCTGAAAGAACTTTGTCCGTGTAATAAGAGTGAAAATAAAAGACGTCGTTAGCGTCTCTCTCATTTACTCTATTTATCCAAAAACACAATAATTCTATGAACTCCCACATTTAATTACCTACTAGTCAAGGCACAAGGCAAATATTTAGATCTATCAAAACGTTGGTCACCTTTCATGCCCAATTTTTTCCACTCTACTAGATAATTGTTGGTTCGTTTATGTGTCTTCACCCCTGCTCAAACTACACCGTTTTCCCCCACATTCTGACAGTGGCGAATGGTGGCATAAATTGTCCCTGTCATCATTATGTGGAAATTAGGGTCGGCTAACATTACGAAATGAACTGTTACTCTAAGAACAATTTACAGCCTAGGACCTACATTTAGAGCATTAATCTTTATTTGTGTGACACCCCTGGTGACATTGATTCGGACAAACGTGCTGACCCTGACGGTGAAGAGGGTTAGGTAATCTACCTGTGTGTTAAATTAATCTCTTCTTTTAGAAAAAAATACAGCTTATCTAGAGGAACATAATAATATATTCAGCGTTTAAGGTAATTTGTTCCAGAATATTGGATATTAAACTTGACTATAAATGTATCATTATACAAATGCTGTCCCTAATGCAAAGCAACAGAGATTAACGCGCCTCTCACTTTTTTATACGCCACAAAAAACAGTTAATTGGTAAACGACAAGTAACCGATACTTAAAAGTACCGGACGCGATTCTCACGTTTAATTTAATTTTATTTTAATTAATTTATTTCAGATAGTAAAATCCATAAGTAACATTAAAAATCATAAGAACATCAAAAACATATCATATTTAGTTTTGGTGTAAAAGTAAATATCTGTGTTTTAATAATAGCGGTTTTTTGTTCTGCATATAAAACCAAATGTACCTATTCCTTACTTTATTATACTACATTGATTACACATCAACTGATTACACACAAAATAGAGTACAGAACTCCGACTCTGTCTAATCAGACAGAGTCGTACCTCTAAAGGAAAAAGGAACCCTTATAGGATCACTTTGTTGTCCGTCCGTCCGTCTGTCTGTCCGTCATCAAGAAACTTTTTCACGGAATCGCGTGGAGGTAAAAAGTTGAAATTGATAGCAAATAATGAGGTCTGCGGTTCCTTGTAGCTGTGAAAAATCCAAAAGATAACTACGGCTATTTTACCGTACATTTCCATACTCTGCGCAACGGGCTAAAATCATCTAAGCTAACATGTTAGCGGTATCTAGATATGGAGCCGGAACCATCCTTCACTCCCCTTCCAAACGGTGCGCGGAAACTCGTGCGCTACCTCGCAGGCACTTTATTAGGTGGGCAACGGATACCCTCGCATCCGTTGCCCAGACCCCAGAATTTACATTCTCCGGACGCCACCACACATTTCTAAGGGCTTGGAAGGGCGTTCCGTGCCCACGCGAACGCCTAACGGACGTGCGAGAAAACAGGGAAGGCCCATTCCCGCCCACCACCACGTGCAAATAGGAGGCTCTCTGGTTGCCCTGGTGTAGGAGTAGATCTGCACAGGGGAAAGCAGTGAGCCCTCCTCACCTTAAGGGCTTGGAAGGGTGCTCCGCGCCCTCGCGAACGTAATAGATACCATGCGAGAGGACACAGATGACTCATTCCCGCCCACCACCATGCGCGAATAGCGCAGAAGTCTCTCTCATTGCCCCCGTGCAGGAGCGCAGTTGCACGGGGGAACAGGGAGAACCTCCTCAATTTTAAGGGTCTGAAGGGGTGTTTCCCGCCCTCCCGAAAACCGTTATTAACGTGCGGGAGGATGCGAAAGACTCTCCCCGCCCACTACCTCACGTACTCAGCGCATTGGATTCTCTTTTTGCCTTTGCGCAGGGGTTCAGACCCGCACAGGGGAAAGTAGAGAATCCATCTCTCGGCGGGGCTCAATTAAGCCCGAACTTCATGGGGACAAGCGGAGGTGCCCTTCCCGGGCGTGGTGGTTTACTACTACTACTACCCTACACTATGCAAACTGTGTCTAGTATGGGCAATCATGATGCTTACTATCAGGCACCTAATTTGCTCGTCTTGTTACTCACTATCATAAACAAAAAACTTGCCAAGGTATGCCTTAATATTTTATTGATTATAAATACCTTCTTTTTTGAGGTTGACACAAGAATGTGAATTTAAATGTAAGAAATTATTTGTGGCAGCTGTTAATAAACATAACATAACATACATTCACGCCTTTTTCCCGAAGGGGTAGGCAGAGGTGTACCCAGGACTCAGTCCCATAGTAGATACACCCACATTTCGCCAGTATGTTATTAGTCCTATGTAATAGGGGGCGAGCCTATTGCCATCTACCGGGCTGTTAATATCTAGACTTAATACCTAGAAACCATCTAGATATAGAAAACACCTATGTAGGTATGTCATAACCTATAATATCAAAGTTTCTATCTTTAGTCTGTGTTTGTTATAACCTCCCGCTAAGTCCGATGAGACGGCAAACGCTCGGACGTGACAATCCTACGAAAGGACAGCTTAATTCTTACCTTTTCCATTGATAATTCACTTTTTCTAAATCTATTATCCGATTGCTCAATTCAAAACGTTCCAGAATGTTCGATGATTTTGCACCAGGTCTGAGATTGTTTTAACAATTACTTCTGTGTATATTCGGGAATCGTGAGCGAAATGATGTTGCCGATTTGGAAATCGCGGCTGCCAGGATCAAATAATCTTTTGTATTGGGAACAGCTGAGTTTTCACAATCCTACGAATTGAATATAATATTTTTTGTCATTCATAAGAGACAAGGATCAGATTACTTCATATATTTGTAAAAGAAAAAACCAGCTCAAACTGAAATCCTGCTCCATCATTAGATCTATGATATCATTTGCATAGTTATTAGATTTAAAGACGTATCTCTAATCTCAGCTTACTCGTAATGATTCGAATTAACCTGTAAGATTAATATGCGACACTAAATCGATTACTTAATTGATACAATTGCCTACCTGCCTACTTGACTGCCTCGGGGCGTAGTAGTTTGCAAGTGCTATTGGCGATCACTCAACTTCATCATCATCTCAGCCATAGGACGTCCACTGCTGAACATAAGCCTCCCCCATAGATATCCATCCAGTCCGGTTGAAAGCGGTCCGCCTCCAGCGTGTTCCTGCCGTCTTTATCAGATCGTCTCTCCACTTTGTGGGTGGACGTCCTACGCTGCGCTTGCCGGTCCGTGGTCTCCACTGAAGAACTTTACAGCTCCATTGGCCATCAGTTCTACGTGCTATGTGCCCTGTCACTTCCCCATCATAAAACTGTGTATTTTAAAGGTTGCTTCAAATTTAGATCGGCAAAAATCTGGAACGATCTCCTACCACCTCTTAGAAAAAGATTTGCCCAGGAACTTTTAAAATTAGACTGTGGTATGTGTTCTTGGATCGACTGAGATACTTTGAGGCAACCTTTAAAAAAAACACAACTCTAATTCGGGGTCGAACTCTACCTACCATTACATCTCATACATAGACACACACACCCCCCCTCACACACCCTCTCTCACACATACCATCAAAACGCACGCCCCGGCTAGACGAGGTTACATGCTGAGGCTGCTCCTATTGCCTAGTTACTATTTTTATCAATTTTTTACTATTTTTTACCAATGTTGTAATTTTGTGTAACATAACAAGGCAATAAATGTTTTTCTATTCTATTCCATTCTATTCTTAAATCGATACAATCTACTATTACCTAGTCCATCATTAACACTTAAATATTCTAAACATTTCGAGACCTAACTAAACACTATAAAACAACACACACTGTGTTGTAGTCATTGATCAAGGTTAGCTGTCTTCAATAATAGAGCACATCATTTATGTATTCATATCGCATTATAATAGGGTTGTAATCAAACCGTTACGACAACCTGGTGAGCAAACTCGGGGCCGCGAGGGCTCTTAAGGTGAAGGGCTTGTGATAAGAGGTAACTACATCTTTTAAGAATTTTAGACAATCCTATGAAAGCCAAACCGTTTTCCCGTGTTCTATAAAATAGATTTTACCCACTGATAAATTTATATCCAGATATTGTAGGATAAAGCAAACTACGAGATATGGTCCTAAAATATTAGGAGAATAAGATTCGACAGTATTGCGAGTAAAACTGGAGTTTTTAGACGTATTCAGAAATAATCAATGAGTTTATAAAAAAATATTATAGGAACATGGCTTACTTCGTCTTAAAACGATCAGGATATAAATTTAAGTTTGGTTGAGTTAATTATATTCGGAGAAAAAACCATAACATGAAATATCGTATTGGTATATTTTTTTTATTAGGATTGTCAAACTGCTATAAGATGTCATTACCTCTTAAGGTGAAGGGCTTCCGTTAAGTACCCATTCCGGTAAATTAAGCAACGGTGTGGTTAAGGAATGGCCCGGGAGAGGGTAGAGTGCAACCGGCGTGTTGTTTGTGTGCAAATTAAGGTGCTCTAGTTTTAATTATTTCATTTCAGGTGAGTTTTACTATATATCAAACATAACTGTTTTACTTTTTACTTGGGGGTAACATAACATACAATCACAGCCTTTATTCCCAAGGGTTGCCTAGGCAAAGAAACCTGTCCTAGGTGTACCCAGGACGAGGACACTTGAAAATTTTCATTGATGGAGTCGCTGAAAATTTTGGGCCGGAGCGCGGCGTGCGCGGTGTCAGTCGACGCAGCGCGCGACAGCAAGTCTAAATACGTATATAATTAGGTTTTGAAAGTTTTGATACATAAATTTTGAGGGGGGCCAAAAAACGTGATTTTTATCAATGAAAAAATTGTAAAAATCTGAAATCTTAAAATTTAAAAATTTTGTCACAGTCCCAAATAGAGGACGTAAAGTGTGTTAGCCAGTCAGTCAAGATTTTATTAATTTTTAAGCACTTTATTAATTTTTTTTTAAATATAAAGTAGGCTTACGTTTGACCTCAATCTCGCTCGATGGAAGGCGAAGATGAGGCCTTAAAGATGTCCAGATTATAGCGTTACATACTATACACACTTCATTATACACTCTTAACGTTAAATTAAAAAATAATTTAAACCCTTTTCATTACCCGATCATTTAATATTTATTACCTGTATGTAGGTCGGTTGAACAGCTCTCCTGAGTGTCGCGGTCGTTACAATTGAATTAAATGACGCCATTTTAACACATCCATATAATTCATACGGTCATTTATTACACAATTTTGGATAAACGAGAAGCAAATTAATATCATTATAATAAACTAACTACCTTCATGAGCAATCGGATAAAACTTCCCTAAAAAATTTGACAAAACATTTTAAAATTATTAACGCCCTGGCTCCTGGAGTAGCGGGAGCTGTGGACCAGGAGGCAGTTCTCCCCAGATTAACGTTGTGATTGTTAACGTAAGATAGTGCATCGAGCGGTAAGTTCCCATCCAGTCACACTAAACGAGTCACACTGTGACACGTTGGGACTTTTTTTCCCATCGAGAAAATCTCGTTGAAACCTTTTTTTAAAAATAAGTTCCCATCGTGTCACACTGATACCAATTGCAACATTTTTTTTAAAGGATCCCAACGAGTTACAGTGTGACCGGTTGGAATTTCAATTTTGCGAAAAAAATGTTTTAGTAATATTATAATCATCGTTTTATCGTAAAATCATCTTAAATATAATAGCTGTTTAAAAGCCTCTGCACATTGCGTGATTTATTAAACACTCGCAGACAATGTACAAATACTGTAAGTATACGCAAAACGAACACAATCCAGTACTAATTTCTGAAAAACTACGGCACCATAAGCGTGCGTCGTCGGCGATGATACAAAACACAAAGTTTAGAGGCTCTTCCAAGTCCAAAATTCAATTTACTTAGTGCCAGAGATATCAGTCATTATTATATCTATAGAGTATCTCAAAAATAAATTATTTTCATGAAAACCTTCCAAGCTAAATAGAACGATGCCATTAGCAAAATACATATTTCAAAGCCGTAAGAAACTAAATGAAGAGTTCTCGAGAACTGGAAAATATGAAGAAATATGAACACCGAAACACGACCACTGGAAAAATAGTGGTAGTCCGGGAGCTAATTGCTCATTTTATTACAATAATTTAACGGTACAAGAAGTAATTAACCGGTGAAAGAGAAGAGAGAATAAATTGACTTTACGTCGTTGGTCAGATGAATATAGCTGGTTTAAACACTGAAAAAACATGAAATAACGGCATCCCGTTTAAGCTCATTAGTTTTTATGAGAGAGACGTATCTATATCCCCTTAGCTGCTAATTAAATAAACAACTGTCAGCGATCTAGGCGTTGTCACTTTCTCTTTTCTTTTTGTTTTTGTTATTATATGAGAAAATTTATATGAAATTAGTTTAAAATATAAAGGATATTATAAAACGTATTCATTTGAATACCCGTTGAAATAAGCTATCTAATAAATAAATTAGTTCCGTAGTTTTTTTATACCCCCCACTGCGTCTTTTTTTGAAGTGGCTGTACCCGTCATTTTTTTTAGGGTGCTTACCAACAGAGTTTGTTATTAATAAGGAGTTTTGCGTTGTGATTTGAATCAGAATTTGCATCTAACTTGATTGTGTTTTGTCTATACTCTATACTAATATTATAAAGAGAGAAACTTTGTTTTTTTGTTTTTTTGTTTTTTTGTTTTTTTGTTTGTAACGAATAGGCTCCGAAACTACTGGACCGATTTTAAAAATTCTTTCACTTATGGATAGCTTAATTCAGTGTGAGTGCCATAGGCTATATGAGATTTTGAAAAAAAATGGGGATCCGTAAGAAAACTGCAATATTGTGAACCAAGGTGTCACATAATATAATTACCATATTCATAAATTTGCGTGCGCTGTGAAATGCATTGATGGTAGAATAATATAATGTACTAGGGGTTTGTAGTACTTATCAATACCTACAAAACAGTATACATAGATTATATCCATCTTTTTTGGTTTAGTCACAATAATTGAAAAAGTGATTATTTTCATGCGGTGTGAAAACTATTGGTGGTAGAGTAAAGTAATGTACTAGGGGTTTGTAGTACTTATCAATACCTACAAAACAGTATACATAGATTATATCCATCTTTTTTGGTTTAGTCACAATAATCGAAAAAGTGATTATTTTTCATGCGGTGTGAAAACTATTGGTGGTAGAGTAAAGTAATGTACTAGGGGTTTGTAGTACTTATCAATACCTACAAAACAGTATACATAGATTATATCCATCTTTTTTGGTTTAGTCACAATAATCGAAAAAGTGATTATTTTTCATGCGGTGTGAAAACTATTGGTGGTAGAGTAAAGTAATGTACTAGGGGTTTGTAGTACTTATCAATACCTACAAAACAGTATACATAGATTCTATCCATCTTTTTTGGTTTAGTCACAATAATCGAAAAAGTGATTATATTTCATGCGGTGTGAAAACTATTGGTGGTAGAGTAAAGTAATGTGTACTAGGGTTTGTAGTACTTATCAATACCTACAAAACAGTATACATAGATTATATCCATCTATTTTGGTTTAGTCACAATAATTGAAGCAGTGATTATTTTTCATGCGGTGTGAAAACTATTGGTGGTAGAGTAAAATAATGTACTAGGGGTTTGTAGTACTTATTAATACCTACAAAACAGTATACATAGATTATATCCGTCTTTTTTGGTTTAGTCACAATAATCGAAGCAGTGATTATTTTTCATGCGGTGTGAAAACTATCGGTGGTAGATTAAAGTAATGTACTAGGGGATTGTATTATTATCAATACCTACAAAACAGTATACATAGATTATATCCATCTTTTCTGGTTTAGTCACAATAATCGAAGCAGTGATTATTTTTCATGTGGTGTGAAAAGTATTGGTGGTAGAATAAAGTAATGTACTAGGGGTTTGTAGTACTCATCAATATCTTCAAAATAGCCCACGATAAATTATAACATGTGTTAAGGTTTGGTCATTGTAACAGAAATAGTCATTAATTTGCGTGCGCTGCGTAAACCATTAGGGTTATATTTATTAAAATACAATGTATCACGAATTTACTCCTGATAAACGTCCACTATACCTACTTCTGCTACCCGTGCGAAGCCGGGGCGGGTCGCTAGTAATTTATAAATTGGCTTTCTGAAACTAAATGGACCTTAATTATTATGTTTCCGTCTCCCAATCTAGAAAATATAAAACCGCGCAGACTATTACAACTTGCTACTTAGAGTAGTAGTTTCTTATTTCCCCTTTGTCCATGTTTTTATTGTTTTATGAATAGTACAGTTACAGTGAGTGGCCACGAGAGGTTCTTAAGTGTTAACAACAGCCACCGTGTCAATTTTTTAACGGTTTCACCTATTTTTTTTTACGTATGTGTAAAAGACGATTATCGTATAATGTTAAAGGTTTTTTAAAATAAAATTTAGAGAACGACACTGGCATTATTGCTATAATTATTATAAGTATAAAGCAATAAACGTACCATGTACACAAAAAAAATCACATTGTTACCTAATATATGGTTCAGGATATAAAAAGATCTTTTAAACATAAAAACATAACATACATTCACGCCTTTTTCCCGAAGGGGTAGGCAGAGGTGTACCCAGGACTCAGTCCCACAGTAGATACACCCACGTTTCGCCAGGATGTTATTGGTCCCATGTAATAGGGGGCGAGCCTATTGCCATCTACCGGGCACAGTTCCAGACTCCAGGCAGTTATTGAGATAACTCCTAATGGAAAAAGCCAATATTTAACACTTTGCCTGACCTGGGGATCGAACCCGGGACCTCTTGATTGGCAGTCGAGCATGCGCTCTTTACGCCACCGAGGCAGTCGATCTGAAGATCTTTTAAAAATATAGTAATATAATATTTATACTTTCTCTAGTCAGAAATATTTACAATGCTTCTATTCTATTCGGTTGTCAGGGAGTTCAGTTAGTTTTAGGTTAGTAATTGTTTTAACCTAAGATTACCTGTATTTTATTCATTTTATGTTCTCTGTAAATAAGTTACAAAGTTATCTGTATGTCTCTTTATTTGTTACATTTACTCGTAAATTTTAATTTTACCTCAACATAAAACTGCCACGCGGTGCCGTCTATAGATGATGGCAATAGGCTCGCCCGCTATTACATGTGATCTATAACATACTGGCGAAATGTGGGTGTACCATTATATTTTTTTGTACTCTATTTTATTTAGACGCTGTTCCTAAAATTGATGCAGGCAGTAAAATATCTCAATTAATAGACTCCACAACGCTTGATATAAAACGGAACAATAGCTGTTATACAGCCGCTAGGGTTGCCAGGTCAGTCGTTCGATTCTTCTTTTTTTACCACGACATTCCTGCTGAGCGTCCAAAAACAGAAATAGAGCACAACATCGCGCGCTGCTGAAAAAGTTAAATTAATCGGTCGCATCTCGCCTCACTTTTGAACTTTTATCAAAATTGAAATTCTTACACATTTTTAGAATTTAAAAAATTTCATACTGAGAATAAGTTACTTTAAAAAAGTTGGTAGTAACTAATTTAAAGTAATACATGTCTATCTCTCTTAGAATAGAATAGAAAAACATTTATTGCCTTTTTACACATACATGCAATAAAAATATTAGACAATTACAATATTAGACGATTAGTAATTAGGCAATAGGAACATCCTCAGCATGTAACCACGTCAACACAGAGTTGACGCAGTTGCTGATTTTCAGCATGCTCCCGTGCTCGAATTTAGATGTTAGTCGAGTTTTTGTGTAATACGCGGGTTATACAATCAGTGTTTAAAAGGTAACGAAATAACTGCTAGGTATATAAGAACATCAAGAAATAGATAGATTGGTAAGTAGTAAAGTATTAAGTACAAATTGAATTGTGGGTGCGTGCATTTGTGCGAGGGGTGAGGGTGTGTGTCTGTGTGTGGGGGGGTGTGGGTGTGTGTCGTGTGTGTGCTCATGAAAATGTGCGTGGTTGTGTGAGAGGTAATGTGAGGTAGAGTTTAACCCCAGGAGAGTTATGTGTGTTTTATTTTAAATGTTGCCTCAAAATGATGTTTCTGTTGATCCAACAAGACACGCCTCATTTTAAGTTTGAATGTTAATGGGCAAATCTTTTTCCTAAGCGGTGGTGAAAGATTGTTCCAGATTTTAGCCGATCTAAATTTGAAGCAACCCTTAAAAGACACAGTTTTATGATGGGGAAGTGACAGTATGTTATGTACTCTAGAATGTGTGTTTAATGTATGGGTATGTATATTAATGTCACATGATCTCTACGGGGGATATTAAAACAGAACCTAGCGCACGCGTTCTGGTCTTTTTGTATAGTGTTCCGTTTTAGCCCACAATCTTGGACCATAACCGGCACAGCAGTAATTAAATGGTGAGAGCACTATAAGATCCCACAAAAGTATTTTAATTTCTTCAATTTAATTTAATTTCTCTTTTTGAATGCTATAAAGAACTTTTAGTTTATAAAATGTTATTATTATTATTATTATTACTTAATTCTCTATCCATTATTAGACGCAAGTTTCTGGCTTTTGAAATTGTAATAATAATAAACATAAAATAGCACAGATTAAAAACTGACAGTCTGTCAATGCTGTCATTGTCAATGTGTGAATCTGTATTGATAGATGAACGATGTAGTTCTGATCTGTTGTTATTACTTTACAAGGCCTCAGACAATTTGTCTAATGCTCCGCCTGGCGCTACTGTCCAATTCAATATCAGCTGTTCCGGTTTCTGTGACTACTTATGTCACTTTTTTTCTTTAATGTTTAGCAACACACGGGAACATATTATTATTGGCGTCTCTTAACTGACTTGTGACGTCACGTGTTTTCGTGACCGACGCCATTACACAAACCGTGTTTTTGGAGCACTTTTGAGAATTTAAACTTAGGACATTGATTTTTATTGTAAATACTTAATAAATCTCCGAAATATCAATGTAGTGTGCATAATATTTATCAAAGAATAATTTAAACTGGTTTTCAAAAATGTGTCAAATAACCTATTCTTTCTTTTGCAAGCCGTTTAGGTTGACGGGTAGGTGCACCCCCTTAAGAATTACTACACACCTTTTAATAGTATGTTGTATACACACACACGCATACACAAACTTTATATGTAGCATAACTTTATATATACCTCTATGTATATATAGCATAACACACAGAGGCTAAATGTAGAGCTTAGTATAAAAAAAATATAATGGATTTCTGACTGATTTTGATAACCATTTCCGTAAATATTTTCACGGACATTTATTATAAATGCTAATATTATTGAAGAGCACTCAGACGGGGTGAGGCTTGGTCGCGACAGAACCTTGTCAAAATACATCAACAACTCAACAGTGTTTGATCAAAAGTTGTTCATCGAAAATTGAGTTCGTCACCAGTTTAATAACAAAAGTGGGCTAATGGGTTTCAAGATGAGGGAACTTTTGAATTGTTGTTAACATCTTCATCTGTGGGTAATATTCATTAAGTAGGTAGGTACATAATTACAAATTACTTAATTACTAATTATTTTATTTTGATAAAAACGATAACCAATTACAATTAACACACAAATCTTATTACATGAATTAAAATAAAAAATATAACAAACACTTAAAATTTAGTTACAAAATAAGATTATAGGAAATTACAATTAAAGCTATAATTATACAGTAAATTGAATAAAGTTATTAAATTAAATTAATTATCTAAGTAACACTGCATAGCTCCATTGATCTATTAAATTCTCACAATATTTTACTACTGCAGTATAATTTCAAAAGAAAGAAAGAATTTGTCATAAGAAATGTCAAAATCAGTGATGGTATTGCGGAGTGAGCAATGTAATATTGTTGTCGTACTTATTTATATGGGCATTTATAGGTTTATATGGGCAGTCATTATGATTACACTTTATTTAACGGGAAACCTGAGTGACGAAGAATTTAAAATTTCGGTTTTTGTAAAAACTATCGCCGTCGCTCTGCTCCTGAAAGTATGAGCTATGAATGTGTGTGTGTGTGTGTGTAAGAAGATTATTATTGCGACTTCGCGCGCATATTCATGTCAGTAGTAAAGTTTGTGACGTATTCAAATTAGGTAGGTACTTATCGTAGGTATTATTTTAGACTTTTGTTTTTATTTACATTCTCGTAAAGATGATTGCTTAAATTCATTAGCTACGTCTAGTATGAAATGGACCAGTGGTTGCAGTATTCAGACAGCGTTCACAAAATCGTGTCATCGATCAACGAATGCGAGTTCGAATCCAGTCCCAGGAGTAATTTTTGCCCGGATATTTTTTTGTTAGGAACTTTTTTCTTCATTATCTGTATTTATAATATTATTGTGATATTATATAAAAAATAGATACTATAATATATATTTATAGTATATATGACACCAGTCGCCCAGCGCTTAAAAATTCATATCAATGTGTATATTATCTTCGAAGGTAAGTATTGACTTTTTCAGTTCATCCTGTCAGTCTAGACGTTTGCTGAAAATATAACTTTTCATTGTAATATCTACCTAATAAAAGTTCGCCTAAATAATTTTCGACCTGTGCTGTTGTTTACGGACTTGATTCTTTTGCTTAATATTTTAAATTTTTAGACAAAGCGGTCTACTCGCATGAAATACAATACGAATAAGGAAAGAATTATTATTGTATTCGTATTGTATTTCATGCGAGTAGACCGCTTTGTCTAAAAATTTAAAATATTAAGCAAAAAGGAAGTGTTTATCAATTTCGATATGAATTCTAATTGTAACATTAGACTTGTCGGTGGGTAGATTGCGAAATGCATCACCTATAGATAAACACACGTCCCTAGAGCGTTAGGTAGAAGAGATAGAAAAATTTCGCCGACGACTAGTACCTCCACGGTAGCTTAAGTGGTAGAGCGCCCACCACGGATTGGAGCGGAGGGTGCGTGGTTCAAATCCCGCCCGTGGGTGAAAATTTTCTTTCCTTATTCGTATTGATTCTTTTGCTTTAGTACTTACGGTTTTGGCTTGTTTGTATGAATTTCTTTCAGAATTTATACAAACTCTCTCTGAAAATGGGTAAAAGCAAAAGGGGTAGGACGTTTATTGTTGAATGCTCTACGAAAAATACACCATTTACGTATAAAACGGCAAATACATTTTGCGCCTTTGCCATCCGTTTAAGTATAGGTAATACGTAATACTTACGTAATACTTAATTATTTTGGGTTTTTATCATGAAATTACGATAAAACGAAATTCAAATTAATTTCTTCAACCTAATGAGTGATGTTAGGGGTGAGCAGTTAATAGTCATGTCGACCGCAAAAATTCGATCCGTTCGAACCGTTGATCGCTATCAACTACTAACTTGAAAACCATTTAGGTGGTGTTTGAGCCAATCATATGATCATGAGAACCCGGGTTTGATCCACAAGTCAGCCAAAAAGTGTAATTGGATTTTCTATTAGGGGTTTTCTGAATGACAGCTTGGAGTCTGAACCCAATAGATGACAATAGGCACGACTTCTACTACAAGAGATTTAAAATATTACTGGCAAACTGTTTTTTCAAAAAAAAATCAAAAAATTTCACTGAGTCTTCACCCATGAACGCAAATGCCGTAGCTTGCGATAATGCTCTTGAACCATCTCTTTTTTAAAGATGTACATCTTTCGTACAAGGCCAATAATGATTATGATGATAAAGTAATACATTTTAATACAATTACATATTATATAATATTTATTAACAAATTACCTTTAACTTTATAGAAGACAATGAAAGATCACCATAAAAACAAGTGCTATGCACTAGACATCTCATAATTAGGTTCTCCGAAGGTCTAACTGAATGAGAATGGGCCATATGAAGATTGATAT
The DNA here is from genome assembly GCA_947063395.1 of Hemistola chrysoprasaria. Taxonomy (NCBI): domain Eukaryota; kingdom Metazoa; phylum Arthropoda; class Insecta; order Lepidoptera; family Geometridae; genus Hemistola; species Hemistola chrysoprasaria. Next base: position 14,024,778 of record OX346725.1, read on the forward strand.
TATAGTTGAATTGCATTTAAATCGATATTGTTACATACTATTAGTCTTCTATTTTTTCGTAAGAAGTATTTAAACTCGTTTTCTATGAACATCACTAGGATTTTTCAAAATACTATGTCTATGAGTCCCTTCCCTAGTTGTATAAGTGTGAGTGGAACCCCCCCTCACCGCCTGCCGCACCCCGTAGAACGCGAAAGGGACAACTGCAGCTCAAAGCGATTATAACCACGAAAAAATCACGAAATCGATGTTTTGTATTCCCGTGTTCCCTCCGAGAATAATTAGTTTTATCCATAAATTGATATCTTGAAAATTAGGAAATAGATTAGGCTATGTCCCTGTTATTTTATTTTTTTTCCTTAACTCTTCATTTTTTTCTAGTGAACGTCTAATTGCGCGAGTAAAACTGGGACAGTTTTTCATGTTTTTAAAGGGTCATATTTCATTTAATAATGAGTTTGTAGAAAAATGAAAATAACAGGGACATGCTCACTGAAGACCTAGATTTTATAAAAAAAAACCATTGCTCTGACGCAATTATCTAGGGAGGAAACACGGGAATACGTTTGTATGGAAAAATCACCCCTAATGTATCCTCTTAAGACTGCCTTGGAAGTGTAGTGGCTTGATACAGGTCCGGAAAATAGTGTTATTGAATTTTCCGATAAGGAATTTTCTCAGTGACAGCGTAGAGTCTGGAGCTGTGCCCGGTAGGTGGCAACAGGCTTGCCCCCTATTGCATGAGACTAAAAAAATATAACTAGCAGATCTACACCTCGTAGATAATTTTATAACTGAGTCCTGAGTACCCATTTGCCTCCGCTTACCTCTTCGGAAAAAAGTAGCAATGTTATGTTATGGTAAACTTTATTTATTAGACACTACAATATTTAGACTAGGACTACCTCGGTGGCGTAGAGGGCGCATGCTCGACTGCCAATCAAGAGGTCCCGGGTTCGATCCCCAGGTCAGGCAGTGTTAAATATTGGATTTTTCCGTTGAGGAATTATCTCAATAACTGCCTGGAGTCTGGAACTGTGCCCGGAAGATGGCAATAGGCTCGCCCCCTATTACATGGGACCAAAATCATACTGGCGAAATGTGGGTGTATCTACTATGGGACTGAGTCCTGGGTACACCTCTGCCTACCCCTTCGGGAAAATGGCGTGAATGTATGTTATGTTACAATATTTAGATAGATAAACACTTTATTGGTACACCACAAAAAATAATCCTTAAAATTAAAAATACATGTCAAATAGTGTACAATTGGCGGTCTTATCACTAAAAGCGATCTCTTCCAGACAACCATCCAGGGAGAGGACAGGAATGTTTAAAAAATCTGATACTTACTGAAACAATTACTTTTTTACAAAATATCTTTGTGTTTTAAAAGGAAGGAATTCGTATAAATTATAGCAAACTCCATTAGGTAATATTTCAGGTCTTGAGTAATGAAAAATCATCAAATAAAATCAATAGAGACGCTCGTCAAAGCAATAATTATCAAAAGCCAGCTTCAAACAGAAGTGGTCCTTAATTTTCAATCTAACTAAGTAACTCTGAAGGACTGAGCAACCCATAAAAAATCGCGGACTTTTCCAATTCCAGTCCGACAGGATATCAATTTTCATCTAAAACAAGCCGTCTTTAAGGGTTTCAAGAAAACTGATCTGAACAATTTTTTCTATTTATTTTATTAAAGTTTGGAAGAAATAAGTTGTTTGTAACCAAATCTGTTTGATCCTTTGCGATTTAAACGAACAAACGGTTTTTAGAATGGCTACATAAATATTTATTTGAGTTGGGTAGTTCATAACGAGGAATGAGATTTTCGTGAAATTTTTAAATTTTTTATCCTTTTCTAAATCGCTTTACTCATTTTTACTCGCTTATAAACCTCCGACCGAAGGACCGAGGGGATGTTATAAGTTTCACGTGTCTGTGTCGGTGCATGCTAAACGAATGGATCGAATTTGATGCGTTTTTTGTTTATAAGCTGACGTGATCGAGTGTCTTAGTTATGTCCATTGATATAAAGAAAAGGGGAAATAGGGTACGTTCTACCCGTGCTTACTCAACAACTGGCACGTGCAATTTGCACAGTGTGAAGTTTGCACAGTGACATATAATGAACAACAAAGATAGAAAGACGTACCTAAGACCGAAGTGTGACCGAGACAACAATATTATTCACTCGTACGAGCTTAGTTTACTAACGTACGTGGACCTAATGAGACCTAATTTGAGCTTGTCATTTTCGAGAAGCCAGTACCTCATCTCCCCTTTTCTTTATATCAATGGTTATGTCTCATGAAAATTCTTTTATCCGTTTGAAGCTTTATTCTGGCGGCTGCTATGGGAATGGTACTGGATCCTGGATACACCTCTGCCCCTTTGAAACAAAGGCATGTTATGTTATAAAATACACCTGCAAAATAAAATACGGAATCGTTTCTCCGTCCGACCCACTGGTACTAGTTAGTGTAGTTTGAACTTTGTAATCGAAAATCGTTGCTCCAACTTGCGCGCGAACTCCGTCTTATAGTTTATTATCTTATATTTTATTTATTCAGTCGCGTTTCGAACGAATGCTTTGAATTTCAATAACTACGAACAAAATGAAGGCTTATTTGCGTATTTCAAATTATTTCCTGTGGAACTTTGTGTCTGGTATCTGATGAGTATATTTTTCTGTATTGAAAATATTGATTGGATGCGTTTTTGATGTTTCGTATGCTTATAATATAAATAATAACAAGTATAAAATATTACGAGTGTTTAATCCCAAAATGTTATATTATATATGATTAAAAGCTTTAATATAATAGGTAACCGCAATTTTTTTAAATATTTATTTATTGAATAAAACTGTTTACAAGTCAAACAAACTAAACTAAATAACCCACCCCGTATTGTAGTCGGTGCAAAGGTACCAATAACGCTAGCGGCATTGACGCGCTCAATTGAGTATTTGATTTTTTTTGGCATAAATGGAAAGATCATATATAAGATTTGAACCAAAACTATTTTTAGTTCTTTTTTAATCGTTACATTTACAAGGTTATATCAAATTAAAAAATCGTTTTTAATACAGTACCGAAAACACGCCGACGATACCCGAACGGGCTCGTGACCTGTAGTGACGTCACAGTGTTATAAAGCACCATACATAACCATAATATAATGACGTCACAATCATGGCGACCACTCGTAGCGCGTTCGTGATTAAATGACTCTTATTAGGATTTAATCAATTTTGAATTGATTATGATTAATAAAAAAATATATTTTTAAAGTGATTTTTGAATGATACATAATATTTATTATACTTTAAAAAAAAATATTAAAATATGTCTTTTTTTCAAATACTCTATTGATAGCCTTTGCACCAGTAACGAGCCGGAGTGAGAGTCACTATAATTGAATTTTTTTAACCTCGGTAATCCTACAAATAGAAATGGATCAATTTCACTGTTGAACATTATGAGCTCCTGATCCTCTTAGATTATTCAGAAAATTCAAAATGGTAATATGCCTCTCTGCTAGGGTGCATCACATGTTTAAAGTCTGACCGTAAAAATACAAGAAATGTAACGTAACCCGTCCCGCGCTCGGTTACATGTGACGCAGCCCTTACTGTTTGTTATCAGTGGGTAATACAAAAACATGACAGGTGATAACAGTCGGCGCGGGCGATAAGGCCGTGTCTGTCGAACTAACATGCACACTGATTGCTAACGCTACGTTTGTCCATACTGTAACACGGAACATGTCCGACAGATTGGACGCACTTGGAACAATAGGATCAAATTGTCATTGTCACATGTGGTGAGATTTGCTCACGTAGGTCTCTCATTGAAAATTAAGTGATTACAACTGCTTTGAAATATAACGTATTATTATAGGTATGTGTAAAAGTCGCCATCGTATAAACTAGTTCTTTGAAGAGCATGGTTTTAAAAATCATGCTATTTTCTAAAACTCTCTGCCTCGGTGGCGTAGTGACTGCCTCGGTGGCGTAGAGGGCGCATGCTCGACTGCCAATCAAGAGGTCCCGGGTTCGATCCCCAGGTCAGGCAAAGTGTTAAATATTGGATATTGCCATTAGGAATTATCTCAATAACTGCCTGGAGTCTGGAACTGTGCCCAGGCGTGTGATGGCAATAGGCTCGCCCCCTATTACATGGGACCAATAACATACTGGCGAAATGTGCGTGTATCTACTATGGGACTGAGTCCTGGTACACCTCTGCCTACCCCTTCGGGAAAAAAGGCGTGAATGTATGTATGTATTTTCTAAAAAAAGCTCTAAAATATTTAGAAATTAAAGAAATAGGACGTCTTCTAGAAATTTGGCACAATCTAGGAAAGAATACTTAATAGATGTTTTCCCTCCCGATCAGAAGGTCTAAGAGGCAAAATGTCTATCAGATGGTCTGTATAGCAGAACATTTTTGTATTCCCTTGTTTCCTCCAAATACTTATAATTATTATCTTGCGATAAAATTATAACCTGACTAGCTGTTCCCCACAGTTTCACCCGCGTTGTCTTCGTTCCCTTGGGAATATTTTATTCCAGGTTATTCCAAGGTCTAAACTATCTACATACCAAATTTCAGCCCAATCGATATAGTAGTTGTGGCGTGAATAGTGACAAACATCCATCCATCCTCACAAACTTTCGCATTTATAGTAATATTAGTAAGAAATTAACATAGCATAATGACAACACGATCCAAGAACCAAGGACTCAGTCTCATAGTAGGCACACCCACACTCCGCCAGTTATGTTTTAACATTGAAAATGTTTTTTCGTTCGCTTTGGATAGGGGGCATTTTGGCTGAAAGTGACCTAGTGCGCGCAAAGTTGTAGAGTTACGGTGACCGATGAGGGCTTAAAAGATGTAGATTTCGACCGGCTACGAGATGATATAAAATATTTAAAAAAAAATTGAAAAGTTTGTGAGAAAATTGAAAAACACATCATTTCTGTGGTTAAATTTTAGGGTCGCTCTTCACTGATCTTAATATATTTTGAAAAGTAGATCGAATTTAAAAAAAATAAAAAAAGCTCCTAGATATTGAACAGGATAACAATTTTGATTCCTGGTATTATTCGCGTACGGGCGTTAGTTTATCCTGTAGGTGGTCCCTTAGCGAAGAGAGAGCGAGCGCGGTCGGCGCGGTGCGAGTGGGAGGAGGCACAGAGTTGCGTGCTATCTCTCGAAGCATCGACGCAACGGGCAGTAAGATGCAGGTCCGAAAAAATTTAGACAAAATATTTCCCAACGGAGCCCCCACTTTGAATCATCATCATCATCTCAGCCACAGGACGGCCACTGCTGAACATAGGCCTCCCCCATAGATTTTTATTCAGTCCGGTTGTAAGCGGCCCGCCTCCATCGTGTTCCTGCCGTCTTTATCAGATCGTCTGTCCACCTTGTGGGTGGACGTCCTAAGCTGCGCTTGCCGGTCCCACTTTGAATACTTCCACGAAATGATACATTTTTTAAAAGTTGCCAATTGATTGGTGCAAGATCGAGACCACCTTCTCTGTATGGGTGGATCCAAACAATGATATAGAGTTTGTTCAAATTAATTAAATAAAAATTAGTTCTTTATATTTGTTTTAGTTCATATTTCCTATGTTCATTTTCAATGCCCTTTAGGTTCGTGGGGAGCACGAGATCAGTGAATATTTTTAAGTACTAGGCGAGGACTTCACTAATACGAGACAGGCAATTGCCATTTCCGTCGAGGCATATGTAGTGCTTTTCTCAAAACAATCCAGGGAAATAAAACATTCTTTCTTTTGCCTTCGCTGAAAGCAGGTTTTCCATTGCCAATTTGGCTTCTATTTTTAAATCTGGTGGAGTACAATCAATCTCCATTTCACTCTCTGAACCGTCGGAACTCATTTTAATTATAAAAGTTATATAAAATAAGTATGTATGTAAATAACAAATCAAGAGGAATTTTCAGCTTTGCCGCCAATTTTCTATTTATCATCTGTGCCGAAAGACAAACGCGTTACAGCCATGTGAACGCAATTTGTACTAAGCAAAGAGACTAACTTTGGTATGCCAAGATTGATAAAAGAGATCCAATCAAAGAGTATTGCCAATAACTCCAGCCCGCCATTTCATACAACATTGCTGGAGCGTTGTAATGTTCCAAATTCAAAAACGGATTCGATTTTCTTTGTCCGTAAATTCAATACTTCGCTTGTTCTTTTTTTTTTTCGAAAATAATGACAATATTTCCATGCATCCATGTTTGAGAAAAATCATTTATATATTTATTTATTTATTTGTGTCACTAAAAGGTAGGATTTCTTCTTAAGAGGACGCTAACAGATTGTAATCATTTATCCTGTACGAGTTTAATCAATACAAATCAGAGAACCAAATACATTTACATTAAATCGCGAACCTATATTTGCTGAGAATAAAATCTCGACAGTTCCAAACCAACGTACGAGAGTATACGCCTCCAGACACATGTCAATATTTATCACAGTTGAGATGGACATCAGTATCCAAGCTTCAGGAAATTGGTAAAATAAGTAAAGCTCGATCAACAGATATTACAATGCCAACTATTATGTGGATAATGTTCCGTTATCAAATTCCTTATTAATCCAAACAATCCAACCCATCACTCCCTTCTTTTTAATGCATATCTTTATTCAACCAGTTTTTTTGGACTTTTCGGTCACCCTTTCTCCACATAACCAACTTCGGTATCGCCAAAAAATCCTCAATGTTTTCCCAATGTCATTTTGCATTATATATTTATGATATTACCGGGTTCGATCCCCAGGTCAGGCAGTGTTAAATATTGGATTTTTCCATTAGGAATTATCTCAATAACTGCCTGGAGTCTGGAACTGTGCCCGATAGATGGCAATAGGCTTGTCCCCTATTACATGGGACCAATAACATACTGGCAAAATGTGGGTGTATCTACTGTGGGACTGAGTTCTGGGTACACCTCTTCCTACCCCTTCGGGAAAAAGGCGTGAATGTATGTTATGTTATGTATCAAGATATTTTTTTAATTAAAGGGATCAAAGTTTTTAGATGTTATTAATGTTTTTTGAACAATAATATATTGTTATTAATTTTACCCATATAAGATAGAAAACTGATTTTATAGTCTGATTATGTGAATGTTATGTAGGATCGAAATATAATCGAATAGGCTTTGGCGGAAATTACTTATGTTCAAAATTTTAGACGTATCAATTATTTGTGTTCACGACAGCGTGGGAGGGAAGCTTGTGGAAAGTTTATTCACTGCTTATAGATAATAGATACGCATTCAATGTGTACTTTCCTTTAGGTCCGCGATGGAGTCCGCGATTTTACGACCGCCACCGACGATTTGTAGCCACCCAAATAAATTTAACGTTTTATCAGCAGGGCTGAAAGGCTTCCGGTGAAGTATGTTGGGACTCGGGGACTCAGGGACCGGGACTCGAGGACTGTCTCCTCCCTTTCAAGATTGCTTTGCAACCGATGGGATTGCAATCTTTTATTGCCGGACGGTTTTACGATTATGCGTTTTTTCACGGGCCTGGTAATGATTTTTAGAACGTTCACAATGATTTTTGGTACCTATTACTGTTTTATTTTAAAGCTTCAGAGACACGACCTATATTAAGTTCCATTTATATTACGTACTTATTTGATGTTATAATTCAAATAAGTTATATAAAAAAAAGGATATTTATGAGGTATAACTCGAATCCAGAAACATTCACAATAACTTTACTTACAATAACTTTACTTTACAATAACTTTTTTTACAATCATAGAGAACCCAATACATGTGATTTGGTTGAAACCGATCACATTGTCCGAATTTCTACATTCTCGAAAAATTCAAAAAGCGTACATAGAAATGTGCTTATCAACAATATCCCAGATATCCGGGGCCCGGGGTTGGGTGTTGTCTCCAATTCCAACAGAATAGGCCGGAATGGGGCAGTTTGCCGCATCATCTTCAGTATCATTTTGTTAATATATCGAATTACTGGCCCTTCCTTAGGACGCGCCAAACGTTTCGGACACGTACAAAGGTCGGACTGTAATTATTGGCTGCCATATTGAATCGGGGTTTTTCATTTTGTCTCGACTCGGTCATATTGCAGATCAGATATTGGATGCGATATGCCGATAGTGGATTTACAGTAGGGTGATATTGTTTGTTACGCATTACTATGCTCAAGCGAGTAAACTAGCGCGCTGTAGGTAAATATACCTATATTTTAATAAGATAATAAAATATGTAGTCAATAAGATAGTTTTAACACTGTATCGTTTAAAAAGCTTGCGGATAAATTATTATGTCGTTACCTTCTGACAGATCTACAGCGATTGGTTGTCAGACCCGCCCATTATTAGAAGTAGCTCCATATAAATATATTTAAGAGTCCGTTAAACATTTTATGATAGTGCACTTATGCTCATTATATAGCTCATTTAAAGTTTTAAGTCCAAAACTTAAAATTATTATTATTGTGTATTCCAAAGGTCATCAAGATCTTCCTGCCCTTCTCCCACACTAGGCACAGCATGACATGATTCGCTATTTTCAGACTATCATCCGTCATCTCTGTACTCACTCCCTTTTCATGCATATCCTCATTTAGACAGTTCATCCAGGTCTATTCAGAACGTTCCCTACATTCGTTAGTTATTCCTCCATTCCAATATTTCTAACTGATTTTCAAGACAGCACTCACTCTTTCTCCACTGTGTCCTAGATTAGATATAGGCTAGTATCGAGCAACGGACATCCCTGCGTTGGTATATCGGTTATCCGGGCCAATGTTTGTATGGTGCCAACGTATTTATCGTCTCCGTCGATCCGCGACGAGTGGCTTTCGCCCCGGTTCTGTTTGATAGCTTTATGCCCTTAACCGGTTGACTTACACAATCGGAACTGTTTGCTTTTTGTTAGCCTATTTGGATGGGAATCAGGATATTCTGTTGCTTCGAACTTTCTACTTCCTATTACGTAAGCTATAGGGTTACTGCATCCACTTCTTTATTCAGTAACGCTCAAAACTCTAGTTAGATTATAATACCCTTGCTTTTTAGTACCATAACCCTTTTTTTTTTCCTAGATCTATTCGTAATGTTCAATTACACATAATATATAGTTTTTGTATGTGCTTCATGGCTTACGATCAATAGATGGTTTTGATTTTCCTACCTCAGTGCTGATATATGCAGGAAAACGGCCGTATATTTTGTTTGCATTGACTTGGAAACTATGTTGTTTTCACAGACCTAGAGATTATTAATTTTGAGTATTTGATATTAATTTCAAGTTGATAATAGCACGCGCTCCCGTATAAAAGAAATAGGCAGACAAACAGACTGACCAACAACAAAATATTCTTGTAAAAGTTCTTTTTTTTTGCCGTTTGAGAACTCTAGAAATGATGATGATGAATAATATATGGTTTTGCGAATTTGCGAATGTTTCACTTAGATTAATGCTCTCTCATACGTAAAAAAATTGCCACAGGCATAAAAACCAACCACACAAGAGGAAGCTAAAACAACTCGGCTTAAGGCAGACGATCCGCGCGGTGTCGCGGGCCGCGCGGCGTAGCGTGATTTATGTGAAATGCCACCCGAGCACATGTGTCTCCGGTCGCGGTACGATTACACATTATGTATCTTATGTACGTTGACAATAATCACTTCACAAAATAAGACTAAATTATTGTCAATAAAGACCGCAGAAACACGCTGGATGCACACTGCTAACGGTCTAGATTCTACCTATAGATGGAAATCTATGGGGTAGGCCTATGTCCAGCAGTGGATGATCTACGGCTGAAATGATGATGATAATGATTAAATTCCCAACAACCTATTAGAAATAGGCCAGCTTTATGTCAATAAAATTATTGTCTGACTGGTTGGCTTAGTTATTATTATGTCTGCTTTGTGCTATTTTCTCTGATAAAGAAAAAAAGACATTACCATCTTCCACAATATATTTACTCTATCAAGTCGTTGACTATGTTCACTAAAACGGGAAAAAGAAATCAGTTACCTAATCATATTTTCTAGGATAAAATTAAATTGTTTGTCTCTCATTTTTTAACAAATATTCTGTGCAAAATATCCGGAATTAGTTAACGGCATGGTCGCCGTACACCGTCGGCGGCGGAAACTGTAAAATGTAAGGTGACACAAATTACTCGTTGTATTTAATAATGAAGCCTTTCAGCTCAAGGCCTCGATCGTACTTTACGCGTCGTTGTGTGAGCGCCCTAATTAGCTCACGTGAAAATAATTTGTATGAAAATTATATTACTGAGATGAATAATTCTACTCTAAAAAGCCGCATTTTCATTTGAGGCTGCGTTTGGTGACCCGATGGTAAGTTCAAGTGGAGACGAGGCGAGGGCTCGTCTCGAGGTATGATCTCCACTTGCGTATAGTTTGACAGAAAAGAGTAGACATAACAAATGGGGGCGCCACTCTATATTTCAACAATAAAAACTATTGAATCAACACTTGCTACTTCACAATAGTTCCGTTTCTACTCTTTCTGTCGAGCTATGGACCCGAGGCGGCCTCAAGTGATATAAATAAGATGATATAAAGAACGGGTTACCCCAATTACACTGTTCGAGCCAATTCATATAGGTTTGGACAACCCAAATTGTCAGAGTTTCAGGTCGCCAAGATTCCTACGCAGCCTCCGACATGAGCTATCGACTGCCCCCTACATATCTTATAGGAAACTATAGGTACCTACAGTGTAACGTGCCATCCGAAACATGGTAGCGCCCATGGTGAGGTTCGATCCATATATCCGTTATAGGCCACGGACGCTTATGATATTTAGCTTTACAGACAACATATTTACTAAGCTCGAGTGTTTATCATGAGGTCTCGGGTTCGATCCCCAGTTCAGGCAAAGTTTTATTTGGATTTAGAATAGAATACTCATTATTATCACCAAAAAGAATATTATACATTTTAAGCTAAATAATATAAACATAATTCTTGATTGACAATGGGCAGCCTTATCGCTTTAAGAGATCTCTTCCAGGCAACCAGTCTTTGGATGGATAGGGAAATGATAGGATGATTTTTTCCATAGGAAAAATATATGAAAAATTTCCATTAGGAATCTCAGCGACAGCCTGAACTCTGGAACTGTGCCCGGTAGATGGCAATAGGCTCGATCCCTTTCACGTGGGACCAATAGCATACTGGCGAAATGTGTGTGTACCTACTATGGGACTAAGTCTTGGGTACACCTCTGCGTACCCTTTCGGGAAAAAGGCGTGATTGTTATCTTATGTTACGCAATTTGAGTTCACCTGCTAAAATAAGAATTAGAATAAGATGGTATATCTTCATCATAACCATAGCCCACTACATCCCACTGCTGGACATAGGCCTCCTTCATATCATGCCACTTCACCCTGTCCTGTGCAAGCCGTGTCCAGATGCGACCCGTCACTTTTACTATGTCATCCGCCCAATGCGCCGCCGGACGACCAACAAGATATATAATAAGGTATTTTATTCAAATTATTTTACTTAACATATTTTAAAGAAAAGCTCAATTAACTTCAAGTTTTCATTACCCCGCTTTCGAAATGTTCAATTATTTCCAAGATATAAAATGTCTAAAGTAGCGCTCGGCAAAGAGCCCGTATGCCACATATTTTACTACTCCATTTCCGTTCTCTCGACGAAGTCGTCGCTACATCGGGAGGTATAATGCATCTGGTTACTTCCTGACTTGGGTACTAATTGAGGAATTTTGTAAGCTAAGCCTTTTGTTTGCCTGGAGCTAGTCAGCATGACAGCGCGTTTTAGAGGCTTCAGAATTATGAGCTTTATAAACAGTTACGAAGGCTCGTAGCGGAGCTTATTTAGGTGTTTAAAAATTTAAAAAATTTAAATAAATTTAAATAATAATAATATTATAATATGGGACAACTTCCACATACGGTCATCTGGTACCAAACTACTAGAAGTCTTTAATATGGTAACCAGATGACTGATATAATACTTATATACGCTTATAACACCCAGACGCAGATCAAACAAACATGTTCATGCACACAAATGTTTGTCCTGGCCGGGGATCGAACCCGGGCCCTGCGTTACCGTTAGGCGTTACCGTGCTTCTGAAGGCACTTTAAGTTTGGTGCATCCGTTGTTATAATAGGCTGTTTATTAAATTTACTACAAAAAATTATATTTTAAGCCGAAACTCTTAATTTAGATGTGAAGGTATTTAAAACAAAGGTTTAAATAATATGTGACATTCATGGCAGTTTTTAAAATCGTATAGGTATTGTGTATGCTATATAAGTTAGAGGCCTTCGAAAGACCTGTTTACCTCGGACGCCACGGTTACCCTCACACTGAATCAACGTGGTGTCGTCAATTTACATAAAAAACAATTAAAAAAATATAAAGCTGTCAAATTGTGAAGGTGTTTCAATAATGTCAAACCGCTAATTAATAAAGTTTGTCCCGAACATTAATTTGTCCCTAAATACACCGTTACACTCGCCACCGGAACGAATCAGTTTTAAATTCACAACATTTTAGAGATGTGACCTCCGAAATGTTGGATACACCGCTCACATCCGGCTAGTTAAACTTTGCTTAGGAATTTTGTGGAAAACTAAATAAAACCACAATACTTATTCTAATAGTAAGTACTTAAACAGATTATTAATAACTCTAATATTAATCTTATAGAAATAAAAATATAAATACACCAAGCGTAAAAAAACCTTTTGCACCTTTTTTACGCTTGCTTAATGTTTGTATAATATGTAAAAAGCATATGAACTGTTGATTTTCTTTCAATTATAGTTATTACAAATTTTGTACGCAAAGCATGAAGCAAGTAATCACTGAAACATTACGAGTAAATAAAACAGACATTTTAATTAGGTATCAAACAAATTGGATGGATAAGATAATATGAAACAAAAACAATAAAGTAGCATTAAGTGACGAGAGCTGAAATTTTAACCGGACATCCACCGGCCAAACCACACAAACCCACGATCCAGAAGCACACGGTCGCAGTAAATAATTCACCAATTCCACCCTTCATCACGCGCGGCCTCCCGCACAATAGCAGCTGATTGATCGACGAATTTAAACAGTTCAGCGTAATCCTGATTAATAGTTAAACGTTGGCTGATGGTGGACAATCGACGCTTCTTTATCTCATTAACGAGGATTTGCAGCGCGTAATTGAGTGTTACGGACTAGACACCGAATGGCTATCAGTTTTGGCCGGATGTGGCATTTCGGACGGATTGGTTTTCTCTCTACTCGATTTATTTATTTCGTGCTCCGAGAAAACAATTTGTGCGAATAATTTCCTATTCCGAAAAATAGAACTTTATTTTCGAGAACAAAAGCTCCGAGTATACTACGTCGCAAATGAAAATAAGTGTCCTATCTTCTATCCTGTCCTACTCACTTCTTAGGCTTTTATCGTAAAAATCGATAACTTACTATCCTAAAATGGGCTTCTTAGGACACCTGGATTTTCTTGACTTAATTTTGTGCTTGTCTTTTCTAAAGACAAAAAAATTATTTTACCCCAATCTGAAAATATACTATTAAAGTAGGTACTTCTTAACGTTAAACTGTCGAAAATGAATCCACTTCCGTAGCCATAAGAAGAGCTCTTACTCAGTTTACCAATAGCCACTCAAGTTTACCGTCATTTTCTAGAAACCTCTACAAACTTCCCAAAATTCAAAAAGCAATTTCACCAAACTCTGTAATTCAATTCAAGACTGAAAACTTTCAAAAGCGAACTGTAAACAGACGTCAGGTTATCGGCAAAAAATAATCAGTCAACGGGCGACGGGAAAAATCAGGAATTTATTTAATTTCCTCCGCAAAGTTGGACGAATAATAATTTATTACGAAGATGGATCTAATTCGGTGAAACCTGATGATTTATTGTCCGCAGCAACAGGTGGGCTTATTTATATTTAAAGTTTTACAAAACTCATATTTGGAATGGATACCTAAACCTAATAACCCTGCTTCTTCGTAGTCGGGTAATAAGTCACGAGATTAATTAATAATGTAATAATAATAATTTATTGTCTATTCGCAATATTATGAAAATTTATTCATAGGATAATCTAACAAACATTTAGTAAACATTTTTAAAGGTAAGGTAACACAATGACCTACTATAATATTATAATAATAAAAAGTTAATATTTTTTATGAATTGATGTGTGTTTATCTCTTCACGACATTTACCGAAATTTGTCACGTGAGAGGAAAGGTTAATTTAAATTATTATACAGCGTATTTCCCGTTACTTCGTTCGAGATGACATTTCTGGAATACCTATACAAACTTTAGCCTTCTAGGGGCTAGACCCTAGAAGGCTAAAGTTTGTCTTCTAGGTAGGGCTAGAGCTGAGAGTTGATTAGTGTGTCAGTCCGTCAGTCAGTCAAAATAAATACTTACACAAATATATATTAGTTCTGAGATTACAATTTGTTACAAAAAGCTATAATAATACTTAATTGGTGCATCTATTTAAAAAAAAAATGCAAAATTTACAAAAAAATATTTGATCTTTTATAGAAGTTTGCCGATCAGGTGGTCCTTTTTGTAAGGGAAGTCGAAGATTTTATTCTGCGACTTTAACAATTCTTTCTTTTGAAAGTAGTTCAATTTTACGAGTAGATACACCCCTTATGTATTAGTACACCTTTCGTAACACGTTGTATACAATAACCTTATTTTGCAAGTAAAACCGGGGGCACAGCCAGTACTTCTTAAAGATACGTTTATCGGTCAACAAAACTAATCCAAACTTGTCGATATGCAAAAGATCAACGCCATATATATTTAAAAAGGTCCTTAATAAATTATGTCACTTTGAAATTAGTTTTTATATTATCTCGTTACTGTTAAAAGTTGAATTAACTTCGTTCTTTATGAGATTAGGATTAAATATTTTAAAAAATAGGGTTTTAAAACCAGTTTGCGTGTCAAATAACACGGCTAATAAAATTTTTAATCTTAGTAAAATATTGATTTAGTATGTTAATGTTGTTATGTTTGGATATAAAATGTTATATTTGTTATTCTATGCATATTTTATGTATATTTGTATGTATGTACATACAGTTATATAATATTCGTATTATTAAATGTTTATTTCATTAAAATATCTTTCTTTTTTTCTCTGTAAGAAATTTTTTTTTTATTTTTTTCACTTAAGACTAATTTTCATTAATTTTCTTTTCACAATTCACCTCAATTGAATGTTAAATTAATAAATAATTATCCTTTCTTTAAAAAAAAATAGCTTTAATTAAGAGTATATCCCCATAAAACGTTATGTATTCTTTTAACTGTCATAAATATCTGTTATTTTTCCACAAAACCAAAATCAACAATGTAATTTTTTATCAAATATGATGTGGACTACATAAGTACATAAATAAATGATAAAAACAATATGAGCACATTGTATGAATTTCATTTTTCAATACATAAATATCTTAAAATATGTTAACTGCAAAGTCCTGACCGACTGTCACACTTACTTTTTAACGCTTAGCCAAAGACTAAGACCTAGAAAACTCAAAGTTTTTTAATAATCATTCTACATCATATCAAATTCTAAATCTTTCATTTTCCTTGTCTTCAAGGAATAAGAAAGGTCGTCGGAAGAAATTACGTCAGTATTATTTTGTAAACAAATGTGGATTAGATGCTTTTTAGAGCATTTTATCATAATATTACACATGATAATGAATAACCAACATCCACCAAACATTCAAACTCAAACTCAAAAAGATTTATTCAAATAGGTCATAATCCGACACTTTTTCACGTCAATGAAGATAAACAGTACTCACTGAGTCCACCGTGCGTTCGGAAAGATACCTCTACAAGAAGAACGCACAAGAAACTTGTAGGGCAAGATAGTTTCACAATATTTGGTTTGGTTACATTCGTTTGCTTTGAAGATGCCGCGAGGCGGCTATGCAGAAGTTCCCAGGCATATTTGTCCTCTAATGCATAATTAATATTGAATACGTAATTTTATTAGTTACTTCAATTCCTGAAACCACAATTCAATTTGCAACAGTAAACGCTAAGAATAATCGGTTATAGTGGATCACGTATCAATAATATTACAGCATTGATGAATGTCTTAAATCTCAAGTCGAACATGTATTTCAATGTAGGTCTGTTAAGGGGGAGCTTAGCACCGAAGTCATGTTGAAATTTCAATACGTCGAGCGCAAACAGTAGTGACATATTGCGCCGTGGCTGCATGTTGTGCCAACCTGCTTGCTACATACTGCATTTGTGGCGTAGTGGAGAAGTTACAGTAAGAAAACTAACTGGCTCAAGTTACTTCCACGATTCGAACGCGCTTTTCACGCTTTTTTCCCGAATGGGTAAGCAGGGGTGTACCCAGGACTCAGTCTCATAGTGGGTAATTTCAGTTAGTACAGGCAGAACAGAAAGTGTTTTAACGTTAAATGTTTTGTAGCGTTCGTGGTTCAGCGGGTATATGCCCGGCTATGTGGAATTTTCACCTGGGCGCTACCGTGTTTCGGATGGCACGTTAAACTGTAGATACCGGCTGTATCCTAAAAGATATATAGGAGGCAGTCGTTAGATCATGTAGGAGGCCCTTAGACTTATGAATTTACTCGAGCAGTGTAATTAGGGTTTAAACTGTTCTGTTAGAATATAAATTCAAATTATTATTATTATTTTTGGTGCAACACGACCTGTAAAATATTATCACAAGAAAGACTCAACTGACGGTGATCATAAGCATAATATATTTTTTTACAAGTTTCCATACTGTCTAAATGAAACTATGTATTCAGGTGACACGATATTAGCATAGGTATTACTGTTTTAATAAATACGTAGTATGTACTAAGCATAGCTACATTAGATTCTAGATCACATTGCATTGCTTTGTCAGACATTTCTCTAATGAAATCCTGTTGAATGAGATTTGGTATTGTGTCTAGAAACTTATTATGAGAAAAGATATTTACAATTATATTAGTAAATAGTGTAAGAAAAGTGGCTTTGCCCGCTCGTAAATATGGGAGTTCTATACCTAAACTTTGACGCCCGTTTTGGACCCCTTAGAATGTGAATTTTTAAAAATCCTTTCTTAGCTGACGTCCAGATAATGAAACGAACCTATATTCCATGTTTCAAGTCTCTAGGATCAGTGGTTTGGGCTCTGCGATGCATGTCAGTCAGTGAGTCTTTAAATTAGAAATTTCTCGGTACTACCGCGTAGTACTCGTATCTAGACTGTACTACCGCGTAGTACAGAGTACCATGGTACTGTACTGTTCATAAATTTCAACTAATATGAGAATTACTACACGTATAACACCCGTTCCTTTTGTCCTTCGGTAGAGGGTTAAAAAGACAGCTGTTAAGTCACTTCATTTAAGGGACAGGCACAATTTCGCTCCCACCTTTATTAAGTCCACCTATGTATGTCCATAATTTCAAGATAATCCCGCAATTTAACAGTTGAACCCTTCCACGACACACGAGGCGTGTTAGTTCTATATCTTCCCCTTAAATTAAGGCGCAGGCAGCCCACCGAGTGCAATTTTCTACGCCCCTTGTGTTAATTAGGTCAAACCGAACCCTTAGCCCTTCGGACACTTAAAGACGTGGTTTACAAGGTTTAAAGTTTTAGGACAGTTGACCCTACAAAATGATATCATGGAACTTAGAAGTTTGCTCGTAGAATAAGGGTCATTTTCCTCTGAACATAATATATTGTATGTATTCAGAGATTTACCTACTCGTTACTAGACTGCCTCGGTGGTATAGTAGGCTCAAACTCGACCTGCCGATTTGGACGTCCCAGGTTCGATCCCCAGGTCAGGCAAAGTTTTATTTCGATTTCTCAATTAGGAATTATCTCAATAACTGATTGGAGTCTGGAACTGTGCCCGGTAGATGGTAATAAGCTCGCCCCCTTTTACATGGGACCAATAACATACTGGCGAAATGTGGGTGTATACGTAGGTATACACCCATAGTAGTATGGGACTGAGTCCTGGGTACACCTCTGCCTACCCCTTCGGGAAAAAGGGTTGATTATATGTTTTGTTATGTACCACATCTTAAAACTATTACATTAATAAATGTCTTGGGCTGCCTCGGAAGCGAAGTGGTTTGCAAGCGTTACAACCGATCATGGTGTCTTCGGTTCGTTTCCCAGGTCAGGCAAAAAGTGTAATTGTATTTTTCCATTAGGAATTTTCTCAATGACAGCCTCGAGTCTGGACCTATGTCCGGTTGATGGCAATAGGATCGGACCCCACAACTTACAACTTAATAAGTGAAGTAAACCCAACTTTAGTGTAAGGTTTTACTGACACAAAAGTTATTTTGAAAGCAGAGAATGAAAGCAGACAAAATCTATAATAAAAATTCATCGAGTTGTAATACTGGATCATTATTTTCCCTAGGGGTGTCGCAATAATCGCCGAGCCCCTTAAAAAGGCCCACCGGTGTTTCCGTCAACTTCTCGAACAAAAACCGCCAGCGTTAATCCCGCCCGTGGGGAGAGTCATTCGGTAGGCTTTACACGGAGCGGAAATTAGTACCTTCTGGCATTCCACTGAACCCCTGAGCCTGGGCTTAAAGCGATTGACCCATTATATCGCTCCAGAATGAACCAAGATTGAGAACAGCTATACGGACGTTAGTTAAAAATATTTTTCCATTGAAATATTGACTTTTAATTTGCCCTAAACTTTAAACTCTAGAGACCTATCTTTTAAAAAGAATAAATAGATATTATTATAAATTATTGACATAATTCAACGTCCTGACTGACTGACACACACTCATCAACGCCCAGCCCAAACTTTTTTTTACTAGAAAACTGAAATTTTGCACATAGTCTTTTCGATATGATTATTATAATTTAGACAAAGAATGAATACTAAGGAGTTACTGAAATTCCGACTAGAACGACGTCACGAGAATCATGCTGGTATTATATAAACATCCTAGTTATAATATTATAAATGCGAAAGTTTGCGAGAATGGCGGACGGATAGATAATTGTTTGTTACTCTTTCACCCAAAAACTACTGAATGGTTTAGATTTTAATTTGGTATGTAGCTAGTAGACCCAAAAATAATACATAGGGTACTTTTCTCCCGATATTTATACCTCCAACGGAAACGATGTCAAACCTTGGAGCATATCTGATTGATTTATAATACTGTGTTTTTTTATTATACATAATCATATTCATTGTAGAATTCCACTGAAGCGGAGCGTCAAGGGAACCTTATAATTAGGAGGCGTGCATTGATGAATATGAATTAATTCGATGCTTTGATCTGTTAACCTAAATACGGAATGACGCAAGGGTAACTTACATTATTTATTAACTTAATATTACACATAAATTATATCTTAAACTCATCGCCTTCCTGTGTTTCCTTCCTTATCTCACACTGAGTGTAGTCGACACAACTTATTGTCATCGTCCGCCACTCCAGTTATCATCCGTCATCTCTGCACTCACTCCTCTTTCAAGCATGTTAGTAAGGTATAAGGTCTTTGAACATATTCTCATTCATACAGTTTATTCAGGTTTTTTTTATGATAGTGAGTAATAAAACAGGCAAATCAGGTGCTTGATGGTAAGCATCATGATTGCCTATATCAGATCAGCCACCCAGTGTTTTAATATTCAAAATTCTGCATGACGCTGCACTGCACCTGTCACCCCGAGATATTAGTTGTTGAAACTCGTCATGCCCAGTAATTTCACTGGTAACATTGCCCTTCAGACCGGAACACAGTAATGTTTGCACATTAAAGCTTGGCGGATGAATAACTGGCAAAGGTGTGGTACTTCCCAGGCGGCCCCCTGCAAAAGAGGTCTACCACTACTAATAGGTATTTTTATGAATGAATGAATGCAGGTACGCACACACCCCAACTTCGCTCCGTCCACTTCGTCCACGTGATAAAGGCGAGCCATGTACCGGGCACAGTTTCAGATTCTCATTGAGCAATTCCTAATAGAAAAATCAAATAAAACTTTTTACCAGACGTGGGGACTTCATGATCAGCAGTGGCGATGGAGAAACACTATACCAACGAGGAGGCAGTCAGTCAATCAAGCAATGAAAGCTAAAAAGTGTTTAATTAATCATTAATATATTATTATTTATTCATAGCTAACAAGAGCTCGGGGATCGCATTAATCAAGAAAAAACGTGTACAAAATTGAGGCAAAGAGCAGCGCTTTCTATTCAGCTCTTGCGTTCACCGGAAATTAGAGCGTGGGAGCCTGTAGAATGGATTTCCGGTGGACGCCGCCGGGTTGGGAGTCGGGGTAGTGGACACCATCTTTATTTAACTTTTATTGTTGAAGCTAAGTGTAGGCGAGCCTTTACTCTTAGGCGAACTTTAAGTGAATATGGTTTTGCTTTGTTTGCAGTGTGTAGTTATGTTTTTAACCGACCTGACCGAGGAACTGAAGGAAGGGGTGTTATGAGTTTGCAGTGTCTGTGTGACTGCGTGTCTGTATGGGGCATCGAATCTCCTAAACGATTGGATCGATTTTGATTCCGGTTTTTTTTTTTTTGAAAGCTCCTAAGTAAATGAGAAAAAAAATTGAAGTGCAATGTTCCATACCTAGATACCTAAACAAAACGCTTCCAATCCCAAAATCAATCCGCCTACTAAGAACATACAGCGCCATCTAGTTGAAAACTACAGCAAACATTGAGGAAGTACCATAGAGCTTATAGTCCCTTGCGCAAAGTATGGTAATATGCAGTAAAATGGTCATAACTTTTGATTGCGTTAATTTAGATGTATGTTTTTTTTACAACCACAAGGGACCGATCTGAGTAGTAGCAACTTGATACCTCCACGCGATCCCGTGAGAAAGTGTCTTGACAGACGGATAGACTGACTGACAGACGGACAACAAACTGATCGTATAAGGGTTAATATTAATATATATATATATATATATATATATATATATAAACACCTCCCTGGGCACTTAGTTGATCCAGCCACGAATCCGTGCATTATAGACTCCACCTTTAGGCGCGAATAACTCGATTCCGTTTGTACCTATTGCGACCGGAGTGGCAACGTCGCCCTCTGCCCCGCGATGTTGCTCTATATATTCGTTGAAAACGGTATATACTCCATCCTTTTAGTGCCCGAATTTTGAACGGAACTGAATCCGCAACGGCCAAATTTTTTATACCCAAGAGAACTTTCTGGCTCCGGAATATACTTTCTTCTTAGAACACATTATTGGCTCCATCGATATAAAATGGGATTATATTCTTAGCATTGGGTAATAACTTGATCCATTTACATATATAAAACCGTATATACTACATCCTTTTAGTGCCCGAATTTGGAACAGAACTGGATCCATAACGGCCAAATTTTTTAAACCCCAGAGTACTTTCTGGCTCCGAATTATACTTTATACCTAGAACACCTTATTGGCTCCATCGATATAAAATGGGATTATATTCTTAGCATTGGGTAATAACTTCATCCAATTACGTATTTAAAATAGGTATATACTCCATCCTTTTTGTGACTGAATTTTGAACGTAACTGGGTCCGTAGCGGCCAAGTTTTTTTATACCCAAGAGATCGTTCTGGCACCGAATTATAATTTGTTTCAAGAACACCTAAGTGGGTCCATCGATATAAAATGGGATTATAAAAATCCATAAAATCTATTTTATGGATTTATAATATAAAGATGCATACTTAACAGATCTATGACCCCAAATTGAGTGCTGCAACATTCGTATAATTGCAGTTCATGAAACTCTCATTGTGAATCTAATCATCCAGGAATAGGTAGAGGTGTACCCAGGACTCAGTCTCACAGTAAGTACACCTACTTTTTGCCAGTATGTTACTGGTCCCAGGTGAGGTGAGCTATCTACCAGGCACAGTTCCAGACTCCAGGCTGTCACTAAGATAATTCCTAATAGAAAAATCAAAATAACACTTTGCCTGGCCTGTGGTTCGAACCCGGGACTTCATGATTGGCAGTCAAGCTTGCGCCCACTACACCACTGAGACAGTCGATGTTATGATAATATTATCTTCTTAAAATATATTGAAAATAATTTCAATGCACACTTGCATCACTGATCTGTTTTTGTGTTTGGTTCTGGTTTTGTGTTCCTATAAGTAAAATTACGGTACTTAATCAAAATAATGAATGTAACTTGTGAATAATAATAGAACCTTTGTGGTTCTTTTGTTGGTTAGAACTACTTTTGCAATGTTTCATTTCACACATACCTAATAATGTCAAAAACTAGTGGGAAACATAATGTGACCATTTGTGACGTATGACTTATTCGACTCGACGCTCTGGTTTTATTACTACCTACTATTGTCTGTGTTTGATTATATTAGACTAATAATTGGCACTTAGTGGTTCCGTTTTATATATAATTTTTAGGACAAACTCGTACTTATTTGATCCATTTTAATTTATATTCTTAACACTCCCAACATTGTTTGATCCACTTCTTACAACAATCTGAAGTAGGAATGGTTCGCAAAGGGAGGACTGCCTCCCGAATCCCGCGCTCTCCTCTATCGCTGCCCGAGCGCCGCCGTTCGTTTCGTGATTTATTCCGCATCGATTACTAGTGATATTGAATTACAGTTTTCTCTTTATTTTTGTATGATTTTGGTCAAAACAGTTTTTTTATGTAGTACAGTTTTTAAATATATTTTTGAGCTCAATACTTCACTCTTACACTCGAGGTTCTTTTTTTAATTGTTTATTTGTCAGTGATCATTATTTAATTGTAAGTTTTAGATATTATAATTAATTATCCATTAAATTTTACTTTATTGCAATATTAAATAAATATGAGACATTGTGTAAAATGTCAATAGAAAAAAAAAACTGTTTTACTTTGGTATTGATTTTGGTCATATTGCATACAAGTTTATCTTATGTTTGTAAAGTAAGTTTTAAAAGACGGCAAAGTAAACGAGCCCATACTCGACTATATTAGCACTTATCATAAGGTAGTTCCAATGTCGACAAAACGAGCCTAAACTTGACTATTATTGCAGTTTTCATAAGGCAGTTCCAATAGTTATCTTTCAGCTCCATCATGAGACCCTCGTCATCATGTGGAATGAAAAGTCCCCATAACAACAAAACAAACGAGTCCAAATTCGACTGTCTTGGCACATTTCGTAAGGCAGTTCCAATGGATATCACTCGACTCCATCATCAGACCCTCGTCATCATGTGGAATGAAAAGTCCTCATAACAACACAGCAAACGAGTCCAAATTCGACTGTCTTTGAACATTTCGTAAAGCAGTTCCAATGGTTATCTTTCGGCTCCATCATCAGACCCTCGTCATCATGTGGAATGGAAAGTCCCCATAACAACAAAATAAACGAGTCCAAACTCGACTGTCTGGGCACATTTCGTAAGGCAGTTCCAATAGTTATCTTTCGGATCCATCATCAGACCCTCGTCATCATGTAGAATAAAAAGTCCCCATAACAAAACAGCAAACTTTTTTTACTATGAGGACTTCCCATAGCAAAGAAGCAAATTAGTCCAAACTCGAATGTCTTGCCTCGGTGCCTCGGTCAGACTGCCTCGGTGGCGTAGAGGGCGCATGCTCGACTGCCAATCAAGAGGTCCCGGGTTCGATCCCTAGGTCAGGCAAAGTGTTAAATATTGGATTTTTCCATTAGGAATTATCTCAATAACTGCCTGGAGTCTGGAACTGTGCCCGGTAGATGGCAATAGGCTCGCCCCCTATTACATGGGACCAATAACATACTGGCGAAATGTGGGTGTATCTACTATGGGACTGAGTCCTGGGTACACCTCTGCCTACCCCTTCGGGAAAAAAGGCGTGAATGTATGTATGTATGTCAAATGTCTTGGCACATTTCGTAAGGCAGTTCTAATGGTTATCTTTCGGGTCCATCATTAGACCCACGTCATCATGTGGCATGCAAAGTCCCTAAACAACAAAGTAAACGAGCCTAAACTTGACTATTATTGCAGTTTTTGTAAGGCAGTTTCAATGGTTATCTTTCCGCTCCATCATCAAACTCTCTTCATCATGTGGAATAGAAAGTCCCCATTACAACAAAATAAACGAGTCCAAACTCGACTGTCTTGGCACATTTCGTAAGGCAGTTCCAATGGTTATCTTTCGGCTCCATCATCAGACCCTCGTCAACATGTGGAATGGGAAGTCCCTAAAACAACAAAGCAAACGAGCCTAAACTTGATTATTATTGCAGTTTTCGTAAAGCAGTTCCAATGGTTATATTTCGATTCCATCATCAGACCCTCGTCAACATGTGGAATGGGAAGTCCCTAAAACAACAAAGCAAACGAGCCTAAACTTGACTATTATTGCAGTTTTCGTAAGGCAGTTCCAATGGTTATCTTTCGGCTCCATCATCAGACCCTCGTCATCATGTGGAATGATAAGTCCCCATTACAACAAAGCAAACGAGTCCAAACTCGACTGTCTTGGCACATTTCGTAAGGCAGTTCCAATGGTTATCTTGTGGCTCCATCATCAGACCCACGTCATCATGTGGAATGAAAAGAACTTATTAAAACCTAACATTCGAGCCCAAATTCAACTATCTTATCAATGGTCATCGCGGATTTCTAGACGCTTCATAATGGCTCCATTATCAGATCAGGTCAAGAGTACCATAATATTGCATTGTCACCGGACTTTTATATGTATGCAAAATTTGAGCTAAATCGGTCGTCATGTGGAATGAAAAGTCCCCATAACAACAAAGCAAACGAGTCCAAACTCAACTGTTTTGGCACATATCGTAAGGCAGTTCCAATGGTTCTGTTTCGGCTCCATCATCAGACCCTCGTCATCATGTGGAATGAATAATAAGTCCCCATTACAACAAAGCAAACGAGTCCAAACTCGACTGTCTTGGCACATTTCGTAAGGCAGTTCCAATGGATATCTTGTGGCTCCATCATCAGACCCACGTCATCATGTGGAATGAAAAGAACTTATTAAAACCTAACATTCGAGCCCAAATTCAACTATCTTATCAATGGCCATCGCGGATTTCTAGACGCTTCATAATGGCTCCATCATCAGATCAGGTCAAGAGTACCATAATATTGCATTGTCACCGGACTTTTATATGTATGCAAAATTTTAGCTAAATCGGTCGTCATGTGGAATGAAAAGTCCCCATAACAACAAAGCAAACGAGTCCAAACTCAACTGTTTTGGCACATCTCGTAAGGCAGTTCCAATGGTTCTGTTTCGGCTCCATCATCAGACCCTCGTCATTATGTGGAATGAAAAGTCCCCATAACAATAAAGCAAACAAGTCCAAACTGGACTATCTTGGCACATTTCCTAAGGCAGTTCCAATGATTATCTTTCGGCTCCATCATCAGACCCTCGTCATCATGTGGAATGTAAAGTTCCTAAAACATCAAAGTAAACGAGCCTAAACTTGACTATTATTGCAGTTTTCGTATGGCAGTTCCAATGGTTATTTTTCGGCTCCATCATCAGACCCTTGTCATCATGTGGAATGAAAAGTCCCCATAACAGAAAAGCAAATGAGTCCAAACTCGTCTGTCTTGGGCACATTTAGTAAGGCAGTTCCAATGGTTCATCAGACCCTCGTCTATATGTGTAATAAAAAGTCCCCATAACAATAAAGCAAACGAGTCCAAACCCGACTGTCTTGGCACATTTTGTAGGCGGTTCCAATGGTTATCTTTCGGATACATCATCAGACCCTCGTCATTATGTGGAATGGAAAGTCCCTAAAACAACCAAGTAAACGAGCCTAAACTCGATTATTATTGCAGTTTTCGTAAGGCAGTTCCAATGGAAATCTTTCGGCTTCATCATCAGACCCTCGTCATCATGTGGAATGAAAAGTCTCTAAAACAATAAAGTGAACGAGCCTTAACTCGACTATTATTGCAGTTTTCGTAAGGCAGTTCCAATGGCAAGTTTTCGGCTTCATCATCAGACCCTCGTCGTCAAGTGGAATGAGAAGTCCCCATAACAACAAAGCAAACGAGTCCAAACTCGACTGTTTTGGCACATTTTGTAAGGCAGTTCCAATGGTTCTGTTTCGGCTTCATCATCAGACCTTCGTCATCACGTGGAATGAAAAGGCCCTAAAACAACAAAGTAAACGAGCCTATACTCGACTATCATTGCAGTTTTCGTAAGGCAGTTCCAATGGCAATCTTTCGGCTTCATCATCAGACCCTCGTCGTCAAGTGGAATGAGAAGTCCCCATAACAACAAAGCAAACGAGTCCAAACTCGACTGTTTTGGCACATTTTGTAAGGCAGTTCCAATGGTTCTATTTCGGCTTCATCATCAGACCTTCGTCATCATGTGGAATGAAAAGACCCTAAAACAACAAAGTAAACGAGCCTAAATTCGACTATCATTGCAGTTTTCGTAAGGCAGTTCCAATGGCAATCTTTCGGCTTCATCATCAGACCCTCGTTATTATGTGGAATGAAAAGTACTTATTAAAACCTAACATACTAGCCCAAATTCAACTATCTTATCATTTGTCATCGCAGAGTTCCAGTCGCTACATCATGGCTCCATCATCAGATCAGGTCAACAGTACCATAATATTGCATTGTCACCGGACTTATATAAGTATGCAAAATTTGAGCTAAATCGGTTGAGTGCTTCAAAATTCAGTTGCAAGATTTGTACCGGACATACATATCGGTACATACATACATTTCAAATTAAATAAAAATGCGAAATAGAAATATCTCTCAAGGTGAAACATTCACAATTCTCCTAAAATTAACTTTTACATTGATGAGAAGAGCTATAGTATTGTACTTATTATGTTTCTGTCGAAGGCAACCAATGACAGAAGCTTGTGAAAATGGTGCGCCCCCATTGGCCCATTTGAATTGGAGCAACAACTGTCTGAATGCCAAAAAGGTGGATTCGTATAAAAACAGCGTAATTATTATTATTACTCTGTAGATTCAGATGGAGCCACATGTGTGACACGTGTGGCTCCAGCTGGATCCACAAAGTCATACACAACTGGCAAAGGATCAAGTAATACTGCCCCGGATCAACTTATGAAAACGGATCAAATAATAACTACTTCTACGACCCGCATGATCAACTAAGTGCCCGTGGGGATATCTATATATATATATATATATATATATATATATATATATATATATATATAGAGATCTCTTTACGGTAAATGTTGATCTCACGCGACTTCACGCGAGCACTTTGTTGATCCAAAAATGTATGTTGATCCGGCGCCTTTTGTTGATCTAATATGCATCTCTAGTAACTAATGTGGCTCCAACCGGATCAACATCTACACTCACGTGACTGCTTCCTCGCGTTCGTCGAAGTTGATCCGATATACAAATCCACCGTGCGATGGTTACGGTAAATGTTGATCCTATTTAAATGAGCCAATCAGAGCACAGCAAACGATCGGATTGGCTAAAAGCAGCCGCGACGTTGCCGTTTCGTGTGTACAAGCTATGAAGCTACCGATTAAACGGATAATTCAACAACTTGACAACACCACGGCTAATAGCGGATTTCAGGTGGTCATACTAATTTGTCATATCAGTATGACTACGAAGACATTTATAACATTCTCGTATATTGGTTGTACTCACCTTTCAGAACCCCCTGTAGGAAAAACTAATGCCAGCCCATATGAAAATAAAATATAAACTAGAAATAACTACACAGAAATGTACTGCCTCGGTGGCGTAGAGGGCGCATGCTCGACTGCCAATCAGGAGGTCCCGGGTTCGATCCCCAGGTCAGGCAAAGTGTTAAATATTGAATTTTTCATTAGGAATTATGTCAGTGAACGAAGCGAAAGTTGTATGTCAGGATCGTAGCAAGTGGAGGGAAATAGTCTCTGCCTACCCCACCGGGAACAAGGCGTGACTGTATGTATGTATGCATGTATGAATTATGTCAATAACTGCCTGGAGTCTGGAACTGTGCCCGGTAGATGACAATAGGATAGGTAATAGGTAAATAGGTACCCATAATAGGTACATAATATAGTATTATTGAAATTGTAGAGGTAGGCCTCCTTTGCAGGGGGCCGCCTGGGGAAATACCACACCTTTGCCAGTTATTCATCCGCCAAGCAGTAATGTGCAAACATTACTGTGTTCCGGTATGAAGGGCAATATTACCAGCGAAATTACTGGGCATGATGAGATTCAATAACTCATATCTCAGGGTGTCAGGCGCAGTGCAGTGCCGCGCAGAATTTTGAATTTAAAAACACTGGGTGGCACTGTGTCTGATATGGGCAATCATGATGCTTACTCGTGCTCTTTGCTCGTCTTGTTACTCACTATCATAATAAAAAAAAAACATGGAACCAATAACATAAATGTGGGTGTATCTACTATGGGACTGAGTCCTGGGTACACCTCTACCTACCCCTTCGGGAAAAAGACGTGAATGTATGTGTGAGAAATGTAGTCGAGGCGCTCGTGGCCAAATGGCGGCTACTAGTAGGTATCAGCCGGTAACCGAGGTCAAGCGACACTAGGTACGGCCGGCACTTAGATGGGTGGCAGTTATTTACACAACGAGTTTCCTCCGTGCCTCGGAGAGCACGTTAAGCCATCGGTCCCGGCTGACATTGAAACACCTTATAGGTAGTCGGAGACCATCAAATTTGACATCCACCAACTTGAATTTGGCGAGTGTGGCTAAAACACACTCAAGCTGAATATATTTTTATTTTTCATACAAACTTCCAACCCCTATTTTACATACTTAGGGGTGGAATTTTGAAAAATCCCTTCTTATTACTTGTCTAGGTTAATAAAATAATCTTCTGTCCAAATTTAATCAACATTGGTATGGTAGTGTTGGCCCTGAGTTCAAGGGCGTCGCCAAGGGGGGGCAGGGGGGGCTGCTGCCCCCCCCCTAGAGGATCGAGAAAATTTAGCCTTTATTGTCTATGTTGACATTCAAGTGCCGCCATACCATATAGACACGTATTCATAAATACAGAACCATCTGGGCCCTATTTCATAAAAAAAAAAATTGATAGGTATACAAATACCTATCATAATTTTTTCAAAATCTCATATAGCCTATGGCACTCACACTGAATTAAGCTATCCATAAGTGAAAGAATTTTTAAAATCGGTCCAGTAGTTTCGGAGCCTATTCGTTACAAACAAAAAAAACAAAGTTTCTCTCTTTATAATATTAGTATAGATGTGAGTAACAATGACTATAAAAGAAATTGCAAAAAATTAGGGATCCGTAAAAAACAGCAAAATAATCATTAATTTACTTACGTACGCTATGAAAACTATTGATGGTTGAATAAAATAATGTATTATGGGTTTGTAGTACTTATTAATATCTAAAAAATAGTCGGCAGACATTATATCCATCTATTATGGTTTAGTCACAATAATCAAAGCAGTGACTATATCGGTGGCGTAATGGGCGTATGATCGACTCTCAGTCATGAGATCCCGGTAAATATTGGATTTTTCCACTAGTAATTATCTCAATGACTGCCTGGAATCTGGAACTGTGCCCGGTAGATGGCAATAGGCTCGCCCCTATTACATGGAACCAATAACATACTGGTGAAATGTGGGTGTATTTAGTATGGGACTGAGCCTTGAGGTGTACCCAGGGCTACCCCTCAGCCTACCCCTTCGTGAAAAAGGCGTGATCATATGTTGATATTATGTTATCTTATCAAAGCAGTAATTATTGCTCTGTGACAACTATTGGTGGTAGAACAAGGTAAGTAATGTACAAGAGGTTTGTAGAACTTATCAATATCTACAAAGTAGTCCGCGGATAATATTATATCATCCATCTATTAGGACTGCCTCAGTGGCGTAGTGGGCACAAGCCTCACTGGCGATCATGAGATCCCGGGTTTGATCCCCAGTTCAGGCAAAGTGTTGAATATCGGATTTTTCCATTAGGAATTATGTCAATAACTGCCTGGAGTCTGGAACTGTGCCCGGTAGATGGCAAAAGGCTCGCCCTCTATTACATGGGCCTAATAAATACTGACGAAATGTGGGTGTACCTACTATGGGACTGAGTCCTAGGTACACCTCTGCCTACCCCTTCGGGAAAAAGGCGTGGTTGTATGTTATGTTATTAAGATTTTATCACTCTATCACAACATAACATACATACACGCCTTTTTCCCATATGGGTAGGCAGAGGTGTTCCCAAGACTCAGTCCCATAAGTACACCATTGGCTACGTAAAAAATAGGGTTGTATAAATAAAAAATACAATGTATCACGAAATTATTCATGTTCAATCGTTCTCTAGGTATACATATGCTACCCGCTACTCGTGCGAAGCCGGGGCGGGTCACTGGTTTTGTAAATATGTAGGTACAAGCTGTACTTCGCGGTCCCACCCGCGTTGACATCGTTCCTGTCGGAATATCGGAAAATAATTATCTCATGGTCTAATGTCATGGGCCCATGGTCATGGTTCCATGGTCAAAGGTACCTACATACCAAATTTCAGCCCAATTGGTTCAACAGTTTTGACGTGAAAGAGTAACAAACATCCATCCATCCATCCATCCTCACAAACTTTCTAATTTATAATATCAGAAGGATGTTTGGTCTTTTTACGTACTTAAATAAAATAAATAAATGTTCTGAACATTTCGCACATAAGTCCCTAGTCTCAAACTAGGCAAAACCTACTGTACTAGGTATGGAGGCCTGAGAAATACATAGCCAAGACACAGAGCAAACATCCGCGTTCGTCACAAAAATGTTTGTCCTGGTTGAAAATCGAACCCACTACCTCAGGATCCGCAATCAGAGCTACTAACCACAGAGCCAAAAGGCCAGTCATATAGTTATTGGTTATCTATTTTATTATTCTGATTTGACTTCTTGCAGGCAGCATTGGTGAAAAGATAGCGTCTTTACTGGTCCTATTGTGATTTGAAACGCATATTAAGAATGTACACATAACTAAACATAATTGCAACTCCTTTTCGTCCGAGGTTACAAACCGGTAGGTAGTTAAGTTAGTCCTTAGGTATCATAATGTGAATAGGTACCTATTTATAACCATACGTATCGAACATGGATGAGGGGTGCCTTTCCACTGAAGCGGTCTCTACTTCCCCCCTACCCCATTCATTTGAGCCGGGATCACATACGGCCAGATTAATTTATTAATGTAAAACATTCATAAAATCATGTTTCCAAATTGATAGATAGTCAAAATGCATATGGATAATAAAATACTCACCATCATCTTCTGATTGGTCTATGACAAAAAACAAAATAACACAAATTCACTAACACGATACCAAAAACATGCGGAAACGTTTTTACGCAATAAAATCTGCCAAACACGAGTGAAGGAATAAAAGTTTGATCCTCAAACGCCGCAGCTAACGCATATATCTTACCTTATTACTCTAACGAAGTAGTGTATACTGGGTTCTCTGTCACACGAAGAATGCGACGTTGCCGCTTTGTGTTCGAGTACCTATTCGTCAATTTTGGCTCCGGATCCACTTAATCTATGTAAATGTCGCATATAAATTAAATATACTCTGGATCTAAGTAATCATATTCAGTGTGATTTTTTCGACCGTTGGATGGATCTAAAAATGTTGGTCAAATCGATGACGAGTATGTTGAAAACCTGTAAGTACAGATCCACCGACGTCACACGCGCATCAAGGACGGATCAAAGTATATCAGTTTCCACGACGCAGAGCTGAGTAAACACGTAAAATAGGTGGATCAACAATTGTTCTAACTTCTCACTGAACCAACATTTACCGTGAAAGGTTGATTGTATATATATATATATATATATATATATATATATTTTATATTTCTCTATATAAAATAATTTCTCATTCTACAAAATTCCATGGAAACCGAGGTAGGTATCTATTTACTTTATTACCTCGTATATATCTATAATAATATTATGTTGACGTTTCGTTCTCATTTTTCCGAGGAAATCAGTAATATATGCATTATAAAAAGATATATTTTAAATGATTTTCACGCACTCTTTGCAAACCGTTTTTCACGCACACGTTAGCATAGTGTTACACACATCACAGTTTGAAAGTTGCCATATATTTGAAGCTGTTGTTTTTTGATAGTGCGGTATGTGGTCTAAACGCGCGCGGAGATTTGTGTTATTAATCTAAGGAAATATAACATGAAATTGTGATACATATATAACGCTAACTATGACATATGCAGCCAATGATAATACAATAAAATTCGTATTAATATAAAATAACAATGATTTAAATAGGGCTTGTGATGTATTCCGCGCAAAATAACCCTCGCTTATTATTTGGAGCGGAATGTGACAGGGCTGCCCGCGGATGATAAATCGGTAATAGTTTACATACTGCGCTAGGGTTGATCCTTGTTTTTATAAGGGTTCCGCAATATATTTATGATTGATATTATTATGATTTGTTCTTTAATTATTGATAGATAATACCTACCTACTACCTAATTTGAATAAATTCATACTACATTATAAAAGTACAATTTTACCGGTATTAAAAATAATGACTAATTTAACATTTCTTCAAATATATGATGCTTTTAGGTACTTATATATTCTTGGAATGTAATTTGGACCAGAACATGATATCATCATCATCTTAGCCGTTGGAAGTCCACTGCTGGATATAGGCTGGTAATTACAATATATATAAGACGGCAGGAATACACTGGATGCAGGCCGCTTACAACCGGACTAGATATAAATCTATGGGGGAGGCCTGTGATCAGGAGTGGACGTCTTATGGCTGAGATGATGATGATGGTGAATTAAATAAATAATATTAATTGCTATACTGGCAATAAATTTAGCTGTACAATTAGAATAGTAGTAGAGTTTGTTAGTGCTACACACATGTGTTACATAACATAACATAACATACATTCACGCCTTTTTCCCGAAGGGGTAGGCAGAGGTGTACCCAGGACTCAGTCCCATAGTAGATACACCCACATTTCGCCAGTATGTTATTGGTCCCATGTAATAGGGGGCGAGCCTATTGCCATATTATACCGGGCACAGTTCCAGACTCCAGGCAGCTATTGAGATAATTCCTAATGGAAAAATCCAATATTTAGCACTATGCCTGACCTGGGGATCGAACCCGGGACCTCTTGATTGGCAGTCGAGCATCCGCCCACTACGCCACCGAGGCAGTCACATATGTTAATTGGAGCGAATTCTAAAGGTTTCCAGTTGGTTCCACTGAACCCCAAAATGAAGTACACAAACAAATTACGTAGTCGGCCGGCGTACGCTGAAAAATCTTGGTGAATTTATTTCTGCTCATCCCGGCATTAAAGTCCGGCTTTTTTGCTATTTTTCCAGAAAATAAGGTCTACCGTGCTGTCAAAATAGGCCCATTTTTTGAGCAAAAAAGTCTTTACAGCGTGTTAAATATCTTATTACGAATACGTATTTATAAAACAGCAGAGTAGAAAATTCGTAAGTGGATTTTATTAGAAGTACTGTCTGCAAAAAAGTTAACTGTAAACTAGAATAGAAAGCTCTGCCTTCAATGTTATTTTCCTGGCTGTCCGTTTAAATTACATTTCAATAAAATTCACGTGCATTTCAGCCTTATCATTATTGACATTAAGCCATAGAAAACTAATACTTATGTCACTACTTACTTATCTATTCAATTACTTAATCATTCCTCAATAGTCGTCTAGACGAGACTTTAAGCCAATTAGCGAAGCTGGTGCTAGCTAGTGAAGGAGGTTTTTATTTTGGTGTCCACTATTACCTGGACTTAATTGAAAATTTACAAAATGCCAGTAAATTTCATGCAGACCGCAAGTCGAATTGATTGATGTTGCCGGCCGAATTGGTTTTCACAAATTTATGTATTTCAACAATATAAATGAAATAATACAAAAGGCCACGTGCTATTGTTTGCTAGGGATGGCGCTACGCCGGTAAGTGAATTGAATTAAGGCGCGGTACTAAGCTAATTCGCCCTCTCGCTCACATTCACTCACATTTTTGAAGATACAAAAAATACTACATACTTATTATGTAGTATTACCTACATACATACGTATATAAAATAAAGGCTACTAAGAACTAGATATATGGTAGTGGATGTTGGGTCTGCCAGAAGAAGCATGAAAGTAAGATTAATGCTGTGGAGATGAGAAGCCTGCGAAGCATGATTGGAGTGACCTTGATGGACAAAATGAGGAATAGTGCGATAAGGGAACGCTGTGGCGTGGTAGAAGATGTAGTGACAAAGATAGAGAAAGAAATGCTGAGGTGGTTCGGACATGTGGACAGGATGGATGAAAGGAGATTAACAAAAGAGATTTATAAGGCTAGTGTGAATGGTCAAGTCGGTAGCGGTCGACCTAGGCGTACTTTTCATGAACAAGTTGACGTTGTTCTTAGGAAAGGCCAAGTCAAAAGTACCTACAACCGACGAGCATGTATGAAAAATGTCATGAAAGTGAACGAAGCGAAAGTTGTATGTCAGGATCGTAGCAAGTGGAGGGAAATAGTCTCTGCCTACCCCACCGGGAACAAGGCGTGACTGTATGTATGTAAGTATGTAAGAACTAGAAAATAACATTACAACTTTTCAATAAAAATCTTATTTGATCCAAGCGAGTTTTCATGTATAAAACCCTTCACAAAGAAAAACAATGTCAGAAAATTAAAAAAGCAGTGAAAACACATTTGGATTAAATTGGGTTTTTTACTGAATCATTGTAATGTTATTTTTTAGTTCCTAGTTCTCTTTATTTTACGTAATAACATGTAGTATTTTTTATATCTTCAAAAATGTGGGTACGTGTGAGCGAGAGGGGATTAGCTTAGTACCGCGCCTTACTGCTAGAATTTCAATAGACCAATAGATTCACCGCTCTGTATGCTAACAGCTTCAGAGTATACGAGTCCAATGGATTTCCATCAGATTCTCTGTAAAATTGCGCATCTGTGTGTGTCAACGTGATTTATCTCGTTGTATAAAACCTGTTCTTCTGAAGCTATGTATTTTTCTTTCGATGGTCGCGTTTTAGCTTTCATTTGAATCGTGTAGAGTATCTATAGACAGTTTACATGGATAACAGACGGGTCTACAGGGTTACGGGTTTAACGGCTATTCTAAGAGTAAATTACCTTTTACATAACGAATTTGTTGTTTTGTTTTGAGAACAAAATTTATTTTTGTTCAGTTGTTTTGTTTTACATTGAGACGTTTTATTTCTCATTAGCTTTTAAGTTATTTGGTTTGTAAATAAGTAAAACAAACATAATTATTTATTCAAATAATTTCACTTCTATTCTAACTAACCCATTTATAAAAACGCGTTTATAAAACCTATTCACTAAACCATTTTAATTAATTAATCAGTTTTTTTAAATACCAATAATAGTAAGTGATCATACATGTAATAATAATATAATATACCGCGTCTAAATATCATTCTACATCATTATTCATAGTGTAGGAACGCACGCGTGACTCGAACATTTCGCGATTTCCTTTATTGCCTTCTAAAAATGTGTTTATTCACGTCTCTGCAGTAACTGTCCTCTGAATACGGTGTTTATACGACTTTTCTACACTTTAATGTTTTTCAAATAAAATTTCGCAGATTTAACGCTTGTTATAAAATTTTTTAAATGGTAAATGTTTACTCTTGCTAAGTTTTAAAATTATCGTTGGAAAATGTTTTTGTGGTGTCGATGCCTTTCAAGAAACTTGGTGATGTTAGCTAGACGGACGGAAAGAAGATCGACACAGAGATTTTAGTAGGCGAGTTGGTTGCCGTAAAAAACAACTAAGTCTTATCAGATCCAAAAAACGGACAGCAGTGTTCTCTGCGTGAAAATCACTAAACTGCTCCGCCGGCCAAGAGTGGCGAATATTGACAGAACCCCCTATGGAGGAGGCCTACGTCCAGTAGTGTACGGCTTAGCTAAGATGATGATTCTGAACAGTTAAGTCGGTAGGAGTCAAATCTAGATGTACTTTTAGTGACCTAATTGGATACAGGTCAAATGTACCCGCAACTGACGAACGTAATGTATGAAAAATGTCATGTGATGAAAGTTTAAAAAGCGAAAGTCCGATATGTGTATATATTTTGTAACATTTGTACACCAAAACAGATTCGACTGTAATTGGTACATATTTCGATAGCTATAGCCCTGCTTGGGATAACACATAGAATATTTTCCGGCGGTAAAAATGCAACTGTTTGTGTGTGCTTGAAGTTTATATTTTATGGAAAAAGCTATTTAAAAAAATATATGACACCTCCATCCCCACTTTTCATTGTTGAGTAAAAGCTCGTAGCATATTAAACGAAAGTCATAAAGAAGATAAAGTAGGTAACCCATAACCATTAACTCAGAACTCCTGTTACCAATTTCTTGGCATTAATTTTTAATTCCATCGGAGTTATTCAAACAATGGTTTAATTATAATCACTGAAAGTAGTTACCTTTTTGAGCTCGTTTCTATTCATTTCGACGCCGAGAAAAATGGATTCGGTTTTATATACTACGATACGATTATTTTTGGCAATAATGCGATTTTCCTTAATCGTTGGTAAATGTAACTAAACCAAATATTATAAAACTCACAATAGGAAAAATGAAGTCCCTTACAAGTTTCTTATGCGTTCTTCTTGTAGAAGTATCTTTCCTAACGCACGGTAGATTTTAAGTTTTTAGCTCAATAACGTCTTCCTGAAGTTTATATTATAATAAACATTTTTAAATTTGAGTTTTCTGTGGTTTGAGTAAGTTTTATTGACAATATTTATGTAACTTCCTGTCAAATTAAAAAAAATCTAAGAGTGTATCTTCTGTCATCGAACCAATTAATCGTAATAATATATCCTCAATGTGAAGGCACATTACATGCATAGGTTTTTGAACAGAAATTAAGGGATAGCAAAACATTTCTTTCTACTCAAAAAACGTCCTAACGGCACTCTGTCAGAATAGCGGTAATTTAAAATTGTACATAGTAAAATCGCATCGCCAGCTCAAAAAGTTCAAATAAGTAGCAAATTCTTGTGCAGCTTGAAACTTCAAGTTGTCGGTTGGAGGTTGAAAAAACCGAAAGCAACCGGAGTTCGGTACAATCCGCGCCTAACGAGGTGCTCTCCGGGTAATTAACTATTTGTTTCCGAAGTCAAAGAGTCGACTAGAGCGCCGTTTTGGCCACGACTCGAGTTATGAACGAGTCAGAAATTTTGTTTTAAAAACTGGTGAACGTGACTAACTACGTAAAGGCAGAACGACACACGACGTTAGTGATAGTGTTTAATAACTTAGATTATAACGAAATTGACTGTCTCTGTGGCGAAGTAGACGCAAAATCTTCTGTCGATCTGAGGTCTCGGGTTCGACCCTCAGGTCAGGTAAAAAGTGTTATTATATTTCCATTAATTAGGAGTTTTCTCAATGACATCCTGGAGCCTGGACCTGTTAGAGACTCTTATTACATATAATACAATCACGCCTTTTTACCGAAGGGATAGGCTGAGGTGTACCCAGGACTCAGTCCCATTGCAGGTACGCCCACGTATGTTATTGGTCCCTGTAATAGGGGGCAAGCATATTGTTGGAAAAACGTTCGATGTTATGTTATTATTACCTGAAG
Source organism: Hemistola chrysoprasaria (assembly GCA_947063395.1). Lineage (NCBI taxonomy): Eukaryota > Metazoa > Arthropoda > Insecta > Lepidoptera > Geometridae > Hemistola > Hemistola chrysoprasaria. The sequence goes on from OX346725.1 coordinate 14,062,620, forward strand.
CTTGTATCTTGCACCATGCGTGTATATTTCGACCCCAACTGGCTCGGTTAGAGTTCTAACTTGATGAAAAACACAAATGAGGTTTTTAATAGAATTTTTAACATTCCGCACATGAAGGGCCGCGTCGACGCACATGAAGGGCCGCGTCGACGCGTGAACCGGAGGCGAGATTACTGTTTTATGAAAATATATTATGTTTACCCTGTTTTAGGGTTCCATTGTGATAATGGTGTGACGGAAGCGTTCATTGTTTCTCTCCTCACTTATGGGGTGATACTTTTTGGGGAAAAATTGCTCATATAATTTGCTATTGTCTTTTTGCATTTATTATGTTGTCATAACATGTTGTCACTTTTTCCCCGAAGAGATAGGCAAAGGTGTACCCACGGTTCAGTCCCATAGTAGGGACACCCATACTTCGCCATTTAATTTTTATTCAAATGTAATTGGGGACGAGCCTTAATGTAATCTACTGGCTGACTGCTGTTATTGCGATAATTAATGACCTGTTTTTGTCTGACCTGGAGATCGAACCCGCGACCTCTTGGTCATCAATAGCACTTGTAATTACTATGTAAATAGGCAATAGGCTCGCCCCGTGCTATTACATGTGACTTAAAATCTCTGCTTAACCTTCAGGGAAAAGGGTGAAGTTATAATTTAGAAATACTTAAAAACGGCAGGTCCTTACCTAATTACAATATTCTCTACAAAACTCTAATCATACATTTTTTAAAGATAAAGCTGTTTTCCCGAAGGGGTAGGCAGAGGTAGGACTCAGTCCCATAGTAGATACACCCACATTTCGCCAGTATGTTATTGGTCCCATGTAATAGGGGGCGAGCCTATTGCCATCTACCGAGCACAGTTCCAGACTCCAGGCAGTTATTGAGATAATTCCTAATGGATAAATCCAATATTTAACACTGCCTGACCTGGGAATCGAACCCGGGACCTCTTGATTGGCAGTCGAGCATGCGCCCTCTACGCCACCGAGGCAGTCTAAAGCTGTTAATAAAGCTGTTATACAGGATTTAATAGATAATATTTTATTCTAGTTAAAATAGTTCAACATTTTCAAAACTTTCTGAGTTGTTAACGAGACAAAAAGTAGAATTTACAGGTTTGCACAGTTGCTGACAACTGTACATTATAATGCAAAGCGATTTTGAACCTTATTTCAGTTCATTTTAAGACTAGAATCGCCAGAAATAATAGAATACATGACTGAATTCATACGAAATTACTGACCTGAAACACTAAAAGTGAATCGAAAAAAGTAAAAAAGGTGGACATAATATTATAATGTATTTATTTTTATACAAGGTAATATAAAGACTGGTTGCCTGGAAGAGATTGCTTAAAGTTATATAAGGTTTGTCCCATTGTCTACCAATCACTTTATATTTATAAATTTAATTTATTATGTACATATTATATTATGTAAAAATGGTCGAAATAATGAATAATCTATCCTATTCTAATACTATGAACTACTATAAGAAGAAGAAAAATGCTAATATAGAGGTAATTAATCCATTAAGCTGAATAGTTAAGAAGGTACTTAGTTAAGAGAATATCTGGTTTGTAAAAAAAAATGTTTTAAAAATTGTAGGTAAAATGACCCGAGTTTTAGACTAGTTTCAAACGGACGCCATTTCAACGAAGGCTATGTATACATGGCAACTTACTGATGACTTTCTTTAAGGCCAAAGTGAACAGTCACCTTATAGGCAAACGTGTACCATCTTAGGCCTCATCTTCGCCTTCCATCGAGCGAGATTGAGGTCAAACGTAAGCCTATTGTATATTAAAAAAAAATTCAGTACTATGTCAAAAAATTACGTTTCTATAAGGTGAAAAAAAAACGCTACCGAGTTCTAACTTGACTCCAGCGCCATCTAGATAACACAAAACAAAACAGCGCTAGCACTGATTTTTTGTGTGTATGTTTGTTCCGTTTTCACCCTAAAACTACTGAACCGATTGGGCTGGATTTAGGTGTATAGATAGTTTAGACCGTGGAATACATAAAAAGAACTTTTTATCCTGATATACCCATGAGAACGAAGCGGGTTAAACCGCTGGGCACAGCTAGTATATATATATAAATAAATAATAATAAACTAAATCGTTTTACACTCGGGTACGTAGTATACTCCATAGTTTTGATACTGTGTTCATTTTACCCGACCATGGCAAACCAAAAAGCGTTATATTCACCAAATTATTTAATTAAAACAATATGAAAATTAAAATTTTCGCTTTTAAAAGTGGTAAGGTACAAAACTATCGGTTTACTTATAATCAGTTGAAAATTTACTGCCGATCATCAGGTTCGATTCCTAGGTCAGGCAAAAAGTGTTAATTTTTTTCCATATGGAATTTTCTCAATGACACGCTGGTATCTAGAACTGTGCCCGGTTAGCAATAGGCTTGCCCCCTATTACATGGGACTTAAAAAACATAACTGGCGAAGTGTCCAGGTGTACCTACTATGGGACTGAGTCATAGGTACATCTCTGCCCACCCCTTCGGGAAAAAGGCGTGATATTATGTTATGTATTGTAACTTTTATCACTATATCACAATTAGATACATAATGAAATTTGTCCAAAACGATGAATGACCTTTTAAGAGTATTCAAAATCTCCTACAACCCTCTAAAATGCTGTTCTATTTCAAATGTGTCCACAGAATAAGTAGTTAGTAAGTGCAACTGCCGATGCGATGCTAACATGCAATAAAGTGGAGTAACTAACAGCGCTAATTGGGCAGGGTTGCCACACGCGGACTCAGCGCAGTTGGAGCCTCGATCAAACTCAGCGGCACTGATTTGCGGTCCGTTTAGGGCTGCCTCGCGTCAAATACGCATGTGTGTTTCACATGCTGTGACAATCATTTGTGTTTCATAATACGAGTATAACTAGAGATTTATATTTTAGGGTTGGCTGTAGTTTGTTTTAACGTCACACCGTACCATTGGTTTAGTACTTACCGACTGGTAAGTAGTGATTTTGATTATGTAACGTCCCTTTTTTTTTTGGTGCCCGGGGAAAAATGCGTGACGCATACCCGCACCCGGGGGAGCGCAGGGTGGTTATGTGGGACTCCCCGCCGGCACAGCACCGTACGTCGGTACGTTGCTGTGCCGGCGGGTATACCCACTAAAAAACCCCGGGGTGTTCCTTCGCGCCGCCATGTGTCGGGGCTGCGGGCACGCCGAAGCACTCATCCGCGGCCCCCACGGCGTTTGGTCCTCCGTGGAGAACCCCGCCACGGTGGGGTGAGGGTAATCCTTCACCCCAACCCTCCCAAGGGGCGCGCGGAAACACGCGCGCGCCTCCTCGCGGGCCCTTTAGGTGGGCAGCGGATACCCCCGCATCCGTTGCCCGGGCCTCACATCTTGGGCTTGGAAGGGTGTTCCGTGCCCTCTCGAACGCCTACCGAACGTGCCAGAGGACACGGAAGACCCATTCCCGCCCACCACCACCGCAGGGCTCAAGTGAGCCCCGCCTGCGCCATCCACTGTGCCCTATGCTGACTTCATAGGGACACGCGGAGGCGCAACCCACACCGCGGCAAGCCGTCGGCTTTCCGCCCCAATTCGTTCGCAGAGGATAGGGAGAGCGGCGCATCGTAATACCGACACTCCTCTTCCCCTGCGACCCCACCGCCTTCGCCATCTAACGGTGGCGACCCCGTTTGGACCGCGGAAGGCAGGAAGAGCGGCGCACCGCAATACCGGCACTTCTCTCCCGCCGCAGCCCCACCATTCGGCCGCGATGCGTCCCATACCGCATCGCGGCCCGCCTCAGTTGCGGTTCGTTCCACACCGAACCGCAACCTACTCGGCTACTCACACTCAGCCTGGAGAACTAAGTGGAGCAGCCGACCACCTAGGGCTCCTCTTAGCTTCACCGTGGGCCCCTACCACGGTTACTGACCCCCACCGCCGCGAGAAGGCGGGAACCCATCGGGGGGAACGTCCCTATCTGTCTTAACTTAGATGGGTGGCCATTTTGTGTGGTGTAATATACATTACTACCAACATGTAATACGTAATACTACCAACTAGTTCTGGTGACAACCAGAAGTAGTACGTGTGAGTGACAACTCACAGTTGTTTTCTATAAAGTTTTATGTGAAGGGCAGCTTGTCGATTCTCGGTGAGGGTAATTATTTTTTCAAAAATGTATGTAGTGATAGAGTTTTAGTTTTTATTAAAATCAGATCCATGAGTATTCAAAACTTTTTGAAATTCATCATAATTTTGAAAATGGCCTTGAAATACCTACCCTATTAAAACATTCACTATATAATAATATACAGGCTGAATTTTAATAGTAATTTTAAATAGTTTTCAAAAAGTCAAGTCCGACGATTGGACATTGAGAGCTAGAATTTTCACATAGATTTGCTTTATTCTGAAACTCCAACGAGAACGAAGTCACAGCATTACTGAAGTAATTTTTTATTACTATCACTGATGAAGATGAAGTAATCCAAAGATCGATGTAAAGAACAAAAGTTTCGACAGAAAGCATCAAAAAATAATGAGGCAAACAGAATTACGACTCAAAAACTAGCACATTAGGTAGAACAAGCAGCGAGGCCGCAAAACAAGGCATTACTTCCGACGGAGAGGGAACGAGAGGTGGGGGCATTATTCCCTAGTTATGCGGAGTTGCGGTTACGTTCCCTGCAAACAAACCTACTCGTAAGGAGCTTCTATGTTAAATATTAACTGAATACTGCAAGTCGGCCTGTTTGTTTGATTCAACACTGTAAAATACGTGTTATATGAGCCTATAACATTTTGTAAAGTTGCAAGCAGAAATAAAGGATAACGAGTTAATGAATAAAAATTAGATAGGTCTCTGACCTTTACATTGCGTTTTTACTCTCGCCGACCCAACGCGCGCTCTCGGTTTTTTAAACATTTTATACTTGATTGTGTTCGATTTGCGGTTGGATCACGTATACGAGCAGTATCTGCGCGTCATCTGCAATGATAAGCATAGCAATATGTTGGCTCTTAAGTGTATTTTGATTATTCGCAACTCCGCCGTAGGCCCATTTGGGATTAGTTGACGAATTCCTCTCACCAATGAGTATTTTTATATTATCCTTATAGGTTATGCCGACTACCCAGCTTGTATCATCCGCTTTATATCGACGTATTGATTTTATTGCGACATCATAATTCGAGCTAGTACCTAGTTTTTTAATACTAATGTACCTCTAGAGGCAAAAAACTCCACATTTCAGCTTTGCTAAATGAAAATTTGATTATCTGTCTTATTCACAATAATATTTAACTAACACTACAGTAACTTCACGCACTTTATTTATCATAGTTTCTGGTTTACGATGTTTAAGTAGATGTCCTTTATAAACCAGTCAATGACACGTGCACTTGCGGCCTAATTCCAGTACTTTTGATAACCTTATAAGTAGAGAGAGCGTAGGAGAGTGGAAAGCCGTCACGGGAAAGCGACGCCCAAGTGCTCCTGCCGGTGTTATGAGAGGAGCAGCTGCTCCGGGTGCAACTAAACTTGAAGCTGCTGACCGCCGACGTTTATTACATCTGTACTACGTCAAAGAAGGTACTACTGAAGACCAGGTGCGGGACCACTTGAGCACTATTGTTGATGGAAGTACCTGCAAGGTGGAAGCACTAAAGGCCCGAGGGAACTATGCTTCCTTTAAACTAGATGTCCCGTCAAAATCTGCAGATGTTATCATGTCACCCAGTAACTGGCCAGAGGATATTTGTATTAAACCTTGGAGACAGCCCTTTCGGTCTCATCATTCGGAAAAGAAAGAAGATCAGGAACCCAAACAGAACTAAAAGTATACATCTTGAACTCTACTACCAGAACGTTAGGGGCTTAAGAAGTAAAACTATGGCATTCTACAATAACATCTGTAGTGAATCCTATGACGTCATAGCACTAACTGAGACTTTTCTGAATAGTTCTGTTTCTGATGGTGAGCTCTTTCCTCCGGGGTATGTGGTGCTGCGTAAGGATCGCGAGGGAGAGGCTGGTTGGGGCGGAGTCTTGCTCGCTGTGCGGGACCATTTTACACCGAAATTAGTCACTGATGTGGATGGTTTAACAGACTCTATGGAAATATTGTTTATAAAACTTTCAGGTAAAAACTGTAAATGCCTAATTTGTGTAGTATATCTCCCACCAAGCTTTAATGATAAGCAATACTTAGATGTCCTTAGTTGTATCGAGAATGCTGTGTGTAAGTACTCTAATCTTCTAGACATATTTATTTTAGGAGATTTTAACTTAAAATCTTGTAGTGCCAATGTCAAGTTCCAGTTTGAATTGTTTTTGGAATTTTGTAAGTTGTGTCAACATAATGTTTATCTTAATTCTTATGGCGGCATGCTGGATCTCGTATTGTCTAACTTAGCACCGAACGATGTAAATGTATCTGACGATGTGGCGCCCCTGGTACCGGCGGACGCATATCACCCTCCGCTTGCTGTAAGATTCACCCTATATCGCGTTGTTAGTACTGGTACGAGTATGTCTCTTGATAATACTCCAACGACTCCTACAAACATAAAGTATGCTCCTGAGTGGAATTTTAGGAAAGCTAATTTTCTCTCCCTATACTCTAATGTATCTGCACTTGATTGGAAAGAAGTACTTGAACAGGAGGATATGGATACTGCGTTAGATATTTTTTACGACAAGTTGAATGATGCCGTAAACAACCATGTGCCGCTTAGGAAAAATAGTGGGGCACAATATTGTTACCCACCTTGGTTTACCGCAGAAATCATATATAAACTTAAAATTAAACATTTTCATCTGTGTAAATACAGGGAACTTGGATTAGAATTTAATTATGAAGTTTTCAAATACTATAGATGTCACACAAAAATGTTGATTGATATATCGTATAAGAAACATATTGAAACTATAGAGACTAATATTTGTAACGACCCTAAACAATTCTGGCGGCATGTTAAAGATAGGCGCACAGTGAGAGGCCAAACAAATCAATATACGCATGATGGTAAAGCGCTGGTTGGGCAGGAGGCGGCCAATGCATTCGCTGAATATTTTAGTTCCGTATTCCTTCCTGATGTTCCGCTCTTAGATGCTAATGCAGCTAGCAGCTGTGATGTTAGTGACTCTCGCCTAATATGTGTGAACGCCGTTTCAGTAGCCGATATCCGTAGAGCTGTTCGTCGCTTGAAACCGTCTTCGGCGGCTGGCCCGGATGCTATACCGCCATTTCTTGTAAAGGATTGTCAGTCTGCGTTGGAGACACCGCTTTTACATATCTATAATACTTCCCTTCGTACGGGTCGCTATCCTCATAAGTGGAAGATTTCCAAAGTAACGCCCGTTCCAAAAGTTACCTCATCCACGGAAGTTAATACTTTTAGGCCGATAGCAGTATTAGGTGTTTTTAATAAAATATTTGAGTCCGTTATAAACTGGTATCTATCACGGCAGATTGACATTTATTTGTGTGATTCGCAACATGGGTTCCGGACCAAACGTTCGACAGTCACGAACCACAGTGTACTTGTCGAGTATGTCTCTACACATATGGATGCCGGTAGGCAAGTAGACACTGTCTTCCTAGATGCCAGGCGTGCATTCGATGTAGTAGACAACGATATTCTGCTGATGAAGCTGTCGTTAATGGGAGCGTCTCCAGGGCTGCTGAGATTTTTTGCTAGCTATCTAAAAGACCGCCGTCAATATGTACAGCTGCAATCGCACAGATCCGGAGAGTTCTATACTAGGTCGGGTGTCAGCCAAGGGAGCACTCTGGGGCCGACTTTGTTCTTGATCATGATAAATGATCTCCCGAAGGTGTTGAGAACAGCCCATTGTTTAATGTTTGCCGATGACCTGAAAATATATCTATCGATAGATAATTTATCGGACTGCGTAGCCTTGCAGAATGATGTAGAGTCGGTGGAAAGGTGGAGTCGTCTAAATAAGCTCTGTTTTAACGTAAATAAATGTAAAACTATTACTTTCTCAAGATTACAAGCGCCTTTATCGTTGACGTACATTTTGGAAGGTTCTGCATTGGAGAAGGTAAATTCTATCCGTGACCTAGGTTTAACATTGGACTCCCGCCTTGACTTCCGGGAGCACGTTATCTCGACATGCAAGGCGGCTAATAAGACGCTGGGATTCATAATGCGTACAGCCTCCCAGTTTTCGGATATCAGAGTGGCGGTATTGCTGTACAACGCCTTCGTTCGCAGCAAATTAGAGTTTGGCGCTACAGTGTGGGACCCGCGGGAAGCCAAATACACTCTCATGGTGGAACGGCTCCAGCGTAAATTTGCTCGCTATGCGTATAAACGTAGCTATGGGTACTATCCATTCTTGTACCCATCACTATTTGTCTCCGGGATGGTAGGGCTCGACACACTGGAACTGAGGCGGAAACTGCTGCTCATTGTGCATTACTGCAAGATATTGCGCGGTGAGCTGCACAATCCGCATAATATTCTGTCTAGTGTTGGGTTGTATGTGCCAGATAACTATTTACGTTCCGTACGTAGGCATCACCGGTTGCTGGTGGGTCCACCGCCACCTAGGACGCGTCATGCCAGCAATACGCCGACACGCCGAGCCGTATCTCTCTTGACCGCGTTTCTGAGCGAGAACCAACATGTCGACATATTTCACGATAGTATAAGCATTCTAATAACTAACTTAAGGTTATTTCTAAGCCGTTCCTAACATAGTTTGCGTTTGGTGTATACTGTAAGCATTCTATGTCTTATTAATGAATAAATAAATAAATAAATAAATAAATAAATGAATTTACTGCGTTCAGATTCAGCAAACGAAATAGACTTGAAAAAACTACCGCATAATCTTGCAGATTAGATCTTAAAGAAGACAATAAAACCTCGAAACAAAAGCTCTCCATAAAGTTTAACGCGAAGACTTCGCAGTTCCCAGTGTAGCAAAGTCTTGCGAAGCAAATATTTTATATTTGCGTAGAAAGGCGAAGAATCTCACAATGGGCCTGGGAAATACCCAATGGCTTTCTGTCCATAGACAAAAGTCGAACATTCTTTGATCTCCCGCTCGGGACGGTTAGGGTTGAACCGTGGGAATTATTATGCAATTAGCTTAGATAATTGGTGTAATAATCATGCCTTTTAGTAATAAGTACAACATAGCTACGCATTATAACAAGTAACTTTATACATAACAATAATTTTATAAAACACTTTGTTACCAGCGTAAGTACCAGCAGTGTATTTACGTATTTGTTTAAACTTACTCGTAATCAATAATAATGTCTACCCGAAAAGTTATTAAGATTTAATGAGACTTGTAAACTTTATCCTTTTGGTATTAATAGTTTTAAAAAGGTGTAAAACCACTTAAATTAAGTTAAATATAACTTAGTACTATCGCTGAGTTGTATATTTATAAGTTTTTATGACAATAAAGAATTTTAAAAATCAATCAATCAATCAATAATATTATGTTAAACGATATTATTAGTATGTGTAACTATATGGTTACGAAACAATGTTAGCGAAATGTATAATTTGTACCAATTCCCACCTCTACTCTTCCTATCATACCACTACGGCTGGTTGCCTGGAAGAAATCGATAACGATATCCATTGTCGACCAATAACTTCTTTACTGATAACTTTGATTTTAAGATAAAATTCAGTAATTGGTAATTGGTCTCAATAAATAGTATCTACTTATATTCTAATATGACGTTGTTATGTGTCTGTGAATAATTATATAATATTTTAATAACTATAGCTAACTTACAAAGAAAAGTATAATGTTAATTTTTAATTTATTTTATGTAGCTATTGTTAGTTACTAAGTGAAAAAACATATTTAAATACTTACTTATCTGTACCATTAATAAGTAGAAAGGTATAAAATATAGCGTTATTATTATAATATTATACCAAACATAAAAATTTCGACTTTTCTAGTCCCAAAGTATGCAGTCCTATGTTATGGAAGCTTAAATAGAGGTAATTAATCGTATTATATACTTAAAGAAGATGTTATTATATGTGGCTCGTGTAGTCAGCCCTAGCTTCTGGCCGAATCCCCAACCTTCGTCTCGAGGCCCTCGAGTTAATTCCGAGCCTCTTTGCAAACGTTTTGATGGATCAACTTGAATTTGCAGATTTTTCAGAGCATTTACCAATTTTATTTACATTACAACATGAATACGTTGAAAAGAACAACTTTAGTACCTATATATTGTACGTATCAGCTTAAACACAAAGCCGGAAGAGAACAAAAATTAAACATACATACATTATACAGTTATATAGCGTAAAATAACTTTTAAGCGGCGTTGAATCAAACCCAAAGGGTTTTTTATGTCAATGAAGACAATAACTAATTAATATACCGCGCGTTCGGAAAGATACTTTTTCAAAAAGAACGGACAAGAAACTTGTAGGACTTAATTTTGTTTACTGTATTTTAGGTTTATATCATTTATTCTCATAAAGACAAAACAGTCACTTACATGAGAAACTAATGTAAACATTTTGTAAAATAATTTAAGTAACCGTCACCCGACTTATAAAGGTATAATATTATAATATAATGTAGGTACAATATAATATAGGTAACAAGTATCATACTTGAACGCTCATTCAGCAGTTCACCCTCGGCCGTTTGAATAGGTATGTATGGAGACTTTAATCGTAATATTTTTCAATCACGTGTTTAGATAGCCGAGATTTGAAAGTACTGAATGAGCTAACATGTTTTATAACATACATTCACGCCTTTTTCCCGAAGGGGTAGGCAGAGGTGTACCCAGGACTCAGTCCCATAGTAGATACACCCACATTTCGCCAGTATGTTATTGGTCCCATGTAATAGGGGGCGAGCCTATTGCCATCTACCGGGCACAGTTCCAGACTCCAGGCAGTTATTGAGATAATTCCTAATGGAAAAATCCAATATTTAACACTTTGCCTGACCTGGGGATCGAACCCGGGACCTCTTGGTTGGCAGTCGAGCATGTGCCCTCTACGCCACCGAGGCAGTAACATGTTTTATGTGTGAGAGTATATTATTGAATAGCTGTGCTCCTTCATAGGTGACACTCTTTTTTGCATACTTAGTGCGTACCCTTGGCAAAACAATGTTACAATATTTGAACCACAAATGGATTGAGGGTAGAGAGGCCTTGGCCCAGCAGTGGGACAGTTCAGGCTTATAATAATAATAATTATTATTTGGTTTGGTTACATCTGTTTGTTTGTTTGTTTTGTAGTGGCTACTCAGAAACTCCAGGCATCTTTGTCTTCTATGTACTAACTGACCTTACTAAAGCCTTGAAAGATAATTTTTCCTCGTTAGAAGCAAAATTTATTATAATGTCCTATATTGATAGAAAGCATGCACAAGGTATTCATATTACGGCGGGTAATAATTTCTGAGCGCACGTTGCCTCCACCAAGAATATATTATTAACTTTGCAATAAAATTATTAGTCAGCTACAAAGCAGCTCTCAGCTTCTTGATATTATGAAGTATGAGCAAACTGTTGTTTTACTTTCATAGTCATATTGTTTATGTTGACTGTAGAGTCTATGCAAAAATAGTTTTTTTTTATGATAGTGAGTGACAAGACAAGCTCATCAGATGCCTGATGGTAAGCATCATGATTGCCCATATCAGACACAGTGCCACCCAGTAAATTTAAAATTCAAAATTCTGCGCGGCACTGCACTGCGCCTATCACCCTGAGATATGAGTTGTTGAATCTCATCATGCCCAGTAATTTCGCTGGTAACATTGCCCTTCATACCGGAACACAGTAATGTTTGGACATTACTGCTTGGCGGAAGAATAACTGGCAAAGGTGTGGTACTTCCCCAGTCGGCCTCCTGCAAAAGAGGCCTACCACTACAAAAGTGGACAGTATTTAGAAAGTACGGGTTAGAAATAGCCCTAAATATATTATTAAAGTACTTAAATTATCGTTAACTATTATCGACATGTTGGTTCTCGCATTGAAATGTGGTCAATAAAGATACGGCTCGGCGTGTCGGTGTGTTGCCGGCATGACGCGTCCTCGATGCCGGTGGACCTACCGGCAACCGGTGATGTCTACGTCCAGATTGCAAATAGTTGTCGGGCATATATAAACTAAATCTATATAGGAGATGCGGATTGTTCAGCTCACCGCGCAATATCTTACAGTTACGCACGATAACCGAAGATAACGAAGAACGGAAGATAACGGAAGCGCAACGAATGGATCCGTAGCAAAACCAAAGTCACCGACGTAATATTCACTATAGCCCGTAAAAAGTGAACATGGGCAGGACACATTGCTAGGATGGAGACGTCGATGGACGAGACGAGTCCTTGCAATTGAATGGAGACCCAGCAGATACCCGAGGGCGAGGTCGACCACCACATCGATGGGTTGACATCCAAAGACACGGATGTCATGATTGGATGAGACGGGCAAAAGACCGCCAGGAGTGGAAGAGGCATATGTCCAAGACTGGAATAACAAGAGGCCGCCATGGTGATGATTACAAATTACAAATTATTTATTGTGATAAAAAACGGTACATCACCAATTAAAATATTATCACACAGATTAATAATACAAAAAATACATGCTTAAAACTTAATAACTATGTCAATTTAGATAATCATAGAGATAATAATAACACATGATAAATAACAAATTTGGTCATTTTAGAAATAAAACTTATTCGCTATCGCTATCATCCGGTTTACCCGAATAGCTCCATAGGTCTTGCAACTTTACACAATATGATGATGCACGATAAGCAATACATACATACATTCGCGCCTTTTTCCCGAAGGGGTAGGCAGAGGTGTACCCAGGACTCAGTGTCCCATAGTAGGCACACCCACATTTCGCCAGTATGTTATTGGTCCCATGTAATAGGGGGCGAGCCTATTGCCATCTGCCGGGCACAATTCCAGACTCCAGGCAGTTATTGAGATAATTCCTAATGGAAAAATCCAATATTTAACACTGCCTGACCAGGGGATCGAACCCGGGACCTCATGACGGCAGTCGAGCATGCGCCCACTACGCCATCGAGGCAGTCTCATAAGCAATAAAAACATACATACATACATTCACGCCTTTTTCCCGAAGGGGTAGGTAAGCAATAGTTTATTATATATAATTAGTTCGGTCGACTGCCTCGGTGGCGTAGAGGGCGTATGCTCGACTGCCAATCAAGAGGTCCCGGGTTCGATCCCCAGGTCAGGCAGTGTTAAATATTGGATTTTTCCATTAGGAATTATCTCAATAACTGCCTGGAGTCTGGAACTGTGCCCGGTAGATGGCAATAGGCTCGCCCCCTATTACATGGGACCAATAACATACTGGCGAAATGTGGGTGTATCTACTATGTGACTGCGTCCTGGGTACACCTCTGCCTACCCCTTTGGGAAAAAGGCGTGAATGTATGTAATTAGTTCGGCAACATGTGGCTATGATATTGTGTCATCTGATGCAGCGACAACGTCACGATGAAAATATGTGACTTCACCTTCTGATTAAGATACCTATTTCTATGACCTAAACATATGTATTTTCAAACTTAAAGTTAATAGCATATTCTACAAGCACACCGAATAGTGCTTCTCGTATTCAAGTGCAATGAATAATATATCAGATCAGATATGTTCCATCTCAACTTGTCCGTATTGGCATGCCTTCTGCAGAATCCTATTCAAATATTCCTGTATCCTTCTTTGAACATTCCTCATACCTAGATCATGCAGTTCAGCTTTATTTATGGAACTATTTTGTATACTAGAGATATGTTTTCTAAGGAGCGTTCATTTCTGCCAACGTGTAACGTATAAAGCACGTACAGTTCCACTATCTTATCTCTTCAGCCATCAGCAGATGTCGCTAGAGGTAATAACGTTCTCAAAATGGCAGCTAACAAGCTGTTGTTTCAATTTTTCCCACCTGAACATTAATATGTCTCGTCTGTGTTTAAAAATTATGGCATAGTGGGCGCATGCTCGACTGCCAATCAAGAGGTCCCGGGTTCGATCCCCAGGTCAGGCATAGTGTTAATATTGGATTTTTCCATTAGGAATTATCTCAATAACTGCCTGGTTGGTGTCTGGAACTGTGCCCGGTAGATGGCAATAGGCTCGCCCCCTATTACATGGGACCAATAACATACTGGCGAAATGTGGGTGTATCTACTATGGGACTGAGCCCTGGGTACACCTCTGCCTACCCCTTCGGGAAAAAGGCGTCAATGTATGTTATGTTTTTATGTTATGTGTTTAAAAATAACATACGCTCACGCCTTTTTCCCGAAGGGTAGGCAGAGATGTACCCAGGACTCAGGTCCATATCGATACACCCACATTTCGTCAGTATGTTATTAGGCCCATGAATAGGGGGCGAGCTTTTTTAAAAATAAATAAAATATAATTCGAAATGCCGTCAATTATTATTACGTGTAACTAATTTTATTACAGCTTTTAACACAGTAATGTTTGCACATTACTGTGTTAAAATTCCGGAAATGAAGGGCAATGTTACCAGCAAAATTAATGGGCATGACGAGTTTCAACAATTAATATCTCAGGGTGACAGACGCGGTGCAGTGCCGCGCAGAATTTAGTAAACTAAAACACTGGGTGGCACTGTGTCTGATATGGGCAATCATGATACTTACCATCAAGCTCCTGATTTACTCGTCTTGTTACTATCATAAAAAAAACCTAAAACATTATTTTGCAAAAATTTTCAACCAATTGCTCCATTCCTTGACAGAGTAAAAGTAGCGTGTTCAAATCGTGTATAGATAGGGATCACATACTATTTAGTTCACGCTCATTTTGTGAACGTTATCTGCAACTTGCATTTTATTACGTGTTGTTCATTGTTCACGCAGTTGCGGGAACTTAGGGTTTTATCAAGATTGTGTCGAAGAAATCGGCGGAGCAGACAGAATTACTATATGGCTAAGTTGGTATATCGCCATAAAAAGTTATGTATTCCTTTAATTGTCATATACATCTGTTAATTTTCTACAAAATCTACAATATATATATTTTTTTTGTATGATGTGGAATGCTAAATAAATAAATAAGTTGGTAGTACCTCTGCTTGCGAAGTCTGTGAGTCTTGGATTCAAGACCAAGTCGAGGCAAGTGCGAAAAGCTCAAATGTGTGTTGTCGGGTGTTGGATGGATATTAAAATACCTCACTTTTTCAAATGAAATTGTTCATAAGACGGTGATGATATAGAGCGCTACTATGTTAAGAAATATTATTACTCATAATATTCTACCATTATACGAGACCCGATGAAGGTGAGATGAAAGTTGTATAATGTAAGTTTACCTTGGACCATCTTCTTTGAAATTCAGCCAAATAGTTTTAGTAGTTTTAGCTTGACGAAGTAAAAAACATACCTTGAAAATAATATTAAAAAAAAATGTTTTATTTTTAGATATTACATCCATAGTCCATAGTTAATTAAGTAGAACTAATACGGTTAGTATAGATAATCATCCCATAGTACAACCACATATTTTTGTGGTATAACAATCCTATACATGAAACTAAACTATCAAATAGATGAATTTCAGCGGGAATAGATCCGCTTATAAAGCATTAAAATGTTCGCGTAATGCCTGCGATTAGAGTAGGCGATACCATCTGCTAAACGTTGCGCTACGAATTACCTGTGCCGTGTGCCGTGTGCCGTGTGCCGTGAGCCGTGTGCCGTGAGCCCGCCGCCCGCCGGGATTGTGTGTGCAGCTTTATTTTATTGAGTAGTCTTTATGGAAACTAGGTCATCGCTACATTTTATAATACAAAATAAATGACCCACTGACAGACAACGCTGAGCCCAAACTGCTTATCATTGAGCTACTCCCGTTCATGAGGTCCCGGCGGGTTCGATCCCCAGGTCAGGCAGAACTGGACTTGGACTGTCATAAGAGTTTTCTACAATTACGTAACATAACATAATATCACGCTTTTTTCTAAAGGGGAAGACACGCACAATTCGCCGGTTATTTTTGAAGTCCATGCTATGAGGAGCGAGCCTATGGCCATCCATAGGCTGTCATTGAGAATATTCCTAATAAAAAATCCAATAATACTTTTTGCCTGACCTAGGGATCGAGCCCAGGACTTTATGATCAGTATTAGCGCTTGCGATCTCTATCCACCGAGTCAGTCCGTGTGTATAATAATGTACGAGGACAATATTCCTTGTAGTGATTTGTTTCCACAAATCTTTCAGAGTGGCCATATGAGTATTGTTTCACAAGTCCCGTGTTCCCACAGGATCGCTTCGTAAAATGTCAGCGGCCGTTTTTACAACCTTACATTGTTAAATGGAAATATATTTATTTGTTGATACTTTTTTTAACATTATCAAGCAGGTGTACAAGCGCTAATGTTTAACATGAGGACCTAGGTTCAAATCCCAGATTAGGTAAAAAGTTGGAGTTTTTCTTTGGAATTTTCTTACAGCTAGGAGTCTGTAGCCGGTTGATGGCAATAGACTCCTGTTCTATAGCATAATGTATTTAGTTATAGGGTAGATAGTAAGCAGGTAGCTCTGTTGTTTAGTCTTTTTTCAATAAAGGCACTCTACCGCCTTAAAACAAAAATATACCATCCGCGACCACCATGGTGAAGTGTGGGTCTAACTATGGTAATAGGTACACCTCTGCCTAACCCTTTCGGGGAAAAAGGCGTGATCATAAGTTACTATATGATTACTTTAGCGTTAAGTCTTAAATATTCTTCTTTTATTCGTTACATTCCTGACAGAACGATACAAAGTGATTGTGGGATGAGATAAATTATTCCTAACTTTGTATGCTTAAATATTTTAAAAATGAATTCTTAACACTTCAAATAACTTCTCTATTGTTACCTTATCAATAATGAAAAGTGTTTTCCATTTAAGTACAAGTAACTTGATACATTATTTCCATAGAAAACTGCCTCCCAACATAAGTAATACCGTAAAGATATAAACAAACATCTAAATCGAGAAGGAAATTTAATAGCTCCCTATAATAACCGAATGAGGGTCTAAAAATTATCATAACCCGAACTACTGGTGACCTTGGAGCCAACAGACAACTTTAACTTCACATATGAGTCAAACGAAAATGGTTTCTAAAATGTTAAAGATAGAGTTCTATCCTGTGATATTTTTAAAGCTGTGGATATAGTACATCGATGCTGAAAGGATCCGTGACTTAGCCAATGTTTTATTCATGAGAGGAATTGGTGTTTGTCCAAATTTGACGTGCCATATCTAGCAGCCGCGATTGAAATTTTGCCAATAAAAACTTATTTTATTTTACAGTTTATGGTGGCAGGGTAATAGGATTTTATGGGGGTTCTTGTGGACACTCAATTTTGAGGAATTGCCCAATTTCTGGATCGACATGAGAAGACGGCTTTGTAGCTTCGCTTGAATATTGAGGAGAAAATTCTCGAGAATACACGAGGCAGTTATTGTTCTAGCAATATTATAATATTACTATATATGTATGGGATAGGTAAATCTATCTCAAAGATATCTAAGTTATTATTAATTCTAGACATTAGAGCTTCATCACACACATACCTATAGATTAGAGCATATTGCGTTTTTTAACCTCGCAGACGATGCGCAGAACATAGACGCGCGCCTAAACGCGCGTCATCTGCGACGCTATAAAAAGCGCAATGGGGGGCTCTTGGTGATTAAATAATGTATATTATCATCCTCAGCCAGAAGACGTCCACTGCTTAATATAGGCCTCCCCCATAGAACACCATAAACTATTCATATGGGGGGATTTTGTCGTAACCACCACGCTTGTTGTGCGGCTTGGTGATCGCAGTAGTTGGAATACGTGGAAACGGAGAGCGCTGCTGCCCACTCTCCGAATATGTCTCTGTAATATGTCAATGTATTGCTTTATAATATTATGTTTAAGAGTAATACCTGCTACCTATAATGGAACTAAGTTCTGGGTGCACTTCCGCCTACCTCTTCAGGAAAAAAGCGTGATGATATGTCATGTAAGATTGAAAACAATAACTATTCCGCCACGTAATCTTGTAACGTTTGAAATCTTACCAAAAACAATAATGGAAATTCTCCGTTAAGTAAATTAGGATGTAAACTTTGTTTTGAGAGGAAAAGAAAAACAAGGTTAGAAGTTTAGATTGAATTCTTGGTAAATGAAGCCGCAGCCATGTTTCGGGGCGCGGAATATCATAAAACCAATTTAGTTATATTGGACAGGAACAAAATTGTTTAGAATTTATACTGTGTTTCCTGAAGTTTCAATATATTAACATCGATTAGGTACTTTTGGATTATCATGTTTCATGTTAATTATATTATCTCTTGTTATTTTTTTTTCCTTCTAGCTGCAGCGCATTTATCTTGCGAAATCTGTCGAAATATCATGTATAAAAAGAATTAGATAATGTTTTTTTCATTAGAGAATCTAATCATTTTACGAAGATTATGTATTTTTTCTGTATGTACTGTTTTCTGTCGTTTAAATTAATATGATTATTATACATCGTAAACTGATTTATGCAAAATTGTATATTAACAAGTCAACATCGTTACTTTTAACTTTTAATGAACCCGCCGGATGCTAGCCGTATACAATCGAACAAGATGGAAATCTATGGGAGAGGCTGATATGTCCTACAGTGGCCTTTCAACGGTTGTAATGATGATGTTGTTTGTACCTTTTGAGATTTTGTTGGATTGAAAATGATTTAATTATAACTTAGTTTACACCTATGCAGTAGGTATCTTATTTTAGACGGTTTAGAGTTTAAATGTCAGTTATTAAATCCCCTATTTTTATATAAGAATAACTAGTAAATAAAACGCAACTATACCAGTAAACGTTGAGTCAGATTTATTCAAATAGCAGATAGGGTGATATTCCACACACAGAATAAACGTAAAAGGAAATCGCGTCACTAAAACACGACCAATAAAAAGCGTATGCGTATTTCATTGACAATTTGCAAGGATACGTTTTTAGATAATGGGGTTACCACGAGATTTGTTATTGACATGCGTATTTGGAAATCCGGTTCGTTGGCTATGGGGTTTTGAGTTCTGGGCATGCATGTACTACCTTATCATACAATACCAGGCGATGCAAGCATGCGTACTATAGCGATCACTTAACTTTTCAGCAACATCATTAAAATGCAAAAACCATGGCCTAGGTTGACGTAAGTTAATCTTGATGAGATAACATAATATAACATACATTCACGCCTTTTTCCCGAAGGGGTAGGCAGAGGTGTACCCAGGACTCAGTCCCATAGTAGATACACCCACATTTCGCCGGTATGTTATTGGTCCCATGTAATAGGGGGCGAGCCTATTGCCATCTACCGGGCACAGTTCCAGACTCCAGGCAGTTATTGAGATAATTCCTAATGGAAAAATCCAATATTTAACACTGCCCGACCTGGGGATCGAACCCGGGACCTCTTGATTGGCAGTCGAGCATGCGCCCTCTACGCCACCGAGGCAGTCTTGATGAGATGTAGGTTTATTACTCGTGTTCTGATTGGTCAAACATTACCTAACTTGACATAAAAAGGAAGACCAACTTTTCTTTGACCTATGCTGATTATGTTCCTTAGAAAAGTGTAATCGTGGCGCCCCTAGCAGTATCAGGTCACCAATAAAGTACGGGTTTGTAAGAATGAAGATGAATGGCGTCCTTGCAGTGTTGAGCGGAAAGACAAACAGCCCGCTTCGCCGTGTGACTTGTGACCCATATAATAGAGTATTTCATGTAATTCTATACTTAATGGTTATTAAAAATCAATTAAGGAATCTAAAAAGAGATGTTGTCTTGATTGGTAGAGGTCGCAAGCCCTACTGCCGATCGTAAGGTCCCGGGTTCACTTCGCAGGTCAGGCAAAACATGGCTATTATTTGACTTTTCCTTTAGGAATTTCTCAATGGAAGCCTGGAGTCTGGAATTCTTCCTGGTTAATGCCAACAATGGTGCTTAAATAATATATAACTGGGGAAATGTGGGCGTACTGGGCCTTTGCATATCCCTTCCGGATAAACTTATGATATGATAAACATAACATAACATACATTCACGCCTTTTTCCCGAAGGGGTAGGAAGAGGTGTACACCCAGGACTCAGTCCCATAGTAGATACTATGATGATAATGTCGTGTAATATTGATGTGCCAAACCATCACACACAGTTCTCCTAATCGATAATGCCTTTTACTCCAAAGGCTTCATTTACAAAATACGTAATGCATTAACACACACCAATTGTCAAAACAATGAACTACCCCAAAAGTCCAATAACGTCGCTCGAAAGCCTCTCCGAGTCGGGGCGAAATACGTAACGACATCAAAATCCGGCGCAAAACAAAGCAATACAAACTGCGATCAAGGGCTCAATAAGACGGACACAGTGATGCTTCAGTCAGACGGTTCTGTAACACTGTCTTAACTTAAAATTTCATTTTTGTGCCTAGAAAAGTAGTACTACAATGGCTAAAACGTTATTTAGCAAAAGTGGTATGTATGCTGACGCCGTGTATTTCTCGGCTGTTCCACTCTACAGAGAGTTACCAAGCGAGGCTGCAACACTCTGTTCAATCCATTGACTTCTTTGGCTTCCACATTCATCTCAAACATGGTCCCACAACCATCAAATGTGTCTTGCACACTCACATAATATTATGTAATGCCAGGCCGAGTCTCTTTATTCATGATTATCAGCTTATATCAGACCACTGATAGTCATAGGCCTCCTTCCTCTAGCATCATTCGAATGTTTCGAGCGGGTTGCATTCAGGACATGTAGTCTTTTTGACACACTAATTGACATTATAAGTTTTTTAATTGTACATGGGAAACTCGTACTCGTATAGTGACTGTGGCTTTTTGGTCCCAACTATGACTTCTAAATTCAGTTGTCTGACTGCATTTTACACTGTGGCATAGGAGCAAGAAAAAAGTAGAACTGTAAACGTTTCATCGGGCCACATAAAAGGGACGCATCAAAATTCACTTTGCTTGCGGGGCGCGGGGCGAAGGGCGCAGGGTGGGGGGAGGACCGTAAAAATAGGAGGCGACTGCCGCGGTGATAAATAAAATAAATGCTAGTCAATCTGATTCGGTCGCACTTTTAGTGACGCCCCGGGAAAACGATAGGTTTTCTTACGATACGTTAATATTTTACTCATAAGATATTTTATTTGAAAAAAAAATGGCCATAAATACGACAATAAGTACGATATACGATAAGTAAAGTTATAAAAATGTCATAGCACCCAAGCGATAATTGCTCTCCGCTCTCATCAAATTATTAAAAGTCTTAGGCTAAAGTACAGAAAATTATTATTGTTGTCATTATTTCCACGAATATTTGAACTGCAAAAAAGTTTCAATTAGAAAAAATTTTTACCGCGTTCTGGCAAATCCTGCCAACGCTTGAAGCCATTCGATGACGGAAGAAAGCCTGATTGAATCATTCAGGGGCGTCACGTCGCACAAATTACCGACGCCTGCATCCGACTCTGTCCCATTTCTATTTAATTAGATTTCATTTTACTGCACTAATTATTTCCTTACAAACTCTCTGTGGATATAGGTTTCATTTTTTGTCGCTTGAGTATTGAGATAATATAAAACTATGTGAAATAATTTTATTAATATTGTGAAACACGGATATAAAAGGTTGCGTCACGGTTTAAGAGCGCTCGGCCAAAGTGGAGAGGGACTTTGCGCAGGTGCATTGGTCTAAAAGTCATAACAAGATCTAAACATTGATTTCTGCGCATTCAAGGTTAGCGCTATTAAACCGTGACGCAACCTGTAGTCGTACTAACTAGTATGTTGTTTGGTCATATTATGGTTCCGGGTTTGAATCCTCGGCCAGACAAAGTGTTATGTGGATTTTTCAATTAGGAATTTTCGGAATGTCATTTGTGTTTGTCTGGTTGATGGCAATAATAGGTTCCCACCTATAAAAAACACAACTGGCGAAGTGTGGGTATGCCTACTATGGACCTGGGCCCTGGGTATGCACACTCTGGCTACCCCTTCAGGGAAAGGCGTGATATTATGTTCTGTCTTATCTCTAGTAACTCGAATTCAGGAAACAGTTTATAGAAATTATTTGCCCTTAGGAAGTTTTGAATACTTACCTATAATAGTAAGTATGGGCCTCATAAAAGACAAATGAAAGAGGATAATATGCATGGGAAAAGAGCGACCCTTGTATAATGACTATAATTTTAGTAATACAGGGTTACTGGTAATCTGTTAGCATCCTCTTAAGAGGTTATTGTACTCATCAGTGCGACTGTACCACAACCACAGGGGCCGAAAGGAAACATCTAATTTAGTAGAGTGTATGGGAAATTTAAATAATAAAAAAAATAATAGATCAGGGGACGAGTGGGAACCTTAAATATTTGAAGGGACGAGTGGGCACAGGGGGCGAATTTCAGGGGACCAGTGGGCACCGACCCGTCTGTAGAGGTGACGGTTGATAGACTGGAGTAAAAGAAAGTACACTGTGCACTTAGACCTTCTGATCACGAGGCCAACTCGGCAGCTTAACTTATCTCATTATCATCATCTCAGCCGTTGGTAATCCACTACTGAACATAGGCTTCCCCAAAAGGAAGGGTTTGGCAATCCTCGACACGCTTGGCAGGCGGGTTGTCGAGCGCAGTTCGATGGTTTTTTTTGCAGAGGACGCTGCTGCCCGTCCTCTGGATCTGTTAACCCGTAGCCGACTCTTACACCAACCACGGGTAGCGAGGGTGGAGCACTATTCTAAAGCCGTTAACTCCACGGATTAACTTATCTGCGACACGGATTTGTATACACATGATTCTCGTTAAATTTTTACAAAAATCACACATTTAATATTAAAGTATCCTTGATATTATATTTTACTGTCATTATTAAGTTTTTTATTTATTTATTTATTTAGTGATGATGCAGCGTAACAACTAGTGTCAGCTTTTACTTCTGATACAAAGACACCATTTCTTTATAATCTATGCCAAAATTAAGCACAATAACATTTTTTAAGCTATGATTAGATATTTTTGTTCCCTCTTACCCGTATATTTTAGGTACTCTGGGTACGTAAAGTCAAAATATGTTAATCTAGGTATTTTTGCATACTTGCCTACGAGAGATAAAAGCGAATACACACCATAACGAGAACACCGGAACGGACACTGTTTGCTTGAGCCGAGCCCAGTTGAAGCCGAGTCGGTTATAGACCGCGAGATAGAGTTCAGTTACCACGTTTCAAACTTCACCAAACTCTGCAGTTCACATCTCTGCAATTTGTTTTGGTGTTCACTGTTTGAAATTGCACAAAAGGTCTCAAATAATAGTGGTACAAAAGAAGTGATATCTATCGGTATAGCTCAATATAAGTTTTGTAATTTTGGCCAACTATGGCAGAATCGCCGTGGAGTTACCGGGTTTAGAATGGTGCTCCACCCTCTCTACCCGTGGTTGCCGTAAGAGCCGGTTAAGGGTTAACAGATCCAGAGGACGGGCAGCAGCGTCCTCTGCTAAAAACCAACGAACTGCACTCGACAACCCGCCTGCCAAGCGTGTCGAGTATTGGCACAACCCTCTTTATGGGGGAGGTCTATGTGCAGTAGTGGATTACCAATGGCTGAGATGATGATGATGATGATGGCACAATCAAAATGCGATATATTTTTTTTTTTTTTTATGGTAGTGAGTGACAAGACGAGCAAATCAGGTGCCTGATGGTAAGCATCATGATTGCCCAAAACAGGCACAGTGCTCCCATTGCTTTGAAATTCAAAATTCTGCGTGGCACTACACTGCGCCTGTCACCCTGAGATATGAGTTTTTGAATCTCATCATGCCCAGTAACTTCGCTGGTAACAATGCCCTTCAGACCGGAACACAGTAATGTTTGCACATTACTGCTTGGCGGATGAATAACTGACAAAGGTGTGGTACTTCCCCAGGCAGCCCCCTGCAAAAGAGGCCTACCGCTACAATAATTTTCATAATATACTTTTAAATCAAAGTTTCTGACTGATTGACTAAGACACACATTCATCAAAGCCTAGCCCTGAATTACCCTTGGACATAATAATGATCGTCAGCCCTTGATCGTCCACTGCTGAACATAGGTCTCTCCTATGGCCATCCCTTGTACAATCGGCGCTGAAATTTAGCATAAAATAGTTTTCATATCATTTCAATAAAGGTTTTGTTTCTATACAGCATATAATGTAAATCTCTTGCAATCAGCTAACGATGGTTGATGAGCAGCCAGCTCCTAAACTATCTTAAGACAAGATACACAGGACGAGGGCACAAAGAATCAATCGGACAGTGGCGAAGCTGTTTTCTTTTTCAATCAACTGACGTCCTTTGAGAATTCTCGGGTACACTTGTAATGCAATATATCTGTCTGTACACAGCCTAGCTACGGCTACAACGTTTGAATTCCATTCTGCCGCTTTCTTGTGTAAATCTGAGAGGGATTACTTTATCTGTGGCATGGGATATTAGGGTGTGTACACACATCTCGGGAGTGGTAGTTAGAGAATAAATTGAATATGGGAGAGCATCGGTCCCTTCGCGTAACGCTGAGATTGAAAACGGCTTTATTTTAACTTCGCGCGCCGTAAATGTTAACGTAAACTGAAAAATATAGCTTCACATAGATTAATGAATAACATTGGCATTAAAATTCTTCTACGTCAGACTTACTTATATTTCATGTAGATCAGATTATAGGTACTTATTTAATTCAAAATCAACATCTCAGTTGTAGGACGTCCACGGTCTTAAGCGGCTTGTATCAAGCGTGTTCCTGCTGTCAAACGTGTGCGTGGACATCCTACGCTGCGCTTGCCAGTCCGTTGCTTCCATTCTAGAAGCTTAGAGCTTGCTAATCCGCTTAAATATATAAGTTGCGATAATTTATTGTCTCTGGTTTTCTTTTTTAATACCAGTGACTTCACAATAATTCAATTTTCTTGTTAATCCAGAAGCTTGTACTATTTTCCTGTACAGCTTTAATAATAAGCTTGTTGAGGATTTTTTATTTTCATCTGATAGCAACAATGTTTTCCCTAGAATAATTATAATAATATATTTTTAAAATAATAAGCACAAAGGCAGTCTAAATGCCTGCTGAATATTACACAGCGCCACAGAGCGCTAGAATTCGAGGAATACATTACGCCTTTTTGAAGGCGCGCGTGATTTGAATCTCTTTGTACCCGTCGATGTACATACATATTTACATAAGTAGCTATGTTTTATATACATGTTTATGTGATATTGAAAGCAAGTCTCTTTTGGTATGTTCTTACAACAGAGATCTAATATACCTATTTAAAATGGATGATCCTCTCAAAATCTTAAACCTAATTACATTACAAAAAATCTTTTCTTTATTTTGGTGTAATTATGTGATATATATGTAACTTTTGAGAATCACTCAGCTAACAAATAATGCTTAATGTTTATGCAACAGTTACATTTCATTACATTTTTTTTGTCTGCATAAATCGGATTGATTTATGTAACATTTTCTCCAGATGCCTCGGTGGCGTAGAGGGCGCATGCTCGACTGCCAATCAAGAGGTCCCGGGTTCGATCCCCAGGTCAGGCAATGTTAAATATTGGATTTTTCCATTAGGAATTATCTCAATAACTGCCTGGAGTCTGGAACTGTGCCCGGTAGATGGCAATAGGCTCGCCCCCTATTACATGGGACCAATAACATACTGGCGAAATGTGGGTGTATATACTGTGGGACTGAGTCCTGGGTACACTTCTGCCTACCCCTTCGGGAAAAAGGCGTGAATGTATGTTATGTTTCTCCAGATTTCAGGATAACTGGCGGAAAATGCTATTTTAGCATTAAGTCAGTCCCAGCGTTGTGCTGAATTATAAATAAACTAACGTTATTGACAACATTCAATACTTCGAAGAATCATTTTAAGAAATAATCATAATTTAACACACATATTTCGCCAGTTAAGTTATATTTTTTATATCCATTTAATAGGGGGCGAACCTACTGCCATCTACCGGGCACAGTTCCAAACTTCAGGCTGTCTGCCTGAAATATCGAATAACACTACAACATCCGCTAACCTAGCGAAGGAAACATTGGTTATCAAAAAGGAATCACTATATATTATAAAATCCTAAATGACTCACTGACTGACATGCAACACAGCCCAATCCACTGATCCTAGAGACTTGAAACTTGAAATGTAGGTTGTTTTCGTTGTTTGGACATGTCCTATGAAAGGATTTTTGAAAACTTACATGGTCGAAAATGGCAGTCAAAATGTTGGTATAAAACTCCCATATTTTATAATTGCGAGCGGGCAAAGCCGCTGTTTATACACTAGTGTAAGTTTACTATGTTGCCTGTGTTCTAACTCGTACTTCAAGTAGGTTTAATTTGTTGTTACAATTTAATTTACTTTGTTTATGAAATGCGGTCTTTTATATTAGTTATTTTATATTTTGCCGCATAAGAAGTAAAAATTACCTTAACCCATACACACGTCAATACTTATTCTGTAGGGCATAGCTAGTTATTCTGGTGGTAAAGTGACCATAATCACAGAATACTAACGTACTAAAAGGAGAGAAGGGACACTCCTCAACATCATTTAAATAAAGAGCGACTCTAACTCCGACGTAATAAAGTGCAATTCAGGTTGCATAGCGCCTAACTAATTGTCGTTATTATATTAATAAGATAAGATAAGAAAATCCTTTTTTGCCTCTATATATAAAAAGAAAAACCAAAATTACACATAATTTAAGTAAGTAATCTACAAGCTGCATCTCTCTATCTGTTCTCTCTGTCTAGCCCATAATGTAAATTTTCCCATATAGAAGAATGCCCCAGCTACTTGAAGCTTCATACCTTTACTGCGGAGTGTCCTAGGCCTGCCATGATTCGTACCTTGTACCGATATTGTTTTCAGTATTTGCAACACGAATCGCTTCACCGGTACAAAGTCACGGGTGATCGCTCAAAAATAACAAAAACATAACAATAAATCTCTGAAATCTAAACACGAGTGGTCGAGCGGAACCTCCGGCACCCAGCACCCAGCACTCCGGGCCCAGTGACCCCGGGCACCAGCACCCGGGTCACTCCACGAC
Source organism: Hemistola chrysoprasaria (assembly GCA_947063395.1). NCBI lineage: Eukaryota > Metazoa > Arthropoda > Insecta > Lepidoptera > Geometridae > Hemistola > Hemistola chrysoprasaria. The sequence goes on from OX346725.1 coordinate 14,089,873, forward strand.
CTAATAAACGCACGCCCGACAAAAATAAATAGGACATCCGCTCCTAAAACAATGCGAAGTACCACGCACCACATAAAAAAATGAATATTTCACCAAACGAATTTCGCACAATCCAAACAAAGTTTTTGAACAAAAACTGAGTGGAAGCGGTCACCGGCCGCGGTTCGCGCGGATGGACTTTCCAGCGCCATTTTCACGGCAACGTTTAGAAGCGGATTTTTTTCGGCCGTGAGATAATTCGGTTTAAAATATCGACGCGTCCGAAGCGAGAAACGGTTAACTGCATTTTTAACGATCGCTCTGGTTCCGAAGTAAAAAACTAGTGGGTTTTTCAACGTTTCGAAGTAATTAACTGCTTGTAACTAGTTATATTTTCACATGCGGAATATTTAATCATTCTCTACAGAAAATTGCAGTCAATATTGATAGCATCTCTTTACGGATTTTTTATTAAAATCTTTTGTAAGCCTAGTAAATCTAAATTTATTGAAAATACCGCTCACTGCATTGCATTTCAAATAGAATTTAATAAAAGCATTAAACCTATATAAAATAAAATAAAATAATAAAGTTTACAATGCCTAATAAAGCAGTGGAGTCTGCAAAATGTTATTATATTGAAGATGGTGATGGAGCGGTGCTGCGCGCCGTGCTACTTATAATCTAGGAGATAGTATACCAACTCACAAAGGATTCATTTGCATTCATTGCAAAATTATGAATTATTAAACACTGGGTGGCACTGTGTCTGATATGGGCAATCATGATGCTTACCATCAGGAACCTGATTTGCTCGTCTTGTTACTCATTATTATAAAATAAAATCCATGCTGGTGGGATCGGCTTCCTTAATCTTAAGTCTCCACGACGCATTTCTCAACCGATTCTCGTGAAATTCTGTGAGCAGATTCAATCATTATAGAATTTTATTTCAACTCAGTTTGAATACATAGTGAATTTCAAATTTTCTGATTTACATCGAATCAGAAATGAATTTCCATCAGCTTTCGGAATATAACTAATAACTATATTTTTTTAGTTTTTATTTATCAATAGTTCTAGCCTCTTTTAGTTACATTATATATAAACAAACAGACTAGCGAGTTATAGCTCAGAGAGCCTCTAGTAATTGTAATGAAAGTAAAACAGCAACCTTACCAGCCTAGTCTTCCGTTTCCTGGCCTACAGCAGCCTGGCTCGGCTCCAGTGAGCGACGCATACGAGTTGCCTCACGTACCGTGGCCCTTGCATTGTGTGTCCAAACTTATCTCTTTATTTAAAAATCTTGGCAGAACATTAAGGCGCTTGTATTACTCGCTTTACGTTACGTTATGCTCTTTGCATTGTAACTGGCATTTGCTTTACTTTGATTTTAAAAAGACTTCATCTACAATTGTATTCTCTTATGGTGTTTAAAAATGGTTACAGTATTATTATACAGCATTTTTTTTTTGACTGCCTCGGTGGCGTAGAGGGCGCATGCTCGACTGTCAATCAAGAGGTCCCGGGTTCGATCCCCAGGTCAGGCAGTGTTAAATATTGGATTTTTCCATTAGGAATTATCTCAATAACTGCCTGGAGTCTGGAACTGTGCCCGGTAGATGGCAATAGGCTCGCCCCCTATTACATGGTACCAATAACATACTGGCGAAATGTGGGTGTATCTACTATGGGACTGAGTCCTGGGTACACCTCTGCCTACCCCTTCGGGAAAAAGGCGTGAATGTATGTATATTTTTTTAGTTTTTTTTTAAGGTAGGTATATCACTATAAATTATAAAATTATAAATGACTCACTGAACGACATGCAACGCAGAGCCCAAACCACTGATCTTAAAGACTTGAAACTTGGAATGTTGGTTCTTTTCGTTGTTTGGACGTGTGCTAAGAAAGGATTTTTGAAAATTCACATTTTAATGGATCTATTTATATGCTAGGGTATATTTATATGCTAGATACTACTTGAATCTCGGACTTTACCTGCTGCTCTGTTTCGCGATAAAACTTTCTTCCACTGAAGTGTATAGGTACGCCGTGTTTAATATTCAAGTTAGCTATAAACCTTCACTGCCTTGGTGGTGTAGTGGTTCTTAAGCGTCAATTCTCATCATGAGGAAAAAGTGATATTGTTTTTTTTCCATCCGTAACTATCTCAATGACAGCCTGGAGTGTGGAACTGTGTAGATGCCAATAGGCTTGCTTGCCAATAGGCTATGGGACTTAAAAAACATCTGAAATTTTTCCCCTTCGGGAAAAAGGCATGATGTTATGTTTTACACGCTTGCAGTCTATGTTGTTCAGTAGTTTTGGCGTGAGTAAATAACAAACACAACATTAATCCATTCAATAAGAAACTAAGTGTTTATATGCACCTATCTAATAAAACACTAACATTTCGTATTTTTATTAAGAATAAAAGTAGGACAGAAATAGGGTTCGTATATTCCAATTCAAATGTAGTAAGTATAGGTATATAATTTATCCCAAAATTCAATAAACCCGTAATGAAATCAGAATTTTTATGAATTTTCGAGAGCACGATTAGAAATTGAATTAGTTCAGATTGGTATTCCGTCCTCGTATCGAGAGCTTAGTGATTTCTTCCTGAGAGTGAAGGTTCCGTTGATTCAATTAGTTATGTTTGAATGTTCTTTATTAAACTATTCAGTAGCTGTGTCCCGCGGTTTCACGCATGTAGGCATCGCTCTGGGAATATCATGATAAAAACAACTCTATGATTTTTTTTTTTTATTATAACTTTAGGTGAACATGAGCCGCCCGATGATGAGCGGTTACCGCTGCCTATGGATACCTGCAAACCCAGAGGTATGGCCAGTATGTTGCCTTCAACACTCTATTCACTCTTCTTTTGAAGAGTCCCATGTTGTAGCTCAACGGGCAGACCGCAGCAGGGAGGTCATTGAGAGAGGAGAGGAGGAAAGGGGCAGAAAAGAACGGGAAAATCGCACTGTGTGCGACGTCCTTTAAAAACGTGTAATTGATTATTTTAATAAGAATTTTCTTAATTAAAGCCTGGAGTCTGGTACTATTAGGCTGGTATTACATGGAACCGAAAACGTAACTGGAGAAGTGAGGATGTACCTACTTTGGACCTGGATACGACTCTGCCTACCCTTTTGGGAAAAAGTTGCGATGTTATGAATGTAATGTTCTTTCTTATGGCTCTATCTCTATATAAAAATCCATTTAAATCGGTCGGTTAAGGATTAATATACAGATCGACAGAGTTACTTTCATAACATACATATACATACCAACATACAATACACCTAGATATTAAGACCTATAGCATGTACCTACGAGTACATTATGTTGATATAAATGAATAAATAAATACTTTGACATTATTAAAATAGGTACATACTTTTTATTTTTAATATATATTGCAAAAACGGGACTTAGTCGCGCTAAAACTTTATTTATATACCAAAATAATTTATTCTTTACAATGCATAAAACATATCCACTGAGTATATGGAACAAGTTTTTACCTTATTATATCACATCATAATAATATGAATAGAAAAGTATCATTTATCCAGTTTCTCCGTCCAATAAAAACGTCGGCGGCTCACCGTCATACATCTTCCTACCAATTCTCAATGATAATATGAGTCCACATATCAGGTTTAGTGCAATGATACCAAGATGGAAATGCGCTTACACCGCGCGAATGCCGACTCGCCTCGTAAAACGTTTTATGGCTCAGATACGGAACCCAAGGATATAGATTTAGGCAAAGAGCTCGAATTGACTTGCGTGATGATACAACCCGACTTTATGGATTTTACTGACATGGGAAAATGTTTATTTACCTTGTTGACTTTTGAATTAGAGACGTTTTGGTTATTTGATGCCGAATCACCGTATTTGTCTTGTTTGAGATTAATGATAATGTAATAGTAATTTTTTACGGGAATTTTTTTTATCCTGCTGGCACAGATTACGAGGATATATTAATTCATTGTGTGTAAGTGTATCACACATACACTCATACAACAAACAACGCTACAATACACAACGTTAACAAGAAAGGGGATCTCAGCAGTTCGACACAATCCTATGGAAAATGTACCAAATCGATGTTTTGTATTCCACTGTTCCCTCAGAAATTCGCAAATTTATTTGATATAATTCGCATATTTATTGAAAAAAATAAATATTTTATTTTAATATATTAATATTTTAAAGCTGAGGTAAACTATGTCCCTATCATTTATTTATAAAATCTTAATTTTATTTGTAGTGAACGTTTAATCACACGAGGAAAACGAGTATATTTAGTAGTTCACTATGAAAATACACTATTAAAATACCAGATATTTTATGGAATGCGTTAATTATATTCGGAGGAAACAGGAGCATACAAAACATCGATTAGGTATTTTTTTCATAGGATTCTGTCAAATTTCTCGTGGCTAGGATATGCTTTTAGAAGAGCGTATCTACTACCAAAAGCACTGAACCGTTTTTTTTAACGGGCAAGTGCCTTTATTGAAAAACAACTAAACAATACTACAGCTACCTACTTAATACCCTATCGAATTTCGCTATGCTTCTCATTCTACGCTATAAATACTTCAAAATTCATCCGTCTATAGAAAATCAAAGTTTCTTTCAAAACCACTATCAGATGGCAGCGAACCCAAGATACTAGCAGCATTGTCACGTTGAATTACAATGCTTTAACGTTGGGCTAGATAAATGTTAGCATTTGGATCACGCCTCGTCTCGACCAAGCGCTGAGGTTCAGATAGAATGTTGAGAATGCGTTCAGGTCCCAGCCCCCACGGTCCCAAACTGGTTCAATTATGTAACCGCTTCGCAAAGGTTTGTATATATTTTTCTATTGGTTTGTAATGTATGTAGGTACCTACCTATTATAACTCTAGCCATAGTAAACATAATTTAGTTTTGGACGAACTCCTATTTTATGTAGTTTCTACAGCTTCAGCGTAGCTTCAGTCTTCAGCGGATTAAACTACGAGGCAAAGCTCATTAAATAAAATTAAAAATTCTAACGCTTCTCAAAATTACTCGTGTCATTATCGTCACAATCCACATTTAAGGCTCCTCTCCTAAGCTCCACATTCAAGAGCTCCAAGTTTCTAATAGACTTTAATATCTCAAATGAAGGAATCTGAGATTTTCGCGAGCGCCTCTGCATCTCCAGCAACATAAATCGCAATTTAGAAATAAAACACGAACTGGCAAGAAAGCTCTCACCGCTACGTCTTTGAACATGTTTTAAATCGTTTCTGGAATCGTTTCAAGTCAATATGAATCTTAGAACTTATAATACAAGACCTAAATTCCTACATTTGTTTATGCATTCAAAACCTATTCAAGCGTATATATAGTGACTATTCCATATGCATAATACAACACTATCTGGACTAATATTTTAAAAAGGTATTGGAGCTTGTTTTCATTCGCGATAAAATCAGGGATATCCCGTTCCCCTTGATGTATATGTTCTATTGATTTTCTCAATAAAAGTTTTATTATACAAACAATTTAAACGAGCAAAAATTGTATCTGCAGGTCGCAGGTAATAACTTATGATAAATATTTACGTATACGTGTATCACGGTAACGTCTCACTGATTTGGATGAAATTTAATAGTTAGAAACAGTTTTGCTTTCTAAACTTAACTTATTCGTCGAATTTCGATTGAAATCCGAGCTCAGTTAATGTCACCCAGATATTAAACATTATTAAATGTTTTATATTGAGTAAGCAGTAGCCAAGTGAAGTGCTCTTGGCACGATGTCGATCTATCGAGAATAGAAGGGTTTAAAAAACATTCAAGACGTCCTCGTGAGCTCGGTCACGCCTGAGCTCTGGCTCCGAAGATATACAACACCTGAAAATATTTCCAGGGTAGCTAGTTTTTTTAAGCTTTTAGAAATAGTTTATCGCTTTAACAGATATCTCCGCTAGGTAACATTATTAGATGAAGCTCTAATTGATGTTTGGAAGAGATTACTTTGAGAGGTAAGACCGTACTATATAATAATAATATACTCGATCTAGTCTTTAATATTCCTTATCTATTATATTGTGTTGTGGTATCAGATAAAAAGTTCTGTATCTATCTTTAAGGACTTATAGCCACATCACATCGCCATGACTCTGTTTTATTGTTATTATTAAAATGTTTATACGTTTAATTTATGACTTGTAATTAAAAGTATACGGAATGTTCACAATATTCGCTAAGTTACGATCCAGTTAAGTTTACCTCGTTAAGGCGTATCCCTTTATTCGCCGTTACCTTAACGTGTATAGTAAAATTTTATATCGATACGATATCGGTAGGGGAGCCTCTTAATAGGCCATTGTGGGGTTTAAATACTCTTAACTTGGGGACAAGGACACTTTGCGGAAGCTGAGGAGAAACAAGTTTTGTTAAGCTGAAAATAAAATATAAATATTTACTAGTTATAATTATTAATTTCTTATTTAAGGTTGCATATGACATGGAAAAAAAATAGTACCAAAATAATGGGGTTTTTTTAAACTTTCAACAATACAAAAATTAAGCAACATTTATAGTTGGGAAGGTCCTTTATCGATTTCACCCAATCAGGCCGACGTTATGAAACAATTAAAGTTTATTTTATTTATGACAGTGAGTGACAAGACGAGCAAATGAGGTGCCTGATGGTAAGCATCATGATTGCCCATATCAGACACAGTGTCACCCAGTGTTTTAATATTCAAAATTCTGCGCAGCACTGCACTACACCCTCACCCTGAGTCTCCCTGAGATAGTAGTTGTTGAATCTCGTCATGCCCTGTAATTTCGCTGATAACATTGCCCTTCAGACCGGAACACAGTAATGTATGTACTTTACTGCTTGGTGGATGAATAACTGGCAAAGGTGTGGTACTTCCCCAGGTGCCCCCCTGCAAAAGAGGCCTACCACTACAAAAATATAATCGAGACCGTTAGGATCGAGACTCTTCCCGATCGTGAGGTGACAGGTAGGCACCATAGTGTCTAGCAAACTCCAAAATCAAGATTATATGAAAATTAATCGTATTCTGAGTGAAATATTTTCATGAACTTTTGGTAGTTTATTATAATATCTAAATATGTTAAATGAAAAAAATAGTGCATGTAATCCCGTATTAAAGGCAGGCTTTATTCCAGGCTATTATCATGAGTTTACTAGAAAAAAGAACCACATTTTTGAGCATGACATAAAGAGGATATTGTCAAAGGCTTCAAAAAATCCTGAACCCCACGTAAATAAAAACATTCATTATGTACGTGTAGCATCAAGGCACGGCTGTAAAATAGCTGGTTGAAAGCACACCCAAGCAAGAGGAATATTTACCTCAAGGGCTTGAAAAAAACAATATCGTTGTAATAAGACAATGTATTATGTAAATATAAGCAGCCAGTCACTCCGCTGACGGGGTTCCATGTTTTGATTAAAACTTAGAGAAAAAAAATCAGAAAGGACGAGAATTACGAATAAATAACACAATTTTGTCTCGTATTTTTCCTGTTCGTAACATCGTGCGAATGTAATTTATTCTTAATTACCTTGCAAACATTTGAAAAATGTTATAATATGACACTTTACATATTATATTCGTCATCCAATAAAACTTAAGTCTCGTTGTCGATTATATATTTTATAATAATAATATCATACAATTTTATAAAAAAAAATTTGATTCGCCATTGAGCGCCATTGACACAATTAAGCGCTAGCGTGGTCTAACTCGACTCCAACGCCATCTAGCACTGTTTATTTGTGTGTGTGTGTCTGGGGGTGTGTGTGTGTTTGTTCCGTTTCACGCTAAAGCTACTGAACTGATTGAACTTAAATTTGGTATGTAGATAGCTACCCTGTTTTATTCCAGGGTGGAATAAAACAGGGTAGGTCCGTCCATGGATTAAAAAATCTAAGCGTACAGACGGCGGGAAACTACTTTGTTCTGTACAATGTATCTTCTTCTTCTTCTTATTCGTTTCGTTCTTGACAGAACGGTCGTGGTCGTCATGTTGAGTCTGTGGCTTGGGCAGATATCGTTCGCCTCACAATATACCGCCATTTCTCCCTATTTGTGGTCATTCTGGAACATTCATGTAAAGGGCCGCCTATGGCAGATTTAATCTGATCAGTCCACCTCATGGGCGATCTACCCCTTGGCCTAGTACCTTCTACCTTTCCCTGCACAACTAGCCGTTCTATAGAGTCAATGTATAGTACAATGTATAGATAGATATTAAATATATAGGAAATAACATTATTTGTTTATGTACGATGCGAAAAATTAACAATGTTCTCTTTAAACATAAAGCTATCTTAACCAATGGCTAAACCCCATTCATTATAGAATAGGCATGATTTCGCCCTTAGCAGAATTTAAGCCCTAAGCGAGTTGCTTAAATGATTCCATAAAGTTGATTTAAACATGATTCTATACAAAATATCAGCCAATATCAACCGGACAGCGGAGCGTTGGAGCCAGGCAGGTTCCGACAGGTGAACACTGAACGTTCAACTTTACTTGATAGCTGGTAACTGGGTATTGGAGCGTAGGTAGCCACTGACTGCTAGAAAAGTTGAACAGACAGTAGCAAGAAGTGTCTATTGCTTTTACAAGCTTTTACTGTGTACAAACTATTTCTATCCTAAGCTAATTTGCACTAGTTGTTGAATTGACTGAGAAGGAAATAATACATTATTAACAATTACCAACTCAACTAATAATGTTTATGAGTATTTATGTTTGTAATTGTAACTTTGCATGTATGTTTAAATGTTCTTATCAAATAATGCAACTGAATGTTAAAGCAATTAAAATTAAGTCAATTTTCTTTCCATCCTTAACCGATGGAAAGTAAATTGACCAATTTAGTTTAAATGACAATGCATGGTGTTAAATGACATTATTCTAAATCCAATTCTAAATCCAATATTATGGTAGACAGTCGAAGATGGCTGACTAGCTTTTATTCCTGGATGCCCATGATATGGGTATATCATGATGGATTGCTGATAACAGAGCTTATTTTTAAAAGTTTTATAAATCTACTGTTTTATAAATTTACTTGGTGTTGTTACCAAAATCATAATGCTTATACTTCTAAGAGTGTAGGTAGGTACAATGTCAATCTTGGGACACTCAAAAATGAAATATTACCTGCAACAACTTCTACAACAACGCTCTCCTGAGTGCCAATCCAAGTTGTGATCTGTTTGCGGATGGATGGCAGGAGATATTGTCTGAGTGCTTGCGTTTTTGTGAAAGAAAGGAATGATTTATTGGTAGACTAGCAATGATTTAATTTATATTATTTTATTTTAATTTAATTTGTTTATGTTATTTAATGTCACTTAATCTTTATAGTATGTTCATTTCATGTTTTATTCTAATTTAATAATAATTGTTATTGTTATCTTTAATTATTGTAATTGGACTTGTCCGTTTTAATTAAAGTAAACTAATAAAAAAAATAAAAAAAATCTAGCAGTGCTAAGTATGTAGCACTAAAACTTGTGTTAATCCAGGGCAGACCCTGGAAATATAAAAACTTGTTATATAATATTATGAACAGACACTTCAATTTTATTTATTTGTATAAAAATATTAGTGGTTCTGATTGTAAATCTTTTCCCCTTCAAGTTATCGGCTAACAAATAGTTTTCATAACACTCTGTAAAAGCGTATTTCACAATACGATGAATGCAAAACCTTTAACTAAATATTTATGTAACTCTCAACTTGATCGCGGTCGACTGAAAAAAAGGCTAAGCGTGTTTTTTATTGCATTGAGGGTTCAGCACTCAATTACTTTACTATAATAATTCATGAGTTAGGTGTTTGGGTAACAACTGTAGAAACATTTATTTACTTACATAATAATATACCAAATGGCATAGGTAGGTAATAATAAAAATTATACACACATTAAAAACGTGTATATATCAAATTCCAAAATTGAGGCCCAAAAAGTGAAATAAAATTAGTTAAAATAGTGTAATTATGTAAATTTCAAAACTTTTTTTTTTAAATAAAATGTTTTAACAAATGTTTTCTTATTTTAATTATTCATTCTCATCACAGCTATAAGAAGTCAACTCCTGGACCTAATTCAAAAATTTCTATCTAGTCCGGCTGTAAAAGGCTTGCATCCGGCGTGTTCCTGCTGTCTTTATTAGATATTAGATCATCTGTCTACCAAGTGGGTGGAAATCCTCCGCTGCGCTTACCGGTCCGTGATCTTCATTCGAGACGATGACGATAACGAGATGAGAGAGAAAGAATTAATTAGGTACCAAAATTTTAAAATTAATTAAATTTTAAGTTAATTAGCTACAAAATTAAAAAAAAATTAAAATATAGAATAGAATAGAATAATACTTTATTGCATACCAAAAAAAGAAACAATTTCACAAAAAGACACAATTCGAAGACATGGTAAACAACCGGCGGTCTTATCGCGTAAAGCAATTTAGAGTAACAATTTAGAGTACATAGTAGTAGTCGCTATTCAATAAAATTACAAAATAATTAGATTATCAGCTTAGCAATATAAAACTGCACGTCCGTTTCCATTCAATTTCCCGCGGAACCCTGAAATCCTTCCCCACTGCGAACGCTACATAAATATTTAATACGATTGGTTTATATTCAGAGCTGGTGATAGAGGAATTATGATTGCATTACGTGACTCAAGCTATAACGCACTTTATTCCGTTTTCTTAAGAACCAATTTTGTGTTTGTGATAGGATAGGCTGAGTTCATGAGTTTCGAAGGGATTTCAGGGTATTGTTATAGGTGATAAGATTTTGTATGGACAATCAAATGAAATGGCTATATTTGGCTTTTGAAAGTGAATGTAATATACCAATGATGACCAAATTATATAAAAAATCATTTTTTTTACTTGCTGAAAAGTATTTAAGCTAAGCTATTTTTGATTTAGTTTTAGTTTTAGTTTTAGTTTTAATCGTGAAAAGAGGGATTAGTGAGAATAAAATAAAATAATTATTGTTTAGCTTCAAGAAGTATCTATATTTCCTCCGAGCGATAAGGCCGCTAATAGTGACACTGTTTCTAGTTTTTATTTCTAATTAGTAATGTTTTTGGGATTGTTCCACTATGCCCCACCAAGCCGCCCCACTGGTGGGCCATAGTGGAATGCTACAAATTATGTCGCGGAATATGCCCCACTAAATCGACTCAGTGGGGCGGATTCCGCGACATGGAAAACCTGGTGGCTCTTGCCCCACCAGGGTTATCACATTACTACTTTTTTGTGTTTATTTTTATTCCAGGGTCTTAGCTGTATGACAATCCAATCGCTTCAGTAGTTTTTGGCGCAAACACAATATAAACACACATAGGTATCGACAAACTTTCGCACTACATTACGAGTAGAAGTGTAATCATTGTCTATAGTAAGTTGGTGCATTAGCGTTAGTTTTTAATGTGTAATTAACAAATAAAGTCACGATACTGTCGGCCATTAGCAACTGATTAAAACTGAATCACGCCACGAGCCCGCAAAGTTTCCAGCTCCTAATTTCAGTGCATTACCTATAATACCCTTATTATGAGCACAAGAATGTTAGACGAGTACGTTCGCACTTAGTTGAGCTTTCGTACTTGTGCTATTTTGTTGTATTTTTATTTTATTTTGTACACACATCTTCCACTTGCATCTCATTAAAAAATAAAATCTACGTATGGAAAAGAGATACGCAACGGTCATAACCTAAACCTAGATCATATTTCTACTCATTATTATCCATGACTGCCTCGGTGGCATAGTGGGCGCAAGGTCGACCCTGGTTCGATCCCCAGGTCAGGCAAAGTATTAAATGTAGCTCAGATGGCCTCTACAGTTTTACCGGGCAGTGGTGAGCGCAGGAACTGCTCGACCCAAAGTTTAAGGGCGACTAGCACAAGGGCACCTATAATAGACGGTACGAACCTCGGCTTGGGCCGTCGCCAGAATACGTGGGGTCAGAGTTGCCATGGCACCCCAGAAGGGGAATGCCCTATCAATGGTTTTACATATTTGATTATTTGGAGAGAAACTCACCGATCTGAAGGATCTGAGAGATCTCTGACCTCGCCGGCGAAGTCAGTGTTGTGATTATGTGAGTTGGTGGATTTGATATCCGGCACCAGTACCGAAAACGGAGCGACTTTTGCGTATATTGGTAGGATTGGGTGAGCCTATCGCCGCCGTCACATCGGTCGAGTCGTTCGCGTCGTCCAGGACGTTGCGAGGGCGTCTACGGAGGGGAGAGTCGAAACTATTAACCTGATTTGTTATTTATGTACGAGTAACATATTTTATAGTTGTTTGGTAACTAGTTATGCCAACTATATTATTACGGTAACCTATAGGCTCTTAATCAAGACTGGAATACGGTCGGATCGCCTCACACAAAATAATACAATTATTAAAGGTAAAACTCAACCGCGCGGTCGAGTTTATTGCGGTCGAGCTGCCGCCCAACCCAATGATGATCGACGAAGTCTACATATTTTTGTATTTGCCGTAGTTTGAGTAAGAGATGAAGAGAGAAAGAGCAATATCATATTATAAAATGACACGCATGAATTGATTCGAAGCAGAATTGGGGAAACACGTTCTGCTAGAATATAAAACTGAATTATTGTGAATATATACCTATAGTTTTATTTCCAATCATTTAAAGCCCTCGCAAGCAGCAAGTGTTTGCGTTAACTAAAATAGGAGTATGTCAACTTTCCAGCATAAGTGTGAAAGGTCGTCCAGTCACGCGATACTCCCATCTTGTAGTGGCGTGGTTAATTCCGGTGATCGTCTGTCACACGCCTTATTTTACGTAGTACATTTGGCGTTTCGGACTTTACGTCATTACGAACTTGATGTTTTTTTAAAATTAATGAACTTCGTACTAGTAGTAAAACGAAGATTTAAGCTTATTTTTTATATAAGGATTTAAATAAAACTGATAATAATATTTATAAAATTTACCCACCTAACGCTGTCTGCCTATTGTGTACCTCGAGGAAACGCGTTGGACTTCCATATATATTTTTTATGGGATAGTAAGTGGACAAGACGAGCAAATCAGGTGCCTGATGATAAGCATCATGATTGCCCAAATCAGACGCAGTACCACCTAGTATTTTAAAATTCTAAATTCTGCGCGGCACTGCACTGCGCCTGTCACCCTGAAATAGATAGATAGATAGATAGATTAACACTTTATTGTACACCTTACAGCGAACATAATATTATGTAAATAAAGTAGGTACAGATAGTCTTAGGCTAGTACAAGTGGCGGTCTTATCGCTTAAAGCGATTTCTTCCAGACAACCGAACGGAAAGGACAGAAATTATAAATATTTCTGGTCGGCAGTGTACTCATTGTTGTTTTAAAAAATAATAAGAAAATAATAAATAAATATATAATATAATTATATAAGTATATTAGTTTATAGATAGATTTATAGATAGAGATATTAGTTGTTGAATCTTGTCTTGCCCAGTAATTTCACTGGTGTCACTGCCCTTCAGACCGGAACACAGTAATGTTTGCACATTACTGCTTGGTGGATAAATAACTGGCAAAGTTGTTGTACTTCCCCAGGCGGCCTCCTGTACAATTTATATTACAATAAATTTATAAATATTTTTTGTGACCGATGCTTTAAGTAGTTGAATGAATAAATGAGTTATGTCTTAAAATTTAATGAGCGTTCCGCTTTACATTTTAATCATAAATTTGATTAAATCCTTATTTTGTATATAATTTAATATAAATTTATATTAAATAGTTTAAAGGTCATCCTCGTATTATGATTTCTCCTATTTTTTGGTTTAAAAACCTAATACTCAAAAATTAACTCGTTCAAATAGGTCTTAAAAGTTGATAGCACATTGACAAGCCCTTAAGTTATGATCACTAGCGTGAAGCTAAATACACACTACTGATTGAAAGGCTTCAACGGAAATTTGCTCGATATGTTTATAAGCGGATGTGCGGGTACTATCCATTTCTGTTTCCCTCACTTTTTGTATCCGGTACGATCGGAGTGGACACACTAGAGCTTAGACGAAAACTGCATCTGGCCATACACTATTTGCAAAAACTGCGGAATAACTTAGACAACCCAACGACTTTGGGTTCGCTAGGGCTATATGTACCGGAGTACTACAGTCGTAGCAGGCGCCGTCAGCACCAGCTGTTCTATCGTCCTATGACTCGGACTTGTCATACTCGGAATGCTCCTACGCAACGAGCATTGGAGCTCTTCAATTCGTTTGCGCAAGAGTTCCAACATCTAGACTTGCTTACGGATCCAGTGAATGTAATTGTTAGCCATTTAAGAATATATCTAGGTCATAGTATTTAATTAAGGTAGGAAGCGTTTTGGTTCAATACTGTAAGCTTTCTACTTATATGATAAAGAAATAAATAAATCACATAATAAATTTGGACAAGTATCTCTACAAAAAGAACAAGAAACTCGTAGGGCCTAATTTTCGTACTGCCATTTTGTAAAAGAAGATTCCCAAATACCTTATCATCAGTAGAAGCACTTAGTGTAAAGTTATGCTACAATATTCAAAGCTTTAAGCCATTGAGCGAGTAGACACGAAGGGAGAACTTGTTAAAAATGTATCAATTTAACTTTTACCGCAATATCTTGCCCAAGTTTTGGGGCCCGTCGTTTGATGTGTACCACCACCCTAATTTATATTGGAAGTCAAATCAGTTTCGACACAACTTTATTTTTAATATTCATGACCTTACAACCTATACTATATTACATTTTCTAAGTTAAAAACTAATAATGCTTTATCTATATTTCTACTCAGCCAGTATCAACTTATCACTGCTGGGTGCCGCTATTTCCTGTCCTGTGCGAATCTCATCCAGCGGTTGCCGACAAAAACTCACTCAACTCAAATAAAAAAATATATAAAAAAACTTCAAAAGTCATTTATGAACGTCAATAAATAATATCAGTAACTAGTAATAACAACTGTGCGTTCGGAAATAAATCTTGTTTAAAAGAAAAACGCACAAGAAACTTGTGGGGTTTAATTTTTTCAACTGCGAGTTTTACAATATTTGGTTTGGTTACATTTGTTGGCTTGTTAGGAACCGGTGGCTATGGAGAAGTTTCCAGACATCTTTGTATTGTTTTGGTGGTACCTTAATGTTATATACCTATTAACTTTATAATAAGCCTTTCCTAATAAAATCCATTTTATACAGGTTTTGAATTTACCCTCTGTGAGCCATATATATATACCATAATAAAGAACCGGTCCTTTATTATGGTCAGATTAAATCAGTCAGATAAGGTCAGATAAGAGAATATCTTTCTTAGGGAACTGTGTATGTTTCTATAATAAGCTCCGAAAAGAGATAACTGGGCTCACAGCTCAGCCTCGAGAACAATGTAATAATTTTTTTCAAGCATATTTAGATAAATAAGAGAGACTGCCTCGGTGGCGTAGAGGGCGCATGCTCGACTGCCAATCAAGAGGTCCCGGGTTCGATCCCCAGGTCAGGCAGTGTTAAATATTGGATTTTTCTATTAGGAATTATCTCAATAACTGCCTGGAGTCTGGAACTGTGCCTGGTAGATGGCAATAGGCTCGCCCCCTATTACAGTGGACAAATACCTACATACTGGCGAAATGTGGGTGTATCTACTATGGTACTGAGTCCTGGGTACACCTCTGCCTACCCCTTCGGGAAAAAGGCGTGAATTTATGTATATTTAGATAAATAATCATGAGATGCTATCCACAAATATAGATATATTGCAAAAACAAGAATAATGCTACATTGCCGAACTGTGGTCTCTTTTCAAGGGTCCCATCGGCCATCGGTTCTACGGGCTATGTGCCCTGCCCATTGCCACTTCAACTTACTAATTCGCTGGGCTATGTCGATAACTTTCGTGAGTCTACGGAACTCCTCATTTCTGATTCTATCTCGTACAGAAATCCCGAGCAAAGCCCAATCCATACCTCTCTTTGGTCACTTTTTTATATGAAACGTAGGTAAAAGTTCATCGATCTGTATATTAAATCAAGAGCCCATAATAATGTTTACGCCATAACAACGTCAGCACCATTACAAGTATTTTATTTCTGTATAATGTATCTCAATAAATCTACAAAATGAGGTAAGTACACGCAATAAAAACTCCAACATCAATAAACACAAGTAGATAGTTTATATATATAATACTATACGCGACAAGCTAACAATCAAACCAAATTGTGTCGAACACATAAATACTTTACGACAAGCGAGAGTAATGTGTATGAAATAGTCCAAAATCGTCAACAATCTCCATGGCCCTATTCTGTAACGTCAAGCGTGAGTCTAGTACATATTTGAATTGGGTTGCGCTCAGTTTATTTCCTTCTATCCTACTAATATTATAAATGCGAAAGTTTTTGAGGATGGACGGATGGAAGGATTGATGGATGTTATTCGTTCACGTCAAAACGACCGAACTAATTGGTTTGAAGTTTGGTATGTGCATAGTATAGACCTGGAACAATAAATAGGGAACTTTTTTCCCGATATTACCACGGGAACGAAAACTACGCAGGTGAAACTGCGGGGCACAGTGTGATTGCAAAGATGAAGATTTGAGTGTTTAATACACAAAAAGGTTCGGTCTAAATTGGCTCAAATATGTCGATGAATGTTACAAAGCGGTCAAAAAAAAAAATTACTATTAATAGATTTATTTCACTTTACTCTGTTGTTACCCATGCGGAGCCGGAGCGCGATACCAGTATAACAATAAAAGAAAATTATACTCGAAATTATACTTAAGATACATCGAAGAAAGTTTCAGAATAAGGGTTACAAAGTCAGCTACATAAAAGATCAAGTTTTATTGGCACTCTCGTGTTCTTACGTTACGATGACTGATGTCTGTGATCGACTTCTGATGGATCGGGGAGTCTTACTTGAACTATGAAGTTAGGTCAACAGGTAGGCTTCATATATAGCTTTCTTTAGGTCTTAGTTGTATGTTTCAATAATGACTATTAACACAAAGAAGTGAATATTAAGACCCAAAAGAAAAAGTTACAGAAAGCTTATTTTTATTTTAATATTGTATTAGATGTAAGCAAACTTATTGACAGAAATGAGAATGCTGAGTTGGACCGGGGGTGTCACCCTAAAGGACAAGGAACGAACATATGAGGGGAACTTTCAAGGTGGCAAACATAGCTGATAAAATCCGAGAAAATCGTCTGCGCTGGTACGGACACGTCATGAGACGTGACAACAAGCATATGACTAGATCTGTCTTGGACATAAAAATACCTAAAAGAGGACCGCCATGCCCGCCGACAACCTGAATGGGGACCATTTCTAAAGATATGTAGACGTTGGCCTTAGAGCCAGAAATGACACAACAGCGCCCAGAGTGGCGAATGAGGACTAGGAGGGCCGACCCCAAAATACATGGGAAATATGGCACGGAAGAAGAGGAAGATGTAATCAAACTTATTGCTACCTAGTTTCTCACAGCACTCGATTGCTTCGGTGGCATTGGTTGGTTTGCAAGCGCTACTGTCGACAATGAGGTCCTGGGTTTGATTCTGGGAATCGAAATCGTCAGAAGTGTTATTGGATTTTTCCATTAGGAATTTTCTTCTTTCCAGCCTGGAGTCTAGAATTTGTCCTCGGTTAATGGCAATAGGCTCGCCCCTATTACGAGGGACTGAAAAACATAACTAGCGAAGCGTGGATGATCCTCTCTGCCTTACTCCTTTGGGAAAAAAAGCGTGATATTATGTTATGTGCTCCACGACTATGCATTGATTTGTCGTGAGATTCTCTGGAAAGTTGTGTATCTATGTGTGCGTGCGTGTATTCGCTGGTTATATGCAGCATATTCTCTTTGCTAATTTATTATGTGCTCATGATCAGTGCCATATACATCAAACTGAAGTGAGGGTCGTTGAACGCTAAGTACCGAGTGCATTGAGTGGATCATAACGGTTCAGGTGCTTAGTTCAGTTAGCTAATTTAATTATTTACTGGTCTCAACTAGGTTTGGTTCAATGAATATATGTGGTAATGGTCTGGGAAACAGTGAGGTTGACAGATGAAAATGTTCTGGTTATGCCTAGGTGATGCAGCATACGTAGAGAAGTCACTCGACTCTTAAGCTATGAGTGCAAATACCGAGGCTTAAGTATCAACCGTTTTTCATAATCTCTTCGACAAAGTCAGTCTTTCACTCTCACATTTTTCAATTACTGGCAATGAAATAGTTGAATTTGCCTCTCAAGGTCTACCACTAGGCATCATAATTAGTCATACCGTTGATAGTTTATACCATGGGTCGGTAACAGGCGGAGTTTTTCGGGCCATATCCGGCCCGAAAAACTTCGAATTCAGGACCGCCAAAGGTTATGCTATTTTAAAAATAGCTATTGTATTTAAAAAATAATATATTAAATAGGATCATGCCATATTTTACGTTAGCTATTCACTTTCTTGACTCGTTATGAAGAAGATTTTTCGTCAACATGTGAAATGTAATACTTCATAAAAACTCTCTCGATCACACAACTGGACCGCGACAGTGTGACTTTTTATTTTTTGGACTTCGATTAAAATTTTCAGCAATATGCGGACCCGATTAGAAATTATTTGCCAACCCCTGGTTTATACCATAAAAAATGTCACAAAAATCTATTAAAATTGAATTCACAATGAATGGTTAAGGAAAACGTTTAGTGAAAACACTTAAGCGCCGTCATGAAGATATATCCCGTCACTTAGTCGTCAAGATAAAACCATGTAGAGTATAATGGGTGTATTTAGGCGTCGCGGCTGGAGGGGTAGTCCACAGTCTCGTTATGAGTACAGTTTTACGACGATCGTAATCTGCAACACTTGTCGACTCGGTACGTACTGTGGGCGAGTATGGGACAAGTCATAAGCCCTTTACCAACCTTATTTTAGTATACTGATCGACAAATTAGTATGGAAATACTTTTTTTGTGTCATAGTTGGCAAACAAGCAGACGGGCCGCCTGATGGTGAGCGATTACCGCCGCGTATGGATACCTGCAACACCAGGGGTATTGCCAGCATGTTGCCGAACCTTCAAGACTCTATTCACTCTCCTTTTGAAGAGCCCTATGTTGTGGCTCAACGGGAAGGCTGCAGCAGGGAGATCATTTCACAGTTTGCACGTATGCGGAAGAAAAGAACGACCCTCGCCCGAAGGTCTCTAATATGTCCTACATGACTTCGACTTCTGAAGAGCGGAAGCGTCTAGATGTAATAAATAAATAATATATGGGACAACTTCCACACATGGTCATCTGGTCCCAAACTAGGCTAGAAGCCTGTACTATGGTAACCAGATGACTGATATACATACTTATATAAGCTTATAACACCTAGACACAGATCAAACAGACATGTTGGTGCACACAAATGTTTGACCTGGCCGGGGCATTAAAATGAGCCTAAGTTAATAATTTAACATTCATTATTCGAGGAGAAAAATGAAAGGTATTTAGTATCTTTGATTTTTCTTCTTTATCCACAGCCATATTTTTGTTTGTGTTTTTAACCCAAAACCATTTTTGACTCATAAAAGTTGATATTATCAGCTCGTATGAAGATTATCAGCACTTTTCTAGCGGTTAAAGAGAAATTTGGTATCCTGTCACTTGAACAATATTGAAAAATTATGTAATGTAACGTTGACCTGATGCTGCAGCATCAGGTTCAGATGGGCCAGTAGTCATATATATCGTGTTTGGACTCATTGGAATCATCTCGATGTATATAATACATTTAATATATAACATATTTACAGATAGACCAGGGTGTGGTAAATTACTTACACTTGTTTCAAATATAAGATTATTGATAAGTCTCCGCGCTATAAATAATTTAGGTTTCGAATATTGATAACAATAGTGTCATAAATTACAAGGATATTGCGGCTTCTACTTATTTTTTATACTAAGTGTTTTTTAATTTATATACTAGTTCCCTGATTATAGTGAGTATGTCTGTATGTGATTAAAGTCGAAAATGTATGGAGTTTAAATAATATGGCATTTTTAAAAACAAAAGTAGTTTTAATTCATATCCAAATTACAACCACTACTGAGGAAGCTGTGAGCATGCTGCTCCAGCAGCGGCGGCTCCTAAGGCTCCACCATAACTGCCAGCGGCTCCACATGCAGCCGCAGTTACTATCTTCTTATACGTTTGTCCTTCTGGGCTATGTAAGAAATCTTGCTGTCTCTGTCCATATGTGGGGGCGGACAAGGGATTGGTCCATGGGGAACCAAACGCGCCTTGTCGCTTCACTAACACGTGGCTCGTCATAACTCCACAGAACAGGATGGAGAATACCAAGAGTTTCTTAATTTGCATCATCATGTTGAATGTCTGCAATTAAATAAATAATTATTTATTAGCATTTTTCTACCGGAGCCAATTTTTCACCAATGAGCCGGATAAGAGTTAACAGATCCAGAGGACGGGCAGCAGCGTCCTCTGCATAAAACCATCGAACTGCGCTCGACAACCGCCTGCCAAGCGTGTCGAGTATTGGCAAAACCCCCTTTATGAGGGAGGCCTATGTTCAGTAGTGGATTACCAACGACTGAGATGATGATGATGATATCATCATCATCATCATCATCAGCCGGAAGACGTCCACTGCTGAACATAGGCCTCCCCCATAGAATGCCACTCTGCGCGGTTGCTCGCCGTACGCATCCACCGCGAGCCTGCGATCCTGACCAGGTCGTCGGTCCACCGCGTTAGGGGTCGGCCTACGCTTCGTCTTCCGGTCCGTGGTCTCCACTCGAGAACCTTTCTTCCCCAACGGTTATCGGTTCTGCGAGCGATGTGGCCTGCCCATTGCCACTTCAACCTGCTTACTCTGCGATGATGATATACAAATAAATAAAATTGAAGTATATTAATGTTTGTAACATTTTAAATCAGGGTGACATCTTGCTATAATAAACATGTATATTATACCAAGTACCGGTAGACTGGTGCAATACCGTTATCGTACCGCTGTGTCAAAGGTACGATACGATAAAGGAAAAGGGTCGCAGCAAGACTGTGAAAACTATCGGGGCATTAGAATAATAATTATCTTTGGCTAACTGTATGCGAAGACTTTGATTAAAAGAGTGACGGATGAAACTGAAGAAAAGATTTGGGATAAGCAAGCTGTATTTAGGACAGAAATAGGAGGCATCGATCAAATATTTTCCGTACGAAGCATTGCCGAAAAATTCCTGGCTCACAGTTAAGAGGCCTATTGCGCATATACTTCTAAAAAGCCCATGAAAGAGTCACGAGGAATGATTTGTGGTCAACATTGAGAAAAAAAATGTGGAACAAGTAGAAAAGTGAATAATAATAAATAATAATATGGGACAACTGCCACACACGTTCATCTGGTCCCAAACTAGGCAAAGCCTGTACTATGGTAACCAGAAAACTGATATACATTATACTTATATACCCTTATAACACCCAGACACAGATCAAACAGACATGCTCATGCGCACAAATGTTTGACCTGGCCGGGGATCGAACCCGGGACCTACGGCTCTGTAATGTACTGACAAACTGACAAATGACTCAAAGGCAGGCGAATTATTATTAGTATTGTTATGATTAATTTTGATTTTCTTTTTCATAGATTCATATTTTATTTGATTCTCATTTTAATTTTGTTTATTGAATTATTCCATTTTAATTTTATTATTATTAAATTTGATTTTATTTTACATTTTAAAGTATTTTTTTATATTAATTTATTTATTTGATTTTATTATTAATTATAAATTTTAAATACTATGTATGTTATATGATCTAAGTTAATCGAAATAAAAGTATTTGATTCTATTTAGTACTCACCGATATTGTGCTGTTGTGTGAATGTCAATATCGAAATATCAGAGACTTATTATATACGTTTGTTCGCAATAACCTCTGAACTGACTTTATCAAAATGCAACAATACCGTGGAAATTGAAAAAAACATATGACTTGGGAATTCTTGGGCACTTCCCGCGCATTAACATCGTCGTTCGCACTGTTGATGCTAGCGAGCGCTACTTTTTATTTTCCGATCTTACACACTTTTTCGATTCTATAATTTGAAATTATCATCAAACCTATAACCAAAACCTTGGAACCCTTATTTTAAGATTTATCTTCTGCTCTCCGTGTAATGTTCGGTGCCTTTATAATACAGTAGCAGACGATCAGAACGGAACTTCTTAACTGAGAGCTGCGATCTCCTTAAAACGGGCATAAACTCATTGCTAATTATATAAATTTTACACATTAATAGTGTAATATTGCTAGAGAAAAACAAATAACCTTTACAAGAATACATCACTTACTTTACTCTCCTCTCCTTGCTCGGTTGTCTGGAAGAGATCGCTTTTAGCGATAAGACCGCCAATTGTTACACTAGACATATTCCTATTGTTCCATTTTAGTTTTAAGTTTTTTAAGATGTGGTGTCATAATAAAGAATTTATCTTTCTATCTATCTATCTATCTTCGGTTTGGCGACGACATTGTAGTCATGGCAGAGTCGATAGAAGATCTCGGCACGATGCTCGGAGACCTCAATCGAGTTTGTCAACGGGTCGGTCTTAAAATGAACATGGAGAAGTTGAAGGTTATGTCTAATGCCCATATTGTGCCGACCCCAATGTCGGTTGGGAACTCGGTTCCAGAAGTTGTTGACTCGTACGTCTAGACACCTAGACGTAGGTAGACACCTAGGATAAACAGTGCAACTCGGTAAGTTCAACTTCGAAAAAGAGGTCTATCGTCAAATCCACTAGGCTGGACAGCGTTCGGAAACCCACGCAATGTCCTCTCATTCAAAATACCTCAGTGCCTTCGACGTCGCAGTGTTTTCAAAGTCTTCCTCTTCTTACCTCCAATAGATTTTGGTAGCTTGTAGAATTTTATATAATATTATGTTTGATGATAATTTCAAATTGTAGAAACGTAAAATTGTGTACAATCGGAAAAAAAGAGTAGTCGGTGACAGTGTGGACGGAGAGGTGTAAACGAGCGGGAACTACCCAGGAATTACCATCTCGTTTTATTATTACCAGTTTTGTTGTAGCATTTCGAGAAAGTTGTGTCAGAGGTTATCGCGTACATTAAGTATATAAAACTCTGAAGTTTTGATGTGGTCATTCACACAACATCGAAACACTGGTGAGTACTGAACAAACAGTAATTAATACTAGTGGTTCTGTGAGAACAGTAGACGTCGCGAGCCCTTGTAACTATTAGCCCAGTCTACCTGGTACATTTAACTATCGTTAGGTACATATCGTTAGGTACAACGCAGCAAAAAAAAACACAATTAATTGTCGGCCGGCAGGTCACCAAATTGTTACGGACGTCAATTCCATAGCAAGTTGCACAAAAATAATGTGCGGGTCTAGCACTATTATTTAACTTTTACTATTACCATTTGACGGTTTGAATAGTCTTAGTCTTAGTCCTTTGAAACAAAAATCATAAAAGACGGATAAAACAATTAAAAAAATATTTTAACTGTAAGTCACGTGGTCTAACCAACTAACGAGGATATTAGTGTAGACGTTCCTTTTCCATTAAATAATACTCGAACACTTCAGCATATTTTAAATAATTTATTCCAAGCCCACCCTATTATTCTTGTAATACTTACAAGAATAATATAAGATATTTTAACAACTTATCCCATTTATTTTATAATAAATAACCTGTTAATGATACTTTTATAGGCGTTTATTAATTTTTAAGGTCTATAGACCTTAGTAAATATCGTAACTTTTGGCCATGCCATAGAAATTAATCCAATGTTACTTGTGTTCCCCGATAAAGATTATATTATACAAAAATAAGTAGTAAACAACAATTTTAATAAAAATCGATATTATTGCAGTCGCTTAAAGTTTAGTTTTCAATTGTTGCGTAAGGAACATGGGTAGTACTGCTCCGACATACGAACGACAAATGAAATTTACCTCTATGATCATAATGCTAAGGCTTAAAATTACTTTTGTCACGAAACTACACTGCGAGAAAGACACTTAGGACTCGTGACGAAAATGTCGTAAGCAGCACGAATTCCATACTACTTTACTCCCCTCTATTCTCCTCTTTTGGAACTTTTTTCGCAAAATCTTGTTAATAATGAAGTTTTTAGTTTGTCTCTCAAATTTGATTAAAATCCGATGTTAAATAACGCTACAGCAAACTTTCCCTTCTTTTCTCCCCTAATTTCCAATCAATCAAAAATCGTAATCTACAAAAAAATGAAATAAATAAAGGAACCTGTGCCAATTTTCGTCAAAATCGGTTGGAAAATGTGACATGTAATAGTTTAGACCCTGGAATAACACATACGGTACTTTATATCCATATTCCCACGGGAATAAAGACTACGCGGGTTAAACCGTATGGTACAGCTAGTATAAATATATATTTGTTTTCAGACATACAACATGATGATGCAAATGAAGAAACTCTTGGTATTCTCCATCCTGTTCTGTGGAGTTATGACGAGCCACGTGTTAGTGAAGCGACAAGGCGCGTTTGGTTCCCCATGGTCCAGTCCCCTGGCCGCCCCCACATATGGAGAGAGACAGCAAGATTTCTTACATAGCCCAGAAGGACAAACGTATAAGAAGATAGTAACTGCGGCTGCATGTGGAGCCGCTGGCAGTTATGGTGGAGCCTTAGGAGCCGCCGCTGCTGGAGCAGCATGTTCACAGATTCCTCAGTAGTGGTTGTAATTTGGATATGAATTAAAACTACTTTTGTTTTTAATATGGCATATTATTTAAACTCACATTATAGCTCGACAGAAAAGAGTAGAAACGGAACTAATTTAAAGTGTATGTGTTGATTAAATTGTTTTTACTCTTGTAAAAGACAGTGGCGCCCCTATTATTTTCGACTCTTTTGTGTCGAACTATACCATATACCTATATATTACTATATTATATTCTAGGAATTTTGATAGGTATTTTTATAAAATAGCGCTTAAACGGTAAAAAAGCCGAAAAATCCTTATAATTAACGTCAATATTCAAAACTTGAATTGATGATAGAGCGGAGACTTACCAATAATCTTAGACTCTAAACAAGTGTCAACTACCAGACCCTGGTCATCATATATTATTATACATTGAGACGATTCCAATGAGTATATATACTATACGTTTGACTACTGGCTCATCAACTCTAAACCTGATGCTGCAGCTGCATCTGCTAAAGGTTACAAAATTGTTGCAATAAAAGTGACAGGACTTTCAAATGGTTTGGTCTTCTGGAAAATGCTCATATCCTACAACAACTAGCAGGTCTATGTAGAGCCGCTCAGAGTTATGGTAGAGCTGCGGGAGCCGCCTCTGTTGGAGTGCTCACAGATTCCACCTTAGTAATTTTGTAATTTGGATATGAATTAAAACTACTTTTCTGAAAAATTCCATTTTAATTAAAAGTATTTTTTTTTCATTTTATAAAAAAAAATATTTGGAAAATTTTGGACACCAAGCAAGTATCTATCTGCTCGCCAAAATCTCAGAACTTCAATTTCCTTGTATTTGAATAAAATAACACTTGTATTCTGTAACTGGTTGTTACCTGCTTTGTCCGATAAGCGCAACTTTATCTTATGCAATAAATAAAACCTAAAAATGTTTAAATACTTGACTCAGATACCCTACGCTACTACTTATAAAATATAAATATTTTATAATATGTTAACATGCATTATCTTTGAACTATAGTAACTTTTTGAACTAAAATATAATTCTGATCGAAGTTGACTAGGTAAGTTTGTGTCAATTTAGACTACTTTTATTTCAGATAAAGGTGTAGGGTTCCATGTAAAAAAAATATTTTCATCCGGAGTCATCTCTGAAACGGCAGGACCTATTTTAACAGGAGTTTCATTGATATAACTATATAGCTTATTTTATAAAGGAAAGAGTAGAATACTAGCCCGGTATGGACATGTAATGCGAAGGGATGAGAGTCATGTGGCCAAAAGAAATAATGAGGATGATAAGTGGTTATATGGGACGCGGGCGTCCAAACAAGACATGGATGAACTATGCGAATGAGAATATGAGTGATAGAGGAGTTATCTCCGCAGATAAAGGATAATAGATAATAGACTGGAGTGGCGGAAGAAGACGTGTTGTGCCGACCCCACCTAATGTGGGATAAGGGCAGGAAAAATAATAAGGATATTATAGCTTATTTTATATAAAGTTACACAAGTCAAACTTTATTGTTGATAAAAATGATTAGGGTTCCATAAAATGCATTAAAACTCTTAGGGCGCGTCTAGATCTGTCGAATGCGCCAATCGCGAACATGGAAAACATGCAAGCAGCTCGCGCGCGTAAGAAGCAGTAAGATAATAATATGAGTAAAAGACATCAAATAACTTTTTGAAAATTTTCATACTTTTATTATGAATATTCATAACCATCTTGCTTAACATATCAATAATAAATAAATAATTAATCAATACGACCTAAATGAGGATTTGGAAATTCGTCTATAGAGCTGCCTATATGACTTAGCATCATCGGAACATTACATTCGTATCTATAATACGAATAATATTAATTTTAATAGTAATGATAATTATCATACCGTCACTTAATCGTCAAGACCAACCTTATTTTAGTATAGGAATTATGTATATTATACTCGGTACATTTATTATTAAATTGCAGATCGATCATACCTGAATGGGCCGGGCCTAAAGATTTTTTTTTTTTTTTTTTAAATGACTTATGCTGTTGGCTTCAGATGGCCTCTAAGCTTTACCGGGCAGTGGTGAGCGCAGGAGGCGCTCGTCCCAAAGTTTAAGGGCGACTAACACAAGGGCACCTAGACGGTACGAACCTCGGCTTGGGCCGTCGCCAGAATACGTGGGTTCAGACTTGCCCTGGCACCCCAGAAGGGGAGTGTCCTAGGGCCCTATTAGGCCGTTTGATAATAATAAAATATACCAGTTCGTTATAGTACTGATATTAAAATGAACGCAGGTGTCCGACCAGGTGACGGAATAGGAACGGTGTAGCTTGTTCACTATAAAGTATGTTCGACGGTAGCACCGTATTATTAACGCGGTAATTAGTTAAGAGCCCGGCGGTGCCAGTTGACAAGTAAACTTCGAGCTTAGCTTCGAGTCGAGTGCAAAACCCGGGCCGGATATTGCTATCTCTGTTTGACTCAAGTTGGAGCGAAAGGCGGAGCTAGTGGCCTAGTACCACTAGTACGCACCTACGAGTACGAAGTAACTATTATATAAGCTGTCATCTGTATTTAAGAACATTATTCATGTAAGGTACTGTGCTAAGGAAGGAATTACGTCCCAAGTTCGTCACGGCAGGCAATTATTTTCAATTGAATTTACCGGCCTGCTTTCGCGCCATTATAGTGTTATTGTTTTTGAATACGGGTGTATGTCTGCCATCCTAGACCAGAGGTTTCTTCCCAGAAGTGATAGATTATCTCTTCAAGATATTGGTTTGAGATACCAGCTATCAAAGTAATCTTAGTAGGCGTAGCAGGCTTTATCTCGTAAACTACTCATTTTAGATTAGTAGTTTCTTTACAGAAGTGATAGATCTCATCAAGATCTTTATTTTGGATGCCAGTTGTTCAACTAAAAGTGGCTTTATCTCGGAAAGTATCATCTTAGGCCAGTAGTAACTTTACAGAAGTGATAGATCACATCAAGATCTTTATTTCGGGTGCCACTTGTCAAACTAAAAATGGCTTTATCTCGAAAATTACTTATCTTAGACCAGTAGTTCCTTTATTGAAGTGATAGATCTCATCAGAATCTTCAGTTCGGATGACAGCTGTCAAATTAAAAACAGTTTTATGTCAGAAACCTAGGTGTACTTAGGTACATATTATACGTGCGCTAGTGAGAATGCATGACATCATAACCAACGTCACATCCCGTGACCCCCGCTACATCCTGTTACTGTATGAGATAGCAATATTGGCAGATCAAAATTTGTGATAAATTTGGATGTGTTCCGTTATATTATTACAAATCATGAATGAAAACTTAAACTATTCCCAATTTTTTTTATATATTTTAGGACTCGACAATAAAATCTGTGTCACAAATTACATAATATTATGAATGATATTGTTTTTAATACAAAACAAACATTAAGAAAAAATGTAAGTTTTCCTGTAAAAATTTGCAAAATGCAATTCGCTTAAATTTCGTTTCAGATGAGTAGTTTGGACTGATATATATATAATTATATTTGTTACCTAGATAACTAGTGTCTCATTCCAAATAACATCATTGTATATTGTATGTTCATGCACCAATTCGTCCAATTAAAATTAAGCACCTTCCTGCACCATGGCTCTCTAAGGACATTAAATCTTTGATGCAGAAAAAATGTGGAGCCAAAGCTCGATATAAAAGTCGACCGTCAGACTATAACAAGCTTAGGTATATATCTCAAGTCGTAACGCTTGTAATAGAATGTGTAGGAATGCGCAACGTCAGCACATTCACCATGAAGTCGAAAACGAGAATCCTTCTAAAGTTTGGAAGTTTCTTCGAACGCTGGGGGTTGGCAGGCAGCGGCAAGACGGAATTCCTAATAACTTCAATATTGATGTGCTTAACAAACATTTCTCTTCTTCCCCTAATTTCGAGGGACCTCTCAAAGCTGACACACTTCAACGATTGTCTGTAGCACCTACTTCCACTACTAACTCCTTCATCTTTCGTCAGATCACTGATGCTGATGTTAAGGGAAGCATTGCTACTATCTCTTCTAATGCGGTAGGAAGTGACTGCGTCAGTCGACGAATGATTCTTCTGATACTTGACGAAATCATGCCAGTCATTCTTCATATTCTAAATCAGTCAATTACCAGTGGCCTTTTTCCTTCACAATGGAAAGAAGCTCAAATCATCCCGCTACCCAAAAAATCCAAGCCTTCTTCATTAACTGACTTTCGCCCAATATCCATCTTGCCTTTTCTATCTAAAATTCTTGAACGTCTCATTCATCAACAGCTGAATCTCTATCTCCTTAACAATAACCTACTCAACCCATTTCAATCTGGTTTCCGTCCCGGTCATAGCACTGCGACAGCACTCGTGAAAATTACTGACGATATTCGCTGTGGCGTGGCCGACGGAAACCTAACTGTCCTTTCTTTACTTGATTTCAGCAATGCTTTCAATAATGTCGACTTCGATGTCCTTTTGGCTCTTCTTCGCTCTCTTAATATTTCTCCTCAAGTAATTCAATGGTTTCACAGCTACCTGCATGGTCGCCGACAGCGTATTTGTGTTGATGATTCCTACTCATCCTGGTGCAACACGCACGCGGGCGTACCGCAGGGTGGTGTACTATCTCCTTTACTCTTTGCTATCTTCATAAATTCAATTTCTCACCACCTCACCTGTTCTTACCATCTTTATGCTGACGACCTGCAAATCTACCGGCACACTACCCTTGATCGACTTCCGGAGACCATTCATTTTACAAACTCTGACCTGACCAGCATTCTCGGTTGGAGCAACTCATTTGGTTTGCGAGTGAACCCAATGAAGACGCAAACTATTGTCATTGGAAGCTCACGAATGGTATCGAAAATCGATTGGTTTCGCTTGCCACAGGAGATGTTCGATGGTACGTCTATCACACTGAGTGAAACAGTAAGGGATCTTGGGGTGCTCATAGACAGGCAGCTGTCATGGGCACCGCAATTGGCGGAAGTCAGCCGAAAGATCTTCGCTTCACTGGGTTCGCTCAGACGGCTGCGCAATTTTCTCCCGATTACTACCAAAACTGCCCTTGCACAATCTCTCTTACTTCCCATACTGGACTACGCCGACGCCTGCTATCTTGATATAACCGAAGAACAGCTTAATAAACTGGAACGTCTCCAGAACGCCTGTATTAGATTTATTTTTGGTCTCCGTAAGTATGACCACATATCCGAATTTCGTGCCAAGCTGAAATGGTTACCTATCCGACTTCGCCGGAATACTCACATTCTGTCTCTGCTCTATTCTATTCTTTTTAATCCTGCTTCTCCTTCCTACCTCAAAGAGCGATTTAAATATGTTCATCTTTCTCACCCATTTAATCTGCGCTCCTCAGACACACGGCTGCTGCAGCATACCTTGACTAGCTCTCAATACTATGACAAGTCGTTTACAGTGCGAGCTGTTAGGCTGTGGAACGCTCTTCCCGTATCCATTAGGCATGCTAAATCCATTAATATTTTCAAAAAATTAATAAAAGAACACTACCTATCTTCCATTTCATAAAATTGCCTGTAGCTCAATTATATCTATATATTTTACAATATGTATTATTTTATTATACATCATATTTATTACGAGTATGTATATTATTATTTGTATTATTATTGTATATTATGTATATTTTATAGTATTATATAAGTATTAATTATAATAATTATTAATACCATTGTATTATTATACTCTATAAATATAGTCAAATACCAAATCCCAAATTATCTAGATATTCCCTATTGCACACCACCGTCGTTTATTGTTTTTAACTCCCCGTTTCCATCCCCAGGTTGTCTGTAAGAAATTGCTTAACGCGATAAGACCGCCGGTTGTTTACCGTATTACCTGTAAATTGTTTTGTAACATTGTTTTTTATTTTATTTTGGTATGCAATAAAGTATTATTCTATTCTATTCTATATTGGAAATATGCTCTGATTTCAAATGATTTAACGATTACGTCTGTATGGGCATTTCCCCGGTCGGTGCCTCCTTAAGGGATAGGCGTGGTTGTAACCCGTTAGGGCTATTAAAAGCAGCAAGCGGCTGTCAGCATTAACAGCATCAATGACGACATCAGAGTTCAACGGCTTTACGTGCCATTCGACTTCTGAAGCGCGGGAGCGTCTGGGTGATTTGAGATCTGAACCAAGGGGCCTTGAAGCGGAATACATTCCCAATAAGCCAGCGATGTTCTCAGGAACACGCTGCTCGCAGATGCCTTTAGAAAATAAAAGGCCCCTTAAAACACATTATTTTAATCAATCCCTATAAATTCTTCAAGAGAAGGGGTGAATCGCTCTCTATGTGTTAATAATTTGACGTCCATTATTTAAGAATGAAAATAAGAAGAACTTAGTACTTTCTTAATTTTAACCCATGGCTATTTTCAACTCATCAGCTCGTATGAAGATTATCAGTTTTTTTTATCGAGTTGAGGAATATGAGGGATTTGAAAGTCCTGTCACTTCAAAAATATTGCAACAATTTTGTAACCTTTACCAAATGCTGCAGCATCAGGTTCAGAGTTGATGAGCCAGTAGTCAACTGGACTCATTGGAATCGTCTCAATGTATAATATATGATGACCAGGGTCTGGTAGTTGACGCTTGTCTCAACTCTTAGATTATTGGTAAGTCTCCGCTGTTTCATTTATCCAAGTTTTGAATATTGACGTTAATTACAAGGATTTTTCTGTCTCTACTTTTACCGTTAAAGTGTTATTTTATACTAGTCAAAATTCATAGAATATAATATTATTATTATAATAATATGATATAGGAATATAGTAATGTGAGTTTCAATACTCCTCGCCTCGGTGGCCTCGGTGGCCTAGTGGGCGTATGCTCGACTGCCGATCATGAGGTCCCGGGTTTGATTCCCAGGTCAGGCAATATGTTAAATATAGAATTTTTCCATCTGAAATTATCTCTATGACAGCCTGGAGTCTGGAACTGTGCCCGGTAGATGGAAATAGACTCGCCCCCTATGACATGGGTCACCTACTTGGACAGAGTCCTGGGTATATCTCTGCCTACCCCTTTAAGAAAAAGGCGTGATTGTATGTTATGTTATGATTTTAAATAATATGCCATTTTAAAAACAGAAGTAGATTTAATTAGTATCTAAATTACAACCACTACTGAGGAAGCTGTGAGCATGCTGCTCCAGCAGCGGCGGCTCCTAAGGCTCCACCATAACTGCCAGCGGCTCCACATGCAGCTGCAGTTACTATCTTCTTATACGTTTGTCCTTCTGGGCTATGTAAGAAAGCTTGCTGTCTCTCTCCATAAGTAGGGGCGGCCAGGGGACTGGACCATGCGGAACCAAACGCGCCTTGTCGCTTCACTAACACGTGGCTCGTCATAACTCCACAGAACAGGATGGAGAATACCAAGAGTTTCTTAATTTGCATCATCATGTTGAATTCTGAAAACCAATAAATATTAATTAGCATTTTGTCTATACAAATAAATAAAATTGAACTATCTGTATGTAAGATTAAAAATTAGCTTTCCATAATATTATATAAACATACTAGTGGCCCGCCCCGGCTTCGCACGGGGAGTAGAAAGTATAGGTACAGATAAAGTTGTAGCTGGAGTAAATTCATGATAGAATATAATAGAATAGAATAATCATTGACAGCCTCGTTGGCTCAGATGGTAGTAACTCTGCTTTCTGTGCCGCAGGGCCCGGGTTCGATCCCCGGCCAGATCAAACATTTGTGTGCATGAACATGTCTGTTTGATCTGTGTCTGGGTGTTATAAGCTTATATAAGTATGTATATCAGTCATCTGGTTACCATAGAACAGGCTTCTAGCCTAGTTTGGGACCAGAAGACCGTGTGTGGAAGTTGTCCCATATTATATTATTATTATTATATCTACTCTGCCTCGACTGCCTCGGTGGCGTAGTGGGCGCATGCTCAACTGCCAATCAAGAGGTCCCGGGTTCGATACCCAGGTCAGGCATAGTGTTAAATATTGGATTTTTCCATTAGGAATTATCTCAATAGCTGCCTGGAGTCTGGAACTGTGCCCGGTATATGGCAATAGGCTCGCCCCCTATTACATGGGACCAAATAACATACTGGCGAAATGTGGGTGTATCTACTATGGGACTGAGTCCTGGGTACACCTCTGCCTACCCCTTCGGGAAAAAGGCGTGAATGTATGTTATGTTATGTTATTATATCATTTATTTGCTTTTATAGTCGCGAGGAATGATTTGTGGTCAACATGGAAAAAAATAGTGTGAAACAAGTAGAAGAAGTGAATAATAACACAATAATAATATGGGACAACTGCCACACACGTTTATCTGGTCCCAAACTAGGCAAAGCCTGTACTATGGTAACCAGAAAACTGATATACATTATACTTATATACCCTTATAACACCCAGACACAGATCAAACAGACATGCTCATGCGCACAAATGTTTGACCTGGCCGGGAATCGAACCCGGGACCTACGGCTCAGAAGGCAGGGGCATTACCGGCTGAGCTAACGGGCCAGTCAAGAATAATGCTTTAGAGAAGAGAAGAATGACTGGACTACCTTGATGGACTACGTGAGGAATAGTGTGATAGGAG
The DNA here is from genome assembly GCA_947063395.1 of Hemistola chrysoprasaria. Classification (NCBI taxonomy): domain Eukaryota; kingdom Metazoa; phylum Arthropoda; class Insecta; order Lepidoptera; family Geometridae; genus Hemistola; species Hemistola chrysoprasaria. The sequence continues at coordinate 14,123,379 of OX346725.1, forward strand.
AACGCTTTGGCGTGTTGGAAGATGTGCCTATAGTGACAAAGATAGAGAAATTATTGCTTATATGGTTCGGAAATGTGGAGCTGATGGAAGAAAGGAGACTACCATGTATAAAGAATGCGATGAAAGTGAAAGAAGCGAAAGTCGTATATCAGGATCAAAATAGTCTCTGCCAACCGCATCGGGAGTAAGGCGTGACTGTATGTATGTATGTAGCTACTTGTATACAAGGTGATCCTTAAGCAAGTTGGTTAGGTTGCGGGTAGATGCACCATTCCTTCATCTTTTTAAATCACGAAATATACAAAAAAAAATCCAGTATGTTAATTCAAAGTCAAATCCACCCTAATATATTAAAATATAAAATATAACATTATAATAATGTACTGTTTGTGCACCGTCCTGAGAGCAATTGCGAATAGGTTTGATTGTACATTAATCATTGCTACATGTTTAATGTACTGACAAACAGACAAATGACTCAAAGGCAGGCGAATTTTTATTAGTATTGTTATGATTAATTTTGATTTTCTTTTTCATAGATTCATATTTTATTTGATTCTCATTTTAATTTTGTTTATTGAATTATTCCATTTTAATTTTTTTGATTTTATTTTACATTTTAAAGTAATTTTTTAATATTAATTTATTTATTTGATTTTATTATTAATTATAAATTTTAAGTACTATGTATGTTATATGATCTAAGTTAATCGAAGTAAACGTATTATATTTGATTTAGTACTCACTGATATTGTGCTGTTGTGTGAATGACAATATCGAAATATCAGAGACTTATTATATACGTTTGTTCGCAATAACCTCTGAACTGACTTTATCAAAATGCAACAATACCGTGGAAATTGATAAAAAAAATATTACTTGGGAATTCTTGGGCACTTCCCGCGCATTAACATCGTCGTTCGCACTGTTGATGCTAGCGAGCGCTACTTTTTATTTTCCAATCGAACACACTTTTTCGATTCTATAATTTGAAATTGTCATCAAACCTATAACCAAAAGCTTGGAACCCTTATTTTAAGATATACCTATCTTCTGCTCTCCGTGTAATGTTCGGTGCCTTTATAATACAGTAGCAGACGATCAGAACGGAACTTCTTAACTGAGAGCTGCGATCTCCTTATGAAGGGCTTTATGCCCTCATTGCTAATTACATAAATTTTACACATTAATAGTGTAATATTGCTAGAGAAAAACAAATAACCTTTACAAGAATACATCACTAACTTTACTCTCCTCTCCTTGCTCGGTTGTCTGGAAGAGATCGCTTTTAGCGATAAGACCGCCAATTGTTACACTAGACATATTCCTATTGTTCCATTTTAGTTTTAAGTTTTTTAAGATGTGGTGTAATAATAAAGAATTTATCTATCTATCTTCGATTTGGCGACGACATTGTAGTCATGGCAGAGTCGATAGAAGATCTCGGCACGATGCTCGGAGCCCTCAATCGAGTTTGTCAACGGGTCGGTCTTAAAATGAACATGGAGAAGATGAAGGTTATGTCTAATGCCCATATTGTGCCGACCCCAGTGTCGATTGGGAACTCGGTTCCAGAAGTTGTCGACTCGTACGTCTAGACACCTAGACGTAGCTAGACACCTAGGATAAACAGTGCAACTCGTTAAGTTCAACTTCGAAAAAGAGGTCAATGGTCAAATCCACTAGGCTGGACAGCGTTCGGAAACCCACGCAATGTCCTCTCATTCAAAATACCTCAGTGCCTTCGACGTCGCAGTGTTTTCAAGGTCTTCCTCTTCTTACCTCCAATAGATTTTGGTAGCTTATAGAATTTTATATAATATTATGTTTGATGATAATTTCAAATTGTAGAAACGTAAAATTGTGTAAAATCGGAAAATAAAAGTAGTCGGTGACAGTGTGGACGGAGAGGTGTTAACGAGCGGGAACTACCCAGGAATTACCATCTCGTTTTACTATTACCAGGTTTGTTGTTGCATTTCGAGAAAGTTGGGTCAGAGGTTATCGCGCACATTATTAAGTATATAAAACTCTGAAGTTTTGATGTGGTCATTCACACAACATCGAAACACTGGTGAGTACTGAACAAACAGTAATTAGTACTAGTGGTTCTGTGAGAACAGTAGATGTCGCGAGCCCTTGTAACTATTAGCCCAGTCTACCTGGTACATAATTTAACCAACTATCGTTAGGTATATTATCGCAGCAAATTATAAAAAAACACAATCAATTGTCGGCCGGCAGGTCACCAAATTGTTACGGACGTCAATTCCAAAACAAGTTGCACAAAAATAATGTGCGGGTCTAGCACTATTATTTAACTTTTAGTATTAACATTTGACGGTTTGAATAGGTAACCCTCGTAGTCCTTTGAAACAAAAAAAATAAAGGACGAATAAAACAGTTAAGAAATATTTTTAACTGTAAGTCACGTGGTCTAACCAACTTACGAGGATATTAGTGTAGACGTTCCTTTTCCATTAAATAATACTCGAACACTTCAGCATATTTTAAATAATTTATTCCAAGCCCACCCTATTATTCTTGTAATACTTACAAGAATAATATAAGCTATTTTAACAACTTATCCCATTTATTTTATAATAAATAACCTGTTAATGATACTTTTATAGGCGTTTATTAATTTTTAAGGTCTATAGACCTTAGTAAATATCGTAACTTTTGGCCATGCCATAGAAATTAATCCAATGTTACTTGTGTTCCCCGATAAAGATTATATTATACAAAAATAAGTAGTAAACAACAATTTTAATAAAAATCGATATTATTGCAGTCGCTTAAAGTTTAGTTTTCAATTGTTGCGTAAGGAACATGGGTAGTACTGCTCCGACATACGAACGACAAATGAAATTTACCTCTATGATCATAATGCTAAGGCTTAAAATTACTTTTGTCACGAAACTACACTGCGAGAAAGACACTTAGGACTCGTGACGAAAATGTCGTAAGCAGCACGAATTCCATACTACTTTACTCCCCTCTATTCTCCTCTTTTGGAACTTTTTTCGCAAAATCTTGTTAATAATGAAGTTTTTAGTATGTCTCTCAAATTTGATTAAAATCCGATGTTAAATAACGCTACAGCAAACTTTCCCTTCTTTTCTCCCCTAATTTCCAATCAATCAAAAATCGTAATCTACAAAAAAATGAAATTAATAAAGGAACCTGTGCCAATTTTCGTCAAAATCGGTTGGAAAATGTGACATGTAATAGTTTAGACCCTGGAATAACACATACGGTACTTTATATCCATATTCCCACGGGAATAAAGACTACGCGGGTTAAACCGTATGGTACAGCTAGTATAAATATATATTTGTTTTCAGACATACAACATGATGATGCAAATGAAGAAACTCTTGGTATTCTCCATCCTGTTCTGTGGAGTTATGACGAGCCACGTGTTAGTGAAGCGACAAGGCGCGTTCGGTTCCCCATGGTCCAGTCCCCTGGCCGCCCCCACATATGGAGAGAGACAGCAAGCTTTCTTACATAGCCCAGAAGGACAAACGTATAAGAAGGTAGTTACTGCGGCTGCATGTGGAGCCGCTGGCAGTTATGGTGGAGCCTTAGGAGCCGCCGCTGCTGGAGCAGCATGTTCACAGCTTCCTCAGTAGTGGATGTAATTTAGATATGAATTAAAACTACTTTTGTTTTTAATATGGCATATTATTTATACTCACATTATAGCTCGACAGAAAAGAGTAGAAACGGAACTAATTTAAAGTGTATGTGTTGATTAAATTGTTTTTACTCTTGTAAAAGACAGTGGCACTTGGCACCCCTATTATTTTCTACTCTTTTGTGTCGAACTATACCATATACCTATATATTACTATTATATTCTAGGAATTTTGATAGGTATTTTTATAAAATAGCGCTTAAACGGTAAAAAAGCCGAAAAATCCTTATAATTAACGTCAATATTCAAAACTTGAATTAATGATAGAGCGGAGACTTACCAATAATCTTAGAGTCAAAACAAGTGTCAACTACCAGACCTTTGTCATCATATATTGAATTTTAAAACACTGGGTGGCACTGTGTCTGATATGGGCAATCATGATGCTTACCATCAGGCACCTGATTTGCTCGTCTTGTCACTCACTGTCATAAAAAAAAAAAAAAAAAAAAAAAAAAAAAACCGCCTCTGCTGGAGCAGCTTGCTCACAGATTCCACCTTAGTAATGTTGTAATTTGGGATTGTTCCACTATGCCCCACCAAGCCGCCCCACTGGTGGGGCATAGTGGAATGCTATGAATTAAAACTACTTTTCTGGAAAATGACATTTTAATGAAACGTATTTTTTTTTCATTTTATAAAAAAAATATTGGGAAAATTTTGGACATCAAGCAAGTAGCTGCTCGCCAAAATCTCAGAACTTCAATTTCCTTGTATTTGAATAAAATAACACAGGACTATTTTAACAGGAGTTTCATTGTCATAACTATTTAGCTTATTTTATAAATAAAGGAAAGAGTAGAATACTAGCCCGGTATGGACATGTAATGCGAAGGGATGAGAGTCATGTGGCCAAAAGAAATAATGAGGATGATAAGTGGTTATATGAATGAACTGTGTGAACGAGGATATGAGTGAAAGAGGAGTTATCTCCGCAGATGAAGGAATAATAGATAATAGACTGGAGTGGCGGAAGAAGACGTGTGGTGCCGACCCCACCTAATATGTGGGATAAGGGCAGGAAGAATAATAAGGATATAGCTTATTTTATATGAAGTTATACAAGTCAAACTCTTTTTTGAGAAAAATGATGAGGGTTCTATAAAATGCATTAAAACTCTTAGGGCGCGTCCAGATCTGTCGAATTCGCCAATCGCGAACATGGAAAACATGCAAGCAGCTCGCGCGCGTTAGAAGCAGTAGGATAATAATATGAGTAAAAGACATCAAATAACTTTTTGAAAATTTTCATACTTATAATATGAATATTCATAACCATCTTGCTTAAAATATCAATAATAAATAAATAATAAATCAATACGACCTAAACAAGGATTTGGAAATTCATCTATAGAGCTGCCTATATGACTTAGCATCATCGGAACATTACATTCGTATCTTTAATACGAATAATATTAATTTTAATAGTAATGATAATTATCATACCGTCACTTAATCGTCAAGACCAACCTTATTTTTATATAAGAATTATGTATAATATACTCGGTACATTTATTATTAAATTGCAGATCGATCATACCTGAATGGGCCGGGCCTAAAGCTGTTTGATAATAATAAAATATACCAGTTCGTTATAGGACTGATATTATAATGAACGCAGGTGTCCGACCAGGTGACGGAATAGGAACGGTGTAGCTTGTTCACTATAAAGTATGTTCGATGGTAGCACCGTATTATTAACGCGGTAATTAGTTAAGAGCCCGGCGGTGCCAGTTGACAAGTAAACTTCGAGCATAGCTTCGAGTCGAGTGCTAAACCCGGGCCGGATATTGCTATCTCTGTTTGACTAAAGTTGGAGCGAAAGGCGGAGCTAGTGGCCTAGTATCACTAGTACGCACCTACGTAGTAACTATTATATAAGCTGTCATCTGTATTCAAGAACATTACTTATGTAAGGTACTGTGCTAAGTAAGGAATTTCGTACCAAGTTCGTCACGGCAGGCAATTATTTTCAATTGAATTTACCGGCCCTATGCTTTCGCGCCATTATAGTGTTATTGTTTTTGAATACGGGTGTATGTCTGCCTGCCATCCTAGACCAGAAGTTTATTCCCAGAAGTATTTTTTTTATTTTTTATTATAGTGTGTGACAAAACGAGCTAATCAGGTGCCTGATAGTAAGCATCATGATTGCTCATATCAGACACAGTTTCACCCAGTGTTTTAAAATTCTAAATTCTGCGCGACACTGCACTGCGCCTGTCACCCTGAGATATGAGTTGTTGAATCTCATCATGCTAGTAATTTCGCTGGTAACATTGCCCTTCATACTGGAACACAGTAATGTTTGCACATTACTGCTTGGCGGATGAATAACTGGCAAAGGTGTGCTACTTCCCCAGGCAGCCTCCTGCAAAAGAGGCCTACCACTACAAAAAATAGAATAGATTATCTCTTTAAGATATTGGTTTCAGATAACAGCTGTCAAAGTAATATTATTAGGCTTAGTAGGCTTTATCTCGGAAACTAATCATTTTAGACTAGTAGTTTCTTTACAGAAGTGATAGATCTCATCAAGATCTTTATATCGGATGCCAGTTATCAAACTAAAAATGGTTTTATCTCGGAAAGTACTCACCTTAGACCAGTAGTTCCTTTATTGAAGTGATAGATCTTATCAAGATTTCATTTCGGATGACAACTGTCAAATTAAAAAAAACGGCTTTATCTCGGAAACCTAGGTGTACCGGATTGTTCCACTATGCCCCACCAAGCCGCCCCACTGGTGGGGCATAGTGGAATGCTACAAATTACCTAGGTACATAGTATACGTGCGCTAGCGTGAATGCATGACATCACAACCAACGTCACATCCTGTGACCCCCGCTACATCCTTTTACTGTATGCGATAACAATATTGGCCGTTCAAAATTTGTGATAAATTTGGATGTGTTCCGTTATAATATTACAAATCATGAATGACAACTTAAACTATTCCCAATTTTTTTTTTATTTTGGGACTCAATAATAAAATCTATGTCACAAATTACATAACGTTATGAATGATATTGTTTTTAATACAAAACAAACATTAAGAAAAAATGTAAGTTTTCCTGTAAAGATTTGCAAAATGCAATTCGCTTACGTAAATTTCGTTTCAGATGAGTAGTTTGGATTGAAATATATAATTTGTAACCTAGATAACTAGTGTCTCATTCCAAATAACATCAATGTATATTGGAAATATACTCTGATTTCAAATGATTTAACGATTACGTCTGTATGGGGATTTCCCCGGTCGGTGCCTCCTTAAGGGATAGGCGTGGTTGTAACCCGTTAGGGCTATTAAAAGCAGCAAGCGGCTGTCAGCATAGACGCCCTCGCAACGTCCTGGACGACCCGGACGACTCTATCGCCGCCGTCACATCGGCGGCGTTAGGTTCGTCCAATCCTACCAATATACGCAACAGACGCTCCGTTTTCGGTACTGGTGCCGGATACCATATCCACCAACTCACACAATCACACACCGACCTCGTCGGCGAGGTCGAAGATCTCTCAGATCCTTCAGATCGGTTAGTTTCTCTCCAAATAATCAAACAGATCAAACCATTGATAGGGCCCTAGGACACTCCCCTTCTGGGGTGCCAGGGCAAGTCTGACCCCACATATTCTGGCGACGGCCCAAGCCGAGGTTCGTACCGTCTAGGTGCCCTTGTGCTAGTCGCCCTTAAACTTTGGGTCGAGCGCCTCCTGCGCTCACCACTGCCCGGTAAAGCTGTAGAGGCCATCTGAGGCCAACAGCATAGGTCATTTAAAAAAAAACAAAAAAAAGTCAGCATTAACAGCATCAATGATGACATCGGAGTTCAACGGCTTTACGTGCCTTCCGACTTCTGAAGCGCGGAAGCGTCTCGCAGATGCTTTTAGAAATTATTAGGAACCTTAAAAAATTATAGGTAAAAAAAAAATCTTTTATTGCAGATCATTCAGATCCAAAGGTAAGTCTCCGCTCTATCATTAATCCAAGTTTTGAATATTGACGTTAATTATAAGGATTTTTCAGCCTACTTTTACCGTTAAAGTGCTATTTTATAAAAAATACTAGTCAAAATTCCTAGATATAATATTATAGTAATATGACATAGGAATATAGTAATGTGAGTTTCAATACTCCTCGCCTCGGTAGCCTCAGTGGTGCAGTGGGCGCATGCTCGACTGCTGATCATGAGGTCATTGGTTTGATTCCCAGGTCAGGCAAAAAGGCGTGATTGTATGTTATGTTATGATTTAAAATAATATGCCATTTTAAAAACAAAAGTAGTTTTAATTCATATCTAAATTACAACCACTACTGAGGAAGCTGTGAACATGCTGCTCCAGCAGCGGCGGCTCCTAAGGCTCCACCATAACTGCCAGCGGCTCCACATGCAGCTGCAGTAACTATCTTCTTATACGTTTGTCCTTCTGGGCTATGTAAGAAAGCTTGCTGTCTCTCTCCATATGTGGGGGCGGCCAGGGGACTGGACCATGGGGAACCGAACGCGCCTTGTCGCTTCACTAACACGTGGCTCGTCATAACTCCACAGAACAGGATGGAGAATACCAAGAGTTTCTTCATTTGCATCATCATGTTGAATGTCTGAAAACAAATAAATATTAATTAGCATTTTATCTATACAAATAAATAAAATTGAACTATCTGTAGGTAAGACTGAAAATTAGCTTTCCATAATATTATATAAACATACTAGTGGCCCGCCCCGGCTTCGCACGGGGAGTAGAAAGCATAGGTAGAGATAAAGTTTTAGCAGGAGTAAATTCATGATACATTGTATTTTTATAAATATAAAATTACCTTTTATATTTTTATTTTAATAAAGGTTTACGCAGCACATGCAATTTAATGAATATTTCTGATAAGTACAGTCCAAACCATAGGTGGATATTCTATCTGCGGACTATTTTGTACATATTGATAAGTACATAATATACATTAAGTACTTTATCACCAATAGTTTTCACATCGCATGCAAATAATGACTACTTCGAATATTGTGACTAAACCGAAATAGATTGATAAAATATCCATGGATTATTTGGTAGATATTGATAAGTTTTACAAACCCCTAGTACATAACTTTATTCTACTACCAATAGTTTTCACAGCGCATGAAAAATAATGACTACTTCAATTATTGCGACCACTAAAATAGGTGGATATAATGTTTTTGTATTGTTTGGTAGATAATGATAAGTACTATCACTACTGATAATCCCTAGTACCTAATATTCTACCACCAATAGTTTTCACAGCGCATGAAAAATAATTACTACTTCGAATATTGTGACTAAACCTAAATAGATGGATATAATGTCTACTGACTATTTTGTTTAGATATTGTTATGTGCTACATGTGAGGAATAGTGTGATAGGGGGACGATGTTGCGTGTTGGAAAATGTAGTGACAAAGATATAGAAATGACTGCATATATGGTTCGGAAAAGTGGAGTGGAGTGGATGAAAGAAAAGAGACGACCATGTATGAAGAATGTGATGAAAGTGAAAGAAGAAGTAATATAACGATCCGTTAGAATCGAAATAGTCTCTGCCTACTGCAACGAGAACAAGGCGTCACTACATGTATGAAACCATATAATTAGGGTGATCCTTATCCAAGTTGTTATAATTGAGAGTAGATGCAAGAATTCATAATTTTTTTTGTAACACGTAAATATAACTGAATCACTAATGTTACGATTATGTCATATATTAATTATTATTATTTCAGTACTCACCGGTGTTGTGCTGTTGTGTGAATGACAATATCGAAACTTCAGACACTTATTATATACCTTTATATGCGATAACCTCTGAACTGACATTATCAAAATGCAACAATTCCATAGAAATAGGTAAAAGAGGAGATAGGAATTCCTGGTAATTTGCACTCGTAAACACTCCGTCGTTCACACTGTTGATGGTAGCGAGTGCGACTTTTTATATCCCGAATCCCGATCGTACACACAATTCACCTATACAATTTGAAATTATTAGTAAACCTATACCCAAGACCTCGGAACCCTTATTATTAGATTTATCTTCTACTCTTCGTCCAAACTTAAACACCAAAACTGGTGTACGCGTGAAGATGCAAGGCGTGATGTTATTTTAAAGGTCTGGACCATCACTCACACATTATAGTCATCACAACACTCCTTGTTTCCGGGAAGGGAAGATATAGTAAATAGATGTCGTGTATATCCCTTTATCACAGTTGATACATCCACACTTCACCATATACCTTAGCTGGTTAAGGAATCGCTTTCCAGACTTATTGGCTCTAAGACCTCGCTATGCTAATTCTGTGGAGTGGTTCTCAAGTATCATCTTATCTGTTCAGTTAAAATTGTCATTGACAGTGGAGTGATACCTAAAAATGACTGCTTACTAGTGATATTTTCAATTAGTTATGCCTACCAGATCAGCAAGTTGGTGAGTCTACAGCTTTATTTATAATTCAGCACAACGCTAGGATTAACTTTATGCTATTCAATAGCATTTTTCTGGCAGTTATAATAGCCGTGGGCGAGCGCAGTCTTCTGTTATAGGCCGAGGTGTACGCTGGACTCAGCCCTATATTATAGTAGTGTTAGCATTAGCAAAACATTCAGCGTGGACAACCAAATATAGGTGGTTAGGATATCCGACATTATGATTCTTAGTGCTTGAAATACCTATCTGCCCACTTAGCATGCTAGGGGTATTTTGGGTTATGGTATATTATACTCATATCTGTGCTTTATCATGTATTCTCTTTATATATTGTAATATGAATTCGCTATAGAATAGTACCTCACCCTCTCTAACCGTGGTTGCCGTAAGAGTCGACTAAGGGTTGTCAGATCCAGAGGATAGGCAACAGCGTCCTCTGCGTAAAATTCACCAAACTGAGTTTGCTAACCCGCCTGCCAAGCGTGGCGAATATTGATAAACCCCCCCGTTATGGGGGATTGTTCCACTTTGCCCCACCAAACCGCCCCACTGGTAGGGCATAGAGGCATGCCACATATTTTGTAGCCCACTAAATTGACTTGGTGGGGCGGATTCCAAGGCTTGAAAAGTCGAGGTCTATGTTCAGCAGTGGACTTGCTACAGCTAAGAAGAAGAAGAAGAATATAAATTCTACTAAGATTGGTTGCTCGCCCTCCAAACTACAACACATAGGAGAAGAATGGGCGAGAAACTTAGTTTTCTAGAAAAAATACAGAAAAAGACTAGCTTAAATAAAAATGGCGCACGTTATTAAAAATACTAGCAAAGACATGCAGTATTATTACTTGTAATAATATCAACCGGCAGCTACTACGAATAATATATTTAAAACGAATGAAAGATATTTAAAGAGACTTCCGCTTGTACTTTGCAGTGGAAGTCTTTTTAGTTGTTGTTGTTAGCTTATTGTGTTTCACTGCTGGGCAAAGGCCTCCCCCAAGTCTTTCCAATGTTCTCGGTCCAGTGCCGCCCCTTGCCAGCCCGCTTGGTATGATTCCTAATCGTCACGCCATCTCTTTTTGGGTCGGCCTCGGCGGCGACATCCATCTCCGTGTATCCACTCTGTTGTGACCTTTGCCCAGCGGTCGGGGTGCATACGGATGACATGACCCGCCCATCCCTACTTCAGCCTAGCAGCCTGCAAGCCTACATCGGTTATGCCCGTTTTTCAGCGCAGAGTTGTGTTATGCACGCTGTCTGTTCTTTTTATGCCCAAGATACTGCGCTCTATTGTTTCTTTCGCAAACCCCGAGACGGAACTTCTGCGATTGCGAGTGTGACCACACTGACCGAATCGCAGAAGCAAGATCTGGGCACCGTAGGTTAGGATGGGGAGAATACACTGTCTGTTTAGTTAATAACATTTATCTTTTTTTCTATTTATTCTTATTATTAATCTGTGTTATGTATACCATGTAATGCTTTTCAGGTTGTGTGGAAACTATTTGTATGTAATCCCGCTTGAAACATGTAATTTCGTTTGCTGGACTAAAACCCAAGCTCGAGCATGGTATATTTATGGTTATAATATAACAGGATTACTATATACAGGATATATTATAAACAGGAACTTGTGTGGCACAGAGCTGAGCATGTTCCAATGTCAGAAATTGTGTATATTTAAATTAGTATCTGTTCTTTTATATATATAATTAATAAGGCATTATTTTTCTAATTTATTCTAACCTATTTTATGTTAGTTGGTTTTCTGGAATTAAACTATTTTAAATTTAATTTAAATGAGACTCAAATGACAAGGTATGTATGATCATTATTTAGATAAGAATATCTGATAAGTCTGATAAGTCTGCAGGAGTACGTTGGATGCAGGCCACTTACAACCGGACTGGATGGAAATCTAAGGGGGAGGCCTATGTTCAGCAGTGGACGTCCTGTGGCTGAAATGATGATGATGATGATCGGCTCGTCGTTTCGTCCCACAACAGGTTCGTCCCATATCTTGATATCTACCAGTAGCTACACCCACACTACATCAATGTGTTATTGGTCCCATGTAATAGGGGCCATCTTCCAAGTACAGTTCCACACTATAGGCTGTTATTTATATAATTTCTAACTAATGCGAAAATCCAATAACACTTTTTTGGATAACATATCGGCAATCGAGCTTGCGGCTACTACGCTACCGAGGCATAAAATCTAATTATTCATATTATAATTAATGTGCAAAAAGGCCGTTAAACATAATATTATCTTAGCGGCTTTTTTGTAGAATTTTGTTATATTTTTGTTTTTTATATTGAAATATTGTAGATCCTTCATTCTGAATTTAAAAAAAAATTCAGAATGATCTTTGTGAGAATTATTTTTTACTGTTACTCTTAAAATTCAAGTTGGCCTCTCGCTATTGCCGCAGCAATATTATATTATATAAAATATGACGCCACGCATCATGCACCGCCGAACACAAATATTTATAAAACTCCTTTCTATTCGGTTGCCTGGAAGAAATCTCTTTAAGCGATAAGACCACCACTTGTACCCTGAGATACTTTCTTCTTGTTACGTCCTATGAACAGCGGGCTCTAAATAAGGATATCTCCAAGGCAGTAAGACGTGACCTTCGAAACTCCAACACACGTACCATAATGGAGGCGATTGAGCAAAATCGGGGGTCAAAGGTGTTTATGCAGAAATTGGGGAGAAGCCATCTGACGAAGTTGACCACATCCCGAGGAAACGTTGTTACTTCGAAGCCGGAGATTCTTGCGGAAGTTGAAGACTTTTATAGCCAGCTGTATGCCTTGCACGGACCTCAGCGTACTTCAAGTACCGAGGATCCTAGAGCCACTTTGATTAGACACTACACCGAGGACCTTCCAGATATCAGTGTAGACGAAATCGCGATGGCCCTTAGACAGCTTAAAAATGGAAAAGCCCCGGGAGAGGATGGAATAACCTCGGAGCTTTTGAAAACTGCAGGCGAGCCCGCGTTGAAGCTCCAGCGAATTTTCAATTTTGTCCTATTCTGTGGGAGAACTCCAAAGGCGTGGAGTGAAAGCGTCGTGGTGCTGTTTTTCAAAAAAGGTGACAAATCTCTTTTGAAAAACTACCGTCCCATCTCGCTTTTGAGTCACGTCTATAAGCTGTTCTCTAAGGTTATCGCAAATCGTCTTGCGCGTAGACTCGATGAGTTTCAGCCCCCGGAACAGGCCGGGTTCCGAGGAGGATATGGCACCGTAGACCACATACACACAGTGCGGCAGATTATACAGAAGACCGAAGAGTATAATCAGCCCCTGTGTCTTGCATTTGTGGACTATGAGAAGGCCTTTGACTCCATTGAGACCTGGTCTGTTTTGGAGTCTTTGCAACGATGCCAAGTCGACTGGCGATATATCCAAGTGCTGAAAAGTTTGTATGATACCGCCACAATGACCGTCCAAATTCAAAACCAGCAGACGAAACACATCCCTTTAAAACGAGGTGTAAGACAAGGGGACGTCATTTCCCCCAAATTGTTCTCTAACGCCCTAGAGGATATGTTTAAGACGCTGGATTGGAATGGACGGGGCATCAATATCAACGGCGAGTACATTTCACACTTGAGATTTGCGGATGACATAGTTATTATGGCAGAATCGTTGCCAGACTTACAACAAATGCTGACCAGCCTAGGTGAGTCCTCTCAGCGAGTCGGTCTCCGAATGAATTTGGATAAGACCAAAGTTATGTTTAATGATCTGGTCACACCGGAACCGATTATCGTTAGTGGCTTGCCTCTCGAAGTTGTTCAGGAATATGTTTACCTCGGGCAAACGATGCAGTTGGGTAAAAACAACTTCGAGAGGGAGGCCAATAGGAGGATTCAGTTGGGTTGGGCGGCATTTGGGAAACTCCGACATGTCTTTTCGGCGCCCATCCCCCAAAGTTTGAAGACTAAAGTCTTCAACCAATGCGTCCTACCACACGTCCACACCACACCACGTCCTACAGTGATGACATACGGAGCCGAGACGTGGACACTGACGGTAAGACTAATCCACAAATTCAAAGTCGCTCAGAGAGCTATGGAGCGGGCTATGCTCGGAGTTTCTCTGAAGGATCGTATCAGAAATGAGGTGATCCGACAGAGAACTAGAGTCACTGACATAGCCGAGAGGATTAGCAGGCTGAAGTGGCAATGGGCTGGTCATATTTGCCGCAGAACCGACAACAGGTGGGGTAAGCGTGTTCTAGAGTGGAGATCGCGTCTTGGCAAGCGTAGTGTGGGACGTCCTTGGGCTAGATGGAGCGACGATATACGCAAGGTCGCTGGGAGTGGTTGGAGAAGGAGAACACAGGATCGAGTTGAGTGGCGTGCCATAGGAGAGGCCTATGTCCAGCAGTGGACGATCGTGGGCTGATGATGATGATGATGATGATGATGATGTCCTATGTAAGGTGCATAATAAAGTGTTTATTTATATATCTACCTATCTTCACGCAAAGACCAGCTTCGGTAAGTTTGGACTAGGAGTAGAAGATAAAAATCAAAAACCAAGGTTCTTGGATTTGAAGATAATAATTTCAAATTATGGAATTGTTAAAGTGTGTAAGGTAGGGAAACTAAAATTATCGCTCGCTAGCATCCACAGTGTGGACGCCGGGGTGATAACGAGCGGTGAGTACCCAGGAATTCCCATCTCCTTTAACTTTACCAGTTTCTACTGTACCTACTGTTGCGTTTCGATTAACTCGGGTCAGAGGTTGTATCGTACAGAAGTATATAAGTCTCTCTGTATTTTTCGATGTCATTCACCAACAGCAGAAGCACAACACCGGTGAGTACTGAACAAACAGTATTTAATATTATGTAAAAATCAATGAAAACAACAATTTAAATAAAAATATTTTTTATTTAAATTGTTGTTTGTGTTTGGTAGAACTTTTAGAAAAAGCATTGTATGCCCACATAAATAAGTTAAATTCAAAATAATAATTGTGTTACTGCATTTTAAACCCACATAAACTTGTATAGACAAATCCCAAGTAGAGCTTTTAGTGAATAAATATACCTATATTATATTTTATATTTAAAAAAAAACAAAGTTTCTCTCTTTATAATATTAATTTAGATTAAATTAGGAAATAGTACTCTAATACTAACAAATCAACCCTTCAAAATAAATCGATCACACATTTATTTACGCCATATTGCATCGTCGAATCCAACTAGGCTGGGAAGCGTTCGGAAACCTACGCAATGTCTTCTCGTCAAAAAACACTTCGCTCGCCAACCCGTCTACCAAGCGTGGCGTATATATTGGCAAAGCCCTCCAATGGCAGAGCGCAGCAGTGGACTTCCTAGCTGAGATGATGATGATGATAAAATAACATAAAACTGAATATTTATTTATTTGCAGACATTCATCATGATGATGGAAATGAAGAAACTCTTGGTATTCTCCATCCTGTTCTGTGGAGTTATGACGAACCACGTGTTAGTGAAGCGACAAGGCGCGTTTGGTTCCGCATGGTCCAGTCCTCTGGCCGCCCCCACATATGGAGAGAGACAGCAAGCTTTCCTACATAGCCCAGAAGGACAAACGTATAAGAAGATAGTTACTGCAGCTGCATGTGGAGCCGCTGGCAGTTATGGTGGAGCCTTAGGAGCCGCCGCTGCTGGAGCAGCATGCTCACAGATTCCTCAGTAGTGGTTGTAATTTAGATATGAATTAAAGCTACTTTTTAATAAAATATAGCATATTATTTAAATACCGTGGGAGCCGTGAGACCCGGCAGAGGCATATTATATTCGGAGAGTGGGTAGCAGCGCTCTCCGTTTTCAAGTATTTCAATTACTACGATCACCAACTCGCCTTCCAAGCGTAGTGATTACGCCAAAATCCCCCCATATGAATAGTTTATGGCGTTCTATGGGGGAGAACTATGTTCAGCAGTGGACGTCTTCCGGCTGATGATGTGTGTGATTTAAATTCCATATATTTTCGACTACAATATCCTATATAATATTCCTATATAATAATAGTGTAGTACAATGATAAACAAACGCAGCGTAGGACGTCCACCCGCAAGGTGGACAGACGATCTGATAATGATACACATTACTGCACTTTGCCTATTCACATTACTCTACTTCATAATAATAATAATATGGGACATCTTCCACACACGATCATCTGATCCTGCCTGTACTATGGTAACCAGATGACTGATATACATGCTCATATACGCTTATAACACCCAGACACAGATCAAACAGGATTGTTCATGCATACAAGGATAGATGGTATGTTTTTAGTGTTTTGTAAGTAAGATTTTGTATAAAAAAGTATATATTTTTTTTTATATTAAGTATATAAAATATATTTTTTTTTATGTTAAAACTTTGATTCTATTTCTATTAGTGTTATTTTTTATATTATTGTACTTTGTTTTAATGTACCTACCTAGTACCATAATATTATTTTTTAGAATTAATTTCTCGTAAATGTCAATTATTGTAATTGGTTCCGGCCGTTTTAATTAAAAATAAATAAATAAATGGTACAGATGGTGGCTCAGAAGCCAACGAAGCTGTCATATTAGACATTCATAGTATTTTTATTAAATATTAAAAAAGAAAATATTGCCAGAACGCGAAATATGTAGTACAATAAATTACACACTTAATAAATAATATTTGAATAAAATAAAACTCAACGGTAAAAGTAACGCCGAAAAATCGCCATTATTGTAGCCAATTAACTTAGAAGAATATAAAACTAGACATCGTAGCGCGCGCGGAGGCTTATCAATAATCTATAAGATTTGAAACAAGTGTAAATTAAGACATTTAAAATCTTCTTCCTGTTCTATCATCAGACCCTTATCACCGCACAACCAATGAGTCACCAATGAGTCTAAATACGTCCTATGTCTAGAAGTGGACTTCCTACGGCCGAAATGATAATAATGATAATTATCATCATTCCGGCTAATTAATTGTTAATTTACTCAAATACTAGCTATCTCTCCGTGGTCGCTTCCTCATGAGTGAAGATCGTGGTCAATGACCACGCGTATGTAGATGGTATACACCTCAATCGTATGATCTGCCTTTATCTGTTTCTGTCCATCGCATCTTCAGAATTGTTAGCAACCGAGCAAAACTTGTCTGAGGATGGGCGTTTCACTTGATCGCTTCATCTGGCTTCTAGAGAAGCTCGTTTATTCTCCTTGTTTCCACGATGATCAGTTTTTCAAGGCTTTTATCACCGCACCTAGTTACTCATTAGTTGTCCACAATGTCAACTCCTGGAATGATGACTATTACTTTTGCTTGCGATGCCGTTGCTCTTGGTCACAAGTCTCTGAAACAGCACCTGCATAATATCTTCCACAGACGTCGCCAGGAGGACCGTGTCATCAGCATATTTGAAGTTTATTATCCGTTTTCTGCTTATCTCAAAACCCCTTGTCCCAGGTTTCGCCTTTGATGATGATCTCCGATGATAATGATGATGATGATTATTGAGCAGAGCCGGGAAGAGGACGCAGCCTTGCCGCACTCCCATTCTCGTTTAGAACACATTAAAACGGTAAGGGCCAATTTTCAAAACTCATGTGAAATTCAAATTCAAATTTCAAAAACTCAGTGCTAAGTGGTGTTTTGGAAAACTGCAACTGTGCCGGAGCCGTCAACGGACGTACCTGACGAACGGATTTAAACTTAAATCTTTGGATGCACCACCTAATCCCGGGGAGTATTGCGTTTTAACAACAAAAAGTAACCTTATTAAACCGTTAACAACAACACCACTGCTCACTACAGTGAGTTACGTCCAAATTCACACATAGACGCCGTTGGTTATCACTTTGCTTGACAACGAGTGGAAGCAGAGCTGATAACAAAAACATAGTTTCAGACCGTCACCTAACTACATAAACACTGTACCTGTACACTGTTATTATAGGGACATGATCACTCTCAAAGTATGAATACATACAACTAACTTTTATTCATATAATAGTACCTAAGACCTACATATTCTATTTTTATCGTTTAGTTTGTATAAAACATTGTTATTTTATTAAGTACCTATATAAACCATAACAAATTGTGCAATTTATGCGGATTTTAGTGAAATAATTACCTACTACCTCACTTTCTCACTGGTCTTTGTGTTTGCTGCAGAATAAGAGATTCAGGCCAATAAATATACCTTTGGGGTGACATGTCCTTATCAACACAGGTGACTAATACCCCCCTGTTTCTTAACCATATATACTTAAGTGTTTCAACCTAATTTTTCAGAAGCTCCACAATGATGACTCGCAGAGCTACTGTTAGAGAAATGGAGCAGCAACTAAGAACCACACTACAGGAACTTAAAACCTACAAAGAACTTAACGAACAACTCCTCAGAGAGAGGGAAGACAGTGAGGTTGAAGTACAGAGGATCATCTCCAGAAATGGTGACCTCAAGAATGAACTGGCAGAACTGGACATTAGTTACCAAGACATATTACATAAATGTGATCACCTACAGACCATCGTATCGTCATTTGATGAGTGTGGCCTGACCTATGTAAAGGCCTTAAGCCGTATTGGAGACCTCGAGCGTGAACTAGACACGGCTCAATTGACAATATTAGAGTTGCAATCGAAGTTAACCGCTCAACAAGTAGCCGACACTCAGTGCCTATACAATGAGTTAGTAGTTAATAAAGTGGAGGGTTCTCAGCCCATAGACATTATTGACCTCACTGATGAGACTCCCTCAAAACCCATTCTCCATAGTCATAGAAAGATTAAAAAATATATAAAAATCAAAAAACTTGTTCGGAGATATCAAAAAAAGCTGAAGTGTAATAAGAAGTACTTTACTAAAAATGTCCGACTTATAAAAAATAGACTTTTACTAGATCAACAACTCCAAAATTGTATAGAGGAGCTAGAAATAACAAGAAAATTGTATGATGATGACATACTGCAACTACGCTCTGAGCTGCTACGCAGAGAACAAACACTGCAGGATATTTTCAACAGTTATACTGCCTTACAAACTCAGCTAGCAGAACATTATAATACTGCTATAGAACTGGCCCAGTTGGTTACTAGTAATGTAGACTGCATCAACTCGGAATTGCAGACAAAGTCAGGTGAGCCTCAGGTGACCACCTCACTATCATCATGTACTGTTCCTGTGCGAGCGGCTCAGAGGGAGATGCAATGTATCGTTAAACATAGTAGGACTAAGGTACTTGTTTTTTCAGACCAGATTGGTGTAGATTTCGGTTCTCTGTTGTGCAATGAGAGTAATCATAACATTTATAATTATTGCATGCCCGGTGCATCTTACACACAAATATGTGACAAAATTAGGAATAGTTCCCATAGTATAGATAGAAACACAATTATTGTAATGTTAATAGGGCAAAGTATAGGTGTAGATAGAAGGGAGGTTATTAATAACATAACCTCTCTCCTTGAAATAAATTGTTTTAAGATTATGCTGTGTGCCTTACCATACTCTTCATCATTAACTTCTACTCAAAATAAACACACTCATATGATAAACAATTTATTTCATAATCTGACATCTCGTCATAGTGATAAACTAATGTTTTTTGACATGAATATGTTTATCAAAAACTTTCAACTGACTCCGGACAATATTTTGTATTGTTCGAAGAAATGTATGTCGATGATTGCTACATTGGTAGCTTATAATATTAATTCAGTTATATGTAATATAACGGTGTTTAAAAATGACTCCACAGTGATTAGTATATGTACTAATAATAACAACACTATGGAAAATGAAAATGATTTAAACTAAATTTTAAGACAACAGAGAGTGGTACTAGTACATTATCTTTATTCTATCAAAATATAAACCGCTTCTCTGGCAAAATTAACGATATTGAATTACTTGTAGATAAATATAATTATGATATTTTATGTTTCTGTGAAACTTGGTTAAAAAATGAAAAAATGTCATTTAATGTAACTAATTTTCAGGTGGCTAGTAAGTTCAACAGAACATCTGCTGAAGGAGGTGGCTCGATTATACTTTTAAAAAAATCGATTAAATATAAAGAGCGAACTGACATTGTCAGCTGTTCTGTGGAACGAACTTGCGAGGTGGCTTGTGTAGAAGTGAACGGGCACATAATCTTATGTGTATATAGGCCGCCGAACTCGAATCTCACTTCTTTTATGTCCTCTATGGAATTAATTTTAAACAAAATTTGTAAAAGTAATAAACAAGTACTTGTATGCGGTGACTTTAACATTGATATTTTGTCAGATTCTCCAGATAAAATTAAATTGACTAGTTTATTTAAGTCATTCGGTTTGAGTTACCTATTCTGTGAGCCCACTAGAGTTACAGTCACCTCATTAACCTGTATTGATAATATCTATACTGATTGCGAAAGTAGGAAGTTGTCAATAACGAGTGGCGTTAGGTCTGACCACAAGGGTCTCTCACTAGAATTTTTATGTCAAAAATCTAAAGAACAACTAACAATTGAACATAGGCCTCTAACAACATTTAAACTAGAAAAGCTTAGAAATAGTATAGAATCAAAACTGGTAAATGTCGCTGTCTCTGAGGAAGACCCTAATTTCAATTATGAAACTATATTTTCCGTAATAAGTAAGGAGTTCAATGAGATATGTCCCAAAAAGAAATTACACATAAATAGGAAATTAGAATTTAGTGATTGGGCTACCAAGGGAATCAGGAAAAGTAGGGATAATATGTATGAGTTGTATAGTGATAAAGCCCATTCTAATTCAGAATCATTTCATGAGTATGTTAGAAGTTATTCAAAAATTTTTAAAGCGGTTTGCATCCAAGCAAAAGCCATACATATTAGAGACAAAATCCGCAGATCAAGCAATAAAATTAAGGCAGTTTGGAAAACAATAAATGTAGAGACAGGTAAAGATAAACGAAGAGATACTGAATATAAATTATTAATACATAATGAATACATTACAAATGTTGAGGAGGTCGCTAATATTTTTGTTGATTTCTTCTCTAACATAGCCCCTAATGCGACCAAGTCACTTGATTCATCCCCAGACTTGGCGGATGCTTTTCTTAAAGAAAACTTCCAACGCACCATAGCTAAATTTTCGTTTGAACACATCTCATTAACTGATATCAAAAAGACGTAAGAGTTTAAATGTTAAAGCTACTGAGGATCTCTGGGGTCTATCTGTAAAAATGTTAGATTCTATAATAAACACAATTGCTCCTTACTTAGCAGACTTGTTCAACCTATGCATAGATAAAGGCACGTTTCCGGAACTAATGAAAATAAGTAAAATCACTCCCATCTTTAAATCGGGAATTAAGACAGATCCCTCCAACTATAGGCCAATCTCTGTTTTGCCAGTATTAAGTAAAATCTTTGAGAAATTGATGCTGAACCAACTGCTGTCACATTTCAATAAAAATAGCATATTACATTTTAACCAGTATGGTTTCACCAAATGTAGATCAACAACCGATGCGGGCTGTCATCTCATGACTCTTGTCTTGGAGGCTTGGGAGCGTTCACAGGATGCCATTGGAGTGTTTTGTGATCTCTCCAAAGCCTTCGACTGTGTAGAACACCGCACGTTACTGCGCAAGTTAGAAGTATATGGAATTCATGGGAATGCCCTGAATTTGGTGGAATCATACTTATCTAGTAGGCAGCAGAAGGTAAGCGTCAATGGTATCACATCTGCTAGTTCTCCTGTCAAAATGGGGGTCCCACAG
Organism: Hemistola chrysoprasaria; assembly: GCA_947063395.1. Taxonomy (NCBI): domain Eukaryota; kingdom Metazoa; phylum Arthropoda; class Insecta; order Lepidoptera; family Geometridae; genus Hemistola; species Hemistola chrysoprasaria. The sequence goes on from OX346725.1 coordinate 14,145,325, forward strand.
GGATCAATTTTGGGTCCTTTCCTGTTTCTGGCATATATTAACGATTTGCCTTATATGGTCCAAGGTCTGGCAGATATAGTTCTATTTGCCGATGATACGTCATTGATTTTTAAAGTTGATAGGAAGGATACCTCACTCACACATGTTAATAATACTTTAGCAAGTATATCCAGATGGTTCACAGCAAACAATCTGTTATTGAATGCGAAAAAGACTAAATGTTTGAAATTTTCTTTGCCTAACGTCAGAAGTATAGAACCGAACATAGTTCTTGACGGTGAAAGACTCAATATCGACAATGCAACTTTGTTCCTTGGCATACATATAGACTCTAAACTGCAATGGAGCACTCATATCACCGAGCTCTCAGGGAAACTAAGCTCTGCAGCTTACGCGGTTTACAAAATTAGGCAACTAACGGACATAGCCACGGCGAGATTGGTCTACTTTGCATATTTCCACAGCTTAATGTCATATGGGATTTTGTTGTGGGGGTCAGCTGCAGATATAGAAACCATCTTTATACTACAAAAACGTGCGATTCGTGCCATCTATGAGATGCGTCCACGCGAATCCCTTAGGGAATTATTTAAAGAAATAAACATACTGACCCTACCATCCTTATACATCTATGAGAACATCATGTATGTGCGTAAAAATTTGCATAAATTCAAATTAAATAGTGACCTCCATAATTTTAATACTAGGAATAAAGACAAAATAGCTATACCTAGCTTTAGATTATCTAAAACAAATAAAAAATCATTCTTAGGAAATAGTGTACGTTTCTATAATAAAATCCCAAAAGAGATAACGGGGCTCTCAGAGGGTAAATTCAAAACCTATATAAAATCTACTTTACTAAAGAATGCTTATTATAATGTAAATCAGTACATAGAGGACAAAGATGCTTGGGAACTTCCGCATAGCCACCACGCGGCACCTTCTAAACAAACGAGTGTAACCAAACTAAATATTGTAAAACAATCAGTTGAAAAAATTAAGCCCTACAAGTTTCTTGTGCGTTCTTCTTGTAAAGGTATCTTTCCGAACGCACGGTAGATTCGTTACTGTTTATTTTCATTGACGTACAAAAGTGTCAGATTGTGACCTATTTGAATAAATCTTTTTGACTTTGACTTTGACTTTGACAAAAGATCGATTCACAAAATAAATGTGTTGGATCAAGCCAAAGAGATGTTCAGGAGTCCCCATATCACCACTGATACTAGTTAACAGCACTAGTTATCGCTACACAGGGAATCCTACCGCGATAACTAGTGACACAAAATGTATCGTAATTCTTGCTTGCTCTTATAATATTATACTAAAATATTTGCAGTTTATTGATTGTTATAAATCTAACATAATAATCTGTAATGAATGTAATGTGCTCAATAGATACCATGTAATCTCATAATTTGATTATAAAATAAATAAATAATTACTATCTGATAACACAGCCCACAACTTATTCCATTGCATACAATCAAAAATTTAGTCTATGAACCAGAAGACAACCGAAAATATTTAAGTTAAAGCTCCTAGATTATGTTAAGTATATTATGATTGAAGTTGAAATTGTATAGTTTCAATAATATGCCATTTTTTAAAACAAAGGTAATTTTAATTCATATCCAAATTACAAGCACTATTGGGGAATCTGCGAGCATGCTGCTCCAGCAATGGTGGCTCCCACAGCTCCGCCAACACTCCCAGCGGCTCCACATAGACCAGCAGTAACCACCTTCTTGTACGTTTCTCCTTCTTTGGTATGTAAGAAATCTTGCTGTCTCTCTCCATATGTAGGGGCGGACAAGGGACTGGACCATGGGGAACCGAACGCGCCTTGTCGCTTCACTAACACGTGGCTCATAACTCCACAGAACAGTATGGAGAATACCAAGAGTTTCTTCATTTCCATTATAATTTTGAATGTCTGCAAATAAATTAATATTTATGAAGTCTGTACAACGTATTAAAAGAGGTCTACTCGTCAAACTGAACCAAAAAAAAAACGCCTTCCCATACAGAACGGATCAGCTGATCGCTAAATTTGTATGTGACTGCCACAATAGATCAGCAATGGTCGAAGCGGGTCATGATCCCTATGGTTGGCAAACAATAGTCGTAATAATAGAAAGTCGAAAAGGAAATAATGAATGCGTAGGTAGGGTTCCATACTTAGATAATAACTGAACAAAACGCTTTCAATCCCAAAACCAATCCGCCTGCTAAGAACATACAGCGCCATCTAGTTGCAAACTACAGCAAACATGGAGGAAGTGCGCTACAGATTTTAGTTCCTTATGCAAAGTATCGAAAAATGCATGAATTATGTTAGATTGTATGCTACCCAATTATAAACAGACCGACAACAAAGTGATCCAAGAAGGGTTCCTTTTTTTCCTATTGAGGTACGAAACCCTAAAATAGCGGAACAAGTTCTTCTGGAATTAAAATTTTTATATTTTTATGATACTAATAATAAGGAATACTAATGCTGTTTATTCAGTACTCACCGTTGATGTGCAGTTGTGTTAATGACAACATCAAAACATCTGAGACCTATTATATACTACTATGACCTGATACTTTGACATTATTGAAATGCAAAAAAAAAGAAGGTTAAAGGTAATGGGGGATTCCTGAGCCCAATTTTTGATTTATGCATAATAATTAATTTGGTTTCATTAATAAATTATCTGCCTCAGTGGCATAGTGGGCGTAAGCTACTGCCGATCATGAGGTCCCAGGTTCGATCCCCAGGTCAGGCAATGTGTAATTGGATTTTTTAATTAGGAATTATCTCTATCACAACCGCCACAATTCCACATGGAGTGCGGCTAAAGAATATCTGTCGCCTTAAAACTGCTCGAACATGAACGCACCTAAGCTCATTTTAGAAATTGAAGCTGCCATGATGCCTTTTAATATTATATGAAAACCTTTTTAGTCAAAGTAAACAAAACCAGGTATATAATAACTGCCTGGAGTCTGGAACTGTGCCCGGTAGATGGCAATAGGCTCGCCCCCTATTTCATGGGACCAATAACATACTGGCGAAATGTGGGTGTATCTACTATCCCGGACTGAGTCCGGGGTACACCTCTGCCTACCCCTTCGGGAAAAAGACGTGAATGTATGTTATGTTATGTTAAATTCTTTATATGATAGTAAAAACGACACTAATAACAAACCTAGTTATTTTGTCCGTCTGTCTGTTTGTTACCGCTAATCTTCAAAATGGCTGGATTTTAATAAGATTTTCATATAAGCTACTTTTTATTTTCAAAGAAGTTTAAGAGTATAAAAAATAAAATCCTTAAATTCCACGCGGAAAAGTCGCGGGTAACATCTAGCTAAAAATACAAAGATTGACCATTTTATATTCGGTTCTTCTTTGGCAGAATATCTGCAAAAGCGAGGTTCAAGTCCGGCTTTGAATTACATAACCAGATCATAGATAAAAATATATAACTTTATCTAGCATATTTATTATAAAATTATCTGTTTATTTGTCAGAAAATAATTTATTACCTGTTTGATAACAAATTATAAAAAAAAACCTCATAAATAATCATAATTAATGCATATAACAATACCTAACAGATAAGAGTGTCGATTCCGTGACTCATCTCGTACTGGTTTACCAATGAAGGTTAATGTTCCAAGTGATTAATTTCGGACATTATGAACAGGTCAAATGTCATAGTTTGTTTATAAATATATTATGATAAATAAACAATGATATATAACATCTATATACTCGTAACAACTGGGCCGTGTGGTTCTCGGTTATATAATAGGGCCATCCCCTTCTTATCCCGTGGCAGCTGTGGGACCCGGCAGTGGGACATATTCGGAGAGTGGGCAGCAGCGCTCTCCGGCACCAACTACTGCGATCACCAAGCCGTCTACCAAGCGTACTGATTACAGCAAATCCCCCCATATGAATAGTTTATAGCGTTCTATGGGGGAGTGAAACAAATTATTATCATTAATTTAACCAATTTATGTGTCAACATTTACTTATGTCTAGTAGCAGTACTAATAAAGAGTAAGTGTAGAGATGGTGGGTTCCCAACGAGTTACACTAAACGAGTCACAGTGTGACACGTTGGGAAAAAAAATCCCATCAAGTAACACTTGTTGCACAGTGTGACTGGATGGGACGGATTAAAAAATAAAAGGTGCCCAGTGTAACCCGTTGGGAAAAATAAAGGTTGCAACGGGTAACAGTGTGACACGATTAGAGATGACGAATGATATACAGTAATGGCAGAAGGAGATATCGTGCTGTGCCGCCCACACCTAGTGTGATAAGGACAGGAAGATAATGAGTATTTAGCTTATTATACGTTAAGTATACATAAGTTGCCGTACGCTGTGGGGCTACCGTAAGAGCCGGCTAAGAATAAAGTATTTGAAAAAAAGAATAATCTTTTTCTTTTATTTATTTTGAAAGTTTAATGAAAATTATGTAACTGATTCAAAAATCACTTTGAGTCACTTAATTACGAACGCGATCCACCACCATGATCCACGATTGATCGCCATTTTTGTGACGTAGTAATGTTATAGTTATGTATGGTATTTTATAACATTGTGACGTCACTATATGTCAGGAGCTCGTTCGGGTACTATCGGCGTGTTTTTGTACTGGTATCGGTACTGGATTAAAAATTTTTTTTTTATTTTATATAACTTTGTAATTATAGCGAATATAAAAAAAAAAATAGTATTCTTACAAATCTTAAATATGATTTTCCATTTATGCATAAAAAAATCAAATACTTTAATTATCAGATCCAAAGGACGGACAGCATCGTACTCTGCGTATAATGCTCGCCAACCCGCCTGCTAAGCGTGGCGAGTATTGGCAAACCCCTCTAATGGGGGAAGCAAATATCCAGCAGTAGACTTTCGGCTGAGATGATGATGATACATAAATGTTATGTAAATAAGATTTTAGCTACTTAAATTTAAAATTCATCAACGTCGTTCATAAAACGTATGCTCGACTTACCAGCCCAATCAAGACCAATTTAATTTGACGTGAGACAATCATCCAATAGAGCGATATGAGCCTGAAACTAAGTCCGTTCTCAAAAACCTTAGACACGGCAGAAATTATAGACACAGGCATATATCCTTCTATGTACACCCTTTTACCTTTTCCTCAAAATAATATTCTTGTATTTTTTATGCATTTGGATACATTTCCTCAGACACATCTGGGTTCTACCTAAGGATCGAACCCGGGAGCTCATGATCGGCAGTAGCGCTTGCGAACCTCTACTTCACCGAAGCAGTCTACTGACTGTCCGAGTCAATAAATACTTAAATAATACATTAATTTAACAAAGATTAATTAAATTGCTGGAGATTTTACAATATCATATACATACAGTAATATTTCACTTTTATAATAATATAAGTGGTATACTTTCTCATCCCTTCTACCGCACCCGAGTGAATAGGTAGTGAAGGGCAAACCCGTTTAATAATTAACACATTAATGCTACAGCAGTTTATGTGTCGGCAAATTAATAATGCTCTGCGTAATGCTCATTCAAATGTGATTTCATTAATTAACAAGAGTTCGCTTTTGGACAAATAGGTACATGAATATATTCATTTGGCTGCTTGAATTTCCGTGTGTTCGGTACCTACGTTATTATAAAATAAATTGTTAAGTATACCTAGTGTAGGGTTCCGTACCTAAATGGATTTATATGTTATTATATTATAGGCTTCCGAGCTTTTATATTACGCAAAATATGCTAAGCAAATCGCCATAATAACGTTTGATTGCGTTGACTTAGAAGTATGTTTTTTTTTACCTCGACGCGTTCCCGTGAAAACGTCCCTTGACAGACGGACAGACACACAGACACACAGACAGACAGACAACAAAGTGATCCTATAAGGGTTCCATTTTTCCTTTTGAAGTACGGAACCCTACAAATTGTTTTATTATTTTAATTTATATTATTTATAATTTATATTATTATGTCATAATTTATAAAATGTAAACAGTGAGTTGCACCAACTTACTTTAAAATTAAAAAAAAGCTTAACCGATCGTCATAATATCTCTGGTACTTACTGTATTTATAAGTATTCGACGTTGTTCGTTAATGTTAACGTCATTATTGACGTAATTTTAACAGTTGCTTAAGTGATGCAACGGGTAATATTGGTCTAACCAGAAATATTTATGTGAGTCGGTTAAGCTTTAATTAATTTTAAACATAGCTGGTTCAACTCTGAATTGGTGTTATAAAATTTTATATTTTTATAAAATACGCGGTCTATTCGCTTGAAATTCAATATACACGAGCGGGACTAGAACCCGCACCTTCCGCACCAATCTGCGTGGCGTGGCACTCTACCGATTGAGCTACCGCGGAGGACTAGTCATCGGAGAAGTTTTTCTATCCCACGTACTACCGCCTGTAGGGGCGTATCTATAAGTGATGCATTTCTCATTGTACCTAATCTTATTTTTCTATCTCCCATTCCCATTTTGATATAATACAACTAATGTTGTATACAACTAGTGTTGTAATGATAATTCATTATCACATAATAGAAATATGTTCAACCTACCTACATAATTTTTATAGGTGAGCTACGCTAAAATATAAGTCTTCCAGTATATCTAGTCTGGTGGATTATGGTGCGATTTCGCTATGTATTATGGGAAGGATAGCAATTTGCGTTCAATATTTTTGTTTACCAGAAGCAACCCGTCTACCAAAATAAGATCTGCAAAGCAAATAACATTCATGACCTCAGAAATAAGAGTTAGTATGTACTCGTACAATAAACAGATCCGTACAGGAAGCAGGCTATTACAATCATGGTACATGAGCAGCCGGAAGACGTTCACTACTGAAAATAGGCATACTAACAAACGAAAACTCGTATCTTTTAACTTCATAGGGAATCTTGAAATGCATAACCGAGCTGAACCCTTTTAGTGATTTTTTTATATTTCTTGTAATTTTCACGGCACGTCGCCATTTAAGAATTTATAACAAAAAATATGTTAGAGCTGCCCTTCTGAACATTTTTATTGAATGGTATGTATGGAGCGATAGTTCACGGGTCACTAAACACCACTATAAATCAAGTGCGCAATACATCACCGCTTCAACGAGAGAACAGAACTAATGGTTCCCTTGTACTGAGCAATGGACTCGTCACACTTTTTACTATTGCTGTGATTTACTGGTTTATTTTTCGGGTGTACTTAACAAACATGTAACCAAGACTTAGAAGTGTTTGCTTTTGGTCTAGTGAGATTTTTTGTCCTACATTATACACAGTATAAAGTATTGGAAAAATTAGAAATGCTGTCGTTTATCTGGGCCAACGTATAAGCATTGCTATATAACGTGGCAATGCTGCCAGCATCTTGGGTACGCTGCCATCTGATCTATAGGCTCTATATTCTATGGGGTAGTGTATTTAGTAAAGTAGATAGTAACTATCAGAAATATTTTTTATATATATTGTATTTTTCCGCGAAGGGATTAGGCCTAGGACGAGTGGTTAATTCGTTCAAGGGTTAGGCATAGGTGTACCCACAACTCTGTGGTTATGCCTTTAAGGTCTCGTTTATAGAGGGCGAGCCTATTGTCAATAACTGAGCACAAATCCAGACTTCAGTTGTTAAGAAAATTCGTGAAAGACAAAGTCCAACAACACTTTTGCCTGACATGGACTTCGAACCCAGGACCATTGTGTACGTTAAAGAAAGACAATAATAGTATGTTATAGAAGATTTTAAATAAGACTCAAGAACAGTTTATCAAAATCCCATGGTAATAAATTAAAAGATAATAAACAAAAAATTCATTCTTAAAATCACTGAGGCAAAAAAACGAGAGATAATCCTCCCTTTGTGTCGGCATCATAGGAGATCACATCAAAGAAGTTTTTCATTTCATTTATTTTTAATTTACATGCAAACTTCACGTGTTTTAAACTAATCTATTCCCGAACTCAATGTTGGCCGAGATATAAAGCGATATTAAAATAAGTCGTAAAGAAGAGCCCTGATGTAGGTATTTTGATAATATTATTTTGTATACTAAATAATAAATTATGTAAAGATGTTAACGCCGCCTATGGATACTTACAACACCAGGGGTATATAACCAGTATATTGCCGACCCTCCAACAGTCTATTCACCCTTCTTTTGCAGAGCCCTATTTTGTAGCTCAACGGGAAGACTGCAGCAGATCATTCCACAGTTTGCACGTATAGGCAGAAAAGAATTGAGAAAATCGCACAGTGTGCAACAGTGTGTGTGTATCATAGAAATCTAAATAACAAGATACTAGAAGTCTCGCAGTACCTTGTCGTCGCAACAGGCGACTAATGTATGTGTAAGAACTAGTTGGAGTGCAGGATGTTTTGTGTGGCGCTGTTTGGTTCTGCGTTTGAATATAAGTATGTGATAATATAATGACAGGAAAAGTGGCGACAAGCGTTTTGAATGTAAATAGTTTGAATTTTTTTTTTTTTTCCTTTTTTTTTTATGATAGTGAGTGACAAGGCGAGCAAATCAAGTGCCTGATTAAGCATCATGATTGCCCATATCAGACACAGTGCCACCCAGTGTTTTAATATTCAAAATTCTGCGCGCTGCACTGCACTGCGCCTGTGACCCAGAGATATAAGTTGTTGAATCTCATCATGCCCAGTAATTTCGCTGGTAACATTGCCCTTCAGACCGGAACACAGTAATGTTAGCACATTACTGCTTGGTGGATGAATAACTGGCAAAGGTGTGGTACTTCCCCAGGCGGCCCCCAGCAAAAGAGGCCTACCACTACAAAGTGTGATGTAGTCATATTTATATGGATAAGTACCCAAGAATGTGGGTAGTCATATATTGCGCTATGACAGTTTGACAGTGTGTAACCTTTAGTTAATAAATCAGTTCTCGCTCAGCCCGGTGTTGTTATTGACGTCCCGCTACACAACAATTGGCGAACGAGGCTGTTAACTATAACGTTAAAATGGCGGATACCGCGTGTGCAGTGATCGGAAATATAAAAGAATTTCGTCTTAATGGTGATGATTTGTGGAGCTCGTACATTAAAAGAGTGAAAGCTTTCTTTCTAGTTAATAATATCAAAGCTGAATTGCAGGCGTCGTTTTTAATAACGTTGGTCGGTAATGAAACCTACGAGTTGATGACGATCTTGTGCAGTCCTAGCGAACCCGAAACAAAAACCTTCGCAGAATTAGAGAAAATCGTCGAAGATCACGTCAATCCGAAAGCGAGCGATATGGCAGAAAGAATGAAATTACGAGCGTGTCTCCAATCTTCAAACGAGACCGTAAACGAGTATCTCGTACGTTTAAAGAAATTAGCTATGACGTGCAAGTTCAAAGGTCAAGAGTCCCTGGAAGAAAATCTGCGCGATCAGTTCACGTACGGGTTGCGCAGCGAGAAGTATAGACAGAGATTGTTGGCGGAAAGGGAGCTGACGTTCACACGGGCGGTGAATCTGGCCACAACATTAGAAGCGGCCGAGTCGGAGGCCAAGCTCGGAGGCGGCGAGAACCGAGGCGAAGTCGAGGCTTCGGGCGGCGGAGTGTTCGCGGTCGGCGGCGGCAGCGGCCGGGCGCGCGGGCAGCGGCAGCGCGGGCGCGGCGGCCGCGGGCAGGCTGCGGCCGGCTCGCCGCGCGCACCCGCCTCCGTCCCAGGGACCGGGTGTTATCGGTGCGGCTCGCGGCAGCATGCGCCCGATAATTGTGCTTATAGAAGTGCGCGGTGTTACAAGTGCGATACTGTAGGCCACATCAGTAATATGTGTAAAAATAAAAAACACTTTCGTGTTTTTCAAGTGGAAAGTGATGCGGAGGTAGATACGGACTCGCCGACGCTGTACAGGCTCGGCGACACGGACGAGTCGGACCGACCGTGGTATTGTAAGCTGAGTGTCGAGGGCGTCACGTTGGACATGCAGGTAGATAGCGGTTCTTCGGTGAGTGCGATTTCTAAAAATGCTTACGATAAATATTTTCAAGGCAGACCCTTGCACGAAACGGATCGTGCCTTGACAGTGTATAGCGGTGAAAAAATTAAACCGGTCGGGACTATGCCCGTGAATGTAGTAAATAATGACAGGTTGTTTACGTCGAACCTGTACGTTATCGATAACGGGAATTGTCCCCCTATTCTCGGTCGAAAATGGATGCGCGAGTTACAGATCACTTTGCCTCTAATAGCTAGTGTCCAAGCCGAAGAAGATAGCGATACCATTCGGGATATAATGCAAAAATACGCAAACGTTTTCGAACCGGGAATAGGTAGTTTCACCCGCGGAAGCATTAGCTTGCAAGTGTGCGAGGGCGCGGTGCCGGTGTGGAAGCGCGCGCGCGTACCGCCGCATGCCATCCGTCCCGCCGTAGACGCCGAGCTGGCGCGGCTCGAGCGCGAGGGCATCATCAGCCCGGTCGAAGACGTGGGCTCCTGGGGGACGCCCATTGTACCCGTAAAGAAACATTCCGGTGACATCCGGATCTGTGGCGATTTCAAAGTGACGGTTAATCCGGTTCTATGTGATGATAAATATCCTCTTCCGAGGATCGAGGATTTATTTATGTCCCTTCGCGGAGGGCTCACATACAGTAAGATCGATTTGAAAAGTGCCTATCAACAAATATTATTAGATGAGGAATCTAAAAAGCTATGCACTATTGTAACGCACAAAGGGAACTTTGTTTATAATAGATTACCCTTCGGAATCAAAACGGCGCCGAATAAATTTCAGAGAATAATGGATATTTTGTTTAGTAAATTGGAGCATGTCGCAGTGTTTGTTGACGATTTGATAGTGACCGGATCCGATCACGCGGAACATGTTAACAACCTTTATAAAGTGTTTGAAATTTTGAATGATTGCGGTCTCAGAATTAGTATAGAAAAGTGTTGCTTTTTTAAAAAACGTGTATCGTATCTCGGCCACGTTATCGATTCCGAAGGCTTACATACCGAAACTAATAAGATAGACGCAGTATTGGCCGCCGAACGCCCGGGGGACGTCGGGGAATTAAGAGCATTCTTAGGACTAATTAATTATTATTCTAAATTTGTTAAAAATTTCAGCACCATTGTTGCGCCATTATATTCATTGTTAAAGAAAAGTAATTCGTGGGAATGGTGCATGCGATGCGAGAATGCTTTTAAGATCATAAAGAGCGCTTTAAAGAAAGCCGATGTGTTGATGCACTTCGACCCCGAGCTCCCGTTGGTGTTGTCGTGCGACGCGTCGCCGGTGGGGGTGGGCGCGTGGCTCGGGCACGAGATGCCGGACGGACGGGTGCGCGCCGTGGCGCACGCCAGCCGCTCACTCATACCCGCCGAGCGTAATTATAGTCAAATATGTCGAGAAGGCTTAGCCATCGTTTTTGGGGTGCAAAAATTCCACGAGTACGTATACGGTAGGCATTTTACGTTGGTGAGCGACTGTAAACCGTTATGTTCAATTTTTGGCCCAAAAACTGCGATTCCATTGATGATGGCCGGAAGGCTTCAAAGGTGGTGTGTTTTGCTCAGCGAATATAACTATACGGTTAGATGTGTTAAGGCGAAAGATAATTGTCTCGCAGATTATTTATCGCGAGCGGCACACGTCACATACGATGACTCATTAAAGGATGTCTGTTTGAGTAATAAAGAAAAATCTGAGGGCGATTGTTATCGACATACTGATAAAGTTAATTTTATCGACTCGCCGACACCCGTCTCATACAAACAAGTAGCGGAACATACTAAGAAGGATTTCTTATTAAATAAATTATTAGGCTTCACTATTCACGGTTGGCCAGGTAAAAATGCTATTGATAATGATTGTAAAGATTTTTATAATAGAAAAGAATTTATAACGTCAGAGCACGGGTGTTTGTTATTTGGCTATCGGGTAATAATTCCACATAGCTTACGAGAGCTAGTCCTCAAACAATTACATAGTAGCCATGCGGGCATTATTAAAACTAAATCTTTGGCGCGTAATTATGTTTATTGGCCTAACATGGATCGTGATATTGAATCGTTGTGCAAGTCATGTGATATATGTTTGAAAGAAAGACCGACCCCAGAAAAGAGTGAGCTAATTCCGTGGACATGGCCCACAAAACCGTGGTACAGACTACATTTAGACCATTTAGGGCCTTACTCCAATGGTTATTATTTGATTGTTATCGATGCACACTCGAAATGGATAGAAGTATGTAAAGTAAGTTCCACAAATGCGGATGTTAATATTAAGCAGTTAAGAGAAATATTTGCACGTTTTGGCATACCTCATGAAATCGTCACAGATAACGGACCCCCTTTTTCAAGCGATAAATTCGCAAATTTTTTAATTAAAAACGGAATAGTCCATAAGCCGACCGCGCCCAGACACCCTCGTAGCAATGGTGCAGCAGAAAATGCTGTCGGACTTGTTAAAAAGTGTTTTAAGAAAGCTACCCACCAAGGAATCGCTATCGACATAGCCCTTAGTAGATTTTTGTTAAATTATAGAAACGCTGTGCAAGGTACAACGCAAAAATCACCCAGTGAATTGTTACTAGGCCGTAAGTTAAGGTCATGTCTAGATTTAATAAAACCGAATTCTAATGATATTGTTATTCACAGTCAATGTAAACAAATAGAAAACTTTAAGGGGAAACAGAGGCAATTTGAAATAGGAGATACAGTTATGTTTAAGAAATGGAAAATTAACAGGGAAGTATGGGAAAGAGGTCAGATTATAAGTAAAATAGGAAATACAATGTTTGAAATATTACATAATAATGAAAGGCATAGACGGCATATAGAACAAATGTTCAAGGACACTTCACATGACAACTTCATTTACGATGATGAAAATTGTATTTCGGAGAGGTCAGGGCCCACCCCGAGTGATAGTCCGCGCACTCCAGCGACACAAACTCCATCACTCAAGCGCTCGCCGGTGTCTCGGACCTCTCAGAGCTCGCAGATGATGGGCTCCCCTTCATCACCACTGTTTGAAGAAGCTGAGGAGCCCGAGTCTGTCGACGCTCCTCCCTCGAGGAACGAGAACGAATATGTAAATACTCGCTCTCGCCACAATAGGTATCTGCCTATTGATCTCGAGTTTGATTAACTAATTATCTCATTTATTCACCTCACTTCTATAGATAAGTACCTAGCATGTTAACTTCTAAGACCCGTATCTATAGTCGACTATCTAATATTACTATTTAATTTTATTTTGGTTAAGACCCGGATGTATAGCCCGGATGTTTTTGTTTTTATATAACGTTTAATTTTTTTTTTTGTTATCATTTTTTTTTTAGCTTATACTTATGTGGTTATTGAAAAATAACTTTAAAGATGTTCTTATTTTAAGGAGGGAGATGTGTGATGTAGTCATATTTATATGGATAAGTACCCAAGAATGTGGGTAGTCATATATTGCGCTATGACAGTTTGACAGTGTGTAACCTTTAGTTAATAAATCAGTTCTCGCTCAGCCCGGTGTTGTTATTGACGTCCCGCTACACAACACAAAGCCTCGCTATTTAGATTGCCGTGGTATTTAATATGTAACTTTTGTACGAGTATCATTGTACCACTGCCTAGCATTGCCTGATATCCTCCAATATTTATAAAAAAAAATTACATGTCCTGTCTAGTGAATTTTTGTCTGGGCTAAGCTTTTTAGCGGATTTGTCTTTCAAAAGTTAGCTCCTGTGGTTAGCTCACTATTTGGGCCGGCAGCTGGGGGAGTAATATCAAACAACTATTGAATAAAATATTGAACATAACTCGAATCTTTAGAGCAATTTATTGACGTTGAAAAATTCATAAGATTTTATACGAAATACCCTGTTATAGGACCGTCGACATTATAATAATAATTCGTTTTATTGCACAGAATTGTAAATAGAATAAAACTATTTTATGAGCACTCCCTCTGCCCGTGATTGTCGTAAGAACCGGCTAAGGGTTAGGGGATCCAGAAGACGAGCAGCAGCGTCCTATGCGTACAAACCATCATGTGCCAACTCGCGCAGAACGCCAACCCGCCTGCTAAATGTGGCGAGTATTGGCTGGACATACTTCCTCTAAGGTGAAAACGCACTAGAGCGGCGCAGCGGCGGAGAGGTGCGTCGCGGCGGCGGAGCGGCGCGGCCTGAAAAATATTCTTTACACTGTTTCCTAAGAAATAAGACGCACTACAGTAGCACTGCAGCGGAGCGGCGCGGCGCGGCGCTGTAGTGCGTCTTATTTCTTAGGAAACAGTGTAAAGAATATTTTTCAGGCCGCGCCGCTCCACCGCCGCGACGCACCTCTCCGCCGCTGCGCCGCTCTAGTGCGTTTTCACCTTTATGGAGAAGGCCTATTTCCAGCAGTGGACTTCCTACGGCTGAAATGATGATGATAGTTTTATTTGAAATCATGCTTAGATACTGATATCAGAGAGAATCTGAAGTAAAACGACTTGAACATTTTTGTATTCTGTTTGACAAATTCCAGAAAATGTTATGATTATATGATGTATATACCTTATTTCTATAAAACAATATATATAACTATACTCTGCGTGCAGAGCCGGGTCGGGTCACTACATAGTAATACAACGCAGATAGAATATATGTTTACAAACGGCTTCAGTGAGCATTGAACCCATCTGTGGCCGCACGTGTGACCGATCCCGCCGATATTATACTCAATCTGTAATCCCGGTCAAGGACTTACTGGCGACATTATTATTTAGATATACAACGTGATACTTTTACCTATCATGATGAAATTGCTATGAATATATTCTTCTGTTTATATCGTTTATAGGCTCTTTAGTCAGTGACTGACTAACTAACTGAGTAACTGAGAGGTAATGAACAACCTTAAGTAGCAGAAAATAGATCTAGGCTAGAAATATTCATATGCGGGGGAATTATAAGAAAAACATAACATAACATCATAACTTTTTTCTCAAACGTGTAGATTCTCGGTAGTAGTCTCAAGTCCCATGTAATAGCCCAAAGACATCAACTAGGAGCAAGTCCACACTCCAAATTCGTAAAGGAAAATCCGTCAACATTTTATGTTTGACCTGAGAATCGAACTCAAAACCTCATGCTTAGCACTTGCCACCACAACAATTAGGCAGTCAGTGACAATTTTTTTATCTTATGTTGTAATATGAGGTTGTACGTATTAAGTACAATTATTACTACGGTATACTACGTATTAAACATTATTATAATACGTAAAAAAAAAAAAGAAAAATGGGCAAAAGATATCTCGGACTGGTGCCCGAGATACAAAAAAATGAAAAAAGGAAGACAGAAGAGACGATGGGAAGATGATATTAAAAGAATAGCGGGAACTACATGGAAAAGGAAGACAGACAATAGACCGATATGGAAATCTCTCGGGGAGGCCTATGCTGGAAAGCAAGCCAATGACGGTGTCACCGAGCCAGCTTCCTTGAAGCTACATTGGTAAATTATCACTAATAAATGTAAGTGAATGTTAGATTAAGTTTTAATGTTATTTTTAATGTATTGGCAATAAAGGCTTTTATTATTATTATTATTATACTACGTATTACTTATTATACTACGTATACTAGGATAAGGTATACTAGGGAGAGGTAACGGTTCAAAATAAATGATTAAAGTTTTGGTCCAACATAATATAAATGATACCATATCAAAAATAATATTACTACAATCAATACGTGTTTGAAAGTTCAGGATAATATAATAAACTACAATTTTTATGAATATATTATCTTATACCTATCTATTATCTTATACCTATCTATTATCTTATACCTATCTATTATCTTATACTTATCTATTGCACACCACCGTCGTTAAATTTTTATGGTCTTTCCATCCCCAGGTTGTCTGTAAGAAATAAGAAATTGCTTTACGCGATAAGACCGCCGATTTTTTTCCGTGTCTTCTGTATTGTGTCTTTTGTAATTTATTTTCTTTTTGTAGTATGCAATAAAGGATTATTCTATTCTTTTATAAATATAATTTTATAATTATGATTTACAGGCAATCATCATTATGTTATATCATATTATATTATATATTACCCTAAAGTAACACTATAATATATTATGTTACTTATATTATGAATTAAATCAAATCCTGCAACCTCTGAATAGCTCTAATGACTGTCAATAAGCCCTCGTTTCAGGAAGCGAAGCGAAGCAAAGGGCCGAAAGTCATCTTAACAATACAATTCTCGCTCAAAAGTGCTGCGTCATGCGCCTTTATCTAAGGGTCTGGTTTCCAAAGGTTTGCCACGGTAAATATAGAGGCACAGAAGGACGGCTCTGAGATTTTTGTTTATATAATGATTTTATTTCGCCGTGGGGTACCAGCAATAGAATAATAATTAACCGACCCTCTCACACGTGGTTGCCATTAGATCCATCTCTGTGTTATGTCCATGCTCTGCGTTAAAACCATCAAAATACCCTCACGAGCCAGCCTTAGTAGCCTTTTTGTAGTGGTAGGCCTCTTTTGCAGGTGGCCGCCTGGGGAAGTACCACACCTTTGCCAGTTATTCATCCGCCAAGCAGTAATGTGCAAACATTACTGTGTTCCGGTATGAAGGGCAATGTTACCAGCGAAATTACTGGGCATGATGAGATTCAACAACATATACCTCAGGGTGACAGGCGCAGTGCAGTGCCGCGCAGAATTTTGAATTATAAAACACTGGGTGTCACTGTGTCTGTTATGGGCAATCATGATGCTTTCCATCAGGCACCTGATTTGCTCGTCTTGTCACATACTATCATAAAAAAAAAAAAAAAAAAAAGCCCACCAAGCGTGGTGAGTACCTACTTATACTACTAAACTGCCCAAATGGTGGAGGCCTATCCAGCAGTGGACTTCCTACAACTGAGATGATGATGATGATGATGATGATGAATAATAATTTCATTTGTGTGTGGAAGTTGACCCATATTATTATTATTATTTATTTCAGTCACTAAACCATGTTGTGTTAGTGTTTTACCTACCAGCTGTCAAGCCGCAAGCGGACTAGCTCCGTTCTAAATATCGAACATGTCGTGTGCTATTTCTCAACTATTTGCAGCACATAATGTTATTACATTATGTGCTGCATTATGTGTTACAAAACAAAACTTTAAGCTCGTAATCTTAGGTGGTTCGCAGCGCATATACCCAACCTCAGCTATGCGCTTTACTACTACAATAAATAAATGGTAAATGGAGTGATTTATCTGTTACGTCTTAACATTAGTATCTACTACCTTATCTGTGGTTGCATAAGAAATGTTAAAAAATCTAATGGGAAAATAATATCTGTAGCGTAGGTAGCGTATCAACTGGTTTTCCGTGAGATTTTCTTAAAGATGCACATCATGGGGGTAAGTCGTGTCTTCACTCGTTGCGAAAAGCCGACTTTCTGTTCCTGTTTTAAGTGATTGCTATACTTTTACCGTTCTACAAATTTGTTTTCAATGGTCCCCTTTATGATGACTCTTTCAGCATTTCCTTAAACTAAATATTTTCTGATCAAGGTAAAAAGAAATAAACGTGTTTGTGAAGCTCTCTTTTACGAGAAATAATATGTCATTTGATACATTTGGGAATACGATATTGTGGTAATTTCACATTATACTCGTTGGGTTTTATTGTAGGTACTGTTGTGATCGGATGTAATCAGATATTTTATCTACTGTTATGTAAGTAATCGGAATTTCACGACACGAATCTCATTATAATTTGCCACTGCAGAAAATCACGTCACGACATATTTTTTCCGCGCTCACTACGCGCCTTACATTATCAAGAATTCAGTGTTTGATTTCCGTAAAACAGCACTGAACTACAACTAGATTAGGTTTCTAGGCAACAGGTTAAGGGTAAATATGGTATATTGTGTACTAATGTACTAGATTAGGTTTCTAGGCAACAGGTTAAGGGTAAATATGGTATATTGTGTATATTGAGCGCGGAAAAAATATGTCGTGACGTGATTTTCTGCAGTGGCAAATTATAATGAGATTCGTGTCGTGAAATTCCGATTACTTACATAACAGTAGATAAAATATCTGATTACATCCGATTACAACAGTACCTACAATAAAACCCAACGAGTATAATGTGAAATTACCACAATATCGTATTCCCAAATGTATCAAATGACATATTATTTCTCGTAAATTAGGTTTCTAGGCAACAGGTTAAGGGTAAATATGGTATATTGTGTACATTATATAGAAGGGTTTCAATCGCGTATAGGTACGCACTGTAACTACTAGTCGTCGGCACTGATAGCATATGTCGCATTCAGATGTTCTAGTGTCATCGGCTCAGTATTTAACTTTTTGCGTGAAAAACACATCCATCCAAACCTCCACATTTAAAGCATTAAATGGGGTTTCAGTATAAAATAGGTTATATTTTCTAGACACGAGAAATTCTCCGTACATTAAGTGATGTAGACAGGAAACTCCGGTTATCCGAAAAGTCGGTAAACCGAATACCTCTAAACCGAGGAGCGATGCAGACATAATCCTTCCATCGTCGATCGCACACGCTCCGCTGCACAGAACCTGCCTCACTTTGTTCACATTTCCAACGTCTTTGTGGACTCCGAAGCTTCACTGTACAGCCGATTGTTCCTACATACATATGTTTGCTGAATCGAATATTCGAGATTACACTACATTGTTTGTCGTTAGCCCCATTGTTTACAATATTGAGGCTATTTAAATCACTTGTCATTTCGACCAACACACGATAATAACTTATATTATGTTGCAGGATAAACGGATAAAACATTTCATTGGTAAAAACCTAGATCTATTGACAACTAAGAAAGAAATAACTAAGATTTTTCTCAATCTTCCTAGGTATTGTAGTATCTTGTATGTAGTATCTTTGCAAAAACCATAAGATAATGTGAGCATTGATTAGCCGATTAACTTGACGAATGCTCTGATTGGTGAAAATAGCTATCAGAAGTCCTACAATTTCCCTCCACTTGCTACGATCCTGACATACGGCTTTCGCTTCGTCCACTTTCAAGACATTCTTCATACATACTTGTTTTAGGTACTTACTTTTGACTTGACCTTTCCTTATAACAACATCAATTTGTTCATGAAGAGTACACCAAGGTCGACCCCTACCAACTGATCATTCACTCGACCCTAGTTAAAGTAGCCATAATATAGTTTCCAACTATCCGGTATTTTCCAATCATCATATTGTCCTGCAACATTTACAGTGAAATGGGTTGCTAAATCTTACGACGCAGAATTAACAAATTTTATTTCAAATTATTGCAGCTTTACGTTAAAATATGAATATTACAAAAGAGAGAAATCGCGAGAGCATAAACTCCGATAAAGCACCGCGGAGATTATGACCGGCGCCGCAAAAACAGCCGAATAAAGCTGTATACACTTTTTTTTCGTAATCCGTGACTTATACAAGAGCGGGCGACTACACGTATGTCATCGAAACTCAACGAAAAGCTCAAACCTTAGAGAAATCACAATTGGAATTGTCAATAGTACGCATCTGTCGAGGTACACGAACAAATTGCTGATATTATATTTATTCCCGATAGCCCCACGGGAACGAAGACTACGCGGGTGAAACCGCGGAGCACAGCTTGTTTTATAGGTATTAATAATATGCAATTATCATCGCAAGTATTTCCCCTCTGCTGGGGATATAATGCGTAGTTGACCATATTATACGTTACCAAAATCTATGTAACGCGCAACCGCTGACATAATATTAATGGTTTACTGCATTCGTTTGCATGTTTATGTAAATGTGTGCAGAACCTGTTTGTCTTACCCCCGCAAAACTTGACAGAAAAAATGAGTACTAGAAGTAGCGTAGAGCTAGCCCACATTCAAAGGTTTATCGTTAAAGTTTTATTTCTACTAGAAATAGATTTTTGACATCTCTCGTGCTTTGTATTCTAAGGCACAAACTCACGAACCACTTGATACTTTAAGATTTCAGAGTAAATAGAAAAAAAGGAAAATAATTCCCGAGATTGGTGCGACATCAAAGAGTTCATTTCGCTTATTCCGAGCTCAAAACGTTTTGAATGTACCTACGCTTTATGTTATTAAGGCGAGCAAATGAGATGTGCGTGTATTATAATATATATATTATTAATATTATAGCTATATTATTTGCTTGTGACATTTCGTTTATCGCGTCTTTTTTTTATTGGTTTTCATTACGATTTGAAATGACGAGGGTGAATTTTGCTTTCGGTGACGTTCTTATTTTATTGTATTTTATGCCGTTGTTGCGTATTTTATTTGTTACTATTTTATTAACAGCGGCTTTGCGCGCTCGCAATAATTATGAAACATGGAACTTTTATACCAAAACTTTGACGCCCTTTTTGGACCCTTTAAAAGTGAGTTTTCAAAAATTCTTTCTTAGTTCACGTCCAGACAACGAAAACAATCGACATTCCAAGTTTCAAGTCTTTAGGATCAGTGGTTTGGGCTCTGCGTTGCGTGTCAGTCAGTGAGTCATTTAGGATTTTATAATTTAAAGTGATTACTTAAATTACATCGAATTGTTCTAAAATAATTTCGTATAAAATATTATCGGCAAAATAATATTATGTAACATATACATGTATATAGGTATATGTTTATATGTATATGTGTGTGGTTTTGTACTTTTTGTACTATTTTTAGAGCTATAATAATAATAGTGTGAGCAATGGAACGTGTATGAACAAGAAATTTGATAATAACTTACCACCCTACATAATATATTATATTACTCGACTGCCGACCATGAGGTCCTGGGTTCGATCTCCAATCTACAGGTCAGGCAATGTGTTATTGGATTCTTCCATTAGGAATTCATCATTGTAATATTTTATTAGATAAATAAAGTAATTATGAATTAAAATTGATAAGGAATTATCTCGATGAGAGCCAGGAGTCTGGAACTGTGCCCGGTAGATGGCAATAAGATCGCCCCCTATGACATGGGAGCAATAACATAATAGCGAGTACTTACTATGGGGCTGAGTCCTGGGTACACCTCTGCCTACCCCTTCGGGGAAAAGGTGTAATTTTATGTAATGTTATGCTGTATGTATATTATAAGGTACAATATAAAGGTAATTACTACCGAAATAATGACTATGGGTTAAAGCATCATCCGAAATTGTCAAAGTTATTTTTTACATGAAAATAATTTAAGGGATGATAATTATGTAAGTCAATAAAATAATATTTGTTTTTTATAATATTTATTTAATACTTCCTCTCCTCTCGTACAATATTTACAAAATAATATCGGCACAATGTAAACCACATACGTTTCATCTCGATACGTCGTTAATTAAACATTTCGTACAAATAATTTAGAGTTTATTTACTTTGACCTAAACATAGTAAATAGATTGGCCTTTTATATCTATAATATTACGTAAGATCCTATTGGCACTAGCCGCCCATAACGGATTAACATTGACGTTTTTTCGTTAAAAATGCGTCTGAAACCAACGGTAAACTGCATTTTAGATTATTAACAGCTCTCCCCGCGCACTCCGACTAGATACCGCAATCACATATTAAATAAAATACGAAATATAATTCTACACCAAAGTCTATGTACCCGAGCCTGTGTTTCACAATTTTTTAAGCACTCGTGGCAAACTTTTTTTTTCGCACACTACAATATGAAAGTTGCCGCATTTTTAAAGGTGTTTTAGGTAGTTCGTTATCTGGTCGAAGCGCGCGCGGAGACTTTACAATAATCTAAGCCCTTCAGCTTATCCGTTCAGCGTCGCTAGTTGGTAATTTCTGTCCGTAGTTCTAATTTAGACCACCTGAAGAGCTAAGTTGTAGGCACTATAAGTCATGGATTGTTGGTTTAAAATGGCATCAGTACGCGATCCTCCTTGAATTCTATTTATATTTCCTATAATTATTATTATATTCAGTGAAACAGCCGCGCCGCCATATTCCAAGTCCCATGTTTCAAAGAAAGATATAAGCCATATTTTAACTTCGTGAAAACAGACCCACTGAAATTAAAGTGCCAGTGGTCGTTTTTGCTGGCAAATCACTTCCGGCCAATCTATTGATTGTATTTTAGTCAAAGGTTATAAGTAAGTATCATACAACATGCTACTTTAATTAAGGAACATATCTATGTATTTAAACTACGGTTCTATATATATTTGGTGACTACTTCACGAGTAAGAAGACGAAAGTTCAACAGTCAGAAGCTTGCGTTTTGATTACATTGACTTGATGGATGTTTTTGTTAATTTCACTGTATTTGGGTAATGTTTAGATAGGTGGGTGGATCCCTTTGTGGGTTTATATAAATTAATAAAAATGAGAACGTTAGGATTTTTTATATGTAATATAATTTACCAGCTTTGCTTTGCGGTTATGTCCGCGTAGTCATCGTTCCCGGAGGAGTATTTGTGTTTTTTCAGGGTTTAAGTAATCTATCTACAAATCAATTTCAGCCCAATAGAGGTATAGTATAGGTAGTATGCAGTAGGTATAGGTATTCTTCTGTTGTGAAGACGTAAACACCACAAACATGAACACACACTTTTGGATTTGTAACATTAGTAGGACTACTAGGACACGCTATTCCCGCGGTTTTACCCGCGGCTGTAAAGTACCTTATTTAATTAAATAAAAATCTTTCAGTCGTTTGAGTAACGAAGTATATCGAAACACATACAAAATATAACATTTATAATATTAGTGGGAGATCAAATGTTTTAAGCCATGTCCTGAATATAATTTTTTTTTTGTTTAAACTTTCAAAGAATGTTCATAAATTCAAGTCAATGCAAACAAGTGATCAGAAACTTTTATAGATATCTGGATTCAAGTAAATGATTTAATGAAAAACAGTCGATAGATTTTTCAATTTATTTGTCGTAATAATAATATTATAATCTACCAGTTAGTTGTCTGTTTCCATTAGAAATTTGAAAACTAAATTATTATAATATTATGTGCTTTGCATCTTTAAATGTGCAAGTAGATTGCATTTTCATTTTCTTTGTAGTTGGTTTTAAATAAATAAAATGGCAGATTGCAAAATTGGGCACTATTTATTGACAAAACACTCATAATGTTAATAGATATTATATAACATCAAATTTTATTTATATAACATCAAATGAAAACAGACATTTTCAACAAAAATGTTCTATGAACAAAAATATAGTTTTTCACCACAAGAATGGTGGAATCACTACAAAGTTACAACTTTATTTTACCTAAATATTTATTTACAACTCAGAAATATTTACAACGTTTGATATAAACTTATGTATCTACGTTACGTATTCAGTTATTTACAAAATATTTCATTTACAATAGGTTATTATAATTATTATTTGAGATCAATAATTAATAAAATAATCACAGCTCTTTATCAAAAAACAAATTAGAAATACATAATAAATATTTGCTTCGTATTGCAATTATGTGATAAATAAATAAATAATAAAACTAGTTGTATTTTATTATTTACCAAACTGAGAAACAGGTGCCTGTGGCCGGTATATGGCAATAGGCTCGCCCCCTATTACATGGGACCGATAACATACTGGCGAAATGTGGGTGTATCTACTATGGGACTGAGTCCTGGGTACACCTCTGCCTACCCCTTCGGGAAAGAGGCGTGAATGTATGTTATGTTCTGAGAAACATAAATAGATAATCATTTCATAAATATAACCCGCCTGCCAAGCGTGGCGAGTATTGGCAACAATCCCCCGTATGGGGGAGGCTCATATTATAAGTTCAGCAGTGGACTGCCAACGGCTGGATGGTGATGAAATATCATAATCTAAATGGATTTTGAAATTTTAAAATTCCTGTTTTTAACTATATTTTATTATTCTATTTCAATTTCCTTATCAAATCACCGATTCATCAATTTCGTTTACGAAAACTAATTTTATAACAATTCTCTAATGCTCACTTACATTAATTACTATAAATAAATAGATTATTATATTAGCAAAAACTTTTGGGTAGAGCTTTAGTCGATTTAGAATGAAGCTATTAGTATGGAATTTACTTAATACTTTCTTGGTTTTATCACAACCCACCTTTTGGTTTACAAGTATCGCATATAAAAAATGAAATAAACCCTAAATTGCTGGAATGTATTTCAGAAATAGTTAGGTAACTCTCTTGACGACTATTATGATCGTTGTGCCTAGATTTCACGTGTCTTTCATTAGGTACATTACGAAAAATCTGCGCTGATTGTAATTCTACAAATTGAAAAAGAAACCTTATTTCCTAAGCCATAAGTATCCAAACCGTACAAAAGCAATAGATCGACAAGCTCCCCCCGCAGGGCCGCACTCAGACCGATCACCTGCAGGCCATGGAGGACAGCAGGTAGGTGAGGAGCGCGCAGCTCAGCTGTGACGTCAGGTACGACGACGCGCGGTTACTCGTCTGCATCGCTGCTGGGTGCTCACCTGGTCAAAGAAGACTATTTGAAGGAAACTTTACAGGAAAAAATAGAACCAAATTGTTTATAAAAACATTAACTCATTTTTGGGTCTAAGGCCCTGTGTAATGCGGGCTGTTGATGATGAATCTATTTGTCAATATTAGACTAGTGGTTTAGGCATGACTATGGTAATAGTACCTAATGGATCGCTTAAAATATAACCTTTTTCAGCCATAGGTAAGTATTTCACTATCATATAAAGTACCGTGGCACTTATATTCTTTCTCAAAGTCCGCATCTGCATGAATTATGAAAAATTTTAGTATAGTATTTTAGTATAGATATGTCTCATATCAAAATTTGTCATAATTCATTCGGCGGTTTACCTTTTTAAGCGTGAGACATACATACAGAGTTATTTTAAAAATTATATAAATATGCAATATTCGCATTGCAAGAGTTTTAACCAATATAACTGAATTGAAAAAAAATTCTTTAACTCCATTCTTCTGACTAATTTGCTACCACTTAATCTAATTGATATGTGCCCTGGTATTGTGTGTATAATTATGTTCCAAGCTAATGTAATAGTTATAATTATTGTAATTAATCTTACCATTAAGCACGTGCACGGAGACCGAAGCAGGATGTGCGTTGTTAGGGACGCAAGTGTAGTTGCCGGAGTCGCTGAGCGCGGCTTTAGTGACCAGCAGCTTGCTAGTGGTGCCCCCTTCAGTTTTCTCTGTCTCGAGGCTGATGCCCCCTCGGGGCGAGTCGAAGTCCACCACTGCATTTCCATGGTACCTACACAATTTAATATATAATCATGCCTAGTTTCCTCTAAGTCTTAGGCAGAGGCAGGTCATGTTAGATTAGGTTAGGTCCTATTACAATAATTATAGTATTCAGGTACACAAACATACATACACACACCCCGATTTGCTAGTTATGTTTTTAAGTCCCAGGATATGTCACTTAAAAACTATTGTCATCAACCTGGTACAAATCTAGATGCGACGCCATTTTTATTAATTTCTAATGGGAAAATCTAATAAAACTTTACACGACTTGATACAATTTTACAATTATTGTAACAGTAGTCGGTTACATTTGACTCTGGTCCACCATACCTGCCTATTTCAGTATCATTGTTATGTTCTTGAATAAAAAACATAATTTTCTTCGTAATATAAAACAAATACAATAGTAAACTAACTCATAAAGAAATTAAAAGGAGCTTAAATTCAAAACATTGTTTAATTAATTATCATTACATTTCAATAAAAGTTTGCAGTTAATGAACGGAGCGAAATTCATTTAACAACTTTGCAGAGGATTTGTTCCACGAGTTTTCAGTAATCTTATTTAACTTCAGATTTTTGTTTCTATTGTAAAACATAGAAAAAAAACTAAATATTTTATAAAAAAAGATATAAAAATGTACCTTCGTACCCTTGTAATATAATTTGATATAATCATCATCATCATCATCATCATCATCTCAGCCGTTGGTAATCCACTACTGAACATAGGTATCTCCCATAAAGGCGGGTTTTGCCAATACTCGACACGCTTGGCAGGCGGTTGTCGAGCGCAGTTCGATGGTTTTTTGCAGAGGACGCTGCTGCCAGTCCTCTGGATCTGTTAACCCTTAGCCGGCTCTTACGGCAACCACGGGTAGAGAGGGAGGAGCACTATTCTAATGTCGGTAACTCCGCGGACATTTTTTTTTAATTTGATTTGATTTATGATTTGATATAATAATATTTATTAACTATTTATTCGAAAGTTTGTAAAATTGATAATATATCAAAAATATAGGAAAGCATCAGTTAGAATAGTTTAGGTCAATGTGATTATATATTAAAGCTTTTTTGGGGTGTACATTAATTGTTGGAACGAGTCCTCCACCAGGCTAGCATGGCACGGGAATAAATTATTTTTGCCGTTTTTAAATTGCACAATAGATTCTTAACAATATTTTTTTTTAATATAATATATATTAATCTTAAGTCTATATAATAATAATAATTGTTTTACTTTAAATAGAACATTAACGAAATAAAATTCACACAAAGTTCTTAATCGTATCCACATGACCTATTCTGAACCTTAAATTCATTAGGATAAAACCGAGAATCCACAAATAATTCTCAAATCGAATGTTGACTATAAATACCTACGTCTGGGAATGTTACGTACTCGTATCGAAATCTCCAAACCGTGAATTGAATTGCCTTTGACCAATTTGGGTCTCTCTTTAATAAAGTTGGTTCAACATGTTTTATTTTTTAATTTTATACATTTTGTATTACGTAAATAATATATTGAAAGATGGATTGTAATATGTTTTTTCCGTTCACCGATTATAATATATCTTTCTTTAATACCATAAGTATACTTTGCAGAAATTGTGAAAATATATACAATTAATAATATGGGACAACTTCCGCACACGGTCATCTGAAATGAGAATAAAACGTATATCCATCTCCAATGTAAAAGTCGTCTTTGCTTAAATGTTATTGTGCTTAATTATGCACTAAATGTTGTAAAACTGTTGTGAAATTAATAAATTTATTATTATTATGTCGCCCGAAAACACGGGATATACCCGGTCTTTTGATAGGCGTGCACGGAGACCATTTTTTTTTAGGTCCAACGTGCAGAGGCCCCTTTGAGCTTTTAATCTAAAGGTAATGTATAGCACCTATCGGGGTCCATCTCTGAAACCATTTACAGTTTTTTTTTTAAGGTGACCTCAAAGACAGCCCCCGCTAGGTACAAGGACTATTGTGAATTGATTGAAACTACTTGATTGGTCTATAGGTGTGATTTCTAGATGGATGGTAACCGGGCTATTGCTAGAGACTCCGGCACCTGCCACTTCCGTCTCATGGTGAAATATGACGGCAGGCGATGACTCGCCGCTCACTAAACGGACCCCCCATAAAGGCCGCCCACCACATGGGAATAAGGGCGACGAGAGGGGCAACGTCGGTGTGAACGGCTAAGGAGAGGTGTCCCTGGACTTTAAACGGCGATCACTTGCGTTACCCTAAGGTTGCATCACGCTCGCCCACTCGCCACTTATGCTTCACATCCTCCCTCGAGCACGAGGCTCTCGCGACTCCACTCTGGCCGGCCAATGAAGGCAAGACAGAGGTGGGGGACTGTTCCTCGTCAGTGTTCACTCCGGCCGGCCGGTGAAGGCAAGCCGGAGATGAAGAACATAACCCTCCCCCGGGAGCACTCAGGTACGTGGGGTCGCTACTCCCCAACGGCTCGCCATAAGCCGCCCTGCGTTTTATTATTATTATTATTATCTAGTCCTAAACTACGCAGAGCCTGTACTTTGGTAACTAGATGACTGATATACATACTTATATACAGATATGCACACAAATGTTTGACCTGGCCGGGGATGGAACCCGGGGCCTGCGGCATAGAAAGCAGAGTTACTACCATCTGAGCCAACGAGGCTGTCATTCAATTTGTAAGTTATTTTACTATAGAGCAATAATATTACATAATATAACATACAATCCCGCCTTTTTTCCGAAGGGGTAGGCAGAGGTGTACCCAGGACTCAGTCCCATAGTAGGCACATCCACATTTTGCCAGTGTGTTATTGGTTCCATGTAATAGGGGCGAGCCTATTGCCATCTGCCGGGCACAGTTCCCCAGACTCTAGGAAGTTATTGATGTCTATGACAGACAATTCAAGCAGCATTGTAGCAGTTTCTTTGACAACTGTAAAAATGATCGCAGGAGCGGCTATATCTAAATTATTATTTGTTGGCTAAAATAGCTATAGTCAATTTTCATTATATCACATAACATCATGTTTTTATGTCCCAAGTCCCATGTAATAGAGGGTGACCCTATTGCTATCTTTAGGGAACGATTTCAAACTCTCACCCGTTACCGAGAACATTCTTATTTTGCCTGACTCGGGAATCGAACCCAGAACCACCGAGGCAGGGGTTATCAATGAAAAATTACATTGATTTAATGTAATTTTTACAACATATAAAACATTTTTTTTTTACTTTTCGTGTGAAGCAAAGACAATGAGCAAGACTTTAGAACATAATAAATATTATAACTAAGTATAGTGATATAAATTGCAATTCCATTCGGTACTAAAAATACACATAATCAAAAATGAATTATATTTGGGTTCTAAAAGATCAAGAAAATAATCCGAGAGAAGGATTTACTGTGAGTAGTTGGGTTCGGTGATCTCTCGGCTTACAGCAACGTCATCTAATGCGATAGAAATGTTTAAACTACCCTTTTATACGAAATCTTTGAATTGTAATTTGTAATTTCTTGCTATAAAAATAGTATTACTCCTTTATAGACTTACAAGATTACGGATTCAGAGCCTAAGCTTGATTTATTAAGTCTTTTTTGTTTAAGTCATTGCTATGTTTTGCTAAATCAGGCATATAAGTCATTTATCTACATTTAAAGAGCGGTACAATATTTTATAATTTACGTTTTTACCTTTTTATATACTGGCATTAAAAATCCCACTTATTCTATAAAAGCGAAAAGTCATAAAGACAGATTATAAAAGCGGAATTTTGTTTCGCTGTGTGTATGTTGCTTGCGTTTTCACGACAAAACTACTTATCCAATTGGGTTGAAATTGGTAAGTATGTAGGTATGTGCATACCTACCAAATTTATATCTAGCTTAGACCCTGGAATAACCCATAGGATACTTACTATATAGTTGAAATCGCAAGGAACAGCCAAAGAAGAAGAAGAGTATTAAATAGAAAATAGATAACACATCTATTCAGTAAGCAGACTACTAAATTATACATCCATTAAATGCTTTGATAAACTAGAAGGCTTTAATATTAAAAGCCTCGATTTCTCATAAATCCCCTATACTCGTATAATCTTTGACTTAATCTTTACGATAAGTAAGACGTTATGTTAAGACACGAAACATATAATTACTTTCATGTTAAGTACATTATGTTGAACATTTAGTCGGTATGGCGTGGTTTTCTCTGATACTCTCTGTCTGAAGTGTAGAGAAAAACGGTGACCCTACCATTACAGTACAGAAAGCGAGAGACGCGTCATTCTTTCTCTTCCTACCCTGTAAGAAAAGCAATGCCTGATGGGATTTGAAACTAAGTATAGTAATTGTAGTCATAAGAAATTAAATAATTTTATTCTTAATCCGTAGAGAAACCACGAGACGGATCCTAAGGCAATATTGCTTCTCTTCCTGTGGTGAGTAAAGATCTAGCCACGAAAGGTTAACTCAATATTACATTTTTGAGAGTAATTCTTAAAAAAGTTAAACCTAACATAACTAATACAAGAAGATATTTGATTCTCCTGTCTGTTCATAACAATTCAAACTCAAACTCAAAAAGATTTATTCAAATAGGTCATAATCTGACACTTTTTCACGTCAATGAAGATAAACAGTACTGAGTCCACCGTGCGTTCAGAAAGATACCTCTACAAGAAGAACGCACAAGAAACTTGTAATTGTTTACAAAATATTCCAGCTTAGCAACTATTAACAAGAGATACGATTTATATATAATATGACAACTTCCATATAAATATATGGGACAACTTCCACACAAGGTCATCTGGTCCCAAACTATGGTAACCAGATTACTGATATACATACTTATATAAGCTTATAACACCCAGACACAGATCAAACAGACATGTTAATGTACACAAATGTTTGACCTGGTTGGGGATCGAACCCCCCCGGGTTCGGAACAGAAAGCAGAGTTACTACCATCTGAGCTAACGAGGCTGTCATTTATCGACTCTTTTGGAAATTTAATACACAAAAAGATTTAAAGCTCATCATTAACTAGCACAATCATTAGCTTGAATGAAACAACTTAAAACGGAGTTTATCGCGTACTGCTTCGGTGGCGTCTGATATGGGCAATCATGATGCTTACCATCAGGTACCTGATTAGCTCATCTTGTCACTCACTATCATAAAAAAAAAGTTGTTCATATTTCGTGTATTACCATAATACGGATGCGCTGGAAGGAGGCGAGGAGTGCACATTCACAGAACACGTCAGGGATATTGTACTGCCTTTCTTCACGTACACGTCTTGAGAACCCCAGATGGTCGCTGCAGCCGCTGCAACAAGCGAAAACATACCTTAACACAATTTATTATGAAACAAAATCTTTTAGCAAGATTAATGATATTGGATAGAATTATTAGTGTCTCTGAGTTTAAAATTTTTTTTTTTTTGAGACTTTTTCATAAGGGTTGCGTTTTTTGTTTTATTTTGATTGTTGTGCATCGATTTTAGCCTAGAACGTAATACTAGAAAGAGCGTTATATTTTAACTTTACGTAACGCCTTTCCCTCCGAAGGGTTCGGCAGAGGTGAACCCACTACTACAATAGACAAGTAATTTTTTTGAAAGCTACCTTTATATACCTACAGATATGTTTGTAGTCACTTTAAAATATTAAAAAATAAATTTTCATATTAGGATAGTCTCCAAAATGCCGGAAAGTAACTAAAATATTAATCCAAGTTTTAAAACTAACTTCAATGGTTAATGCAGTGTAAAAATTATGTAGATGAAATGAAGTGAAGTGAGCCGTAATTCGAGTTTAATAGTGATCACAGTGGCTCACAAAGTTGTTCGATTCCAAAAACTATTTGGGCTAACGCACCAAACGTTTATTTTTATGTACTTGATGGCAGATAAGCTATAAGCTACGATTTTAAAGCAACCTTTGAGCGGTGATGTGAAATCGTCTGGCAAATTCCGACTTATTTTATCCTAGGTTTATTACACGAGTAATTATTTACAAGCTGGATTAAGATGAAATTCAGACGTCAGTCGGTTTTTATCTCGGAACTATCCGAGAGGAGTACGTGACTGTTTTATTCTCTATTTTATAAATCGTTCTGTTACCGACCGCAACTGCCAATTGCATGCACTTGCCGTTTACGTAGAAACATAGATGTTACGTCATGTAACCGACTGCTGAATGGCACTGTAAAATTTGTTTAGTTCTTAATTTAATTTTTAAATAAGTTTCATTGTGATATTTCAATCTTATACTTATTTGATATTATCTGACCTTTATTTTCTCCAAGTTCTTATTATCTTTATTTGAAAAGTTATGCAAAAAAATTGACAATAATTATTTTAAGACTAAGCGACTAATTGACTAATGGTCTATGAAAAATTTAATTACTTCTGTCTCAAAAGGTCACAACGTTATTAATGTTCCAACAGTCAGCGAGAACGCTTCCTGATAATTTTATGTTTATTATGAATACTTAATTATGAAATCTTCAAATAATTACCGCTCGATGATCTCAGAAGCAGGGTAGCGCGCGCGTGTCCGTATACTTTGAAGTATCTTTTGCCTCAGTGGGCATAATATATTTTATTATAATATCAACAAAGTGCTAAACATTACACAAACACAACACTCATGCCACTAGTAAAAAATAAACAAAAGAGGATACTACGAAAGGAAAACAGCAATAAGAAGAGTAGGGTACCTGGGGAGCGGGGCGCGGCAGAGGTCGCAGGGATGTGGGACTCATCTGGAATGCACAACACAACAACTTAGGATAGGGTGAGGATTGACAAGAGTAGTGTAAAGTATTGACAACCATCTGCCAGACAATGGTGTTGAAATATCAAGATAAACAGAGGTGCGTGATGGTAAGAGTTTTTGCACACGAGCAGTAGCGAAAATGTGTCGTGAGCATAATATTAAGGTAAAAAAAAAACAAGGTTTTTGACAATCGCAATTGTATCGTAGAGTTTGAATATAGTTCTGTAAGTATATCTGTTAAGAATTGATGTGATTACATAATATGATTTGATTGCAATTGCCATAAAACTTGTGCTAGGCCAATAGGCGATGCGCCGATGAGTACTTAGGAGTAGAATCGACTTTATATATTGGGGCAAAAGGTGGCTTAAACGCGCTAAAACATTACTTATTTATTTAACTCTATTAGTAATCTATTAGTCAATGCAATTCAGTAAAATTATTATTCTACTGAATTGCACTCTACCTCATCACGTGGTAGATCTACGTAATAATGTATGCAATGATAAGATTATTTTATGATACGATTACTACTTACGACCTGTGTGCATAATTTACTGAAGTTACTATGTAATATAAAGGTAAATGAAAATAAGTAAAAAAAAAGGAAAATAAGTATAAATACAAATTCGTAGAGATTAGATTTATTATTCAAAGCTTTAAGATTTGGCAGGGTAAAGTACCCATCAACTCCTTAGTATTTTAAAGGTTTGAACTTTACTCGACCTTTCTTATAATTTCATTATCTGTCGTCTGGTTCAAATGCCTACTCGGTTATTTTAGTTTTACTAAGCCTTAGATATAACTCAAATTTTGTGTTTATTTTGAAATCGTCATAATTAAATATATAAAGATTTTTTTATACTTAACAGTAATTTTAATAAAGACTTGAATTTGTTTAGAAAGGTTTCAACGATACCATCTCGTACCAAGATTATATACCCATACCTTTAGGCAGTATGTGGGATAGAAGCATTTCTCCAATGAGTTGTAGAACCACGATAGCTCAGATGGTTAGTGCATCGCCACGGAACGGCGAAGTTCGTTGGTGAACTCGTGGATACACCCACATTTTCTCTTATTTGTAAAAAAATTGTAAAAAATATCTACACCAACCGACAACACGATACCAAACGAAATCACTCATTCAGAAAATCCATGTAGAATGACAAAGTGGCTTGTCAAACAATAATGACAAACTATGGTATAGTTTGTCAAGCCGCATGAAATAGATCTACACAATGAATCGCCTCGCATTTTTCAGCAATAACAAGGACTATAATTGGCTGAGAATTTGAGAAACTCGTGTGTACCAGCAGGCATTGACAAATGGAGAACACGAGCGCGATGGCAAAAAATGTATCTACCTCGTGTAGCCAGACAGATAGACTGACAATATTCATCAATTTATATTGCGAGGTAAAAACGTTGAAGAAAATTGTCGGGCGTTTAGAATTCTTTAGTGACACTGAGATATGACATCATTGTTAGAAATTTAATTTATTAAGCTCTTTTAACATGTCTTTTCAATTTTTTAAAGATAATTAGCCAAATAATTTAGATTTCATTTCATTTAAAATCAGTATGACAGTGGCCGTGGGGTACCGGCATCAGAATAGTACCTCACCCGCTCAACCTGGGTTGCCGTAAGAACCGGCTAATAGGTATAAAAATCCAGAGGACGAGTAGCGATGTCCTCTGTGTAAGAACCACCAAATTGCTCTCGCCAACCCGCCTGCCAAGCGTGGCGAGTATTGGCAAAACCCCCCCACATGATAAGAACCAAACAGACCAGGCCCCCAGTACCCGGCAGCTCCGTTATTCCTGACTCCGGTAGCGGTCACGGTAACGGCGGAGCAGGGGGTGCTAAGAATCCCCGGAAGTTTTCCGGCTACCCACCCCAACAACGACGACTGGCCCTGGTAACACACAACATACGCACTTTGAGGACTGACGAGAAGATCATTGAGCTGGAAGAGGAATTAGGTAGGCTACGTTGGGATATCGTGGGGTTGTCTGAAGTCCGTAGAGAGGGCGAGGACACGATAACCCTAAGATCAGGTAACCTACTCTACTACCGGGAGGGCGACCAACAGTCCCAAGGTGGTGTCGGCTTTCTCGTCCACAAGTCCCTCACTAACAACATTATTACCATTGAAAGTGTCTCGAGCAGGGTCATATACCTAATACTCAGAGTATCCAAACGATACTCGCTGAAGGTCATTCAGGTGTATGCACCTACCTCGTCACACCCAGATGATGAAGTGGAGACTATGTATGAGGATGTCAGTAGGGCCATACATATGTCCGAGACCCACTTCACTGTTGTTATGGGGGACTTTAATGCAAAGCTAGGCAAGAAAAGCGATGGCGAGCTGAGAGTGGGGCAATATGGATATGGGCAACGGAACCCTAGGGGACAGAGGCTGGCCGATTTCCTGGAGAAGGAGGGACTCTTTTTGATGAACTCTTTCTTTCAGAAGCCGCCTCATAGGAAATGGACCTGGTTGAGCCCCGATGGTTCCACGAGAAACGAGATAGACTTCATCTTGACCAACAAGAGACATATATTCAATGATGTTTCCGTGATCCACATGGTGAAAACCGGGAGTGATCACAGACTTGTAAGAGGCACATTGAATATTGACGTCAAACTTGAAAGGTCACGCCTGATGAAGTCCACGCTCCGACCTACTCGCGCCCATATACAAAACCCCGAAAGCTTTCAACTCGAACTATCTAATAGCTTCGCTTGCCTGGAGAATATCGATGCATCGGTGGACGAGATTAATAACAGGCTCGTAGAAACTGTCCAAACGGTAGGCTCTAAGTTCTATAAGCCCCGCCGTACAAATAGACCTCAGAAATTATCCGACCACACCCTAAACCTCATGGCTGAGCGACGCTCGTTACGACTGCAGTCTTCCAGTGATGCTAAGTCCTATAGGCAGCTCAATAGACGAATTTCCAAATCCTTGCGGCATGACATCCGTATCTTTAATACTAATAATATTAAAGAGACGATAGAGCGGAAGAAAGGCTCCAAAGTGTTTGCAAGAGATATGTCTATTGGGCAAAGCCGGTTGACAAAGCTGAAGAGAGAAGATGGCAGTATGGCGTCGACAAAAGCGGAGGTGTTAGAGGAGATCGAGAGGTTCTATGGACAGCTATACGCCTCGGTCGCAAAGCCTGTTAGCAGCGCGGCCAAAGACCCAAGAGCCAAGCTGACCCGACACTATACCGAAGATATCCCGGACATCAGCCTGTACGAGATTAGAATGGCCCTGAAACAACTCAAAAACAACAAGGCGCCGGGTGATGACGGAATTACATCAGAGCTTCTGAGAGCGGGTGGAACACCGGTACTTAAAGTCCTCCAGAGGCTCTTTAACTCTGTCATATTCGAAGGTGTAACGCCAGAAGCATGGAACAGAAGCGTGGTGGTGCTATTCTTCAAAAAAGGTGATAACACCTTGTTGAAGAATTACAGACCCATCTCGCTTCTGAGCCATGTTTATAAGTTGTTTTCGAGGGTCATTACGAATCGTCTCAGTCGCAGGTTCGATGACTTCCAGCCGTCTGAGCAAGCAGGTTTCCGAAAGGGCTACAGCACCATAGACCACATCCACACGCTTCGCCAAATTATACAGAAGACCGAGGAGTATAATTTGCCATTATGTTTAGCGTTTGTGGACTACGAAAAGGCCTTTGATTCGATCGAGACATGGGCGGTGCTCGAGTCTCTCCAGCGATGCCATATTGACTATCGGTATATCGAAGTGTTGAAGTGCTTGTATAGTAACGCCACTATGTCGGTTCGAGTACAGGACCAGAGTTCGAAGGCGATCCCGTTGGATAGAGGCGTAAGACAGGGAGACGTTATATCTCCGAAACTGTTTACTGCCGCAATGGAGGACGCCTTCAAGCTTCTGGAATGGCAAAAACACGGCATCAATATTAATGGCGAATACATCACTCACCTTCGGTTTGCCGACGACATTGTAGTCATGGCAGAATCGATGGAAGATCTCAGCATAATGCTCGAAGACCTCAATCGAGTTTCTCAACGGGTCGGCCTTAAAATGAACATGGACAAGACGAAGGTGATGTCTAATGCCCATGTTGCGCCGACCCCAGTACCGGTTGGAAACGCGATTCTTGAAGCTGTTGACTCGTACGTCTACCTAGGACAAGTAGTCCAACTCGGTAGATCCAGCTTCGAGAAAGAGGTCAATCGTCGAATCCAACTAGGCTGGGCAGCTTTTGGAAATCTGCGCTATGTCTTCTCGTCCAAAATACCTCAGTGCCTCAAGTCGAAGTTCTTCGACCAGTGTGTGTTACCAGTGATGACTTACGGATCTGAAACGTGGTCCCTGACTGTGGGCCTTATAAGTAAGCTCAAAATAGCGCAACGAGCTATGGAGAGGGCTATGCTCGGGATTTCTCTGCGAGATCGAGTCAGAAATGAGGAGATCCGTAGACGAACGAAAGTTACCGACATAGCCCAGCGGATTAGCAAGTTGAAGTGGCAATGGGCAGGGCACATAGCACGTAGAACTGATGGCCGATGGGGCCGTAAAGTTCTTGAATGGAGACCACGGATTGGTAAGCGCAGCGTAGGACGTCCTCCCACAAGGTGGACAGACGATCTGATAAGTACGGCAGGAGCACGCTGGATGCAGGCCGCTTACAACCGGACTGGATGGAAATCTAAGGGGGAGGCCTATGTTCAGCAGTGGACGTCCTATGGCTGAAATGATGATGATGATGAAAATCAGTATGAAAACATAAAACGAATATGGAAAGAAAAATTTCACCTCAAGCGACTAGACTGCGTCTATAACATATAAAATAATAGTTAAAAATAGTAGTAATATACTTTTACATTACTTTAAATATATTTTTACTTTTGATATCTATTTATAGTAGAGCCTATTTATTTTGAGTATTGTTACATATAGAAAGCGTGACAATAGTAAATAAATTCCATAAGCCTATTATAATCCTATAATACCTATTATAATAAATAAAATAAATAAATTAAAAGTTTATTGCCTCCATTTACATAAAAGTAAAAAAAAAAGAACCAAAAAATAAACAACTTAAACAATTAAATATTACAAAGAATACCTACGTGACAAGTAATAATCGACGTAACATAAGACTTTGTGACTCGCTCTGATTGGTAAGTCCTACTAAATGTTGTTACCTTAGCAACATTTACAGTAATTGTCTTCAGTCGAGCCTAAAAATAATTTTGTGCTCAAATTGTGTATTTCAATGGTATTTTAATCAATCCGGAAAGAAAAATAAGTCTCACTGGTTTAATTTTCACGTACTTATAAGTATAATAATGATGATAATTTAAATTTTATAAAATATTCATCATCATCATCATCATCTCAGCCGTTGGTAATCCACTACTGAACATAGGCCTCCCCCATAATGGGGGGTTTTGCCAATACTCGACACGCTTGGCAGGCGGGTTTTCGAGCGCAGTTCGATGGTTTTTGCAGAGGACGCTGCTGCCCGTCCTCTGGATCTGTTAACCCTTAGCCGGCTCTTACGGCAACCACGGGTAGAGTGGGTAGAGCACTATTCTAAAGTTGGTCTGCGTCCCTATAAACCGGCCATTGGTACTTAGTTAAACTAAAAATATGTTCTTACCTATTCTGATGTAAAAACTCGTAAATTGCCAGACATTAAACAATTCCTTTGAGTTCAACAATTCATATAATTTAATTCTAGTTTTCCTAGAATCTTCGCAAGACGCGGCATCCATCTCAATTACAAATTCCACGTTAAATATGCCTCAACATAGTTTGCGTCGAGCAAAAATATTAAGATATTAATTATGTGTTAAAATGGACGTTTTTATCATTTAATGGTTATTTAGTAACCTAATTATTATTGATAACTTTGGGTCGCTTCGGACTGCCTCAATGACTTAGTGGTTTGAAACGGCTGCTGCTGTTCATTACAACCCGGCATCGATCCCCAGGTCCGGTAAAGAGTGTTATTGGATTATTTTTCTTCTTGGAATTTTCTGAATGACAACCTGAATGAATACGGGACATAAAAATAGTGTAGGTGTACCTACTATGGGACTGAGTTCAAGGTAAACCTCTGCCAGCCCCTTCGGTTTAAAACGGTTAATGTTATGTTATTACGTTATAACTTCGGTACCTAAGTATATCGTTTGTAAAAGTTGGTGTTTATCCTTGAAAAAAAAAACCGGTTTTAAATTAAAGCGATATAGTCCTAGTAACTCTATCAATGTGTTTAATGTGATTGTAAGTTGGAAGTCTTACTTTAAAGGTTACAACTTATTAAAACTACCCGGCACCCGACCCGAACCGCCTCGCACGATAATTATTTTTTATATTATGAACTTCTATAAAAATGCGCTCACTTTATCACAATACCGAGCGAGACGATCCGGTGGCGTTATGGAGTTGATGTAGTGAGCCATAGTCATAGAATTTCATATCTTTATATGACTGACCGCACGAGGCGAGGTCGTGTGTCAAGTCCCGGGTGGCTCCAATGAGCTTTGACCTTAAAGCTGGAAGTTTAATGTCACCAAGGTAAAGGCTTATTTCAAAGGGTTCATTGATCTATAATATATTTTAGTTGTTTACATTTGATTGTACGAGATACGACCTTTCAAATCATTAATATTTGTCTTATATTACCTAAAGTTCAAACACGAAAATTGAAGTCTATAATATAGCTGTCACAACAATGAAACGTATATCAGAGTAATTTTTATGTTGTCTCGAGCCCAGGCTCGGTGAGGGCTCGGCGAGGGCGGCTGACGGAGAGCGATGGCTCGCTTTGTAACGCCGTATTAGCCCCTTCGTAATATGACGCACGACACGACGCGTCTCATGTTGAATTATATTATAACTTTTATTATCTGTATTTGTATAAATGAGCATTGTTTGGGTAATGTGTACCTGGAGTTCTATTCTAAATTAAGCACGCATACAATGCGGAAATAGAATGAATCCATTTTTGTCCAACGGAATAGCAAAATAATATTTAATATACATTTTGGTGGTATATTATGACGTTACTACACAAATACTAATATAACACTATTAATATAAATGCGAAAGATGGACGGATGTTTGTTACTCTTTCAAGTCAAAACTACTGAACCGATTGAGCTGTTTGGTATGTAGGAAGTTTAGACCCTGTAATAACACATTGGGTACTTTTTCCGATATATTTACGGGGCGCGCGGTTCAGCTAGTAACAAATAGCATTTTCATTGGTATTGATGAGAACAATGGAAAGAAAATAAATAATGTGTAGATAGTAATAGATAGTTTTGAAACATACTTAAAACAATATTCGTTTATTATGATTAACCGATAGACATTCATTAAGATTTCATGAATACTGAATAATCGTATCAACTTAATTTAAAACTTTTTTCGCATAACAAAGCAACTTCATTAAAAGGAAAGTTTAAAGTAAAATAATTATTTTTTAACGCCAGATTATTACTTGTTATTGAAAAAATAGGAGACAAATATTATTTTTGTTTTTATTTTGGTTAGCTTTGGTGGTTAATTTTGGTTTTAGTTGGTTTGGCTGAATTAGTTATATTGCTGATTATTTTTTAAACAGGCTATGTTACAAAACAGTGTAAGCTATAAATAAATAATATTTTATTTTTATTTCAGTTATAACGTCCATAGTATATAAGTATCATACACAATAATCATTTAAATTAAAATTAAATAATATTACATTAAATCAAATCAAATCAAATCAAATCAAATCAAATCAATAAAATAAAAATAATTCAAATAGGTACATAATAAAAAATTACAACATTATAAAACAAACTGATTAAGATGAAATTATACAATTTAAAGATGGAAATATTGTCGGGAGTTGGGCGCATAATTGAAAGAACCGCTTAGCTGGCTAGGCGCTTGCTGTGCAACTGTCTTTAATGCTCCCATATTATTGGTGACTCTAGTTTGGCCGCAATCACCTTTACCAAACTATTTGAGCTGTGACCTGTTTGGGGCTTTTATTGTCTTTTTGGTTAAATATTTATTGCATTTCATTTCAATCCGTTTTGACTTCCCCCAGTACTTGTTAACTAAGCCGATAGTTGGTGCAAAAGACGAAAAGTCTACAAAACTAAAGTGTATCTAGGATCTACAAGTCAAAAGTCAAATCACCTTCAACATTGAGCACGACGGCCATGTTTAGTTTCGGCTCGGTATTGATCTGGCACTCGTAGACTCCAGCATCCCGCGGCTGGACGTAGTCTATCTTGAGGTCCCAGTCATCCGAGGGCTCCGGGTGGAGGACGCTGAACCGAGCGTCACCGGTGTATGTAAAGATGTGTGAGGTTAGGATGTGCAGGTCGCGCTTGCGCATCCAGGATACCTGTGGAGAAAATAATATTTAATAAAACAATTTAATATAATAAATAAGAGTTATACATATATACAGTTACGCCTTGTGCCCGTAGGGGTAGGCAGAGACTATTTCTTTCCACTTGCTACGATCCTGACTTACAACTTTTGCTTCTTCCACTTTCATAACATTCTTCATACATGCTCGTCGGTTTTTGATACTTTTGACCTGACCTTAACTTAGGATAATATCAACTTGTTCATGAAAGGTACGCCTAGGTCGACCCCTACCTTATAAATCTCCTTACATTCACATTCACCTTATAAATCTCCTTTGTCAATCTCTTTTCGTCCATCCTCTCCACATGTCCAAATCACCTGAGCACTCCTTTTTCTATCTTTGTCACTACATCTTCTAACACGCCAAAGTGTGCCCTTATCACTATTTTGTCCATCAAAGTCACTCCACTCATACTTCTCAAACTTCTCATTTCCACAGCATGTAACCTCAGTTCTGTTACATAAAATCCAGACTACTTACATGCTATTTTTTTTGCTTATTTATCGGTTCAGTAGTTTTGACATAATGAGGTAACAGGTAATAAAGACACGCACACCCTCTGCCAACTAGTCCCAAATAAATGTAGGATGAGTTGACGATTTTCCCTAACTTTCGAATCCTTTCTCTTTTTCTTTTTTTTTTTAATTTTTCGTTTCTAAAAATGTGTATTAAATCTTTATCAAACCTCCGTACACGCATGCGCTTGACGCGGCATTACCATTCTGTCAATCAACCCTTTGTGGAATTATCATAACTTGCACTAACGTTCGTTGAGCATATTAGTATGTCGAATCAAATTACGCACTCGACATCTAGCGCCATCGAATATAATCTGTGCGTTATTTATGTGTTATTGGTCGCCAACTTATTTTAGGGTCTGGTAATTAAAGAGCTCCTTTTATTTTTTGGCCTATTAAATTGTTTTATAAAACAATGCATCACGTCAGTCAGTGACTCAGTCCCAGCGTATGTACTGTGGGTGTACATACGCTGCTTCGCCAGTTTTGTTAAGTCCTATTATTATGTTATTAGGGGGCCAGTCTATAGCTATCAACCGAGCACCGTTACAGACTCAAGGCAGTTACTGAGACAATATTTACGTAGAAAAACATAACATAACATAACATACATTCACGCCTTTTTCCCGAAGGGGTAGGCAGAGGTGTACCCAGGACTCAGTCCCATAGTAGATACACCCACATTTCGCCAGTATGTTATTGGTCCCATGTAATAGGGGGCGAGCCTATTGCCAAATACCGGGCACAGTTCCAGACTCCAGGCAGCTATTGAGATAATTCCTAATGGAAAAATCCAATATTTAGCACTATGCCTGACCTGGGGATCGAACCCGGGACCTCTTGATTGGCAGTCGAGCATCCGCCCACTACGCCACCGAGGCAGTAGAAAAGAGACGTAGAAAAACAATTGCACTTTTGTCTGACCTGGAAATAGAAGCCATGAAGTCATGTTTTCCCATTCGCGGATGTGACCGTTTTACCAAGGCAGTCATCACTATTCACTATATAGTATAAAATCTTAATGACTCACTGACTGACATGGAACGCAGAGCCCAAACCACTGATCCTATAGAAACTTGAAACTTATAATGTAGGTAGTTTTCGTTGTCTAGACGTGTGCTAAGAAAGGATTTTTGAAAACTCACATTTTAAGGGCTTCAAAAAGGGCGTCAAAGTATTGGTATAAAACTTCCATATTTCATAATTGCGAGCGCGCAAAGCTGCTGTTCATACACTAGTTAAATAATAAATTGTTTTTATTTCTTACTAAATAATTGCAGTAAACTACTCATTATAGTAATTTTAAAAGGAAAACTGCCATTAATAAATACGACAAAACGATATAATTATCAAGAGAAGTACGAAGCTATTTTAAACTTTAACTTTAACGCAAATTAATATCCATTGTTTCTGGAATTCATTACCGCACCGACTAACTTCTAATTAGTCGCTTTCAATCAACGAAGACCTAGTATTTGCGAGTAGTATTGTAGGAAATTACTGGAATGTCGTACCTAAGAATCTGAAGTGTTGCTTGTTAGAATGAATTCTTATAAATATAGGAATAAGGTCCTGTTTATCGGTGTAACAGCTTTAGTTAATATTGTGATATTGCCTTCAATATGCACTTGGATTAATAATTTAGTTTGATGAAAACCACCTACACCCAAACGATAATACTTTGATTACTTTGAAGTCGTCCCTTAAACATTAAAATCGATGACTGATATACATACTTATATATGCTTATTACACCCAGACACAGATCAAACAGACATTTTCATGCACACAAATGTTTGACTTGGCCGGGGATCGAACCCGGGGCCTGCGGCACAGAAAGCAGAGTTACTACCGTCTGCGCCAACGAGGCTGTCGATGAGTTTCGGATTGCTTTAATTATATGCACAGTAACAGGTTTTTAGGGTTTCGCACCTCAAAAGGACAAAAGGAACCCTTATAAGATCACTTCGTCGTCCGTCTGTGTGTCTGTCAACATCCATTTTCTCGAGAAAGCGTTGCGGTATCAAGGTTTAACTCATATCAACAACTCGGATCTACGGCGCAAAAAATCAAACTTCTAAGTCAACGCAATTAAAAAATTAAGGCCTACACTTTACTGCACATTTCCATACCTGCGGAGCCAACGGGTACTTCCCGTTGGCTCCGCATTACAAAATTTGGCAATAAGCCAGATTTTATATCACAAGTAAAGGAAAAAATCTCAAACCCGAAAATTTTACAAAACAAAAATTGTGCGGCATCTACGTACTTACCAAGGTATGCCTTAACAATTAATTTGTCAGTATTTTTTTATAAAATTTAAACATAAGTTTAAAATCAAAGTGCTACTCCTGTAACTGTGTGCTTAATGCTCAAGAGTATGTATTTTAAAAATCTCATCAAATTTCAGTTCCCAACGGTCTTGGTCTAGGTATTGAATAACAAATTTATACAGAAAAGATAAAAAAGCAGCCATTATTCAACTCTGACCCAGATCCTATCCCATCAAATTTCATCCGCGTTCTACATAAAAACTGGTAAAGTGCGAATCATATTGAAGTGTCGCGGGTTCCAACTATTTCTTTACGACTTTTTAAATCTCATTGATAAAATTTTACCCAGGCAGTTGCATTAAACAAGATCTTATATAAAAAGATATTTACTGCGCCATTTTGGCTTAATTATCTTGAAGCAATTTGCTCTAAAGTTTTATATAACACGCGTTATTTTAGAAACACGTCATTTTCTTATTATTATTTTATTATTATCTTCTTATTATTTTTTATTGTTAGTAATAATAAGGCGTGATTACATTATGTGGTCCTAGTGTGGTTGGTCTAGTCTAATAAGATATTAGTCATCATTGTTTCAGCCGTAGGACTTCCACTGTTAGACAAAGCCATTCCCCATAGATTTCCATCTACTTTATTAGGTCCATTTCATTGATCTCCATTCGAGAACCATTAGACAATTATGATGTAATAATATCATTATGGGCAGCAGCGTATGCTGCGAGAAAATATTGAACTGCGCTGCCAAGCGTGCTTATGTCCAGCTGTAGACTTTTAACGGCTGAGATGATGATGATGAATATCAATACAATGACTTATCTTTTATGCCAGTCGCTTTATTAGCATTTTATGCCCTAAGAATTATTTCAATTTACTTAAGAGGGGCATGCATTAGAGACGATCTGCTCCGCGGATTGTTTCGTTAGCTCGTTTTAGAGTCTCGAGTCTCGACACTAGACCCTGGTTCGTGCATAAGAATACAGCGCTACGGCCTTCCTTCAGCTCGAGGACCCTTAAAACCACTCGTCGTTTCTGTTACTTAATTTTATTATTTAAAGGCTGTAAACAGTCCACGGACGTTCCATCTTGCTTAATTACACGAAGGCTTAAGCCGGCTTACTCTAATTACGTATAAAAACAAAGAACCGACGAAAAAGCGAGCCAAATTTATTTTCTAATCTTCAGACTCTCTCTCGGTCTCCCTTCGCTCGTATTAAAAATATTATTCTAAACATTTTATTTTTGATGTTGTTTTAATCAAAAAGCGTTCATCTTTGGTGTAATATTAATCAAAGGAAGAATATCTGTGGAGGATCAGGTGAGTAATTGTGTATGTTGAATAAATACTAGTCTTTTGTTGAGTCAATTCGGGCCACTCTATCTCTCTTTGTGAGCAGTAAATTGAGTTTTGAATTCAAATGAAAGCTTCAATAATAATATTATCAACGTGTTTAACACGCTGCTATTTATATAAAAATAAAAA
This sequence comes from Hemistola chrysoprasaria, assembly GCA_947063395.1. NCBI lineage: Eukaryota > Metazoa > Arthropoda > Insecta > Lepidoptera > Geometridae > Hemistola > Hemistola chrysoprasaria. The sequence goes on from OX346725.1 coordinate 14,190,180, forward strand.
AATGACACAAAAATAAGTTGAAAGCGGAAAACCAAATATACAGCAATAAGATATTCTTTAGGTTTCATGAACTGAATACAGATTTAGGAGTCTCTCATACGTATTCAAACCTCGTATTTGTATCAAACAGATGCTTGGCCTTACATATATGTAGAGAATAGGCTGTGTCCTACGGTTTCGCTCGCGTGGCAGCGTCCTCGTGGAAATATTGCGATAAAAAGTACTCTTTATCCTACCCCAAAGATCTTTACCAAAATTCATCTTGATCAGTCTAGTGGTTTCAGCGTAAAAGACTGATAATCATATACACAGACAGAAAAAGATGTTCGCATATATAATAATACTATTAGTATGAAGTGTTATATAGTATGGATTCCGAAACCTTAATTTTAAAGAAAATTGTCTTAAGCACGCAAAAGGTCAAATTTTTCGTTTAAAAAATAATCTCTAATTAATTTGCATAAAGAATTTTTGGATGGGATATTATCCCGATGGCTTCCAAGAGCAACCGTAACAAACGTAATTAAAATTCACAGATGAAGAGAATCAGTTAAATCTTTGTTGGGAGTTTAAGAAAATAACAGATTCATTTCATGAACACTAAATTTAAACACTGTCGTGGGCCAGCGGAAATAAATATGTCCAGTATCAAATCCGGAGTCCCTGGATCGAATGTCACTGTGGACTTTTCACATGGGCGTTTGTACCGTGGTTTGGATGGCACGTTAAACTGTAGGTCCCGGCTGTTTCCTATTAAATACGAGTATGTAGGGGGCCGTCGTTCCTTCGGCCACTTTGGAAACTAATGATTCGAAATCAGTTTCCATTAGTTATATTTAGTTTCATTAGTACCTATATTAAGAATATAATATAGGTACTAGCTGTGCCTCGCGGTTTCACCCGCGTACTCTTCGTTTCTGTTGGAATATCGAGTTAAAAAGTACCCTGTTTGTTATTCCAAGGTCTAAGCTACCTATCTACATACCAAATTTCAGCTCAATCGGTTCAGTAGTTTCGAGGTGAAAGAGTTACAAACAAACAAACCGTGTGTGGAAAAAAAAAAAAACATCCATCCATCCCTCCTTACAAATTTTCGCATTTATAATATTAGTGAGAAATGATTGAAAATAGCAAATGTTTGATAATAATAATAATTAATTAATAATGAAAGGTGTAATTAAAGTAGTTTTTTGTGTGAATGTTTTTTATCGGGGAATAACACGTGCGTTATTGATATAATGCCTGAAAAAACGCAGATAAAGCTATCGACGAAAGCTATTATCAATACCAATCCTCAGATGATCAATCACAATCAGAAATTGAACACTTATCACACCCCAAGCGCGGGCAGCGGCCACCTGCCGGCGCGAGCCTTACAACCCTGCGGTCATTTTTCTTTGTTGGCACCTAACCCCCATCACAGTGTAAAGACAACGTGCCTTTTATGTTATATTGAACTAATATTGTGCAGTATTTTTATTATCAGTAGGAATATTTGTAAAGCAAATATTTACAATTTAAAGGGCAGATTGTAATACTGTTTATGCGTGGTTGTACCGGTCGCACGGCCGATTGAAGACTTCGTCACTCCCAGATCAGGAAAAGTGTTTTTAAATTTTTTTATAAGGAATTTTGTCAGTAATAGCTTGAAGCCTAAATATGTGCCCGATTGATGGCGATAATGCAGTCTTGTAACATAATGTGTGTAGAATAGCATACTCTTTATTATCACCAAAAGAACATAATACATATTAACTAAAATAATATAAGCAATTCTTGGTTGACAATGGGCCTTATCGCTTGTTATCTTAGAATAGAATAAAATACTCTTTATTATCACCAAAATAACATAAAACATATAAAACTAAAACTGTTGTCTTAGTGCTTGTATAACAATTAAAACATATTATACACATAATCTCATTAGTTCAGTTACTAAATATAAGAAAAATACAAAATATTCTATGTTATATTCTTAGATAAGGTAAATATCTCAATAATTTATTATTGGCCTTGGCGTCTCTGGCAGACGATTTAAACATTAAGTCTCTATACAGCATTTAGAACAGTCTCCACAGACAATGTGTCGTCTGGGACGGCTTAAGGAAACGTAGGTTTGCCCAGAGCCTCTACCACCCTCTCGACCTCGCTGGCTGAATCAGCAGGAACGATATGTCGATACGTGCGGAGCCAATTTGGTTGCAGAAGACTGCCACTTATTTCATGTTGTACCCTACTCGTGCCTAACGTAGTTCCCATTCCGGGTTTGTTCGAGTTTTCCTTCTCTAGATGATAATAATAATTTGAATTTATACTCTAACAGTGCGGGTTACCCCATTTACACTGCTCGAGTCAATTCATATGGGTTATATGGACAACCCATATTGTCAGAGTTTCAGGTCGCTAAGATCCCTACAAAGCCTCCGACATCACCTAACGACTGCCCCTACATATTTTATAGGAAACTATAGAGACCTACAATTTAACGTGACATCCGAAACATAGTAGCGCCCAGGCGAAAAGTCCACATGGTGAGATTCGATTCATGGGCTCCGGATTTAAAGCCGCGCATATTACCGCTCAGACAGACAGACGGCAGACCACTAGCCCGATGGGTCGGCCACATTATTAAGATCGCAAGAATAAAATGGATGCGATCCGCTCAGTACAGACAAAATTGAAAAAAGGAGGAGGATGCCCAGCAATGGGATGATAATGTGGGCTGACAATGATGATGATAATATTCCCGCTAGACCACGGACGCTACATAGGTTGCGTACCAACGATGACTGGGCCTATCTCCCTGTATACCTCAATATTATCAAAATTAATCCAGAGAAATATTCTAAGACGCAGTGCTAAGTTAAGATACTGTTTTTATAGAGTAAGGGTGAATGTATCCCTTCAGAGAGCGCTCCAGTGATCGCTATATTAATGGTGCAAGGATCCGGCTGAGAATAAATAGGCATTTGACATGTCCTACGGTGCATTTATAATATACGACTATGACCCGCCAGTTCGCGCCGCTCGCCTCGAGAGCGTGTCATTTTTTAAGGATTATGGCGGTCGTGTTTCGTTTTAATAGCCGATGTTTTTGGTGTTCATCGGCTTTCGCGTTTATTGATGGCTGGGGTTCCGTGGAACTCTTATATAACCCGTTTGTAGGTCCTTTTGTTACCATACGTTTGTTGCTGTGCTATCGATAGCTTTTTTTTTGGGTTTTTAATCTTAGAGTTAATAAAGCTTAATTCTGTAAATTTTATTGGATTTTAATTTTTAAGAGCATAACTTATATGTTTTTTTATAATATTTATAAAGAACTTCACGCTGCACGGTGTGTATATAGACGTAAAATAGTTTTAACAGTGTACGAGTTACAGAAAAGTTTATATTTTAATAATTTAAAGATGACTTCAAACACCCCTATTGTAGTGCCACCAACTTATAAGATGTTCAGGTGGGCACAATTGGAACAATGGTCAGTCAGCCGCCATTTTGAGAACGTAATCCCCAAACTCAAAAATTTTGACTGTCCCCAGTATTTTTGTATTATGAATGAATGAATGATAACACTTTATTGGTACCACAATTATACAAAAAAGGCTAAAAGAAAACTTAAAAAACTTTTAAACTTTTGTATTAATAATTCTCATGGATATTGTTAAAAACCCGCTCAAATATGAGAGTATTGAGCAGAGAGAAGAGAGACTAAAGACACGTCGAAAAGACCTTAATACATTCTCATGCTTGAGGCTAAACGTAGCTAAGCATGCGTCGAGGTACCAAGCGGTCTTTTTAATGTTTTGCCAACGGATCTGAAAGTCATAGATAATCCTCACATGTTTAAATGTAGGCTATCGGGAATGTTGTTGAAGGGGTGTTTTTATTCAGTTGAGGAATTCATAAAATGTAATTTTAATGAATTATGATTTTAATTATTTGCTGTTTCATTAGGTATATTGATTTATGGACATTAAGTTGATATTATTTTTGACATTGATTCATTTTTAGTATTATTTAAACATTTATTTTTTTGACATCTAGTTTGTTTAAATTCATTTTTCGGATTGATGTGATTATTTTATGGATTTATTTTTATTGTAACTTAACTTTTTTTTTTTTTTTATTGTATTATTTTTTAATTAATTGTAGGTTTTAATGTTTTATTAATTTCAAACACAATTATATTGATTGTTATTGAATAATTAAATGAAAATGAAAAAAGACTCTCTTTCATAGAATGAAATTCTATTAAACCGTAAAAATTGATAGATCAAAGTGTCAAAAGATTTATTTTACTACTAGTACCCCACCCATTCTACCCATGCGAGCGAGGAGATTAAATGACCTATCTCCAGCAGTGGACTTCCTACGGTGGAAATGATAATGTTGAAAGGTTTCTAAGCTCACCGTAATTTCAACATTCTAATAGCAACCCAGTTTTGAAATTCACCTCAAAACACCAAATAGCTACCACAACACAATACATTATTAATGAGTTAATCAAGATGCCTCCGGTGCTAATATCTAGATTAACTGCAATAATAGAGTTAATATCGAGTCAACTCGAGCGTGATCTCTATCGGCTGCTATCGTGTAATCTGTGCGCGGTTGTTATTGTAGGGTTATGACGTCATTGCTTTGATAGGGTTGCTGCGATTTGGGACTTGTCCATATTTTTAGTTTTGATTTAGGTTTTTAAGGCATTGAAATATCCTTAGTAATTTTTAAACTTTCGCGATTCGAACACATATTTTATGAAAAAGGATTTAATCGCGCTAAAACATTTATTATTTACGATACCCGCATTCCTCAGTCTTCTCGTGACCACGGCTGATGCAACTCAGTCGAAACGTCGAGGTAAATAATAAATGTTTTTAGCGCGATTAAGTCCCGTCTTTTTCATAAAATAAGAACTATTAATATCTACCAGTCCAACGAAACAATAGCCACAGCTTAAAAATCTGTTTCTGCTATCAAATTAGTAAGGTCTTAATATTTGAGATCTTTTCTCCATTTTAAATGTCAACTGTTTAATTTTTATAGTGTCCGGCAGCTAGTCAGGTTCTGCTTCCATTATTTTTCAAAGTGATGGCAAAGGTTTTTGAATTCAAACACTGACTCACATCGTATCACGTACCGACAAACGGCATAGACCCTGGAGTGACACATAACAAGATTCACCGAAACATATCTCACCGCTAGGAGAATCACCGTTGTGCGGGGCGGCGTCGCGGGACTCATCGCTCCGCAGAGTCATCGACCAGGGCACATATCCTTTGTAGCGGAATCCACGGGGCACAGGCCGTTATTGATAATCATGAGATTAAAATATTGGCAGCACAACAATTTAACTAATCAACAAATCGACAGTTCATACTTCTAATTTCCTAGGTATATGGTATAGATGGGTTAGTTTCAACATCCTCCATGATTGCCTAATAATAGGAAGTCGAACTGGTTGACAGAAAAAAAGGTTTTGCTGGAAAATTATCATTGTCAACCACCACTAAATAGGTGTATTACTATCACTGGCAGTTATGAATAGGTCGCGCCGTTTTGAACAATTATTAATATTGATTGATAGAGTAATTAATTGCGTTTTCGTAGAATTGAGATAATAATGTCGTGTTTATTGAAACTCCAACAAATAATGTTGGTGGTTCCAAATTGAACTAGATTTTACAATTTTATTCTATAAAAATAAAACGATAGCTTTTTGTAATCATAAAAACCAGCTTATTCCGCTGAAAATTAAATTGTGTGTTATTTCAGGATCTAGCTCTTCATATCGAATTTCATTCCAACCGATTTACTAGTTTTTGCGTGATGAGGTAACGAACTATACACATGGTATTAATGGAAATGGCATAAACCTATTTTGTATAAATTATATATTGGACCAGTATTTTCTGACGAGGGATCCATCTACCTTAGGTAGATGGATCCCTCCCTCGACGAGGCAACGATTTTGCTTTATTTTCTGCCATAATTCACTCCATTTGGAAGGGCAAAGTAGCTAGGGAAATTACTCGTAACACGAGACTTTACATTTCATGTGACGACTTAATAACTTAACATCGAAATGACGGTCCTGATTTATTATTACAAAGTCACCGTTTATAATACCAATAAGTATGCCAATTATCGTAATTATAAGTGTTTATATTCTTAAACCGGAAAAACTCGTAGTTTTTCTTAATATCAATGTACATTTGAACTTCTGGGACATGGAAAGTGTGTGAAAGCTATTTATAGCTACGCTTGTGACAATCAGTAGTGAATTAAGTCCGAGAAATATAATGTGTACCTATTCTTCTTGTAGAGGTATCTTTACGAACACAGGGTAGATACAAACGTTCCTGTGGTTCTTCCTTAGATAACTGCGTCAGAGCAATTTTTTTTTTTTATAAAGTCTAGGTCTTCAGTGAGCATGTCCCTGTCATTTTCATTTTTCCACAAACTCTATGTTAAATGGAGTATGACCCTTTAAACACATGAAAAACTGTCCCAGTTTTACTGGCGTCATTAGACGCTCACTAGAAATAAATGAAAAGTTTAGAAAAGAAAATAAAATAACAGCGTCATAGATTAATTCATTTTATAATTTTCAAGATATTATATCATAATATAATTACAGATTATGGTCAATTAATCAACCCACACTTTACCAATTCCCAATGTCCCTAGTAATAGAGGGCGACCGTATTGCCATCTACCAGACTCACTGAGAAAATTCCTAATGAAACATCCAACAATATTTTTTCCTGAACTGGGGGACTGAACCCGGGACCTCATGATTGGCAGTAATGCTTGCGAACCACGCGCCACAAGGATTAAGTATTTTCTAGAGAAATTAATAACTCCTATAAATACTTATTTGCAGTTTTATAACTTATCTTTTGTAGTAAAACTGGATAAATGTCACTTAGTAATTAGTTTTTACTTTAAATAATACACTAGTGAAGAAATTATATCTCTTCTATCATCGTCATTGGTTCCTCAACGTTTGTATGTGAAATGATATCAGCCGAACCGCACTTTAATGATTTGAATGAATATCTGTTCTAGTGTACTCACAGTTCTATTCCCAATGTGCTTGGCTCGACAGCGGAGCACGGCGGCCTTGCCCACCACGGTGGTCACGTTCCTCGGCGACACGTCGTCGAAGTAGGGCCGCTCCGGGCGCGACACGTCCGCGCCGAGGCCGCCCACTCCAATACCACCTGCAATATTATACTATTTGAACAAAACATATTGATGAATCACTAAAGATTGTATTAAACATTTACAACTTTTAAACACAATTCAAAATTTCTAGTACCTAAATACTTACAAATATTAATAATTTCTAAGCTTTAAATCCTAAAGTAATAGACAGCGTTCGGTGCAGTTCGGTCATCAAACTGTTCATAATATAAGTAAAAATTGAAACTTTTAAACAAACTAGTTTCAATTTCACTAAATACACACTACAAATAATACAATAATTTGTAGTTTCAAATGTACGAAAAAATGTTTTAGATGTCCTGACGCCATTAACGTATTAATGGTGTGCCGAGATTCATGACTTTATATAATTTGCATTATGTCTTAGTTGGATGCGAATTCCAGCATAATATGGTAGGTCAAAGGTTATGGGCTGGCGTAGGTATAGTAAATTGGTTTTCTTAGGATTTCTACGTATTCGAATTTCCCAGAAAGTGAGCTATCGAAATTAAAATGGACTATACGAAAACATTTATTATTTTAAACGAGAATGGGTTACAAAGTGTTTTGGAATAAGGGCCTTCATACACAGTCAACAAATTATCGAACAATAGAATCCATTCGATATCCTTTAAAAATTCTGGCACAACATCCCAATATCATAATATTAGTAATAAACTCTATCACAAATCAAAAATTTACCTGATCATGCATGTATTACCTATAGATAGCTATAGATAACACACACGCCCATATAATTTACCTGATCGTGCATGTATTACCTATAGATAGCTATAGATAACACACACGCCCATATAATTTACCTGATCGTGCATGTATTACCTATAGATAGCTATAGATAACACACACGCCCATATAATTTACCTGATCGTGCATGTATTACCTATAGATAGCTATAGATAACACACACGCCCATATAATTTACCTGATCGTGCATGTATTACCTATAGATAGCTATAGATAACACACACGCCCATATAATTTACCTGATCGTGCATGTATTACCTATAGATAGCTATAGATAACACACACGCCCATATAATTTACCTGATCGTGCATGTATTACCTATAGATAGCTATAGATAACACACACGCCCATATAAGCGTAAGGTGATGAATAGTATCTCTACGGAAGTGACTGGCTAATATGTAACTGCTTTTATAGCATTAAGGAATTTTTGGACTTTCGTGGAAATTTTAAATTTTATATAATATTTGCACGTCTGCTTGCAGGCTGAATGCTGTGACATAGTTTTAAGATACCGAAAAACTTGAATATTATGCATTTTGGCAAATAAACATGTGATTATTGATTATACGATGGCTCAATTTGTAGACTGCCACGCCACGCGAATTGGTGCGGAAGGTGCGGTTCTAATACCGCTCGCGTGAGAAATATTTCTTCCCATATCTCTATTGTATTATGTTAAGATTTGAAAATGTCTAAAACTTGAAACCCTAAATCACAATCATAACCACTAAATGATCCATCATAGAGGCAAGCCCGCAGCTTCCTGAGTACTATTACCGCTACCGGCGCCTTTGTGTAACGACTAAACTGAGAAATTAGCAAATGTGACGTCACAACACATGACAAATCGCTTCGGAGCTGGAAAGATGGATGTTTGTGTATCGCAGTCTCTGTCGCACGCGTAGCAGTGAACGAGATGAAAGATTGAACTTTGTAAGCATACACAAGCTACTTTTGTTGTCGAAAAGGAAATGACGAGGCAAATGAGTTATTTAGTAGAAAAGTTTGAATTAGCAGTAAGTTTTACAATCATTTATGTCACCTACTCTACCTACCTGGTAGGTCTCTATTGCAGGGGGCTGCCTGGGGAAGTACCACACCTTTGCCAGTTATTAATCCGCCAAGCAGTAATGTTTTCACAACTAATATCTCAGGGTGACAGGCGCAGTGCAGTGCCGCGCAGAATTTTGAATTTTAAAACACTGGGTGGTACTGTGTCTGATATGGGCAATCATGATGCTTATCATCAGGCACCTGATTCCTGATTACCTGAGGCTCGTCTTGTTACTCACTATCATAAAAAAGCTTTTTTTATTTGACACAGCTAATGTTTTAACCGTGCGACACTATAAAAAAGTGTTAAATAAATATAGACTAAATCAAATCGTATGCTTAACTCATATTTATTACTTATTTATTACTCATATTGTTTTAATCATGGATCATTCATTCGTATGAAGTCATTAAAAACATGTATAATAAAATGTTAAAATATAGTAATAGTTTGAAAAATACATTTAAATGAAAGTTAAAACACAGAAGGCATATAATAACGGTGGCATATATGAGTAAGAACCTCGTGTTCTTGTGGCGGAAGTGACGTCACACTCGCCGAACCGGAAATAAGAACGAAGCCTTTGCCCGCCCTCTTATAAAGGAAACGCGGGGGAGCATATAAAATTGTGGTTAGGCCATTAAATTTGCGTTATAGATAAACTTTTTTATATTTTATGTGAACTTACGTTGTAAAATTGTTGAACAGTGAATGTTTTTAAAATAGATCTGAAATCAGTTTTTTTTTATTTCTGACTTTAGGCAAGCATTTATTTATCAACATAAATTTTACACTATTTAAACTAAATATATAATACCACAACTTATGTAATAATTAAAGTTATGAAATAAAAATAACGTTAATTATTTGGAAACACAATAATAACCATAAGCTCCTTTCCCGCTATGACGTCAGACAGAAAATAAAGATAGCGCTGAAAATCAAGTACCTTTTAGTATATGTTTGGTAATAGCGGGGTAGTTAATATATTATTATAAGTTAGTTTTAAAAAGAGGTTTACAGGATACCAAAGTCTCGTTGGAGTGCGATGTAGCCAGGACAAGCCAAATAGTCAGACAGAAGTCAGCCATTTGGCTTCAAGATAGGGATCACTTGTTTTTGCGGTAGCGAAGCCGCCGTGGTTATCAACGATATTGATATCGCCGCAGATTGTGCGTTGTGAAATTAGTTTTTCTATGTATTTTCTTTTTCTACAAGCGAAGCGGGCCCGCAACCGCAGCGAAAAATCGCTCCTAGCGTTCCTTGTCTCCGATACACGATCTCGCCGATGTGATGGCCCCGGCGGCAAGTTCACGTTGCACCGACAAAATGGAAATGACAACTATGAAGATCTTTTGTGTCACTAATGTATATAATGTACATGTATATATATGCAATACTATGTACATAAAGTTGTACGTCTTTGTCTTCTCCGACATGTCTCCGATTCTTTGTGGTTACATTTCAAATATAAACTAGAAAATATTCGAAAAAAAAATTATGTAATGTTTTTTTGAAAATGTAAAAATATTACTAGCTAGTGACCCGCCGCGGCTTTGCAAAAGCAGCAAACCTTTATAAGATTGTTTTAAGAGAAATAATTTAATACATAGTTTTCATACAACTTTATTGGATTATGCAGCATATTATGTCAATAGAGTTCCCATAAACAGACAGACAGATAAGGTTTCATATATGAAGTGAAGTTAATGATATAAAAAAGTAGTTATGTAAATATTTTCTTATTAAAATATGTTTCTAGAGGGTTACATAATAATAATAATATAATGTGTATTGTCTGGCATTGTTATTGTTATTTGTTGGTCAATTTATGTTATTGCTGTGTTATGTGTGTTATTTGTGTGTGTGTGTGTGTTTTAATACTGGATAAAAGTCATGCAAATGTTATAAATCTTAAATCTGAGTACAATGTAAAATAGTTACGTTAGTACAAGTGAAAAAAACGGTAGTGAGTTCTAACTTGACACCAGAGCCATCTAGCGCGGCGGTTTTGTTTAGACGGATGGTTGGATGGATGGATGTTTGTTACTCTTTCACGCAATAACTACTGAACCAATTGGCCTGAAATTCGGGATGTAAATTATTTAGACCCTGGAATAACACATAGGATACTTTTTATTTCAATATTCTCAAGGGAACTATGTCGGCGCGGGTGAAACCGCGGAGCTTATATTTTTTGGACTTATCAAACGATTATTAATTTAGAGGCACCACTGTATCCTTCAAGAGGAATAGGTAAAAAGGTACGAGTAGGTAAAAACGAATAGGTAGGAAGGTTAGGAAAAGGAATTAGGAATAGGTAGTGATATAATTTATTGATGACATTTATATACAAGGGTAATACTGAAAGTTGTTAGAATAGGCCAGGAAGAAAAGCAGCCGATGAAAAATTTATCTAAATTTTGAATTAGGAACTCTTTCGGAATCTGTAATGTGTATTAAATTCATTAGCAATTTATTAAGTGTCTGTCGAGCGCCAAAATGGATCTTTTTCTCTAGTCACTATTTGAATTACTGCCAATTTGCAGAAACAAATGACATATGAATTTAATTCATATAACAGATTCCCAAAAAGTTTCCAATTCGAAATTTAAATACATTATTTTCTTATTGGTTTAAAAACTTTCAGTGTTACCCATAGTGAATATTTTACAAAGCCTGCACAAATATTTTTTCGGTCAAGCTGTAAGAAAACGTCGTTAAACAAATCACACCGAAACTTTAAAATATTTACCACCAATTTATGTAAAAATATACGAGTTCTTTAAAAGAAAAATGTGTGAGCCATTAGTTTGAATTGTAGAGTCAAAGCTTATATTCAAATTAACAAGTTGTTGGTGTGGTCGTTCGCGTGATGTCAACGCTATTTGTTATGAGTATTATTAGTCTCAGGTGTTTGGAAAATATATGTCTCAGTTGAAAATTGTTCAAATTCACTTGTGGTTTATGATATTTAGGGCTTAAATTAAAACATCAATCGAGTTGCGATTACGAATAACTTGTCATTATATTATCATAATTAAATACATTATATAGTTAAATTGATCAAAAAATTTCTAATTTAGTTTTGACTCAATAGTTTTTTTTTAGAAGTTCTTTATATTTTGATAAGCAAATGTAATTACAATCCATTATAAATTTTCTTTCCTTTGCATGGAAATTATTAATACCTTACCTATTGGTCATCAGTTCTACATTTTTTTTATGATATTGAGTGACAAGACGAGCAAATCAGATGCCTAATGTTAAGCATCATGATTGCCCATATCAGACACAGTGCCACCCAGTGTTTTAAAAGCCAAAATTCTGCGCGGCACTGCACTGCGCCTGTCACCCTGAGATATTAGTTGTTGAAACTCATCGCGCAATGTCTACGTGCTTTGTACCCTGTCCCTTGCCACTTCAACTTGTGTTATTGTAAATAAATGTAAATTGCTTTCGTCTCAACGGTTACTTTTTTACATTTATAGAAACAAACCATTGATTTTAGCTTTTAAGCAAGAACATAACCTTCTCCATTTAAATAATCTAGCCCAAAATTAAACACCAAAAAATAACCGAAACATGAAAGGCGCGAGACAAATTTCCTAACGAGGAACAACTTCAGAATTATATTTCCTAAAAATTCATATCGGACACTTCATAAATAATAAGCTGCTTGAGTAGAGAAGATGCCTCAGAGCTTAGGAAAAGTGGAAACGAGGGAGGGGGAGAGATGAAGGGAAGGGAAGAGGGGTGTAATCAATGTAATGAATATTAACGGCAGAAGCCCTAGTGACGTGTTTATAAATTCACCGGAAAAATCCGGAACACAAATTATCCGCAAAAACAAGCATGCCGTAACGATTTTGTAAAGCCTGGTGGTTTCACTTATACTCTCTATGCATAACTATATCCGGTGGTTAATAAACTGAACAGTACGCTTAGTAGTTTTGGTGTAAGGGGGTTACAAACATATGCTAATCGTCATCGTCAATCTAAAACTCAAAACAAAAGTGTAGAATTTGTTATTTTTTGCTTTTTAGATAAACGTTGCGGTGGATCTTCAAAACTATTTTATACTGTATCAAATCAACATATTATTTGAAAAAGAAAATTCCGTGATTTTCTATCATGGAAAAAAAACACTTATTATCGAAAATTCTGTCAGCAAAATCAATTTGAAGGAAATAGTTTTGTGCCAAACCAATAACGTTAATGGCCTCTTAAAAGAAGTACTTATTTTTATTTCCATCAAGCAAAGGAGCTGAAGTACATTCACCAAATTTTTACAAAAATCATTTTATTTCTAAAAGCAGAGCTTATACAGAGTGTTAATATGTAAATTATTCAAATATTTTGATGGCTTAATGCCAACTGATGGTACGATAATGCTGTCCTTTATAAAGGACACTGAGTTTCATGGCGAGAAGGGATTTTGGGTGTTTTTGAATCGTTAGGACGGTTTTAATATCACATTTTGTTTGTAATAATATTATCATCATAATCCTTTTATAAAGTGATATCATATACTTGATGGAAAAGTAAATATGTGAGATGATTAAATTTAACTTTAGTCTATTTTGTTAAACGTTCTTAGGGCCGGTTTCTTGATCGTTAGTTACGGTTAAGTTAACCATTTGTCAAACTAACTATAGTTACATTTCTAACCAATGGTTAAATCGTGTGGAAAAAAATAGTTAACCAGGGATGAAAAAAAATGAATTTTGTCGAATTTTAACTATTTGTCAAAAAAATTAACTATTGTTCGACTTAACCAGTGATCAAAAAACCCAGCCTTAGTGTTTAAGATTAAACTTATTAGGTAAAAAGTAGAACCTAACCGATCTAATCTTGGCCGTGTGGATCCCAGCTATATAATAGGGCCACCCCTTTTTCTTCGCTGTGGAGCCGTGAGACCCGGCAGTGGGACATATTTGAAGTGGGCAGCACCGCTCTCCGGCACCAAGTATTCCGACTACTTCGATCACCAAGCCGCACAACAAGCGTGGTGATTACGGCATAATGCTCCCATATTAAAAGTTTATGGCGTTCTATGGGGGATGTTCAGCAGTGGATGTCTCGGCCTGATGATGATCTGAAGGATTATTTATTCATTTATAATTCAGCACAAAACTAGGACCAACGTTATACTATAATAGCATTTTCTACTAGTTATCGGAGAGATGTTCGACCTCGTCGGTGAGGTCGGTGTTGTGATCGTGTGGGTTGGTTGATGGATCTATCCTGCACCAGCACCAGTATAATGGTGGGATTGATGCGTAGCCATTCATCTGTAGTATCTATATATACTATGATTCAAAGAAATAGGAATTCGACCATTCACCTTAGGTGTCACACTACGGGATAACGGGAGAGGCCCGTCAAGCTGTCTCGCTCTACAATGTATGAAATGCTGTTTTACCATCTCAATTTGACAAACAGACATAACACAAATGTCCCAAATGGGTAGCCACGACATGTCTACCTAAAACCAAGTCCCATAGTAGGTACCACAGAGTATAATTTTACTAACTATCAATCATCATCATCATTATCTCAGCCTTAGGACGTCCACTGCTGAATGTAAGCGGCCCGCATCCAGCGTGCTCCTGCTGTCCTTATCGGACCATCTGTCCACTTTGTGGGTGGACGTTCTACGCTACACTTGCCGGTTCGTAGTCTCCGTTCGAAAACTTTACAGCCCCATCAGTTCTACGTGCTATGTGCCCTGCCCATTGCTACTTCAACTTGCTTATTTGCTGAGCTATGTCGGTAACTTTCGTTCATCTACGGATCTCTTTATTTCTGATTTGATCTCGTAGAGAAATCCCCAGCATAGTCCTCTCCATAGCTCGTTGCACTATTTTGAGCTTAATGATAAGGCCTATAGTAAAAGACCACGTTTCAGAGCCATAACTCATAACTATTAATATAACAAAGCAAACGTTTCCTAAATTCCATAACACAGAATTCAATCAGCAAATAGTCCCTTCCATAAACCGAGCATTACAGACCCTAACCCTAAAACAGTGCTGACGCGGCATCGTCCAACAATTAGCCATTTCAACGCGGCCCATATCTGACCCATAAAAACTAACTCGCACTATGCGTGATACATAAAAAGAGCCAAACGTGGCCCTGGACGTGACGCGAATAACTAGTAACTAGTATAGATACGTTCATGGGACAGATATGTCCCGCAGATGGGCGCACGCTGATATGTTTTTAGTGTTATTTGAAGGGTTGAATTTAGTGGCGCTTGGTTTTATTAGTTTTGGTATTGACAGGTTTACTGCCAATATTATGTTACACGGTTATTGGATACTCGTTTAAAATTGGGTTTTATATTGAAAAAGTTATTTTGTTTTAGATAGAGTTCTTGATATAAATTGAGGCTATCCTGAGCCGGTTAGCCAGTTATTTTTTAGCTTCTACCTGCTAACGTTTTCGAATTGTTTTTAATCAACCCTTTCGTAGTTTTTCGCCATATTTGTGCGGTGGAAGTTTGTCTTAACTTCATAAATCTACTTTCGTCCCATATTATATGCCACATTCAGCCAAAAAATATTTTAATTTTAAAATTCTTATTTCGTCCTACTATTCAGCTCCATATTCGTCCCAAACTTTTGTGTATAGGTAAATTATAATTATAACAGTTAAAGCAAAAAGTGACTTGGTTTTATATTGTAATTAATATGACATGAACAGGCCAATTTAATAATCTACCATATTTGATTTAGAATGACATCACAAAACTATCCATACGTAACTATCCAAACTAAACATGTATGCGAAAAAAAAAAACATCTTAATCATAGAGGATAACTGTTTTAAAATTCAGTTTCAAGAGTTGACCTGAAACTGACGTAATTTCATGCAAACATCGCAAGTTAAAACTAGCTTTAGATTATCTAGTAACTAATAAAAAGACATTCTTAGAAACTGTGTACGTTTCTATAATAAAATCTCAAAAGAGATACCGAGAGGCTCTCAGAGGATAAATTCAAAACCTATATAAAATCTACTTTACTAAAGAAGGCTTATTATAAAGTCAACCAGTACATGGAGGACAAAGATCCTTGGGAACTTCCGCATAGCCACCACGCGGCACCGACACAAACAAGCAAACCAAATATTGTATAACAATCAGTTGAAAAAATTACGCCGTACAAGTTTCAAGTGCGTTCTTCTTGTAGAGGTAGGTATGTTTTTGAACGCACGGTAGACTCATTACTGCTTATATTTCTTGATGTGTTTTTGATTTTGATTTTTGAGTTTAAAGCATATTTGACCTTCATACCTATGGTATGATTCAACCTCAGAAATTCAGTCAATAAAAAATTATTTCATTTTACTGTTTGACAAACATAAATATCAAGAAAAAGGCAATATATAAATCTCTTTGCGTTCAGAAAGCGAATCCCTTTGAGCCGACTTCTTTCTCCACGTGACACTCTTATAGCACGCTAATGAGATCTCTTTCTATGGGAAATGTGAAAACATCTTTATTGAGACGTATTTAATTGAAAGGGAAATGAGTGTGTTATGGTTTTTAGCTTTAAGTCATTGAATTGATGTCAAGGAACGCCCTGAAACAGCTAATTATATTCTCTTAATATAATAAATGTGAAAGTTTGTGAGGATGGATGGAAGGATGGATGTGTTACTCTTTCACACCAAAACTACTGAACCGATTGGGCTGAAATTTGGTATATTATAGATAATTTAGATAATTTACCCTAGAATAAGATAAAAAGTACTCACTATCCTGATATTCCCACGAGAACGGAGACTAGGCGGGTGAAACCGTGGGGCACAACTAGTGTATTATATGCATCTGACAACATCAACTAAGAATGTGATGCGATCACAGAAAACAATAAATACTAAACATTTTAAAAACAACAACTAGTGATTAATCATTGGTAACTAACGGTATTTTACATTTTATCCTCCATAATATTTTATTCTTGCCTATTGCCACTAACCGGGCACAGTTCTAGAATCCACGTTGTCACTGGGAAAATTCTTAGTGGAAATCCAATAACACTTTTTACCTGACCTGGGGATCGAACCCGGACCCTCATGTTAGGCAGAAGCGCTTGCAACCACTACGCCACCAAGGCAGATATGTACCCAGGATTCAGTTCCATAGTAGGTACAGCCACATTTCGCCAGTTTGTTATTGGCCCCATGTAAGGGAGGGATCTTATTGCCTTCTATTACTGGGCAAAGTTCCAGACCCCAGGCAGTTATTGCGATAATTCCAAATGGAAAAATCCAACAGCACTTTGCCTGACTTGGGGATCGAACCCGGGACTACATGATCGACAGTCGCACTTACGCCCACTACGCTACCGAGACAGTCAATATTTTTAATATTATAAATTGATATTGTTTTGAAATTATTATTTTGAACACAACAGCAAGTAAAATATTTTAAAATACACTTTTACTCTCTACGTTAAACATTTCATCATATTTATTTAATTTCAAACTTGATATAGCGGCGAAAACACAAAACGCTACCTAAATGTAATACCGTGAAGTAATCAATTACAACATAATTACGGATAAAATTAATCCCCAACTTATTTAATTACACATATAATAAACATGAAAAGCTAATAAAATTTGCTCCAACTATCCGTATTTACTGGTCCCGTAGCGGGTCTACGAGGCTACGCCACGTAGCAAGTGCTACGAGGAGCTACGACGTACTAACTCACAATGTCACCTCAGATATCTAAACTTACTGTTGTCATAGTTTATGTTCGTGTATTAAAGTATGAAATAGGTTTGTGACGTCATCAAATGATGGAATTTATTACTTGAAGAATATTATACTTCATTTAATTAAGAGCGTATCCCTAGCTATGAGAAATTTGTCACAATCCTATGAAACATTTTCCCAAATAGATTTTTAGCATATCTTTGTTTCCTTCGAATATTATTAACCCAATATAAAATTTATGTCCTCATAGTTTTAGAGTAATAAATTATTGTCCCTGTCCTTTTAGTTTCCCCTTATAACTCTCAGTTTCGTCCTTGTGAACTTTTAAAAATTCCAATTTTGCTCGCGTGAATATACGCGATACGTTCGCGATACGTACAATAATACGTTCATTACAAAAAAATTAAGAGTTTATAAACAAAAATAAAATAATAGCAACATAGTTTATAGGTATCATTTTCAAAATATCAGGATTATAAATTATTAAAATAGATTTACAATATTCGGAGGAAACAGGGGAACACAAAACATCTGGATTTGGTAAATTTTACAAAGGAATTTTACAAAGGTAACTGCTAAGAGACCTCCTTTTATAATGTGCATCTACAGCGTAGCACAAGCTACGTCGTAGCACTGTCTACGTCGTAGCAGTAGCTACGAGAGCGGTAAATCGTAATAACCAACACGTGTCGCCTCAAAAGCGAGGTTTCAAAACTCTGTGTAATTTCATATGAAAATATAAAATGTACTCAGAGTGAAGTCAAGTGTTATATTATTTTTTGGTCATAAAATGTTACTTTTGGTGTTCATTTTAACGTTGAATTTTATTTTTATTAAAAATATAATATGCATTATTTGTAACATATTTAAGTCTTAGATTGATCAGTGGTATGATGGTCGCAAACTCTACTGCCGATCATGAGGTCCCGGGTTTGATCCCCAGGACAGGCAGAATGTGTTATTAGATTTTTCCAATAAACTGTTTCCATTTAACAAATAAAATAAGTTCACGCACAAAATGTTTGCTAATTAATCTTTGTTCATAACTTTGTATTATCGATAGCAAAAGTGTTTCAAAGTCAACCGAAGCTTTGAAAGAAACTCAGCTTTTTGTTTAGAACTAATTTATTAAGTTACTTACATATTGAGTTAGTTTACGAATAACTTATTTTACTTTTATGTGTAATTACGCTTGTTATCGGCGACTTTGTACTACTTTAGTGTTGACACACGATAAGTTTATTTGCCAGGGGTATGAACGAGTCAATGACAATAAATATTATTATGTATTAGACTGCCTCGGTGGCGTAGAGGGCGCATGCTCGACTGCCAATCAAGAGGTCCCGGGTTCGATCCCCAGGTCAGGCATAGTGTTAAATATTGGATTTTTCCATTAGGAATTATCTCAATAACTGCCTGGAGTCTGGAACTGTGCCCGGTAGATGGCAATAGGCTCGCCCCCTATTACATGGGACCAATAACATACTGGCGAAATGTGGGTGTATCTACTATGGGACTGAGTCTTGGGTACACCTCTGCCTACCCCTTCGGGAAAAAGGCGTGAATGTATGTTATGTTATGTTATTATTATTATGTATTTTTCTGCTCCTATAGCCTAACTTATTTTAACTTATTTTACGTATATAATATATATAGTATATTATCGTATCCTACTAATATTATAAATCTCAAATCTCAGTACAATGTAATAAAGTTCAGTTTGCAACAGGTGAAACAAACGCTAGCGAGTTCTAACTCCACTCCAGCGCCATCTAGTGCGGTTTCAGTTAAATGGACAGATTGATGTTTGTGTTACTCTTTCACGCCAAAACTACTGAACCGATTGGGCTGAAATTCGCTATGTAGATAGTTTAGACCCTGGAATAACACATAGAGTACTTTTTACCCCGATATTCCCACGGGAACGAAGACTACGCGGGTGAAACCGCGGGGCACAGTTAGTCTATTTATAATATTTTCTCAGAGCGGTGTGGAAATCCTGTTATACTCACTGTAACAAAAGTTTTAATATAATCATAATTTTGTTAAATGAAAAAATTGTACGGAACAGTGTCGGCGGCGTCTAATGTTAGTGCTGATAAATATAGAAATTCTTCGTCCCATTTTTGAACGAAAAAAATAATTTGCATTTTTGCTAATATTTTACGATTAATTTTCCATTACTTATTGCCGCCCCTTACACCCTCTACCCGTGGTTACCGTGAGAGTCGGCTAAGGGTTAACAGATCCAGAGGACGGGCAGTAGCGTCCTCTGCGAGAAACCATCGAACTGCGCTCGACAACCCGCCTGCCAAGCGTGTCGATTATTGGCAAAACCCCCCTTTATAGGGGAGGCATATGTTCAGTAGTGGATTTACTAACGGCTGAGATGATGATGATGATGATTGCCGCGAAAATAATGGTAATTTGTTTTAGTTACCAATCATAGAACAATTGTTTTTAACTCTTTTTGAATTTTTTTTTATACAAATTGATTGCGTTACTTTGATAGTGAGAGGAAAAACCTATTGCGTCTAAAATTAAGAGGCCATTTCTCCATGTGTTTGCTAATTTAGTTGTTATATAATATTTACGCTATGAATGTGTGTTACAGAAAATATATTTATTGATTTATCAATGTTTTTGTAAATGTTCATAAAAACTAAGTAACGTTCATTTTGTTATTTTTTTAATCCTGAAATTCATTTCCCAAGGATAAAGTAATAACGGAATTCCGGTTTCCATGAAATTTTATTGTTATGATTATGTCCGAAAAACCGTAAAAATATATATTATCTGAATGATAAGTACTTCGACATAGATGACTCGAAGTTGTTCTTAAAGTAATACAAATTTTAATATTCATATTATATTTTGTTAGTAATTTCTACCACAATTTATTTATTCATAATACCTTATTGTAGCCTTAGGTATACATAAAAATATAACTTGCTTGCAGCTTAAAGATTAATGAAAGTGTTTTAGTAATTGCTTTTTTCTGTGCAATCATCCAAAATAACCCTTAGCCGGCTCTTACGGCAACTCCAGGTAGAGAGGGAGGGGTACTATTCTGTTGCCGGCACTCCACGGAAAATTACATAATTACCAATTACAATTGTTTTATTTACTAGAGATAAAAAAAACATTATCTAATCTATACAACGTGTTGAATAGGTGTAGCGATATTTAAGGCGGTGCATATCTACCCGGCAACTTGAACAACTTTCAAAAAAAGTATTGCAAAATTCACGAAACAAGAATTGAATTGTTTCGAAATTCTTACGGGCTTGCTTCTGTGGCGTAGTGGTCGGTAAGCTTTACTGTCGATTATGAGGTCCCAGATTTGATTCCCAGTCAGACAAAGTGATAATGAATTTGCCCTTTTTAGGAATTATCTCAATGACAGGCTGGAGTCTGGAACCGTGCCCGTTAGATGGCAATAGGCTCGCCCCCTATTACATGGGACCAATAATATAGTGGCGAAATGCCTACCTCTTTGGAAAAAATGCATAATGTTATTGTTCCTACGGAAAGGCAAGAACATAACCTATGTTATATCTGGACATTATGTAAACATAACACATAATAACGGACATAATATACTAAATATTGTTATTTAATTGTATTTTTTACACTAAAGTAACATTATCAAGATAAATGTCCAAAACAACAATAATTCCCTCCCTAAGTGAATCGGACCCCAAGAAGGGGATAAAAGGAGAAAAAAGCGAAACGTTATCTTTATGTGGCAATAAAACAGTTAAATAGTTTTATATCGAGTATCGTGGGTTGTGACGTCATTAGTCACGTGTGCCGCCGTTACGGACGATTAATGATGCATTGTGTGAAGGGGGGCTAATATTTATGTACTTTAGAGGTAAAAGTATGAGATATAAAGGAGATATTGAGTTGAAAATAACTACGTTGAAATATATAGAATAGAATACAATAGAATACAAACAAGAAAACCAGAAAAAAAACAGTCTTATAACAGACACAATAAACGACACGGTAAACAACCGGCAGTCTTATCGCGTAAAGCTATTTCTTACGGACAAAAACTCAAACTCAAACTCAAAGAAAATTTATTCAAATAAGTCTTAAAAAGACATTTATAAACGTAAGTAATATCAAACTAGTTAAGAAAATACCTCTATAAGAAGAACGCACAAGAAACTCGTAAGGTTTAATTGTTTCAACTGCGAGTTTTACAATATTTGGTTTGGTTAACAAAAATTGGTGATTTTGTAGTTACTTAGTTACACACCACGAGAATAAAACATAAGAACAAAGAAGAAAACACTCCCATAATGTGTCCCTAACAAATAAGTACCGTTCGTTCATCACGCGGCGACACTAAACTAACAAAATAGTGGTGTGTCATAGAGCGTGACGTCATTTGTCACCGCGCGATGGTACGAGCGATTCTATCGGCTCGTGTGGAGGGGGCCTAATATCATGATATACACTTACTACTTTATGTAAGAATCGGTTTTGAGATAATGTATAAAGTGGTGACTGCCTCGGTGGCGTACAGGGCGCATGCTCGACTGCCAATCAAGAGGTCCCGGGTTCGATCCCCAGGTCAGGCAAAGTGTTAAATATTGGATTTTTCCATTAGGAATTATCTCAATAACTGCCTGAAGTCTGGAACTGTGCCCGGTAGATGCCAATAGGCTCGCCCCCTATTACATGGGACCAATAACATACTGGCGAAATGTGGGTGTATCTACTATGGGACTGAGTCCTGGGTACACCTCTGCCTACCCCTTCGGGAAAAAGGCGTGAATGTATGTTATGTTATGTTATAAAGTGCATGTTAGACGATAGGTTAGGTTCAGTGCCATCAATCATGAGTGATACTGAGTGGTCGACGGTTGACGACTGATTGATGTCATTTAAAAAAAAGAAGAGTAGTTTTCGAAGGAATATGGCTTTTTCATGTAGAACAGTGAAACTTTCAAAGTTAATTTGTTACTAATAATTATCGTTATTTTTATGTTGTGAATCGCATGCAAGCAAACGTTTATTCCCAGTCGCCACCACTCGCTCCGGCCCCACTGGTGGCAATACAAAATTACAATAATGTCAAATATAATAACAAACTTAAAAATATATAAGTCAATTTTAAAGATTTTAATGTTGAAGCTTCTTCTACGAGTACTATTTAACAATGCCATCTTTCCTTCCTTTGAGAACCATTTTTTTAAAGAAAACGCTTTTTATTAAATAACGTCATATTTTTTAATGCATTGTGACAGATTTACTTTCAATGTATGGATTTAAAAAACGTAGCGAATTTACTTTGTGTCAAATCGACAATAACACAATCATCAACCATCGTGAAACCTATCGTCCAATGGAAGCCTAAGTGATCCGGTATCTTACAGGCAAACATAATAATATGTAATCAAGCCAAATATTTTAAAACACGCAGTTGAAAAAATTAAACCTCACAAGTTTAGGTTGCTAGTTATTCATCCGCCAAACAGTAATGTGCAAACATTACTGTGTTTCGGTATGAAGGGCAATGTTACCAGTGTTACCAGCGAAATTACTGGGCATGATGAGATTCAACAACTCATATCTCAGGGTGACAGGCGCAGTGCAGTGCCGCGCAGAATTTAGAATTTTAAAACACTGGGTGGCACTGCGTCTGATATGGGCAATCATGATGCTTACCATCAGGCACCTGATTTGCTCGTTTTGTCACTCAATATCATAAAAAAAAATTCTTATGCGTTCCTCTTGTAGAGGTATAACTTGGACGGATATGCGTTTGGAAATTCGCACGATCTGTTTACCTTCCCCTAGTTATTAGAGTAATTGACGTTTAAAATTTTATTTTTGAGACTTAACTATATAAAGTTTATTGAGTTTGAGTGATTTACGAAAAACCCAACTCAGCGTTCACTCAAAATTTTATATATCACTTCACTTTTATTTCCCCTTCCCATGGTTTATGCGATTAGTAAATTGTGCATAGGTGTTCCGAACTGATAGACGGCAGGGAATGTTAGGGAAGGAACGGAATGGGGTATCGTAATGTGTTTTAAGATTTATCCATTTGGAAAGTGCTCGCGATGTGGTTTGGTGTGAAGGGGGCTTAAACATTTCTTATGTTATTGGGTGCTTGAGGTTTATTGCAAGGGATTTTAATGTATGGGTTTTTGAATGTATTTTTAGTAGCTAGGTGAATTTAACTAATACTATTGCGTTTTTTGTTGCCTTTTTTCAAAGTTTAGATTATAATAACGCATTATACAAGGTGTTGAAAGGTGTAGTATTTCTGAAGGGTAGGCATGTATCCGTCAAACCACAGGTCAAACCAATAACTTTCAAATGAAAAATATTGCAAAATCTACAAAAAACAATTTAGGACTTCCCATTCAAAATGGATCAAGTGGTCGGCAAATTTTTATGGGAAAACGAAAAGAGTTTCATAATATTTTCGTTGAATTTTATCAATTAACAAATGAATATATAAAAGTCGGTAATATAATTATGTTGTTAGCAAAAAAGTTCGCTTTTTTAAATCTTTACTTAAAAATTGTAGTGTAAAATTATATTTTTTGGTGTAAATTGCAACCTTAATATCGTGATAATGTTGTCACCGCGATTCAGAAAATATGCACCTTTTTACTAGCGCCATCTAGGTTACAATATTGGTACTACGCAAACTGACTATTATAAAGGTAAATAATTTGTACATACATCGCCCACCAAGGGCAAAGTGGACCTTTGTCCTTACATAATATGAAGTAAAATATAAACATGAGATTGACAACCAAAACTAAAATAACACCTTAGAAAAGCTTATCACTAAATAATATAAAATTATTCATTCGTTACGGGTAAAATACATAATTTAGATAAAGGTCTCTTAAGAGATCCATTTTTAGTCTTTAAAGTTACCACACGAACAATTTGATCAGCACCTGGGTGGATAGCAATAATTCTACCAAAGAGCCAACGACAGGGAGGCAAGTTGTCCTCCTTTACCACGACTACATCCCCGATATTGGGCTGAGGAGTGTGGGTTGACCACTTGTACCGATGCAAAAATTTCGTTAAGTACTCCTGCGACCATTGCCGCCAAAAGGTTTGTACCATACGCTGAGCGTGTTGCCATCTCCGTAAACTGCCAACATTTTGTTCTTCAAAGTTGTGGTCGGGTGCCGCTATTGGGGACTCTCCTATAAGGAAATGTCCCGGAGTCAATATTGTGTAATCATTTGACTCGTCCGTAATAGTTGACATAGGCCGAGAGTTGAGGCATGCCTCAACTTGAGCTAGAACTGTAGCCATCTCCTCATACGTCAAAGTGGTATTTGCCACGATACGTTTGAGGTGGTATTTTACCGACTTGACTCCGGCCTCCCACAATCCGCCGAAATTCGGAGAATGGGGGGGGATGAAATGCCATTCACATCCGTCTGTAGCCAGAGCCTCTGCAACTTCTTTTAGCATAGAAGTTTTTTCAGCTACAGTACACCTTTTAAGCTCTGCTGCTGCGCCAATAAAGTTTGTCCCATTATCGCTCCAAATATGAGAACAATAACCCCTTCTTGTCTGAAACCGTTTAAATGCCTGCATGAACCCTTCTGTTGTAAGATCGCTTACGACATCTAAATGGACGGCGCGAGTCGCCATGCACACGAACAGACAAATATATCCTTTGTAGGATTTATAGCCCCTTCCTTTGGTGGTACGAATTTGAATAGGACCTGCAAAATCAACTCCACTATGGCTAAAAGGTCGCGTAGGGGTCACACGAGCTGGAGGTAATTGCCCTTGCAATGGAGTTCTAGATGCAGCTGCAGCCTTTGCACATGTAACGCATTTGCGGTAGTAAGCCTTCACGAGTTGTTTAGCGCCGAGAATCCAATATTTTGACAGAACATACGCTAGCATTAGCTGAGGACCACCATGTAGTGTTTGTTTGTGAGCATTTGCAATTATTAGAGTAGTTAAATGTGACTCCTTTGGGATTATGATTGGGTGTTTCCTGTCTTCATTCAACTGTGAGTGCTTCAGCCTTCCACCTACACGGAGCATACCGTTCCCGTCCAGAAAAGGATTAAGAGTTCGTAGGCTGCTTCGTTTGGGTAAGTCACGTCCGGTTTTTATCATGGATATTTCCTCCTTGAAACTATCCAATTGACAATTTTGTATACAGCAATTCAGTGCATTTTGATGTTCATGTGTGGTTAGAAATCCAACTTGTCTATTTTGTTTAGTTATTTTTGTGTTGTGTATAAAACGTTTACAATAAGCTACAACTCGAGTCATTCTAACTAATGACGAGAATCTTTTTATTATGGGTTCTTCACTATCTGTGGTGGCACAATGAGCCTTTACATTTTCTTCTTCAACTTTGGCGTATATTTCCTTTGGCCTTTTATATTCAATTGGATCATTGTGCAAAAATTGTGGCCCATTGAACCAGATATCATTGGATACCAATTCTGACGGCCTTTGACCTCTTGATGCTGCGTCTGCTGGATTGCATTTGGTCGAAACATGTGACCAGTGATGAGAATCTAGGTTCGTTATGATTTCAGATACTCGATTCGCCACGAAGACTTTCCAGCGGCTCGGATGACTATTCAACCAAGCGAGCACAACTGTTGAGTCGGTCCATGCGTGCAGGTGAGTTTTATCAATTCTCATTGTCAACGCTAGGTCAATCAGCAACCGTGTTAGCAGTACTGCACCGCACAGCTCAAGTCGTGGAATGGAGACCTGTTTCACCGGGGCTACTTTAGTTTTGCAGAAATCAACGAGACATGGATTTTCCCACTCGCGTCTATGACGCGGGAATATACCACAGCGGCATACGCCTCCTTAGACGCATCGCTGAATCCATGAAGCTCTATGAAATCTCCTGCCCGAAGTCCAATCCAACGAGGTATGCACACATTGCTAAGTAGTTTCAATTCAGCTCTATATGCTTTCCATTCATGTAGTATATTTGTTGGGACTGGGTCATCCCAGCCCAACCCAGCTAGCCATAATTATCATTTTTGCTATGATTACGCTTGGGCCTACCCAACCAAGCGGGTCATAGAAGCGACTTATGTCTGAAATAATTTTTCTTTTTGTTGCAGGTTCCTGTACATCCGTCGTGTCAACTTGGTAGCGGAAGGAGTCTTCGCTGCGGTTCCAGGTAAGTCCCACTATCTTAATAATTTCATCTGTCTTTATTTTTAATTCTTCCCCTATTTCCTTTCCTTTTTGAACCTTTTCCTTCTCACTGTCCTTCATTTCTTCAAGTAATCTTTCACTGTTGCTTGTCCATTTTTGTAAATTGAATCCACCTTTAGCTAAAAGTTCATTCATTTCGTTATACAATTTTCTGCCTTCTTCTTGATTTTGAACTCCTGTCATAAGATCATCAACGTAAAACTGCTTTTGTGTTATTTCAGATGCTGATGGGTACTCCATGCTGTGATCCTGAGCCACTTGCTGAAGGGACTTTACAGCTAAGTATGGAGCCGACGCTGTGCCGAATGTAACTCGGGTAAGTCTGTAGTGTTTAAGTTCTTGTGTGTTTTCGTCTTTCCAGAGTATTCTTTGGTAATCTGCGTCCTGACTTTCAACCTTCACCTGGCGATACATTTTCACCACATCAGCTGACAAGCAGATTGGAGACTCTCTCCACTGAGTCATGATGTGCCTGAGGTCCGGTTGCAAGGTAGGTCCGACTAAAAGTTGACTATTTAATGAACAATCATTTTTCCCTTTGCAGGAGGCGTCGAAGACTACTCTTACCTTCGTGGTGTCTTTATCCTGTCTAACTACCGCGTGATGAGGTAAGTAAATTGCGTTTGGATTATTGATTTCATTCTCGGGTACCTCCTCCATATGACCTAACTCCAAATACTCTTTGATAACTTCACTATATTTCTGTTTCAGATCTGCATCTTTATTCAGCCTTTGTTCTAATGATCTTAATCTCCTTTCAGCTATTTCTTTCGATCCAGTCACTTCAGGGATTTCGTTCCTGAAGGGAAGGCGAACTACGTATCTGCCTTCTTCATCTCGCCGAGTCGTCTTCGCAAAATGATCTTCACAACGTTTTTCATCTTCGGTGAACATGAGTTCACGTGGTGGTGGAACATCAGATTCGAGCTCCCAAAACCTTTTGAGCAGCTCGTTGTCTTCGTTTGTGCAACAATGAAGAACATTAACACTTGAAGAAACCTCTCCTGTTGAATTTGTGGTTCCCGACAAAATCCAACCCAAACTGGTATTTTGCGCTATGGGTGTACCAGGAGGTCCGCGTTTAAAACCTTCTTGAAGTATTTGGCTGTATACTTCAGATCCTAATAAAATTTGAATTTTATTGGGAATGTAATATTGTGGATCAGCGAGTTTTACACTGATTTCTTCCCATTGTATTGCCTCAACTCTTTTCGATGGAAGAAGAGAAGTTATGTTGTTGAGCACATAAGCCTTCACCGGAATTTTGAAGTTTGGATCAATCCGGGATTGTATGTCGATGGTGACCATCGACTTGGAAACAACATTTTTGTCTCCGCCTAAGCCTGTAACTAGATTCGTAGCTGGTGATTTTTTCAAACCCAAGTACTGAACTGTAGCTTCAGTAACAAATGACCCTTGCGACCCCTGGTCGAGAAGCGCACGAATCGAGTAACGTTTACCGTTTCTTGCCATAGCCATGACGATTGCCGTGGCTAGCAAGATTTGCTGCTGGCCCTTACCAGTAGCGAAACACGACACAACACCTGAAGTATCCTGACCTGCATCGGAAGATGCTGACAAAGTATCTACTTTGTCTGAAGAAGAGGCAACTCGCCCACCGTGATTACTTTCAGGAGCTTTCGCGTTTGACCCAGATCCAGTAGGATGTAGCAGCGAATGATGAGTTCGCTTGCAAATTCGACACCTTAAATTACTGCGACATTCTTTGGCAGAATGATTGCTACCCAAGCAATTAAAACATATTCTATTGTTGAGTACAAATTTGCGACGGTCATCGACAGTTTCACTGTGGAAATTCTTACATTGACTTAACTTATGACCGCCAGAACAAGATGGACATGAATGAGTTGTTTCGTTGGTTACATGCATGGATTTAACCTTGTTTGTTTGGCCTTTGCCTCCTGTCGTTGTCCTTGGATCCAGGAACTCAACTGCCCTGAATCGTTGCGTCAGGAATTCCTGTAATTGATTGTACGTAGGGAGTTCATCTACTGAGATGTTGGTAGTTACATTGAACTCCCATTGACGTCTGGTTTCTGGATCTAATTTCAACGACAGTATGTGGATTATTAGTATGTCCCAATTAGTTACATTAATCCCTATGTTTGTTAGAGATGCTAAACAATCATTTGTAGTATTTACCAGCTCTTTAAGCCCACTAGCCGATTCATTTGTGAGATTTTTCTGGCTAAACAGCCGCCTTAATACATTTTGAGAGATGTATTTTTTGTTATTGTATCTATCTTCTAACAACTTCCAACATCTTTCGAAGTTGGAGTCTTGTATTGGTATGTGCCTGATTAGCTGCTCTGCCTCACCAGTGAGGTACCCTTTTAGATAATGTAGTTTCTGAATACTGTCCAAAGAATCATTATTACCGACCAATGATTGAAACATATCTCTAAAAGAGCACCACTCCGTATACAGACCAGAAAAACTTGGTATCTGTATTTTGGGTAATTTTAATTGAGGCGAATGATTAGCTTGACCGCTTACAAGAGTGCTCATCGACTGTGCCTTTTTAGGCTGATCAAATCGAGCTAACATTGTTTTTAGTTCACATTTATAGTCACTATATGTCTCTTCACATTGATCATAAATTTCCAATTTAATGTACTCATTTGAATCCAGTTCTTGTGCGGTGTATGTTCGCCACAAATCTTTATGACCAGCCAAAAACTCGAACCACAATTGATCGATTGATTCTAACCTTCCTTCTATGTACTCCTTGGTTAGTCTCTCTTTAGGAGATTTTTTGAAATTAACCTTTGCCTTTGAAATCCTTTTAAATAAATCAACTTGAAAGTTAATAGTATTCTGCATTTTGACCGATTTAAATTAATAGGCAACGTTAAAATCAGCTAAACAAAAACTACACAAGATCTCGATCAACTTATAATAAGTAAAAGACAATTTCAAGAAAATTTTACAAGTTGATGGTACGGACTGAATTATTCTAAGTGTATAGAACCTTGTCGCTTTCAATTTTACAGTAATTTGGCCGTAGGTTCCCCGTACCTTCGTTTTTTAGAAAACTATTCTAAGTCCTTAATTACCATGCACACAGTATAAATTAATGTTTGTTTAAAGTCCAATAAATGTTAAATTTAATTTTAAGTTCCAATTTCTAATATTACAAATAAGTATTTTATTTTTGTTAAACCGTATAATTATTTTATTGTAAAACTGTATTTTATTTGTTGCAATTTCACTTTTATTTCTTGAAATAATATTTCAAAAGTACTCACAGTTTCACTTTCACTTACGCCAATTCCACTTCACTTCTGCGACTTCGCTTTCTTCCTTCACGCAATGGGACACGAACTTCTCCCTGCACCGTCTGCGTGACCGACTTCGTTGGGTCTCAACTCCGCCGTGGTACCAGTTGACGTCCCCTGACGCCCCACTGGGACGTTGCTCTGCTCACTCACTTTGTACCTCCGGGGTGGGGCATGTGCAGTGGGGCCACCACACCTGGTATGTGGGGCTCCTTGCAGTGGCCTCAGTCCACCGGTTAAGTCTGGCGATGTTGCGACAGCAATCGGCTGCCCACCAGCTTATGACGTAATTTCCCTAGGATCCGCTAAGGGTATCCGACTATGAAGGACCATGTACACTTTCGTGGGTGTCGTAATTAAAACAAATGGTCACTGGGTCAACAGTCAACAGTGGATATTCATCCATCATTTATTGCAACCTTAATATCGTGATAATGTTGTCACCGCGATTCAGAAAATATGCACCTTTTTACTAGCGCCATCTAGGTTACAATATTGGTACTACGCAAACTGACTATTATAAAGGTAAATAATTTGTACACCTACTATGCTATAGACTAGGTCCTGGGCACACCTCTGCCTACCCCCTCAGGAAAAGGCGTGATAACAAATATAAATATTTGGTTATCCACAAAAATTAGCTAATAAAAACATTTAGAATAACAAACGCAAAAACACATAAAACAATAATATTATTACAAAGTGTCCAATCTCGCGAGCAATCTAAAACATAATAAAGTAGAAGGTCGCTGGAAACATCGGCCATCATCCAGTAATGTACCCATAATGTCGACAGTTTCGGGACAATCACTGAATACTCTATTCTTCACCCATTACGGTATTGCGGAAACTTTTAGCTATATCCCACTTTATGACGCGAATTATGGTCGTAGTAACTGTTACTGTAGTTGTGCATTAGTTATGATGCTTGGTCGTGGTTGTATCAACATAACAATATAAAATAAGAGGAGATTTATATATATGTGCCCCGCGGTTTCGCCTGCATAGACATCTTTCCCGTAGTAGGTAATATCGAGAAAAAAGTACCCTATAATGTGTTTTTCCAGGGTTTAAGCTACTTACATAATTACAAATTTCAACCCAATATATTCGGTAGTTTTTGCGTGAAAGAGTAAAAAACTCCACAGATCCATCCATCCATACAAACTTTTTTTTTTGGTGTGTATAGTGCATTAGGTACTTAGTTATTGCATAAGTTTAAGTCTAATTTTAATTTTATTATTATATTAACTAACATAGATTATAAGTTACAAACTACTAACAATAATATGGATCTTAATGTGGTTTGAATTAAAAAGAATTTAATTTTTAATTTTTTATATTTTATTTTTCGCGTTGTTAATATATTAGTGTGATGTGAATTTTACAAGCTTTTTATTCAACTCGGTGTTTGTATGTTCGATTCAAATCTTGTTGCTGAATTAAAGCAAGTTATTATCAATTTAAATGAAATTTTGCAGACATGCATTAGTTCGGATGACAATGTATGGTTGCATAAGTCACGTCATTCTAAATACAATATGGCGGACCGCCCATAATAGCGCAGAAATTATGTTTAGTGCTCGTCCATGATATTATAATGAATCAAATTATGTTTTCTGAAAAAAAAAAAAAACGAAATAGCTTGAATTTAATGCGTATATTTATTTCATATATATGTTTTACTTCTTACTACGTTTAATATACAAAAAAAAAATCATCAATATCAGTGTGTAAAAATTATATAATTTACCCATGGGCGAGCTTTTTATTTAACAAGCTAAATTAAAACAAAAGAAGCCATTTTATTATTTAAATTGCATTATGAAGTTATGTATTAACAAAGTTACAATTTTTATTACTATTTAATTAATCTAAGAAACAACAGTACTCAGTCAAAATAATCGTCTTCTCAAAATATGAGTGTTACTAGCACCAAGGGCCAGTGCCGACATTCCGGTAGATATATATTGCTAACAGTGTTATTTACGGCAACATTTATTTTATTCCCCCACTCGGGGGTGGAGTAGTTTTTGTTCAACAGTGGTTTATATTCGCTTAATGTTTTATATTGCCTTCTTTTGTATGGGTTGGGTTAATGTCTTTATATTAAAATAAATAACATGGGATCTCTTCGAGGCGTTGGCAACATTCATTTTATCATGTCGTTTAAAAATAAAAATTAAATAGGTCTTTGATGATTCGTACCAAAAAAACAGTGCGATATAAAGTGTCATAATGTTATCAAAGCTGCGTTTTTGTTGCTGATACAATGACTCACGTTATTGTTATGTTTACAAATGTAGGTCATATTAATTAAATTAATAATTAAAGTCAATCCCACCCCTTACAGCTCCCGATAATATAAATATTGGAATATATAAACGGATAATAAAGTTTTATATACTCAAACAAAGAGCGGGATCAGTTTACTAACGAGAATTCACAAGTGGCCTCAGTTGACCTAAGAGTATTATATAGTAACTCTACTACACTTTTTTTTGCAGGGACCGTCTGGGGAAGTACCACACCTTTGCCAGTTATTCATCCGCCAAGCTGTAATGTGCAAACATTACTGTGTTCCGGTCTGAAGGGCAATGTTACCAGCGAAATTACTGGGCATGTCGAGATTCAACAACTAATATCTTAGGGTGACAGGCGCAGTGCAGTGCCGCGCAGAATTATTAATTTTAAAACACTGGGTGGCAATGTGTTAGATATGGGCAATCATGATGCTTACCATCAGGCACCTGATTTACTCGTCTTGTCACTCACTATCATAAAAAAACACTACTATATAGAGTGGTCTCAGTTGACCCCATTTAGTGTAGGATAAGGACAGGAAGATTATGATAAATGAAATTATTTGTTAATTCGGTTTTGGTATCTGACCACACTTCATATAACGATAATGTTTTGTCACGTCTAAAAAACAGTCTGTTAGGATTTGCGGTTAATTCTTCGGTAGAGTTTTACAATGCACTTTTATAATTCACATATTATGTATTTAAGCTGCGTAGTTAATATTCATTAGGTAGGTATGTTTAAAAAAAAAATAACATACATTCACGCCTTTTTCCCGAAGGGGTAGGCAGAGGTGTACCCAGGACTCAGTCCCATAGTAGATACACCCACATTTAGCCAGTATGTTATTGGTCCCATGTAATAGGAGGCGAGCCTATTGCCATCTAGCGGGCACAGTTCCAGACTCCAGGCAGTTATTGAGATAATTCCTAATGGAAAAATCCAATATTTAACACTGCCTGACCTGGGGATCGAACCCGGGACCTCTTGATTGGCAGTCGAGCATGCGCCCTCTACGCCACCGAGGCAGTCTGTTTTTATATTGTTTATAAATATTTTCACTTATT
The DNA here is from genome assembly GCA_947063395.1 of Hemistola chrysoprasaria. Lineage (NCBI taxonomy): Eukaryota > Metazoa > Arthropoda > Insecta > Lepidoptera > Geometridae > Hemistola > Hemistola chrysoprasaria. The sequence goes on from OX346725.1 coordinate 14,223,829, forward strand.
TCTTTATTCACTTGATTATTTTAAAAGTTATTTTGTTAACCAGTACGATGTGAACTATGGCACTGTGGCGCTCTCTTCCTCGAAATTAATATTTTTACCTATGCCCGGCAATTATTCAAATTTTCCATATATATTCAAAAGGTCACTCACCTCAATCACTGATCCAGCCGTTATTCTCGCGTTCCGCGCTTAGCTACTCATTTAGCGAGTCATTGTTATTTTATTAATAATATTATTTACAATGACATGGCAACCTAATCACTACTTACATAATAATATGGTTGAATTTGAAATATTCATATTAATAGAACCGTCGACAAAGTGAAAAGTATTGTTCAACTCTGAAGCTTAAAACTTCGTTAATTTCACTTGTAAATGTCTTTATTTGTCACAACGGAACTTTGACGACGAAATTGAATCATTTCTCCATTTTGGTAATGTTTTGTAATGATTTTGATTGAGGACCGTTACTTAATTTTCAAGTAAATGGTAATTTTAATCGCATGACTTAATATAATGAAAAAAATAAATTTCAAACAGTAAAAATATATGTCACTATCGTAATCATCATCTCAGCTATAGGACGTCCACTACTGAACATAAGCCTTCCCTTAGATTTATATATAGTCACGTTGTAAAAAGTAAAATCTATCTAAAAACTAAAAAAAATATGTATACAAAAACCCACTATCATTCATTCACTCATTCATCCACTATTAACGACGAGGTTAGATAAGCAATTCAAAGTCATTAAAAACACTTACATTAATTATTTATTCAATATATATTATTATTATTATATTTATTCATGTATAATCTTAAAGTATCTTATAATATTATTTGTTTAATTTTTAATTATCTTTTTTTTATTTCTGACTTTTATAATACCTAATCGTTCATTTTTGTTCATTTTGATTAAGTTTTTTCAATTGTATTCGTTCACACATTTAAGTTTTCTCCAGTTGTTTGTATTCACTCATTTAATATTTAATTAATAACGAGCTCTATGGCGAATGCTATGTACGCCTATATATTGTTATACATATAAGAACTTGCCTATGTAAAATAAAAATTATGTAAAAATGTATATGTATAATGTGGTTTGTACTCATAAATTAATAAATAAATAAAAGTCATTTACTCGTATTAGCTTTTTTTTTATGATAATGAATGACAAGACGAGCAAATCAGGCGCCTGATGGTAAGCTTCATGATTGCCAATATCAGACACAGTGCTATCCAGAGTTTTAAAATTCTAAATTCTGCGCGGCACTGCACTGCGCCTGTCACCCTGAGATATTAGTTGTTGAATCTCATCGGAACACAGTAATGTTTGCAAATTACTGCTTGGCGGATGAATAACTGGCAAAGGTGTGGTACTTCCCCAGGCGGCCCCCTGCTAAAGAGGCCTACCACTACAAAAACACAGCTTAGACAAAACACAGTCGTTGAAGTGGCATTGGTTTAAAAAAATCTCATATTTAATAATTAATACCCGCTTCACATACAAAACATAATAGTTATAATAATTACAAGAGAGATGAGAAGGTACGTACAAATAACGTTTATTTTAGTATCGACGCTGAGTTCCTCAAGAAATACTTCATTTATCATCGCAAATGGGTTCTCGCAAATAAAAACGCTTTACAACACTTCTCCACGAGTTAAAAAGTACATAAAAGAAAAACATAACCTTTATAAAAAGTGTATTATGAAGATTCGCAAGAAAACGGAGATCGCTCCGAATATTAAAAGAGTATGAGACTCGCGATTACCTAACAAAGTTTAGAATAACTTCACAACTGATTTGAAATTCTTTACAAGGTTATATATTATATGTCTAGAAACAAAACTATGTCAGTGACACTGTGCAAAGTCAAAGTAAATAGTTATATAACTAAGTAATTTTAGTCACAGTTTGAGAACAACGTTAAAGCGATAAACATTAAGTCTAGAGACCCACAAGGTCATTTTTATAAGTCTTCATAAAAAAGATTCGAAAAATTTATTTTTAAAGTCTAAAGTTCTTTCCGCACGTTAACAGTTACGCGCCGGTGAATGGCCAAAAAATGTCCAGTGAGTTATTATGGAAAAGTTGAATACCTCCCTGGGAGCTAATACCCATAATCTTCGCAACTTTTAATAGGACAGCCCAGAATTTGACGGCCATTATTCAAGAAAATACACTCCTGGGGTGCCCCTCGGAAACTTTATTTCATTCAAATTATGTCATCGGGAGTATATTCCAGAGTTTTTTGTTCCGACAATTGAACTTGTGGATTTCTTTGTGTAGATTGTAGATGAATAAATAACAGATTACGATACAAATGTTGAATATTTTTTATATAATTTTAAAGCTTTTTATGAAAAAAAGTTCATCATAATTATAATATAAACTAGCTGTGTCCCGCGGCTTCACCCGCGTAGTCTTCGTTCCCGTGGGAATAATCAAAATAAAAACTACGGTCTAAAGTACAATCGGTTGAGTAGAATCGTGAAATAGTAACAGACATCCATCCATCCATCCATCCATCCTCACAAACTTTCGCATTTATAATATTAGTAGGAAGTAAGAAAGGATGTTGGGTACACACTGTGCCTAGCGGTGCCGACTATAGAATAGTACCCCACCCTCTCTACCCGAGGTGTGCATGGCGGCCAGCTAAGGGTCACCAGATCTAGAGGATGGGCAGCAGCGTCTTTTGCGTGAAACCATCGAACTGGCCTCGAAAACCCGCCAGCCAAGCGTGCCGAGTATTGGCAATAATACCCTTCCTTCTGAGGGAGGCCTATATTCAGCAGTGGCCTTCCAACGTCTGGGATGTTGATGACATACTAAATTTTATTTTTAGCTGGTTTTCTTAAGCTTTTGAGTCAGGTATTTTAAGGTTTGGTAGAATATTAAAATTGCCTGTATACGCATTATCTGACTATTTTACTAATATTAATTATTTGCAAATTTCTTTATTTATTATAAGAATATGTCACTGGTCAACTAATTAAATACCTACCACAGTTAAAATTGACACCAGCTGATGTCAGAATAAAAATGTTCACAAGCGCAAGCGGCGAGGCGCGGCTGCGGCCACTCAACGAAAAATCAATTTCACGGGCCATCTACACGAGAATTAGTGACGGCCGGGGTCCTCGTTAATTTGCTCGGGATCCAATTTAGTTTAACTGAAAATAACATAATATACCTGTCCCTTACGTTATACAAGTATGTAAGCGTCTCCGGGCCTCCGTGTCACAATGCCCGCCCTCGGGCCATTCTCCTTTTAACTACATGAAAAAATTACTCGGATTACGATTCTCTGTATTGAGTACCCAATTATTTGAGGGAGGGTCGCATGGCTTTGGCGACGTTATTTTCATTTTCTGATCTGTGATTGAGATGAATTTCTTTTACAAGAATAGCATTTACGAATGTTTCACAAACAAACGTAATAAAGTAAACTTTCCCGCAAAACAATCCAAACATGGAAGTTAATTCGGGTGAAAAATCCGAAAATATCAAAGAATACACAGAATCGATGTCAAAAAAACTGAACAAAAATGGCTGAAAAATTGCAACATAGTCCAGCACCGAAAACTGTGAAAAGTGAATTGATGGGAGGCGAGATGGTGCCAGCAATGTACTGTAGGTATACTACTATATTCAGTATATTTAGTCGCGTCGACGAAACTGCGACAAAATGAAAAGTGCCGTGAGCGATGAGCTGGCGCAGTATAGATGTAGTTACGTGAGCTTTGATACGTGCTACGGACTGCGCGGATTATACCACTTTGCTGCTGATTGATACATCACGTCGAACGATGCTATCAGATCTCCTTTGATCATCATCATCAGCTGGTTCTATTCTACTCCTAGTTACGGGACTAAGGACCGCTGTGATCTCTTTCGGAAAAATTAAACTGGCCGCTTTATCGTTTCGTCACTGGGCTCATTTATTTTTATTACTGACAAAACTTAAAAACATAACATACAGATAAAAATGTCACTAAGAAGGACAACGTTAATACTTTTCATCCACAGTTTCAAAAAGATTTTTAGCAAAAGCCGGCGCCCTGCTCTTAATAAGGTATGTTTTCTGTGGTAGTGTGCTGTAGCGTCCGCTGACACTTGGACATTATTTTTGACGTTTGTGACTCTAACACAATAAAAAAGTTGTGGTGTTTGAAACACTTTCACAAGCCACAAAATAAGAATTGAATTGAATTGAAAATTAACAATTTAATTGGGGAATTACTTAAATAATTCGAAGATTTATGCCAGTGCTTGACCTAACCTAACCTAAATTGTTAACATTCTACCGTAACTACCTACCTACAAACTCACAAATATCCAAATCTAATAGCTATTTTATCCAAGTTCAGTCAGACAAGACCTCGTTTTCTGAAGATGTATCTTGTTTTTCCAGGTGTGAGAAAGCAGGAGATTTATAAAGATATTCGGGCGTGTATCGCGTACATTTGTGTCGGATATTGAGGTACTATGCATATTTTTTTACTATACGAGTAAACGAATTAAGTCTATTTTATAAAATTATTAATATTTATTTGATAATGGATTATGTGTAATAAGTACATTTATAAGAATAATAATTCCAGCTCCAACATTATTTATAAATTCAAAAGGTTTTTATGATTTATTACAAAAACCTTTATATACCACGTTTTATACCTTTATAATATACCTTTTTATTATACTAACTCACGTTATTTAATAAAAACACTAAACTAAGGTGTCGGACATATTAAATGTCCTACATCAGGAGAGCTCACGCAACGAGATCGCGGCGGAGACAGACGCAGCTATTATTTCATTTACGTAAATATTATTCACATATATACGAGTACACTTACGTTAAAAGTTAATTACTTGAGTAATATAAAACCGATATGAAGCAAAATATATAACTTTTAATACATAGAGGTAATTTAGCCAGCTTTTTGGGTGCCTTACCTGCAGGGGGCGACATTAATTATATTTATTTATTTATTATTTAAGTTACTATATGAGTTTGGTGTAAATTTTGTGTAAATGTTTTAATTAGTTGTTTAGATTTTTATAAATTTACATAATGATTTTGTATATTAAATAAGTTCATGAAAATTGTATTACTATTTTTGGGAACCACACGTATTTTAGCTTGCCAGTGACCACCTCACATATCCACAAGGTACAGATAGCAAAAAAGTAATTGGTATATCCATTGAAGATACAAATATATAAGCAAAATATTTTACCCTCGGACTGCCTCGGTGGCGTAGAGGGCGCATGCTCGACCGCCAATCAAGAGGTCCCGGGTTCGATCCCCAGGTCAGGCAAAGTGATAAATATTGGATTTTGCCATTAGGAATTATCTCAATAACTGCCTGGAGTCTGGAACTGTGCCCGGTAGATGGCAATAGGCTCGCCCCCTATTACATGGGACCAATAACATACTGGTGAAATGTGGGTGTATCTACTATGGGACTGAGTCCTGGGTCCACCTCTGCCTACACCTTCGGGAAAAAAGGCGTGAATGTATGGTATGTTATGTTAAAATATTTTACTTAAAAATGCGCATAAATGAATAATTAAAAATATCGAAACATGATATAAAAAAGTATTGAATTCAGATTACTGGTATTTTTTTTTGACTCTATGTAAAGTTTCTTATGCATGGCCTCTATAGTGAATAAATTAAATTAAGCAGCTTCCGAGTATAAGCTTCAAATTACTTTTTCACTCCTTTTATTACTTTTTGCTACTTTGTCACTTTTAAAGTCCGTCATGGTGGTGACCAGGCAGGGGATAAAATTGCATTTTAACCGCTACGGGATAAATAATTCACTCTATTATAAAATGTATACCATATTTGCATACGTAAAACTAGTTCGTATTATATAATAATGCGTTGTTTTAGCCCCTTGTATATAACAGTCTACTTTGGGTTATGGGAAACTCGTAATTAGTATTGTTTCTGCGACTCGTACAATAGAGTTCCGATATGGATTCAATTATGCAGTAAAATTACGGCAATGTGCGCTGCGGCTTACAATTTTAAATAATGTGGGAGTCCATTACCACGCCGATAAAAACCTTCACGTGAAAAATCACATTTAAAATTTATCAAGCTACATTAAAAAATTAACCCACGTAACATACGAGTAACTAAGGATTTATAATATAGGGACGTTTTACTGCACTTTATTGTGGTAAGACTATTGAGGCAATCTGCCTTAACGTTTATTCGAAGCGCTCTATTTCTTGTCATTAAAATAATACGTTAACATGTTCATTTAACTTTCAGCTAAACCAAAATCTTCAACTTTACTTAAAAATGCATTGACATAATAAAATCACGGAACGGAGTGCCCCAAAAGACATCAGCGGTGGGTTTTAAGCATACATAACGCGGTCGCACCGACGAATGAATATTTCAAAGGTTTTCAAAGGTCGTACGTGCGCGAGCATTTATTCGATATTTTCATATAAAGTCTTTCCTTATAGAAATGTGACTTGTCTCGATATAATTGAGTCAAATTGAGCGAGATGATGGTCGAGAGAGGAGGCAGCTTCCTGCAGCTTCAAAGACGAGATATGAGTACATTTTGTGAGAGTATTCAGGTTTTATGAACAAGCTACATACGCTTTACATTCTATAAAGGTGCTCTTACTGGTGTACGTTTTTTACCGTAATTTTTTGTGCCTATTGGAGTGAAGGAATTTGAGAGTTACTATAAAAAAAATACCAAATCAATATTTTGAATGTCTCTGTTATATCCGAATGTAACTAAGCTCTATATATCCTGATATTTTGAAGATGATGTTAGCTAAGTCCCAATTTTTTTAATTTTTATTCATTTAATACTTATTTCGTTGTGTTAAATTGCTTATAATATGTACCACACCCTCTTAACTTACATATAATCAATTGCACCAATCGTTTCCAGTGACTGAATCGCACTTGTAAACTAAATAAAGTTATATTTATAGGCATACAAATTTATATGTTCTATATTTATATATAACTCTCTATATTTTATATATAGAAATTTCATAAAGTCCTGGCTGCCTGATTCAATCATCAACGCTCAGGCCCAACCTTTACACCTAGAGAGCAAGAAGGTTTTCATTACTATGTAAAATGAAAATAAAAATAAAGGAATTCCCAAAATTCTACGATCGCGAAGTTACTGAGATTATGTTATATATTTGTAAAAATTATAATAATTACAAGAACCATTAATTTTCATACATTGCGTCTTAGGCAAAAAACTGTAACCATACATTTTTAGGAAAGGTTACTCGCCATCTAAAATAGCTAAACAATTCACCATTTTTGAAGAACAACAAAACAATGTGGTAGGTACAAGATAAAAGGATCCTTTGAAGAGTGTTCGGAGAATGGTAAACAGCTTTATCATCTTGAATTATTTACTCCTGTTTTGTAGAAACTGTTGAATATTGAAACGGATCTAAATTGGCTCTGCTACAAATAACACTAGAAAATTTACTTGTCATTTGTTAACAGTCGCGATCTGTTATTTAGGACATTAACTGTCATGAATTTTAAGTTCTGCGGTAACGATGTTCTAAAACCGTCTTCGGATATTATAATATCATTATTACCTAATTTTTCAATAGAAAAACAGTATATTTACCAGCGAAATTACTGGGCATGACTAGATTCAACAACTAATATCTCAGGGTGACAGGGGCAGTGCAGTGCCGCGCAGAATTTTAAATTTCATAACACTGGTTGGCACTGTGTCTAATATGGGCATCATTATGCTTACCATCAGGCACCTAATTTGCTCGTCTTGTCACTCACTATCATAAAAAAAAATTACCGCTTTCAGGAAAGGATGTTATGTTATGTTGTGTCGTGACGTTTCAATGTTAGACAAAATGTCCATCTTACAATAATTGTAATTAATAAGTATTGTTCACCACTCCTCGGTGGCGTAGACGGCGCATGCTCGACTGCCAATCAAGAGGTCCCGGGTTCGATCCCCAGGTCAGGCAAAGTGTTAAATATTGGATTTTTCCATTAGGAATTATCTCAATAACTGCCTGGAGTCTGGAACTGTGCCCGGTAGATGGCAATAGGCTCGCCCCCTATTACATGGGACCAATAACATACTGGCGAAATGTGGGTGTATCTACTATGGGACTGAGTCCTGGGTACACCTCTGCCTACCCCTTCGGGAAAAAAGTCGTGAATGTATGTTATTGTTCACCAACTCGGTACCTACGAAATTGCAATAAATCTAACAAAATTTAACGTATTTTATAAAATTTATGCTCAGATTTTATTATCCGTCTGAAAACGTTCGTGGCGTTCAGAGATATCAAGTCTTAGTCTAATCCTCTAAATGTAATAAGAAAACCTTTATTTAATAAAATGTCTTCGTAAAATCGTCAAGACGATAGATTCAACAACTTTCAATTCAATTAATGCCAAGCCACTTGTATTTTTTGGTTAAATATATTTAGAATGATCTTATGTCGCTGTCATGAGTTGATGATACTCCACAGTTTGTTTACGAGAAATTGCAAGTACTATTATTGTAGAAATATAAACAAAATTCATCATCATCAACAGCCGGAAGACTAATTATACTACTAATTATACCACTAATTATATATGCAGGGGCCGGAGGGTGCAGGAGAATACATAAACCTCTTCTAGTATGTACTAGGTCTTTAATTATATTCACATTGCGATAATGTGCTAAATCTATCTTATATCCAAATGCGGCGACAACGGTCCGATGTTAGGACCGAAGTGATGGCTGTTTGAGGGGGAACCATTGAGGCAGGCGAAACCAGGCTGGAACGCAGTGTCGGTACTTTGTGACGTCGGTTAGGGGCCAAGAGTGAGCTGGGCGTAACGTCAGCGGAGATGGTAGAGTCGCTGGACGAAAAGGTAGATATGTATATGAAAGAAGTGCATATTATATGCCCAGAACCTATAATGCACTACCCTTTAGATCTAACCTGCAGGTGCTAGAGGAATGACTCTCAAATTCAGGTGGTTCCAGGTCAGTTGCAGGCATGGTCTTATACCCAGGTCTTGTGACAACTGTAGTTGGGGTACGTCGGCTTAATGTCTGCGGTTTTTTTCTTAATTGACGGCTGCGAGAGGCCTGACGATATATGGGTGTGCTGTACAATGAAGACATAATAGAATTATGTATCCTTTTCTATCATACGTACAGCCGCTTGTCAATCAAACGGCGTACATTCTAAAGCAATACGGTACAGCGACGTTGACGCGAAAGAAAAGTTATGACATGATCGTTTTAATCTCTCACCAATGAAATTGGGTTTCCTTGCAAGACCTTTTAATCGTAGGTCTATAAAGAATAGAATTCATTTATATTATATTATGTGCAAGGCCAATGGTTATCTGTAATTTCAATGTCGAATCATTAAAACATAATAAAAACTACTACATATACCAAAGCAATTAAACCATTTTAAGCTTAAAATTAACGTGCGAGTGCTTCGCAAGTTTACAACTTAAGCTTAGGTAACTCCTATCTAACTCCTCTTAATCTCGTTGAAAATCAAAATCAAGCACTTCTCAAAGTTTTCTTCAAAATTACAAAACCTCGCTTGAAAGTAATCTCCAGGACATCGACATCGACTGGCGTGTAACTTGAAATGTGACTGGTTAAAAATTTATGTTGTAGGGTAGTTTTAAAAATGCGATGCATTGAGAATTATTCTGCATTTGCGAAAACCCCAGATGTGATTGATTGAAATATAGATTGAAATACATTTTTAAAATAAGTTTCCAGTTTACGTTGCGCTAGGAACCAATAATTGATATTCAGTTATGTTCTCTAATGCTTTGATTCATCTATAAAGATGAAATTTTCTTGGTTGCCATAGAAAATCAACTTGAATTTAGTTTTCCGTATTATTGCAGTTTCAACATTATAATATCTACAGCGTTTATTGTGATTAAGAAAGTAACGCCACGGTTAAAATAAATTACCATTGTTTAGCTTTAATATATATATTTTTTGGTACATCTGCTGACCAGTCGTATTTATAATTTATTTATAATTTTTTTATTTATTTTTTTGCTGACCTGTTATATTTGAAACTTCATGCAAACCCTTGTTAGATTCCTCATGCAACAATTTTATTTCTAATTATTATAAAAGTTAGTAAAACAATGTTCTTTAAATATTCCCCACGCCTTATTATTATTTTCTAACATGAAGTATGTAAATTCTGTTAAGTGGTGGTGAGTCGCGTGGCTTGACACGTCATGCGAGTGATTTATCACCCTTTAAACTGAACAATACTTTTAAAAGTAAGTTATTAAGTTGCCACTCACATAAAAGGTATATATGTAACTATATAAGTTAGTACTATATATATAACTATACAATAACCGAATGTACATACTAAACATAGTACAGGCTTCTAGCCTAGTTAAGAACTAGATGACAGTGTGTAGAAGTCGTTCAATACTAAAAAAAAACTATAATATTAATAAAGGTGTAATTATTCTTTACCATGTCATGTTAGAGAATAATTAATTGAGCATTAATTGATGAACCTATTATTGTCACATACAGTATGGACACAAAATATACCTACAGTACTGACAAAAATCAACTCGGTAAACTCACATTTACAACATTTCCAAAGACTACATGGAAAAGCGAAATAAGAAATTTCGAGTCGATTGTAATTACAATCCGCCATCAATCTCACCCTTCCACGGGCCCAAGGCACCGTCAGCTACTGCACACCGAAAACACTAAAATGTAATTGGAAAACTTGCGTACAGATTCAAAGTCATTTTTGTAAATCCCAGAAGAGCGGCGGCCGTTTGGACCACGGCGCGTTCAAAATCGAATCGACTTTAATTGGTAAAGTTTGCTTTCTCCAGTTTGTTCCTAAAATTTACACCAGCGAATAAATTAAACCACGAGTCAAACATGAATGAACGTTTTCATAATATTGAAGCATCGCTTTGAAGTCGATATGAAACAGATAATTTTACTGTTACGTGAATTAGTCCCTATTCAACGGTTATTATTATAAGAAGTTATATTTGAATTCAATTTATTATTTGTACTTGCTTTTATCAACTTATTCAATTTGCGACAGATTTTATTACGTAATGGCTTGATATTGAAGCTTTTAAATTGATATTTCCGTTAGTTTATTTTTGTTATTTCCTTAGAAACTATAATAAATAAAACTCCTATCCTCTGAAAAATATTTAAACGAGATAATGCCCTCTACTTTGATACTACGATGGGCTTCACTATCATAATGTCGGTCCCTAGACCATAAAGCTAACCTTTATTGAAAGCATTCTTAAAACTGCTATATACGTTATAGATAAACCGTTCAACGGACCCCTAAAGCCTTCTAACACCCCCAACCTCCTCTAACCTTCTCTAAAGTAGGGGGTAATGTCCCCGTGTAATGCACAACATTAAGTTTGTTAGACGGTACAGGGTTAAGATGTTTTTATTGAGGATTATCGTGATTGTCACGGCAAGGAGCTTGTTGAGGATAGTTGGTGTTTGTGTGTTGTCATTATGTTGTTAAATTCTTATACACAGACCATGTTGCAGTTTGGAGTTGCAAATGAGATATAAACTAAAGTTGGTGTAAGTTTTCTAATGCTGCTGTCTTCTAAAATATGGTTTATTGCTGACTAAAATCCATAGAAATTAATCTCAGTCAAAACCTTACTACTCCAATACATATTATCAGACTCGGTGCGCAACTTTGGTCATCATTTTTGGTCATGGATATCGCTGGAAACCAAATGTTAATATTGATGCTTTGCCCAACAAGCAGTTTTGCAACAACTTTGATGCTTTTTCCTAATAGAAGGGAATTAGGAAAAGCGACAAAGTCGTTGATTTTAATTTGGAGCGTTTTGTTGCAACGGCTCATTCAGTTATAATTCTTTCAAACATAAGAAAACAAATACTTTGTAAGTACTAAATAGGTCCGCAGCCTCATTTTATTGTGATTTGAAAATTGAAACAAATAGATATTAGATATGCACTCAGATCCGGATTTCCATTCGCCTTTATTCAAATAGTTGCTGCAAGAGAGTTGCATTATTTCAATACTAGAAATTCCTTAACTTGCAAATTGTCCTATCGAAAAGGATGGAAAAATGTATTTTCTCGTAGTCCGTTAAGCATCTGAGGTACGACTTGGCAGAGGATGGAAAATGCTCCTTGTTATTAGAGATGGGATAGTTTTGCCGAATGTCGGAATTTTTTTAGTTTTTTAGATGACCTTTGATTTAAATCTGGAAAAATTTCAAAATTAGATGAAAGCAGCATTTTAGTTCAATTCTTCTAAGATTACCTACATTATTTATTAATTAAGATACTTTATTGGAAATAATATATATATTTCCATAAAATACATACATAACATAACATTTTTTCCCGAAGTGGTACATGTCGTATATATTCATTTGTGATATCAAAATTAGGAAGGATTTCATGACAGGTCTATGATGTGACGTCATATCAACCACGCTACTTCGAATCCTTGTTATTTCTGATCTGCGGGGCTAGCATGAGCAGCATTATCTAATGGGAGAGAGAGAGCAGATACATTATTTTCGGGTGTGAAGAACAAAAATATATATATATTTGTGCTATGTTAGGCCTGATGACTCCGGTCAACGTGTCCGGTTATTCCGGATAAAATATAAAGACTCACTTCAAGAACCTACAATGCATTTCCGGCGGAGAGAATAATGTCCGTTATAAGAACGGACTAGTAATGTATTCCGAACCAATTGCATATTGGATTTTAAGCGCCTAGTGACCGGTGAAAACTTGTGCTCCCTTGAAAATTCTAGCCGGGCGGACTTAATTTTATTGTTAAAGTTTGTTTCACTATATACAAATAATATTGTTTAATAAAAGTATTGCATGTAAAATTTAAAACCGTACGTTTAGATAAAGTTTTTCACGTTTAAAGAGTCTCCCGATTATTCTCACGCGATTAGATGTACACTTGAAAAAATTAACGAGTTTTTAAAAGAAAATTAATTGATAGGGCCCTGGTTTACTTCATTCTCAAAATATAGGATTTAGTAAATTTATTGAATGGGTTAGTTATGGAATACGAAACATTAAACAATTTATTGAATGGGTTAGTTATGGAATACGAAACATCGTATGGATAATTTTCTCATAGAATTGTCAAATTCCAAATAGTTGGCGAATGCTTTTAAAGATAGAAGAGGTATTCCGCTATTAAAAATGCAATCTATTCTCAATATAATCTAAGGTTTAACAATGTTTTTTTATTATTTTATTAACATGCTATTCACTGAGCGAACAAAGTTCAAAGACTCATCGCGCTCATACTTCAGATATTAAGTCTTAAGTCTCAAGAGATTAAAGGAAACTTAATCAAGTTCTAATATTGAAACCCCTGAATGCATCAAGGAGAGGTTTCAACAAGAAGAGTAGCTTTTATATTATTGCAGGCAATTACGCTAATGTAAAAGTTTTCACAACTATCTCTACATTACATTCAATACAAAAACGTAGCTTTTCTATCTTTTGGTGAATCTTACTTCTTACTGATATTATAAATCCTGTACGATGTAGAGGTGGACGTTAAATCCATAAACTGTTTTTATAGACAGCTTTACGTTCGTCAATGAATTAACTGTTAATCTTCAACGAAAAAACTTGTTGAAAATATAAACCTAATAAATTCCATCAAAGTTAACGTAACTTACAATGCATCGAATCCCGTTGACGATTTAACAGCTTTTTTCATCTGGTGACCATTAACGAAAAACAGCTACATTAAATTAATTTAAAAACCGTCAATGACATACCTCTAGTACGATGTAAAAATGTTACATTTGTAACAGGTAAACAAAACGCTAGCGTGTTCTAACTTGACTCCAGCGCCATCTAGATGGCACAAAAAAAACAGCGCTAGTACTGTTTTTCAAAATAATATGTATGTTCCGTTTTCACGCTGAAACTACTAAACCGATTGAGCTGAAATTTAGTACCTATGTAGATAGATAGCTTAGATCCTGGAATAACACACGGGGTAATTTTTATTCCGATATTCCCACGGGAACGAAGACTACGCGGGTGACACCGCGGGGCACAGCTAGATTAACATAAAAGCAATAAAATGCACAAAAAATATAATGTGTTTGTTCTAGATTTTGGCAAAATTATTTAGTATCATTAATCCAGTAGGCAATGTACAATGGAGGCACCTATATACTTAGATACTATTTCATACTAGCCATGAATTGAATCCTATCTCTATAGTAAGGTGTACTTACCTACGATAATGTAATAGAGGGTTTTTTTCATAAAGTCATCATCAAAAAGAAATAATTAAAAATCAGACAATTTCTTAATAATCAGACAATTATAAAGGTGCTAGTACATCTGAGCAAACAGCATTGTGATACAGTTTCTAACAGTCACCCAGCATATAGATAGCATCGACACACCACGAACAAACTATATCAAACTGCTCCACCAGTCGATACTACGATAATACGTTATTTATCGCAGTTGTACGTGGCCTACACGTGTACACATACCTTTAGCTTTGATGGATTTGTACCTGGATAACTGTGTGAGTGAGGATATCTTCATGTAAAGCGTGTACAGGGAGTGTAGGGATGACACATTATAGAATGGAGACGGACGATGGCTCACCATACCTAGTTTGGGATAAGGATGCACTCGTGCGGCAAAGTGGACAAATTTAGTACTCGGTGGGGCGGATTATAACAACAGCTACAATACGCAATTTACTACACAAGAATTCTATGAGCCTTTAATTCTTTCAACGCAGTATCCAGGTATCCATTAGAGGAAACTATTATAATAACCTACCTATAACGCAGACATAAGCTGCCAACTTAGTGAACTAGCTTTAGCCAAAGTTAAAATCCTCTCCGTACAAAACTGCAGCCAAGTCCCGAGTGGTTCACAAGAGCTCAATTTAAACAAGAAGCTTAAGAACATTAACCTCCTGCTGTTTATAACTCACTCTTAACATTACATTGACAGTCACTTTGACAATGATTATGTAACCAATTGACGAAGTAGAACTGATATTAAAACATTTTTTCAGTAACAAGAAGCTTGCTGTATGGTGGAATCTACCACATATCGTTATCCAGACGCATTTTGCAGTCTTCCTATAATATAAAATACAATCACTCCTTTATTAAGAAGGGTAGGCAGTATCTGCCTAACCTAACGGGAACAAGGCGCGAACGTATGTAAAAACTTCGGAAGTAATAGAGTGAGTACAGAGATGGTGGCTGAATTATAGAGGCAGAAAACGTGCTGTGCTGATCTCAGTTTGAGTAGAATAATTGCAGGAAGAAGAAGATTTCGACATAGAGAGTTAAAATTTATTTACCTACCACTTTGTACTAGGTACATTATATCGTTAAAAAGTCACTCAATTTTCCGGTAAACGCTATCAAAGAGCTGTATTATCTCTGCACTCTGACGGCTACAAGATCGTTACGACCTGAGGAGATAGTGCAGAATAGATACTTTCTCTTTATGGCTGAACTAGCGAATTGTATAGTTACACTTAGTATCCTCATACGAAGGTGTGCAAGTTATCTTTCTGTATACAAGATGTTATAAAAAGGCCAAATTTCTACACTCACTGACCCATCAGCTGATTAATTTTCTAAGGGTAGTCGAATTTTTTGCTCTGATTTTTTGTTGTAAAGTTTAACGGGTAGACCGGGGACCGGCATTACACCTTTATGTAAGGCTTTTTCCATATTTTGCTTCCGTCTTAGAATAACTAAAAACTTGTTGCATAAATAATATTTTTAGTATCGCCTTTATTTATATGTTTGGTAATATTATTGCAAATAACATTTTCTACCCCGTAATACAGTATAGACAGTGTAAGGTTTGCTGGGCCTAGCTTCCTTGGATTCCAAGCCCATTTCCTTCAACGGAATACGTTTATGCAAAACTGTGCTATAATTTTGAATACAACGTTTTGTAGTTCCTTGTGAGGACCTACCCTTTTGTTCTTCGGAGGGGTTAAAGATATAACAAATACTCTGCTAAAGTAATTCGCGTTAGGTAAAGTTTGAAGCATTATTTGTATCAATCCAGTCAACAAACCAATAACCCGGAAAGGAATTATTCCGTCTAAGTCTCCGGAAATAAAGCCAAGTTCGCAGGTGAGCGAAAACTATTCCGAGAAAAGTAATTCCCATTCGCCGCTTCCAAATGCTTGACTTTTACACTTTTTTAGCTTCCACGTGAGGTCACCGAACCCATTATTAGCGCTCCTCACTCCGGTTCTTCATTGCAAATAAAAAAATATCCTAGATACGGCAACTTATAAGCCTCTTATCTCACTCCATATCCAACTTTAGCCTTCCAGCTTTAAGGTCTAAATTCCTTGAGCAGCTCCGACCGGTCTCTTTAATGCCGAATACTTGGATTCACTGTATTTTTACGTTATTAAAGTTTCAAATGCCATATTGAAGTTTGGTTCTCGTGTGACATTAAATTGTGAGCTATCGAGGCATTTGGGAAAACGTTCTCTATGTCTAATGTGATAGGGTTTGATTTAGGTTGAGGAAGCGTAGTATAATGCGGTCGTTATTCTCGAGTGTGGAGATAAGTTTGATTTCAAGTTGTCTGAGTAATGTACTGTAGTAACTGTTGTATACTTCACTTTAATATGTGTTTATTGTTTGGGATCTCAATCTCAAATATGTTTCCATTTGCCTTGATATGGCTGAAACTTTCTCAAGATTCATAGCACATTAACAAAATAAATTAGCTACAGTGTGTTAAAAACTGAAATTGTAACTAAATAAATAAGTGCTGAGTGTACATAACAATAATAATAATAATATGGGACAACTTCCACACACGGTCATCTGATCCCAAACTAGTCTAGAAGCCTGTGCTATGGTAACCAAATGACTGATATACATACTTATATACGCTTATTACACCCAGACACAGATCAAACAGACTTGTTCATGCACACAAATGTTTGACGTGCCCGGGGATCGAACTCGAGGCCTGCGGAACAGACAGTAGAATTACTACCATCTGTGCCAACCAGGCTATCTGAACATAATAATCTGGACAAAATAATCATCATCTCAGCCGTTGCAAGTGCACTGCTTGCTGGTCATAGGCCTTCCCCATGAGGGCTAGTTTTGCCAACACACGCCAAGCCAGGCTTGGCTTGGTTTTACGCAGAGGACGCTGCTACTCTACTACTCATCCTCTGGATCTGATAACACTTAGCCGGCTCTTACGGCAAACATATTATTTAGTAGATAAATAATAATATTCACAGATAAATCAAATAAATTACTAAAAGATGGATACCATTTTGAACTGCAGCACTATTATTGCCAAAACTGTGTCAACCAATCAGCACGTTACACGTCACAACTGCTTCCCGCTCCCTCTTGGCCCAAGCTGTCAGA
Source organism: Hemistola chrysoprasaria (assembly GCA_947063395.1). Classification (NCBI taxonomy): domain Eukaryota; kingdom Metazoa; phylum Arthropoda; class Insecta; order Lepidoptera; family Geometridae; genus Hemistola; species Hemistola chrysoprasaria. Next base: position 14,241,324 of record OX346725.1, read on the forward strand.
GCGAGGCAGGATGGCTGACAGGAGCGAATTTCCATTGTCTATCATTTTTGTTATTCTGTGATATGCAGGGTGCAGGTGCGGAAGAAATTAGTTTCTTAGCGAAATGGCGTCATATTTTGATAAAAAAGGGAGCTTTTATATCTTGGAATGAGCGAAAAATAACACCTCATTGTCTAGGGGGAGCTTATGGGGAATTATTAGTAAGTTATATTATACTGTATTTAAAAATTAAATAATAGCAAAAGATAAAAAGTTATTCCAGTTGACGACATTACAAAAATTATCTTATGACATCGAATACAATTTCCGTTGTCTATTCGTAACGGCCAATAGTGGTTCGCATTACTCTAAAAAACGGTGGGGCTTGAGCCCACGAGTAATGAGACGAGCGGGTAACTCGCCGTTAACAAGGCGGGCTCTTTGAATGTTGGGTTACTACAACCTACTTGCGGCTAGATATATAATAGGGCCATCGCTTTCTCATCCCGTGGGAGCTGTGAGACCCGGCAGTGAACAGCAGCATTCGGAGAGTGAACAGCAGCACTCTCCGGCACCAAGTATTTCAACTACTGCGATCACCAAGCCGTACAACAAGCGTGGTGATTACGGCAAAATTCCCCCTTATGAATAGTTTATGGCGTTCTATGGGGGAGGCCTATGTGCAGCAGTGGACGTCTTCCGGCTGATGATGATGATGATGATGACAATCTGCATTATTATTTATTAGCTCCATAGTTTTTAAAAGTAACTTAATAGATAATAATGACTTCAGAAATGTTATTTATATTTCGTTTCTAAGATAAAATAGCGCTTAATTACGTGCAATTCAAAAACTCTTTGAAACTATTGTAGCTGCGGGCTATCTCAGAATTTTAATTATGATTGAGAACGCCTATTAATGTCTTAAACTGTTATTATATCATAAAAGCGGTTAATGCTTATGAATAGTAAACAAATCAATTTTAATTTTCACGAACGCCATATTTTACTTTGATAATCTCTATTATTTATGAGTTTGAAAAATAATATTATTGTTGATTTTGGTTTACGTTAACGCTTGCGGAGATAAATTTAAAATAACATTTGCGCTTATAAATATATTATTATTTTATTGATGGTAGTTCAATAAGTGAGGGTTCGATCCCCAGGTCAGGTAAAAATGTTATTGGATTTTTCCATTAGAAATTTTCTCAATGGCCGGCTGGAGTCTGAAACTGTGCCCCGTAAATGGCATTAGGCTTGCCCCGTATTAAAAAAAGATAACTGGGGAAGTGTGGGTCGACTAGAAGGGTCCTTATTCCAATGCTACCTAACATTGACGTGCAAAAGTGTGTCAGATTGTGACCAAATGAATAAAATACTTTGACTTTGACTGTGAAACCTTATCGCGAAAAAGGCGTGATTTTATGTTATGTTATAATTAGTTTATTTTATTTTATAAGTGCACAAGGTTCTAACACACTATACTTATTATAATTCTCATTTTACTTCACGCGCCTTTCAAAACTTTTTATCAAAAACTAAAAAACATCTAGGTTTGTTTTGCTTTTATCTTTTAATAATAAACCTCGTTAACTTTTAACCATAATTTGCCTTAAACTTTTCAACCTAAATAACGAAGGTTGTCCACGAACAAAACACCGGCTACAAAAGAACGACTCTCGGCGTGAACTTACGACAAACAAAACTGTCTGTCAGCTGACTCAAGCTGTCACCTGTCATTTCACAGGAGTATGACGCGGCCAAATTGTCCCTGTCATTCCCCGCCCGGCGCGCCTGAGTGACAATCAACTTCGCAATTTCGCCGGTTTAAATTGAATTGATATTTGGAAAGCATCAGCGAGATTTCTGTTTCAAGTTTTGTCGTCATTCATTGAATGGCAGGATCACAGAATATAGAACGACAGGATAGCTAATAGTTGACAATTAGGCACCATAATGTATAGTAGAGAAACTTAACATAGCATTACGCCTTTTTCACTATTGTGGGTACACCTAAATTACACTAGTAATATTTTTAAGTTCCATGTAATACAGGTACGGGGCGAGCCTATTGCCATTAACGAGGCCTGTTATTGATAAACACCAACGAGGTATTAGTCAAACTATAGGTACTCTGTTTTAAACGCTCAGAGGAAAACTGTCATTGACCATGTGCATTAATATTAGGTATAAGTATTAGGATATAGCGAGATGCGTGTCAAACTGTCTCTTTCTTCACTGTACAAAATTCAACGGCCGAGTTACACATAAAATTATTATTATGACAATAATATGTCAACTAACCAAACATAATTCGAGATATATTATATGAAAAGATACAAGGATAGAAAGTGACAAATGTAACGATACGTTACAATATTCACAATTAGTTTGTATGTATTCAGTTACATTTATTATTTGCTCCCCTTCAGAGAGATAAAGCGATGTTCGTTGGGTCACATAGATAACGTTCGGTCTAGACGAGATAAATAATGCGAGTGAAACCGCGCGTGATGACATGCTCTTGCAAATAACTATTACTTATGGGACTTTTTCATAAAAAAAAATATTATTTTATAGAATATTCTACAAACATTTCTATAAACATTAAGTAAATGCGAAAATTTTCTTTGACAATAAATGATTGATCAGAACAAAAGTACTAATCTGATTGTAAAATACTTTGGGAAGTTTTAATGTATTCAAATTTACATTTATTTGAGGGTAGTAACTGTGGTCTATACGCAGAATCATTATCATCATTATTAGCAGCTTAGCCGTAGGACGTCCACTTTTAAACATAGGCTTTCCCCATATATTTCTATCTCGTCTGAAGCCAAACGGCTTCCATCGAGGGTGTAGCTGCTGTCTCTATTAGCCCGTCTGTCCATTTTGTGGGAGGACGTCCTACGCTTCACTTGCCGGTGTGGTGGTTGGTGGTGGTGATTCGAGGACCTTACAGCCCCATCGGCCATCAGTTCTGTTGTGTTATGCTATGTGCCCTACCATTTGTCACTTCAACTTACTATTCCGCTAAGGTCTATAACTTAAAAAATCATTGACATAATTTAAAATTTCAATACAGAATAAGTATCATCATGCATATTAAAACTCTTCTGATTTTGATTAAAACTAAGCTTTCAATCAATGAACTGAACAGAGAGCTATTAGTCTGACAACGAGCTTCTAATTAATTTTCAATACATCATCCCCTCTGGAACACCTCTTACCATCTTAAGCAATTTAAAGATTCAGAGAAACTGAACTATGTGTAATATAATTATGATAGAGTTTAAAATGCAATGGCTACAAGTGGAAATATGTCGCTATGCAAGTAGAAGCGTGTGAATTAATTGTATTCTAAGTAGGACGTTTGCCGCTTATTGTTGCGACGTCGAGCGTTATGTCTGCGACAGGTCGCGTCAGTGTCGCGAGTTGCTGCGACACGATTGCTGATTAATGAACTAACTATAACATCAGAAATAATGGCATAAGATTGTTGATAACATAAATTACATACTTGCTCGTACATTATACCTCTATATAGTTTTTTCTCGGATTTGTCTCAAGGCGAATGTTATCTGAGAATGTTCTGAAATCTGTCTTCTTCGTTATTTAGGTCACATAGAAAAAACATTTTCGTTGACCTCATTCTTGCTTCTTTATTCATGCTACGTATTCATAATAAGCTAATAACAAAGGTCTACAAAATATAAAATACATGTGGCAATGAAAAGTTATACAAAAGCTTCATCTTGAACTTCAACTCACTAAAACGTACAAAAAGTGTAAGAAATGTATAGCTCGACACAAAAGAGTAGAAAATAATGGGGGCGCCTCTGTCTCTTACTAGAGTAAAAACAATTTAATCAACACATACACTTTAAATTAGTTCCGTTTCTACTCTTTTGTGTCGAGCTATACCCATTTCAAACGTCAAACATCAACACTTTCACCTAAAAAAAGCTTGCGACATCCACAAATCTGCAAAGTGACAAAAGTGCGAGACACAAGGGGCCGATTCGTCACAATGCGGGAACGATGCGACCGCCAACTACGAGACACCACACAGAGGTGGCATCGCGACCGGCGGCCCACTGTCGCACCTTTTGTCACTCCTATACTTCTCACTATTTGCAATGCAAAGGAGGATGGAACAATGCTCAGTTTGCTTCTTTGTTTTGTGCGGCGATTATTAAAATTTGCGGGCGCGTTATGATTTTAATCTTTAACAATGAAAATTAATGTTGTCTTGAGGTAGGCTTGGGTTGTTTTCATTTTGGCTTCTTGAAGTATTCTCTTTTTAAGTTCAAAGGTTAAAAATTCCAATAATTTCACTAAAATACTCATCTATTCAGAGAGTAAGAGAGGCTCTCTCATACATTTATATTTCACGCTCAAACTACATATTACATTGTGAATAAATGATAGCACAAAAGGATATTTTTTTTCTATTCAAATTCAAAGCGATAATATTCGATATTGATGTCTTATTTGCTGACTTCAATAAGATCAATGACATCGGTATATAATATATTTTCTATAATTTTATGGAGATAATTGCAAAACAAATAAAAGTTTTGAACTAAAAGTTCATTATCCCCATTTTTGCGTTCATTTAAACCGCGCCAGGTTCCAAGGAAAAGATTTGTCATTTAAATTATATCGCAGAGTTAATTATAACTTCAAGAAACGCTAAATCAAAGACTAGGTTTTAATGAATGTGCCTGAAACTCGCGAACAAAAGGCAAGTCGGGTGCGCTCGAAACAATAAGACGTCGCACGGTTTGGCCGAAGTGCGTCGTGACGGCACATTCCCACTGGCCCCACCTCCGAGTGGTGACAACTGGGAATTTTCTATACATTTTTTTTTTTCATTTTTTACCACTGGTAAAGTCACTTATACACGTTAAACACGGTAATAAATGGAAATGCGTCCCGCAGCTTACTACTAGTTAGTGATGTCATTGGTGACATGTTTAATTTGGCACTTCGACGGTTCCTAGTTCTCTTAAATAACGACTTAGGCCCAATTTCACCGGCAGAACTGAACGCGATCAGGCCGACTTGAACTTGGCTTAAGCCCGTAACTGAGATCATAACTTCAATTCGGATTTCATGGGCTCAAACTGAACGTAGTTAGGGCTTGAACGAGATTAAATATTGAACGGCCGATTTTGGCCGGTTAAGCTCTGTGTGGGGGCCACTGTCGGCTGAGCAGTACAAGCCGTAGGTCAGTGGGTATTATAAATGCGGGCTATTCCATAGGCAAGAGGGTGGTTCGATGGACTAACCTTAAGGGAAAATGCTGCACCTTTTGGAGATTGTTGGTTCACGCACTTGTCGTTCCTCCTGGATGTTGACGGGCACAGTATCCTCGAGGTAATCCTCCTTGAGACCAACAGCACTTAGCACTTCTTACGCGTATAGGGGCGCGGCGCGAGAGTCGGTTAGGATGCTTCAGGGAGCGCGGGTGTTGCGTATGGCGTGTAGAACCAGACTACTCTTGGCCCGTTTGACGTTACGGACCGATGCGGTGCGGTGTAGCGAAAAAATGTATAAAAATGAGGGTAGCCTTGGAATATATAATGTTACTTAGAGAAAAATAATATTTGCCATATAGTGGCGCGAACATTGCCCCCGGCCTTAAAACAATGGTTTTAAATAAAGATAAAGAAGCGGCACGGGAGGCAGTAAATATTAATTATTGAGAAGGTAAAGAACAAAGACGCACGACTGGTCTTTTGTAGACACCAGTCGCGGTTTTGACTAAAACCACACGACAGATATTGTCGTCACCATGAAATGTATCGACAACAATGCCAAGTGGCCAGTGAAGCGGTGGAGAGTTGTCTGTTACAATAACAACAACTGTACCTATCTTAATTGGATTAGATTGAGTATTCCATTTTTCTCGACCTTGAAGCTGATGTAGGTATTCGAGCTTCCAACGTTTAGCGAATGAAGTTACCATCTGATCTAATAATTTATAACGGCGTAACAGATTCTTTTCATCTGTCTCATTGTATGTAGGTAAATAAGTCAAGGGAATGGACATCATGAAATGCGATGGCGTTAAGGCACTGAGCTCAGATGGATCCTCACTCAGTGGTGTAAGCGGACGTGAATTTATAACACATTCTATTTGCGTAATTACTGTCATGAGTTCCTCGTAGGTGAGAAGTTGCGAACCGATAACCCTGTATAAGTGATTTTTAACGGCTTTAACGAAGATCTCGTAATGACCACCGAAGTGTGGGCTACGAGGTGGATTAAATTTCCAAGAGATTCTGCGTTCAGAAAGTTCATTATTAAACGCGGTTGTGTATTCGTCAGAATAGATAAACTTGTCAACATCTGACAACGTCTTTTTTGCGGATTTAAAAGTACTTGCGTTGTCGGAGTAAATGCAAGAGACTGTACCCCTTCGTGATATAAAGCGTTTAAAAGCCGATATGAAAGAATTAGTCGTCAGATCAGTTGTTATTTCAACATGAACTGCGCGGGTAACCAGACAAACAAATAGGCATATATAAGACTTAATTGAGCGGACGCCACGTTTCCTATAAGGTACAATAGGTATAGGTCCGGCATAATCAGTCGCGGTCAGATAAAATGCCTTCGATTCATTGACACGGCACGCGGGTAAATCTCCCATCAGAGGGAAAGACGGTTTAGGTTTAGTTCGAAAACAAATATTACATTTGTGTGTAATTTGTCTCACAATATTGCGGCATGATAATATCCAGTACTTCTGTCGCAGTATAGACATGAGAGCGACAGGACCGGTATGACAGTTTGTGCGGTGATAATGAGTGACTAATAAATCTATAACGTGATGTTTACGCGGTAATAATATAGGATGTCGTTGTTCGTATGAAAGGTCGGCGTGACGTAGTCGACCACCGACGCGGAGTAAGCCATTTTCATCGAGAAATGGAGTTAATTTATTTATTGTGGAGGAACATTGCTGATTAGCGGTTAATTTTCTTATCTCGTCAGGAAAGTAAGACGATTGAATAGCTTTCAATAGTTGTACTTCTGCGAAATTTATTTCTTCTGCGGTAATATAATTTAAGCGCGGTAATTTATTAATAAAGCGGTATACGTAAGCTATAGTATTTAATAGCTTTCTCCATGTAGAAACACGTAGTGATAGGGATAATAACGGGTGAGATTCCTCGTTAACAGTAGCTGCGGGGAGCGATACAGTTTTAGTTTCCGACACAGTGATGGTTAACCACTGGAGGCCGAGAACCTTCAGGGTTTGCGGTGACTCATCGAATTGAATATGAGTATCAAAGCGGTGCGAATGCGGTAATGAATCGAGTAATTCGCGGGAGTTACTCGACCATTTTAAAAGTTCAAAGCCCCCGGCCGTGAACAATCCCAGCAGCTCGTCCTTGAGCTGTTGAGAGTCCTCGACGGTGGGTACAGTGTAACATAAGTCGTCAGTGTAGCAATTACGACTGGCGACTTGAGCGGCGCGGGGAAAAGACGCGCGTTCGTCTTCACATAATTGGCGGACAACCCTTATGGCAAGGTATGGGCTACTGCGGAGCCCGAAACATACGCGGTTAAAATTATAAGCGACGATGGGGGACGCATTGTCAAAGCGGTATAGAAATTTTTGATATTTCCTATGTTCGTCACATACTAAGATTTGTAAAAACATTTGTTTCAAATCGGAGGTGAATGCGATTTCAAATAAGCGAAAGTCAAGTAATATAGAAAATAAGTCATTTTGTAAATTTGCACCGATGTGCAGAGTATCATTTAGGGAAACGCCAGTATCGGTTTTGGCGCTCGCGTCCATCACCATCCTTACTTTCGTGGTGGCCTTATCAGCGCGCACGACAGCATGGTGTGGAATATAATAGCCTTCAGATCGGTTATCGTCAGGCAGCGGCGATATGTAGGTTTTCGATAGGTATTCGTGTATTATATCGTTATAGTCATTGCGGAAGTTAGGACAGGACTCGAACCTGCGCTCAACAGACGAGAAGCGTTTTTTTGCGGTTTCATAAGAGTTACCTAAAGTTTTAGGATCGCGGGAAAAAGGCAAACTAACCGTGTAACGGCCTGAACTATCGCGGGAAACATTATCGGTAAAAATCTTTTCACATTCGCGAGCGGCTGGACTAAGGGCAGGTTCACACGAGACCTCCTCTAGTTGCCAGAATTTTTGTAATAAGGAGTCGATAGGCGGCTCCGGTTCTACAAAACAACATAAAGAAATAGCGGTATTATTTTTATAATTTAATGTTGGTGTATTACCAATAAGCATATAGCCGAATATAGTTTCAAATCCGGTAGGAGTACCTGGCGGTCCCGTTATACGCCCGGACAATACAATGTCAGCAAACAGCTGAGCCCCGATAAGAATATCTATATCGGCCGGCTCATTATATTGCCGATCTGCAAGAGCGACATGACGTAGATGTGATAAGGTACTTATATCTATGGGCACCGTAGGTAAACTATCCGTGATGCGGTCAATTACGTTAGCGTCGAGCGAGAGTGAAATATTACTATCGAATCGTGAAAATATTTTTAAATTCGTAGCACCTTTAATAGGGCTAGGCGAGGAACCGATACCTTTTACTACGGCGCGGGAAACCTTATTATATTTAAGATTTAATTTATTGCAACATGCAGCGGTAATAAAGTTACTTTGGGATCCTGGATCCACCAAAGCTCGAACAGTTTGTATGCGGTTATTAGCGTCATTTACATTTACTTGTATAGTGCCTAATAAACAAGTTTCATTGCGTGGCGTAGCAGGTAATGAATTATATAAAGATATATTCTGCATAGACGCAGGTATAGCACTCGACGTACTAGCAGAGATAAGCGCGGTAGGTGCATCGCGCTGATAAGTAGCGGCAGAATGCACCTGTGGCGCGTCACTGCGTGCAGTAGGTACTGGAGGAGCAGGTGACGTCACTTGTTTACGACATATCAGAGAATGATGCCTACTGTTACAATAACGGCAAGCGTGAGTAGATTTACAAGCGGAGTTACTATGCGATGTACTTAGGCAATTAGTACATGCTTTATTTTCTTTTATGTAATTGAAGCGGTCGTTAATTGACATTTTTAAGAAATGTGGACATTTATATAAATTAAAATGATCCGGTTTTTTGCAACATAAACAATGCGTATTTGCGGCTACTAAAGCGGTTGTAGATTTTTGCGGGAATTTATTTTGCGGTTCGTTATAAGTGCGTTTACTCGAAGGACCTGCGGTGCGTTCTAGTATTTTCGATTGCTCGCGGAGAAAAGTTATAAAATTATCATATGATGGCATAGAAGTATTGCGCATATGCATTTCGAAGGATTTTGCAGTTTCTATGTCGATCTTTTTTAATGAAAGATGCAACAGAATAAAATCTGATAGACTATCAATATTTAATGATTTTAAACACGCGACAGCGGAACCAAATTTATCTAAAAATAAATCTAAATTTTTAGAAGTTGCGGTATTAAATGATTTAAAATCAAGTATCTGGTCTAAATAGCTACTTGCCAGACTGCGTTTGTCTTCGTACTTTTCAACCAACGTTTGCCATATAATGTCGTAGTTCTCAGCGTGCGGAGCGATTCCGGTGCAAACGGCAAGTGCCCGGCCTGATAGTTTACCTAACAAATATTGCAAGCGTTCATTGTCGGTCAAATCAGGATTTTCATGCACAGAATGATTAAAAGAATGGTAGAAAATAGGCCATTTCGTAGGCTCGCCTGAGAAACTGACTAACTCGAGTTTAGGCAACTTTATTTTAGATTTATGAGTGCAACCAATAGGTGGCTTGCTCTCAGAGTGCGGGGAAGTCTTATCAGGATTTAATTTAGATGCGGTGCGTTTACAACAACAATATAATTCTTCGAAAGAATTCCAACTTTGATAATTGGGTTCAGCGTTTGGATTAATTTCTAGTTCTGCATCAGAAATCTCGTCTAATATTTTGTGAAATTCGGTTCGCAAGTTCTCTAATGATTCAACACCACCTAAGAACAGATCTTTAGAAGTATCATTAGTAAAAGCGGCTTTAGAATGATTATAAATTATTTGCATTCTGTTAAATATTGTATCGCGTTTTTTAAAAAGTTTTCTAAGAGTGAGTGAAATTCTATCAGAGCTCTCTGAACCACTAGATTTAGCTGTGGCCATGATTTAAATCGAATAACTTACGATAAAATTCGTGGAAGTAAGTATTTTTAGAAAATGCACTATTTAGTATAACGCCTACAACATACGTGCGTGCGTAGGTACACAGAAGGCAATTACGAGATAACTTCGCATAAACACAGAAAATGGAATACACAATTTATCACAATGATGAAATTTGTAAATATAAAATCAATGCGAGAAAATAACACCGAGTACTTCAGAAGCCCACCAGACACAGTTGCGACACAAGATGGCGGACGGAAATTTTAACTAAAACTATGGAATTTAGCTAAAATTCGAGTGTATTTCTCAATGAAATACATATGTATTCATAGATTATGATGGCTTATGGCCGATTATTGCGGTATAGTATAGTTTTAATAGCGGATTGCGGGATAATATTGCGTGGCACAATGACACGGCAACTTAGTAAGAAGTGTGAACTGAAGGTTCAAGAAAGCGGTATCCGGCTCGAAGGACCAAAAAATATGTGGGGGCCACTGTCGGCTGAGCAGTACAAGCCGTAGGTCAGTGGGTATTATAAATGCGGGCTATTCCATAGGCAAGAGGGTGGTTCGATGGACTAACCTTAAGGGAAAATGCTGCACCTTTTGGAGATTGTTGGTTCACGCACTTGTCGTTCCTCCTGGATGTTGACGGGCACAGTATCCTCGAGGTAATCCTCCTTGAGACCAACAGCACTTAGCACTTCTTACGCGTATAGGGGCGCGGCGCGAGAGTCGGTTAGGATGCTTCAGGGAGCGCGGGTGTTGCGTATGGCGTGTAGAACCAGACTACTCTTGGCCCGTTTGACGTTACAGACCGATGCGGTGCGGTGTAGCGAAAAAATGTATAAAAATGAGGGTAGCCTTGGAATATATAATGTTACTTAGAGAAAAATAATATTTGCCATATAGTGGCGCGAACACTCTGTGATCTTGGTTCAGATGTGATTTGACGTCTATAGGTAGGTACTACTTTTATATTTTACTGCACTGTTTACAAAAATAACGTGTACTTATCACATTTTATTTGGTGAAGGTATAATTTACATAATATTCAAGAAAAATGAAATGAGCATTGGATTTTAATCCATAATTATTAATATTATTTATTATTATTCATCTTCATGAAGAATATTTTTGTCACTCTAGTGAGTTTATTTGTCGTGCTCATGAAATCAGATTTTTTAAATACTTCTTGTTTATTCTTTCATATATATTTTCTCGGAATTACTACCTACCTAGTGAATGTAGGACCTTATTTTCATTCCACCTTTATGTTGAGTCAGAGTTCTTGATTTGCGAAGAAATTGTTAAAGGCACTTTTGACGAAACAGCACTCACAGAACTCTTATGCGAAAAAACTTTTACACTTTGCAAGTCTTTTTATTGTTGGTTGCTTGAGGGCTAAACGTAAACTATCTTCAAAGAAATCAAATACAATATTTTTACGACATTATAAGGGATACAAAATGGTTCATACGGGTCTCCGGGGCGGAACAATAGAAAATATAACGGGTTTTAAGACAATAATGATTTTAAATGTGTACAGTAATGGAATATAGCAATATAAAGAGAATGGGGATGTTTTTACAATTAGTTTGGAAATAAACTATAACAATAGAAAATGAACGCGCTACATACGATAAAATAAAAAGAAATAAAGATGAAAGGAAATATGAGAAACAATTTGTACAAGGAAAGTAATTTTAAACACTAGCTATCTATTATCGTCCATCTGGGGTCAGGTTAAGCTATGTTTCGGTATTAGCAGTTACCGTACTGAGTAACCATAGCTAAATTAATACTAAAATAAAATACATAGTCACAACTTTCAATAATGTGCTAAATATTCAAAGGTCACAACGGATAACGAATTTCGAAAATAACCACAGAACAAACAAAACTTGGCACATTTTGACAACTTTGACGACATTTTGACAGTGACAATGACATTTGTCTTTATAATTTGTGATCTGGATCACGTGAACTTGGTTTACGTGAACGGGATCAAAAATGTACTGGTGAAATGAGTTTTTCTTAAGCCAAGATTAAATTCAATATTTGAACTCGTTTACCGTGAACTAAGATCAACTGAACGCGTTTTTGGATCGTATCGGTGAAATTGGGCCTTAATCAGAAAATTAAATTCGTACGTCCAAAGTTCGTCGAGTTACGCAGAATCGATGCTAACACTGAAGCTGGTAACCGTATAAAAGTCCATTCCCACATGTCAACAGTGATGACAATAGGAATGCATCTAAATAAATATTCCCAGTAGTCACCAGTGGGGAGCAGTGGAAATGACCCGTCGCGACTCAAGCCGCGCTGGAGCGAGGTCGTTTCCACTGTCTTTATGAATGTGGAATTAGCTAAAAGTTCTCCTAGCGATGAGTATTCATAAAGAATTAAACTTGGAACAACTGCTGATTTCTGAATAGAAAGCGAAGCACACTCATTGTACAATGAGTACAGTTTTCAGCTTAAAATGCATAAGGCCTTTATGAAAATGTGTAATAGTGTGTAGAATATTTGAAAATATGTGTATAGGTTGCTTCACACATAAAAATTCAAAACCTATATAAAATCTACTTTACTAAAGAAGGCTTATTATAAAGTCAACCAGTACATAGAGGACAAAGATGCCTGGAAACTTCTGCATAGCCGCCTCGCGGCACCTTCAAAGAAAACGAATGTAAGCAAACCAAATATTGTGAAACTATCTGTTGAAAAAATTAAGCCCTACAAGTTTCTTGTGCGTTCTTCTTGTAGAGGTATCTTTCCGAACGCACGGTAGACTCAGTACTATTTATCTTCATTGACGTACAAAAGTGTCAGATTATGACCTATTTGAATAAATCTGTTTGAGTTTGAGTTTGAGTTTGAGTGGGCTCGAATCGGGCGTGGGAGGGGTCCAGTTGTATTTGTACAGCGTGCAATGGTTAGCGAATTTTCACACACACACGACTGCCGCATGTGTCAATCAACTGCAAATGTTACATAATTATATTATGATAAACAAGCAGAATATAGATTTTTTGATCAACTTAGGTTCATATTGTAATGCTACTTGAAAATTCTTTTATTTATTTTTTTTTATTTATCGTTTATTTCGACCAACAAGGATCATAGGTACAAAATATTAATTACTAAATTAAATAACAATACAAATTAACAAATAACAATACAAAATAAAATGAATCGACATAATAATTGATTGAAATTAGAAATAAATAGTCATAAATTATAAATTGAATTAAATAATAATAAATAATAAGAAAATGTCAAATGCAGTTTTGCAGAAAATAGGAGTGAGCCCTAACAAATTAATGCATGAAAGTTAATTATTCCCAGACAGAAAGAAACACTAGCAAAGGCTTACTCAAATTCTATTATCACGACATATCTTAAGTGCCAGTCTGTGAGTGACAGGACCTACGAATTATTTAATGTTGAGATCTAGACTAGTTTATGAATTCTTCATTACATTTTATACATTCAGGTATACTACAGTACTTTTCAAGACAGATCATAAGAGCTCTTGATGGGCTTACGTTTTTAATTTAGAGATTTTGTGATGTCATCACACCAACATAGAGGCATTTATTTGTTTATTTATCTTAACAATGCCTTCACATGTAAACTACCTTCTATGATAATTCATTCACTGTACAGGCTGCTCGGCTATGGAACAAATAATTTAATTGTATTTATATTATATGTGTATTCGAGTATATTATAAATATGTGGTAAAGTATGTATGTATGTTTGTATTGATTGAGCAGCACAATGGAACACTGAGTGGGCCAAATTTTTAAAATTTTTATAACGACTATAAACATTGAATTGGTGCATAACTTAGATTCTTAGATGATAATATTATATCGTACAATATAACAAATTTTTTTTATGATAGTGAGTGACAAGACAAGCAAATCAGGTGCCTGATAGTAAGCATCATGATTGTCGATATCAGACCCAGTGTTTTAAAATACAAAATTTTACGCGGTACTGCACTGCGCCTGTCAATCGGTCGGTAATATTGCCCTTCAGACCGGAACACAGACAAAAGGCATCTATATCCTAAATCATCAATAATTATTAAGATGTATAACTGAATAACAGCTCGTTAAAAGACAATTGTCCCTAGCTTCACCTACGTTACATCTCTATAATCAGTATATCAGCCGTCAATTCAAAGAACATGCTAGAAAAAGGCAGTGGAATCAATTGAATCCACGCTGCACCTTCCTTTCATCATCACTACAAAGCGAGAGCACTACAAAAAGCTTTGCACAAACGCGTACGAATATGTACTAGAACTAGGACAAAGCGTACCCACTGCTATGCCGGTGACTGTACAAAGGTACTCAATGTGCCAGCTTTTTCAAATGACGATTAGTTTCAATTTAGAATGTCCAGTCTGTTATGATAGAGCTGAGTCTGGTTTTATGTTGTGGTTGTGTAAGTCTAGACTAGCTGCACCGTACCTCACAAAACATAACTTTTTACTATTACTAGACCTAGGCTACTTACTCGTACACATACTAAATTTAAATCCATTTCATTTAAAAAATAAATACGTATTTTTAAATTTATTTTGAAAGTTTAATGAAAATTATGTATCATCTGATTCAAAATTTATATAGTGATAGGCCTCTTTTGCAGGGGGCCCCCTGGGGGAGTACCAGACCTTTGCCAGTTATTCATCCGCCAAGCAGTAATGAGCAAACATTACTGTGTTTTGGTCTGAAGGGCAATGTTACCAGCGCAATTACTGGGCATGACGAGATTTAAAAACTTATATCTCAGGGTGACAGTCGCAGTGCAGTGCCGCGAATTTTGAATTTTAAAACACTGGGTCACATATTGACAATCATGATGCTTACCATCAGGCACCTGATTTGCTCGTCTTGTTACTCACTATCATAAAAAAAATATGTTGTTATATTTTACGATATATTATTATTATCTAAGAATCTAAGTGTTGCGCCAGTTCAATGTTTATAGTCATGGGACCAATAAAATACTGGCAAAATGTGGGTGTATCTACTATGGGACTGAGTCCTGGGTACACCTCTGCCTACCCCTTCGGGAAAAAAGTATGAATGTATGTTATGTAATGTAATGTTTATGAGTCACTTGATTACGAACGCGCCACGATTGATCGCCAGTTCTGTGACGTAGTAATGTTATATTTATGTATGGTACTCTATCACATTGTGACGTCACTACAGGTCACGAGTTCGTTCGGGTACTATCGGCGTGTTTTCGGTACTGGATTAAAAATGATTTTTTAATTTGATATAACTTTGTAAATTATAGCGAATAAAAAAAAACTTAAAATAATTTTCATACGAATCTAAACTTTCGATTTATGCAAAAATAAAATCAAATACTCAATTGGTTTAGTACTTTTGGCATTAACAGAGCTCCATAGTAACTGTAAGTACACCCACAATTTGTCAGTTATGTTTTTAGTCCCATAAAAAGGGGGCGAGCTTATTATTGCCGACCACAGGGCACGGTTCCAGACTCCAGGCTGTCATTTCAAGAAATTTCAGGAAATTTCCTAATCGAGAAATCCAATAACATTGGCTGACCTGGGGAACGAACCTGGGACCTCATGTTTGGCAGTAGAGCTTGCGAATACTACTCCACCGAGGCAGTCATACCATACACAAAGTATATAAAACAAAATATGGGGGAGTATATAAAAAAATAAGTGCGGCAAAATGCTGAGCCGCTCTAGATAAGCTCATAAATACAAGGAAAAATACACCCCCAGGAAAAATCATAGCTCTTAAATGTCGAAAAAATAGTAGGGCCATAAACCAAGCACCTACGTAATACGTCAGCCGTAAAGATACGTAATAACCTAAATAAAAACGTCATAAAGACCTTTTCTTAAATAAAACATGTCAGTCAAAGCTAATCCTTAGTATTGTAGAAAATATGTCGATACTCGGTACAGAATGTAAGTCGCACAGTTACATGTAACAATAATCCTAGGAAAGCCTTATAATAGAGTATTTATTGCTACTATATGAGCCTCTTCCACAAATAGCATGGCCGTTACTGAAATGATATGCGATGTATGAGGCCTTCAGATTAGGACTTCTTTTATAGTAACTTTCTCAGAATAATATTATGAACGAAATGACAAAATTATCCATAATATTATTATATTTTTCACTGCCTTCGAAATAAACTACATTTTTGGAACATTTTTCCTGAAGTTTATGTAATTGGTTGTCAAAAATAGTCATCTTTTTGATTCACATTAAATAAATAGAATGAATATAATGCTATGTTGGAATTCAAAAGAAATATAATTTTACTTTTTGAGAGATAACTACTATCTAATAGTATTTTTCTAATAATGTCGTAATTGATTGTGATCTAAATTAAAAAAAACAATTTAATTAATAAAAATAATTGTAGAGTCCGTGCCCGTCTTTAATTCCGGATTCCTTGGAACGAATCTCACCATGTGGACTTTTCGCCTGGGCGCTACCGTGTTACGAATGGCGCGTTATATTGCAGGTCCTTATAGTTTCCTATAAGATAGTTAGGGGCAGTCGTTAGGTCATGTCGGAAGCTGCGTAGGAATCTTGGTAACGTGAAACTCTGACAATATGGATTTTCCACATAATCCATATGAATTGACTCAAGCAATGTAACTGGGGTATCCTGTTTTGTAAGAGTATAAATTCAAATTATTATTCTCTTTTTTATGTATAGTCTTATTGTTATTATTATACCTTACTTATAATTGTTTAACTACTAACAGGCTTCAATATTTCACCTTAATTACATAACTTTATAGTCTTGCATGTGAAACAGAATATTAAATATCAAACAGCAAAACAAGATAAAACAACATAGTAAATGCTAAATGGAATGATCATAAAATACATCGCCGACAAATAAACATCAATTTTAAAATAAAAACCATACATTGTACGATAACTGCAGTATCAGCACTATTGTCAATTAGGCTATATTGGTCTGTCAATCTAATTCCAAGCTTTAAACGCATTTTCCCATCCAAAGCTGACACCAATATTTGGTACTCGTACATCATCAACGATTCTATTTTCGCCTTAATTAACACGAGCACACAGTTCAAAATTGTTTATTCGAAAAGATTATCACTATCATAAAACACTTTTCCAATCTGAACTTTATTGGGTCCTGCTTTGAGTGCAGTATGGTTTGATATTGGAAGATTGTCATCATCTGTATTTCTCGGTGCAATTTGAGCTTTATTTCTATGGGGTTATGACAGGAAATCGTTGTTAAGTGAATGATCATCAGTAAAGTATCAAGTGTCGTCGTAATTGACAGAGCCCGCATACACGTCAGCTTGCTTTGCTTTCGATCAGGCGCATCAAATTTGCGATGACTACGGTATGCCCTTAATTTTGCCGGCATGTTTGCTCTCCGATGTTTGGTTTTGACTCCACTGTCCTAGTTTCGACTAGATGCTGATGTTTGCTTTTATTACGTTGCTTTTTAGTTCTACGTTTTAAGCGTATTTTTAAACATATATTACGTATTTTGAGGACAAATTTTTGAAAATTTACTGATCAAAGGTATACTGAAATACAATATATAAATTTTATTATTTGCTTACCTTTTTTAAAAAAGGTTTTTACGCTTTTAGTCTTTCATCATCATAGCCTTTAGTTCTTAATTTCATCACCTAAATAATCGCAGTTACCCACGTATCTACTTGAAATACGCGAGAAACAAGTTTAAATTAATCCAGAAAGTTGTAATTGATTCGGACAAACGTAGGTAATGAGTTGAAATGTGCTTACTCTGGATCCGAACTCACGATATCAGCTCCTGGGCTGGAGCCAACTTTTAATGAATCCACTGCTATAGTACATTTTACGCGTATAATGGAATATCTAACGGTTGGATAAAATATCCTTTGTATGGAGCTAGGAAGAATTTACGTCACTTTTCATATTATGTTGAGGAATTCAGCTAAACACTTGGACTTGTAACATGCCTACTGCTAAGAAGCTTTGTTCTCAATAATTATCTCATCGACATAGGTTTCCTACGCTGTGCTTGCCGGTCTCCATTTGAGCACCTTTCAGCAGTTACAGCCTCATCAGCCATCATATCTACAAGCCATGTGCCGTGGCTATTGCCACTTGAATCTCTTCATTTCTGATTCGATCTCGTAGAGAAATTTCGTGCATAGTCCTCTTCAAAGTTGGATGTGCTACTTTAAACGTGTTATTAAATATGTAGTAAAAGATCATGTTTTGTAAACCATAAGTTATCACTGGTAACACACACTAGTCGAATCCTTTCGACTTGAGGTACTAATGAAATTTGGACGAGAAGACGTTACTTAGATTTCAAAGCGATGCTGTTTTCAATAGTTGAATGCTAAAATTATCAACATCAAACATTATCTGAACCTTTTAAAGATTTATAGTCTGCTTGGTATATTTCTTGCTTTCGGCAATCATTTTCGTTATTTATTATCTTTAAACATTTTAAGTGTCGCCAAAATAGCTGCAGTGAATTAAATTAAACACTCGAAGTAGCCGACAAAGGCCAGTTTAACATAATAAAACTTCGCAAAGAAGTTTATAGTTTTTTAACGAGAGTTCTGTAGTGGGGTTTACAGGCTCTCCTGTGTTATTGTTAACTTAAGTGCCAGTTTATCGCTGCACTATAAAGTGATTTCTCACTTTTAATATTTTAGATTGTCCTTAAAATTGATATTTTACGATGACCCTTTCTTTATAAGGCAAGCTTTTTAAAAAGTTATTAACTATATCCTATAGAACGTATAAGGTTTCCATACACGTTCTATTCGTTGAGCTTTAACATAGCCCATCTTCAAAACAAGAATAAATGCCTGGTTTTACATGAATCCCATGAGTATCTGTTTCCCAGTGCACTGAGCTTGATTGTTACAGTTAGCCTCTGGCACAAAAGATCCATTAATATTTTTTGGATATTATTTTATAATAAGTATAGTAACAGAACGTAACATCACGCCTTTTTCCCGAAGGGGAAGGCAGAGGTGTACCCAGTCACATAGTAGGTACACCTACATTTCGCCAAATTTTGTAATAAACCCATGTAATAGGGGGCGAGTCATCTACCGGGCACAGTTCCAGACTCTAAGCTCTTACTGAGAAAATTCGCAATGGAAAATAAAATAACACATTTTGTCTGACCTGGGGATCGACCCGGGACCATATGATCGGCAGTAGTTAGTACTTGCCAAATTACGCCACCGAGACAGTCTAAATTGTAAGCTTTAATTAATGTGTATATCAGAATACAGCTTTAAAATCACAATAAATTTATCTAGGTTGTCTCGGAACGTTTGCGTAACACATTTATTTTGTGAGACGGAATATATTTTGCGAATTGTACACCACAAACACGAAGTTGGAGCGACTCGGCGCGAGCGGGAGCGTTGCGGCTAACATTGTCTCTATTCCATTAAACCAAGTGCTACATAGCACGCCGCATACGTACCTTATACCTATTTCAATATAGTTGTTAGTTGACGCTATTCGAGTAGGTGCAGTAAGGATTCTAATACATTCTGTCTTCAATCCTTATGAATGTTACGAAGGAATTAATAACAGTTCAAACGTGCCCGGTTGGATTTTGGAGTGTAAGTAGGTACGTTAGTTAAAATCTGAATTTACAGTCCCACCATCTTAACTGTTTAGTTAGATGTTAAATATCTAAACTGTTAAGGTAATAACATTGTCGCTAGTAAAATTTAAAGTGGAATGATTTTCTCAAAATGGCTCAAGAAGCAGTAGTTCCATTTTTGCCCACCTGAACGGCTGGTCAGTGAGTTTGTGACACTGTAGGCGAGGATGCTAGTGTTCGTCATTGTTGACAGTAACTAAATATTACAAACTATGTGCCAGTAGTTTTCTTTTTGCCGCATTTATCTCATAGTATACTTTATAAGAAGAGTTTTGAGTTTGATTTTAACATTACTGACACACATTTCGAAGTGGATATCTTATCTGCCGGCTAGTTTCTTGCTAGTTTCCAAAAGCCGTATAGGGTCTTAATCGTGAGCTTCTCGCCTGTTCTTAAAATATTTTGCTATACATCTGACGTTTATTAATCATTTTATCTCTACATCGCACTTGATACAAGAAGAATAAGGAAGTTAGTGTATCATTCTTGTAGTTTCCGCCCTTACTGTTATAAGTCGTACCACAATAGTGTCACTGACAGTATGGCATGGAACAGTTTCGTCTGCCAGTATTCGGGCTACCGCACCATGCGTGCGGCTTTTATCGCCTTACGATCTGAAAGCATGAGGCGATGTTGGTTTTATATACACTCCGACAATGTTGACAATGTTTTAAATGTCAGTTACCTTTGTTAATTGAATCTGATATTTTTGTAACCTTTTGTAACCCATATGGTCTTAAAATTTAGTGCAGATTTTTGTTTCTTTAAATTCGTTATCCAACAAGCGCTGTATAGGACGTTTACAAGGTGGACAGATGACTTAATAAAGACCGCAGGAATACGCTGGATGCAATACGCGTACAACCGTCAAATTTATGAGGGAGGGCTATGTGCTGAAGTGGACATCCTGCGGCTTAAATGACGATAATGATGACATACCAAATTGCTAGAATCTCGCTGGTACATAATATGCTTATTATGCAGCTAAAATTATGTACTAAGTACATAATTACTTAGTTCATTATGGTGAGCGGTAAGACTATAGACTATAGGGCCTTTTGTTAGTGTGCTTTTATATTATCGTTAACTAATGTGTTAAGATTATTATTCAAATGAATAAATATTACTAGTTACATTATTATAGTAAGTACATTTTTTTTTTATTCTCCTGTAAGTACACCGCCGACGTAGAAATACTCATGAGTATAGTTTTCCTTTCCTTCCGGTTGTCTGGAAGAAATCGCTTTAAGTGATAAGACCGCCACATGTACTAGCCTAAGTTTAATATAATTATTATTCCTTTATGTTGTGTCCTATGTATGGTGTACAATAAAGTGTTTATCTATCTATCTAGATTTATTCAGCTTCTCGATTTATTCAGCCTTTGTGAGAGCTATATCCCACTGTAATACGAGTAATACAGACTCGTTACCCAAACATGTTAATGTCAAGTATGGCAGCCTAACACGCATCAATAATATTCACCAAATTTAATCAAGGGTGAAAGGATAAAATGTACACAAGTTCTAAACGTCACTAAACCCCTCACCGACCCGGTCCTTTCTCACATTTGACATGAGGATCGCCATGCAAATTAGATGCCTTAACGTGTACAAGCCATAACACACTTTAACATATAGGGTCACAGTTGAAACTTGAATGCAAATGCCGCGAGGAAACATGAAGACCCATGTTCCATATGAAATACTAGCTGACAGATGTTGAATTTGATGGTGGTGTGAGTTTATACAAGCGAGTTGTGTTCCGAATTATCGGGAAATGTTATCAAAGCAAAATGTTGCGGCTTACAGTTACTTATGTGAACAGAATTAACGAGCGAATTGGTGTGATTTTTGTACGTTTTCGGAATTTTTAACATGAAAAGGTTAATATTTATTTGGGCTTTTTGCAATCGAATCTCCAGCGTTTGATTTTGTTTAGATTTTCTTTAAATATACACATGAAAGGTTTTTATTGGTATAAATACCTGAACTGAAAGCTTTCGTGTACCTATACAATCTGTTTTTATATTTTATATCCTGTATTTCATTCCAGTACCCAGTACGAGTACACAATAAATAGAACGTAACACTATATCTTTTCTACCTCTAGGTACATTGTTTTTGTGCAAAAACTAAAAATAACATACTGACACGTAATCCTCGATATTCCCAAGTATCTTGTTTGATTATTCGAACGAATCAAGATTAAATTCGAACGAATCAAGAGGTTTAATTAAATGTCTGAATATTTTCAGCATATAAACGTTACGTTAAGGATGGACAGTTTCAATCCGATCTGCATGAATTATTTATATAAAAATTGTACAATAACGTGGAGCAGTTTTCCTTGTTTGGCTTCAGTAGGTAGGTGGTATTGTGTTTAAGTATAAATTGTCATGATGAAAATAAAATATTTTTTTTTTATCCTCGCTTTAAATTATGCTTACATAATTTTTTTACAAACAATACTATAAGTACTCTTTATTGAGACCACAATTATTAATAAACAGGATATACAATAAACTGAACATACTTAATGATCGACCCATTGTCGACCTATTGGCCTTATCGCTTTAAGCGATCTCTTCCAGGCAACCAGTCTTTGGACACATATCCAAGTAATTTGCCTCGGACTGCCCCGGTGGCGTAGTGGGCGCATGCTCGACTGCCAATCAAGAGGTTCCGGGTTCGATCCCCAGGTCAGGCATAGTGTTAATATTGGATTTTTCCATTAGGAATAATCTCAATAACTGCCTGGAGTCTGGAACTGTGCCCGGTAGATGGCAATAGGCTCGCTCCCTATTACATGGGACTAATAACATACTGGTGAAATGTGGGTGTATCTACTATGGGAGTCCTGGGTACACCTCTGCTTACCCCTTCGGGAAAAAGGCGTGAATGTATGTTGTTGTTGTTGTTGTTGTCCAAGTCATTTGTTGATAATAGCTTTATAATTAAGCTTAATTTCAAGACAGTATGTAATTTTTTGTAATGTTCCATTAATTCCGACATAATTCTGTTATTATAAATATTATTATAAGAATAATCTTTAAATTAGACTTCACATACGAATGCGACCTTAATAATCGAATAATATCTAAAACAGAAACTTCTGACATTGTCTAATAAAGTATAATTTAGCATGAGAATAAGTTGGAGGTGAACTCTGAGAGACGCTCGACCCCCGAGTCCCGAGGCTCGAATGTTGGGGCTCCAGCCTCGGAGACAGCACCTGCAACCAAACTTTCACGTCGCTAATTGCCGACGTTGAATATTTAATAATCATCTGAGACTTGAGTCGTGAACCCTTTTTGTGAACAGTTTGCTAAGCACGGGTTAAATGATGCGAGTGAACGATGAACGCTATCTTAGAGATGTCTCAAGGTATCTAAAGGAATTTTTAAGAAATAATAGTGGGATCCTAATTATATATTCAATTATTTATCTTTTATGAACAGAAAAAAGGAATCAAATTCGAGTTTAGATCAGAAGATATGTCAAGTTTTGTGTTAAAAATTATGAATGAATTCATTAGAGTAACTATTGATTCATTTGTATGCTGCCTTTTAATATCAATAAATTTCCATATCATAATATTATATAATTGTTATTATAAGCGTAGTTACTTGAACCAGTAACTGGAAAGTCTTCAATCCAGTTCAAAACCAAGACAAAGTTACATGACATCAGAGAGACCGCTGCGCACCTGTGATATAACTTCTAAGGCGCTAATTGCCTACTCGAATATTTTATCATATTATTAATAGAATAAACGGACCTGAATTGATTCTCCGAATTAAAATCAGGACAGAAAGGGTCTAGAGAGTTGCTAAAATCAAGAGGTTGGTGGCGCGCGACGCAGCATAGAAATATTAACTGCGTGTCCGCCGTCGCTCACTTCACTGAGGTTGCGTCGTCATACAAAAAGATGACTGATGGGGCTGTAAGGTTCTTTTTTTTAATTTAATATATATATAAATAACACACATTTGATGTTGTACCATGAAACCAAGAAGGTTTGAATTAATACTCACATTCACAGCAACCCAACTTAATAAATTCTAACATAGATAAAAAAACTTAATTTTATAAAAAGGTAACTTGCAATAAGTAAAACGAAACTAATAAAATGAGCGTCTTTTATGCAGCGAATTAATTACTTATCTATTAATCCATAACAACACGCACTGCAAATGCTGTGGCGAAGTTACTTATACCGATATGTGCCCTGGTCGATGACTCGCGGAGCGGTGAGACGCCACTCCGCACAACGGTGATTCTCCTAGCGGTGAGCTATGTTTCGTCGAGTCTTATTTAATATTAAGTCTTATTTCTACGGCTTTAATGCTAAGACCGTGGACCGGCAAGCGCAGCGTAGGACGTCCCACACGGTAGACGGATAACCTGGTAAAGACCGTAGAAATATGCTTGGATGCAAACCACTTACATCAGGACTAGATTAAAATCAATGGGGGAGGTCTATACACAGCAGAGGACTTTCAACGGCTGAGATGATGATTATGACAACTAGTTTTTTTTTGCCCAGTATAACTTTATTGGAGAACATCCCATCTTTATGTTGATTCGATCTGAAAGTCGTAACATTGTTGAAGTTTTCATAATAAGTTCTGCCAAGTTCATTTTAAAAGTTGTTGAAATGGCCACCTGATTTATAGCAATTTCAGCAAAGAAATCTATACCACCAACAACCTGACTCAGCGGGGCGGTGCGCTCGGCGCCAGGGCAGGGCACACCTGCAACTTGCCCGTTCCACTGCTAATTATTATAATTGAATCTTTTCTCATCCTTTTCGTTTTGCAATCTTCCACACCGACCCCGAGATTAATTCTTTCGCCGAGAATTTTATATCCGCAGATTATTTTTAAAGCTTCCACAGACTTTCGGAGGGAATTTAATGGATTAAATCTCCTTAATTTTATTGAAAGCTTTGATGAACTTTTCATTGTGCAATTACGATATAATAATTAATGATTCAAAAGATACTATTAAATAATTCTTGCGTCAGGTGCATTTTATTGTTGAAATGTATTATAATGCGATCTTTACAATATATTAATTTAACCGGACCATTTTGATATTATTCTCTGTTCATTTCTGAGTTACAAGCAGGAACTTCAATTGTACCCAGAGGGGAACAATTTTCACGTTTTAATTGGCCAATTCGTTTGTAACGGGACAATTACGTGTCTTTCAAATAACTTCCGTAAATACCCGTTAACGTGGTATCGATGATATCGTTTAATCTTATTACTGCTGCTGTTGTATATTACATATATAAAGAGCAAGTTAAAGTTTTAAAATGCGGAAAGTAGTGACCGTTTCTCTCTTCAAATGTTATACATTAGTTTACGCGCTACGTAGTGTAGGTGTTCATTTAACATATCATAATACATTCAAAGTCAAAGTAAGATCATTTTATTCAATAATATGGTCACAAATATGTGATGTTTTAAAAGCCCATCTAATAGGAAGCGAACCTATTGCCATCTACCGGTCACAGTTACTGACTCCAGGCTATCATTAAGAAAATCCTAAATGAAATTATTCGATAAACTAGTAGCCTGCCTAAGGATCGAACCTAGGACCTCATGATCAGCAGGAGCGCTTACGACTCTACGCCACCGGCAGTCCATGTGACATCAAGTTTTAACGTATATTAATATAACGTATATTAATAGATTTAAGAATAATTTACTGACGTGGCTTGCCGAAAAATGTTTTTATAGTTTGAATGAATTTTTTGATTATAAGATTTAATACCAATTATTTAATGATTATTCAAATACTTAATATTTTATGTAAAGGTAATTAATAAATTGTATAACATATATAAATGTCCAACGCCTGAAAAGGCAGATTTGAGCTGAACCTGTTATGTAAATGTGAACTAAATGAACCTTAAATCTTGGGAATAAATGATTATGATTATAAACTTAGAAACAATATCAAGTAGTAATGAGCTGACCAGATAATAATCCCTATCAGACTTCACTTTGTCGCTTCCGATTCTGCAAGAACAGAGCTCTAATGATCCCACTAATTATTTCGGATGTAACCGCAGATTTATGGCAGCGAGAGACCATTACACGCACGATTGCCCATCGTTTGTGGTCGGCGATATTCCTTATTAGCTGGCTTCTTTATTGATTAATATAGCTTTACTTCTTTTCACTTTTCTGTGTTGATTAATTATGATTGGATTTTGTTGAGGCTTTGAAACATCGAATAATATAAAAAAAAAAAATATTATCGGTAGTATTTCAACTAAACTAATAAGTATTACATATTTAAGAATGATATTTTTTTTATTTATAAACAAAAAATATGCATACAATAATAATATTTGTTGTCAAAAGTGTCCCACAAGGCTCCACAATAGTTCCACAATTATATCTAATCTACAAGTACCTTGGACTCGATACGAACAAATTAATGTAAATAGTAAGAAGGCAGCAGATACGACAGTAAAATAGAGAAACATAAAGACCATTTTGCTTGAGGAATTTAATCTAATGATATAATAGGGAAGCGCTCTAGGACCATAGGATTACGTCTGTCAGTTTCTGTCACGGATCCTTTGACCTTTTTGCCCCGAGGCGAGATTTGCGGTCTTTCCGAGAATCGCAGATTGGTCCTAGTTTAATCCCATTTCAGAGATAATGGACTTATAATTGATACTGAATTAAAATAGGGAGATTCGGCAGATCGTAATTAGAATCGACAAGTTTTGTGATCAATTTGGAAATCCACTTTATCATTCAAAGTGACAAATTGTATTAGTTGCGGATTGATTTGTTAATTTTGTCACAAATATTGTCAAATTTTCAACACAATAAGCCGGTGCTAGACTGATATAAATCGCGGTGCCTAATAAAAGACAAATGCTTCACACAACAAGGAAATCCTTGTTGATACAATAATTCTCTTCCAGCACATTTTCGTCCACACAATTCCACATAAACAATGGTGCGTCAGATCGTCCACTGACCCTTTTTTCACCAACAATAGTCAGATAAAATCTAACCGAAGCGAACTTTGACTTCACAATACTGCGATGCCTAAACAATGGAGGGACAAAACCACGGACGTGACCCACGATCTACCCGACTGCAATAAACAGAATATTTACCTCACGGAAATGACGGCAAAACATACGATTGTGGTGCAAAAACTTTACAACGTAACAAAGTTGTTGGTCAAAGCCTGCGGTGCGGTCGGGTTGGTCATAACACTCGGTCATAGATGTCACGACATGTGTTAATTACTTTTGAGACACTCCCTTATTTTAAGTAAAATGATTTTTAGGTGAAATCAGAATCTGTTTTGTTTAACGCTTGCGTTAAGAAAATTTTTATTCGCTATAATGAAAACTGGAGCTTTTTTTAATTAGCCCTTATTATTATGATCATCATAATGAAACATAATTTAAAAAAATATACACCATAATAATCATAAAAAGCTCTATGTATTTTTAATAGTGTAAATTCTATGTATTTAACAGCCTCGTGGCTCTAATGGTAGTAACTCTGCTTTCTGTGCCGCAGGACCCGGGTTCGATCCCCGGCCAGGTCAAACATTTGTGTGCATGAACATGTCTGTTTGACTTGTGTCTGGGTGTTATAAGCTTATATGAGTATGTATATCAGTCTTCTGGTTACTATAGTACAGGGTTTTTCAGACTAGTTTGGGACCAGATGACCGTGTGCGAAAGTTGTCCTATATTTTTATTATATGTCCCATATTATATTATAATAAAATATTTATATTAGGATTTATCTGGTTAATTTCGACATTATAAAATTTTAATTTATTCATAATTACGGATTATCTACTAAACGTCCCGTGAGTAAATTTGAACTGATCGTGAATTCTGGTTCTGGTCGCCTAAAAGTCTATGACAGGGCAGGACAAATAACAAGTAGGAGTATGAGGGCCGATGGGCCAGTAAGGTTCTCCAATAGAGACCATGGAAGACCATGGAACTCACAAGATAGACAGACGATCTAATAAACACAGCAGAAACACGCTGCACGCTAACAATCAGACCAGATGGAAATCTATTTGGTGGCCTATATTCAGCAGTGGAAGTCCTACGGCTGAGATAATAAAAATTACTTCTACTTAATATTTACTATAACAACAATTTAGCTGGTAACAATTTGTTATATATAACCTATAGTAAACATATCAGACATGTTATAAACCTTCGCCATGTTTCTCGTCTGAAATTTAAAGCCTCGGTTTGTAGTCGGCAGCTTTATTCCCTCTGGCTCGGAGGCTCCGAGGCAGAGATTCCTTTACTTACTACGTTTACGATTGTTTCTCTGTTTTACTTGTAGTTCGTTGTATTGTTGATTGTTGGTTAACCTGACAGTGTATGTTCAGTAAGATATGCTCGATTACATGAAATGATTTGAGTTGCATATGTTAATAGAGTTCGTTATCAATCTGTTATAGGTATGATCTGTTATGGGTCCATAATAATAATCAGTACTATTCGGTGTTTTATGTCCTCCCTATGTATGTTCTTAATAATAAGAGATTGCCTTAATCAGTGTATAAAATATGTTTTCAAATGAGATACATTAGTTAGTAATAAACATACAATCACGCTTTTTCCCGAAAGGGTAGGCAGAGGTATACCAAGGACTCAGTCCTAGGGACTGAGTACCTACACCCACATTTCGCTAGTGTGTTGTTAGGGGGCGAGCCATCTACCGGGCACAATTCCAGACTCCAGGCAGTTATTGATTGATATTATAGTTCCTAATGGAAAATTACAATATTTAACACATTGCCTGACCTGGGGATCAAACCCGGGACCTGATCGGCAGTCGAGCATGCGCCCACTATGCCACGAGAAAGGCGAGGAGAGTAAGTAATAAAAATTAAACTTAATTCAAACGTAAATATTTCCACTAACAAAGCCTCGAAAAAATCGTAAATATTTGTGTAAATAAAACAAGGTCTTTACTGGCTCACGAGTAAAGGCTAAGAAAAGCTGATTTGAAACCTATAAAAGCCTCTTAAAGGATTCTCAGCGGTCTGAAGAAAATGTCGGCCAGGTAAAAAAGGTTTCTAATGCGAAGAGGCTCAAACAAAGCACAGATTTTGTATGAACATTGTGTTGTTACTTTCAGACTTGTTTCTTAAGGTTAGTTATATAAGTAAGGGTCAACTGGGAGGTAAAATGTTTCAATTAAATTCCCTCAAATATCAATAATAGCAAAGAAAGAACGTTTCGCCTGTTTCAACGATTAACTTCCATTAGTATTACAATCGTATAACCAAAGAAACCGTGCCGTGGGGTACCGGCATTAGAATAGTACCTCACCCTCTCTACCTGGGTTGCCGTAGGAACCGGCTGATAGGTAAATATCCAGAGGACGAGTAGCGGCGTCCTCTGCGTAAAGACCACCAAACTGCTCTCGCCAACCCGCCTGCCAAGCGTGGCGAGTATTGGCAAAACCCCCCCAATGAACAGCACCATACAGACCAGGCCCCCAGTACCCGGCAGCTCCGTTATTCCTGACTCCGGTAGCGGTCACGGTAACGGCGGAGCAGGGGGTGCTAAGAATCCCCGGAAGTTTTCCGGCTACCCACCCCAACGAAGACGACTGGCCCTGGTAACACACAACATACGCACTTTGAGGACCGACGAGAAGATCATTGAGCTGGAAGAGGAATTAGATAGGTTACGTTGGGATATTGTGGGGTTGTCTGAAGTCTGTCTGTCTGTACGTCTGTCTGTCTGTCTGTCTGTACGTCTGTCTGTCTGTCTGTCTGTACGTCAAGACACTTTTTAATGGGAACGCGTGGAGTTATCATGTTGAAATTTATATCAACTACTCAGATCTGCGGTCCTTTGTGGCTGTAAAAAAATCATCCTTCTTTTGAAAAAATTAAATGATATTATCATAATACAGTTACATAACACCACTTACGTATAAAACAGTAGCTAATTGAACCTAAAGCATAAAATTATTCACCTAAGCCGTCGTTTAGTTAAATTAAATGCAATTTGGCGCATCCAGTAATAGCGCATGATACATAGCTTCTATACAATAACGGAAGAGGCTGAATAATTACACAAAACTGTTCCAACTCACAATGTGATAAATTTTATTAATTTGTGTCAGGCCTTAATTTAATTGAGCGCGTGCCATGTTAAATACGTTTATAGTTGCGGAGCTATTTAATGAATTTCAATGCGGCAATTTAAATACTAAAGTTTGGAGTTTACAAAATAAACGTAAATAAAAATAACATCACGCCTTCTTCCCGAAGGAGTAGGCTGAGGTGTCGCTTGCATCCACTACGCGATTTCAGTGTTGTCGCCCGAATGGACGATGTAAACTTTAATTATAAACACAAAGACTTTCGTTGGTAAGGACGAATCTTTTTGGCTGAATCTACCTTTTGTACGAGAATAAACTTTCATGATTTTTAGATTAGATTCAATCAAAATAGAAATTAAAAGAAAAAAACGGGCTGATAAAACATTTTGAAATGAATTGATGGCCCGTTCCACCAGTTCTTTACAAGTTACATTTTCTAACTGGTTAGCGTTCAATAAATAAAATAGAAGTTAAAAGCTCATAAGTGAAAACACATCTCTCTAGTTTACTATCGCTAATCTCAATAAATGATCACCGATAATGAACCCCAGCGAAGTGGTTTATTATTCATTCGTTAACTCCCTTCACTTAACATTCATTGGAGCTCTCGAGATGAGAGGAAATCAGACCAAAGAGTGTTCTCGTGTTAACACGGTCCCTCTTTCTACTGCGACTGTACCATAAATATACACAAGTGGGTTTATATGCTTCTAATAGAAAATAGGGCTTTATTTTAGAATATTTTTAAACGAAGTAAGTATACATTCGTATACATATTTACTCCTCGGTGCCTCGGTGCACTCGCCTCGGTGGCGTAGTGGGCGCATGCTCGACTGCAAATCAAGAGGTCCCGGGTTCGATCGCCAGGTCAGGCATAGTGTTAAATATGGGATTTTCCCTTTAGGGATTATGTCAATGACTGCCTGGAGTCTGGAACTGGACCCGGTATATGGCAATAGGCTCGCACCCTATTACATGGGACCTATAACATACTGGCGAAATGTGGGTGTATCTACCATGGGACTGAGTCCTGGGTACACCTCTGCCTACCCCTTTGGGAAAAAGGCGTGAATGTATGTTATGTTATTTATTTATTGATAACATTGTGTTACACGACACATTGTGTTATATGCGACTGGGTACGAAACTAATTGTGAATTGAGATAGAATGCAAATGAATTCTTTTGCTACTATACAGGGTTACCTAAAAACATCAGTAACCCTGAAGGACAAGCAGCCACCATCATAAATAACAACATTTGTTCTACGAGTTTTGACATAACTCAATCATCATCATCATCATATCGGCCATAGGACGTTCACTGCTGGACATAGGCCTCCCCCTAAGATTTCTATCTAGACCGGTTGTAAGCGGCCTGCATCCAGTGTGCTCCTGCCGTACTTATCAGATCGTCTGTCCACCTTGTGGGAGGACGTCCTATGCCGCGCTTACCAGTCCGTGGTCTCCATTCAAGAACTTTACGACCCCATCGGCCATCAGTAAATTATAACGTAATAACTCAATAAATTAAACAAAAAATATTTTTCTAGTTTTTCATTGTACTGTCGTGACATTTGTGAGTCTATGTTTCGTTCACCAAGTAAAAGACACTTTCTTCGCCAGAGACCCAGGGGCTTTGAGGCAGTAACGTAACGTAATGCCACGGTGCGCCTAAATTATATTTATATTTATAAAAGTACATATAAGTTTTATTTGCATTACAGAATATTTATATTACAGAATATAATGTTGTTGTTTCTATGTATTTGGCCCTGAGTTCATGAATTAGGAAACTGTAATGCAGCCCGGGGACACGTTGTTAACAAATAAATAAATCCCATGTAATGCGAGCGTATTGCCATCTTCAGGCTGTCATTGCGAAAATTCCTTAAAAAAAAATCTTACTTTTTGCATGACCTGGGGATCGACTCCCTTATGATATGAACGGCAGTATCACCTTCACACCATCGGAATAATATGAAAAAAGGAGGGAAATTGAATAACAACATAAAATAACATACAATCACGACTTTTTCACTGAAAGTTTAGGCAGAGGTATATCTATAGAACTCTTAGTAGGTCACATTTCGCCAGTATGTTATTGGTCCCATGTAATAGGGGGCGAACCTATTGCCATCTTGCGGGCGCAGTTCCAGACTCCAGGCAATTATTGAGATTATTCCCAATGGAAAAATCCCATATTTAATCCAATATTTAATAGGGTTCGATTTCCAGGTCAGATTTTTCTGACCTGGAAATCGAATCCTCGCAAAAATCGGGACCTCATGATCGGCAGTCGAGCTTGCGCCCACTACACCACCAAGTCAGTGAAATTGAATCACTTAAAATATAAGAATTACTTTCCTACATTATGCAAAATATATAAGTCCATGTTCTTACATTGTTTAAACAAAGTCTTTATTCAAGGCAAAGCTTTTCGTGGTCCAAAAAAATCCAGAAAAAACTTTCAGAATGCGAATTCAACTCGTCCGGTTATCTCCCGGATATTTCATCTACTTTTTCTTTTTTACGGTTATATATTATCGTTATTATGTAGATGGCAACATTATCTACGACCGGGTTACCATAAATCCAATGGCATGAATAATTTGGCTTCGTTTAGTTAGTGTTGTGTGTTGAGGCGGCTTGTTGACTTGTATTTACGAGAATAAGAAAGCCCGTGATGTGGGCGGACCCGCAGTTACTTACAATTCTCTCCGGGCTTATTTATTTGTGCTGAGAATAAATTTACTACATCCTGTTGTATTTGTGTAGAATGCAGGATTAAGTTTTGTGCCGCAGTGAATGTACATTATTGTGATAATGATGCTTTTACTTTATTTTTCACATTTAATTTTTATATTAACTTATTTATATTGCGATATTATGTATTTATTCACAGTCAAATAAATTTGGTAGAGCTTGCTTTTAATATAAAAAAAGACTATAATATAATTAATCGTAAACTAACACTAACAAATCTAGAAATATTTAGAAATTATTAATATTAAACTAATCAACATAACAAAGGACTCTCAATAATTCTCTATTATTTTGGATATTTGAGATAAATAAAGTACTAACACAGACAGGTATAAAATTAAAGTTTTCAATGGAATAGATTGCGTATCTTTTACGAAATTCTCGCGATACATTCGATCCGTGAAAGAATTTTCAACAAAAAGGTTACATATAATTTTGTCTTTCTAAAACAATTTGCATAATATAATTTTTTTACAATGTTACAGTTTCACAAACATTGAACGAGCGTCGACGAGCGGCGAACGCTGCCTACGGAATACACAATAATGTTACAATTTGAACATAGGATAATTAAATACATATGTGGTGTACCTACATTATGAGGAATGTTGAGTTTATTACTCGTTAGACAATACAATCCAATTTACTAAAATCTTATTCTATTTTCTGTATAAATTCCAAATAGTATCGTTGAATAATGGCACATAAGTACGTGTATTATGTATATAGATGTACAACGATTCCAAACTAAATACCTATCACAGACAGTTAAAAATCTTAAGACAACGCTTAAGGAAGGGTATACTTTTGTCAAGGTTATGCAGTGATACTGCATAGCCCTTTTATTTCTGATTACATTCAATGTTTATTAAGCATGTACTGAGATGAACTTTGACATGTTTTAAGTCAAACGGTCGAATAACATCTAGTTGACCATCCCCCTGCATACCGCTTCTTATTGACGATTCTTATTGGTTATTGATTGGTTTCATACTAAAATTGATTATAGCGGCATATTAAGATATATAACATATAACATATAACATATAACATATAACATATAACATATAACATATAACATATAACATATAACATATAACATATAACATATAACATATAACATATAACATATAACATATAACATATAACATATAACATATAACATATAACATATAACATATAACATATAACATATAACATATAACATATAACATATAACATATAACATATAAGTTTTCTTCGGTAGGTATACTCGTAAATATAGCAATCTAACGCAGAAAGTGTACCTGCCAGTAGGTGCTTAACGTAGGTTTAATTGCACGATGCACAGAGTTCGACAAAAGAAAATACGATTTTTTGTTTTAATTTCACAAACCGCAGTGTAAAATAGAATCAAAGGTAAAACAATAATGCAGTAAACCACAGCAAGTGCATTATAACGCGTGCTTATATCCAGTATGGACAAAGCATCGCACCGCGCCGACACTCGCGAGTCACGCCATGAGATTCTAAGCCCGCCGGGCTTTTTATTAAATTGCTGTACATACTAGGCACATAACACACCCGCTTTACGCGGAAAGCTTTCATGAATCTAACTTAAAACTTACAAGGGGTTTTGTGAAGCCCTCTACCCCTCTCCCCTGCCCTCTGTTTCTGTCGTGGTTCAGAAATTGCTGCGGTAAATACAGACATGTTGAACTTTTACTTTAATTATTTTTAGCTGAAAATTTTCAGTTCGTGTCTGAAATGTTTCAAGCTTAATGTAATTATTTGTTGATAGAACGTATTGTGGATCTACATTATCGTGATAATGATGTTCGATCTTCTATTTGAATAAAATAATCCATAGGTTTATTCATAATGCTTACACGCATTCTATTTTTAACAGACTAAAAAAAGAAGCAGGTACTTATTTCGACTTATGTTACGCGATTACACGTCAGTATAAGTAGATTTTGATAATTATTTTCTTTGTTCGGTTTGATTCAGCACTTTTTGAAATCAATAAAAACACATTTATTTTATGTTTGTACATACCTACACAATATGTATTTAGATAATATAGGTATTGAGTATTTAGGTATAGTCTAGATGTTGGTTTTAGTATTTGTATTCAACACCAAACATAAAATTTGGTAAATTACTCATAAAAAACGACGCAATGTTATATTAAACAATAACCAACAAGACATAATATATTATATCATAATAATATAATGGCTCACATTCTCAAATATCCCCTTACCTCGTAGAGAGGAGTGAAGAGAGGTGTACCTCGTACCTACAGCGTAGATGTAGGCACGGAGGTGAAAAATTCAGCATATTTAAAAACTCATTTCACGTAGGTGTCCGCGCGGGAGCCGTAAAAGGACATTGTTCGCTTGTTATGGGACAAAGCTCGTGAAATCGTACTTACGCTTCATTTTATAATGTTTGCTACCAGATTCGGATCTCGAGTGCCATTCTACATTTTTGTATGACTTCCTTTGTCTGTTTTATCAAAAAATACGTGCATACCTACCTACATCATTTTTATTGTTGTTAATCTCGTTTCATTACACCAGACTACGGCGAAGTTGAAGAGAAAGTGTAAGTTTACCCTTCCTCTTCTACAACCTATTTTATTTATTGACATCTACATCGCTGAACAAGCTCGATAAATAGCAAACAAAAATACAACCCACATATCGTAGCCGTAGTTTTAACGTTATGTAATTAAACTTGTTATTGTTAAATAATACTCTTCTTTTAATGATGATAAAAGACATTGTAAACTACGAAAACTTAATGACATTTAAATTAACTTTGCATTCGAAAGGCATTCTGAGCTTGATGCCATATGCGATGAGTTGAAAGCCAGGCCACCTACGGCGATCAACTACAATTATGAGAATAATATTAATATGCTCACATGCCCGCTATAGAGTATATTCATAAAAAAGATTAGTTACATAAGTCATTCGAGCACAGACGAAATCAGCCTGCTCGCATCGTATTCTAACTGACACGTAATTAAAGGTACAAGTAAATTTTTTTTCTCACAAAATTGTGCACAAACATGTCTGTTTGATCCGTTTCTGGGTATTATAAGCTTATATCAGTCATCTGGTAACCGTAGTCTAGCGTAGCCTAGTCTAGCCTAGTTTGGGACCAGATGACATAACATAACATAACATACATTCACGCCTTTTTACCGAAGGGGTAGGCAGAGGTGTACCCAGGACTCAGTCCCATAGTAGATACACCCACATTTCGCCAGTATGTTATTGGTCCCATGTAAAAAGTTGTAAAGGGGCGAGCCTATTGCCATATACCGGGCACAGTTCTAGACTCCAGGCAGCTATTGAGATAATTCCTCCTTGGGATCGAACCCGGCACCTCTTGATTGGCAGTCGAGCATGCGCCCAGTTCGCCACCGAGGCAGTCAGACAGACCAGATGACCGTGTGTGGAAGTTGTCGCATATTCAAAAAAAATATGGTTCCCACTGATATTTAGGTAAATAATGTTTTAGATACTTAAATAAACATTAGAAAACTTAAAGAAAATATAACTAGGTCATAATTTGCAATTAGCACTTTTCTTAAACTTTTAATTATTAGTTCGTTACTTCGTTCCAAATGGAAATACTTACAGCTTTGAAGCCGCGACCTTTGTCCGAATCATATTTTAAACAAAAAAGAATCAAATAAAACAGCCCTTTGTTGCTTTAACCTCGAAACAGAGTAAAAGCTTAGGCCCATTTTAACTGCGGTGAACAATTTTTATCAACATTTTTATTTATAAAACCAATTCATAAAAGCAATTCGATTGGTGAGACTGTTTATCTAAATAAGTGCCGAATGTTTGTAAATACAGTTTATTTGCGGCTATTTATAAAACAAATCTTTATTATTTTTACAGAGTCACGATAAAAAGTGCTATTTTTCTATCGAACAATACAATATATTATAAAGACAAAAGATCCAAAAATGTAACTTTACTATTTTAGTTACGCACTAAAAACTAAAAGTAAAAAAAAATTTGGATAAGGAGTAGGTATTATTTGCAATAATAGCAAGTAAAATATTACTCTCTTGTAACTCTCAACATCAATCAAAACGGTTTGTTTATTCAAGCCATTTTAATAATGTTAGGTCTCTCAAACTATAAGAATGTTAAACATTTCCAGAACTAAATAAATCTGTGCAAATATTTAAGGAGAATAGCGAAGTAAACAATAGAGTGTCAGCATAGATAGGGTGTGCCAAATTTACAAGGCGTATCGTGTTTGCGCATAATCTCACCTGTTTGGGAGATTCCGGCGCACTACATATTTACAGAATGATATTATATGTTTTGTCAGAAATGTAAATAAATACTGACAAATAAGTCGCGGATCCTTTCATAACAGATTATAATATGTTGATAAACAGCGACCGGTTTGCGTATTCCTTATACGATAATCGATACCAAAACATTAACAAAGACACCTATTAATGTCATCGACATAATAAAAGACAGGAGACTCGCTCGGTCCTACTAAATGTTGTTACCTTAACAATATTCATATTAATCGCCTGTAAACAGTTGCGCCTGAAAATTTATCATGAGTGCATATTATCATATTATATCCGCGTGATTTGATTTGTACTCCAAAAACCATCATGCTTGCTTGTGTATTTCAAAAATGTTTAAATCTCTGGATTACTCTGGATCTCCGGATCATTTTTCACGTTTAAATATAATTTGGAATAATGTTCCTAAAATTTAATTGAGAAATAGAACAATAATAGATAAAATGACATATAATATTACATGGCAAAAAAATAAGCCCAAGTTTTTTAATTGCAATGTTAGGAGGTGTATGGGCTCACCATACAAAGCACTTGAGTTCCCACGTTAACCTAACACTTAACATAACTCTACAGATTTCTTTAGCCATAAGTTTGTTAAAATCAACAGTACCAATAAAGGCGTCGTTCAGAGCAAAAAAAAAAAATAAATAAAAAAAGCAGAGTCTCCAAACAGTCGAGACTCTATAGGAGGCCATCCACCTACCTCCCTATAAAACCGTCAATGATATCGACCTTTACTTGTTTCGTCTAATATTCAACAAACAAAACAATCACGGAACAAACTTTGTCTTACAACACTCATAACAAAAAAACAGATAGTTCACGTACCTTGTTAGTCTGAACTATTTCGTAACATCGCTAATTCAAGAGCCCGACGTAAAAATATTTTCAACAACTTCATAGGGAGTCTGGTTCACTTGGAACCGCGCCTTGTTGCAGTATTTGCATTCTCCATGAGTACACGCTTTCCATTTAATAAATAACTTCCACTTGCATGAATATTTTCGTTAGGTACCTATAGGATTTCGATGTTTTTTGCGTTCACTTTTAACTTTTTGCATCATTCTGTGAATGAGTTTTTCATGTCTCAATTGATGTTTATTTTTTTGGAAGCTTGCTTTGTTTGTTTTGGAGGATAAATTCGCAAAATGGAATTGAGAGTTTCTGTACTTTTACCACTGATTTCTAGCAACGATATAAAAACAACTTTTTAAATCATTGCTGCAGGGTTTTTAATATTTCACTATAGTATATATTCAAAGTGAGTTGTTAAAATAAAACGTTATCTAAAATTTGAAACATAAATGAAATGACAAAATTTAATTTTAACACCTCAAAATTAAGCGTCTCCAGAATCCATGCTTATAAAGACATTCATAAATCTAAAGAACCATTTCTTAGCATAATGCAGTACTGTCCCGTAGAATGTGTCTAATCTTCACTGAAGGGTTCATTAGCACCTCATTCTGTTAATTAAATCGATGTAAGCATCTTACGTCTAGTGTAGACTACGGTTTAAAGACCAGACCCCAT
This sequence comes from Hemistola chrysoprasaria, assembly GCA_947063395.1. Classification (NCBI taxonomy): domain Eukaryota; kingdom Metazoa; phylum Arthropoda; class Insecta; order Lepidoptera; family Geometridae; genus Hemistola; species Hemistola chrysoprasaria. The sequence goes on from OX346725.1 coordinate 14,279,961, forward strand.
TGAATGAACTGAGTTGATAAGGAACTACTGTTGTAAGATAGTTAGGGTATTCCTGTCTTTCTAGAGTTCTAGTTTCTAGTGAACTTGTTTAAGTTTGTTTTTTTTTGTTCTTATTCGTATTTGAGCAAGGTTTAAAGAGCTTGTACGTTGTTGCCTTTTAGATTAAGACACTTTGTTTAAACCTTCTAATTTAATTCGATTCATTGGGTATAGTTTAATGTTAGAAGAATGTAAGTAGTTATGTGAGGAGGGGACGTCCTGAATTGATGAACTGTATGAATGAGGATATGTGTGAAAAGGGTGATTGCAGAGATGACGGATGATAGACTGGAATGGCGAAAGATCATAACTGCACCGCATTAGTGTGGAATAAGGGCAGGAGGATACATAACCTAAAAATTACATGTCATGTGACGTTTTTCAAACATATTCTCAATTTCTTTGCCACAGATTTGTGAAATAGAAAATTTTCTGCAGATCATCCCTTTGCGATAAAATATCGTAAATCACGTACATATTCGCGAACAAAAATCCCAGTTTATAATGTCCCAAAGAAGGAGGCCACGAGCGAGCGAGCGCCGAGAATCTTCATTCGAAGCAAATCTATCGGAATAAACTGGGTACACAGGTATGCGATACTACCTGATACTTTTATGGTGCTGCCAATTGATTTTTTGAGATAGAAAATTCTTGTGGGGATATTATATTTACGGACATTGCGTCCATAGAGGTCGAATTGTTCTGAAGATTGTTATGAATGGGGCTCACAGAGATTGAACATTTACGTTCACTTACGTGTAACTACTAACTATTTCATCTTATATTACTTTGTAGATCTTTTTTCATCTGAAAATTTTGTAGAGAAAACACCTGCATTAAATTAAGACAATGTTTACGCAACAGACACCGAACCAGAGAAAAAATTCCATAAATAAGGAAACACCGACCAAATCGGGGTAGAAAATCGAGATTAGCTTTTTGCCGGGAAAATAATTTAGCGAAACAAAACAAGAGTCGGGCGCGAGCGAAGTGGCTACCATCTCAAGCGGAACACCGCACCGGGATCAATGAGGATTTGAGCACCGGCATTTGGGAACCACCCTTTTATATATTCAGGTGTTCGAAAGTTTTATTCGCTTGAACCAGTCGGTGTGAAGATAATAGGGGTCATTGTTAATGAGTGCGGTGTGTCCCAAACCTTACGATGAATCTATGCTGGACATATCTTTGAAATGAAGACAAACACTGGTTAGAAATTATTTAAATTATTTGTTTGTAACTTCTGTAACTGTTTCTGGGTTCTTGACTAAAACGTTATAATAATCGTACGCTTGCTTTATTAAAACCGCAGAGCACAGTTAATTTGGATAATAAAGTTAATAAATAATCACTAAGTGCTTTGCGATTACAGCCAATGTGATAATTTAAGCCTCTTCGGCTAATGGTCCTATAACTCGTGCATATGATATACACTTCAAACAAATTAGGTCGCATTAACTACCCAAAGCAGGTTTACGCCGAAATCCTATTAAGTCCATACATCGGCCGTTTCCAGATCATTAGTTGGCGAGAACCGATGCGTCAAACAACACAGACCCCTTGACCCCCTGACCACCCGACTACTCCTTTCGGACCCCTCGATCGATTCACCTGTTTGTTTGGGACTTATGGACAGATTGAGGTGACTAGTTTCTCGGTTTTTTCGTGTGCCGTTAAAGCCTATAAGGCATATATTTTAATATGTAGTCAAAAATAGTTTTTAGGTTCAAGAAAATGTTGTAGTGTCCATGCCCATTTTCGGTATCTTCGGTTACCTTATTTTTTATTATGGGAATATGTATTAGGTATCGCCTCATTTGAATATATAAACATCATACTGTCCCTCACAGAATCGACACAAATACCTTCAGACTAAATAGCATATTCAAGGTCGAAATGTTACCGAAGGTGCTGCGTCATTCAATGTACCTTATCGTAGACGTCACGTCGGTCGATAAACTGAACAGCTCTTAAAGTTTTATTAGTATTTAGAGTTTGGCTCAGACGCTGAATTTGGGATTAGTTGAAGTGCCGTTTTTATCAGTCAATATTCGGCTTATAGAGCAAAAAATTTACAAACTTAATTGACTTATTAATAACGTAAATTAATATAATATATAGTTTTACAAATAAATAATAGCTTATACTAAGGATGTTTTTTTTAATTATAGTAGTCATAGGGGTTATTGAAATCATTTTAAATTCACATCGTTTTTGGTTTTTTCAGATTTCTTTTAAATCCTTTATTGCACACGGCGTTTATACTGTCGCTGACGCTTACAGCACCTTGGATTCCTGAACAATAGAGGATTGTGTTCGATGTGCGTTAAAATTGCGTATACGCGCTGTATCTGCGCGTCGTCAGCGATGATAAAATACTCTGTGTAAAGGTTTGTAGAGCCTTTACACACGGTGATTAAGAATCGTATTTACAAAAGGTTTTTAGTTTAAACGTTCTAACTTGTTTAAACACTATTAGGAAATACTTAAGCTACGTGTCATGTCTAAACTCTCTTATGTCAGGGTTTGTGAATGTACTTAGTACTTGTACTTGTTTGCCTACATGATGATTTGATTAAAACATTCGAATACGAGTAACTGAGTTCTTCTAGACGTAATATATTGACATGTAATATCATTTTAATAATGTACCCTTCAACCATTTCTTGAATATAATAATATGTAGGTATTTCAATATAATCGAATCCTATTTACTCATCCTGTACTTCGTACAAATAAGGAGTATTCCTACCTGTATCTATTATGAATATTTTGCTGAAGGTAAACATGTATTACTTAGGTACTGGAGTATGTCTATCATTTCAAGTTTTCACTATATTTTTTGGGTTCCGTACCTCAAAAGGTACCTTATACACGTATAAGACTTCACAATTATGAAAGACAATGTTCGCTAATAAAACATTAATCATTAAGTATAATATATAGAATTATTATTATTGAATTTAAAATGTTCAGGTTCACGTACGTTTCTATATAAAATCCTACAACACTGTCGAACTACGCCGCTCCATTTGCGTGCACAAATAATTAATATCGTCGAAAGTTCTGCTCCCAGTTACGCATTCTACTAGTTTCATAGATATATCAACTGATGCCAGTATTCCACAAAAAATTGAGAAAGAACTGTAAATAGAGAGATGGGTTTCTGGGTTTTTTATAATTCATATTAAATCTGTTGTTTAGCGCGCACTTGATATTTTTATTGGTTGAAGAGAGCTTAAATAAAAGCGTTTTATTGAGAACAGTATTTGTTTAATTCGACACGCTGAATAACTTATTTGCACAAGGGTAGAAGGACAATTTTAGTGATTTTCCAGATTATTGTAGAATCTTGAATTGATTTACGTTGCTCTATATATTGTGTGAATGTGATTTGTTGGATTGTTTTTATAACGTAATAATAATAATACATATATATTTGTGAATTGATTTTTAAATAAACTATAAATTTCCACAGAATACATAATATTATATTATTGTCTGTATGTATTTCAGTAATTATTACAGGTACCTAGTTTTAGTCACGAGTCATGAATCAAATTAATTACTTCAATGACCTTATTTACTTCTACAATATCATTTACTAACCAAAAAATACAAAAACATACTTTAATTAAATCTTAAGTTTAAAAATAAGCGAATAAATCATTATCTACAATCATCCAGCTGGGTAATATCTCTTAATTTATTTAAATTTCCTTGCACATATTTTGAAAAAGATTTTATTTAAGTTATTTTGTCAATAGCTTGATAATGTCTAAACGTTGTTCTGATATGAAGATCACATACGTGTTTAAATAAATACGTTGAAAATTGAAGGCTACGCTACACATACCTGTGAAACGAAGCAATAGAAGTGACATGTCGTTATTAAACGTCACCCATACAAAATGAAAATACACAGATATGAAGAAAGACAATAAATTTCCACTCAATTGTTTGTGGTTGGCTCCGGATCTGGCCTTTATTTGCGCGAAAACATTTATTCTTAAAGAAAGCCTTACAGTTTCTTCGTATTTATGAAAAGTGTAAAAAGGTAATTGGTTATCTTCATTTTTTTTTAAACCATACGGTTTTCTTTAACGAAATATGTTTACGCGCAAATAAAGGCCAGATCCAGAGCCAACCATAAACAACTAAGTGGAAAATTGTTCCCCATTTCTTTATATCTGTGTATTTTCATTTTGTATGGGTGACGTTTAACCTTAAGCATTGAGGGTTAAGGCGCACGTGCAAGGAACTTTCATAATATGCAAATGTGTATATCGTAGCACTAATAAAACGAAAAACAAAACACAATTTTAAGAGATTACCTCCTCACAATAAGAAGAAGTTTGACTAACCTCCACTAGGTATGGAAGCGGTGGTCGCCACGCAGAAGTACAGAGAGACCAAGGTCAGCAGCATCTTGGCAGCGCTGGTCCGGAGCATTCACGGCATCACGCATGACATTACGATGCTGGCATCATTTCGTCCGCGCTCGTGAACCACCTGCTGCCATCTTGCTTCTTATCTGTAACCAAAGAATAATTTGGTTAAAGGATGTTAATAGAAGACTTAGTTATATCCCGGCAGAGAGAAAAACAGCCGTAATACATGGACGCTGCTTGAATCATCTTCTATAGATGTTAAAGGCCAGTGGTGAGATGATATTATTTAGTTTTTTTTAATGGAAAATGGAATAATACTTGTTAATTAAATTTGTGAAGATTTTTGTAGTGGTAGGCCTCCTTTGCAGGGGACCGCCTGGGGAAGTACCACACCTTTGCCAGTTATTCATCCGCCAAACAGTAATGTGCTAATATTACTGGTTTCCGGTATGAAGGGCAATGTTACCAGCTAAATTACTGGGCATGATGAGATTCAACAACTAATATCTTAGGGTGACAGGCGCAGTGCAGTGCCGCGCAGTATTTTGAATTTTAAAACACTGGGTGGCACTGTGTCTGATATGGGCAATCATGATGCTTACCATCAGGCACCTGATTTGCTCGTCTTGTTACGCTTTCTATCATAAAAAAAAAGATAATTAGGAAATAATTTCTTACAGATATAACCATGTTTTTTAAGGTCACAATATCAAGCCATCAGTCACGTGGGAAATATACGATAAAATATTTTATATCATTCTTGAATAAACAAAATTAATGACTGTCTATTTAAAACCAGATATAATTTATCGTTGTAAAAACACAATCGATTAATTATTTAACCATAAAAACTTTAAATTATTCAAAGTTGTTAAGACGTCTTTAAAATTGATTCCATACAGGTTGATAATTAAGTAGGTACCTATCATTTTTTTTAAAGAGTTGATATCCTTTTTTGTATCATTAAAATTCTTTGCCATTTATACCTTAAAAGCAATTATGGGTAGGTACAACGCAAAAAAATAAACACAGTTTTTTAAGTCTCGTTATTTTATTCCAAGGTTATTAGCACATATGCCTTCACCATTCCATTTTTGCCCTGTTCATAATAATATAAAAGCATTACCTTTAAACAGGTAAATTATCCTTATGTTAGTGTGGTTTTCCTAGTAACTATTCACAAGGCTAAGCAAGTATCATATAGCACGTAGAACTGATGGCCGATGGGGCTGCAAAGTTCTCGAATGGAGACCACGAACCGGCAAGCGCAGCGTAGGACGTCCACCCACAAGGTGGACAGACGATCTGATAAAGGCGGCAGGAACACGATGGAGGCGGGCCGCTTGCGACCGGACTGAATGGAAATCTATGGGGGAGGCCTATGTTCAGCAGTGGACGTCCTGTGGCTGAGATGATGATGATGATGATGAAGCAAGTATCATGCACAAACATACTCATAGATATGAGGTTAGGGAGTTAAGCAAACGTCTGCGATAGTTGGGATGTTGTGCGCGATAGGTCTCTGTAGACCTGCCATCAGCACTATCCAATCCTTACCCAGTAGGGTGCAGTAGTAGTAGTCAGGGTTTTTAAGGATTCTTGACAGGATAATATTTCAAACTCCTAGAACAAGAAAAATCGGAACTGAAAACTAAATATTCTTGTTCTAGGAGTTTGCAATGGAGTTCCGAAAAGTAACGCCAAATTCAATCAATTATCTTAGGATAATATTTACTTAATATACACCTACTTACTTACTTACTTACAGATGATGCTCAAAATTGGTAATAAAATATTTATTAGTAATCACCATCTTCGTATTCCTAAGTCCCAATGAAAAGCTTCTACATTATAAATCGTGTAATGAACTCGATGAAGACATAGCGATCGCGAGCGTCCTCATTAAATAACCATTTCGGTTCTTAGCGTCGCCCAATTTAGTTCAAGGCCGCGGAATCTCTTAAATCTTTAATACATCGTTAAATTACCGAGTTACCGAGCAGACTTATACCGAGATCGTAAAACAATGAAACGTCCATTTGTACATTTGAAACAGAACATTACCTGCCCATAACATTATCGGTGCCATAAAGCTACCCGTTGTTCCAAATTCCTATAGCAAATGCTCGCAATTTACTTTATTGCATCGTCGTATCACGGCCAGTATCGCTAGGCCTGTCGACGAGGCTTTAGACGCCAGTTTTCGGGTTTGTTTTTGTGGCATCTCGGGGCGGATGGGGTCTCGACAATTTGGCGGCCGGTATAGGTTTCGTGAGCTCGTTTCGCGACAATTTTTTCTGACCGAATTCGCTGCACGAGAACTCTATTTGTCAGACATGGCCCCTGAGGCCTCCTAGGGCCTCGAGCCTGAGGCCCGGAGCGGGGGAGGAATGCTCTCGGCTGCAGGATTCCGTTGTGTATGATGGAAATGAGTCTGTGGGTGTCAGCATCAATTTCCCCAATTTTATTCGAGCCGTCTTCTCCTTTCAGAGTTGACGAATGATGCTAATAAATTCTGTTGTTCGAACGAGTTATCTCGTTGAAAAGGATCTTGTTCGTCGTTTGCTTATTATGTTCGAGCTTTTTTTATATATTATTGATTTTTCTGAGCCATTACGTTATGGAGTGAGCGGTGAACGGCCATTGTTGTTTTGGGATCCATTTATTATTTGGTCCTTGTTCAAGGGACAAAGTGAAGATTCGTATATGTGATTCGTATCTACGTATAGATAATCTTTATATAAGGGTCAAAGGGCGGCGAGACGTTTGGTCCGCAAGGCAAATATTACGAAAAATAAAACTCAAATCTTTTTGTAAAACTTCTCATAAGACCGAATAAGAACATTGTTCAATAAAATGGCTACAATAGTAATATATACAATGTTATAGGCTAGGTTTTGAAAGAGTTTGTTCGCTAAAACAATTTAAAGTTGCGGAGTGTACAAGCTCGGTAACGAGCTTCATAATGACTTTTTAAATGCCGATTGTCCAAAGTACAATAATGACTTAATTGTTGTAGCCAACATTTAATTAAATATAATAGTCAATCATGGAGATATCTTAAATAGCAATTTTTGATTATTATAAGCTGCAATATTGTTTACACGATTTGAAATCATTAAAAACTAACGACTACAATTATTACAGCGCTACAGTAATAACGAATTCAAAACTAAATATTGTTTTATTCCAACAGGTAAGGTTAGAGCTGGCGATCAATTTGCTCATATCACTAATCCTCAATATCAGGGTAGGAAGGCAGCGGCTGAGAACGTCGGCCGTCCACTCTCAATATCAGGGTAGGAAGGCAGCGGCTGAGAACGTCGGCCGTCCACTCTCAATATCAGGGTAGGAAGGCAGCGGCTGAGAACGTCGGCCGTCCACTCTCAATATCAGGGTAGGAAGGCAGCGGCTGAGAACGTCGGCCGTCCACTCTCAATATCAGGGTAGGAAGGCAGCGGCTGAGAACGTCGGCCGTCCACTCTCAATATCAGGGTAGGAAGGCAGCGGCTGAGAACGTCGGCCGTCCACTCTCAATATCAGGGTAGGAAGGCAGCGGCTGAGAACGTCGGCCGTCCACTCTCAATATCAGGGTAGGAAGGCAGCGGCTGAGAACGTCGGCCATCCACTCTCCATTCAGATTACAGACGTATTTGCTCAGCCGCCATTAGTCGATCGTCATTATATCGGGGCAAGATTAATCCGGACATGGATTGTTTGCCGTACCTTACCGCCATATGATGGAATTGAACCAATACTACCTCTTCCCGTAGTAACCTATCGATTGTGTTTGCAATCATAATAATGATATTAGTTACTTTAGCTTTTACAGTCTAATTTTGAAACTGGAATTTTTGCTGTTTCATTGTTTAAAAACTGACGATTGTACGAAGAGATATTAAAAGTAAATATGTTTGTACATTCATTCATATAATAAAATTATTTATTTAATTTCGGCTCTGTGCAAGGACGTTCAAATAAAAATTCGTTCAATTGATATCGTCCAAGAGAGCCTAACAAAACGATAAGTTTAGAAAGTGGGTGCTAAGCATATTACCGAACATGGGCAACGTGCCCGTGCCAAAGCTAGATTAGTGTCAGGCGCCGCGCCGCCACGCTGCCTCCAATCGTCATTTGGCACGGAGCGGATACGCTCCGCTTTTTGTTCCTCCACCTTGAATTTATTCAGCTTTTGGCATGTTGTTTACAACGTGCTCTAAACCCCTTTTAAAATAGGAAAACAAAACTAAAAATACAAGAACCATCTCAAGCAACTGAAATGATCAAACACTTAACAAAACCATAAAACTCAGAGCAAAAAAATCCGCCGCAACCACATAACAAACAACTCAAGAAGTCATGTCCGACGCGTTAATGAAACTACGTTCGAAACAAGAGTACTTCACTTAGCTGTGTCCTACCGTTCATTAAAGGGTGGAGTGCCCCAAGGCGTCGTAATGGGGCCGGTCTTCCTCTTGTTATCTCATACGCCTTTGTTACACGTCTGTACGTTCCACCTGCATCGTTAAGGCACACTGTGGGAAACTACATGAGTTTTAAGTTTATGCTGTTATTGCATGATGAAACTTTTGCATTGAAGTGAGCATGATTGTTATTCTAAAGCTTGTATTTAGGAACTGGAAATGTTCTTTGTGGCTCACAATCACATACGTACTATCACGTCTTTTTTCCGGAGGGCCGAGTGGAGGTGTGCCCGGGACTCATAGTAGAACCACCCACATTTCGCCAGCATGTTAATGGTCCCAAATAATAGGGGGCGAGCCTATTGCCCTCTACCGGGCACGGTTCCAGACAGTTATTGAAATAATTTCAAATGGAAAATTCCAATGACAATGATAATTATTTATGAATATAAAATGTTGCTTTTTAAGCAACGAGTTATCTTGATAGATTTTTGTCTCCATTAAAATCGTCGCTACTTATTTTATTAACAATAATTATTACACCTACTAATATTATTACACGTTTTGTATCTCGAGTCCCGAGCCCTGCTCCCACGGATACCGTCGTAACCGCAAATACCGCATCGTACACAATTAGCTAAACTGTTTTGAGGGTAAGTTTGTTTCAGTGATCCGATTGTGCAGCGTACGGCGTTTGTTGGTGTTATTGTTCTCATATCGTGGCCAGGTGCGCCAGGTGCGCCTTTGTTGACGTTAGCCATGTTTGAGGTTCTAATGCGAAGGGTTTGCTCACTAATTCTACCTCTAGTTGATTTTAGGCCATTTTAATAGGTATAACTGCGAATTTGTGCTGATATCATTTAGTATTCTCGCCTGATACCCATTTATTGCAATATAACTGACACTAAGTGGAATTTTAATGGGTTCGTTCTGGAAATGGTTAATGGGTTTTTAAAAGAAACTTCCAGATCAAAGGCATAACATTACGTAGCTCGTTGAATAAATCCGCCGGCACGGTATGAAGCGGCATGAACATTCATAAATTCATCAATGTTCCATACATTTAACATCTGTTTCCATTCCATTGGCCGCTACAAAGAGCATTATTTTCACCGGGCTTGGCCGAGCATCTAGCGATAAAATAAATAATTTTCCACCGATGATAGAACCTTCATGTCAATAATTTATTATTTTCGTTTCCTTTAAAGCGATGCCATTAGCGCTCAGAACGCTGAGTGCTCGCGCTCCCTTCTTGCCTCGAATATTCCAAGCGAAAGGGAATTTTCTAGAACACTGTTAACGCGTCTAAATTTTTATCTCCTTGCTCAAATCGTTGCTTGGCAAATGGCGCTTATCAAATTACGCCCCGCTAAATGTGTGTTTGATTTGTTCTCAAATTATCGTTTACAAAGTAGAGTATAATCTTATCCCTAATCATGTTCAATTACAGTACAGATATGATAAAAAGTAGTGATAATGACAAAAGGTACAAATTTTGTACTTTTTTTCAATGTGTTCTTGGCTGTGTAGGTAATTTCAAATCTTTGCATTCGCATTCAAAGAAATGTTAAAATAATAGTATTCGTTCTTGTGGAATAGTCATCGGCGATGATGTCTATTGCATTACCGGGATTCAACAAAAGAAAATCCAAAGTGGGCTTAATGAGTGGCGCACAAAAGCGATCGAGTGGCGAAGTGAAAAGGTCGCAGGACCGTTACGTTCTGTAGTGCTTCTTATAAAACGTCGATTGCCTTTCGACCGGCCCATTGTACTAAACCCTAAAATGGCCCGGGGCCGGCAGTAGTGCGTGGGCCATTATCGCTTACTCTTTTTGTCCCAGACCCGAGTCGGTCCCGACGCGGCCTCTGCGCTGTCCCCTTCACAAGACAGATACGAACGGGTAATAATTGAGCTTAAACCTTTTTATGTAACTGTCGTTTTGGATTTTAATGCGATTTGCCCTTTCACTGTCGCTTTGATAGCGTTTTGCGACTCGTTTGTTAGCAGATGTTCGGAATGACATTCTAATTATTATCATTGGGGGCTTTGATTGCTAATGCAAATTTTGGTTTGGTCTTTTTACTAACTCTTGACTTATTCATAGGCTTGCTATCTGTCTGTATAATCACATAAGTATCACCTGAATTAGATATCACTGTATGTGAGCAGGTATACCAAATATCATGAACGACTTTTATTAAATTCAAAACTCTTATAAGATCAACTTTATTAAGAAATACTTATTAAAAAGTAAACTAATACATAGATGATAAAGACGCATTGACTTATGCATAGCTACAAGCAAATAAATTCCGTTACAACCAAACCAAATATTGTAAAACTCGCAGTTAAAAAAAACACTGTTTCTTGTGCGTTCTTTTTGTAGAGGTAATATGTTTCTGAATGCACGCTAGATTTATTAAATTTTACTAAAGTTAATGTTACAATATTGCTTTATTGACATTCAAAAAGGTCTTCTTAAGACTTACTTCAATGAAGGTTTTTGAGTTTGAGTTCATAAAATGTATCATTGAAACTCATCAAGAACCCTCCCTTGAGAATGACAGCAAAAACAAAACTCATCTTCATGATAATGCTTCAAAGAAAAATGGAAACGAACAGAAGATATCGAATGAAGAGGAACGTCTGGGGGGGACAAAGCACTAATTCAGAATCTGAAGTCACCACCGCACCGCTTCAGGGGCAGATGAGCAGGGCGCGCCCCGGCTGCGACAATCAAACGGGGATGAATAGACATCAAGCCATTTTTATCTAAAAAAAGATCAACAAAACGAATTTCGAAATCTCGTCTCCGTATCGCGTCCGTTTGTAAATGAACCGAGATCTGCGCTGGGATTAAACAAATCCGACGACATTTTGAAAAGGTATTTTAGACGTCAAAACCTTCTGTATTTCTATGCAGCGTTCCGTAAATATATTCCTTTAATATTTCCGGCTGTGACTTTTACGAGGTAGGTCCGTTATTCGAATGCTGGTTTTTGAGGCAACGACTGCTAAATGTTGTTTTCATTCCTTGCTTGGAACAGATTGCATCTCAAAATATAAGCGGACCTTTGAAGCAAGTAAGCGTTTGCAAACAAGGTATCATTTAATGATAATATTAATACTTGAGAAGTGAATAAAGGACACAGAAAAAGATAAATCACAAACACAATATTGTTACCTCGAAGTACACCTACATAAATGTATTTATTTCAGAAATAAAATAACAAGGTCTTTAATAAAAAAACAAAATAACGCTCGTAAAACATTCGGGACAAAATCTTGGTTCTCGCGTTTAATAATATGTAATAATGAAAGAATATCCGACGCCATAACAATATATTTACACACAAGGAAAAATAATTATTATTTGCTTCAGTCGAGTTTTTCTCGTGTTTACGGCAGCATGTGGGAATAATAGGTGCACCTCGTTATATGAGAGGGATGGAGGGAAATTAATATACGACTTAATAACGGCTGCATTAGTGCGGCCGGAAAGTCGGGACGGCTGTAATAAGTCGGGACGGTCCATATAACCCGGGATATGTGGAACCGAGGCTCTGGGACACGGACTGTTTGAGGCGATTTGAGTAAATTTAGTTGAGTGCCTGCCGCTTACACGGTTTACACGGTTTTATAGTATACAGATAGTTAAAATTTGATCAATTGATGGATGGATATTATGAGGAAGTTTCAGCAGATGTTTGGAGATGAGATAACAGTAACTGTTGAAATGTGTTGATGTGAATGAGAAGTATCGATTAATAAATAATAGTTCATAGCTCTTTTTCTACATCTAATTCTATGACACAATTATGAAGATATTTATTTTTGATGAAGATAAACCAAAATCATGGCCAAATACAGTGATCATAATAATGTTATGATTTCCAACTACACTAATCAACTGTCGGTACTCGTAAAGCGACTTCAAAGAGCTATAAACTGTAGCGCATCAAATTTGACCTTTCAGAATGATCCGACGAAGGCTGTAAACCTTTTACCATTTCAAAGCGAATTATTTCACTTACTTCATTACCTCAGTGTAGTCATTTTCTTTTATCTAAAGCGAGCGAGTCGCGACGTTTCCTCCGGCTATACAATGCTAAATAAAATTTATGGTGTTTTCCATGGGCTTTGCGAGTACTCTTACTTTAATTTTTTAACGTGAATTGCGGAAACGGAACAGTTTATACAGTAAACGAAATAAACATTTAAATTACGACTAGGTAAAGCTCTCTAGGACAAATTCTTTGCCCTTTGAACTTATTTCCGTTAATTTATGCAAATATAAAGCTATGTGTACACTGATTTGTTTTATTTAAACGTTCATTATTTTTTTATATTGGAAATCCCCAAATAACCTATATACCTACCAATGATTCAAATTCGCATAAGTACATATATACCTATTATATAATATCTTATATATTTATATAATGTTATTAAAAATGATATAAAAATCAAATGCCCGCCCCAGCCCTTGCATGAGTTACTATTATGATGTTGGCAAGTAATAAGAAAGGAATTCCAGAAATTGCCACGGAACTAACTCGCTGGAAATATGCTAATTGATGATATATTCATCGTTACTCACACTAAAACACAGCCTAAATATGTTAAAATATTCCATATCATCCTGTAGTTGAACCGTTCATATCCACCATTTTTGTGTTTTTGAGAGGTTATTTAATATTTCTGAAAATGGCGCTGACACGACCTTGTTGGATGAAATGTAGGACTTTATTTCAAGAAAATGGGTTAAACGTGGATCTTATGTGTCTGGCGCAATTTATTTACCCAAGAATAATTAGAAAATAAGGGACTATTTAAGAGATATATTATGGGTACCGTGCTGTTATAATCCAGAGATAAGAAATAATTATTAAATACTTGTTAGTACATCCAAATTTAATTAAACTTATGTCGTAGTTTATATTGATTATCTCCCTGTCCTTATACCACACTCGCTAGGATTGGCACAGCACGTCTTTATTCTTTATCAGTCGTGTTATATATTATAAAAATATAATGTTTATTATATATTAGGTTTTTCATGTTTAAACCTGAATTATATTAAATCGTGTTTCTGAATAGAACAGTCTATTTTAGTCATTCTAATATTTATTCACCATATTGGTTCCCTTTGGAGTCCGTAAACAAACCGAGTCGTCACCGAGCTAGAGGGCGGCCGTCAGTCCTAACCGCAGTCGTAAGCTTGAAATTCAATCACAGTTCGCAAATTATACGTCAACAAAAAACACAATCTGGGATTTCGATTTTCAGCGAAAATTATGTGGAGCTTTGTGCAAACAAAGTTATATGTTCGGTATAGTTGTGATAGGCTGGAGCGAGGAGCGAGCGGCGAGCGGCGAGCGGCGTGGCGGGAGAAGGTAAAGCAATTTTCTGAATGTTGACAATGTGCTCAAACTCGTGATATGCTAATGCGGTTTGGTGTTCTCTAGTGGAAATTATCTCGGCTTTTTGTTCGTGATTCACGTGCAAATGTGGACGTTTCTCGCGAAAACCTCACTTATTTAGCTACTGGAGAGACTGTTCGGGAACACTTTATAAATTCGCTCGTAAAATTTTAACGCTGTATTTTTACTGTAGTTGAGATGAATGAAGCTGTAAAAATTCACTTAATATAACAATATAAATGGCTTTTGTAAGTTTAAGGTAACAGTAATATTACATATTTTGCAGTTACTACAATACTAAGCATTATCTTGGTCTCATTTCAAAAGATAGCCAGCATTTGATGCGGGCGTATTTCTATTATCTGTATTAAATCTGTTGCTACATCTAGGTACGTTACATGGCTGAAGTCTGCCACAAACGACATAATGTAATAACAAACTCGATTCAGAACGTCACCGCGAAAACTCCACAAAGGGAAAACTGACACACAAAGGATCACATCAAACTAACTCGACCTACGCATGTTTTAATTACCATTACGGGAATATTTTGTCCTTTCCAGGATTTCATTTCGAGGAGTATTATTTCAGTGGAGATCCGTGTGTGCAATCTTTTTATGTGTTTTTAGATAATTATTTTCCTTTTGGTTTCATTGTTTCTAAAAATACGGCTCATTAATAAACTCGTAAAACTACGTAAAGACGTGTGAGTTTTCATTTAAATAAAATATTTTATGATAATAATATATTTAAGTAACAATAATATTATCCATCTTAGTACCTTTTTACATAACATAACACACCCTATTTCCGAAGAGGTAGGCCAGGACCCAGTCCTATAGTAAGTACATCAAGTAACCAAGTTCAAGTCAGTAACCAAGAATTAGTTTTATATTACTTTAGTTTGATATTATGTATTATGTTATTTTGGTGATAATATAGAGTATTCTATTCTATTCTACACTTCGCCAGTTATGATTTTAGTCCTATGTAATAGGGAGCGAGCCTACTGCCATCTACCGGGTACAGTCCCAGACTCCAGGCTGTCATTAAAAAAATCCTAATGGAAAAATCCAATTACTATTTTTGTGTGATCGAACCTGGGACCTCATGATGGGTAGTAGCACTTGTGAACTACTTCGCCACCTTATTAAAACATGTTATTTTTAAAATAATAATCTATACTCATCGTAGTTAAAACATTCTCCAGAACAATTATTATTTTTAAACACATAATCTAAAGAGTCCTAGGTATCCGACTGTTATACATTTTCACCTCAAGCGGGACATTAAATGTCCCAAATTCAGTATCTTAGTGTCCCAGTTTCTCGTGGCGGTCCCGAGGGTGGCACACGGCGCTAGTGCGGTGATAAATAGTGTTTCAGGGTAGTAAATCACACCGTTATATGAAGGAAGCCGAATTACAGAGCTCTTGCTTTGTGCAGGGGTCTGATGTGGCATTACGCATTATAGTGGAGCTCGAGAGAGAGTAATGTACCTATATGTGATGTGAGTATTGCCGTCACCGTCTCCTACACTACATGGTCCTAGGAAACTTTGAGACATTGATACAAATTGATATTTTGTATTCCCTTCGAATATTAAGCGCACCTATCCAATAAAATATCCTAATATTTTTTCGATGAAAATCATCTAACATCTGATAATCCAAGTTTTGGACGTTAGTAACAAATTATAAAATAATAGAGGAAATTAAAACGATACAGACATGATAGAATGGTAAAATATGTTTTTCATAGGATTGTGTTAAATTCCTAAAAAGTAAAATAAGCTCATAATAAATGTAAGGTTCCACGGTAATCAAAATATTTTTTTTGTAAATTTTACGGTTTTGAGATTTTTCCTTTACTTGATAACTTTACTTGATATAATATCTGGCTTTTTGCCAAATTTCATGTGCTGGGTCGACGGGAAGTACCCTTCAGGTTTTTAGCCCGCTGCTCAAAGTATGGAAATGTGCGTTAAAATGGCTGTATCTTTTGATTGCGTTGACTTAGGAGTTGGATTTTATTTACAGTAGCAAAGGACTGTTAACCCAAGTTGTTGGTATAATTTTCAAGTTAATACCACAACGCGTTCCCGAGAAAAACTGCCTTGACAGACGGACAGACGCAGACGAACAGACAGACAGACAGACTGACAGATGGATAACGAATTAATCCTATAAGGGTTCTTTTTTCTTTTTGAGTTAGGGAACCCTAAAACTTAATGATTCACCTAGATCACAGATCAGACAGAGATCGCACCATAGTTTTAGTAATTGTTACTAATTGTATTTAGAACTGAATTTAAAAAAGTCACCATCAGGGGCGCTGCTGCTATACTTCCTAAGTTAGTTATGTTAAAGTTGAATAAAAAGTTGGCAAATAAAACGCACCTGTGAGTCCTAATTTTATTTTGAAAAAGTTTTGTAGACCTTTATAATATAACTGTCGTTGAAAATTATCCTTATAAGAGTAGGTACTTTTTACTCGGTTTACTTTAAATCTACATAATTATAGTCATATTATGTATTAAGTATGCAATTTATCTTTATCTTGAGG
This sequence comes from Hemistola chrysoprasaria, assembly GCA_947063395.1. Lineage (NCBI taxonomy): Eukaryota > Metazoa > Arthropoda > Insecta > Lepidoptera > Geometridae > Hemistola > Hemistola chrysoprasaria. Next base: position 14,296,803 of record OX346725.1, read on the forward strand.
CATGCATACATTTAGTACTTATACATTGCTAATTATTTATATTCTGAGTACACGCCACACTACTTTCAACTGGTCATAAATTTTTATTCATAAACCCAAAAAGCCTTACCACAGAACAGATAATAACATAACATACATTCACGCCTTTTTCCCGAAGGGGTAGGCAGAGGTGTACCCAGGACTCAGTCCCATAGTAGATACACCCACATTTCGCCAGTATGTTATTGGTCCTATGTAATAGGGCGCGAGCCTATTGCCATCTACCGGGCACAGTTCCAGACTCCAATATGGATAAATCCAATATTTAACACTGCCTGACCTGGGGATCCAACCCGGGACCTCTTGATTGGCAGTCGAGCATGCGCCCTCTACGCCACCGAGGCAGTCCTCGAACACAACACACAGAACAGATAATACTAGCCGTATTTACTTCAAAAGGTTGTTTTTGCTCGACAGGTGCTCGATAGGATATTATATTTATTAATACATACCTAAACCTTCATTTATAAAATACCTACCTTGGTAAGGTATTTTACCTTTACCATACTAATTAAATTATATTATACTGATATTATAGACGCGAAAGTATTTATATTTATTGTTATATGAACGCGTTAGCTTGTTAGATATTGTTATATGAGCGAGTTATTAAACGTAATATTTATTTGCCAGTTATTCATCCGCCAAGCGTAATGTGCAAACATTACTGTGTTCCGGTCTGAAGGGCAATGTTACCGTCAAAATTACTGGGCATGACGAGTTTCAACAACTAATATCTCAGAGTGACATGCGCAGTGCAGTGCCGTGCAGAATTTTGAATATTAAAACACTGGGTGGCACTGTGTCTGATATGGGCAATCTTGATGTACCTGATTTGCTCGTCTTGTCACGCACTTTCATAAAAAAAATTATCAACTTAATTTTCTAATAATTATAACAATACAATCATATAATAATATTAATTAGGTATTAATCTATGTTAATTGAAGTCTTTTAATATGTCTTAATGTCAAATCTTATAGTAAATGTAATCCTTAGGATCATAAGTTTCACAAAATATCAGCAATAAAGTGAAAATAGCGCGCCATTTGTCGCAAAAAATATCACAACTAGGATAGGTGGCAAGGAATGTGTTGAGGTCAGACATGATGCGGCATACCGATGTGAGGAACTTCAAGGGACCTGTTTCTCCGGTTGGATCTGTGCCGTATATAGCTGTTGGACACAAATATTGAGCAAATACGATTGTGCAAGGCGGCAGAATCTTTATCCCTCCTTTCAGGATATATAAACGGATATAAAGATATATTATCTAGCAGCTGGTTCTAAGCTGATCGAGCAGCCTTCTAGTTTCCAATGAATTAAAACCTAATTGACCTAGAAAAAACGCAGTGGGATATACAAAGGGACATTATTCCCGTTTATAGAGGTTCCTCAAAAATGATTTCTGTATCTTCTCCAGGGAAGTATGACTATAATATTATGTGTGTATGCTCATTACGTGAAATGACTGAACAGAATTTAAGCCCAATATTTAGCACTTTTTTTTTGGGCATGGTAAACTTGTCAGTATGTGAAACCGCGAGGCACAGCTCGTATAAAATATAATAATATCCTTCACAGTCCAGCAATAAGCATGAGTATTGTTACGAATCAACTTGCTGCCCCACTGCCTACTGCCCCGCCGGGGCGGTCAGAAGGGTGCATACAGTACAACACGATTATTTATACTGAACTGGAGTCTGTTTGTGTAGTGGTAGGCCTCTTTTGCAGGGGGCCGTCTGTTGTAGTGGTAGGCCTCTTTTGCAGGGGGCCGTCTGAGGAAGTACCACACCTTTGCCAGTTATTCATCCGCCAAGCAGTAATGTGCAAACATTACTGTGTTCCGGTATGAAGGGCAATGCTACCAGCGAAATTACTGGGCATGATGAGATTCAGCACCTCATTTCTCAGGGTGACAGGCGCAGTGCAGTGCCGCGCAGAATTTTGAATTTTAAAACTCTGGGTGGCACTGTGTCTGATATGGGCCATCATGATGTTCAGGCACCTGATTAGCTCGTCTTGTCACTATCATAAAAAAAAAATCCATCCATACCATCTCTACAAGTACAATAACTGGCAGCTTTTGATGATGTTAAATGTTTGACTGTCTTGACTTACAATCATCGTTCTAGTCTAATCGGAATTAAAATCAAAATTTTGCCCCCGAAGGGGAGAGGCAGAGATGTACTCAGGACCCAGTCCCACCCAGGGGGTACATCCACAACATGCCAGTTATGAACAAATGCAATATGAAAATGGGAAGAAAAATTTCAGCCACGGATGGGATTTGAACCATGCACCATTCTGCAAGGTGAACACGATTCCATTTGAGCTACCGTGAAGGTACTAGGCGTCATGCCTAATAGGAGCGTGTGTTTATCTATAGGTGATGCATTTCGCATTCTCCGACCCACCGACAAGTCTAATAATTAAGGTGCGTTTCAAGCGAATAGACCGCTTAGTCTATAAAATAAAAAACATTATGAGCAAATATTTAAAAAACATTATTTTCTACTTAGGTACTTATTGATATAATCTTGAAAGTATTTTTGATACATACATACATACAGTCACGCCTTGTTCCCGTTGGGGCAGGCAGAGACTATTTCTTTCCACTTGCTACGATCCTGACATACAACTTTCGCTTCTTCCACTTTCATCACATTCTTCATGCATGCTCGTCGGTTGTTGGTACTTTTGACCTGGCCTTTCCTTAAGATAACATCAACTTGTTCATGAAAGTTACGCCTAGGTCGACCCCTACCGACTTGACCATTCACACTAGTCTTATAAATCTCCTTTGTCAATCACCTTTCGTCCATACTCTCCACATGTCCGAACCATCTAAGCAATCCTTTGTCACTACATCTAACACGCCACAGCGTTCCCTTATCACACTGTTCCTCACTTTGTCCATCAAAGTCACTCCAGTCATACTTCTCAAACTTCTCATTTCCACAGCATTAATCTTACTTTCATGCTTCTTCTGCCAGACGCAACAGTCACTACCATACGTCAGTGTGGGGATAAGCACCCCTCTATGCACAGGCAGTCGTGCCTTTTTAGACACTTTCTGACTGTTCATAAAAGTATTTTTGATTATAACTCTATTATAGATGATTTTATAAAATATCCCCCTTTTTTTCTAAACTACAAAAGATATGTTATATTTCGCTTTATATTTTCGACGAAACTCTCCCACTGAGTAGTTCGAGACAATATTGATTGTATTTTCTAAAATTAGTGTGAAAATTCCGCCTCAATCACCCCAACACATGAAGTAGACCTATTTATTTACCTTGGTTATTGATGTTTAAGTTTTATAATATTAGCCTGAAAACCACTCAGAAAAACATTTAGATGTATACTTACTTTTATATATAGTTGAGTTCTTAGTACTTTTATACATATATAATGTCCTAAACATATATTTTTAGTCTGTATTTTCCTTGAAACGAAATTCTCTAAATTTTATTTCAAAGCACCTTGAAATCTGTAAAAGCAATGCAAACGTCATAAAATATAATTTCACGTGCGGCGCAACGCAACGAGGGCACGTTTATTGCTGCGATGTTTGCGTTTGTACTGCATTTTACCGACCACCGTCCGCCGCCGTGCCATGGAACCGGACTACATCGTGTACCGGTAACGATATGGTGGCCAGAATTATACAGTATTTAACCAACATTATAGAAAATAATAATTTTTTCTGTCGCTTACACATTATATACCAAAAATTAATTAAAACAAAAGCTTGAAGCTTGAAACAGCTTTCATTCCACAGTGTATTTAACTATAATTCGTTTCAAATGCAGAGTGAAAAGCGGTCATTGACCCTAGGTGCCCTAGGTACAATGGTACAGAGAGTGAGAGGCGCATAAACTCTCACGCTCTACTCTGTACAATGGCCTTTTTTCTGTGCATTTGTCTGGAAATCCCCAAATTTGGGAAATCCCAAATACATTTCTAAGTAATATTGTAAACTAGCGCAATTCCCGCGACTTCATTCTCGTAGGTAATCCTGGAATTCTGTCAGTCATTCAGTCAAGGCATTTTAATTTTATTTCTTAAGATATAATCTATAATCTATAATTCTAAATCTATAATAATATCTATAATTTCAGAGGATTTTATTCGATTTTTATTTGCGCTGCATGGTCACCCTAGTCACAACCGGGAGCAGTGTGTCCCGGTTTGTGTTGGTACTCTTGTACTTGTCCCTTTATTTTGCGCCGGTAGTGAGCTCGGACGACAATTAGCTCTTATTAATGGTGCACCATGTACCGGCTGAGAACCGGTCCATTCATACGATATAATATGAAAAGCGCATTTTATATGTTATGTTTTCATTTGAAATAAGATGTTTTTGACTATATTCTGGGGTGGATACATATTACATTGGGGTGGTGGTACATATTATATGAATTCAAACTGACACAGCTTTGGAGAATTTACTTAATAACTAGCTAGAACAACTTAAGTAAAGGAACTGAATCCTGGGTATTATTTATAAAGTTATTATTTATAAAGAAATCAATCCTACCTGTTTTATGACGTCACTTGATAGGGTTCAGCGCACGAGAGTCATCCGATCTAACAATGTTGTTCTCATCTTTCATTACCCGCAGGGCAAGTCTTATGCTTAGATCATTTTTCAAAGAATGAATATCATTGAATAAGAATGTAGTTCAAATAATTCTCGCAAAAATATGTCAATTAGATTCAATTGGAGCCAAACTGAAGATTTTGAGGCGTGACAATTTAACGAGAGAGAGCGTTTGAGGCGTTTTTGTTTTGTTCCTCATTTTAATTCTGTCGCTTTGTCTCCGACTGCTATTTGCGTTTATTCTTCATTGGTTCAACAATTTGTCGAGTTTTTTCCATTTGAGGAGACCTTTTGAGCGTCTGAGGATCGAAGCCATGCAAACTGACTTTTATCTATTCTTTTAAATTCTATTATTTTGCGGGGTTTTGTCTGTTTTGTTCCAGTTTGGAACACGAATTTAGAACACGTTTATTATTTATATCTCTGCTTCGATCTGTCTCTGAGAATTCGCTTTTTTAACATAGCATACAGTCACGCCTTTTTCCCGAAGGGGTAGGCAGAGGTGTACCCAGGACTCAGTGCCATAGTAGTTACACTCACATTTTGGCAGTATGTTATTGGTCCCATGTAATAGGGGCCAAGCCTATTGCCATCTACCGGGCACAGGCACAGACAGTAATTGAGTTAATTCGTTGTAGAAAATCCAATATTTAAGACATGACATGACCGGAGAGGCAATGACTGGAGAGGACTGGGGATCAAACCTGGGACCACATGATCGGCAGTCGAGCTTGCGCCCACTACGCCACCGAGGCAGTAATAGACTTTCTTATTATTATAATATTATATAGATGCCTAATAAATTTAAAAGTCACACAAAAAAAAATCAAAAACATAATACCAACGAGTAATTTTATGTAGAAAATTCTTAAGCAATGTAATCAATTTTTTTTTTTTCAAAATGAAATGTAACAAAAAATCATTATTCCGTACGATACATACGATACCAATACAAAAACGCGTAATTTCCCCATATGACAAGTAAAAACGAGTCATAAATGTAAAGCGGCGGCCATAAACAATGTGAACGGGTATATTCTGCGTCACGATAACGGCCGCGCGCCGCCGACTCCAATATATCCGATATTATGCCGAATAACTGAACATCTTTCGGCTTCGTGATCAAAAATAAGACACAAAGTGCGGATATTACTCGCTCGCGGATGTTTACTGTGTGTTTTGGACCAGAATTGTGTCTGTTGCATAATTATTGTGGTACAAATATACTTACGTATTTATTTAATGAAAGCATTCATTTTTTCACACATTTGTTTCGCTCATTTTTTCCTTGTTCATTATACTTTATGTTATTGTGCACACAAAAAAGGATTTACTCAAGTACAATGCTAAGTGCGCAGATTAATAATTAGCTACGGTAAAAAAGGTATGTTTTTAATTGAAGCGCTTAGTCACTGGTAATAAGTGATTAATATAAAAGGATCTGTGAATATATTTCTTGCATATTTCTTTATATATTCTATGAAAATATCACCGCATGGATCTCCCCTCTGCTGATCATATGGTGCGCAGTTACTAGGCCATATACGTTACTTACTATTCAACGCGCAATATTTATTTGCGTGATTAACATTATTATGTAGATGTGTGCTGTACCTATTCATTTATATTATTCATGTTACATTGCTAATGGCCGCCGCTTTATATTTATAGCTCGTTTTTACCTAATCCTCTGCAAAAAATGACAAATAATGAGTACCTACTGGATACATCGCAGAACTAATCTTAGTGAAAAATATTCAGAGATCCCTTTATATTAATCACTTATTTATCAATGACTTATCGCTTCAGTAAAAGCATACCTTTACGTTGCTAATTATTAATCTGCGCACTTAGCATTGTACGTTTTTGTATGCTTATATATTATGTGTCCTTATAATTTAAAACATTACCACTAAAACACATTTTCTCCACTCCAATAGAAACACACCTTAATCTGAGGTAATAATATAAAAATCTCTCGCGCATGAAAATTCCTAATTATATTAATATTGTAAGTAGTCGAGGAGTATCGGATTGGTTGACTTACGACAAAGATTGATGGCGCTTCCGACACGATTAAGCTTCTCACTTGAAGGCTTGAAGGTAACCTGTTTAGAGTGATCGACTCGCGCTAATGGTGACCTAATTCTTTAGCTAGTGCGTAGCTTACCTACTGGCACAAGATTTTTTTCTTTTACTTTTTCGCAATAATATAATTTTATCTCTATATTTCTAGCAAATATGGTAAACTTTAAATTGGTTTGAGATTAAATACCTACTTACTTAGCTATAAATTATTTGTATTATTTGTGAGTCCCGATTGTTAAACTGCTCGGCAAAAGCCTCTGCCTACTGTTTCCACTCATTTTTTGTACTAAGCCTTGCTAATTTCTGTAAAATTGGCCAGAGAAAGGAAAAGGCCCACCCAATACCTATCCCAGAGAAAGCGGGATGAACTATACATATATTGAACAGCTATAAATTTATCTAAAAATAGATTCAAAGGCAAACACAACGGTAGAAAACCAACTACCGACTGAACTATGGTCCTAATCGAGTCCTGTGTGAATTATTCTCTTACAAAACTGGGTACAAGCATAAATAGTGGCCCTTTGATTCTCAAGGGACGTTAATAAACCTCGCGGGCTCTGTGCTCCCTTCTAATTAAGCGTTGATTGTAATTGAAAGGGTCCGCTCGACGATATTTGAACAACAATCCTTGAAAGGCCTTTGTAAGAATAGATATTAGAGGAAATTACGCGACTTCTGCCCTCCTCACCTAATTGATGTCCTGAGATGTTTTGTTAACGCGATCAACGAATAACGACTCTTGGAAATATTAGTCGCCGTCTTTCACTGGCGGTATTAAGGAAGTATTTTTATTTATTAAACTATAATATTAAGGGTAACTAGAGTACCTCTGCGACTTTGCTCCCGTGGTTTTAGAAATTGTTTTCTTAGTCCTCGTCAATATTATAATACGACTGCCTCGGTGGCGTAGAGGGAGCATGCTCGACTGCCAATCAAGAGGTCCCGGGTTCGATCCCCAGGTCAGGCAAAGTGATAAATATTGGATTTTTCCATTAGGAATTATCTCAATAACTGCCTGGAGTCTGGAACTGTGCCCGTTAGATGGCAATAGGCTCGCCCCCTATTACATGGGACCAATAACATACTGGCGAAATGTGGGTGTATCTACTATGGGACTGAGTCCTGGGTACACCTCTGCCTACCCCTTCGGGAAAAAAGGCGTGAATGTATGTTATGTTTAATATTATAATATAATACTATGTCACCACCATTCTGGCCCCACTGGTGGCAAATTTACAGCGCTCCTCTAGATCCAAGGTTAGGGCTGAAAGTCAATTATTGGAAGGTTCATGTTGACATTAATTTAGTTAATATAATTTTCATCGTTTTTTATTTCTATAAATGCACAATTCATCACGACAACAAAATAAATAATTGCTCAAAATTAACTGCACTTAATAAAAACGTTAAATAAGTTATATAACATTAGAGCTAACACGCGAACACCGAGTCAATATATTATATCAAAGTAGCGCCACTGAAAACTTCACCAAAAACGTCCGCCACCAAAAAAGTAATTGTACGATATTACGGGTGCAGTAAATTCCAAAATGGCACATAAATCGTTAGCAATAAAGTTGAGAATGGTACAATAAAGTGGCGGATGTGATCGCGTTGCATGCTCCACGGCTTGTTGACGTAAATAACTGTAATTTATCGTGACATTGGTGCGGCGTGTACTCGTGCTCGTGTGTACGTTGCCTTAGAATGTTTATCTGTAGAGGCGACATTTAAGGCTCACTATAACTGAAACATCTCTCGTTCTGTGCATCTGTGGTGCAGTAGTCACAAGCGCAATTAACAAACATCGTACCCAGTACCTCACTGGCTTCCCTGGGTGAGCAAAATGTTATTGGATTTGTTTATTAGGAATTTCTTAATAACAGCCTAGTCTAGATTTATGCCCAGTTAATGGAAATAGGCAAACCCTTTATTACATGGGACTTAAACACTAAAATAATCAGAAAGTAAGTGGATTCGCAGCACATATGCAAAAACTCCAAAGTCCTAATTTAATTACTGTATATTTTTATATGTTATAATTTTACAATTTCTGTCACACCACGGACCAAATGTGATTTACTGTACTCTCCTTTTCCTGCACGGTTGTCTGAAAGAGATCGCTCTTATCGATAAGACCGCCATTTGTTACATTATTTGTTATAATTGTATTTTATATTTAAGGTTTCTTGTTTGTAGTGTAATAATAAAGAATTTATCTTTCTATCTAATCATATCTAATTAATATATTTCAAAAGAGTGTGTATAGCTTTTTGGCACGATACTATAATAGGTACATAAAAGTGTAAAATAACATCACGCCTTTTTTCCGAAGGGTAAGCAGATGTACCTAGGCCCTAGGCCCATAATACACCTACACTGGCCAGTTATGTTTCTTTTCTCATGTCATAGGGGTGACTCCAATAAAAAGGGCCATTTACCTCTTATAGATGTGTTTCGTACCGAAACAGATTCCTAGCATTTTTCGTAGTTTGTCACGTGACCATACATTGAATTGCATTTTGTTTGTGTTATCTATGGAATTGCATTGGCTCCTACCGAGCGCGTCGTCGACCATCCTCTCGGGTCGACTAGACAAAAATTAGAGTGCATTGAGCTACGAACGCGCACACTTGTTGTATTTACTCGCGCCGCGTCGGCCTGCAGATTTCACTATTATCTGGGCCCCCTTTTGGAAGAGCGGCATAGACCAGTGTCGTGGGTCTTCGCGCGTGATGTGAAATACCTATGGACAGTCGGATTTAGGAGAACTTGTCTTTAAACATCCCGCGTCGTTCGCGACCCCTGAACCACCAGACTGAGAAAGGCCCCTGGAGCTCCTACTGAAGCCGTCGCACTCCCGGATTCAGCCAGGTACGGAGCATAGTGCTCACCATAGTTGTTTTGATCCGTTCGAGCCGGATTTTGCTTTTCTCTGCTGTGGTCACGTCGTATTTTTCCTATCTTGCCACGTTTTGTTTTGTGCCGCATTAAATTTAAACTCATAATTTATTGTGAAATATCACATATTTTCGTTGTTAGTTAGTATATTTCAATGGTTGTTGTAGCGACGTTTCGCGTCCCGACAATATTTTGTGCACATATCGTGCTTTCATCTTGTTTTTTTGCCCATATTTGTGTTGCGTTGTTCCACAACCGGCAAAATGGCGGAACAAGATATTTTCGAGCGAGACATTATTCTTGATGAAATAAAACGTATTTTAGATTATTACGAGATAAATGAACAACAATTTAGAACCCGAGCTAAAGACATTCAATCGATTCAGAGAAATTTTCTTAAGTTGCAAACTAAAATTGAAAAGTCATTGCTAAAATTACAAACTTTTGATCGAGAAGAACAATTGCGTGTTCGACATGATTTCAATGACATTTATTACGCCATTCAAGCTCATGTTGATGATTATAAGCGAAAGGAAGACGAAGGCAGACGCATGAGCAGGACCTTTAATACTTCCATGCAATCGAATCACGGACATTGTCATATTAATAAACTGCCTGTCCTGCCACTCCCTTCTTTTTCCGGCGAAAATACCGAGTGGAAGTCGTATTACGATCTATTTTGTTCAGTTGTTCACAGCAATGACAACTACACGAATGCGGAAAAGTTTAGGTATCTACTGTTAACATTGAAAAATGAGCCTCATAATCTCATTAAGTCGATACCCATAACCGATGATAATTATTCTGTCGCTTTAAATATTTTAATTTCTCGTTATGAAAACAAACGAGCCATCGCTTCCAAACACCTTGATCGCATATTTGATATCGAGTCTTGTTCTGAGAAAAATATTGCACAGGGTTTACGCAATATTTTGAACATTTATCATGAAAATATAAAAGCATTAGAGGTCATGAACTTTCCCATTCAACATTGGAGTTTTTTGTTGTTACATATTTTGTTGCGTAAAATACCCACATCTATTCGTAAACGATTTGAATTGTCTTTAAAAAATCCATCCGATATTCCTAATGTCGACTTGCTTATTAATTTTCTAGAAAAAGACATGCTAGCCAATGACATAGTTGAGGGCGCTGGCAAATTAAATAACCAGATCGGCGGTAGTTTGAAAAATAGCCACCCGCCTGTGTCTGCTACCAAAGTACCAACTTACCGTGCGGTAAATGCCCACGTTTCGAGTTCGAGTTCAAACGATTCTCGACCTTCTTGTAATGGAAATAAGGACAAATGTATTTGTTGTGATGGTCAACATGCACTAACAAAGTGTACTAAATTCTTGAGCTTGTCACCTAATGATCGCTATTCAATAATTAAAACAAAAGACGTTTGTTTTAATTGCCTGGGCAAATCGCATAACGTTGCCCAGTGCAAAAGCACTTTTTCGTGTCGCTCGTGTGGGAAAAGACATCATTCAAGTCTTCACTTTCCGAGTAAGAACTATGCCGTAGGTAACCTATCGAACGAGAAAAATGTAGCCTTAGTTTCAGAAACCAAAATCGTAGATACAGTAGTAGACTCCCCGCTTCCCGATCAAGCTGCCACATCGAGTAATACGACCAAAATACATTGCGCGTCGTCCAATGCTCCTTTTGTTCCAACTAAAACAGTGTTGCTTGCCACCGCACTCGTCGATGTATTTGTAGACACTGAGAAACGGTCGACAGTGCGTTGTATGATTGATACCGGCAGCCAAGCTACATTCATTAGCGAAGCATGCGTTAATCGTTTAGTTTTATCTAGACGTCATGTAGATATCCCAGTATTTGGAATCGGTAACAAACCGGTTCGTCCGAAAGGAGTTACGTCGTTTTGTTTGTGTCCTAGGAATGCGTTGCAACCTTCTATACCCATTGATGCGTTGATTTTACCTAAACTAATGAATAACATGCCAAGTATGAAGTTGCCAGTGACTGAATGGTCACACATAAATAATTTAAAGCTAGCCGACCCCACTTATCACTTGCCACAACCAGTCGAAATGATTTTAGGTGCTGATGTTTTGCCCTATATACTATTAGGTGGTGTCGTATCGGGCGAAACGGGTTCCCCGACGGCCATAAATAGTGTGTTTGGATTTTTACTAATGGGGAAAATAGCTTTAGATTCTCCCTCGAAAAATAGTGTCAATGTTTGTTTCAGTTCGTTTTGCGATAACGATCTGCGGCGATTTTGGGAGTTAGAATCGGTCTCTTCTGAGGTGAAAGTACTTACCCCACACGAACAATTGTGCGAATCTATTTTTGAAAGTTGTCATAGTCGTGACGTCACAGGGCGATATACAGTAGCCTTACCCCGTAAGCCTGATATACAGCAGCCTCTTGGCGAGTCGCGTGATATCGCCTTGTCTCGGTTCCACAAACTCGAACAACGTTTCAAACTCAAACTCAAACAGATTTATTCAAATAGGTCATAATCTGACACTTTTGTACGTCAATGAAGATACAGTACTGAGTCTACCGTGCGTTCGGAAAGATACCTCTACAAGAAGAACGCACAAGAAACTTGTAGGGCTTAATTTTTTCAACAGATAGTTTCACAATATTTGGTTTGGTTACATTCGTTTTCTTTGAAGGTGCCGCGAGGCGGCTATGCAGAAGTTTCCAGGCATCTTTGTCTTCTATGTACTGGTTGACTTTATAATAAGCCTTCTTAAGTAAAGTAGATTTTATATAGGTTTTGAATTTACCCTCTGAGAGCCCAGTTATCTCTTTTGGGATTTTATTATAGAAACGTACACTATTTCCTAAGAATGTCTTTTTATTTGTTTTGGATAATCTAAAGCTAGGTACAGCTATTTTGTCTTTATTCCTAGTATTAAAATTATGAAGGTCACTATTTAATTTTAATTTATGTAAATTTTTACGCACATACATGATGTTCTCATAAATGTATAAGGATGGTAGGGTCAGTATGTTTATTTCTTTAAATAATTCCCTCAGGGATTCGCGTGGACGCATCTCATAGATGGCACGAATCGCACGTTTTTGTAGTATAAAGATAGTTTCTATATCTGCAGCTGACCCCCACAACAGAATCCCATAAGACATCAAGCTATGGAAATATGCAAAGTACACTAATCTCGCCGTGGCTACATCTGTTAGTTGCCTAATTTTATAAACCGCGTAAGCTGCAGAGCTTAGTTTCCCTGAGAGCTCGGTGATATGAGTGCTCCATTGCAGTTTAGAGTCTATATTTATGCCAAGGAACAAAGTTGCATTGTCAATATTGAGTCTTTCACCGTCAAGAACTATGATTGGTTCTATACTTCTGACGTTAGGCAACGAAAATTTCAAACATTTAGTCTTTTTCGCATTCAATAACAGATTGTTTGCTGTGAACCATCTGGATATACTTGCTAAAGTATTATTTACATGTACTAGTGAAGTATCCTTCCTATCAACTTTAAAAATCAATGACGTATCATCGGCAAATAGAACTATATCTGCTAGACCGTGGACCATGTAAGGCAAATCGTTAATATATGCCAAAAACAGGAAAGGACCCAAAATTGATCCCTGTGGGACTCCCATCTTGACAGGAGAACTAGCAGATGTGATACCATTGACGCTAACCTTCTGCTGCCTACTAGACAAGTATGATTCCACCAGGTTCAGGGCATTCCCATGAATTCCATATACTTCTAACTTGCGCAGTAACGTGCAGTGTTCTACACAGTCGAATGCTTTGGAAAGGTCACAAAACACTCCAATGGCATCTTGTGAACTCTCCCAAGCCTCCAAGACAAGAGTCATGAGATGACAGCCTGCATCGGTTGTTGATCTGCATTTGGTGAAACCATACTGGTTTGAATGCAATATTCTATTTCTATTGAAATGTGACAGCAGTTGGTTTAGCATCAATTTCTCAAAGATTTTACTTAATACTGGCAAAACAGAGATTGGCCTATAGTTTGAGGGATCTGTCTTACTTCCCGATTTAAAGATAGGAGTGATTTTACTTATTTTCATTAGTTCTGGAAACGTGCCTTTATCTATGCATAGGTTAAATAAGTCTGCTAAGTAAGGAGCAATTGTGTTTATTATAGAATCTAGCATTTTTACAGATAGACCCCATAGATCTTCAGTAGCTTTAACATTTAAACTCTTGTACGTCTTTTTGATATCAATTAATGAGATGTGTTCAAACGAAAATTCAGGTATGGTGCGTTGGAAGTTTTCTTTAAGAAAAGCCTCCGCCAAGTCTGGGGATGAATCAAGTGACTTGGTCGCGTTCAGGGCTATGTTAGAGAAGAAATCGACAAAAATATTAGCGACTTCCTCAACATTTGTAATGTGTTCATTATTAATTAATAATTTATATTCAGAATCTCTACATTTATCTTTACCTGTTTCTACGTTTATTGTTTTCCAAACCGTCTTAATTTTATTACTTGATTTGCGAATTTTGTCTCTAATATTTATGGCTTTTGCTTGGATGCACACAGCTTTAAAAATTTTTGAATAACATTTAACATACTCATGAAATGATTCTGAATTGGAATGGGCTTTATCCCTATATAACTCATACATATTATCTCTACTTTTCCTGATACCCTTGGTAGCCCAATCACTAAATTCTAGTTTCCCATTCGAGTGTAATTTCTTTTTGGGACATATCTCATTGAACTCCTTACTTATTACAGAAAATATGTTTTCATAATTGAAATTAGGGTCTTCCTCAGAGACAGCGACATTTTCCAGTTTTGATTCTATATTATTCCTAAGCTTTTCGAGTTTATATGTTGTTAGGGGCCTATGTTCAATTGTTGGTTTTTCTTTTGATTTTTCACTTATAAATTCTAGTGAGAGACCCTTGTGGTCAGACCTAACTCCACCCGTTATTGATAACTTCCTACTTTCGAAATTGGTAAAGATATTATCAATACAGGTCGATGAGGTAACTGTAACTCTTGTGGGCTCAGAGAATAGGTAACTCAAACCGAAGGACTTAAATAAACTAGTCAAATTAGTTTTATCTGGAGAATCTGACAAAATATCAATGTTAAAGTCACCGCATACAAGTACATGTTTATTACTTTTACAAATTTTGTTTAGAATTATTTCCATAGAGGACATAAAAGAAGTGAGATTCGAGTTCGGCGGCCTATATACACATAAGATTATGTGCCTTTTTACTTCTACACAAGCCACCTCGCAAGTTCGTTCCACAGAACAGCTGACAATATCATTTCGCTCTTTATATTTAATTGATTTTCTTAAAAGTATAATCGAGCCACCTCCTTCAGCAGATGTTCTGTTGAACTTACTGGCCACCTGAAAATTATTAACATTAAATGACATTTTATCATTTTTTAACCAAGTTTCACAGAAACATAAAATATCATAATTATATTTATCTACAAGTAATTCAATGTCGTTAATTTTGCCAGAGAAGCGGTTTATATTTTGATAGAATAAAGATAATGTACAAGTACCACTCTCTGTTGTCTTAGAAATTAGTTTAAATTATTTTCCACAGTGTTATTTTTAGTACATATACTAATCACTGTGGAGTCATTATTTAACACCGTTATATTACCTATAACTGAATTAATATTATAAGCTACCAATGTAGCAAGCATCGAAATGCATTTCTTCGAACAGTACATAATATTGTCCGGGGTCAGTTGAAAGTTTTTAATAAACTTATTCATGTCAAAAAACATTAATTTGTCACTATGACGAGATGTCAGATTATGAAATAAATTGTTTATCATATGTGTGTGTTTATTTTGAGTTGAAGTTAACAATGAACAATATGGTAAGGCACACAGCATAATCTTAAAACAATTTATTTCAAGGAGAGAGGTTATGTTATTAATAACCTCCCTTTTGTCTATACCTATACTTTGTCCTATTAAGATGACAATAACTGTATTACTATCTATAGTATGAGCACTACTCCTAATCTTATCACATATTTGTGTGTAAGATGCACCGGGCATGCAATGATTATATATTATATGATTACTCTCATTGCACAACAGAGAACCAAAATCTACACCAATCCGGTCTGAGAAAACAAGTACCTTAGTCCTACTATGTCCAGCAATACATTGCTTCTCCCTCCGAGCCACTCGCACAGGAACAGCACATGGTGATTGTGAGGTCACCTGAGGCTCAGTTGATTTTGTTTGCAATTCTGAGTTAATGAAATCTACATTACTTGTAACCAACTGGGCCAGATCTATAGCAGTATTATAGTGTTCTGCTAACTGAGTTTGTAAGGCAGTATAACTGTTGAAAATATCCTGCAGTGTTTGTTCTCTGCGTAGAAGCTCAGAGCGTAGTTGCAGTATGTCATCATCATATAATTTTCTTGTTATTTCTAACTCCTCTATACAATTTTGGAGTTGTTGATCTAATAAAAGTCTACTTTTTATAAGTTGGACATTTTTTGTGAAGTACTTCTTATTACACTTGAGTTTTTTTTGACATTTCCGAACAAGTTTTTTGATTTTTATATATTTTTTAGGCTTTCTATGGAGAATGGGTTTTGAGGGAGTCTCACCAGTGAGGTCAATAATGTCTAGGGGCTGAGAACACTTCACTTTACTAACTACTAACTCATTGTATAGGCACTGAGTGTCGGCTACTTGTTGAGCGGTTAACTTTGATTGCAACTCTAATATTGTTGATTGAGCCGTGTCTAGTTCACGCTCGAGGTCTCCAATACGGCTTAAGGCCTTAACATAGGTCAAGCCACACTCATCAAATGACAATACAATGGTCTGTAGGTGATCACATTTATGTAAGACATCTTGGTATCTAATGTCCAGTTCAGCCAGTTCATTCTTGAGGTCGCTGTTTATGGAGATAATCCGCTGAACTTCAACCTCACTGTCATCCCTCTCTCTAAGGAGTTGTTCATTTAGATCCTTATAGGTCTTCAGTTCCTGTAGTGTGGTTCTCAGTTGCTGTTCCATCTCTTTAACAGTAGCTCTGCGAGTCATCATGGTGGAGTTTCTGAAAAATTATGTTGAAAAACTTAAGTAAATGGATAAGAAACAGGTGGGTACTAGTCACCTTTGTGCATTGACAAAGACAAGTCACCTCAAAGTATATATCTGTCCACAATTTACTAATTCTGCAGAAAACACAGAGACCAGCGAGAACGAGAGGTAAACAGCTTGAAAACTGGAAATTATTTGAAATATAAGTTTATAGTTAGGGGTTAGACAGTTAGACAGTGATAGAACAGTATAGACAGATGATAGTAAGTATTTCACTAAAATCCGTGCAAACTACACAATTGTTTTATGATGTTTATACTTATTCAATAAAATAACAATGATTTATATAACAGAAAGGACAATAATACCTACTAGAACAATATTAATTGTAAGTGGGTAATGCTATTATGCACAAAATTGAATTAAATGTACTAAGTACTTATACTTTGAGAGTGATCTTGTCCTTTATATTAACAGTGTTTATGCACAGTGTTTATGTAGTAGGCGCCTGTCTGAAACTATGTTTTGTTATCAGTTCTGCTTCCACTTTTTGTCAAGCAAAGTGAT
Source organism: Hemistola chrysoprasaria (assembly GCA_947063395.1). Classification (NCBI taxonomy): domain Eukaryota; kingdom Metazoa; phylum Arthropoda; class Insecta; order Lepidoptera; family Geometridae; genus Hemistola; species Hemistola chrysoprasaria. Next base: position 14,314,041 of record OX346725.1, read on the forward strand.
AACAAACGGCGTCAGTGTGTGGGTTTTGACGTCGCTCACTGCAGTGAGCAGTGTTGTAATTGTTAACGGGATATGGTGACTAGTGGTTAGTTATTAGATAAACACAATCAATACTCCCCGGGATTATGTAGTAGCATCCAGTGTTTTTGAATATCCACCCGTTAGTCCTTTGACAACACCGCCAGTTTCAGTTTCCCAAAAGTGTACTTATATCACTTTTTGCACTGTGTTTTTGCATTTATTAGTTGATAACAGTATTTTTGAGTCACTTTTCACGATTTTTCTACTATATAAAGTTATTATCGCTAATTAAAACTAATAAAATTTATCCTAACACATATTTTAACAGCTGTTCTAAGTGTTGCCACACGGCAAAAAAAAAAAAAAAAAAAAAAAAAAAAAAATTGCGTTTGGAGCGCAACCCGAGTCTCAAGGTCGAGTATCACAAATGTTTACAAGAGTATTTGGATTTGAACTACATGGAGCCGGCCCTCGGCCCTCCGACTTTAGGTAGTACCTACTACATACCTCACCATTGCGTTATCAAGGAGTCGTCTACGACTACTCGTACTCGTGTTGTTTTCGATGCAGGGTGTTCCAGCTCGAGTGGGACATCCCTAAATGACATACTTCTGACTGGACCGAAGCTTCATCAGGATATAGTTGACGTGCTTTTGAAATTTCGCGTTCATAGTGTTGCGCTTGTGGCCGATATTCGGCAAATGTATCTTAACATAAAGGTTCGAGAACCAGATCGAGATCTACAACGTATTCTGTGGCGTACCTCGCCCAGTGATCCCATTCGTGACTATCGTTTGTGTACCGTGACTTTTGGAGTTAGTTCGTCACCGTACTTAGCGCTTCGTACGATACGGCAGTTGGCCCACGACGAAGCCAATAACTTTCCACTTGCGTCCAAAGTGTTGTTGGACCAAATGTTTGTCGATGACGTGTGTTGTACTGAAGTTGACGAGGAAAAGGCACTTTTATTGCAGCAGGAGTTGGTAGGTATTTGCAAATCGGCCGGTTTCGAGTTACATAAGTGGCACAGCAACTCACCAGCGTTGCTCGCCGCCATTCAGGCGCCAGTCATTCATGGTGAGCGGCAACAGGAAGTCTCCTTTGCTCCCATGGAAGACGATAATCAAACCAAGGTCCTGGGGCTTCAATGGAACCCTCAGTCTGACCATTTCACATTCAGTGTGCAGTGTACATCGAATGTCGTTACCAAGAGAGCCATTCTTTCACAGATTGCCAAAATCTATGATCCAATGGGTTGGTTGTCACCGGTTACTCTTTTTGCAAAACATCTCATGCAACTATTGTGGATTTCAGGAGTCTCTTGGGATGAGAGGCCTCCTATTGACATTGTTAATGCGTGGACAGCGTTTGTCCAAGAGTTGCCTCTTCTTTCGCGAGTTACTATACCACGACAGATATTCTTCCCTTCGTGCAGTATACAGCTACACGGGTTTTCAGATGGAAGCGAGCGCGGCGTGGCCGCCTGTGTTTATGCTCGTCTGACTGATGACGTCACAAAGGAGGTTCGAACGTTTCTTGTTTTCGCGAAAACGCGCGTTGCATCGATCTCTCCTTGCCTCTCTATACCTCGCCTTGAGTTAATGGGGTTTGTCATTATGTCCAGACTTCTGGAAAAAGCAATAAATATCTATCGTGATCGTATCAAAATTGACGAAGTTTTTGCGTGGTCGGATTCCACGATAGTGTTGGCGTGGCTTCGATCACCACCTTATGAGTGGAAAACCTTTATTTCTAATCGTACGAGTGAGATTCTCACCCGATTACCAAACTGTCGTTTCGGGTATGTTCCTGGTACCCTAAACCCGAGTGATGCGCCCTCTAGGGGCCAATTGCCTTCGACGTTCTTACAGAACGACGTGTGGTTTGACGGCCCACAGTGGCTCCGCGAGGAGCCCGCTGCGTGGCCCAAACCCAAACACATTCCTAATACGAATGAGGAGAAACGTAACACCCCCGTAGCTTCATTACCTGTGTCGGTAGTTGAGGATATTGAAATAGTGAATAAATATTCGACTTTGGGTAAATTAGTACGAGTTGCATCCTACGTGTTTCGTTTCTATAACATATTGAAATCTCGAGTTAGAAAAGAAAGAGTTGTATATCCAAATTACATAACAGTCCACGAGTATAATTTTACACTTAATCGATTGATCTATTTAGTTCAACATCATGTCTTTTCCGAAGACTTAAAAAACATTTCACAAGGCAAACAGCCCTCTAATCAATTGAAACGCCTCGATCCTTTTATTGACGAATCGAATTATTTGCGAGTTGGAGGTCGTTTGCATAGGTCATTGTTACCCTACGAATCAAAACATCAATTGATTTTGCCCAAAACACATCGCCTAACGAGTTTGATCATTGACGACGCACATATTGCACATCTTCACGCAGGTACCCAGTCTGTTCAATATATACTTCTACAAAAGTATTGGATCTTGTCTAGTCGAGACATCATACGCCAACAGATCTATCGCTGCGTACGTTGTTTCCGAGTTCGTCCCGCGCGTTCCCGGCCGGCTATGGCGCCGCTTCCTTCAGCCCGTATCCAACCGGAACGTCCATTCTTAAAAACATGTGTTGATTTCGCGGGTCATTTCTATGTGCGTGCTAATAAGGTCCGAAATGCAAAGGTTATCAAGTGCTATGTAGCGGTGTTTGTGTGTTTGAGCGTAAAATGTTGTCATTTGGAACTTGTATCGGAACTTACTAGTCAAGGGATGTTAGCGGCTTTGCGACGTTTTACATCTCGCAGAGGCCTAATTTCTGACCTGTATTCGGACTGTGGTCGAAATTTCGTAGGCTGTAACAATTATTTGAAAGAGCTATACAACTTTTTGAAAAATGACTCTGTTCAAGCTGCTTTGAACTCTCAAACCTTACAACAGGGCATTAATTGGCATTTTCAGCCACCCTACGCACCCCATTTTGGTGGCCTACATGAGGCGTGGGTAGGTGGTTTTAAGAGACATCTCCATCGTGTGGTAGGAAATCGTGTGCAGACCTACGATGAGATGCATACCGTATTGTGTCAAATAGAGGCCGTGATCAACTCGCGGCCCCTTTGTGTGTTGAGCGCGGACGCGTCCGATCCGCTCCCCCTCACCCCCGCGCATTTTCTGGTAGGTGGCCCTCTAACGGCCATTCCAGACGTCTCCCTGACTGAATCGAATCCAGGGAGGCTTCTTCGTTGGCAATGGGTTCAACAGTGCGTTCAACACTTTTGGAAGCGATGGAGTCGAGAGTATTTACACGAAATCCAACAGCGTAGCAAGTGGTATGGTGATCGCGGCTCACCTATTCGTGTAGGTGACATTGTAGTTGTTTGCGATGACAATCTTCCTCCACTCCAGTGGAAGCTAGCTCGTGTACATGCTCTCCACCCAGGTCAAATAGATAACAAAGTGCGAGTTGTTACCTTACAGTCAGGCAAGAATTATTTCAAACGCGCAGTTGTTAAAGTTTGTAAACTTCCCGTAGAATAGTTACATGTTACATTTAGTCAATATAATTTAGTTATTTAGTTAGCATTTACTTCGTAGTGAGTACCACCCCTTTGTTTCCTCAAATAATCATAAGAATTAGTATTAGTGTTAATCTTAGAGTTCCTAGTTTCAATATTGAATATAATTCGTTAAAAGAACCTTATTCTTTTAAGGTGAGCGGCATGTTTCGTACCGAAACAGATTCCTAGCATTTTTCGTAGTTTGTCACGTGACCATACATTGAATTGCATTTTGTTTGTGTTATCTATGGAATTGCATTGGCTCCTACCGAGCGCGTCGTCGACCATCCTCTCGGGTCGACTAGACAAAAATTAGAGTGCATTGAGCTACGAACGCGCACACTTGTTGTATTTACTCGCGCCGCGTCGGCCTGCAGATTTCACTATTATCTGGGCCCCCTTTTGGAAGAGCGGCATAGACCAGTGTCGTGGGTCTTCGCGCGTGATGTGAAATACCTATGGACAGTCGGATTTAGGAGAACTTGTCTTTAAACATCCCGCGTCGTTCGCGACCCCTGAACCACCAGACTGAGAAAGGCCCCTGGAGCTCCTACTGAAGCCGTCGCACTCCCGGATTCAGCCAGGTACGGAGCATAGTGCTCACCAAGATGTTATTATATGTAAAACTTCTTACTGAAGGCTCATTAACATGAATGACTAAGAATAATTGCGGAGATCTAGAAAAGTGAAGGATACAATAATTACGAGGTCGTTTTGAATAAGTAAATGCAAAAACCTTTGTATATTCAAGAATTCACTGCATTTGACTTTATTTTGAATAAATGTATACGTACAAAACCACATTAACCTTTACCGTTCCTAAGTCGAATTGTATACGGACAAAAACTCAATTGTATTATGTATATGCACGTTAATAATTATGTTTTTGTACGTAAAGGTAACTTAAATGTAAATAATATGTCAATCAAGTACCTTCCTAATATTATTTTACTATTTGCAGTTTTTGTATATTATTCACAACCAAAATATTAAAGTATTCGCTATGTAAGGTTTTTACTCACATGGCAGAAAGTGTAAACAAATCATGCCACGTAATTTCGACAAAACTATTAGACTATACCAAATCGGTTAATAATTTGAATTTATACTCTAATAGAACGGGTTACCCCAATAACATGCTCGAGTCAATTCATATGGATTATGTGGACAGCCCATATTGTCAGAGTTTCAGGTCGCGAAGATTCCTACGCAGCCTCCGACATGAGCTAACAACTGCCCCCTACATATCTTATAGGAAACATCCGCAACCGGTGAATGGAAAAAACATGAAAGTATTCCTTCGAACAAATGTCATGGATTATACGTCCATGTTTTTTTCCGTTTACCGGCCGCGACCTACAGTTTAACGTGCCATCCCAACACACACAGAACATCCACAGAAGGGCCCAGGCGATAAGTCCCACTGGACCACGGACGCTGCATCGACGACGTTAAACATTAAAATAAATTTCAGCACTTTCAAATTAATTCAAATATATACAATTATCATTCAAATACATCATAAATCACTCCTCAGTGCCTCGGTGGCGTAGTGGGCGTAAGCTCGATTGCAGATCCTGAGGTCCCAGGTTCGATCCCCAGATCAAGTGTTAAATATTGAAAATAGGTTATCTCAATAACTGCCTGGAGTCTGGAACTGTGCCCGGCAGATAGCAATAGGCTCTCCCCCTATTACGTGGGATCAATAACATACTGGCCAAATGTGGGTGTACCTACTATGGGACCGAATCCTGGGTACACCTCTGCTACCTCTTCTGGAAAAATGCGTGATTGTATGATAAATGATGTAGAAACGACTCAAATTAAAAGCCATTGCTGTTATTCTTGTAGGAGTGATTAAAACATACTATTAATATTATGTAAGGATATAGGTGTCTACTCTTAAATATTTTAATTTAAAACACTTTAATTATTAAACCTTCTTGTATATTCGTTATTATTTTAAACACAGTAACATGGTATTTTATTATTAAGCTATTTAAAATAATAATTATAGTTTCCCTCGCGTTTACTGCACATAATTAAGGCATGCGAGCGATTTTATTATATTTATATTACAGCTGATTTTATGATGCAGTTACTATGATATTATGCATACAACATATTATGTTGCAGCTAGATCGAATAATACGCCGTATAAAATTCTGACTAGCTGTTTAACAAACTAGTGCCGTATTATATAACACGGAGTGGCAATGATTGGTTTGGTTGTTTTTAAAGTATTTTAATTTTATGGTTTTATGGTTTGTATACCAATAAAGAGTTTGTCTAGCTATCTATTTATCAATACGTATAATCTATGCAAATAAAGATAACTGAAGTGTACCTATATTTTAATATAAAATTACAGGTTTTACTAAATGCATATAAAAGTATATTATACTTGAACAAATTCTACGCGGACGAAGTCGCGGGTAACAGCTAATAATAATATAATTTTCCTACATATTATGTGCAAACACTTATAATATAATTAATAAACTCTTTTTAGTCAAACTTACCTATTTTAAAGTACGTACGAGTATTTGGATAAGTTAATTCATATTTAAAAACAAGCAATACATAATATTATTATAATTACAAACAGTAATCAGCAGTGAGATGATAATAACATTATATTTTTTACCCTCTGACCCAATAGCGGATAGCAATAACAATTCAGATTTAGCTAGTCAATTGTATGTTTTTAAAAATTTTCAGCAGAAATTGTAATGAAATAAAAATAATAAAAAAACGTCATTTTGAGGACCTTGAACCTATATAAATTAAGCCTTATTATATTCGTTTTGTATCCACCTACAGTGCCACCAACTTATCTGTTCCGGTGGGCATACTTGGAACTGTGTCTGTCAGTGAGAACGTCAATATGAAATTCTCCACAAGCGACGCTTTAACTGAATAGATAACATAGTGGAACTGCAAAATTCATTAGTTTTATCAGTAAACGCGTAATAATAATGTTAATATTTAGATAAGGGACGCATCAGGTCAATGACGGCGTTGTTGAATTGAACATATTTTATCGTTGTTATTGGGTATAATGTACTTGAACCAATGTATTATTTACATAAGTAATTTAGATTCTTTAAAATTAAGACTTACCTGCAAGTTATTCAACTAATCCTTAATACTTAAGGCATTAAGAGGTTATACTAAACTAATATTATGATAATGTAGATGACATAATATTATAATAAGGGGTGTTCAATTTTATCGTAGTAGTACCACAGAAGTAGTACTTAATAAGTAATTGTAAAGTCACAATAGCCAAGGTCATACTCGTTCATTGTCTCTGTTCTTTTTATAACGTACTTACATTATAGGACCTATGCATAATAATATGTCGAAACAAAAAACATAGGACGATTAATAAGAGTCGAATAATCAAGAAAGATATTTTTATCGATATTGAAAACTATTTTTAGGATCATTAGAAATTGGACTAGGAAAATTAAAAACTTGAATTCTGATTGGCTAGGATTGGTCATTCACACGCGATTTCAAGTTGTTTTTTCTGGGAAATACGGGCGTTTGTGATAGGGTTGAGATGTATGACACGGCATAGCTTAGGTAGGTTGGCAGTCGGATTTTAATTTGGCTTCTAATAGAAGTTATATATAAGATATAATATGTCGCCGTTAAATTGTAAGAATCGTTAGCTTATAATTAGTCTTAGGATAGGTTAAATTGTTTAGTTTTTTGTAGTTTGTGTTTTTGTATCGTCCAAATTTTTTCTTGGCCATGGCTTCACAGCCTAGGGACGCTACTGGGCGTTTCCTCAAAGGCCCTTCTCAGGGCCAAACCCAAGGCCCTTTTCAGGGCCAATCTAAAGCACAGGTGGACTCGGAGTCCAATGACTCTCAAAAAGAGATACTGGAAGCGTGTCAGAGCAACAACTCTGACATGAACATGAGTGATTTGAGCGGTACAGAAACCGCTACCGCAGAGGTCGGTCGCCGAAAGCGGCCATCATCTTCGTTCTTCGTGCCCGGGTACCTTGACTCGGACACGGAGACTGAGGCTACCGTAGCTGCCGCCAAGGTGAGCACGGCCAGAAGAGGTAGAGGCAAGTCTGCAAAGGCAGGCCCATCTAGGGAGGAGTTTGTTAAACCAGTGCCATTAAAGCCGGATGAGGAATTCGAAGAAATTCTGCGTGGTAGACGAAGTAAGAAGGGTACTAAGGCTGGCACCGCTGCATCAGCAACTGATGCGAGTGAGTCTGATGCTGTCATCGTAGATGCGGACGTCGGTTCAATGAATGCTCAGGAGCTAAGGGCTCAGGCAGGAGAAAAACTCGCCTGCATCCTAGAGGTTGCCAAAAAATCCAACAACCTCAAGGGCGAATTTGTCGGCCGTATTAGAAGGTCTGCGTCGGTCCTAACGGAGGTGGTCGATGCACTTGCAAGTAGGAGTGAGGCGGAGGAGACGCGACGTCTAAGAGCGGAGAATTCTCGGTTGCGGCTTGAAGTTGAATCATGTAAGGCGGAAGTGAAGGCGCTGCGTCGTGGTTACTGTGAAGCCAAGACAGAGGCTGCAGCTGCCATCGTCTCGGCGGCTAATGTCTCAGAGAGACAAGAGTCCTCTGTCACTATGATAGGGGACGATATTGTGGAAGAGCTGAGGCGCTCCCTGACAGTGACGTTTGGGGAGATGCTTAACGCTCGTCTCGCGGGAATCGAGGATCGTCTTATGCCTGCCCCGAAGACTCGTCCGCCTTTAAGATCGGATGCCATAAAAGCGGCAGAGGCCGGTTCTCCAACGCTCGAACCACGGAAAGCTCGCAAATCTTTCTCGAATGTGAGTAACCAGGCTTCTCCTGGTGTTTCCTCAGTGGTCGATGTTGCGAGCAGTGAGACTCAAAGCATCTTACCCTCCATCACTGTCCCTCAGGGGGAAACCTGGGCGACGGTTGCGCGGAAGGGTAAAGGTAAGGGAAAAGGAAAGTCTTCCCTCCCCCCGAATGGCCCTGCAAAGGCCCCAGCGGCCCCAGCAGCACGGTCTGTTGTTAAAAATGGATCGGTGGCACCCGCGAGTAAGCTTGCCTCAAAGCCGATGGCCACTAGGCCTAAGATTGCGCTGAAACCTCCAACAACCGCAGCTGTCGTACTGTCACTACAGTCCGAAGCCGCGGCAAAGGGGATCACTTACAGCGCAGTCCTCCAGATGGCGCAAGAAAAAATTGATCTCCAGGAGCTGGAGATTGAACAACTCCGTTTTCGTCAGACGGCCACGGGAGCTAGGATACTAGAAATTCCTGGCGCCCACAGCAGTGAAAAGGCGGACAAACTCGCAGCTAAACTCTCCGAAGTCGTGTCTGAAGTGGCTTGCGTTTCCAGACCTGTTAAAACCTCTGATATCAGGATTACAGGTCTGGACGATGCGGCCACTAAGGAGAAAGTAGCGTTGGAGGTCGCAAGGGCGAGTAGCTGCGAACTTCGGCACGTTAGAGTTGGAGAAATACGCTCAGGACCTAACGGGACTGGCTGCACCTTGGTGTCTTGTCCAGTTTCAGCAGCTAAAGTGCTGGAAAGTAAGGGTAAGCTGCTGATAGGATGGAGCTCAGCACGTGTAGTCTCTCTGGGAGGACGGCCTTTGCGGTGCTTCAAATGCATGGGTTTGGGGCATACACGCCCAATGTGCCCAGCGTCGTCTGACCGGGGTGATAGCCTGTGTTTCCGGTGCGGAGAGTCGGGGCACCGGTCGGATAGTTGCATCAAGGTCACACTGCACTGCGCGATATGTGCAGAATCGGGGAGGCCCTCAGGGCATATTTAATGGGTGGACGCAATTGCGTTCCCCCAAAGACAAAAGGGAAGGTCAACCGGACTCAGGCTACTCCTGCGGCCACTAACCAGGCCATCCAAGAGACTACACGCCAACCGGCGTCCGAGGAGGTTGTTATGTCTGAATGATGGTATCAGTCCAACATTGCAGCCTCCTTCAGACGAATCTTAATCACTGCGCCAGGGCGCAGGACCTGCTAATGCAGTCCTTGACGCAGTGGCAGATAAACCTGGCTGTTGTCGCGGAGCCGTATTACGTTCCTCCTCATCCTCATCCACGTTGGGCTGGAGACCTTGACGGTACTGTAGCAATTATAGGAGGGACTAATGGCGACCAGCCCATCTCAGTAGTGGAGACGGGTTCGGGGTACGTGGTGGCTAAGTGGGGCGAGTATACAGTTATTGGTGTATACTTCTCCCCGAATAGACCTGTAGCTGAACTGGAGGTCTTTGTGGACCTCATAGCTGCAGCGGTAAGGAGACAGGCTCCACGTCAGGTCTTAGTCTTGGGAGACCTGAACGCCAAGGCCCGGGATTGGGGCAACCCTTCCACTAACTCTCGGGGGGAGATTGTTAGGGAGTGGGCAGTGGCCACAGGACTCACTCTGCTCAACAGAGGGTCTGTCCATACGTGCGTGCGACACAACGGGGGATCCGTGGTGGACCTATCGTTCGCCACCCCAGGTGTCGCCGCACGTATCCGGGCATGGAGAGTGATATCGGAGTTGGAGACCCTCTCAGACCACAAGTATATTAGGTTCGAGATCTCCACCACCAACGATCAGACAGGGACTCTGCGCGTGGAGAGAACAAATTTTCCTCGCTGGACGGTCAGTCGCCTCAATGTCGAGTTAGCAAAAGAGGCGGCGATCATCCAATCATGGTGTGCTGCTCCCACACATCCGGAAGTAGACGTTGAGGCGAGTCGCTTTCGAAGCAGTGACGGCAGTTTGTGACGCGGCTATGCCGAGGGCTCGACACCACCCCAGTCACCGGCAGGTCTACTGGTGGTCCTCGGAAATATCTGACCTCCGGGCTAGGTGCTCAGAGGCACGGCGGTATTACTCCCACTGCAGGAGACGACGGAACGGCCGTCGGGACGAGCAGCTCTCAGCTGAAGAGTTAGCAGTTGAGACCCAATTGTACAGCGTCTATTGCGATGCTAAACGGGAGCTGCAGCTGGCCATCAGCAACGCTAAATCTAGGGCGAACCGAGACATGTTAGAAGGACTTAACAGGGATCCATGGGGGCGTCCTTATAAGGCCGTTCGGAACAAGTTCCGAGGCCAGACGTCCCCTGTTGCGAAGTCTCTAGAGCCGGAATTGCTGGATCGGGTTTTGGAAGGGCTTTTTCCCGAGAGTAACCCTCTCTACACACCTCCTTCAATGGCGCCATCCTTTGTGGAGGAGCTAAGCCCAGTCTCCATTCCACCTGTTTCAGAGGTGGAGATGGAAGTAGCGGTCAGCCGCCTGCGAACAAAGCGAACAGCTCCGGGTCCAGACGGGATTCCAGGGCGAGTCCTAGGGATCGCTCTAGGGAAACTGGGCGTTCGACTTCGGGAGCTGTTCGACGCGTGCCTCTCGGCGGGACAGTTTCCGAAACTATGGAAGGATGGTCGACTGTGCCTTATTCGGAAAGATGGACGTTCAGCGGACTCCCCTTCCGGATATAGGCCTATAGTACTGCTGGATGACGCGGGGAAGCTTCTTGAAAGAGTCATAGCATCCCGCGTCATCCAGCACCTGAACGGAATTGGGCCTGCCCTATCCGAGGTCCAGTATGGATTTAGAGCAGGGCGGTCTACAATAGACGCTCTGCTCTGGCTAAAAGGTTGGACGCAAGAAGCGGTCAGAGAGAGGCAAAAGGTGTTGGCTATCTCTCTTGACATAGCCAACGCCTTCAACAGCCTCCCACATGGGACCATACAAGAGGCGCTTCGGTACCATGGAGTGCCTTTGTACCTACGGAGATTGTTAACCGACTACCTTCAGGACCGTGAAGTATTGGTGGAAGGTTGCAGCACCGTCGTGTTTCGTGTGGGGTTCCACAGGGGTCGGTGCTGGGACCACTTCTGTGGAACATAGGCTATGACTGGGTGCTCCGAGGGACGCTTCCCACAAATGTACGAGTTGTGTGCTACGCGGACGACACCCTAGTCGTAGCCAAGGGGAGGGACCTACGCCAGACGATGCGTCTGGCTGAGTTGGGCGCTGCCTTTGCTGTCGATCGCATCCGCGCCCTGGGCTTGGAGGTCGCTCTCTCCAAGACAGAGGCCCTGCTTTTTCATGGGCCTAGGGGGGGGGCCTCCTCCGGGATCACAGGTAGTTTTGGATGGAGTTTCCATCCGGATCGGGGCCCAAATGAAATATTTGGGTCTCGTCCTTGACGGGAAGTGGGCATTTGGGACTCATTTTGCACTATTAGCAACAAAAGTGGTGAGAGCGGCGGGCGCTTTGGGCAGATTATTGCCTAACGTAGGTGGCCCAAAGGCTACGTGCCGCCGGCTATACTCCGGGGTAATCCGGAGTATGGTCCTATACGGGGCACCAGTTTGGGTGGACGCCCTCAATCGCGGCAACAAGACCCTGCTGCGGCGTCCTCAGCGGGTCATCGCGACGAGGGCAATCCGCGGTTACCGGACGGTTTCATGGGCGGTAGCGTGCGTATTGGCTGGGGATCCACCCTGGGAGCTCCAGGCGGAAATCCTCGCCGAAGTTTACAACTTTGTTGCAGCGAGGAGATCCCGAGGGGAGCCCCCAGATTGGGAGGAGGTGACGCGCTTGCGTAGACAGGCTCGGACCGCCCTCCTAAGGCGGTGGACGGAGGACCTGGCCTCACCGATCCCTGGACAATGGACGGTAGAAGCCATTCGTCCGGTCTTAAAAGGATGGCTGGGACGGCGGTTCGGCTCTCTGACGTTTCGTCTGGTGCAGGTACTCTCCGGACACGGATGTTTCGGAAGGTATCTGTACCGGATCGCAAGAAGGGAGCCAACTCCAGCCTGTCACGAATGTGGGGCGCTGGAAGACACGGCCCTCCACACCTTGGAGGTGTGTGCCGCATTTGGACTGCAGCGGCACAGACTGACAGCGCAGATAGGGAGCGATCTCTCCCTGTCGAGCGTGGTTAGCGCCATGCTCGATAGCAAGGAATCGTGGCAGGCTATGGTCTCTTTCTGCGAAAACGTCATGGTGCAGAAAGAGGCCGCGGAGCGGGTCAGGGAAGAAAATGTTCTGGCTGACCCGATCCGGCGCAGACGTACAGGGGCAAGGAGGAGAAGGTTTGCCCACCTTGTTCTGCCTTCGTAGTGGGATCACCGGTAAAGTCGGGGGACTTGCCGGTTTACACGATGACCCCACAAGCCTAGGGGATTAACCTGATAACAAAGTTAATCCTCCCCACAGGCGCTGAGGCCCAGTAATCATTCTGGGCCTACCGCTGGGGCGATATGGTGAATGCAACCGCGACCCCATATCGCCCCACCTCTCGGCGGAAGACTGTTCCCAGGGGGGTTTTAGTGGGTGCAAGTCCCACACTCCCCCTTCTGACACCCCTGTTTCAGAAGGGAAGTGCGAAGGCATTTCCCCCCTTTCAAAAAAAAAAAAAAAAAAAAAAAAAAGGATTGGTCATTCACGATTGTACTATGGTCAATTTAATATTTGTAATGTTTCTAAAAAATAGCTGTGAACATCGATCAAATATTTTTCGGTTTCCACTTAGTAGGTTATTCGCAATAATTCTATTTATGCAACTATCCTGCGACAAATTAAACTATTCCTAAAACGTTTTAACATATACATATGTACATGGAAAGTGGAAATAGGAATATTTTTTTAAGATTCTTTACAGAGGTATACATTATATTATAACAAAAATAGTAGGTCTTTGTATGTCTAGTAATATTATAACCTCTAGGTTTATCAATATATACTTAATGGTACAAACTTAGAGCCATAATAAACCTATAGACGTGCTTGAATTTTAAAAGGCTATAGAATTCTTTCTCTCTCGGAATATTAACGGTAAGCCATTTTTGATGTTTTGAATAATTTCCGATTTGGGATCAACTTCAGGATACCGCAGAGTATTGGGGGCTGGTTCCACTGTGAACTTGGACAGCACCGCGGCCAGGCCTGCCAGAGACTGCATCAGACCCAGACGTGCACCTGGACAATTTCAAATATAGGTAAAAAATCAAGTGAACGAGTAGAGCACTTACGTACGAGAACACAAGTTACATACATTTCAAGGATTTTCAATATCATTAAATCCAATAAAGGCAATGGATATTCTACGTACACTCACTTATGTATATATGACACGTGTATCACTTACCGATACAAGCTCGAGGTCCATCTCCAAATGGCAAATAAACATATTTGTTCTTGTTGACGTCGAAGTTAGCAGGATCAAACCTTTCCGGCCGAAAGACCTCCGGTTCCTCGAAGTATTTAGGATCATTATGAAGGGCTTGTATTGGAATAATTATTCCCACATCTTCATCTATACTGAATCCTAGTTCTGGTATAGTACACTTTCGTGCACACGCTCTGATTAAAAATCCAAGTGAAGGGAACATTCGCATTCCTTCCATAAAAGCCCATTCCAAATAGGTCATCTCTCTAACGGCTTCATAAGAGAGCTTGTTGTTGTATTTGGCCAAAACTCTGTCTATATTCTTTTGCACTTTCTCCTGTACGTGTGGATGGAAGGCCAGCTGATGCAGCGTGAAGCTGGTAGCGGACGATGACGTCTCGAAACCTGCCGCGAAGAATACAAACACTTGCGCCGCAATCAGCTCTTCAGTGAGCTCTAAACTAGTCATCTCCGGTGTTCCATCCTCTTTCATCTTCTCTAACGATTCTCCGACGATCAGTCCCTTTTTCCTACATTCTAAGAGCAAATCTATGAAATCGTTGCGAGTTGACGGTTCGTAACCTCTCTGTGCTAATATTTGATGAACCAAATCATTCAAATCACTTTCGATTTTCGACATATACTTAAGATGCTTGCACAATTCCGGCATCAGTTCTTTAGCGATAGCTACGAGAGCGTCTTTTATCGATACTGTAAATATTTTTGCGCCGAGTTTCCTGAATGCGGAGTTTTCATCTTTGAGGGAATCAGCGTCAAGTCCGAAGCCGCAGGCGCCGATGAAGTCGGTGGTGTACCTGGCCATGAGGTCGCGCGCGTCGAGCGGTCGCGCGGCGGCAGCGGCGGCCAGCGCGCGCGTCTGCAGTCGCTCCGCGCGCTCCACGATCAGCGGGAACATCGCCTTCAGCTTGCCGCTCGTGAACGCCGCCGTCATGCGCTGCCGCAGCAGCCGCCACAGGTCGCCGTCCGCAAAGAACAGATTGCGCATCAACGGCTCGATCACCGTTTTATGGGGGTGTAACCCTCGAGGATAAAAATAAGCGAAATCGGTTAGCAAAATTCTTTTGATTATATCTGGGTCCCTGATCACTAGTTCCGGTCGAGTCGATCTATAGAATCCGACGACTTTTTCCTTAGGATACTTCCAGTATGCGTCTACAGCAACCTGCGTCATACTTTTTTGCATAAGGTAAACATCCTTATTTGTCCCGAAAATTAGTAATGGTTTGTCATGTTTGACGCCTCTTTGCGCCCAGTAGTCGTATGTCCTAGTGAGGTACCAGTACAGCACTGTTAATGCAACTATCACTATTGTCACTGTTATCATTTTGGAAGCGATGCGACGCGCCGGACAGATCTACACGGGTACAAGCGCTCAGCGCTACAATTAGACCACAACTGATTATTGCAAGTGAGCTGTGACTGTGCGTCCATTGTGATGCCTCTTTATCGCTACATAACTACATAATGTCGTTCCTATATTATGTATTATTACTATGTCCAGTGGCTTGGAACTTGTCTATCGTAAGCCCAATCCCAAATTGAACAACCGGTCTGCTGCGCGGTGAATTTAAAAGTCAAGGTGAAATCTGAAGTCAGGGTCATTAATCAAGGTCTTTGCTACTTATAAACAATATATAAATAAGGTGCGTATGCAGACTGTGATGTAATTTGCGTTATCTGTATATTGCGCGGTATGAATAACGACATAATATTATAAATAGATTATAATTAATTCGCAGCTCAGTTAATTAGCGTTAATTTACATGTTTTGGAATATGATCGTGATACGTATTTCTTATTGAATACGAGTAGTTCAAATATAGTCTAATCACAGTAATAGTTTAAATATATCACAATCATCATTTCGCAGTAAGGAATAGATTACATTTGTTTGAAACAAAGTATGAGAATTAGGTTTTAATTAAAAAGCCTTGAATTAACTTTCGGTGTATATTACGTACATACACCGAAAGTTAATTAAAGGATATGTCTGTATGTATGTCCGGTACAAATCTTATAACTGAATTTTGAAGCAGTTAGACTCAACAGTTTTAGCTGAAATTTTGCATAAATATGTAAGTCCAGTGACAATGCAATATTATGGTACCGTTGACTTGATCTGATGATGAAGCCACGATGTAGCGACTAGAACTTCGTGATGACAGATCACAGGATAATTGAATTTGGGCAAGTATGTTAAGTTTTTATGAGAGTATGGGCTCGTTTACTTTTTTTGTTTTGGGGAACTTTTGAAGGATCACTAAAAACAATAAATAAATAAATATATATTTTTATGTAAATGCTCTATAATGAAGAAAATAAAATAATTAAATAAAATTAAATAATTAAACAAAGCCATGAATTTATAAAATTAAACATTTTATATATTAACATAAAAGTTTGTCGCAAGATTTGATTGCATAAAATACATTAGGTAAATTTCGCTTCTCATTGCACAATGATTGCCCTGACTGGGAATCCAACCCAGTCCTAGCTTCGTAGGCAGACTTACTTCTATCTCGGATACGAAATCAACATTTATTACAAAAAAAGTGTTTAATTCATTAAACATAATAATTTTATTTCATGCATCACGAAAACGGCTTAAATTTTTATTAGTATTATGTTGTATTTAGATAAGATTATATTAATGTTTAAACGTGTATTAAATAAAACCCATAAAAAACATTTTTATTCCAGTACCAGTAAATTTTTGTAAAACTAATTATTGGCAAATTTTTTTTTTTGTAATTTTGTATTTATTTGTATTCAGCTACAAATGCTCAAACTCAAACTCTTTAAATAAGTCTTAAAAAGACATTTTTAAACGTCAATAAGTAATATCAGTAATAATAAAAAATCTACTGTGCGTTCGAAAATATACCTCTACAAGAAGAAGGCACAAGAAACATGTAAGGTTTAATTTTTTCAATATTTTAAATATTTGGTTTGTTACATTTGTTGGCTTGTAAGGTGCCGAGTGGTGGCTATGCAGAAGTTTCTAGGCATCGTTGTCCTCTATGTACTGGATAATATTATAATAAGCCTTTCTTAACAAAGTCGATTTTATACAGGTTTGCTTGATTTCCTCGGTTCTTTTTAATTTGAAGCCTACCTAGGTACAATTTATTAATGTCTATTTATAGAGCTTAAAAATATTTATATTTGTAAAATGTTATGTAAAAACATACGTACTAATTATTTTAAATGTCATAATATTATTTACAATTATTTTCTTACTCAATCTTTATATTATAATCAATATTTCTAACTACTCCAACGTCCTAACCGTTAATAAAGCTTTAATAATTTTATAAATCTAACGCATAAACTGTGTGTCTTCTTTCGCGAAAGATCAGCGGTAGGCCATTTTTAATATTTTGAATGATTTCCGATTTGGGATCAACTTCAGGATACCGCAGAGTATTGGGGGCTGGTTCCACTGTGAACTTGGAGAGCACCGCGGCCAGACCCGCCAGAGACTGCATCAGACCCAGACGTGCACCTGGACAATTTCAAATTATGTATATAGCAGATGAACCAAACCATCGAAGTACCTTTCATTCTCTTTGGTTCGCATTATTTAGCCACTATAAGGACCATAATTGATAATGATATGAAGAGCAGCACTATCATTTACATAGATTTATGAACATGAAAAATGAAATTATACTCTAATTACTATTAATGACACAAGTCACTGATCGAAAATACACCAATCAATAATTTGCCATGTTGTTGCTTACCGATACAAGCTCGAGGTCCATCTCCAAACGGCATATAAACATATTTGTTCTTGTTGGCGTCGAAGTTAGCAGGATCGAACCGCTCCGGCCGAAATGTTTCCGGATCCTCGAAATATGTAGGATCATTATGGAGGGCTTGTAACGATATAAATATCCTAACTCCTTTATCGATTCTGAACCCTAATTCTGATATAGTGTATGCATGCGCACATTCTCTGACTAAATATCCGAGTGAAGGAAACATTCGCATTCCTTCCATAAACGCCCATTCTAAATAGGTCATCTCTCTGACGGCGTCGTATGAGAGCTTGTTGTTGTATTTGGACAACACACTGTCTATATTCTCTTGAACCTTCTTCTGTACGTGTGGATGGTAGGCGAGCTGATGGAGCGTGAAACTGGTAGCGGACGACGACGTCTCGAAACCTGCCGCGAAGAAAACAAACACTTGTGCCGCGATAAGCTCTTCAGTGAGCTCTAAACTAGTCATTTCCGGTGTTCCATCCTCTTTCATCTTCTCTAATGATTCTCCAACGATTAGTCCTTTGTTCCTACATTCTAATAACAAATCTATGAAATCGTTACGATTTGACGGCTCGTAACCCCTCTCTGCCAAAATTTGATGAACCAAATTATATAAATCATTTTCAATTTTCGACATATACTTCAGATGTTTGCACAATTCTGGCATCAGTTCTTTACCCATAGCAACGAAAGCATCTTTTATCGATACCGAAAATATTTTTGCGCCGAGTTTCCTGAAGGAAGATTTTTCGTCATTGAGCGTGTCGGCGTCGAGTCCGAAGCCGCATGCGCCGATGAAGTCGGTGGTGTACCTGGCCATGAGGTCGCGCGCGTCGAGCGGTCGCGCGGCGGCAGCGGCGGCCAGCGCGCGCGTCTGCAGTCGCTCCGCGCGCTCCACGATCAGCGGGAACATCGCCTTCAGCTTGCCGCTCGTGAACGCCGGCGTCATGCGCTGCCGCAGCAGCCGCCACAGGTCACCGTCCGCGAAGAACAGGTTGCGCATCAGCGGCTCGATAACGGTCCTATGTCGTTGTATTCCTCGAGCATAAAAATTCGTGAAATCGGTGATCAAAAATCTTTTGATTATTTCAGGATCCCTGATCACGAGTTCCGGACGAGTCGATCTATAGAATCCGACGACTCTCTCGTTAGGATATTTCCAGTATGTTTCTGCCGCCATCTGAGCTTTACTCTTACGAAAGAAGTAACCATCTTTATTCGTCCCGAAAATGAGTAATGGTTTGTCGTGTTTGACGCCTCTTTTTGCCCAGTAGTCGTATGTCCTGGTGAGGTACCTGTAGAGCACTATTATCAATGCAACTGTAACTATAATGGATACTGTTATCATTTTACAAGTGTTGAATTGATTATAATACAGCTGGTGCCGTATTCCGTGATTCAGGTCTATGCCCCGTGGTCGGTCTCGTCTTGCGTGAGTCTGATCCGGAACTGTTGGATCTACAGAACTGATGGGCTGTATTTGTTGTCTTTAGTAAGTGACTTCAGTTGGTTCAGATCACAAGTCGATAAAATTTTATTTAACGCTATAATTAGTGTGATAATTAGGATCGATATTTATTATATATTCATTTACTTAAGTAATATAATGTTATTGCAATGTTAAAAAATGTCAATAAATAATGAGTGTACTAATTAAATTATATAATTATATTTATACTAGTCGATTCTATTTACAATATCGGTAAAAACATTTCCTTTATTTATAAATAATTTGTAATATGTTTTATTATTATTATAATTTGGCTCATATTGTAAGTACTTACCTTCTTAAAATATTGTACTAATATAATATATTTGTATATATTGTATTATTATGTATGTTTATGCTCATACATAACATCACATACATTCACGCCTTTTTCCCGAAGGGGTAGGCAGAGGTATACTCAGGACTCAGTCTCATAGTAGATACTGGGTGTATCATTTCGTCATCATCAGTATACATTTCGCCAGTATGTTATTGGTCCCATGTAATAAGGTGCGAGCCTATTGCCATCTACCGGGCACAGTTCCAGACTCCAGGCAGTTATTGAGATAATTCTAATGGAAAAATCCAATATTAAACACTGCCTGACTTGGGATCGAACCTTACTTACAATTTATTATTAAAAATATGATTATCAATATAATTAATAATCTAATCAACAACACATTGATTCGGCAATATTGAAACATGTGGAAAACAAAATTAGTGATGGTGACATAAGAGGAGCAGCTCGAGTCCTGTTCTCCAGTGACTCTGTAGCGCCAAACACTCGTGAAATTTTTCAATCATTACAGGACAAGCATCCACCTGCAGCTGGTAACCTTATCATACCTGATCCACCTCACGGTGAGGTCGCTGTTGAGGCGACTCCCAGTGAGGTCTCTGGAGCCACCATGTCCTTTCAAAGCGGCTCCGCCGGTGGCCTTGACGGCTTAACACCTCAACATCTCAAAGACCTATTATGTGGTATCTCTGGTGAGGTTGGCGAAGCCCTTTTGAAGGATTTGACGGATCTAGTGAACTTGATGCTGGCAGGCCGGGTCAACGGTGATATCACTGATATTTTATATGGCGCAAATTTGTGCGCTCTTATAAAAAAAGATGGTGGCATCAGACCCATTGCGGTCGGCATGACTTACCGCCGCCTTGCGGCCAAAGTCTGTTGTGGTAAAAAGTTCGCTACCTTAAGCGATCTTTTTCAACCGGTACAGCTGGGCTTTGGCTCGCGGGGTGGTTGTGAGGCAGCTGTTCATTCACTTCGCACTTTTTTGGCTCAAAATTGTGGTGAGGTCTTGCTTAAGGTGGATGTGAAGAATGCTTTTAATTCAGTGGACAGAGGGGCCCTGTTGACCGAAGTAAAAGATAAAGTTCCAGATATCGCTAACTTTCTTTGGCAATGTTATGGGAATCCCACTAAATTAGTTTTCAAAAATAACCTACTGTTATCTTCTGTGGGTTGTCAACAGGGTGATCCACTGGGCCCCGCCATTTTTAGTCTTGCCATCCATCCAATCATTCGGCGTCTTAAGTCCAAACTTAATGTTTGGTACTTAGACGACGGGACTTTAGGAGGTGATGTGGACACTGTTCTTGATGACTTAAAAACACTTATTGACGAATTCCGTCAAATTGGTTTGGAACTAAATTTCTCAAAATGCGAACTTTTTGTTTCGAATACCTGTTTGGATAGAGATTTGACACATGCAAAATTCAACCGTTTGGCACCTAACATTAAAGTTGTTGATAAGTGCTCCCTTCGCCTCCTTGGTTCCCCGATTCTCGACGAATCATTCCCATCTTTCGTAGATGAAAAAATTCAAAATTTCAGCTCAGCTTCGGACAGATTACTGAAAATTAATGCCCATATGGCATTCACCATTATCAGATTCTGCTTATTTGTGCCAAAATTTACGTATGCTTTACGATGTTGTCCGTTGTGGAAACACAATGAACTTCTCGTAAGCTTAGACAATGTCATAAAGAATACCCTAATGTCTGTATTAAATTTAAACTTGGATGACAGGGCTTGGTCTCAAGCCTCCTTACCCGTCAGGTTTGGAGGCTTAGGGGTCCGCAAAATTTCAAGTGTCGCTCTCCCGGCTTTTTTGTCCTCAGTGCACAGTTCGGACAACCTAATTCAAAAAATCCTCGCTCCCTCGCGAGTCCCCTCTTTAGGAGCTTTCGATGTTTCTAATTTGGCTGAGGCAAAGAGTGCTTGGGTTGCGGCTTGCCCCAATACCGATTTACCTAAACTACCATCTTCACAGAGACTGTGGGATGGGCCCCTCTGTGCGTTGGTACGGAATTGTCTCATACAAACGTGCGCCAACTCCACAGACAAGGCCCGACTCCTGGCAGTCTCTGTTAGGGAATCTGGTTTTTGGTTGCAAGCAATCCCATCTTTCAATACTGGCAATCTATTAGATCCATCTGCTTTTCGTGTAGCTGTCAGCTTGCGTTTGGGTGCACCTTGCTATGTAGGTCACCGTTGCCAGTGTGGTACTGCCGTCGACGAACGCGGTCACCACGGTCTCTCATGTTCTCGAAGTGCTGGCCGGATCTCCCGCCACGCTAGCCTTAACGACATCATCCGCCGGGCTTTTACCAGCGCCAATGTACCAGCCGTTCTCGAACCGAACGGTTTGATGCGTGACGATGGTAAAAGACCTGACGGTATGACCCTCGTTCCTTGGAAGCTGGGACGGCCGCTGGTGTGGGACGCTACTTGCGTTGACACACTAGCGCCGTCACATGTACCAGAGACCCAAGGTACGGCTGGTGCGGCGGCGGGTTCTGCCGAGCAACGCAAGCGGGGCAAGTATGCAAACCTCGGTAGCGGTTACATATTTGAACCGTTTGGAGTCGAGACTCTGGGACCGTGGGGGCCGGGAGCTCATCGCATTTTCAAAAATCTATCTGAGCGCTTGGTCGAGGCGACGCGTGATCAAAATGCTGGCGTTTATCTGGCTCAACGTATAAGCATTATCTTGGTACAGGTAGCCAGTATCTTGGGTACGCTGCCATCTGACAGTGGTTTAGAGCACTTGGATTTTCTATAGGCTGGCATGTCGGCCTGTGGATTATTATATAATTAATATTATAATGTTTATTGAAAATAATAGAAAAAAGAAGAGAAAATCGAAAAATTAGAACAGTCATAATATTATTATATTTTATATCAAATAAATTCAATTTTAGATTAAACCAGCTGTGCCCCGCGGTTTTACCCGTGAAGTTTTCGTTCCCGTGGGAATATTAGGAGAAAAAGTACCCTATAGATTATTCCAGGATTTAAACTATCTACATACCGAATTTCAACTCAATCGGTAAAGTAGTTTTGGCGTGAAAGAGTAACAATCATCCATCCATCCATCTAACCAAACTCGCGCTAGATGGCACTGGAATCGACTTAGAACTCGCTAGCTTTTTCTTTACCTGTTACAAACGTAACTTTTTTACATTGTACTGAGATTGGAAATTTATAATCGACCGAGCGAAGCGAGGTCTTACAGTCGACAAGTGGGAAACACCTGCGCTTGTACCAGCTTAAGGGTTGACCTCTCATATAACCACATCCGGTGAGGAGATCGTCCGCTACATCGACGAAAAGCGCACAGAACGAGCTCTGGGAAAGGACTTCTCCAAGATTTCGCTGTCGAGGCTGGAGGCTACGCAGACGCAGACTTTCAAGTCATACGTGCTCCGGTTTCCGGCGAAATACAAGGAGACGTTCCTGGATCCACAATTTTGGCCTGAAGGCATCGTTTTCCGTCGCTTCAGGGAGGCGAAACCGAAACATAATATCTCTATACTACCATAGTAATTAAGTGTTTTATATTGTTTTATGTTTTATATTTTATGTTAGTCTGTAAGGTATTTATTACTATGGGCCTCTGGTGCGTATAATTTATTATACGTACTATTGCCTGAAATAAATGAATTATTATTATTATATGTAAGTTTGATCGACAATAAATTGAGAACTGTTGATCTAATCTTGATAAAACTTTGCAAACATGTAGTTCAGAGTAATAATTTTTTTTACTTAAAATAATGAGGAAAATCCGCCGAGGGGTTCCGGAAATATAAGAGTTGCGAGATATTTATGAAAGGTCTGACGATAATTTCGAAACCGATGGTCTAATTTTTTTTTTAAATTTAGACACTTAGTTTCGGATTTGTATAAAATATTAGCCTAAGTTAGTATGTGTGTATGTTTGTCCAACGATAACTCGAAAGCCGATGATCCGATCTTGATGAAATTTCAATCTCCTTTGATAATTACTTAAGAATTAGGAGAGAAGACCGCTAAGTACTGAAATTCGAGGCGAGTGCAAAACTCGGGCCGAATATTGCTATCTCTGTTTGACTATAGTAGGAGCGCGATCAAATCTAAGAAGTATCGTTTGAATATCGTATGAATCTACTATTGATTGACTCCTTTCATTTGGATCCACAGCTCGAATACTCATCCTAGACCAGGAGTTTCATCACAGAAGTGATAGATCTAATCAAGATCTTTATTTCAAATGACAGCTGCCAAACTAAAAATGGCATAACCTTGGAAACTATTCATCTTAGACCAGTATTTTCTTCACTGATATGATAGATCTCATCAAGATCTTTGTTTCAGATGACAAATGTCAAATTTTAAAATGATTTTATCTCTAGGATCACTTATTTACCGTGATTCGCCGTTTTTCGATTTAAATCATATATTGACTTTATCTCGGTAACTATTCATCCTAGACTAGGAGTTTCTTCACAAATGTGAAAGATCGCATCAAGATCTTTATTTTAATGAAAGGTTTTATCTCGGAAACTAATCATTTTAGACCAGTACTTTTTTTACAGAGGTGATAGATCTCATCATGATCTTAGTTTCGGATGACAGCTATCAAAGGAAAAAGGCGTTATCTCGGTAACTAATCATCTTAGACCAAGAGTTTCAAACAAGGCATAACCAAAACTGTCAAACTGTACTTCATATATTAGATGGACTATAGTCACCCGCAGGCTTTTACGAATATTAAAGTCAAAGTTGTCATAACGATTTTATTATTAAGTGCCGCGCAGAATTTTGAATTAAAAAAAACTGGGTGGCACTGTGTCTGATATGGGCAATCATGATGCTTAGCATCAGGCACCTAATTTGCTCGTCTTGTCACTCACTATCATAAAAAAAGTTAGTATAAAATTTATGGAGGTCACTATTTAATTTGAATTTATGTAATTTTTTACGCTCAGGGCATTCCCATGAACTCCGTGTAGTGTTCTACACAGTCAAATGCTTTGGAGAAATCAGAATACAATACTTTATTCGTCATTGTTTGTTGGTGGTATGGTAGGTATTGATACACTGGATCTAAGACGAGATTGCGCTGTGAAGATTAACTATTACCTACTACTCAACAACAAGATGGATAAACCCGAGGCGTTATCACGATGTCATTTGTATGTGCCTAATAACTTGATGCGGCTCCGCACTCGTCGCCTACTCGAAGTTCCATTCGTGCGATCGCACACTGCTAGGTACGCCCCTACGACTCGTGCAATCTGTCTGCTTAATGCTCTGATTTCTTACGAACCAGATACTGACCTCTTTTTTATAGACTTATTGCAATTTTTTAAAAGTTGTATTAAATAGGTTGATAAGATTTAAAATTAAGACGACGAATTGAAAATATTGGCGGTAGAGATCTCAATATTTCTCAGCAACTACAAAACATTTGGAACTAATGTTTATGTTTTTACATTTATCATGATATTGACATCATTTTGGTAATTGGTTTACATAATTGTTTAACTTTTACAGCAGAGAAAAAAATATCAAAGACGGCTCTCTAAAAATAGAGATTCTCATTCTACAGGGAAATGATTAATGCCCCTAAATTTTTTGTACAGATTAATCAATGCTCAGATTTCAATGTGTTAATTTGATTTTATTAAATTAGCAATAGTTTTTATTTTATTCGAGAAATACTGTTTTGGCGTAATATACAGGGGTGTGAGCGGGTTGCGGGACTCAGCGCACGATTTTAGATTCATTATTTAACACTGCGTCACCTTAATAATTAGTGTTACATACTTTTTGTGATATTATTACATAGTATTAAGTCTACATGTAGATGGTCCACTGCGCGTTTTGGGTTAAACTGTAATCGTACTGGGCACTTGATTTTAAATAAATAAATAAATACACTCCAATGGCATCCTGTGACCGCCCCCAAACCTCCAATACAAGAGTCATGAGATGATCAGTTGTTGATCTGCATTTGGTGAAACCATACTGGTTTGAATGCAATATTCTATTTCAATTGTAATGTGACAGCAGTTGATTCAGCATCCATTTCTAAAAAGAGATTTAAAACAGGCAAAACAGTGATGGCCCTATAATTGAAGAGATCTGTTTTACTTCCAGATTTAAAGATAGGAGTGATTTTACTTACTTTCATAATTAGGTCTGGAAAAGTCGGTTTATCTATGCACTAACCTGTGCACAAGTTTGCTTAGTAAGGAGCATTGTCGTTATTAAATTATAGGATCTATTATTTCACCAGGACCTCAGAAATCTTCAGTAGCTTTTACATTTAAACTCTTTTTGACATAATAATGTCAAAAAGAGTTTAAATGTAAAAGCCTTGAGCCTGAATTCTCGTTTGAACACATTTCATTATATTTAATGAAATGTGTTCAAACGAGAATTCAGGTACTGAGGTTTTTTTTTTAAGAAATGCTAAGCTCCGCTAAGTCTGGGGATGATTCAAGGCAGTTGGTCTCGTTCAGAGATAGCTCTGAAACCACCATGGCGCCCCACTGGTGGGGCAAAATGGAATTCTACGAATTTTGTAGAGGAATATGCCCCATTAAATTGATATTTACAAATAATTATAATTTGTTCTCAATTTATGGCCGATTTCTTTCATCATTAATGTTTTTGTTTTCTAATATTATGAATAAGGTTGAGGTTCTATGGGACTGGGTACTGGGCACATCTCTGCCTACCACTTTGGGGTAAAGGCGAGATGTTGTGATGATGATTTTACGAGGTATTCGGGTACTAGATCAGAATCTGGGAAAAGGAAGGTGACAACAATAATAACTATGTTACTGACTTTACACATCATTTTATTAATAATTCTAAGGCGGATACGAAATCCGCTGGGTGAGACGGTATAGTAATAAAATTTCTATTTATTTTTATTTAGTAAAGGAAAGGAGGACAAGTCCTCCCCCTCTCCCTCCTCTCCTCTTTATTTATCATTTTAATGTTCTGTACATTTTTTTTTCTTCGTTCTAGAAATGATTTATGAGAACGGAGCGGAGCCAAATACTGCTAGGATGCGAGCCTATTGTCATTAAACAGGTGAAATTAGTATTTTAGATTCCAGGCTGTTATTGAGAAATCCTTATGGAAGAATCTAATAACACTTATCTAAAGCTCTATCTAAAACCTAGAAACCTAGAGTTTTAGCTTTGATCAGGATGGTCTGTAATAGACCTTACCAAACGTGACCTCTCATGCTTTTCATCGATACTCTCTGAGCTTATACCAATATGGTAATCACCTTACCGTTTATCATCATCATCATCTCAGCCATAAGACGTCCACTGCTGAACATAGGCCTCCCCCATAGATTTCCATTCAGTCCGGTTGTAAGCGGCCCGCCTCCATCGTGTTCCTGCCGTCTTTATGAGATCGTACGTTATGTGACCTTACCGATCACAGAGACGTAATCGAATATGAATCCACTAAGAGTGGATTCTTATTCGATTACGTCTCTACATGGTAAAGTATTACCGTAGGTTTTCAATATGACATGTTTTAAGTGAAAAATAACTTTCTCCGTTTTCCTACCACCTCATAACCCTGGTCGTAACACATTTTTTTCCAACGAGAGATTCTTGACTGTTTAAATACTTTTAAACACAGATCACCATATTAGCTTTTATATTTACAAGCCTACCTAGTGTCTAAACAACTTAAATTAATTATATTTCTAAATTATCTTCTAACATGTGTCATAATATATACGAGTAACAATACAGTATACCAAAAAGTATGCAAGGGCCCTCACTCAATAATTTATTTAAAAAATATTATTAACTACCTACTCTTACGTTCTTACAGTTACTGTTACTAACTACAGTTACTTAAACTATAGTGCTAAAAATCTAACGCTCTTCTTTCGCGAAAGATCAGAGGTAAGCCATTCTTGAAGCTCTGAACAATTTCCGATTTGGGATCAACTTCGGGATACCGCAGGCTATTGGGAGCAGGTTCCACTGTTAACTTGGAGAGCACCGCGGCCAGGCCTGCCAGAGACTGCATCAGACCCAGACGTGCACCTGGACAATTTAAAACTAAGTCTAGCAGAGGAGCCAAACCATCGTCCTACATTTCATTCTCTTTGGCTCATATAATCATTTCACTAGGAGCATAATAAATAAGAAGAAGAAGAACTGACACATAAAAAATAATTCATGTTGGTAGATTCATGAAAAAAAAAAATTAAAAGATTTTGCAATTACAATTCATAAATAATGACAATGAATAATATATCAAGTCGCTGATCGAAAATACACCCATCAATAATCTGCAATGTTGTTGCTTACCGATACAAGCTCGAGGTCCATCTCCAAACGGCATATATATATATTTATTCTTGTTGGCTTCGACGTGAACAGGATCGAACCGCTCCGGCCGAAATGTTTCCGGCTCCTCGAAATATTTAGGATCATTGTGAAGGGCTTGTAATGATATAAATATCCTCACTCCTTCATCTATGCTAAGCCCTAATTCTGGTATAATGTATGATCGCGCACATTCTCTGACTAAATATCCGGGTGAAGGAAACATTCGCATTCCTTCCATAAATGCCCATTCCAAATAGGTCATCTCTCTGACGGCGTCGTATGAGAGCTTGTTGTTATATTTGGTCAACACTCTGTCTATATCCTTTTGAACTTTCTTCTGTACATGTGGATGGAAGGCGAGCTGATGCAGCGTGAAGCTAGTAGCGGACGAAGACGTCTCAAAACCTGCCGCGAAGAATACAAACACTTGCGCCACGATGAGCTCTTCGCTGAATTCTAAACTAGACATCTCCGGTGTTCCATCCTCTTTCATCTTCTCTAATGATTCTCCAACGATCACTCCTTTTTTCTTGCATTCTAACAGCAAATCGATGAAATCGTTGCGATTTGACGGCTCGTAACCTCTCTGTGCCAAAATTTGATGGACCAAATTTTTCAAATCATTTTCGATTTTCGCCGTATACTTCAGGTGTTTGCAGATTTCTGGCATTAGTTCTTTACCCATGGCGACGACAGCATCTTTTATCGATACAGCAAATATTTTTGCACCGAGTTTCCTGAAGGCAGACTTTTCGTCATTGATCGTGTCGGCGTCGAGTCCGAAGCCGCAGGCGCCGATGAAGTCGGTGGTGTACCTGGCCATGAGGTCGCGCGCGTCGAGCGGTCGCGCGGCGGCAGCGGCGGCCAGCGCGCGCGTCTGCAGTCGCTCCGCGCGCTCCACGATCAGCGGGAACATCGCCTTCAGCTTGCCGCTCGTGAACGCCGCCGTCATGCGCTGCCGCAGCAGCCGCCACAGGTCGCCGTCCGCAAAGAATAGGTTGCGCATCAGCGGCTCGATAACGGTCCTATGTCGTTGTATCCCTCGAGCATAAAAATTCGTGAAATCGGTGATCAAAATTCTTTTGATTATATCCGGGTCCTTGATCAAGAGTTCCGGACGAGTCGATCTATAGAATCCGACGACTCTCTCGTTAGGATATTTCCAGTATGTTTCTGCCGCCATCTGAGATTTACTCTTACGAAAGAAGTATCCTTCTTTATTCGTCCCAAAAATAAGTAATGGTTTGTCATGTTTGACGCCTCTTTTCGCCCAGTAGTCGTATGTCCTGGTGAGGTACCTGTAGAGCACTATTATTAATGCAACTATCACTATAATGGAGACTGTTATCATATTATGAGAGTTGAATTGATTGTGATAGAGATGTTGCAGTTATCGGACCTGTGGCTCTGATCTATGTTGCGTCTCCGTTGTCTCGTCTTGCGTGAGTCTGGTTCAAAACTGTTGATCCACACAACTGATGGGCTATATTTATAATGTTTTTAGTAAAGTAATTTTAATTGATTTATATCACAAGTCGTGAAAATTTTTATAGACGCTATAAATATTGTGATAATTGGTGTCGATATTTATTGTTTATTTACCTATATATAAGTAAAATAATATTATTGCAATGAGAAAAAAAAACTCAAGAATGAGTAATGAGTATACTATAGTAAATAATGATACAAGTGCTAAGATGAACATCACGCACGAGGTGGTACTGTTCGCGCGAGCCGTGAATAAGAGATACCGAGTAGCGGAATGTTCACAGCATACATGTTTAATACGACGTTTTTCAACACCCTTCGATTAAGATTATAAGATCGCTAAGATCTTGTAACTGCTCTTCTTCGATAGATGTTGACATTTTTAATAAGTAATATTAGTTAAAAACCATGCAATAAAAATTTTATCATAAATTCTTGTCATAATAATAATTATTATAATGAAAATGGCGCGCTATTTTTTTCACGTGCCGTACTCATACCCGGCGCACAAATGCACTGGCAAAGACGTACTAAAATGTACGTGTTTTCAATAATTCAATAAATAAATTAAGGTTATTAATGTTACCAGCGAAATTACTGGGTATGATGAGATTCAACAATTCATATCTCAGGGTGACAAGCGTAGTGCAGTGCCGCGCAGAATTTTGAATTTTAAAACACTGAATTTAAAAAAAGAGATTAATTTGTTGTTGAAATATAAGTTTAGATGAAATTATAATAAACTAGCGACCCGCCCCGGCTTCGCACGGGTAGCAGAAGTAGGTATAGTGAACGTTTAACAGAAGTAAATTCGTGATACATTGTATTTTAATAGATGTAACTCTAATGGTTTTCGCAGCGCACGCAAATTAATGACTATTTCTGTTAAAATGACCAAACCTTAACACATGTATATAATTTATCGTGGGCTATTTTGAAGATATTGATAAGTACTACAAACCCCTGGTACATTACTTTACTCTACCACCAATAGTTTTCACACCGCCTGAAAAATAATCACTGCTTCGATTATTGTGACTAAACCAAAAAAGATGGATATAATCTATGTATACTGTTTTGTAGGTATTGATAAGTACTACAAACCCCTAGTACATTACTTTAATCTACCACCGATAGTTTTCACACCGCATGAAAATAATCACTGCTTCAATTATTGTGACTAAACCAAAAAAGATGGATAGAATTAATGTATACTGTTTTGTAGGTATTGATAAGTACTACAAACCCCTAGTACATTACTTTACTCTACCACCAATAGTTTTCACACCGCATGAAAAATAATCACTGCTTCGATTATTGTGACTTAACCAAAAAAGATGGATATAATCTATGTATACTGTTTTGTAGGTATTCATAAGTACTACAAACCCCTAGTACATTACTTTAATCTATCACCAATAGTTTTCACACCGCATGAAAAATAATCACTGCTTCGATTATTGTAACTAAACCAAAAAAGATGGATATAATCTATGTATACTGTTTTGTAGGTATTGATAATTACTACAATCCCCTAGTACATTACTTTAATCTACCACCGATAGTTTTCACACCGCATGAAAATAATCACTGCTTCAATTATTGTGACTAAACCAAAAAAGATGGATAGAATTTATGTATACTGTTTTGTAGGTATTGATAAGTACTACAAACCCCTAGTACATTACTTTATTCTACCTCCAATACTTATTACAGCGCATTCATATTATATCTGTTTCGATTATTGTGACTAAACCAAAAAAGATGGATATAATCTATGTATACTGTTTTGTAGGTATTGATAAGTACTACAAACCCCTAGTACATTACTTTACTCTACCACCAATAGTTTTCACACCGCATGAAAAATAATCACTGCTTCGATTATTGTGACTAAACCAAAAAAGATGGATATAATCTATGTATACTGTTTTGTAGGTATTGATAAGTACTACAAACCCCTAGTACATTACTTTACTCTACCACCAATAGTTTTCACACCGCATGAAAAATAATCACTTTTTCCATTATTGTGACTAAATCAAAAAAGATGGATATAATCTATGTATACTGTTTTGTAGGTATTGATAAGTACTACAAACCCCTAGTACATTACTTTATTCTACCTCCAATACTTATTACAGCGCATTCATACTATGTCTGTTTCGATTATTGTGACTAAACCAAAATAGATGGATGAAATATCCGTGGACTATTTTGTAGATATTAGTAAGTACTACAAACCCCTAGTACATTATTTTATTCTACCATCAATAGATTTCACAGCGCACGCAAATTAATGAATATATGTGACACCTTGGTTCACAATATTGCAGTTTTCTTACGGATCCCTAATATTTTTCAAAATCTCATATAGCGTATGTCACTCACACTAAATTAAGCTATCCATAAGTGAAAGAATTTTTAAAATCGGTCCAGTAGTTTCGGAGCCTATTCGTTACAAACAAAAAAACAAAGATTCTCTTTTTATAATATTAGTATAGATAGTACAGATATATTTTTTTTAATAAATATTGTTTATGACTTAATATATTTATAATTCATTCAAAAAAATATTTATTGTTTTTTTTGGCATATAAACTCTTTGTGGTGATTTTAAAAAAACGTAAAGTAAAAAGTACTAGTGCGTAATACGCAGTATAATGAACTTAAATACGTTGATATAACGGTCACTTTACATAAGTAAGTAAGGGTGTTATTATATTATTACATCCTTTTCTTTAAATCAATGATAACACATCACCATCGTTATATTTGTCGTTTCTAATTATTTATAACTACGATTTGGTGAAATAACAGACGGTATGCTGGTCTTTTCCCGGAAAGGACGGCCGCTATTGAGGGACGCTACTAGCGTTAATAGGTTGGCTTCATCAAGATGTGATCGTAGACTCAGGGTAGGGCTGGCAGGTTCTGCCAAGCGCAAGTGGAGCATATATGCATACTTCGGAAGCAGTTACGACATTTTGGAACCGTTTGGTGTCGAGACTTCGGGACAGTTGTAACCGGGTGCTTACCGCATTTAAAAAATCTGGCTTGAGCTCTGCAACTTCTGGTCATTCAAAGCGGCAATTAAGCCAAGCAGGGTTATGCTCGAAATCCCCATTGATTTACCCCTTAAATTTTTGGCTACTATCTCACAGAGGTTTGAAGCATAGAAATTTTCTGTAATCTGTGCACGTGGCCTATGGCAAAGTCATAACTTTTGTACAAAGTCATTTTTTACTGCCGCTCACCGCCATAAGTACTATAATATACCGGTATTATAGTAGGCTCTTCCCAAAAAAAATATCTATTAAAGCGCTTTATCGTGGCGGATTGAGCGGACAATTTAACGTATTTCATTAACATCGGATATAACTACCAGGATAAGTTACGTGCTAGAATTCACTTCGGCTTTATGAATTTATGTGGCGGCCATATTGGATGAATTAATGGTGGCCTACGTTCAGTAATTAATGGAGTTCTGTGTACCGGTGTTAAGAGATTAGAGGTATTAATAACTCTCGTAATATATTGGAGGATTCAACGGTTTTACATTAAATTTCAATTACTAACAAATTATAATATTAAATTGGTAAATGTAACGTATTGTGCGAGCTTGTGGATAAATTAAAATAAGTCCCGTTTTATCTTCTTTCAAAAATAGTTAGCATTAAAACACCTCAATCGAATTATACTTACAAGGTGATAATAATAAATGACGATTACCGTAATTCCCAAGACAATTTTGGTAATTCTTCTCCTGATTCCCTTCCTTCCTTATTTGTCTACATAATAATAGAAAACTATGACCAAAATTTCAGCCCTCTAGGTCCAAGAATTGGCGCTGGATTGGCGCTGGATAAGTGCGTGTGTTAGAAATTTTTATAATAATCTATAAAAGGAAAAAGATAATTAACAAAATACTAAGGTTTTTAAACCTATAATCATTCATGTAATAGGAAGTATTATAATAATAAATTATATAAAATTTTATTATTATATTGTAATATAATGATAAAAAAAACAACTGCTTCTAAAAATACATGTGCTAAAGCAAATTGTAATAAGAAATTGTCAAAGTGATATTATTTTCATTTAAATTTTTTGTTATTTAGAAAAATCATTAATAGTGTGTAGTGTGTCTCTGTGTTGCAATTTTAAACATATAATTATACTAAATAATTGTAAATAATGAATAAATGTTTTCTATCTACTTATCAATGTGCCCTGCCCATTGCCACTTCAACTTGATAATCCGCTGCTGAGCTATGGTAACTTTAGTTCGTCTACGGATTTTAATTTTTCTGCATAGTCCTCTCCATAGCTCGTTGCGCTATTTTGAGCTTACTGATAAGGCCTACAGTCAGAGACCACGTTTCAGATCCGTAAGTCATCACTGGTAACACACACTGGTCGAAGACCTTCGACTTGGCACTGAGGTATTTTGGACAAGAAGACATTGCGTAGGTTTCCGAATGCTAAAAAAACAATCTACGACTCCAAAGGAAAAAATATATAATTTATAGAAAGTGTACAGGTGCGATTTTTTAATTTTTAATATGGGACAACTTCCACACATGGTCAGCTGGTCCCAAACTAGGCTAGAAGCCTGTACTATGGTAACCAGATGACTGATATACATACTTATATAAGCTTATAATACCCAGACACAGATCAAACAGACATTATGTTCATGCACACAAATGTTTGACCTGGCCGGGGATCGAACCCTGGCCCTGCGGCACAGAAAGCAGAGTTACTACCACCTGAGCCAACGAGGCTGTTATATGTTACACAATAGGTATTATTCTTAATTATTCTTGTTTCCAGATTCTACACCATCAACAAAAGAAACAATGGTAATTATTTGCGCTTTATCAAGCTTTATCATTGTAATGTTATGTTTACTTTTCAATTACCTGATATAGCTGTGTCTAGCGAATTAATAGTTATTTCCATATTGTGGAGGATTTAATATTATCTGTCTGCCTCCATATTGCTATAATATTGTTGTGTGTAACGAAATTGAACTTTATCACCTTGAAATACAACACAATATGCGCAACTTGTATTATCACCGTAGATTTATCATCATCGAAACCATAAATTGTGGTCCCTTCGATTTCACCCATAGACCCTTCAGAGATTCCTTTTGTTGGGATTATTGAGTGGAAAACGTTCGGGGAAAATACCGCACGGTTTAGATGTACCTAACTACAACCATATCTATTAGAACTGGTGTGTCTTGCGAATAGATACCTAGCCCAAGATCTTGTTATTCTGGACACTATTGTTACACCGCTATACTTCGGTAAAATTATGCGTTTACAGATTTACAAATACGCGTATCATTACTGGTTATATAGCTCCATCTTATCAAATCTGTTCAGTTAACAGCGTCGCTAGTGGAGAATTTGGTAATAAAATGGCGTCTGATAGACCGTAGTTCCAATTTTGACCACCTGAACAACTATTTTGTTAATGCAGCACCCACAAGACCGCGGTTTTAAAGGTGATCCGTTAACGGTTTATAACTTTGGCTCGTCGGCTCGTTGACGAACCAATGATTTATCTCGCCAATGGATCACCCTTCTAAGCGAATTGTATTTTGCACATTTAATCATGGAAAATTACATTTTTTCTTTGTTTTGTATTAAAAACAATACCATTTATAATGTAATGTTATTCTACTTCTCTTTACTCTACTAATTCTCCGGGACACACTAGCGCACGTATACATAACAATAATATAAACATATTATATATGTACATCACAATAATATGTTTATAACAATAATTATTATTGCCCTTATAGTCGACTGCCTCGGTGGCGTAGTGGGCGCAAGCTGAACTGCCGATCATGACGTCCCGGGTTTCTCCCATTAAGAATGATCTCAATAACTGCCTGGAGTCTGGAACTGTGCCCGGTAGATGGCAATAGGCTCCCCTAGTACATTGGACCAATAACATATTGGAGAAATATGGGTGTACCTACTATGTGACTGAATCCTGGGTACATTTCTGTCTACCCTATCGGGAAAAAGACGTGATTGTATGTTATGTTATGTTATTGTCCTTATTTCCCATCGGTCGCTCTTGAGCCCGCCACCGGGGTGGCGCTTAGCACTAAGTAGGTGGCGTTTACCACAAAAACTACACCAAAATAGGTCTTAGATGTGACACCAATGTGTGGCAACCAAAAGTGACTTTAGAAAGAAAGAAAGAAAGAAAAAATATTTATTCTGACACACAAACATATTAGTAATTCTTACTAATATTGCGTGTGCCGCGAAAAGGTACCAACTCAGCATGTGCAGGTTGCTGTACAACCTGCGCTGGTCTTCCGCTGGTACCTGTTTCGGTGACATCACGGATATTCCCTAACACCATCAATTAAAATTAAAATTAAAAAATTAAAATATGTATATATATATACATACATGTATACTTATATATACATACATGTATACTTATATATAGGTACATACACACATACATACATACATACGTAACAAAAACAAGAACTACATAGCTACGACCAAAATACACATAAATTTATATGAAACAACTTTAAACAAGTGATAGTTCTCATCGAGATCTTTTTTCGGATGACAGCTCTCAAACTAAAAATGATCTTATTAAACGTTGGTTCAAGACTAACACTCTCTTTACACTAACACACACTTGTGTTAGATGTGTATAACACTTCTGCGAATAAGGGCCAACCGAGGTTGATCCTAATATTCCTCGGCAAAAATCCCGACTATTGGTAGGTACGACGTACCTTTATTCTCTCTGAAAAGTTCGTTCTTTCATCAGGAGCTTGCGTCACCCTTTAATTAACTTCATTTGGAAGAAACCTTAGGTTTTTGTTGTTTCCCCGAACGCCGAGGAAAACTTGCGTTATTCTGCACTAATTAAAACGGATTGGTTAACTTTAACAAGTTTGCGGAAGCAAAGTTCGAAATTATAAGTCATATATAAAAAATGTCAGCTTACGTTTTTGTCAACCGTGAGAACAGAAGGTAAGTACATAACCGTACCGTATCCGCGGTGTAAAACCACCGTCCGTCCAGCATCTATCTATCATAAGTCCTGTCGCCGCATGGTTGCCTCGAAGAGATCACTCTGAGCGATAAGGCCGCCAATTGTTACACATTTTCTAGTTTTAATATTTGATTGTATGGTTTCCTGTACTAATTGTGATACCAATAAAGAGTTTTCTATTCTATTCTCTAATACAATAATAATAATAATAATATGGGACAACTTCCACACACGGTCATCTGGTCCCAGATGACTGATAAACATGCTTATATACGCTTATAACACCCAGACACAGATCAAACAGACATGTTCATGCACACAAAAAGTTTTATCTGGCCGGGGCTCGAATCCGGGCCCTGCGGCACAGAAAGCAGAGTTACTACCATCTGAGCCAACGAGGCTGTCAGTAATAATATGCAATAATAATAAGTTAGGTACCTATATTACTATTAGGTATAAAATTTTAATTATAGTCGATTAAATCGTTTAAGATAATTATAAGTTGGCAAAAACACAAAATTGATTTATTTAAACAACTGGACCTATTTAAATATACTTTCACATTAAAAGCTTCATTTAGTTTCAAAATACTAATAACCATATAATAAACTAACATAACATTGACAGTACTTCCAATTACCCCATGGCACTGTTTCAAAAACATGTAACCCACGGAGAGGTTTATGCGCAGTAAATAGCTATTATTATAAATCTACTTAAAGTAAGAATAAGATAATATATAATAATAATATGTATAAGCATATGTATCGTGCAAGCATCATATCATTATTGTGGTACATTTGCCAAAGTCGTCAATTTTCTCTGTAAGTAAAGTGACGCTAAAAACAGTATTTATTGCGCTCAGTAGAGCGCAGCCTACATGCGGGGGCGAAGCGGGGGCGGGGGCGGGGGCGGGGGCGGGGTGAAGGGGGCAGGGTGACGGGTGGGAGTATGGAGCGTAGCCCTGGTTACACCATTATAATATGGAGCTCGTTTATCTCTTCACTATAAATAAATATGAACGGTTTTGATAATAATATAACTATAAAAAAAACGTGATGAACTGGAGCTTCGCAAAGTCAATCAACTGGCTGATTGGTAGACACTCCAAACTGTCAGTTCACAATAAACTGATCATTTATAAACAAGTCCTAGCACCTATTTGGACTTATGGCATCAAGATAAGGGGATGTGCCAAAAATAAAAACGTGGAAATTATTCAACGGTTTCAGAATAAAGTACTAAGGAGTATAGTTAACGCTTCTCAATTCTCAAAGAGGACCTCGTCACTAAAGTAATTAAAAACTTCAAGCCCACAAGCGTCGGCTCCACCATCACGTGAACGTCGAGGCCATCCAGCTCCTCGACACCACGGGACTAGTGAGAAGACTAAGAAGGAAAAAACCTTTTGAGTTAGTGTTGTAAACAATTAGTGTCATGCAGTTTTAGTACCGCGTTTATAGAACACGACATAAGACGACGAACAATGTGTCTACTTTGTTATAATAGAGGCAATAAGAATAAGTGTTAATGGACACATTCTTAGTTTTAACGTTTTTCTAACAGTTCAAGTTAAAGATAAATTACTTATTATCCTTCAAGTGTCTAGATTGTAATTGGACGACATTTCGTTTTAGGCATGTCATTTATGAAAAAAAAAACGGTTCGCATGGTTGTCTGGAAGAGACAGCTCTGGATGATAATTAATTTTCTTTGTTAATTTTTGTAAATTTCAATGCAAAATGGTAATAATAATAAAGTGTTATCTTTCTGATTTAACTATAAATAAATAATATTACTATTGCTGTAAAATTTCAACAAAACTATTTCTCATCATCATTATTAGCTCAGTCACAGGACGTTCACTGCTGAATATAAGCTTTCACCATAGATTTCCATCCAGTCCGGATACAAAACTATTAACTATACCAAACCGGACGCTGGAAAAGCCATTGTTGTTATTGTATTTCGACTTGCAAGGCAAACAGACTTAACAGTACCTAACCATTACATTAATTAACCTACCAAGTCCTTCTTGTGCCATATAGTGCTAACTTCCTTTTTAACCCTCGACCAAAAAAAGGAAGGGTTTTATAAGTTGGACGTATCTTTGTGTCGAACAATTAATGTTTGATCAAACTTCATTATATGTCAAGTAGGGAATCCGTTTTTCGTCCATCTCTCCAGTCATATTGGTACTTTTTTTTGCACAAGTAAATGCCACAGATTCACGTTAGACCTTGTCGGTATATGTAAAGATTCAGACAACAATTAACCCTTGAAGAGTATCTCATGTCGTTCTGTTTAACGAGATCCGTGTCATCATGTGATCGTATAAACTACAGTATGTCAACTCACAACAGAATGAGTTAGATTCGATAACAAAGGACTGGTC
Organism: Hemistola chrysoprasaria; assembly: GCA_947063395.1. Lineage (NCBI taxonomy): Eukaryota > Metazoa > Arthropoda > Insecta > Lepidoptera > Geometridae > Hemistola > Hemistola chrysoprasaria. Next base: position 14,352,620 of record OX346725.1, read on the forward strand.
GTAACAGGAACATAATTATACAATATGATAAACATAAATGTGTAGTACTAAGTTATAAAGTACTACACTTAGTAAGTAAACACCTATATACAAAATGACTTTGTCGAAAGATGGTCAAAATTTTATTTTGTGAATTTCAGAATTCTTGCTTTTGCAAGTTATTATGGTGATGTTTGCAAATGCACCTCTTAAGTATTACTAAGCTTCTTATAACATATTGTAGAGATTTTATTAAAAATTGCCAACTGATACCAACGAATTAATCGTTGACAATCAAGATTTTTGAGCTGACTTCACAGGACTCGTGCTATTGTGCTGTATACATTAGTGATCATACTTTTGCATGACACCTGCATAACCGTTGGCCCCACCCCATTTCGTTTCTCATTAGAATCATTTTTTGCGCATGACATAACCACACCATGTTTTGAAGTTTATACGGTTTAATAAGAAAACGGGTTCTTTTAGTTAGGGTTGTCTGTTGTTGTGTCCGAAGACAACGGCTCACTATTGTCGAATGTTTCGCAGTATCGAGGTCAAGTTCCCATACTGTAACCACGTCATAGTGTAGTTTTGTGTAACGTCGCATGTAATAGGGGTCCGACCTAGCTGATCGCCTGTCCACACTCCGCTGAGCAATCTGCGCGATGTACCCGCGCAGTACCTACCGCGGACCCTCATGTACTTACATAAGTACTTCTGTTCATCTAACATACACATAATAAAACTGGGCAGCAGCATAATAGATTATTTTTAGAGAAATAATTAAGTAATATGTTGAGTTCGTATAACTCCATTGGTTTACGCACTGCAGCCTCCAGCCGATATGATTGCTTTAACATTAATCGTCATAGTTTAACCAATTTATAAAAAAAACATATGTACACATAAACAAACCTTCTCTTGAATCACTCCATCCAAATACTTCCGAAAATCTCATCAAAATCTGCGTCACTGACAAACAGACAGACGCTTATAATAATAATAATTAGATTAAAGGATCAAAGGGGCCTCTGCACGTTGGACTTAAAAGTTTATGGTCTTCGTGCACGTTTATCAAAAGATCGGGTACCTATAGCCCGTGTTTTCGCGCGACATAAAAAGGCTTTTTTAACAGAAAGCGCGGGGGAAAATCATGAAAACTCACAAATACTATGCTTACAATAAGAGTTAGGTAAGTACCAGATCTTTTTAATTAACTCAATCACAAACACATGTTTAAACATTAAATATAAATAAGTTTTACTATATAGGATTCAGTCGTAGAGAAATACCATTGTTAACATAAGGCTTAAATGCCTTTATTGTCAGAGCTAATTTAATCATCATCTTCTTCTCAGTCGTAGCAAATCCACTGCTGAACATAGGCCTCTCCCATAAATGGCGGTTTGCCAATACTCGCCACGCTTGGCAGGCGGGTTGGCGAGCGCAGTTTGATGAATTTCTCACAGAGGACGCTGCTGCCCATCCTCTAGATCTGACAACCCTTAGCCATCTCTTACGGCAACCACGGGTAGAGAGGGTGAGGTACTATTCTATAGCCGGCACCCCACGGCATATAATTTAATCATTATAACGAAACATAACATACCCAATGTCTGTAACATTTTCTCTAGTTTAAGGATAACTGGTAGAAAATGTTACACTAGCATTAAGTTAGTCCTATAGCGTTGTGCTGAATTATAAATAAATAAATAAAACATGAATAAAATCAGTAACAGGTACTGTTCGTGCATGTAACCAATAATTAGTTTTCAGCATTTTTTACGAAAATTTTATATGAAAAATATGGAATGTTCCAATTACCTTTGTCAAAATTCATACGCTTATGTGCGTAATAAATCAACCAATTCATAATAATAAGTGCGAAAGGCGTTTGTTAAATAGCAGGAAGGTCTCACATTTGTAAATAGATGATGTTTTGAGAGGGAAGCGCCTCTTCAGTGTCCGGATGAACTCAGATTATGACACCCAGAGACAGAGTTAATGCCAGATTACCTCACTTATACCACTCCACTCTGTACTTCAGTGGTACCAAATCATTAAATATTAGCTCACGAACACTGCGCTGTACAAGTAATATAAACGCAAACCGAGCGTAGCTCATGTTATATTTCCAATTAGGCAGATCTGGTAGGAACGCTCTCATATATTATAATATTATTACTATTAATGTAGAGCACAAAAAAAGTATTCCTCGTGTAGCTCGCGTTTAACAAAAGTCACAATCTTTTCTTTCGTTCGCGCAGAAGGCGCGCGACCCGAAGTTTAAGTTTAACTCCTTATGGTTTAAGTCAATAGCCATTTTTCTCTCTCCATTTAGAACAGCTTTCATCATCATCATCAGCCCACGATCGTCCACTGCTGGACATAGGCCTCTCCTATGGCACGCAACTCAACTCGATCCTGTGTTCTCCTTCTCCACCCACTCCCAGCGACCTTGCGTACACACAGAACAGCTTTATTGCGCCCCAATGACGTTGAATTGCTTCTGCGCCCCCGTAAGTCATGTATTCCACTAGCGCGGCTAGTCGCAGGCAAGCGATTCCTACGTATTTTAGGTATTTTGACGTTTATCAAAGAAGATGACACACAGTATAGAATAAACAGTATAGAGTTATTATTATGCTGTGCCATAACGTTGTTAACCAGATTAGGTAATTGAATGATAAAATTATGTAAGCAATGTAAGCCCTTTAATTATCTTATGAAAGACGTAACTCACATAATTGCTAAATGAATCCCCGAAGCCAGATGGTGTGAGTCATAATTATAAACTAACAAATGTGCTGAGAGATGGCGTATTAATGTTGTTACTGAAGAAACTGCGAGCTCTTGTGTGTTTCTGCTCTCCTGGTAGTTGGTAATTTTTGGAAGATGTTATGAGTCTGAATATTATATGATATTATTATGATGTGAATATAAAATACTAAATAATATTTTTTATGGAAATTTTTATTTTAAGATAATGTAGGCACCTTCCTATTTAATGATCTCCACAACTATAAAAATATCACGATTTATAAGTATTATGTTTTTACTACTTTTAACAGATACATGGCAGTAAAACTATTTTTATCAAGGTACGAGTAGATAATTACTTGTAAAACGAGGTAATTAAAGTTATTTGAAATAGAATATTATTCCTGACCTCATTGTTACCTCACACATAATTCGATTATATAACAATCTATTTTCATAGAAGGATAATTAAAAGTTACCAAATCCATGAGTTTGATGTAGGTAAATAATAGAGTCATAATCATCATTTCAGCCGTTGAAAGTCCACGGCTGGATACGGGCTTCCCCAAAAGGGGTTTTGTCAATTGGATTGGTTTACGTAGAAGACACTGCTGCGCGACCTCTAGATCTGATAATCCTTAGCGGACTCTTACTGCAACCTCTGGTAGAGGAGGGTAGGTAGTATGAAGCCGTAGTATAAAACCCCACGGCGCGGTGTATAATAGAAGAATAGATGCAAATCATAGAGTTAGAAATGTCATAGACACCTCACGAGGCAACTTATCTCATAACAATCAGGCTTTAGACATAAAGCAATGGCTCTTTGCTTCTAGTACTCAATTTTTTCTGTCCATTTTTGTTGGGAGGTAAACAAGTACAGAACAAATTTACATAATCACCCAAACAAATGCAGCAAATCTTATATCAGTTGTTGCACGAAAATTATACGTAGGTGTAGTCCGACCAGCGAGTATGTATGTCCAAGACCAGCTACAACAATACAATATTATTTATGGAATCTAATAGAATATTTCAATGGAATCCGATTGGATATCTGTATTCCACGTGTCTATCTATAGTATTTATTATAGCGGAAAATCATCAGTGAGCGCAAACCATCGCACGAATGTCATTCACAGTCAGTGTCCGAATGTCCGTCCATTCGGCCAAATATATTTCGAACAAAAGCTTTTAATATTCAAACAAGATGCAGTGATACGATACAATTTTTCCGACTCGTTCGGCATATTTGAGATATTTTACATCGGCACGCTGCGTCCAGTGATTTTGTAAAAGAGCTCTTTGTACATATTTTTAGGACGCGTGAATTTAATTTTGTTGGGTTAGCTTTTTCAGATGCGTATTTGAAGTGGATAACATATTTTTGAGGGATTTATTGAAAATGTTTTAACCGACTAAAGCTACCGACATAGCGCAGAGGATTAGCAAGTTGAAGAGGCAATGGGCGGCACAAAGCACGAAGAACTGATGGCCGATGGGGCTGTAAAGTTCATGAATGGACACCACGGACCGGCAGGTGCAGCGTAGGACGTCCACCCACAAGGTGGACAGACGATGGAGTATGGATGCAGGCCACTTACAACCGGACCGGATGGAAATCTATGAGGGAGGCCTTGGCTGAGATGATGATGATGATGAATTAATATGATTTTAATTAGAGATTTAATTGAGTCTCATTAAGATGTTACCTTAAATAGTTCATTATCGTGTTCCTAATTACTCTCGTATGACCGTCATACTAATTTGCACGTAAAATAAGGGTACCGTAAGGTAATGCCGCCTCGTTTAATTTTTACCTGAGCACGTTACCCCGTACTCCGGGGTCTAGGAGGCTCGGGAGGCTAGGGGTGGGGTTGCAAGGGGTAAATTCACCCTAAAGGTATCCGTTATGTGTTTCACGTCACGCATCGGACGCCTGCATTAAATTACTTTCTTTATGAGCTAATTAAACATATCACACCAGGGAAGTGAACCGTTTATTATTTTACCTCTACTCCTATTTATTTAGGTACGAATCTTAATTAAAGGCTTTCCGAGAATTTTGTTATTTTCAATTTTCCATCACTCTACCTGAGACGTGCGAAAACAATGTGCCACAAATTAATTAAAGTCCGGGAGACGACTGCAAAATATTTTGCTCATCTCCTGAGATGAGATGAGGTATTTATCAATATTGTATTCTTTACGCGGTTGTTTTATAAATGAATGATTTGAATACTTGAGGCCATGTTTAAACCCGACATCATAAAGATATTATAAAATCCTGTATTAAAATATCTCCTTACAGCGAGTAAAACCGCGTGACACATCTTAAACAACCATAATATATATATATAATTACACTGCAAATAATAAATTAAACAAATAATTTATTTCATCAAACCCTACGAAGTTATAAATATAGCTATAAAATCTCGATGAAACATGTAAGTTCTGTGCAAAATAAGCAGTTAACTGGGTATATAAAGGCATATATGAATAAACTTATGTACTAGCTATATACCTAGCAGTCATTAGTGATATAGGGGTAATTCGTGTTCAAAATACGGAGTGGATAAGGTAAGGGAGAGGCCGCGAGTGAAGCCGCAGCGAGCGGAATCATTGGACGAACTTCTGCTTGTTTTATAAATATTGATTCTGGTGTAGGAGTTTGAGTTCTAAAGGGGTGAAACATCTCATGTTTAATTTGTGCTACTTATAATAACCAATATTTAAAGTATTTTTTACTGTATTTTGCAATTTAAGATTGTAATCTGCAATAAATATGAATTTTAATAACATAACAATTCATTTTAATCCAAAATGTGCAACCTATAACTGAAGAAATATTGTGAGTTGGTGCAATATAAAAGTAAAAAAATATGACCACCTTCTGACCGTGCCCTCCACACAACACACTACACACATCAAATGTCAAATGTCAACTTCAAACTATTATAACTTGACAGTGCATTTAACGCCATACTGTACTGCCATTAACATTTAGTTAACTATTATTTGTGTCTGTGCAAAACTAGATTTTAACTAAGATCTTTTGACACCGCCGAAGATCTTTCGAATCTTTATTATGTGACCGAGTCACCATTGAATATTCATACTTTCGGACCGGTCCAGTCATACAATCTATGTACTTGACCACATTCTTCCAAAGTCATCGCTACGAGGTACACCTCAAATGTTTACATTTTATCAAGTTATTAAAGTGCAAGTTTTCTTATAAAATAACAAACAATCATCGACAACAATACACCTGCACGCCGAAGCGACATAAGATTCACTAAAAGACTCAACAACATCCCGTCCTTATCTATATTTATACACAAGGTGAAAAAAAATACACACGACTTAAAATAAAATAATAATATCCATACACAATATAGAAGTTTCGCTCATAACTCTCATACCTCCCTTACCGGATATTCCCGACCATATCTTTTAGCAAAGAGGGCAATTAGGATAGTTTGCGACCGCTCTATTGCCAAATGATCTGTGACTTTCAACTGCTACCGATAACAGCGTACCAATAACGTATCGCTTTATCGGATGCTTATTACATAATATCATACCCTATGTATATTGCTATTATTAAACCGGCTCTATTCTGGCTATAACGGTTGCGTAATCATAATAAATAGAATCCATTAAGGTGTATGTTCAAGTTATATGGGTTTATAGGACGTAACGCCCACGAGCAATAATTGATATTGTGATGTTTTGAATAAACTGTATTTACTACACTCATTGAGAAACAAAACATACGTCGAAGTCAAAGTCAACGTCAAAAGTCAAAGTTAACGTTAAAAAGATTTATTCAAATAAGTCACAATCTGCCACTTGTGTACATCAATTATGAAGAAAAACAGTAATTTGTCTACCGTGCGTCCGGAAAGATACCTCTACAAGAAGAACGCACAAGAAACTTGTAGGGCTTAATTTTTTCACAGATTTTTTACAATATTTGGTTTGGTTACATTCGTTTGTTTATGTCGGTGACGCGTGGCGGCTATTTTAGCTAAGCCATCTTTAGTAAAGTATAGATTTTATATATCTCACAATTTTCTACCACTCTGTCTATCATCCGTCATCTCTACGATCCTTTTTCACTCACACATTCATTCACACTGTTCATCCATGTCTTTCTTCGACGCCCCCTTCCCATATAACCACATTATATTCATCCTTATCGTTATATTGGCCACATGACTCTCATCCTTCCGCATGACATAATGTGTTGATGTAAACATTATTGACAACTTATTAAACGTGTCTTCCCTGCATGAATGCCTGTGAGATATTGCTATTATCGATAGGACCGCCAATTGTTACATCGTCTATAATATTTATTATCCTGACAACGCTTCATAGCAGTACATCTCATATACTACTGTCATCATCATCATCATCATCATCTCAGCCATAGGACGTCCACTGCTGAACATAAGTCTTCCCTATAAATTTCCATCTAGACCGGTTGTAAGCGGCCTGCATCCAGCGTGATCCTGCTGTCTTTATCAAATCGTCTATCCTCCTTGTGGGTGGACGTTCTACGCCGCATACTAATACTGTAAATACAGGTAAATCTCTCGTGATGTTCACGTGATGTCGCCAAAATGTTTTTTATGACTGTGAGTGACAAGACGAGCAAATCAGGTGCCCGATGGTAGGCATCATGATTGCCCATATCAGACATAGTGCCACCCAGTGTATTAAAATTCAAAATTCTGCGCAGCACTGCACTGCGCCTGTCACCCTGAGACATTATATGTTGAAACTCGTCATGCCCAGTAATTTCGCTGGTAACATTGCCCTTCAGGCCAGAACACAGTAATGTTTGGCGGATGAATAACTTGCAAAGTTGTGGTACTTCCCCAGGCGGCCCCCTGCGAAAGAGGCCTACCACTACAAATATAGGTTATCTATTAATTATTTGAGTCAAAGAGCAAAATCTGAGGCAAAGAATTCTCATTATAGTCCAATATATCTGGAGGTGGTAGTTCTACAGTGTGATATAAGGCTGGTCGTATGCGTCACACGATTAGATTACCTCGGGGACGGCTCGGAATACCACTCGATTAGGTATCCGTGAGTTGGTGCGTTAATCAACGATATCATTTCGAGTATCATTTCGAGACTGCCTCGGTGGCGTAGAGGGCGCATGCTCGACTGCCAATCAAGAGGTCCCGGGTTCGATCCCCAGGTCAGGCAAAGTGTTATATATTGGATTTTTCCATTAGGAATTATCTCAATAACTGCCTGGAGTCTGGAACTGTGCCCGGTAGATGGCAATAGGCTCGCCCCCTATTACATGGGACCAATAACATACTGGCGAAATGTGGGTGTATCTACTATGGGACTGAGTCCTGGGTACATCTCTGCCTACCCCTTCGGGAAAAAGGCGTGAATGTATGTTTATCATTTCGAGTAGATGTTAGGATTTCGTTTTGGATCATTTCGTTTAGATCTGATTTATATTAGAAACAGTTCAATTATTACCAAATATAAGATTAACAACTTTTTATTCGTTGATTGACCGCGCGCGAGCTTCGAGTCATCGGCCTAGTGCCAATTTTTTTTTTATCTTCTAATAATTCTTCAATAAAATTAGGTTTTGTTGATTAACTTATAAACGGTATTCTCCGGTACAGTATTAAATTTATTACATTAATTATGTTATTATAAAAAAATGTAAATAAATAATAAACCACAATGGCGATGGGCCGGAGCTCGCGCGGGTACTATAGGTAGATAATAGTACCTTTTTATTTACGAACACGAAAAACTAATACAAAATATTAAACTTACAGATCCAGGTCACAGCTTTCAGCCCCGATGTCACCTGCAACAGAATAAAATCTAAAACAATCGAATAAAACTTGGCGCCAGTCCAACACATAATTTTACTATAAAAATGGGTAGGTGCAGCTAGATCACACATTCAAAAAGTTGTGTCTAAGTATGTATGTGCTATAAAGCAATAATTACAAAATTTGCAAAAAAGTCAACTTCCAAATGTGATACAAATTTGGAAGTCGAAGATCGGCAAGTTTATATGGGAAGTGTTTTTTTTTATGATTTAGCAATTCTTTATTTTGTTAGTTATTTATTTAGACTGACGAGTAGTAATGCATTAATTTTTTTTTCTGAGTTTTCACACTAAATATATAGAATCAAAATGGACTGCCTCGGTGGCGTAGTGGGCGCATGCTCGACTGCCAATCAAGAGGTCTCGGGTTCGATCCCCAGGTCAGACATAGTGTTAAATATTGGATTTTTCCATTAGGAATTATCTCAATAACTGCCTAGAGTCTGGAACTGTGCCCGGTAGATGGCAATAGGCTCGCCCCCTATTACATGGGACCAATAACATACTGGCGAAATGTGGGTGTATCTACTATGGGACTGAATCCTGGGTACACCTCTGCCTACTCTTCGGGAAAAAGGCGTGAATGTATGTTATGTTGTTTAAAATGGAGAGATAGAAAAAAAATTGATAGCCAATTTTATTAATAATTAGTTACAATTTCCTTTATCTAAATATATCCTATTATGAAAGGCTTATAGAAAATTTTTGACTAGCTCGTATCTACAATACAAGCAAGAAAAAATATTCTAAGGCTAAGCAAAAAAACCTCGTTCTAGTCAGGGGTGAAAAGCGTACAAGGTGAAAATCTCCAGGTAGGCATACATCGTCGGCAAGCGGAACTAATCTCGCATTAGAGTGGGATGAGCTCAACGGTCCGAGGGAACTACGTATTGTACTCGATAGTACCGTAGTACTGTGCCGCCGCTCGCAGCTCGCAGCTCGCGGCTCGTGTGTTTATATCTTATATATTATGAGTGCCCGTGTGCGGGGCCTTTTACGCAACTTGATCACTCAATTAGGCGTGCTTTCCGGGTACACAGGTGAAAGTATAACGACATGTCGATATAGATAACGACATAATATTCACTGCCTACCCCTTCGGGAAAAAGGCGTGAATGTATGTTATGTTTTTATGTTTATTATATTTACTTTTTCCTTACATCATCATCATCATCATCATATAGCCATAGGACGTCCACTGCTGAACATAGGCCTCCCCCTTAGATTTCCATGCAGTACGGTTGTAAGCGGCCTGCATCCAGGGTGCTCCTGCCGTACTTATCAGATCGTCTGTCCACCTTGTGGGAGGACGTCCTACGCTGTTTCCTTACATGGTATAAACTAAAGTCACTCTCTGCGACTGTGTGAAGCCGGAGCGGCTTTGATGTGTCGCTATAATCAATATTATAAATAAATGCAAAAAATTTTTATGCAATAACTTTCAAGACTTATTGAGGTGAATGACCCGTTAGTAGTCAGCCTTCGTAGCCGCAGGTCCCGGGTTCGATCCTCGGGCAGGTCAAATGTGCATGAGCATAAACTATTATCTGTTTGATCTGTGTCTGCGTGCTTTATGTATCATATAATCAATATTTTAGTTTCCATAGCACAAGCTTCTCGCCTATTAGCACCTACTAAATAATAACCGACTGATAGTGGTCGCAAGCGCTACTGCCGATCATGAGGTCTCGGGTTCGATTCCCAGATCAGACAAATAGTGTTGTTAGATTTTTGCATTAGGAATGTTCTCAATGAAGCCTGTGGAGTCTGGAACAGTGCCCAGATGTCAATAGGCTCGCCCCTTATTACATGTGACTTAAAAATATAACTGGTGAAGTGAAGGTGTACCTAGTACCTACTATGGGACTAGGTTCTGGGTACACCTCTGCCTACCCCTTCGGGGAAAAAGGCGTGACGTTATGTTTTAATGTTGGCATAATCAAAAAATCCCCACCAAAAATCCCCCTCGGGGGAATTTTTTTAGCCTAGTTTGCGGCCAGATGTGTGGAAGTTGTCTCATATTATTAAAGTAGTGCAATATATAAAATAATAAACCGCAAAACTGATATAAAAGCTTAAGCGATGTTATTTAAAGTAATAAACTGCACAAGTAAAATACAAAAGATACAGAGGAAATTAATGATATTATATAATATAACATAACGTATAAACTGATACGAAGTCAACATCTCTAATAGTTCCTGGTTCCTGAGAGAGCTGAGAGAGAGCTGAGAGCTGAGAGTGTGTGAGATGAAGCGAGCGAGGAGAGCCAGCGTTAATGTTTGATGAATCGGATAGGTTACAATAGTTTGGTGAAGTTAATAATTCACTCCCAGTTAGCCGCTGACATCGTGATTTAGCTCGCAATTGTACAGAATTATCGTTTCGAGTAACTCGTGGTTTTTGGAGATTGCTCCCAAGATACGAGTGGCCGCGCCTTCTATTCTTTATGGACCGAATTTTTTATAATAAATTTAAGATTGTACGATTCTTTTTTTCATAGTTTACTGAATATATTAACACATTAAAGTTATAAGCATTAGAGGTGTTGTTTAAAGCCTACCATAGGACTTAGGTCCTGGGTACACTTCTGTCTAACCCTTCGGAGAAAAAGCGTGATATTATTTAATGGAAATGTATTTTTTAGTAAATAACAACTTAAACTGCCGAGTAGTGTAGAGGGCAGCGTTCGGAAACCTACGCAATGTCTTCTCGTCCAAAATACCTCAGTGCATCAAGTCGAAGTTTTTCGACCAGTGTGAGTTACCAGTGATGACTTACGGATCTGAAACGTGGTCCCTGACTGTGGGCCTTATTAGTAAGCTCAAAATAGCGTAACGAGCTATGAAGAGGGCTATGCTCGGGATTTCTCTGCGAGATCGAGTCAGAAATGAGGAGATTCGTAGACGAACGAAAGTTACCGACATAGCCCAGCGGATTAGCAAGTTGAAGTGGCAATGGGCAGGGCACATAGCACGTAGAACTGATGGCCGATGGGGCCGTAAAGTTTTCGAATGGAGACCACGGACTGGTAAGCGCAGCGTAGGACGCCCTCCCACAAGGATCTGATAAGTACGGCAGGAGCACGCTGGATGCAGGCCGCTTACAACCGGACTAGATGGAAATCTAAGGGGGAGGCCTATGTTCAGCAGTGGAAGTCCTATGGCTGATATGATGATGATGACTGCCTAGATGGCGTAGTGGGCGCAAGCTTGACTGTCAATCATCCCGGGTTCGATCCCCAGGTCAAGCAAAGTTGTTAAATATTGGATTTTCCCCTTAGGAATGTTCTCAATAACTGCCTGGAGTCTGGGACTGTGCCCGGTGGATGGCAATAGGCTCGCCCCCTCTTTCATGGGACCAATAACATACTGGCGAAATGTGGGTGTATCTACTATGGGACTGAGTCCTGGGTACACCTCTGCCTACCCCTTCGGAAAAAGGCGTGAATGTATGTTATATTATGTCAAACTTGAATTAATAAAATTATTAAAGTTGTTATTATAATGAGAAAAGGAAGTTATACCTATAAAATACTAGTAAACTGCATATAAAACCTAATAAACTTCATATAACTACGGTCCTACCTTCGAGTATATTAAGTTAACGAGTTTAATCTCATAAAACTTGAGATCGGAAAGGCGCGCCCCACTAATAGCACGTGACGCAAACTGGCGCCGCTCCGCTCCTGTGCCGGTCCGGTCCGGTCCGGTGCCGGTCTAGTGATGAACGAGCAATACGTGCAACGGTTGCGTCGGCTAAATTCATCCTGTACTGGTCATTTCTAAAATATGCTTCAACGAATAAAGATATAACGTGTACCGTCAGCAAATGCGACGGAAGCACTGCACTCTCCAACTGTCGTATCTTGTGTACAAGAATGTTATGTCTTCCGAGATTATAAACCTCAGAAAATATTTAAAAAATAACGATTCAACAAGTTAAAACTTATTTGGGAAATTCGTTTCATGCAAAAGTAATTTACAGCGCCACCAACTTAGCTTGTTCAGGTGGCCATAAATAGAACTACGACTCTAGAGTTTAATGTCGTGGTAGGCCCTTTTTGCAGGGGGCCTGGGGAAGTACCACACCTTTGCCAGTTATTCATCCGCCAAGCATTAATATGCAAACATTACTGTGTTCCGGTATGAAGGGCGATTTTACTGGGCATGATGAGTTTCAAAAACTAATATCTCGGGTGACAGGCGCAGTGCAGTGCCGCGCACAATTCAGAATTTTAAAACACTGGGTGGCACTGTGTCTATATAGGCAATCATGATGTTTATCATCAGGCACCTGATTGGCTCGTCTTGTTGCTCACTGTCATAAAAAAAAGTTCGATAATGTAGATACAACCTTCAGACTTAGCAGTCTAGCCTAGTCATGAGCCCTAGCCGTCTGGGCAGGTTGTCTCATCTAGTATTCGTTTGGGATATCTAGTCCACTCGGCGCGGCGAAGTGGATAGACTTCATACACGTGGGTGGTGTTGTTTAGGTTAGATATTTATTACTATCATCTCATCACTGTATAATTTATAAGATTCAAAGTCCTTATCGGTGCACAGATTCACTCATCGACGCCGAGACATTAACCCTTGGACCTTGAAAGCTGAAATTGCACATAAATTTTCAATTTTATGTAGGCAAAGAAAATAAAAGGTATTCTCAAAATTCCCACGGGAACAACGTCGCGGGTCTATACAGGTATACCCGCGACGTTGTACTATATTGTTGATGTATTATATAGGCTAGTACTATCAGGACCCGCTATCACTATCCTATATAATTTACAACAAAATATGTTATGCAAGTGTATAGTATATAGTATAGTATTGAGCATTAAAATTTAGAAGTTTTAAAATGTTCTAAATTATAATATAAATTGCGTTACAGAAGAAAGTGTGCGTGTCTAAATAGTAAACGGGATTGGCAATATGTATAAGTACGATTTTGTTTTAAATTAAAACGAAAATGTACCACAATTTTGATTAATTTAACGACAGCATAATATTATTTTTGCAACCCCTACATTGTGTTGATATTAATTAAAAAAGACGTTTAGTTACATATTATTCATATGATCAAACATCAAATATTTTACTTTCCCATTAATTACAACCAACAATTTTGTACCTGCCAGTACTTTTAATAAAAAATTGTTTCGGATAAAATTGATCATACCGAAGCCGATTCGTGGGAGAACGTACTTAGTGAAAACGGGACCAGATGAGAACGAGGCGGGCTCTACATTTTATTTTTATTTAATAGGAATGTGTAAATATTAATAGCAACAGCAGCTTAGATTGTCAACTAGGTACGCTGACTGGATGACATAAACCTACTAAGTCCTAATGTACCCGTGGTAGGTCCTCAAATATCTATGTTCGATCGATAGTAATGTCCGAATTCGGCAAAATCGTGTGAGCACCCAGTTTTTGCGGCGGTTTTACTTGGCTAGTTTTTACTCCCAGATTATCTACGGGCTAGTTTTTACTTACGGTTTCTGTACGAAGTGATTTTTTGCCGGCGACTGCTGCGCCGATAAGTCTGCGTCATTAATCATTGGCCGAGTACTATGCTATATTAGAAGATAGTTTATGTACCTACTACCTAGTGCGGCTAATCTATGGTTTATGTGAAGACTTGAAGAGGTTTTTGGTAGGTGAATGCCTACTATGTGATACGGACTAACACAACAATATATTTTAGTACGATAGCAAAATCGCCTACAGTAGCAACATCCACTATAGGACAAGGTCCTAAGCACACCTCTGCCTACCCCTTAGGAAAAAAAGGCGTTATATTATGTTATGTAACAGAGGTCGTCTTGTTTTTATTGGGTCGTTAAGAGTTCAAATATGTTCAAAGTTCATGTCATATGCAAACATTGAATAAATTGATTAACGAAAAGAGACGGGGTCGACTGTTATAAACTAATCAATCTTGGCTAAAACACCCCACAGTAACGGTCGTCTTATAAGATGAGTTGACTGGGTATGTTGGTTTATACATGAAATATATTCCGGCTTTCATAAAATATGACAATAATACATGACATTAATACAGGAGTGAAGAGCAAGTGCCCCATGGAGGATTATATTAATGAGAGCATGTCGTGTGTCCCCGACGGCATGATATGGTATGTGGGTAGGATTAATTTTTGTGATTTATTCCGGGTGTAATCAAGTTTTTGAGTTAATTATGTGACTCTGTGGAATTTATGACCAGGATTATGACTATCGTATGCATTCGAGTTTGGACTCGACGATATTATACTTGAGAATATTCACTTATCGTTAGCCATTCATTTTTATTTTTAAAACTGACCTACTTATTTATTACATTATTTAATTTTAAAACGATGAGAAATGACATAGTTGGGTGCTTTTAAGAAAATTAATCCAAATTACTTAAAAATCTATGCAGATTCATTACTACAACCATATCAAAAAAAAAAAAAAATTAATAATAATAACGATGCGACCCGAGGGTAACGCAAGTGATCGCCGTTTAAAGTCCAGGTACACATTATCTCCTATCCTTAGCCGCTCACACGCACGTTGCCGCTCTCGACTTTATTCCCTTGATGGGCGGCCTTAATGGGGGGCCCATTTAGTGAGCGCCTGCCGTAATATTTCACCATGAGACGGAAGTGGCATGTGCCGGTGTCTCTAGCATTAGCCCGGTCATCCGCATCTAGAAATCACACCTAGAGCCAAATATAATAGTTTATATCCATTCACAATAATCTTTGCATGGGGACTGACATTGAGTTCATCTTCTGTAGACGGTGGACCTCGATAGCTGCTATCCATTTCTTTTAGATTAAAAGCTCAAAGGGCCCTCTGCACGTTGAACTAAAAATGGTCTCCGTATGCACCTATCAAAAAACCGGGCTTAGCCTGTGTTTTTGAGCGACATTATAATTATAATGTCCGCTTCCATAAGCACAAACAGATTTCAATAATTGCACCGTATCCAAAATTAAACAAACATTTTATGGATAAGCTTTTAATGCATATATTTGAATTAAGCGCAATAATATGATTGGTGAACAGTCATTATTTGCTAAATGCAGACTAAGATAATTATATGTGCTGTAACTATTTTATAATTATTTGTTAATCGTGTTTACAATACTCTTGAACTGATCGAGTTGTTTGTTACACACTTCGTCAGTTATTTGTTAACAGGAAAAGGAACCTCTTAGCAGATTGACACAATCCTATGGAAAATTTACCAAATCGATGTTTTGTATGATAGGGACATATTTTATTTCATCTTCAAAATATCATGATATAAATAGGTTTACTATAATTATTCGGAGGAGAAAAAGGAATACAAAACATCGATTTGATAAATTTCATAGAATTTTGTCGAATTTCTTGTAGCTACGATACGCTGTTATTGTGGTAGGGGCGGTTTATTGCTATCAATCTGGCACAAATTCAGACGCCAAAGTGTTACTTATTAAAAAAAATCCCAATGGAAAAATCCTAAATATAACACTGCTCTGCAGTAAATCTTGCAACAACTAGATTAACGAAACGATAAAAATTATTAACAGAGCTGGAGAAACCACAAGATGCGATGAATCAGTGATAAGTTGAGTAGTAGTAACATGCAGTCATCCACCATCGAACATTATCTGGCAACATTATCCCGTACAGAGATAATCACATGATGAATTCATGTGAAGTGACAGGTCGCGTAATGAACGACGTGTCACCGTGTGATGACGTGACGAGCGTGCCGGTGACACGACACGTCATGTGACGCCTCACCACAAACGTTAGTTTGTGTTGTTTACATTAGTTATGTGTGAAGTGACGTCATGTACCTTAGTTTAATCCAAACGTTCATCACAGAGTGCCCAGGGTATAAAATACTCGTGAGCCCATAATATACGCGTGTTCTGAAAAAGGCACACAATACAGCGATCTCTCGTTTTTTTTTTTTATTTCAAAAGAATGTGAAAATTAAAATTTAACATAGCACGCGGCACCTTCCCAACGAACAAATGTTACCAAACTAAATAATATTTTAAAACAACCAGTTAAAAAAATTAAGCCCTACAAGTTTCTTGTGCGTTCATCATGTAGAGGTATCTTTCCGAACTCACGGTAGACTCATTACTATTTATCTTCATTGACGTGCAAAAGTGTCAGATTGTGACCTAATTTATTAAATCTTATTTGCTCCTTCGTCGTTTCATCCCACGACAGTCAGTTTGAGTTTGAGCAAAAATACGAATATGTCAGGATCGTAGCAAGTGAAGGGAAATACTTATAGTCTCTGCCTACCCCACCGGGAAAAAGGCGTGACTATATCTATGTAAAAAATATGAGGGTCGAATATTTAACTAAACAGTAGTAGCGAGTTTTTCTTTTGTGACGTAATTATTAAAAACCCCAAAATATTTCTAATTATATTATTAACTAATTACATATAACAACAACATTTCACTTTTTCGAGTTTTATCCAACATTATCCAATTTCCTCCTCTCGGTATGCTGATGTCGTCAAATGAAGTCCATCAGTGGAGTGAGTAATCAGGTTGTCAAACTCAAAACTCAAACTCAAACAGATTTATTCAAATAGGTCATAATCTGACACTTTTGTACGTCAATGAAGATACAGTACTGAATCTACCGTGCGTTCGGAAAGATACCTCTACAAGAAGAACGCACAAGAAACTTGTAGGGCTTAATTTTTTCAACAGATAGTTTCACAATATTTGGTTTGGTTACATTCGTTTTCTTTGAAGGTGCCGCGAGGCGGCTATGCAGAAGTTTCCAGGCATCTTTGTCCTCTATGTACTGGTTGACTTTATAATAAGCCTTCTTAAGTAAAGTAGATTTTATATAGGTTTTGAATTTACCCTCTGAGAGCCCAGTTATCTCTTTTGGGATTTTATTATAGAAACGTACACTATTTCCTAAGAATGTCTTTTTATTTGTTTTAGATAATCTAAAGCTAGGTACAGCTATTTTGTCTTTATTCCTAGTATTAAAATTATGAAGGTCACTATTTAATTTGAATTTATGTAAATTTTTACGCACATACATGATGTTCTCATAAATGTATAAGGATGGTAGGGTCAGTATGTTTATTTCTTTAAATAATTCCCTCAGGGATTCGCGTGGACGCATCTCATAGATGGCACGAATCGCACGTTTTTGTAGTATAAAGATAGTTTCTATATCTGCAGCTGACCCCCACAACAGAATCCCATAAGACATCAAGCTATGGAAATATGCAAAGTACACTAATCTCGCCGTGGCTACATCTGTTAGTTGCCTAATTTTATAAACCGCGTAAGCTGCAGAGCTTAGTTTCCCTGAGAGCTCGGTGATATGAGTGCTCCATTGCAGTTTAGAGTCTATATTTATGCCAAGGAACAAAGTTGCATTGTCAATATTGAGTCTTTCACCGTCAAGAACTATGATTGGTTCTATACTTCTGACGTTAGGCAACGAAAATTTCAAACATTTAGTCTTTTTCGCATTCAATAACAGATTGTTTGCTGTGAACCATCTGGATATACTTGCTAAAGTATTATTAACATGTACTAGTGAAGTATCCTTCCTATCAACTTTAAAAATCAATGACGTATCATCGGCAAATAGAACTATATCTGCTAGACCGTGGACCATGTAAGGCAAATCGTTAATATATGCCAAAAACAGGAAAGGACCCAAAATTGATCCCTGTGGGACTCCCATCTTGACAGGAGAACTAGCAGATGTGATACCATTGACGCTAACCTTCTGCTGCCTACTAGACAAGTATGATTCCACCAGGTTCAGGGCATTCCCATGAATTCCATATACTTCTAACTTGCGCAGTAACGTGCAGTGTTCTACACAGTCGAATGCTTTGGAAAGGTCACAAAACACTCCAATGGCATCCTGTGAACTCTCCCAAGCCTCCAAGACAAGAGTCATGAGATGACAGCCTGCATCGGTTGTTGATCTGCATTTGGTGAAACCATACTGGTTTGAATGCAATATTCTATTTCTATTGAAATGTGACAGCAGTTGGTTTAGCATCAATTTCTCAAAGATTTTACTTAATACTGGCAAAACAGAGATTGGCCTATAGTTTGAGGGATCTGTCTTACTTCCCGATTTAAAGATAGGAGTGATTTTACTTATTTTCATTAGTTCTGGAAACGTGCCTTTATCTATGCATAGGTTAAATAAGTCTGCTAAGTAAGGAGCAATTGTGTTTATTATAGAATCTAGCATTTTTACAGATAGACCCCATAGATCTTCAGTAGCTTTAACATTTAAACTCTTGTACGTCTTTTTGATATCAATTAATGAGATGTGTTCAAACGAAAATTCAGGTATGGTGCGTTGGAAGTTTTCTTTAAGAAAAGCCTCCGCCAAGTCTGGGGATGAATCAAGTGACTTGGTCGCGTTCAGGGCTATGTTAGAGAAGAAATCTACAAAAATATTAGCGACTTCCTCAACATTTGTAATGTGTTCATTATTAATTAATAATTTATATTCAGAATCTCTACATTTATCTTTACCTGTTTCTACGTTTATTGTTTTCCAAACCGTCTTAATTTTATTACTTGATTTGCGAATTTTGTCTCTAATATTTATGGCTTTTGCTTGGATGCACACAGCTTTAAAAATTTTTGAATAACATTTAACATACTCATGAAATGATTCTGAATTGGAATGGGCTTTATCCCTATATAACTCATACATATTATCTCTACTTTTCCTGATACCCTTGGTAGCCCAATCACTAAATTCTAGTTTCCCATTCGAGTGTAATTTCTTTTTGGGACATATCTCATTGAACTCCTTACTTATTACAGAAAATATGTTTTCATAATTGAAATTAGAGTCTTCCTCAGAGACAGCGACATTTTCCAGTTTTGATTCTATATTATTCCTAAGCTTTTCGAGTTTATATGTTGTTAGGGGCCTATGTTCAATTGTTGGTTTTTCTTTTGATTTTTCACTTATAAATTCTAGTGAGAGACCCTTGTGGTCAGACCTAACTCCACCCGTTATTGATAACTTCCTACTTTCTAAATTGGTAAAGATATTATCAATACAGGTCGATGAGGTAACTGTAACTCTTGTGGGCTCAGAGAATAGGTAACTCAAACCGAAGGACTTAAATAAACTAGTCAAATTAGTTTTATCTGGAGAATCTGACAAAATATCAATGTTAAAGTCACCGCATACAAGTACATGTTTATTACTTTTACAAATTTTGTTTAGAATTATTTCCATAGAGGACATAAAAGAAGTGAGATTCGAGTTCGGCGGCCTATATACACATAAGATTATGTGCCTTTTTACTTCTACACAAGCCACCTCGCAAGTTCGTTCCACAGAACAGCTGACAATATCATTTCGCTCTTTATATTTAATTGATTTTCTTAAAAGTATAATCGAGCCACCTCCTTCAGCAGATGTTCTGTTGAACTTACTGGCCACCTGAAAATTATTAACATTAAATGACATTTTATCATTTTTTAACCAAGTTTCACAGAAACATAAAATATCATAATTATATTTATCTACAAGTAATTCAATGTCGTTAATTTTGCCAGAGAAGCGGTTTATATTTTGATAGAATAAAGATAATGTACAAGTACCACTCTCTGTTGTCTTAGAAATTAGTTTAAATTATTTTCCACAGTGTTATTTTTAGTACATATACTAATCACTGTGGAGTCATTATTTAACACCGTTATATTACCTATAACTGAATTAATATTATAAGCTACCAATGTAGCAAGCATCGAAATGCATTTCTTCGAACAGTACATAATATTGTCCGGGGTCAGTTGAAAGTTTTTAATAAACTTATTCATGTCAAAAAACATTAATTTGTCACTATGACGAGATGTCAGATTATGAAATAAATTGTTTATCATATGTGTGTGTTTATTTTGAGTTGAAGTTAACAATGAACAATATGGTAAGGCACACAGCATAATCTTAAAACAATTTATTTCAAGGAGAGAGGTTATGTTATTAATAACCTCCCTTTTGTCTATACCTATACTTTGTCCTATTAAGATGACAATAACTGTATTACTATCTATAGTATGAGCACTACTCCTAATCTTATCACATATTTGTGTGTAAGATGCACCGGGCATGCAATGATTATATATTATATGATTACTCTCATTGCACAACAGAGAACCAAAATCTACACCAATCCGGTCTGAGAAAACAAGTACCTTAGTCCTACTTTGTCCAGCAATACATTGCTTCTCCCTCCGAGCCACTCGCACAGGAACAGCACATGGTGATTGTGAGGTCACCTGAGGCTGTTTAACCAATGTGTTTAGTGCCGCATAAATCAAGTTAAAACTCAAAGCTTGGCTCCGTTTAATGAATTACCTCGATACATACTAGCTCCACACCGAGCCAAATTAAATACCGCTGGCTGCTCGGTACATTTATCTGCATGAGGATTAGGTACAGGTTTACATTTTAGAATGGCTTTTACTAATTGGTTATCTGATTATATTAGGATGCCACCGCGGTCTGAGCAGTTTTAAAAGGGTTACGCCTTTTACAATCCTATTGAAAAATATGCAAATCCCTGTTTAATAATAATAATAGTCATTTATTTGAATTAAAAACCATATACAACACAAAATAGAAATTATTCAATTAAAACTAAGACACAGAATTAAAATTACTACTATAAAATAAAATCGAAATTAGATCTATCTATAAAATAAAATCGAAATTAGAATTATATTTAAAAATTATTAAAAGAAATACAATAAAATAATATATTAAAAAGTTTTACCCTTACCTTTATTTGCCCAATCATATTGATTGGGCAAATAAAGGCTCATCCATTTGTGTTGAATTGGACAATCCAGTTTAGTATAACCCTATTTCCTCCGAATATAATTAATCTATTTAAAATATTCTGATAGTTTTAAGATGTATGGAACTTTTTAACATTTTTTTTCTATTATATTATAGGCTTTTAAATCTTTTACACACACTATTAGACGTTCACTCGAAAAATTAAGAGTTTCATAATAAAATTTTTTGACGGTTTGGTAAATTTTTTATAGGATTGTGTCAAATGGGCAAAAAGCAAAGCTTCGATACTACGAGTTCAAATGTCTATCTACGCAATAACTAGCCAAGACTCAGAAAGGAACTAAGATTTTATAATTTTATTATTAATTTATTAGTGATCATTGATATTTAATCACAAGTTGTGAAAATAATGCTTCAAAATATTTGAATCTGTTCGTCTGCCGTGCCGGCAGCTATAGGTGTAGGTGTGGGGGCGTTCTCTATTTGGTCGATTTATACACAACCAGTTACAAATCTTCGGTAAGCCGCAGTCGAAATAGAGTTCACTTTGTACTGGATTTACGTTTATTAACCCGGTTTTAAGATATGGTCGGTAAACTGGCCGAGCTCCCAACTATACTATGTACGACATAACAACTGCAAACTCCACTTTAGATATCAGACTGTATGTTTAAGGTGATTGTTTGTTGACTTTTAGAGAACCTTTATCGTTGGGTATTTTTTGTGGGTGCAGTAATAAGTAGGTAGTACCTACTAGGTACAATTAATAATAAAAGAAAATTCTCTACGAGATTGATATTAGACGAACTAAAGTTTCCGACAGAGACCGGAGGATTAACAAGTAGAAGTTGAACTCGAATAGAGATTACAGATCGGCAAGCGCAGCGTAGGACATCCACTCACAAGGTGGACAGATGACCTGGTAAAGACCAAAGTAACACGCTGGATGCAAGCCGCTCACAACCGGACTAGATGGAAACCTTTTGGAAAGGCCTTTGTCCAGCAGTGGACTTCCAATGGCTGAGAAGATGATGATGATAATTAATAATAAATACTCTATGCAAAAAAAAGAAATGTTTAAATGCAATTTAATAACCTAAGTTGATGTGGGTAATGTTCCGTGTTTATCCTAGGATATCTCATCCTATAAGGTGTAATATTAGCATAAAATTACGTTTGGGATGAGTATTTAAATATTTTATAACTCATCCCAAATTATGTTGATTTTATGATAATAATATATTTACAACATATCATGTAATCCGAGATGTAAACTAGAATATAATATTATACTATAACTATAACACAAAAAGGAAAAGTTACAAGCTCTACGCCGCAAACAACATTATAAGAAACAGGAAATATAAAAAATTTATGTCGCGAAAATAATTTGCAGAGACCGTTAAAGTTAACCCACAACCTACTAGCGACCACTCACAAGTTACAAGCCACCAGCCTATTGACTGCAAAATATGTAACGACTACTTAGTTACGGACACTGTTTTACGAAATAACTCCTTTGGTCTAAACAATACTACACTATTCAGGTCAAATTAAAAAAAAAACAATAAATTCAGGCAATAGTGCGTGTAATGAATTATACGCACTAGAGGCCCATATTAATAAATTATTTACATACTAGGGATAATTTTCTGTCTCGCCTCCCTAAAGCGCCGGGACACAATTCCTTAAGGCAAAAATTCGGGTGACAGTAACATCTCCTTATATTTCACCGGAAGGCTGAGCACGTAGGACTTGAAGTTCTGCGTCCTCGTTGACTATAGCCTCGTCAGTGAGATCTGGGACAGTTCCTGTTCTGGAAATCGTCCTTGGCTTTTCTTCTTGATGTAGCGTACAATATCCTCACCGGGTGTGCTCTTCTCAAACCGGGAGAGATAGATCGCCATTATGGGCTCTGCGACTCGAATAGTAGTCGCAGCGGGAGCGATGCCGGGTTGGTTGCGTGCGTAGAATGGCATACTTTATTGATGGGATTTCCAACTACGTATAATTACTTAGGTAATGTCTGGCGAGAATATTACGTGTCTCAAAATACAAACATTTCATAAAGTTCAACCGGTAAGTGGAAAGCGAACAGTTTCAAAGAAATGAAAACCTCACAGTAGACAGTAACAACTCAGGTGAATAACTCGCCAAATTGAATAAAACTTTGAATCAGTTTCGAGTCAATACTTAATACTTATCGTCGAACTCCAAACATTCAATCTCCGCCGTCTCGAAGTCATCGATTAGAACCGCGCAACTCAAAGTTTTAAACGTGAGATTAACAACTACAGGGTTCATTACGGTATATCTTTAGAGAAGTCGGTCAGAAGTGGCAAATTTTGGAAGCGAGCGAGGCTTTGATTGTTTTGCGATAAATCGTGAGGAATTCCGGGACTAATTTTCCCTTCAAAAGTTATTTAGGGAAAATTATAACGAAGGAAGCGACATCTGGCGTTCGACAGATACTAATTAAAACACCGTCGCGGCCCAAACCAACGTGGCGTGGCGTGGCGGTGGCGGCGAGTGGCACGTGGCGTGGCGTGGCGGCAAGTGGCACGTGGCGGTGTCACGCGGAATGTTGGCGAGAAACTTGACAAATCTGGCGATACACGAGCGGGAATGTAAAAAGTTAAGTCCACTCGAGTTCATGCGAAAAAAGTTTACGAACACTTCGGTAAATGGCCCGACACCGTTGCCCCTCCTTCCCCGCCCTTGCCCTCCCACCGGAGGAAATAACATAAAAGTTTTTGACTTATTGGCGCTTGAACGAGTTTCAGATAAACATGTTGGATGTTTTTTAGCGGAACATTTAGGCGACTAGTTTATAAGTTACGATCGCTTACGTAATGAGATCACATCGACTGTGACTCTCCAGAAGTACATGTCTTTGTGCTCGTACTGTACCTTCTTTGCATTATTATTTCGCTGAGTAATTAGATGTGTTAGAAATTCTAAACTCGTATTATGGTAAAGCGACCTTCCCGACTCCAAAGCGATTTCAAAAACCCGCGTCTCGTTAATGAAGTCTCTGATTAAAATGTTTTTAACTGAATTCGCCTTAACGTGATTAAACACCCGACATTTGTACTCGAGTCAGAAGTTAGAGGAGAAGAGTTTTATTGTCGTATCAGTGAGTTTCCAAGAGTCGCTACTTAGGGAGGATTCTCTTTGAATTGAGGAACCGGAGTCGCTAATCAATATTTAAAATCGTCGCAACGCGAACTCTTACAAAATTATTCACAAAGTCGGTCGTGTTACTAAGCTTTGCTTGTCTTCTTCCGGAAACAATTCTTAAGATGTTTTCGTTGCTGTTTCTCTGATTTTAAGATGGCAGATTATCATAATATTAACAATCAAAAATTAATTTTCTCGAAAACCTTACAAGAAACAAGTATCTATTGAATTTATTTTTTTACTTAACAACAACAGTACGATCATCCCTAAAACATTTTCAAGAAACTAATTCACCTGTAAACAAGTCTCGCCTGATCTTTAAACATCAGTCGACCTTTCGAGAGCTCCAAACGTCCCCCCCCATCCACACGACTCCAAGTGCTCATGTAATCGCCGAAGATAATGACAATTGGAGTGTCACGACAAACAGAGAGTCCCGGTCCCGAGTCCCGAGTCCCGGATCCAGTGATAAACACTCGTCCCGCGAACAATGTCTGTCATAAACAGACCGAGTCGAGGGAACGGCCGTGAAAGCTTTGTGTCTGTCTCATGTCTTATGTAATTGTGTATGGAATCATTTTGCGGCACTCGTCAGCGTATGGGTCCTGATGCCCTCAATAGGTATTGTTTACATTTCTTTCGCGTACTTTGCTTTGAATTGGTCGCGGTTTTCATTCGGGATCAAATAACACGAAAGGGCTTAATGATTATGGGGATTGTAATACTTTGTTTGTTTTGCTCATGATATTATCAAACTCAAAACTCAAAACAGCTTTATTCAAATAGGTCATAATCTGACACTTTTGTACGTCAATGAAGATAAACAGTACTGAGTCTACCGTGCGTTCGGAAAGATACCTTTACAAGAAGAACGCACAAGAAACTTGTAGGGCTTAATTTTTTCAACAGATAGTTTCACAATATTTGGTTTGCTTACATTCGTTTTCTTTGAAGGTGCCGCGAGGCGGCTATGCAGAAGTTTCCAAGCATCTTTGTCCTCTATGTACTGGTTGACTTTATAATAAGCCTTCTTTAGTAAAGTATATTTTATACAGGTTTTGAATTTACCCTCTGAGAGCCCAGTTATCTCTTTGGGGATTTTATTATAGAAACGTACACTATTTCCTAAGAATGTCTTTTTATTTGTTTTAGATAATCTAAAGCTAGGTACAGCTATTTTGTCTTTATTCCTAGTATTAAAATTATGAAGGTCACTATTTAATTTGAATTTATGTAAATTTTTACGCACATACATGATGTTCTCATAAATGTATAAGGATGGTAGGGTCAGTATGTTTATTTCTTTAAATAATTCCCTCAGGGATTCGCGTGGACGCATCTCATAGATGGCACGAATCGCACGTTTTTGTAGTATAAAGATAGTTTCTATATCTGCGGCTGACCCCCACAACAGAATCCCATAAGACATCAAGCTATGGAAATATGCAAAGTACACTAATCTCGCCGTGGCTACATCTGTTAGTTGCCTAATTTTATAAACCGCGTAAGCTGCAGAGCTTAGTTTCCCTGAGAGCTCGGTGATATGAGTGCTCCATTGCAGTTTAGAGTCTATATTTATGCCAAGGAACAAAGTTGCATTGTCAATATTGAGTCTTTCACCGTCAAGAACTATGATTGGTTCTATACTTCTGACGTTAGGCAACGAAAATTTCAAACATTTAGTCTTTTTCGCATTCAATAACAGATTGTTTGCTGTGAACCATCTGGATATACTTGCTAAAGTATTATTAACATGTACTAGTGAAGTATCCTTCCTATCAACTTTAAAAATCAATGACGTATCATCGGCAAATAGAACGATATCTGCTAGACCGTGGACCATGTAAGGCAAATCGTTAATATAAGCCAAAAACAGGAAAGGACCCAAAATTGATCCCTGTGGGACTCCCATCTTGACAGGAGAACTAGCAGATGTGATACCATTGACGCTAACCTTCTGCTGCCTACTAGATAAGTATGATTCCACCAGGTTTAGGGCATTCCCATGAATTCCATATACTTCTAACTTACGCAGTAACGTGCAGTGTTCTACACAGTCGAATGCTTTGGAAAGATCACAAAACACTCCAATGGCATCCTGTGAACTCTCCCAAGCCTCTTTTTATATCTCTTTTTATAAACATTTTTCACATTGGTTTCAATTATGAATTTAACACGGAATAAGGAATGAATCTTCGATATTCCCACAAGAATGAAGTCGCGGGAATCACGCTAGTATTTAATATTTGCTTTGGTTTGAATAAAGTTGTTCAATAAGTTCTTTATTCATTTTAGACAATTTTTACTCAACTCGACAGTGTACATACTCGTAGATAATTATAATATTACCAATTGGGGCATGAATTAATAACAGCTTCTAGCGCGCAATAGATGAACAGTTTGAATGATTGTCGGCGCCATTACTCCTTGTTGTCAAACTGTTGGTCCGATGATGGATGGGGGAATTGTTAAATAGCCATTCTGGCTAAATAGCTTGAGGATTGCTTCGACGGGGTTACAATAGAGAATCACTTAGGTACTAAAGGTGTGACGGATTGATTTAGGATTGAGATTAAAGTGAAATTCAAAAAATTAGAGAGTGACTATGAAAAATGTTGGCCAAGTGTGTTATTAAATCCATTGGCTCACATTTATGTAAACGAGATGAGTAGTTTGGGTCCTAAACTGTCATATCAAAGAATTTATTTTAATCTGGGAAATATTTACAAATGTCTTATTTGTATAGTGCTCGCGCAAGCACTACTCATGAGCATGATACCTTGGGTTTGATTGCCAGATCAAGCATAAGTGTTGTTGAATTGTCTCAATAACATTTTGGAGTCTGGATTAGTTCCTGATTGATGGCAAAAGGCTTGCACCTTATCACATGAGACTTAAAACTATACTTTATTTTAAAGGTATTATTTTAAACTTCCTTTTTATCTTTTTCTTTTTATTGTGTACTTAAATATTATTGCCTCAAACTATAAATTAATTAGGTATTTATGTATTATTTATATTAAGTATACCTCGGAGATTGCCTCGGTGGCGTAGAGGGCGCATTCTCGACTGCCAATCAAGAGGTCCCGGGTTCGATCTCCAAGTCAGGCAAAATGTTAAATATTGGATTTTTCCTAATGAGAAATTATCTCAATAACTGCATGGAGTCTGGAACTGTGCCCGGCAGATGGCAATAGGCTCGCCCCCTATTACATGGGACCAATAACATACACCTCTGCCTATCCCTTAGGGAAAAAGGCGTGAACGCATGTATGTATATGTATATTAAGTATAAAATTGTTGCTTTTATAACATTGCTGGTATTGCAAAAATTGTGTTTAAACTCAAAATTTTTAAAAAGTCTAGTTTGTGTCGTCACGTCAGGGCATGAGTTGAAAATCAGCTGCTGAATTATCTGCAACACATGCTGAGCTCCCACTCCCACCCATTCGCGCGACACTGCACGACGCGACGCGACAATGTCTTTCACATAATTAGGTATAATTTATTCTTTTTCTTGTTAGTAGTGTTATGTGTTTGTTTTACTTTTTTTAAAATTTATTAGTGTTTTTAGTTGGTATCTTTTGTGCAGTCTTGTCCTAATAAATGTGTGTTTTTCTTTCTATACACAACTGCGGTAGTGTGGGTGTGGGTGTGGGTGTGGGGGTATACCCAGTGGGACTTGGTCCTGTTTACTTCTGCTTGACCGTTCGGAGTGTGTGATCTTATGTTTTGTTGAATATTTAGATACGCACGAGTCTACGAGCTCTATATAACCTACATAAATAAAATCATAACCCTTCCTTTGCCATATTGGGGTAAAATAACCGACGATCAATAACTGATAAATCAATGGTTCGAGACACAACCCTTATTTCTAAATATAAGTACATAAGTTCAAGGAAACGGCCTCCGAATAAAACACGACGACGGAAAAAAGGACGCAAATATTGCAAAAAGAATTCTCATGTGCAAAGTTATTACTCAATATTGAATCTTCAACTTCCCTTTTTCATAAACATTTTTGTCGATAAAACGAGAGGGAGCCTTAATAACTTAAGGTTATGCACGCGCACGTCAAAGGAATGCTACCGTGGAGCAAGAACGGAAATTAAAGTTATTCTTTATAATATTGTGAGACGAACAACGCGACGCTAATAATGAAGTGATACTCTGTACCTTTATAAAACGAGTTACAGTACAGTTGGCACTTTATAAAAAATATACCAAAAACTGAAGGAATGAACCGTGTCCAAACATACAGCAAAATTATTAAGGCTTAAAAAACTGTACACTTATTTCAAGAACTAGTGTAGAACTATTAAGGATTTTATAAAAAATATTAGTTTAGAATCTAATAGTGGTCATTCAGATTCTGATCTACTGAAATTATCATGCCCTTAATTCGATTCCCAGATCAGGTGAAATTAGATTATTCCATTAGGAACTTTTTCAATGACAACCTGGACACAAATCCAGACAATTGTATGTGGTTAATGGCAGTAGTAGTTGTATGTCCACCTTGTGGGTGATAAAGACAGCAGGATCACGCTGGATGCAGGCCGCCTACAACCGGACTAGATGGAAATCTATGGGGGAGGCCTATGTTCAGCAGTGGACGTTCTATGGCTGAAATGATGAATGGCAGTAGGTTCGCCCGCTATAACATAGGACTTTAAGAACATAGCTGCATACCTAGAGAATTATAATATTATTCAAGGGAATTATTATATTACTTAATAACATATCTGTAATAGTTCGTTTGATCATCCTCATATCCTTATTAATCTAGACATCAGCGGATATTAAATCTCGACTGGAGGCTCGAGACATGAGAGGGGGGAGGTGAGGGGAGGAGGGAGGGGCTAGTGCATCCCGGAACAGTGTCAAGGTGCAGAGTCTGAGATGGAAGGAGTTTACAAGGTTAGCTGGGAGCGGGAGCTACGTCCAGCTACGAGTATGAACCTTTGAACGCTCGGTGCTGGATGTAAATAATGAAGCTGCAACTGCAAACTAATTTGGTCGACGGCACTTAATGACTATGTGGTAGATTTTGTTGTTTATGCTTCTTATCTTGACTATAAGAATATGAAAGAAATTTGACATAAAACTATGAAATATTTATTACCAAATCGATGTTTCGGATTCCTCCATTTAGAATGTTACTTACCCATTTGGTTAATATATACATTTATAAAGATAAAAAATTTACAGTTTATACAAAAAATAAATCGATATTGATAATAATTTAGTACATGTATTTCATCTTAAGAATATCAGGATATCAATTTAACGAATGTGTTAATTATTTCGGAGGAAAATGGGATATACAAAACTACAAATGGAATTTTTTCATGGGATTGTGTGGATTTTTTTAAAGGTTCTTCAAAATATATTTAAGCCTGACGAGGTGTGGGTGTACCTATTATAGGACTGAATCCTGTGTACACTTCTGCCTACCACTTCTGGAAAAAGTCTCATAGTATGTTATGTAAAGATATTTCTAATTTTAGACCACGATCGGCGACGATCTGCAGGAAGTATCGATTTATTATAAAAGATACTTTATCGTTGGATATCAACTTCGTCTGAATATTTTAAAGGTAAACACCGATCTGCATAATTCATTCCAAGGCTGTATATTAAATTAAACTTCGAAGAGAACTTTATTACAGTTTTTGCGAAGGACAGAATCAAGTACACGTTCAAATTGTTAATTTAAAAAAACATCTATTTTACTCGTATTACTAAAACAACTAGGCTGGGCAGCGTTCGGAAATCTGCGCTATGTCTTCTCGTCCAAAATACCTCAGTGCCTCAAGTCGAAGGTTTTCGACCAGTGTGTGTTACCAGTGATGACTTACGGATCTGAAACGTGGTCCCTGACTGTGGGCCTTATAAGTAAGCTCAAAATAGCACAACGAGCTATGGAGAGGGCTATGCTCGGGATTTCTCTGCGAGATCGAGTCAGAAATGAGGAGATCCGTAGACGAACGAAAGTTACCGACATAGCCCAGCGGATTAGCAAGTTGAAGTGGCAATGGGCAGGGCACATAGCACGTAGAACTGATGGCCGATGGGGCCGTAAAGTTCTTGAATGGAGACCACGGATTGGTAAGCGCAGCGTAGGACGTCCTCCCACAAGGTGGACAGACGATCTGATAAGTACGGCAGGAGCACGCTGGATGCAGGCCGCTTACAACCGGACTGGAAATCTAAGGGGGAGGCCTATGTTCAGCAGTGGACGTCCTATGTCTGAGATGATGATGATGACTAAAACAATAAAAATATAATAATAATAACAAAAGGACAAATGAAGTAGTTTCCATCCATTCACAATAGTCCTTGTACCTAGCGGAGCCTGTCTTTTAACTCATCTTAAAAAAAACTGTGGATGGTTTCAGAGATGGACCCCGATAGGTGCTATACATTACCTTTAGATTAAAAGCTCAAAGGGGCAACTGCACGTTGGATTTAAAAAAAAATGGTCTCCGTGCACGCCTATCAAAAGACCGGGTATATCCCGTGTTTTCGAGCGATATAATAATAATATGAGACAACTTCCACACACGGTCATCTGGTCTCAAAGTAGGCTAGAAGCCTGTATATAAGCTTATAACAGACATGTTCATGCACACAAATGTTTGACCTGGCCGGGGATCAAACCCGGGCCTGCGGCGCAGAAAGCAGAGTTACTACCATCTGAGCCAACGAGGCTGTCAATATTTATTAATATAGAGGTATAAACACATTATTAAAAGTAAACATATATCGTTATTGCTTACATTTAATAATTTGGAGTTATTTGGAAATAAAAATCGTTTACATACTTGCACGCCTGCGCTAGGATTCCCTGACGGTATGGACACATACAATAACATCACACACACCCCGTTGGAATCTTGGCGACCTGAAACTCTGACAATATGGGCTGTCGACCCATATGAATTGACTCGAGCAGTGTAATTGGAGTAACCCGTTCTGTTAGAGTATAAATTCTAATTATAATCTTTATTCATAAACAATCTTTAAATTTATAGGGACTTGGTACTAGGTGGAGGATAACTTTCAGCATCAGGAGCTACTATCATCGACCTTCTAACTGTTGTGGGCGTCAGTGGGTAATGTTGGATGTCACTCGTACACTCGATTAAGTCGTTTATATTACCGTGCGTTCGGAAAGGTACACCTACAAGAAGAACGCACAAGAAACTTGCAGGACTTCATTCTTTTAAACCAAAGGATAAAATAATCTTCACAATGTCTTTAACACTAACGATACGCGGTATACATTATATTATATCGACACTATAATAGCACTAAGTACGTTATAGAGGTATATCTGAACTCGAGATGGTTTTGGTTGCGACCGTACGCGCCGCTTGCCAAAGACAGCCTGCCTCGGCAGATCGGCGCGATACGAATCTAACCAACTCCATCAAGCACCACAGAAGCGCTTGCGTTGCGGACACGTTTTGTAGTGGTAGGCCTCTTTAGCAGGGGGCCGCCTGGGGAAGTACCACACCTTTGCCAGTTATTCATCCGCCAAGCAGTAATGTGCAAACATTACTGTGTTCCGGTATGAAGGGCAATGTTACCAGCGAAATTACTGGGCACGATGAGATTCAACAACTAATATCTCTGGGTGACAGGCGCAGTGCAGTGCCGCGCAGAATTTTGAATTTTAAAACACTGGGTGGCACTGTGTCTGTTATGGGCAATCATGATGCTTACCATCAGGCACCTGATTTGCTCGTCTTGTCATTCATTATCATAAAAAAAAAAAAAACACAACTCCTTCCTTCAAACAGCGTCAGGGGGCGCTGGCGTTCCGGATATGACTCAACTCCCGACAAATTAATTAATTATTATTGAACTCATCGCTCAAATATTTGAATATGAATATAGAAGTTGAATTTGTCTTTTAAAAGTCAGTAAATCATGAAATTAATCACAAAATATGAGCAGCTCCGTGCCCAAAGCAAACATAACTCGTACATATCTGAGCAAACAGCACGTGGGGGACAAATAAAGTGAACATAAACAAATCAAGTCGAACCGTTTAATTAGACGACCCTGCGGAACCCTTCGTAAACTGTAGTTTCAACTCGTAAATAAACTTATGTACTTAACCGTTGTCACAAAAAATAACCAGTCACAGTTATATTATACCGGACCCTAAACTTGTGCCTCGGGGGACATATTTTCTGAGTGTCCGGAACAAAGTCCTTTGTTACATGGAACGCAGAGACAGTACTGCAATTGGAACAAAAACTAATTGACGAAATAAACAAAATAATCTTATTAACAGTATGACTAAATTATTAATTTTAAAGGTTTTCGTATTCTTTTCAGCAAACCTTTTTATTTGATATACATTGCTTAATATACAGATGCTTATGATGTCGTTCGCCATATTAAGAAATTAAAATTAAGAATGACGTTATTTAGCTAACCTTGCATTGTCATTACAACTTAACGTTTTTGTGGTATGTCATACCCATAAAGATATAATATTTAACTTAAATATATTTATTAACACGTAATTCTAACCATCTCAAAACTAAACGTGTATGAAAAACTTAATTTGAATCTGTTCAGAAGTTACAACATTAGAACAACGAAGATACCCACGAGTTACATAAACACATTGCTGGTTAAATTAATGCTTGTAAAACGTAAAGCTTATGTACTGGGATCCATTCAAGCGTGTCGTAGTGAAGGTAACTGCCCACTCGAAGTAGCCGGTCCAATGCTTGCGATGGATTAGGGGACCACTAATAAAATATTATTCTTACGTTTATTTGTGGTGGCAGATAAGGACCTTAAACTTTTCTTGTGTCCGGTGAATGGTGGCTTTAGAATACGATTAAGACGCAGTACTTTATTTTCATTCCTATG
Source organism: Hemistola chrysoprasaria (assembly GCA_947063395.1). Lineage (NCBI taxonomy): Eukaryota > Metazoa > Arthropoda > Insecta > Lepidoptera > Geometridae > Hemistola > Hemistola chrysoprasaria. The sequence goes on from OX346725.1 coordinate 14,386,157, forward strand.
TGTTATTTTTTAGTTAGGTAAGGATCAATCAGTGCATGCAGGTAACAAGATGGAGTTACAAAATATTTCAATCGAATAATGTAAAAAATTATAAAACTTCATAAACACTTCTTGGTCAGTTTTGTCTAAGATACCTATGCTTATCATAGTATGCTTGTACTTATTTTTCTTTTGACTTACCCATAAAATATAAAATAATTTTTTTTTTCAAAAACGTTATAATTTCTCGTAATTACGTGTTATTATTACGTCAATAATTTACAATATTCCGCCTATATTCTAAAGAGTAGAGAATATTTTTTTGCTATATATATATTTTATTTCTGCAATAAATCAAAACTGCGATAACGCGACTTGAAAAGCATAGTTATAAAATTGCCATCAAAAACAGAACGACAATAGGTGTTTCTGAAAGTTTTCGACTGGCAAGTTCGCTAAGTGTGCGAAGTTTAGAGTTGCCATCCTCCATAATCCTTCCACAAGCGTTCTACAACAATAACTATTATAGAGAATGATATAGCAACACCACGCATACATCGCCGGCTCTGTTCCACTAACAACTTTTAAGAATACAATTTTCTTGGTACTTATAGAATTTTGTAAAAAAAATTCATCATAACCTAGATTATTTTATTGCAGATAATCTGAGCCTGCCTAGGGCCTGCTACTCGTATATAACCATACTACTGATCCTAATAATATTATAGATGTGAAAGTCTATGAGGATGGATGGATGGATGTTTGTTACTCTTTCACGCCAAAACTACTGAACCGATTAAACCTTCAATTTAATCGGTTCGGAAGATATGTAGATAGTTTAGACCCTAGTAACACATAGGGTACTTTTTATCGCTATACTTCCACAAGAACGAAGACGACGCGGGACAAACCGCGGCTAATATCGTGTACGTGCGACACCAAAAAAATATAATCTCATTGGTAACAGATTCCTGGAGGACAAAGATGCCTGGAAACTTCTGCATAGCCGCCTCGCGGCACCTTCAAAGAAAACGAATGTAACCAAACCAAATATTGTGAAACTATCTGTTGAAAAAATTAAGCCCTACAAGTTTCTTGTGCGTTCTTCTTGTAGAGGTATCTTTCCGAACGCACGGTAGACTCAGTAACCTATTTGAATAAATCTGTTTCAGTTTGAGTTTTGATTCTCAAAAGTTAACTTTATCCCCTAGAGGTTGAAATTTATTTGAGCCCCGCTGTGTTACACAACAATGATGGACTGTTTGAACAAGAGTGAAAAATAATATATCAGTTAGATTCGTTGACTATTTGCGTATATTGTAAACGGAGCAATGGTCTACGTTCCTACTTTATTAGTAGCAACTTAGTTTTAATGACGGCCAGTACACTTGTCGTTAGCTAAACTTAAACTCTTAAACTAAACGCTCGTTATTGCGAACTCGTCTTTATACACTCCCGCACAGAGTTGAATATCACACGTCATAATGTAAAAGGTAGGAGTAACTCTCATGGCATTCTCCCGCCTCACCTCTCGGATGTAAAAGCGTTAATAGCAATGCTTATAGTGAAAGGGCTTCTTAGAAGGGCGTAAACAGGAACTATTGTGTAATATTGTTAGTACTGGAGGGAATAGTTGGCGGTGTTTTTGAGGGTAGCTCTAAACTACGGTTATCTTTAACCTTTCTCAATTTATGTTAAGTGGGGCCTTTTGAAATTTGGCTTAGTATGTTGTATTTAATTTCATTCATGTGGTTAAAATATTCAGTTAAATGTTTTCTCGGCTTATTCAGAATTCAGACTTATTCTTTGAATTTTAAAAACTGGTTAGCATATATCTAATATGGGCAATCATGATGCTTACCATGAGGCACCTGATTTGCTCGTCTCGTCATTCACTATCATAAATAAAAAATAAAAAAATTTTAAAAATCAGAAGGCGTTATTTCAAAATTTTATATATATACTCGTATGTTTGATTATATTTTCAAAGAAATACATACGTGACATCACGCTCTTTTCTCCGAAAGGCGTAGGCAGACGTGTACCCAAGACTTAGTCCCATAATAGGTACACCTACGCTTAGTTGTAAGTTCCATGTATAAGGGAGCGAGCCTATTGCCATCTACCGGGCATAGTTCCAGACTCCAGACTTTTACTGAGAAAATTGCACACATAAAATCTAATAACAGGTCAAATCTGTTTTTTTTTTGTAACTGAATTTGTAAGCGGACACTTGATGATGGATGACAAATAAAAAATGGGCATTCATAAATAAAAATCAGATTTTATTTAAAATTGTTTGGAATGCTTGGCTAGGTAAATTGGGTGAAGTTGTTTTTGGCGCTTCGCCGGCCGCAGCCGCGGCACTGTCGCTTCGCTCGCTCGGCTCGCGCGCTGTTTTCAAAAGTCAAACCTTAAGCTAACCTTCAGATTATGTTAGTATTATTAGTAGCCAAGTCATTATTTTAGCTCTTCGCCTAATATTTCAATTGATGTGTATAGTTATTTGCTACCGTAATACAACTGTCATTTTTAAGTTTTTATGACACCCTTACGAAAATATTATGATATTTTATGACTATTTTATGATAAAATTTACCGTTTAGCTGGAAAACTCAAAAAACCGATTCTTGCAACATTTGACCTTGAATAATTTTTTTTCCACACGTGGGATTGAAGTGGATAATTGACAAATTGTGTGTAATAGGGTTTCCAACATTCATGCTAATTTTTAGCTAGGTGCGAATTAATGTAACCTTGAATGTCTATCTTGACCGGATCATATTTAATGTAACCTTGAATGTCTATCTTGACCGGATCATATTTAATGTAACCTTGAATGTCTATCTTGACCGGATCATATTTAATGTAACTTTGAATGTCTATCTTGACCGGATCATATTTAATGTAACTTTGAATGTCTATCTTGACCGGATCATATTTAATCGCTAGTAAGTTATTTCATTAGTTGCAAACACTAAGTCGCCTTTTAAGTTATTAGTCACCTGAAAAATAATAAGCCTTTAACAATATGTTAATATGCAACTAAGTCAAGTAAATACTTATTTTACCTTCCGAATAATAAGGATTGTCATAAGTCTGATCAATAAATATCAAAGCTAACAGCACAAACCTAACCTACACAATATCGTAGACACAGCACACCCGCTACGAGCTACGGCGTAGCAGCCGTAGAGGGTCTACGTTCACTTGCCTCATTCATCTTGACCCAATTTGTACTTATATTACGTATGCTCGAACATTTGCTAACATCATTTGTATATTATTGAGAAAATGGTTTAACTTTTCTAATATAAGTTATAGGCGAGTTTGTGCATCCAAACGGACTAGTTTATAATACAAGGTGACTGGTTCATGTTGATAGAGGTTATACCGTACTCGATTCTCGTTTAAAATCGATAAAAAATGTAATGCCTAATTTTTTACCTAGATATTGTGTAGTTTGACAGCTTCGGTGGCGTAGTTGGCGCAAGCTTGACTGCCGATCAGGAGGTCCCGGGTTCGATCTCCAGGTTTGGTTAAATCTTATATATTAGATTTGTCCATTAGGAAATGTCTCAATAAATTCCTGGAGTCTGGTGTATCTACTATGGGACTGAGTCCTGGGTACACCTCTGCCTACCCCTTCGGGAAAAAGGCGTGAATGTATGTTATGTTTATGTTTCTCATACGATAGATGTGGCATCAATCATATTATACTAATATTAAAAATGTGAATATTTGTGAAGATGAATGGATGGATAGATGGATGTTTATTACTTTTACACGCCAAAACTACTGTACCGATTGGGTTGAAATTTTGTATGTAGGTAGCTTAAACCCTGGAATAATATATAGGCTACTTTTATTCCCGATATTCCCATGGGAACGAAGTCTACACGGGTGAGACCGCGGGCCACAGCTAGTTAATAATAAATTCCTGACCTTGTATTATATCTCTCGGGTCCATTCAAGAGTCCATCGTCGCATCAAACCGAAACATCAACAAATAAAACTCCTCTCATACAAGTACATTCAATACATACGATGTGGCTTCATGTTATTATTACGACACGTAACAACATCAAATCTTTATAAAACACCAATAAAACAGCCGTTCTTATTTTATAACCAAATATTGGAAATATGCTTACACGGGATCTCTCAGAGATAACTAATATACCTAATATTCATTTGTACTATGTATTGACTGCCTGTACTGGTGTACGTTACTCAGTATTAGGTCCTAGGTTCGAGTCCCAGGTAAAGTGTTGTTGAGTTTTTACAATAGGATTTTTTTAATAGTAGCATGGAGTTTAGATTACTGCCTGGTTGATGACAATAGGCTCGCCCTCTGTTTCATGAGACTTAAAAACATAAATGTGTATTATGGGTGTACACAGTCCCATAGGACTGTACGTCTCTGTGTAACCCTGGGGGAAAACATAACACACAATCACGCCTTTTCCCGAAGGGGTAGGCAGAGGTGTACCCAGGACTCAGTCCCATAGTAGGTACACCCACATTTTTCCGGCGAATGGAAATATTAAAAAACATACATCACATTTTGCTAACGATTATTTTATCAGACTGTCTGATCAGACTTGAAGTTGTACCAGTTTATTATCCCGACCTTTATTAACCTGAAGACGCTCTAGGGGGATATTATTTTGTAAGCCGATGGATGCCTTTTTTATTCTCATTAGATTACATTTTCCACGTGACTCGACATGAACTGCGACATGTCTAATATGTGAATGATTCAATTAAACCTAGCCAATCTCTATCGCCTTACTGTGGGCCTTATAAGTAAGCTCAAAATAGCGCAACGAGCTATGGAGAGGGCTATGCTCGGGATTTCTCTGCGAGATCGAGTCAGAAATGAGGAGATCCGTAGACGAACGAAAGTTACCGACATAGCCCAGCGGATTAGCAAGTTGAAGTGGCAATGGGCAGGGCACATAGCACGTAGAACTGATGGCCGATGGGGCCGTAAAGTTCTCGAATGGAGACGACGGATTGGTAAGCGCAGCGTAGGACGTCCTCCCACAAGGTGGACAGACGATCTGATAAGTACGGCAGGAGCACGCTGGATGCAGGCCGCTTACAACCGGACTGGATGGAAATCTATGGGGGAGGCCTATGTTCAGCAGTGGACGTCATATGGCTGAGATGATGATGATGATGATGAATCTCTATCGCACACATGCATCGACACGTATTAGTGATTTCGTTTTCCTACTAAGAAAAAAAATCATGAATACGGATTATGTCAAGTTGAGTTTACTCCTGTTTATTAGTAAGGCGTCTGATCCGATTACACAGTAAAGTCTGATCAGATAAACGGATGAGTCCTCTACAAGACCATCTCTAGCTCCGTAACACCATAAAGTAGATCCTAAACGAGTTTGTTGAAAGCTGCCGTATTCCGTATAAACCTTCAAATACTATTAGAGTGGAGTCTCCAGTCTCGACCGGAATACAGGAAAATGCTCGGGAAATTCAGTTTTGTAAGGAAAATGGAATCATTTGGCGTTCGTCACGAAGCCTCCGCTCGCCCATAGCAGAGCTGGAACTGTGTAGAGAGACGGGTTATATTTAGGATTACACGGTTTTTTGGAATCATGTGTTAAATTGTATTCACGAGCTTTTTAAATGTCTTCAAAGTATATAATATACTAGCTGTGACCGGGTGACAATACTAGATGCTGTTTCACATTTTCCTTTGTCTGCATCTCACTCGATTTATATAACATTTTCTCCAGTTTCCAGGATAACTGGTAGAAAATTATATTTTAGCATTAAGTTAGTCCCAGCGTTGTGCTGAATTATAAATAAATAAGCTATCTACATACCAAATTTCAGCCCAATCGGTTTATTAGTTTTGGCCTAGAGTCGTAACAAACATTCACACACACACACACACACCCCCACATATACCGCTAAACTTTCATATTAATAATATTAACATAACATACATTCACGCCTTTTTCCCGAAGGGGTAGGCAGAGGTGTACCCAGGACTCAGTCCCATAGTAGATACACCCACATTTCGCCAGTACGTTATTGGTCCCATGTAATAGGGGGCGAGCCTATTGCCATCTACCGGGCACAGTTCCAGACTCCAGGCAGTTATTGAGATAATTCCTAATGGAAAAACCCAATATTTAACATGATTGGCAATCGAGCATGCGCCCACTACGCCACCGAGGCAGTGGCAATAATATTAGCAAACACACTTATTTCATTAGTAAGTGTATTTGCTGTTAATGATGTATGTATAACTAATTTGAATGCCATCTGTGTTAAATAATGGGTTTGGTTATGTCCACACTTCGTTTCGTTTCGGTTTATATGACCTTAAACAGTATTATGTTCGGGTGTGATTTTACAGAAGTTGCTGATTAGTATTCAGTATTCTAATAATTATAACAGGTTTCTCTACCCAACATGTCACATAATGTGATGTTATAATATAATAAGTAGTTGTCACCGTGAGTTCCTAAGTTCAGCATGCATGGTTCAAGTTGGAATCCAATCAAGTTGTCCGTTACATGCCTCCTCCTTAACTACAGAGGTTTACACACACATATGGGATGGGTCGAGAGTCAAACACAAGGAAACGCGCCCGACCCGCGTATCTACGCTTCAGTGTGATGTCTTTCATAGCAACTTGACCTGACCCCAACCCCGTCGTAGTCCAAGCCTCGACCATAGTTCAAGCTGGCCCACCTTCCCTCCGTGGCCACCCTCGCAACGTCCTAGTAAAGCTTCAGGCCATCTGAGATCAACATCATACTTTAAAACAATTTCCCAGTCTAGCGCTTTACTATTTGCTTTTATATTTTTTATTAGAATTTTTTATTTCGCTTTTTTATTTGATTTTGATTTCCATTTTGATTTTGATTTGATTTAATTTAATTTAATGTATTTAATTTATTTTCAATTATTTATTATTTTATTTCGATTTTTAATTATTTAATGTAATGTAAATTTATGGTTTATGACTGAAATAAAATGATTATTAATATTATTATTATTATTATTATTTACCCACCGCAGCCATGACGTGTGCACCAACTTTGAATAGATATATAGTATAGGTACCGCAACGGCTCACACTTTCCGAATACAATTTGAGACATTCGTATTCAAAACAAGCCCAGTTCTACAAACACAAGCTAGGGAAGGGAAACGTTTAGAATTTGACACCGTTCCACTTCCACATAATTATAACATTATACTGTTATATTATTATACACTTAAAGTTTAGATGTTCCTACGCTTCACGTAATTGAAATTGTTGCAGTATATTAAAAATATTGTAATATCGCGAGAACTCGGGTATTCAGTCGGAGAGAGATTAAAAATATTCAAAAGTTTTTAATAGTTAGCTTGAACTAAAGGTTTGAAAATGTTATTAAAACAAAATTAATTAAAAACACGGGTTTCCTTTTTTCTTTTATGTTCCACCTACACATGCTTATTGTTTTTTTTATTTATTTTAGAAGGCTTTGTCGGTAACCGGCCACACCGCCCGATTTTTATTTTTGATAAAATACTTATAAAGACTCATAATTTGCACTTGTTTGTTTAAAAATGATTGAAATGTTAAACGACGGATATATAAATTGTATCGTTCCAGACTCCAGGCAGTTATTGAAATAACTCCTAATGGAAAAATCCAATATTTAACACACTTTGCTTGACCTGGGGACGAACCCGGGACCTTATGATCTGCAGTCGAACTTGCGCCCACTGCGCCACCGAGGCAATTAGTCGTCAAACTGTATGAATACAGTAGATCTATATTATAGACTTCGAAGTTTAATAGGACAGTCAATAAAAACATTATTATAAAAACATGGGCGAAAGCATATCCTCTCTAAAACGTCGTCTTTAGATTGAGCTGTCCATGCATCGTGTAGACAGCATCGGTACAGTTGTGACCGGAATCCCACCAGGAGCTAGTTGTCGGAAGTAGTTTAGTAGATACTGTTGGTGCACAGTTAGTGGGTTCCACATCACGCCCTCCCGCACTCTCACTACATGTAACCGGTAACAACATTGTTACGGATAACCCGCGTGTTGCTGTAGCTAACATTCTTACGAAACTAACGCAAATGGGTGTACGATGTCGTTCGCCGTGTCGGTAGTTTGTACTGGCTACAGAATAGTATCTGTTTATCATCATCTCAGCCGTTTGAAGTCCACTGCTAGACGTACGAGTAGGCCAACCTAATGAGGGGCTTGCCCATAGTCGTCGTACATGGCAGACTTTTTCCAATGTAAAACAGTTCACGGATTTCAAATAAATATTTGTTGTTAAAGCTACAATAAATAATGAGTAAGCGAGACCGCATGTCGTGTCCCTCACTGGCGGCGACTCTCATTGAATTCGTTACAATATTCGTATGTACGTAGCTACGCATTGTTTATATCACTCGCTTTTTACAGATTCTATTTTGCAAGTCAGAACCTGGATTTTATCCTAACGATGTACTGATGTACTGCAAACAGTGGCAATAACATGTAGTGGTTTACAATTGAAAGTAGAATCAAATGTTTTCTGACAGTTGTACCATTGGTAAATTTTCGTCCCGTTGGTTCAAACAGTTGAATATACCGGTTGTACAAAATGAAAGTTATAGCCGAATTCAACCGCTAACTGCATAAATCGCTGATTTTAGCCAATTGTTACTGCAGTCGCTGTATGCAGTCGGCGGTAAAACGGCATTTTAATAATTATAATTCTTTTGTAATGCGGCATTGAGGCTTTCTACTAAATTCTATGTAAAATTTGAGCAGTTGTTCAATCGTTCGAGTTGATGTACTGACTGTACTGACGTTAGCTTGCAGTCAGTACGGCTATGCTTACATAATGAGAGCGCTGACAGCACGTGTAAATACACCTTGACTGTGGACACTTTCAATTATACTGTGGCATGCGGGGACTTTTGTCTCTTGACTCGCGGCTCACACTCGGAACAATTTGCCCCCCACCAGTGGGGCCACTTGGTGGGGCCGGATGGAACAATCCATATATTTGGGTTTATTTACAATTTAGTACTCAAAATCAGTATTTTGAGATTATAATAATAATAACGTTTATACACTCACACCTCTACACTAGTATTCCCTGTGTCGTAGGCGGCATGGACACATAATTACAATGACACACTGCACACATCCAGGAACCGAGAACAATCATTTGAGCTCACCGCACAAATACTTGCCCCGGCTGGGATTCGAACCCAGGACTAATTGCTTCGCAGGCAGAATTACTACCAATTTAGCCAAGCTATCAGCAACAGATATCGACTTCATATTATGTTCGAAGTCGCCGGAAGGACAGCGTTGCTCGAAGCAAGCTATCGATAATGAATATAGTAGTTATTGAAGTTGCATAATAAATAATCAGATATTACAAAGATTTCTAAAATACGTCATTTATTTCTTGAAACAGACCTTACTTTTTGCTTTTACCACAAAATAAACGTGTTTTTTGAACAACTTGTATCAGACGGTTCTTTAGCAACCCATATGCCCAATCAATTATTATTAAAAATAATAATTATTATTAAAAAAATATATATATTTTCATTTGACGCTAAACCGTACCGATAATAATATGAACACTCTGGTAATACGGCGTTGTTTCATACTGGTAATGTACTAGTAAAACAAGATGTGCTCGTGTGTGGATGATGGTGCGGGTTGATTGCAGTGCGGTCACGTCTACCTGTCGATATTCTATCGCCGGGTAATATATGGACCGCCGAGAGCTATGAATTATGACCCTCAGCTTGTAGGCTTCAGGCTCCCGCCCTACACGGCCCAAGGGAACTCGACGGGAAACTTGAGGGCTTACCGACCGAACCTTTGTACGAGGCCTCTATTGGTACGTACAAAGGTTTATGGCCAAGAACCGGGTTATTCTGCTGAGTGTATACGAGAGCTCAAATGATGATGTAATTCAGGATGTTGTGACCACTGCAGCTGTGAAGGCGATGGTAAGGTTATGAATAAAAGACGTATTGAATACAATAATAACATTATCATTAGCTCTTTTTTTTTGCTGCAAATGAATCCTCTCCATCCATCGGTTGTCTGGAAGAAATCGCTTATTAGCGATAAGACCGCCGCTTGTACATTTAAGTATAGTTTCTCTGTATCCTTTGTATTGGTTCTTTAAGTGTGGTGTACAATAAAGTATTATCTATCTATCTATCTATCTATCTCTCCGGAGGTTAAACGGTACAACAATTCGTACGCAGTCCTGGAGTCAGCGCACGAGTTGATACCAATAATTGCCGTGGAGATTGCAAGTCCGTGGTGCTCTGAGGCCAAGAAATTTGACTCAGTGGGTGTTTTAGTAATACGGGCTTACAATCATTGTTAGGGTCCGTACATCAAAAAGAAAAAAGGAACTCTAATAGAATCACTGTGATGAGTAGAGACATCTATTCCAAGTCACATAATACGTTAGCTGCTCGATCAAAATATATGTCAAATAAAATTGAGCGAATCGACTTCGTACGCAATCAGTCGCTGGATAAAGCCTAAGCCGCGAGAATCCTTTATTAGCATAAAGGAAGATTATTGTTGAGTTGCAACTCAATTCTGAGCCGAATAGAATGACATACGGACCTCAGAGGAACATTATGTACAGAGAAATAAACAACCAACAGCAAAGACAACATAAATATGTATGTAGAGAGGCCCGTGTTAAGAGCTCCACGGAGACAATAACTTTGTACTTCAACTAGTAAACGCACCGCTGCGCTGTTTGTTGCTCTGGATACGACATTTAAAACTTATATTTTCAGGCTTTTAGGTTAAAAATAATATTATAATAGTCAAAATGTTTTAATTAGTAATTTTTTTAATATAGAACGAAAATTTGTTACTCAATTCAGGATTAATCAGGATAATATTTCGATAAAATAAAGCACCCAAAATTACATTTGTCAAAATTTTAATTACACAGACTACGAATTTGAAATTAAAACGCTGCAATTTACAAAATACGTTCAAATATGGCAAATTTTGGCGTTATATAAATATTGTTATTGTTCACTGATTTTGTGACTAAAGTCACAAAATTCGCATCGATTTAAATTGGTAGTGCGCGCATAGTCTAAGAGTGGTAAGTTGGTAGCTAAGATCCTATGTTAAAACATAGCTAGTACATCTGTACGAGTGAGGAGGCAGCGACAGATGCGGTCGTTTCTACAACGCTGCCTACCTACTGCTAGCTGCTTGCCGCTTGCCGCTTGCCGCTTGCCCCTCAAACTCGGCCGATATAGTAGATTTGTTAGCTGTTGCTATTCTTGTGGATACTTATGGTTAGGAAACTGTATTCTAAAGATCTCTTGACTGTCTCGTCCTAGCTAAGTTTAATTTCCTATTTCACATCCATTGATGTTTTCGAAAATTAAGTATCTACTTAAATTTATTTAAATAAATAGTACCTATATTAAAAGAAAAGAATTTGCAAAACAAGGTCTTCCATAACACATTTTAGCATGAATTTTGAATCTAATCTGATCTATCGTACCACTTGAAAAGGGCCTCGCTACCATTAATCCACGTTTCAAATATATTAAGTTTATTTGAACAGGTCAGACTGATATGTTCGAGTTAATTGGCAAATGACATTGAAACGTTCGCAGCCGAACTTTGCAAACTATTTATTATAGTTTGACCTTTCGTGCTCTCGTAATAAGAACTGATGTGGAATCCACTCAGTGCTTAATAACTGACTGTGGCCTTTGACAAAGCGGTTAGGTACAGTGTACACAATTGTTCACATATTGGCCGAAACATTCCTAACTTAGGTTGTTATGAAACATTTCGTTTGTATTCCCATTTCCAATATACTAGTAGCTCCTACAATATGTAGATACAACGAGGTATTGTTGGGAACGATTCACAGCGTATTTTTCAGCACGTTCGAATGCAGTATACTGAGTTTAGATTTATGAGTTCTGTAGTTACATCGCGTCCAGCCGGTTTACTAACACAATGTTTACCATTAACACGGTTCACTGTGGCGTTTATTTTAACGGTCACTTGATAACGTACGTTTATATATCGTACAAAGTGAAAATGATTTGTGTAATCCAGTTTTAAAAACGTTTTTGTAGAGCCAATTTAAATCTCACTAATCCTTTTAACTCGATAACGATAAATTCTGGTTTTCCTGTGTACACATGGAAAATAAAAGCTAAAGATACATTGCATTTTTTCCTGTTGACAGGGTTGATGTTGAATCGTGTCGGTTGTCAACAGTCGATGTCGGTTGTCAACGAATGATAGTCGATATCCAACCAATCCCGCATCCTGTCGGCGGCCGGCGTTGTTCATTCCATGTCATGATTGTTTGAATTCCATTATTGGGGACAAGTTTTACGTTTACTCGTATATTAGCAACATGAATCGGATTATTTATTTCCATGTTTTGAATGCGTTTAATGAACGTACGCTAATACTTGAAAGCGAATTTTGTTGGAACGTGCTCGTAACTTAATTTCGTCGATGTTTTTTGTACAATCGCCGTTTATTAGAGAGTTTCGAGTTTTTAACGATATTAGGACTTCAAAGAGGATTTGTTCATAATAATAATGAACTAACAAGATTTAAACTATATTATATACCTACACGTATTATAAGTAGAAACTATTCTACTAAAAATACGTATTATTATACATACAATTAGTGGAAAAGTTTCTCAAAATACGTATTGGAAATTGATATTCCGCCACAACAAATCTGCAATCGCAGCAGAACTGCAATCTTTAATTAAAAACGTCATTGTAACTGATAGTTTAAAAGAGATCGTGCCATTTTTCATAGTCGGTGGTGGTATAAATCAGAGCGGAGCCGGCTGCCGTATATCATGCTACGGTCATCTCTGAGAAGGGAGGGGAGGAGAGAGGAGAGGCTATAAAGGGCTATAAATTGCGGCGAACCTGTGTGAGTATGTGGTCGACGCAACGTCTGCGCCGATCTACTAAATATTATCATACTTGCATGACAATTTCTGAACTTTCATTGTCATATAATAATTCTTTTCATTCCCCTATCACGGAAAGAGTATTTTTTCCCTTCGATATTTGAGTGCAAAAATCGTTTTTATTCCGCTAGAGGATAAATTGAATTTAGAACATCGTGTGCACTAAGTTTTCGAATTCAAAACATCATTAAACCTATTTATTCTACCTCCATGGTGCCGAATTTATGATACAACCTTTTTTAATTTGTTAAAAACTCAGACTTCCATCGGTTGTCTGGAAGAAATCGCTTATTAGAGATAAGACCGCCGCTTGTAGATTTAAGTTTAGTTTCTGTGTCCTGTAATGTTATTTTCTTTGTGTGTGGTGTACAATAAAGTATTATCTATCTATCTATCTATCTATATATCAGACTCGGAACCTTCTTGGTGTAATTTTTTTTAAAACAAGTCACTAACACCAGCATTACAGTACCTAACAACAATATTACACTCAACTTAAGTAACTGTAGCAACGTTACTTTCAATTATTGTTAATTATACCTAAGTATTATTTGTTATATTATAATTTAAAGATTATTCTGTAATATTTACCTATCATAATGTAATAGTAAATACCTAAACTGAAATAAAAGTATCTTGTGATTGTAAATTTGTAAATTGCTTTTTTTTGCATTTAGTCATTTCCTCACTGAGGTGGGATGAAAAGTTACGTGTTGCACTCGAGTGCACAGATTCTTCACCTCGTGCTCTTTTGATTCCCTCGCCAACGCTCAGGATTCTAATATTTCTAATTTTAGAATCCTTCGCTTGCTCGGTCATCAAAATTGAGCACACGGTTAAAAAGCAACTTTGCACTCTTGTATTACAAATAACTATTATAATGAAAATACAACCCAAGGAAAATTTTTATATAAATATAATATAGGCAATAATAACTATGAAATCCACGTCGCACGATAACATGACAGACGATCTGATAAATACAGCATGATCACACTGGATGCAAGCCGTTTACAACTGGACTAGATGGACATCCATGAGGGAGACCAAAGTCCTGTAGGGGACTTCTTACGATTGAGATGACGATGTTGTAGAGATCGATCGATTAGATCGTTGACGATCCTTAAAGAATAGAAGATTGTTACACGCGAGGCTAACGAGACTAGTGTATAGCTCGGTAGTTTCAGCGAGAGCTTTAGTGAGGGAGGAAATAAAAACCGAGTTATAATGGGCTTTAGCGCCGCGTGTTAACTCTACTGACTCACTACGATTGTGAGAAAATAAAATTATTGAGCAAGAGCAGTGAAAACACATTTTCGATTTCTCTAAAAAGTCAGTCATTGTTGTGCACCAGAGCGGGGTTAAATAACTTTTCAAGGTCTAGGTAATAAAGAGAATTTATTTATAATGTTCATAGCTTACCACATTTATTTGCTGTGAAGTTACCGGCTTTCGAATAGTGCTCCACCCTCTCTACCCGTGGTTGCCGTCAGAGTCGGCTAAGGGTTAACAGATCCAGAGGACGGGCAGTAGCGTCCTCTGTAAAAAACCATCGAACTGCGCTCGACAACCCGCCTGCCAAGCGTGTCGAGTATTGGCAAAACCCGCCCTTTATGGGGGAGGCCTATGTTCAGTAGTGGATTACCAACGGCTGAGATGATGATGATGATAGCTTACCAACGAGATCATATTTTTTAGTGTTGCACGTACAGGTAACCAAAATGTTTTGATGTAATTAATAATTTTCTTTTCGCAGAATTTATAAGTTGTAATGGGTTTTAGCGCCATGTGTTACACGATACTTTGATACTTTGTCAAAAGTGAAAAGTATCGTGTAACACACGCGCTAAAACCCATTTTAACTCGATTTCTAATTATCTTTATCTATTTATGAACTAGCTCGTATACAATGGGTTTCTATAGCTCCTTGTGTGACAATCTACTATATTATACGGTTATCTCCTCTCTCTTCACGGTTCTCTCTCAGATCTCTTAACCATAAGACCGCCTATGCTTGCACCATTTATCAAGAATGTATAGTTGTAGATTTAGTCTTCTTGTTTATGGCGTACCAAAGAAATGTTTATGTATCTAAAGTAAATAATACTATATTGTTACATACATTCACGCCTTTGTACCGAATGGGTAGGCAGAGATGTACCCAGGACTCAGTCCTACAGTAGATACACCCAAATTTCGCCAGTATTTTATTAGTCCCATGTAATAGGGGGCGAGCCTATTGCCATCTACCGGGCACAGTTCCAGACTCCAGGCAGTTATTGAGATAATTTCTAATGGAAAAATCCAACTACTGTAATCATACTATATTGTTATACCTATATAATAATATAAAATAATCTCCCTTATGCGAGTGTACATTTTCTCACATTTGTATGGCATAATGTAAACTTGGATCGTGTTCAAACAGCCACATTGCACACCACTGCAATATGCACTTATTGTAACTACTTCTAACACATGGAGAGGATCATTACCATTCCTTACTTCACAAGACACGTTTTTTCTTTCTAAATTTTATTTTAATCATTGTAATTGGTGTAAACCGTTGTAAACCGTTTTGATTAAATAAATCATGAAGCACTGAAGGCACATGAAGGCTGTGCACATGAAGGCTGTGCACATGAAGGCTGTGCACATGAAGGCTGTGCACATGAAGGCTGTGCACATGAAGGCTGTGCACATGAAGGCTGTGCGCGGTTTTTTTTCCTTCCCGTGGGATTATCGGGATGAAAGTCACCTATGTGTTATTTTAAGTGCTAAAATAACATAACATCACGCCTTTTTCCTGAAGGAATAGAGGTCTACCCATGACCTTACCTACAGTTCACCAGTTATGTTTTAATAGTCCAATGTAGTTGGGAGCGAGCCTATTGCCATCGCCCGGGCACAGTACCGGACTCCAGGCTGTCTTTGAAAAGATTCCTAGTGGAAAAGTTTAATAACACTTTTTCCCTAAGCTAAGGATCGAACCTGACACCTCATCGCCAGAACCACTTGCAAACTACTACGTCATAAGCTATCTATAATATTATACACTCAAAATTTTAGCCCAATCGGTCGAGTAGTAACGTGTGTAGGTAACAAACATACACACACAGAAACTTTCGCATTTAGAATACTAGTACCTTTTTTAATATCTTTGATCAGCTTTGTTCTAGAATAAGAGGACCTTCAGTGGTTTGTAGTTATTAATCTTCAGTCAGATCCTGAGGGGAGCATTAAACTAATTTACATGAATAGGTTTGTCAGTACAAATAGTACAAAACCCTTACTAAATTCAATTACTGGAATTTATTTCAAGGTTTTGGGGCTCCTTTATATATATACTCTGAAGCGTGCGGTTTCGATGAGCCTATGCCAATATTTTGTATGTATTTAGACAATCTAGAGTATACAAGAGAGTATATAATATGTGTATCTAGAATAGTTTTACTGTATTTTTTTATTTTATTTTATGATATTGAGTGACAAGACGAGCAAATCAGGTGCCTGATGGTAAGCAACATGATTGCCCATATCAGACACAGTGTCACCCAGTGTTTTAAAATTCAAAATCCTGCGCGGCACTGCACTGCGCCTGTCACCCTGAGATATTAGTTGAAGAAACTCTAATATTAAGTTATATAGAATAGTCAATATCTATTTTAAAATTTCAAGTTATTTTTAGTATTCCATTTGTTTCTACAACTTTCCATAATATGATAGTCACATTTTATATTATATTCTATTTCTGGCCTCGTCTTATTATATAAAACGTCAAACAATCACCCTTATCAGGGGAATCCTATTGAAGAGGGTCTCGGCTATTACTTACGTTTCTGAATACTTTGCGAGCGACGGTTTTTGAATTCAGCCCGTGACCGATGGACCGGAGGAGTGGAGGAGAGCGCTGCTCGCCCCACTGCTCCCTTGCTCACCGAACTTGACGGTAATACTATTGAACTCTTTGTAATATTACCTACACAATACCATTCCGAGAACAAAGATCTCTAAAAATACGAGTACACTTACTGTGTATCACTGAAATTACTTCAATATTCTTCAAAAGCTTTGTGACAGAATTTTTCGTCCAATTCTGTTGTGCGCATCAAATGACGAAGACTTATTGAGGAACTCGAGTAGTTAAAACTCCTTTATAAAATGTACTTCTTTATACAGTTTCGTGAGTCCGACATTGTTCTATTTTGCTACCGATCGGGCGAGACTGTTGATGTTTTTAAGAAAAGCTTTGAATGAGTTTACATTGTAATATAATGTTTTGCGATGTCTTCTCAAATAATTAACGTTTTCACAATTTCATAGAAAGTATTACGATTACTTAATTATGTTTCTGTATTTATTAAATACCATTATATTTAGTTACTCATCATCATCATCATCATCTCAGCCGTTAGTAAATCCACTACTAAACATAGGCCTCCCCCATAAAGGGGGGTTTTGCCGCTCGCTTGGCAGGCGGGTTGTTGTGGTTTTTTGCAGAGGACCCTGCTGCCCGTCCTCTGGATCTGTTAATCCTTAGCCGGCTCTTACGGCAACCACGGGTAGAGAAGGTGGAGCACTATTCTAAAGCCGGTAACTCCAGGGCAAGTTACTCATATATTTTTGCATTTCATTCATTCATAAAGAGGTAACAAGAAAAAACGCAGCGAAATATAATCCTTTGGCTCCCGTATTCCAAAATCACATATTATCTCTATCTAAGACCTGTGCCCGGTATATGGCAATAGGCTCGCCCCCTATTACATGGGACCAATAACATACTGGCGAAATGTGGGTGTATCTACTATGGGACTGAGTCCTGGGTACACCTCTGCCTACCCCTTCGGGAAAAAGGCGTGAATGTATGTATGTATGTATGTAAGACCTTTATAGACAGATTATTTTATATTAGATTATAGACAGATCTCAACGCCCGCTCCGACTAGCGAAATATGGTGAATAAAAACTACGCCAGAATCAACGTAGCCGAACCTGTGCAACACAATTTTCACGCCCACTAGCCCTCCTTGCAAATTTTTTTTCATGCACGCTGGCATTGCGTTACGCACTCTTCATTTTAAAAGTTAATAATAATTAATTAATATTTGTTACGCACACTTCATTTAAAAAGTTGCCGCATTTTCGAGGTTTCTTTTTTTAGGTAGTACGGTAGCTGATCGAAACGCGCGCGGATACTTGCCAATAATCTAAGCTAAGATGTTTATCTATTCACAGAAACAGAAGAAACGTTTAATTCTAATATTATTACAGGTACAATTTCTTAGCCTATGCGGACATCTAAGTCCTATGGTACATAGTGAATACCGCATTAATATTAATCCCGATCGGAGTGTCGCAGTCAGGCGCGGCAGCTTTCAGTCTCGTTTGCTTATCGCCTCGTCCTGATTGACTTGTACTCGTATATTTCACTTCTTATTGCTGAATTTGGAACACGAAAATAATTGGGAAAATATTATTATGAACAAATATTAGTTTGGCTGTATGTCTGTATGTTCAGTATGTCAGTAGGTACCTCCCACTTAATATTATCGAAGTGGTTTTGAAATGTTTATCGATGGCTTAGGTCTTACCGACCGTAGCCACGCAGTGGCTACGGTGTGGTACCACATGGCGAACTATCCATATTTTTTTATGTTTGTACTATAACGTTACCACAACAACTACAAGAAGCTGCAGCGACACTATTCCCACGCAACTAATTGACCACTTTATGTCGCTGCGATGTGGTGTTTTGATACAAATTTTAGTAAAATCAATGTTTCAAGGGGATTATTAATAGTATGTGTGACATGTACCCAAGCCCCGCCCCACCACGACACTTCTTTGTAACAAGTACCTATAGATTTGTGATAGGTAAAGTACCTACAACCGACGAGCATGTATGAAAAATGTCATGAAAATGAACGAAGCGAAAGTTGTATAACAGGATCGTAACAAGTGGAGCGAAATAGTCTCTGCCCACCCCACCGGGAACAAGGCGTGACTGTATGTATGTATGTATGTATAGATGTGTGATCAACTGTGGAGCCAGAGTTTCAGATAATAGACCGTGCTATAAATGGTATGACATGACCAATAAGACTATTTCAACTAGGTATCTCACTATGTCACTTGAATAACATATCTATAATAATATAAATAAGCAAATTTTTCATTTTAAAAATATTAAAATATAAACGTAAACATTAAACTAACAAAAAATGAACTTCTCAGAAAGTTTCCCGGTTTTCAAATGAATATTTAAAATGTTTGCTACAGAAAGCTACCAAGTCGTTTATAGTCTTGCTCGACCTTGCACTCATTCACCAGATCTGATAATCCCCTTCCTCTTCACAAGGAAACTCTTATCCTGTTTATCTTAAATTGCTGTTGCAAGAATTCTCTGTTTTCATCTCGTAAAGTACTGGTTGTAAGTAGCCTGAATCCTTACAGCTCATTAATTAAAGCTGGAATCCATCAAGTGTCATCTTTAGCCAGAAAACATTTTTTTAAAATAACGAACTAGGCGGCTCTGTGATCAGAAGAGGAACGCGACTCGAACGAACCAATCCTCATTTAATTAATTCTCCGGAGAACATAAAAAACTTCTGTTAACTTGGAAAAGGAATAATGGCTTCGAGCCACAAGAGACGTTCCATTCCACTTCACTGTCTAATTTGTTTCCAAGTTTTGTTCACATAATTTCCTTGACAATTGAATACAATGGGCGAAAACAATTCCGGATCTTCCCCGAGGGAATTTAAAGACTGAATTAAGGAATACTTGACCTATTTATTCAGAGTGGATTGATTCGGAAAGTTGCGCAACGATTCATCGCTCTCGTCGACGTCAATTGGCTCGCGCTGTCGGTGTGCGCTCGCGCGGCACAATTAACGACATATTTTGTTATGCTTCCATCCATTGTGCGCAATGTGCGTGAAATATTTTGCGATATATAGGAAAGTTTCCTCCGATTTGTAAAGACACTGAACACATGTGTACGAGTATTATTTATTGTTGCCGCTTTTTCTGTAGCCTTATTCTTGTAACTTACGAATTATATTCAGATCGTTCCATCTCCTAAGAATATTTAGTTCATACATAATGTGCTCCATATCCGCCATCAATCATGTTTATGTTGCAGAATAAGGCCGCAGCCTCAGGAAAGTTAACCAGTAAATGAAAAACTTACCAGTTCTTTACCTTAAACTTTTTGTTATACACAACACCTTTCACTAAACTCGTTAAAGTAAGTCGTCACTAGTTAGGTTAATCACTGAATTTATTTGTTTTAATTTAAGTTTAAACAGTAAGTAAGTAAACACAGAACACTAGGGTATAATTTGTCACTGATCACTTCAATGGTCACATAAGTTTAATAAATATAACAATGTCTCATAGTAGAATAATTATGAGTCCCGAGTGTTAGTGGCGCCCAACGGGGGCCGGCCGCGGACGCGAGTGGCGACAGAGAGACAGCGCGACGCGTGCGCTAGCTCCACCGTCCGACTCGACACTGTGGGCTGCGCACGCCTGAGCCCGGCCGAACCCCCCACCCCTCACCTCCCCTCTCCCGCCCGCACTCTTCCCGCTGCAATTCGGCACACAAAAAGAATCACATCAGAAAAGAAAACCTTTCCCTGTCATTGAGCTTCAATAGACATCCTTTTACCTCTCGAGACTTAAGTGCTGGTCTTTTATAGTTATTAGTTATCGCGCTTTATCGAGACTTAATGAGCCTTTTAAGGTAATTTACGAGTGATTCGTGAAAGGGCCGACGTCGGAGATTCGCTGGAGTTCGATGGAGCGACCATTTTACATTTCAAATTACAACACACTCGCAGATCAAACGTATGAAAAGTTCAAAGCGTTTTCTTTATTTATGGTTCCTTTTATTTTAATTGGTTTTTTTTCTCGTTTACTCAAAACTGTAGCCTTTATATTTTAGTACAATATTAAAATCTACAGCTGACTGTGGGGAAAATACTTATAAAAGCCACTCATTAAAAATATCTAGAATGAATTAGGTTATTCCGATAAAAGAAAATAATGTGAAAGAGTTTTAAATGAATGTTTTATAGGGCAAGTCCATAAAAGCTTACCTAGATTTTTAAATAAAAAACAGAGCATGTTCGAGGGGTTTTAAAAGATGAAATAGGTAGTTCCTTCACAGTACTCCAGTGACCCTTGGTCCTGGAGTCCCCTGTCTAATAGTGTTAGTTAAGTTATAATATTTTCGAAATCAATTCGTATATCTTCGGTAAGTATCCTGATACCGGTGTCACGGTTCTATCACCATACTAGCCGCTATCGCCTGAGAGCTCATCCGCACATAATATACGTGGACGTCGCACACTGCGCGATTTTCTCGTTCTTTTCTGCAGCATACATACAATCTATGGAATGATCTTCCTGTTTTACTTACTCTTCAAAAGGAGAGTGAATAGAGTCTCGAAGGGCTGGCCACATACTGGTAATATCCCATATTTAGCAGATATCCATAGGCGGCGTAAACCGCGAGCCATCACCGCACACCGTCTGCTTGTTACAAATGGCATAATGTAAAGAGTATTGAATACCTACAAGCAACCTACAAGACAAAGACAACAGCCTAAAGTTTTGTAGGTAATCATTACCGAAGTTTTATTACCCGAAATACCTCTATAGGTATATCTATGAACAGGATTCATTTCAAATAATCCCCGCGTATTTTTCGCCCAAACACGACGGTAGATTAAAAGCATTCGAGCGCGCATCGGATTGATGAGAATAGATAAAGATAAACATTATATATAAAATCCGCATATTAACGTCATTGCACTGACAGACCGACGGATACGTTGATATTAAATATTATGGCCAATAATAAACGTGTTCATTATGTAATTTATTAATCGAATTAAACAACATAAATCACGTCAATATTAAATTGACTTATACTGACAATAGCTCGTACATTTATTAAATATATATAATAAATATAATTGCTTAATTTAATATAAGTAACAATCATGAAAATCCACATAATTATTAATATACTAAATGTAGTTATTTTGTTTAGTGATTTAAGTAATTAAATAAGTAGGTACATACATGTATCGAGCAAGTGTCTGTCTGTCCCTCAAGAGCTCCTAGATTCATTGCTCTGTTGGTAAATAACTTTTAATTGGAAACGACCACAAAAAGGCTCAGCTTCTAAATAAAATTGGAATTAAATTCTTTACAAATTAATGGAACTTCTACAATATCGCACGAGTAGTAGAAATAGGTAAAATGAATGTTTTAAAAGGAGTGAATTAGTGATACATTGCATTATTACAAATATAACTCTAATTGGTTTACATACACGCAAGTTTATGACTATTTCTGTTACAGTCAAAACCTTAATAGATGGATAAATTTTTCGTGGACTATCTTGTAGATAGTAATAAGTAGGTAATACAAATCCCTAGTACATGAAGTACTTTATTCTATAACAAGTACTTTTCACAGCAAACGCAAATTAATGATTATTTTTGGCAATTATTTGTCACCTTGGTTGACAATATTGCAGCTTTCTTCCGGATTCTAATTTTTTTTAAGTTAGTCTATGTTACTCATACTGAATTAAGCGTTCTATAAATGAGTGAAATAAGTTTTTTAATCGGTCCAGTAGTTTCGGAGCCTATTCGTTACAAACAAAAAAACATAAAATAAAACAAAGTTTATCTCTTCATAATATTAGCAATGATAAACAACCAAGGCCCAATAAGTATCACTATACCTCTTGGTAAAACTTTGTGTACGTCAAAACTAAATTCAAAACCCATATAAACTGTCCTTACTCCTTACAAAGGAACATCGTAGTGTAGATACATCTACGGCGTAGAGGTGCTACGCCGTAGCTGTATCTACGCTAATATAAATGTTGGAATGGTAGGTACAAAGGAGTCCGCTGCACCAACACGCGAGTTCAAAGAAAACCTTCAGAACACTAATATTTCAGAACTAGAGCCGCGGCACCTCACTTATCTTCGATTCTTGCTTTTTGTATCCGTTACACATTAACCGAATTAACACTCTATGTCCTTAACTGTAGAGTCGAGTTTAGATTGTAGTCGAAACTGTTACATTCGAAAACGTTTTTAGCTCGATCGAAAAAGTGTTCTATGCAGTCGGTATAAAGTCGAACTTATGATGTATTTATATTGATATCAATTTCTCACACAATTCGGTATCGGGTGTTTTCACGCCTTTGTTCCTAATGTTCATTACGTATTCTCTGGCGCGATATTGAGGTTAGGTATACATTTTATAGGTTTTATTGTAAGTCTGTACGAGAAGTATTGTGCGTAGGATTTGTTTTTGCGTTGAAACGGTTAAGTTGTTACGTTTCAATGAATACGTTAGATATGTGTTAACGTTCATTTTACGTGTCGATATGGAGTTAGAATCACCTATCTCTCTAAATAATACAATATACATTTTTCTAAGGGTTAATAATATTATTCGGAGGAAACAGATAATAATTCGGATTTGGTATTTATTTCAGAGGGTAAATTGAAAACCATTATAAAATCTTCTTTACTAAAGAAGGCTTATTCTGAAGTCAATCATTACATAGAGGACAAACATGCTTGGAAACTTCCGCATAGCCACCACGCGGCACCGACACTAACAAAACATTTAGACCAAGAGTTTGTTGTGCGTTCTTCTTGTAGAGGTATCTTTTCTTGTAGAGATAACTTACGGCAGATTCATTAGAAAGAAAGAAATAATTAATTGTGTCTAAAGATGTCGTTTCCTGTTACAATTGCATTCATAATATTAGTCTTAGGACACGTATTAGTAGCGTAGTAAATATTCTGAGCGTAAATTATTACCGACGTTATGACTTGGGTATCTTAGTAATTAAGACTTAGAAAACTTAGTTATTTTTTACCTAAATTGTTATTTCAGCAATTTTCTAGTAAAGGGGCAAATTCCACTCGGCTTTTCGCGCGCCCCACCGATTATATTTAGTGGGGCATATTCCGCTACAAAATTTATAGCACTCCACTATGCACCACCAGTGGGCCGGCTTGATGGGGCAAAGTGGAACAATCCGTAAATAATTCAGTACAAAACTACAAGAGCTTTGGGAGACAAGAGATTTTATTTTTTTTGAAAGTAGGTATGTAATAAGATCCATCCATGAAGACCATGTTCGATCCATGAAGACTTCGCGTGAAGTATCTATAGATAGAGTCATAATATATTATAACCACACGCTATTCACAAGCATTTATAAAATATGAAACGACAGATATAATTTTACACATGATCGACAAACAAATGTTCAAACAATTTAATGAGATGTGAAATGAAAAAATTACCTCTCATACTGGAGTCGAGTCGCGCCGTCGGAACACACGCCACTCGTTATTGTTTATGTCATGAGCTCCTCGACTCCGACTGAAAGGGAATAAGGATTTATCATCATACTTTTACGATTAAATAGGTATACTAATAATTTTGATCGGTGGCGTAGAGGGCACATGCTCGACTGCCAATCAAGAGGTCCCGGGTTCGACCCCCGGTCAGGCAAAGTGTTAAATATTGGATTTTTCCATTAGGCGTTATCTCAATAACTGCCTTGAGTCTGGAACTGTGCTCGGTAGATGGCAATAGGCTCGCCCCCTATTACATGGAACCAATAACATACTGGCGAAATGTGGGTGTATCTACTATGGGACTGAGTCCTGGGTACACTTCTGCCTACCCCTTCGGGAAAAAGGCGTGAATGTATGTTATGTTATGTTTTAATAATTTCGTAATCACTGAAATAAAAAATATATTTTCATACGTTTTAATGTTATAAAAACAACCCTTTATAGTTTGCCACGCTTGAGTAATATGAACAAAATATCGAAACCACATTATAATAATATATACCCTTGCGAGTGTTTCCTGTCACAAGTTCAACTTTGTTTTTTTTACACAATTCGTGGTCGGATATTGAAGGTATTCAAAATTATACAAATCTATAAAAGCCAACATTTTTTCGAAATAATCGGCTCCAAAAAGTAGGAGATTCTCAATAATGCTGTATATATAAGTATGTTTATAATGCTTTCACGCTGCCATAGACTAACACTATCACCTTTAAGATTATATTTAGTTATTTCAGTTAACGACGGATTTTGGTTTATTTTACTAAAAATATGTTTGCTCTTATTGCTTTTCATTCATCAATATAGCATATGTATATGTAAATACGAGTATAGACAAACGGGGATCAAAGATCGGCCTACATAACAACATTGAAATACGACACTTGGTAGAATAAATACATATTAATAACAATTTAATACACAAGACACGTATATTAAAAATATGTGAAGTGTCATTTACAATATTATTGCTCCTACGAATGTAGCCCAATCGCCTTCAGAGTTCGATGCTTCCGGGGTCATTAGACTCATAATAATGAAGAATCAGAGCCTACTGAGTACACAGAGTGCGTACATATTATAGAGGCACGAAATAATAAATATAATAACAGAAGGTAAGGTGAGTACCATTAGAAACTTATTCTACGGACTTAGTATGCGCGAGCCTTACGTTTAAAAATAGGGAAAGTCAGAGGATTACTTAGTAAGCTCAACGTTGAAATGGAAAGAGCTATGTTTGGGATGTCTCTACAATCACAAATCAGAAATGAGGAGATCCGTAGACGAACAAAGTTACCGACACAGCCCAGAGGATTAGCAAGTTAAAGTTGGCGGCACATAGCACGTAGAACTGATGGCCGATGGGGCTGTAACGTTCGCGAATGGAGACCACAGACGTCCAACCACAAGGTGGGAAAACGATCTAATCATTATATTATAGACAACAGGAACAGATCATTATATTTTAGTAAAATAAAAATAACAGCAAAGAAATAATAATCTTACATTAAGAGGATACATTAGGGGTGATTTTTCCATACAAACGTATTCCCGTGTTTCCTCCCTAGATAATTGCGTCAGAGCAATGATTTTTTTTTTATAAAATCAAGGTTTTCAGTGAGCATGTCCCTGTTATTTTCATTTTTCTACAAACTCATTATTAAATGAAATATGACCCTTTAAAAACATGAAAAACTGTCCCAGTTTTACTCGCGCAATTAGACGTTCACTAGAAAAAAATGAAGAGTTAAGGAAAAAAAATAAAATAACAGAGACATAGCCTAATCTATTTCCTAATTTTTAAGATATAAATTTATGGATAAAACTAATTATTCTCGGAGGGAACACGGGAATACAAAACATCGATTTCGTCATTTTTTCGTAGTTAAAATCGCTTTGAGCTGCAGTTGTCCCTTTCGCGTTCTACGGGGAGCGGCAGGCGGTGAGGGGGGGGTTCCACTCACACTTATACAACTAGGGAAGGGACTCATAGACATATTATTTTGAAAAATCCTAGTGATGTTCATACAAAACTAGTTTATACCAATACTTCTTACGAAAAAATAGAAGACTAATAGTATGTAACAATATCGATTTAAATGCAATTCAACTATAATATCAATCTTCATATGGCCCATTCTCGTTCAGTTAGACCTTCGGAGAACCTAATGTTGAGATGTCTAGTGCATAGCACTTGTTTTTATGGTGATCTTTCATTGTCTTCTATACTGTTAAGTAGGTAATTTGTTAATAAATATTTTATAATATGTAATTGTATTAAAATGTATTACTTTATCATCATAATCATTATTGGCCTTGTACGAGTAGATACATCTTTAAAAAAGAGATGGTTCAAGAGCATTATCGCAAGCTACGGCATTTGCGTTCATGGGTGAAGACTCAGTGAAATTTTCTAACACTTTGCCAGTAATATTTTAAATCTCTTGTAGTAGAAGTCGTACCTATTGTCATCTATTGGGTTCAGACTCCAAGCTGTCATTCAGAAAACCCCTAATAGAAAATCCAATTACACTTTTTGGCTGACTTGTGGATCAAACCCGGGTTCTCATGATCATATGATTGGCTCAAACACCACCTAAATGGTTTTCAAGTTTGTAGTTGATAGCGATCAACGGTTCGAACGGATCGAATTTTTGCGGTCGACATGACTATCAACTGCTCACCCCTAACATCACTCATTAGGTTGAAGAAATTAATTTGAATTGCGTTTTATCGTAATTTCATGATGAAAAACACAAAATAATTAAGTATGTACGTATTACCTATACTCAAACGGATGACAAAGGCGCAAAATGTATTTGCCGTTTTATACGTAAATGGTGTATTTTTCGTAGAGCGTTCAAAAATAAACGTCCTGCCCCTTTTGCTTTTACCCATTTTCAGAGCAAAATACTGAAAGAAATTCATACAAACAAGCCAAAACCGTAAGTACTAAAGCAAAAGAATCAATACGAATAAGGAAAGATAAATTTCACCCACGGACGGGATTTGAACCACGCACCCTCCGCACCAACCCCCGGTCGGCGCTCTACCACTTGAGCTACCGTGGAGGCACTAGTCGTCGGCGAAATTTTTCTATCCCTTCTACCTAACGCTCTAGGGGCGTGTGTTTATCTATAGGTGATGCATTTCGCAATCTACCCACCGACAAGTCTAATGTTACTATTAGAATTCATATCGAAATTGATAAACACTTCCTTTTTGCTTAATATTTTAAATTTTTAGACAAAGCGGTCTACTCGCATGAAATACAATACGAATACAATAATAATTCTTTTCTTATTCGAATTGTATTTCATGCGAGTAGACCGCTTTGTCTAAAAATTTAAAATATTACGCAAAAGAAACAAGTCCGTAAACAACAGCACAGGTCGAAAATTATTTAGGCGAACTATTATTAGGTAGATATTACAATGAAAAGTTATATTGTCAGCAAACGTCTAGACTGACAGGATGAACTGAAAAAGTCAATACTTACCTTCGAAGATAATAATACACATTGATATGAATTTTTAAGCGCTGGGCGACTGGTGTCATATAAACTATAAATATATATTTTAGTATCTATTTTTTTATTATATAATATCACAATAATATAAATACAGATAATGAAGAAAAAAGTTCCTAACAAAAAAATATCCGGGCAAAAATCACTACTCCTGGGACTGGATTCGAACTCGCATTCGTTGATCGATGACACGATTTTGTGAACGCTGTCTGAATACTGCAACCACTGGTCCATTTCATACTAGACGTAGCTAATGAATTTAAGCAATCATCTTTACTAGAATGTAAATAAAAATAAAAGTCTAAAAGAATACCTACGATAAGTACCTACCTAATTTGAATACCAGCGTCACAAACTTTACTACTGACATGTATATGCGCGCGAAGTCGCAATAATAATCTTCTTACACACACATTCATAGCTCATACTTTCAGGAGCAGAGCGACGGCGATAGTTTTTACAAAAACCGAAATTTTAAATTCTTCGTCACTCAGGTTTCCCGTTAATTGACAATTTGACAATACATACCTTGACGTACCATATATATGTACATACTGTACCATCTAGTACATAGGTTACCTGTTTTCTAAGAAAATAAACGATTTTTATTTGTTTATTTATTATTATTCTCTTTATTTATATACAATATTAACTCGGCTCCTTCGTCGTTTCGTCCCGTTACAGGTTTAAGTTTTTTACAATAATAATTTTCTTATATTAATATAAAATAAAAGCAACAGTACAAAAATATAACTTTCTTAATAGTTTCGAACCGTTGTACGCATCTTGCCTTCTGTTACTATGTTTATTTCGTGATTATTTGTGTGTACATATTTACTCAATTTGTCCTTAGAGACAGTAGCGCATCTTCGCATAAAATAAACAACATTAACGAACACCTCGCGGATGACTTCACACGAATCTACTCCACTGATCATAATCAGTAGATTCGTGTGAATTATGTCTGATGTATTAGTAAATATAAAAATAAATAATATAACCTGTGATATAACTACAATATTGACTTATAATGAGGTCCTTTACCTGACTCACATGACTGTCTCGGTGGCGTAGTAGTTTGCAAGCTCTACTGCCGATCATACGGTCGTGGATTCGATCCTCAGATCGGGCAGAGAATGCTATTGGAAGTTTTCATTAGGAATTTTCTTAAAGTATGGAACTGCTCCCGGTACATGGCATAAGGCTCGCCCCCTATTACAGGTGTTCTAAGAACATAACTGGCAAATTGTGTCTTTACTAACTAGAGAACCGAGTTCTGGGTACGCCTCTGGGAAAACGTGGTGTTATATAACATAACTTTGTTCACCTCACATACATTTAATATATTTATTGATCACGATTACTTATCACTTAGGTACCTTATAATCATACTAGTAAACATTATCAAGAGGGGGTACGAACCCAAATCACAAATCGCAGGCTCCTTTTTTTTGTCACTAAATCAAAGTATATTTTTTCCTATAAAATATACCCAACAATGACATCTGGGTGTACAAATTTAATTATACTGTATATTTTCCGAATGGAACAGTCTCTTGATATTACGATCTTCCTATCGTAGGTATATTTTTCTCATAATACAATGTTATGGAACATAAAACAAGCGCTTTCTAGTTGCTTCATCTCAATCATGGAGTAGATCAGATGTTATCGAGTCACCGGATCATAGAGCAATATCGATTATGGTCATGTTAAGGTGATATCTGTATGCAGTGTTACCGGAGAACCTGGAGCCTAGAGCTACGTTAGGACCGATTGAAACTCGATACTGGGCAGTGTGGGGCCACTAATATACTTCTTCGGGAATCTTATTATGAAGTTAGTAGGTAGGCAGTAGGCAGAGGTGTCCCATAGTAGGTACACCCACACTTTGCCATATTGTTTTTTTAGTCCCATGTGAAAGGAGGCGAAGCTATTGCCTTCGGGCACAGGTCTAGAATCTAGGCTGCTATTGAGAAATAAACCTTAACACTTTGCGCGACTTGCGAAGTGATCTCAGCGTGTTTTACTTTCATACGTTCTTATTCTATAGTAAGAATTAAGATGTGATTTAAGAGAAGGATGCTGAAAGGAGATGGTCACGATCTTATCATTCATAAAAGTAGGAGCTCTAGTTTAGTGGCCCCATGTAATCGGCGAGTGCGCGAGCTTAGATATTACCGGCGAGACTACTGCTCACTTGATATTAGTAAGGAACAGTGAAACGACGCTCCACTCCACGGTCAATGTAATGTCTACAGGGTCTGCAATTCTATTATTGAGACGTGAGGACAAACTCACTGAGATACTATTGAAAATATCGTTTTAAGGTATAGTTTTAATGAACTACGTAATTTTGTAACACATAACAAAAACTTTATGAAAATCAGGAAAAAACGTTACACGAGAGTCCAGAAAGTACCGATCAACTTACGACTAAACTCAAACTCAAACTCAAACAGATTTATTCAAATAGGTCATAATCTGACACTTTTGCACGTCAATAAAGATAAACAGTACTGAGTCTACCGTGCGTTCGGAAAGATACCTCTACAAGAAGAACGCACAAGAAACTTGTAGGGCTTAATTTTTTCAACAGATAGTTTTACAATATTTGGTTTGGTTACATTCGTTTTCTTTTGAGGTGCCGCGAGGCGGCTATGCAGAAGTTTCCAGGCATCTTTGTCCTCTATGTACTGGTTGGTTAAAATGTTCCCAATTTAAATTAGATTTCTATTCGGCGATCTCAGATACAGGCAGGGAGTTTCACTGATTCTCTTAAATTGCATTTCATTTCCTATTTAGTTAGGACCTAGGGCCTAGAGTAGTCTCTTTTACTATGTTATAATCTAATAAACTGACCAAGTTTCAAAGGTGCCAAGAAACGTTTGGCGAACTTTTCACAGGTACTTGTACAGAGTAGTACGGTACTTGTACATTACCGTTATACAGAGGCCAACTTTTTACAGTAAGTTAGGAAGTAAAGTCCCCATTTCGCAGCGCAGCGTAGGTACTCCCACGCGCAGTTATTACACTAGAATGTAACAGTTCAGTCCGTCTGTTAGAATTGTTCTCGTGTCGGCTAATTAAAACTTCTCGCCGCTCGATGCCTAATTTTGCACTTAACACAGATGCAACCCTCTGCGCTCAATGGAATAAATGCTGTGTAAATAATGTACCTATAATTTATGTAGGTTTATGTTTGTTAACACTAATTAAATTAAAGTATTTATTATGTTTGTCACACCACTGACCAAATGTGATTTACGGTACTCTCCTCTCCCCGCACGGTTGTCTGGAAGAGATCGCTTTTCGATCGCGATAAGACCGCCAATTGTTACACTATTTGTTATGTACTCTTAATTTTAAGGATTATTTTTTGTGGTGTACCAATAAAGTGTTTATCTATCCATCTATCTGTTTTGTTTGAAATTTACATAATAACATAACTCGTCCTTTGCTTGAGAACTTCATCTTTTGATTATTGATAAGACTCCACGCGCGCTCCGACCAGATACCGCATTACCTTAATACAACAGCTGATGAAAGCTGATGAAATGAAAATGCGACAACTTTTAAATTGTAATATACGTGACACAATGCTAGTGAGCGTAAAAAAACAGTTTGCTAACACTACCTAGCACTCTTTGTTCTTGTTGTGGTGTACTAATAAATCTTTTATCTATCTATCTATCTATATTTGCTAGTGTGCGTGAAGAATTGTGTTGGACAGGCTCGGTATAGTGTTAGCTGCCGCACTTGACATGTATAACAGCGGTATCAATTCGGAGCGCGCGCGGAGACCTGTCAATAATCTAAGCTTCATCATTAATAATATTATTCTTTCTAAGTTTCATTATGCGTATATATATGGGTAGAACAGTAGAACATAGCTTAGCTAGTATCATGTAATATATCAATGTCTACATTCTAGATACTAGGTACTTAACATTATAAGTAGTCGTCACCTGGCGTCGAGTAGGGCGCTGGACCTTCTCTCCAGGTGTGGGCACCTGCGATACCGACGCGGATCCCATTCTCATTTAATATGCAGGTTTAATTAAAACTCGGGGAATTTCGTCTACGTTTTATAAAAGGGAAAGTAAACCAAACCGTTCACATGAAATATTATGCGTATACTCGTATGTTGATGTCTATCTACGACTCGTCGGGATTGCTTTGAAAGGGTTACGTTAGCGTCTTCTATCTATACATGTACATTTAGCTTGTATCGATTCGATTTTGATTAGAATTCTATTAATAAACCGAAGGATATTATGCTATGGTAATGTTTTGTGCCCAATAATAATCCTATATTAAGATAAATAGTTAAGCAAGGACCATCCAGTTTTAAAATGCACTCCAATCCTCTAGCCGTAGCTCAGAGACAGGGACATTTCCTGTTACAACGTTGGACGGGAATGCAATTTTATTTAGGTACTATTTATTTATTCTATAGTTTTATTTATTCTGCTGCTTTATCATAAGTGTGTTTAGATACGAGAGTTAGAAAGGCCAAGTCAAAAGTACCTACAACCGACGAGCATGTATGAAAAATGTCATGGAAGTGAACGAAGCGAATGTTGTACGTCAGGATCGTAGCAAGTGGAGGGAAATAGTCTCTGCCTACCCACCGGGAACAAGGCGTGACTGTATGTATGTATGTATGTGTTTAGATACCTAAATTAATTATTATTTCTCTAAATTAATAATTTTACACTCGTTTTGTGCTAGATATTTTTAATCTTGGTTAGCGGAGAAAAGCGTTATGGTATTTTAATATAAACCCACCGGCAGTTCCTTGACAAAATTACTGTAAACTTGATACAGAGTTTCAAAATATTCCCGCTCCTTCATGAAAGTTTCACAAATCCAATCTGCATAAAAAGTGCGGTGCATCCTGATCGCTGATCGATGCCACGATACGACACCACCCACTGTAACCCACCACACCACCAGCTTGTGTCACAACTTCATAGTTTTATAATGCATAATCGCAACGTACCTACAGTATAGTACGTCTCACCATAAGCTACGAGGGTATAACAGGACAGTGCTTCAAAGAGAAAACTATAAATAATGATATACTAGTTTTATTCCCGAAAGGTAGTAACTGATTCAATAACTTTAATTAACCGACCAACAAGCGAGAACCTTTATAAATTCACATAAAGCTGAAAGTTAATTCCTCTACAGTTTGTTACTCACTAACGAATTAAAATGCTTATTAAACCACATTTCACTTTAAAATAAGTTCAAAACAGAGGTTTTAAGTTGCGCCCGGGCTGTGTATAAAATTGCAATAAATAAGTGAAAAGTTGTAAAGTTCAGGGGCGGACTTTGCGAAGTTATTTAATAACTGAGTGACCGGCTAGCCGCGAGTCCGGTGATCGCGACGCGGGCCCGGCGGCCGGTACGCGGGCCCGGCGGCCGGTACGCAGCAGCGCGGGTTACCTCGAAGGATTACCTAACTAATTTAGTTCCCGTAATCAAGAAGGTGATGAGCCGAGCACACAGGAGTCTCCCGAAATAAACCACCTCATTGTTTTGTAATTAACTACTTCCTATCTCGTCGAAATATGACTCTCATTATAAAACAACGATATCTGAAGTGCGCGGGTAAGTTTCTTAATCAAAGTTACTATATTAATATGTTTGTAACCCAGTAATAACATTATTAAAATCTATCGAATGCGTCACAGCAAATAACTAAGTTAATTTTAACCGTGTTTGATGTTTCTTAATTAGTAGATAGTACAAACAAGCCGTTTCATGTTAATCCTATCCTCAGCGAGTTCAAATGAAAACTCCGAGCAAGAAGCTAATTTACAAATATCCTGTCGAGTGTCATCCAAGAATTGAGATCAGATCGCGGAATTAGATCATTTCCTGTGCGAAATCCCTTGCGAAGCTCAACTAAATTAATGTAGGTTGTCACTTTACGGCGCACTCGACGCCGCGGCTCTGCTCTGCCAGGGTGCTACTTAATGCGACCCTGTGCGATATCGTAAAAATTCTCTTCGTATTTTAACCGATTTCTAAAGAAGAATATTTAAATCGATTCTATATTAAAGGTGTTGTATATATACCTATTTGTCGTGGCTATAACAGCAATAATATAGCTACTAATAGTAAAGAGAGTTAATAGTTTAGATGTCTTGGTATTAAAAAATAAATATTATTAGTAAAATTATTACCTAAAATCTCAATAATAACGGTCAAGATAATATAGTAATATTATGCACGATGTACTCTTTCCTCAGTATTACTATTTTAGTGGAAAATACGGAACTTTGACAAATAGCACCAGGGGCGGCGCAAGGCGAGGTAATCGGTTCAGATGTAATTCGGCCCTGGAGGGGGGCTGCAGCGGCCAGGGCCGGATTAGGGCCGCGCGTGGGAGCTCAGCTCTACTGACTATTACTTTACGTTTCGTTTCTCGGCTTCTTTGCTCTGAAATCAGACAACTTTGTTGTTTGTCCAAGTGGCTGATCTCACGTTGTTACAAATTAGATAGAGTTTTGTCTAATAGGTCAAATTTAATATGTATGCATATATGTGTGTATGAGGCAAGCCTAAGGCAGGGGAGTTGTATGCGAGAATGACGGAAGATCGAAGAATTTTTAAGAAGAAAATGAAGTGGTGCCAGGATAAACACAATAAAAAAAAATGAATATTCTGGCATCACGTCATGATATATAGGAATTTACGGACTTCTGGAAGGAAATAAATCGTGTGAAAGGTGGTGCGAGCCTGCCCGGTAGTGTGGAAGGAGTGTGTGAGGTTGGAAAGATTGCGGAAATTTTTAGGGAGCACTTCACAGTCGAATCATCGTTTGAGAGTGAAGTCCCCGGGGAGATTGAACCCTTGAGTTATGAGGGAGGACGTATCATTTTTTCATCGAAGAATGGAAAGCTTGTGATTAAAAACATGACAAAAAGTAGATCACCTGGACACGTCAGCCTTAGCATAAAACATTTTCAATGCGAGGGAGTGCATTACAGTCGGACCACATGGCCTAAGCCGTGCATTTGCCAAGAGTATTAGCAATGTTCTTCGACTTATGTATGGGACACTTACCTCCCTGTGGACCTCATGCGAACGGTGGTGGTACCCATTCTCAAACACAAAACGAGGGATGCCCCAATAGGCATAACTACTATAATATAGATAATCGTTTGGCTCAGCATATAAAGTTGCACGATGCCTTATCAAGTGAGTTGGCGATTTTATGTCTTAAACACAGAACAGTACTATGCAGATGGGAAAACGCCAGTCTTTGAGTGCTTCCTGGACTTGTCGAAGGAATTTGCAATCAAATCAATCAGGTGATGTGGCATGGCTCCCTATCAAGTTGTTATAGTAGGGAATGCGGTGTGAGGCGGGGGGGGATGTCATCCCCAAGGCTGTTAAACGGTTACTTAAACAATCTAATTGACAATATCAGCTATGCTGGCGACATGGTACTACTGAGCCTCTCCATCAATAAACTGGTCAGGAACTTTACTGTATCAGGAAACTGGTGGCCATCTGTGAAGAGAATGCGGGGGCCCATAGCCTCAAATATATTGTCAATCAAATATATATAGGGGATTGAGCGGCTCTGGTCTCTGTAGCTCAGTTTAAATACTTACCAACGGTCCTGCCTACCTACCTACTCCGTTATTTGTTTTAATGCATATAATTTGTAAGTACTAAGTCATGAACTCATAATGTTCAATAAAGATTTCTAATTTAATTTTAATTTAAAGTTGAAAATGCTAAATGTTAAATTGAAAATAACAAAATAACCAAGGTGATTCAAAACAGTTCTCTCGATACAGCGAGAAAAAGATAAATCAAAAAGAGCGTTCACCCGAACGAAGCACCTATCATTTGAGCAATAAAGCAATTTTCCAACCAACAGGCCGGGTGACTCCTACACAGTTATAATTTTATCGACGCTAATGAGCGAACCGAAGATATCATGAACATAAACAGACTATATAATATTATTACTGAGGGCGTGTTTCACGCACGTTTGATAATATTATAATAATGAAGCAGATTCATCGAGCAGCTTTCAGATTGGAGTGTAAATGATCGTTTTATGAGTTATTATGACTTCATTATAATTAATTGTTGAGCTTAATGGTTCTGTCCGAGAAGTGATAGCAGGTGCGGCGCTACAGTTACGCCGTGGTTGCGATGGTTCGATAGTACGCGCAGTGTCGTAGTTTCAACGTCTTTGTCAACCTTGGAGAAAGGCGGTCTTCCGGGTTCGGCGTCACGGTAATAATCTCATTACGGTGCCACCGTGCCGGAACACGGCAGAGGCGGAAGACCGCGTAGCTCGAAGATGTCAACTATGGTTGTAGTGTCTTCATTTTGAGTAGTAACATCACGCACGTGGTCGCACGTGACTGTCAAATGTGGTCCCGCCCGGTTGCATTATAGTGTGGTGGCTACTAAACTCGACTACAAAGTTTAGTTAACGAGTCTCTTATGTTGTTTATACTCGAACGACTTGTAAGAAGAAAGCAAATAATTTAAGCGCGGTACAAAAGTGGATATACAACATAGTATAATTATTGGGCATGATGAGATTCAACAACTCATATCTCGAGGTGACAGGCGCAGTGCAGTGCCGCGCAGAATTTTGAATTTTAAAACACTGGGTGGCACTGTGTCTGAAATGGGCAATCATGATGCTTACCATCAGGCACCTAATTAGCTCGTCTTGTCACTCAATATCATGAAAAAAAATCTAATGCAATGCTTAATACATGGTGTGTACAACATTTATTAGGCAATGCATAACAAATACAGCCCTCCTTTTCTAAAATTTTCCGTAGTTGATTAAAGTACTTGTCATCATTTCATAAATGCACCGTCTATAATACCAAATCTCCTAGAAGAAGAAGGTAAGCCTTAAAACTCAAGAGTAGCTTTAATTCCTAAAGTAAGCTCAGACAGCCGATGCAAGGAGGGATTAAAGAAGGGTAAAGGGGGGGGGGGGGGATTAAACACAAGTTATTAAATCACTGACGATGTGGAAGATAACTTCATTTATCAGGGAAAGGATCTTAAGTTGCATTCTAAAGGATTTTTGATATGGGCCGAACTCCCTCGGGACGAACATAGCATAAATTAAATGATCAAACTGTTTTCATTTGGATTTGATTAAGTTACGAGTTAGTTCAATATCTATACTATTATATAAAGAGAGAAAGTGATTCACTGACTGACTGACTCATCAACCCAGAGCCAAAACTACTGGACCGATGATGATGAAATTTTGACAATAGATTATTTTTACAGTCAAGACAAGTAATAAGAAAGGATTTTTCAAAATTTTACCCCTAAGTGTATTAAATAGGGGTTCAAAGTTTGTATGGACGTATGGATAGTAGACTTCATTTTTCAGCCGATTAATTTCAAATTTTGTAGAAACATTCTAAAATGAAAATAATTAAACACGTGTTTCAGCGTTTTCAAAAATTTCAGCCCTTTTGTGGAAAAATACAGTTTTAAAGTTTCTTATGAATATTTTAGTTCCAACAATGCTTACTAGATAGCGAGAGAAAAATTTCAATATTTTCTTGCAAGACATAACTACCCTTTTTTTTTTTTTTTTTTTTGGTGCCCGGGGAAAAATGCGTGACGCATACCACCCGCACCCGGGGGAGCGCAGGGTGGTTATGTTGGACTCCCCGCCGGCACAACACCGTGCGTCGGTACGTTGCTGTGCCGGCGGGTATACCCACTAAAAAACCCCGGGGTGTTCCTTCGCGACGCCATGTGTCGGGGCTGCGGGTACGCCGAAGCACTCATCCGCGGCCCCGACGGCGTTTGGTCCTCCATGGAGGACCCCATTACGGTGGGGTGAAGGTAATCCTTCACCCCAACTCTCCCAAGGGGCGCGCGGAAACACGCGCGCGCCTCCTCGCAGGCCCTTTAGGTGGGCAACGGATACCCCCGCATGCGTTGCCCGGGCCCCAGGATTCTGATTCTCCGGTCGCCACCGCACAGAAGGAGTTCTGCATGGAGACGAGCGGAGAATCATCCTCCACATCTCTAAGAGCTTGGAAGGGCGTTCCGTGCCCTCTCGAACGCCTACCGAACGTGCGAGAGGACACGGAAGGCCCATTCCCGCCCACCACCACGCGCAAATAGCGCAGTAGGCTCTCTGGTTGCCCCGGTACAGGGGTAGATCTGCACAGGGGAAAGCAGAGAGCCCTCCTCACTCTAAGACGGACACGGAAGACCCATTCCCGCCCACCACCACCGCAGGGCTCAAGTGAGCCTTACCTGCGCCATCCACTGTGCCCTATGCTGCCTTCATAGGGACACGCGGAGGCGCAACCCACACCGCGGCAAGCCGTTGGCTTTCCGCCCCGATTCGGTCGCAGAGGATAGGAAGAGCGGCGCATCGTAATACCGACACTCCTCTTCCCCTGCGACCCCACCGCCTTCGCTATCTACCGGTGGCGACCCCGTTTGGGCCGCGGAAGGCAGGAAGAGCGGCGCACCGCAATACCGGCACTTCTCTCCCGCCGCGGCCCAACCATTCAGCCGCGATGCGCTACGTTACGCATCGCGGCCCGCCTCAGTTGCGTTGCGTCCTGTGGGACGCACCGCAACCTACTCGGCCGCTCACACCTGCCTGGAGGAAAGTGAAGCGGCCGACCACCTCGGGCTCCTCTTGGCTTCACCGTGGGATCCGTACTACGGTTACTGACCCCCACCGCCGCGAGAAGGCGGGAACCCATCGGGGGGAAGACATAACTACCCTAAAGCAACATTTTTAGGTAATTTAGTTCCAACATTGCATAATAGATGGATGGTAAATAATTAAAACGCGCTTATGACTTAAAAAAAATCATAACAAAAACATACATTCACGTCCTTTTTCCCGAAGGGGTAGGCAGAGGTGTACCCAGGACTCAGTCCCACAGTAGATACACCCACATTTCGCCAGTATGTTATTGGTCCCATGTAATATGGGACGAGCCTATTGCCATCTACCGGGCACAGTTCCAGACTCCAGGCAGTTATTGAGATAATTCCTAATGGAAAAATTCAATATTATCACTTTGCCTGACCTGGGTTTCGAACCCGGGACCTCTTGATTGGCAATCGAGCTTGCGCCCTCTACGCCATAGAGGCAGTCGCTTATGATTTTGCTTCTCTTTATCATAGCTCTATTAAACTGGGTTGCAACAACATCGAATTATGAATGCTCTTCTTACTGGTTTCACTGTTTCCGTAATCAGTATATGTCTCCAGATTATTCATATCAATACCAATATCATAGTATAAAGTGAGAAACTTTGTTTGCAACGAATAGGTTCCGAAACTACTGGACCGATTTAAAAAATCTTTTACTTATGGAGAGTTTAATTCAGTGTGAGTGCCATAGGCTATATTACGAGGTTTGTAGTACTTATATATCATCAAAATAGGCTTCGAAAATTGTTTCCATCTGTTAAGGTTTGGTCACTGTAACAGAAATAGTCATTAATTTGCGTGCGCTTCGTAAACCATTAGGGTTATTTATACCTATAAAAATACAATGTATCACGAATTTACTCCTGTTAAAACGTTCACTTCTACTTCTCCCGTGCGAAGCCGGGGCGGGCCACTAGTCTATAATAAAGTCAATTTATATATTTTAACAGGAAAGGGGACCTCTTAGCAGTTTGACACAAGCCTATGGAAAGATAACCAAATCGATGTTTTGTATTCCCCTGTTTCCTCTGAATATAGTAAACCAATTCTATATATTTATTTCTATCATTTTGTAGTAAACGTCCAATTCTAATTCAAAAGTGGTTCACTATGCGAAAACCGAGTTTTTAAGAGAAATTTTGATATTTTCTTTTCTTCACATACTTCACCCAAAAAATATCAGGATATAAATTTATAGAATGAGTTAATTATAATCCGAGGATACAGGGGAATACAAAACATCGATTTGGTAAATATTTTTTAGCATTGTGTCAAACTTCTCGTAGCTAGGATACGCTCTTATCTATTTAAATGTCATGTTAAGCTCAAACAAGATATTATAATAAAAAACATTTGTAAACAGATTTATTGTATAAGACACCAGGGACACGCTAAATGCAAGCCGTTTACAACCGGACTAGATATAAATCTTTAGGATAGGCTTATGTTTAACACACCACCTACAGACGATGACGATTGTATTGCCATAATAACTAAAAGTGTGCAGATCAGACAACGAAAACAACCTATATTCCAAGTTTTATGTCACTAAGATCTTAGGCTCTTTCTTTTGGCTCTGCGTTGCATTTTAATCAGTGAGTCATTTAGGATTTTATAATATATAACATAACATAACATACATTCACGCCTTTTTCCCGAAGGGGTAGGCAGAGGTGTACCCAGGACTCAGTCCCATAGTAGGTACACCCACATTTCGCCAGTTTTATAATATATTAATAGTGATAAGAAAATGAGTGCATGATTACATTTCACATATAAACATATAACGAGCGCGTAGTGTCGGAATCCATCCCGCGTATCGTAAAGGGTCAAACATAAAATATTGTTTGTTTAGAGTCGCGTCATAAAACGGCTCCCTCCATAAAATATTCATTAGCGCAGGCGACAGAGCCGAAACATGCCGGAAGCTGGTTTCATTTGATTCCTCTCATTTATTCAGAGATCCTTCAGACTTCGTTCAAGGCATCGATGCGACGCAATCCTGATGAGTTTTATATTCTCCGCTATCGGTATGTACCTCGTATTGTATTGGTACAGCCTCTGTGACGTAGTGTTTCAAGCTCTATTGCCGATCATGAGGTCCCGGGATCGATCCCCAGTCCCCAGGTTAGACTGGTGTGTTATTTGTACAATTTCGTTATTCTCGCTCAAAATTGCTAAAGAGCTAATATTTTATTGCTATTTATTATATTAACGCATGAAAAGTATTCTAATGACACTCATTTTTCTTCCCAGAATGATTGAATAAACACACGAGCATAATAAATATATTTGGAACACAAATGTAAACACTCGGATACGTGGACTCATGACACATTCTCTAGCATTAAGAGTGTCGACTGACACAGATGAGTAGTTGCAACTTTTAAAGTGCGTAACTCGTCTAATTTTTTTAAACTATCATTGAATCGCGATGGTTTCGTTGAGTCATTTATTTACACTTACGATCACTGCGTACTCGGCAGAATAATGTAAGCGAAAGTTAAAATCCAGAACGGCTACGAGCTAAAAAGGAAAAATACTGTCGCAAATAATTCAACCATAATTACCAACCATAATTGGCGTTTTGGTTGTGATCAGTTGGTTGTAAATTAATTGATTGAATTTGGCGTTACTTTTTGGAAATCCATTGCAAACTCCTAGAACAAGAATATTTAGTTTTTAGTTCCGATTTTTAGTGTCAAAAACAACATGCACAGTGCACCGCCCTCCCGCCCGCTAAAGCAAAGAGGAAATCCTATTAGGTATTATTTATGATAGTGACACCATTCATATATGGACACGTGTTTCGCGTCTACACGACGCATCATTAGGAAATAGACTTGACCCCGCTGTAAGGGCGACAAATGTTAGCACGACGCCGCTCCTCGAGATGTTACCTCGCTTAAGGCTGGACCTAAATAAAACTAAATATTCTTGTTCTAGGAGTTTGGTTGTAAGTTATTTTGCAAGAGGTTTTTGTGTCCACGCCAATACAACAAGATGGGCCTGTACATAACCAAAGTGTTTTTTTTTTTTTGTAGTACAATAACGAAGTATCTTCCGTAGCAAATGTTATTCATAGCTATAAGAATGTAAATATTTCCAAATCGTTTAAATAGTAATTTGAATAATGGTAGATTAAGTGTTACTCCGAGCGCGCGGCGGAGTCGCCGGCTCCAGGCACCCTCAGCGCTGCGATCAGAGGATCAAATTACATTAATTTTATGGACTTTTAACCGACTTGAAAAGAGGACGCCTTGAGACTGCTTTTTATGCCAAATTTGTGTGCAGGTGTTAATGATATATTATGGACTTTATTTTTCAGCAGTAATAATAATTTTAATATAGTCGCTGAAGAATCTTTATTAAAATAAAAAAATAGTCCCGCATTATATTAAACTCAAACTCAAAAATCTTTATTCAAGTAGGACTCAAAAATACGTTTTTGTACGTCGATAACCTTATAATTAATGAATCTTCCGTGCGTTCGGAAATATTAAAAAGTTAAATATTCCTCGCGGCGGTCATCGTAACTGTGTTTTGTAACCAGTTACCTAAAGGAAATTATCTTCTATGGTACCTATTTCTGTATCAAGGCTACCTACATAACTGCATTTCAGTCAGATCTGCAGTTGAATAATATGTAGGAGTAACAAACAGCCACACAGCCAGATAAATACGCATTCATGATAATATTTTATTAGAGTAGAATTAAAAATATCTGTAAGAATAACATTGAGGGTAAAATTAAGGAGATTTCATAATAAATTCATTAGTGAGGCATTCCGTTATCATGGTGGGCAGGCGCGGCCATAAATCATTAACTCTAAAGCAAAGAAACAACTTGCCTCGCAGTTTAATTGGGTTCTCGAGGTATATCCGAGTCCGCCCTGTTTTCCTCTGCCCACTGTCCCCTGTTCCCTGT
Organism: Hemistola chrysoprasaria; assembly: GCA_947063395.1. Lineage (NCBI taxonomy): Eukaryota > Metazoa > Arthropoda > Insecta > Lepidoptera > Geometridae > Hemistola > Hemistola chrysoprasaria. The sequence goes on from OX346725.1 coordinate 14,428,732, forward strand.
CCCCTGCACTGTACAACACACACTGCTCGGTTTTAGTCGTATTAATACTGTATACATATTATTTATTATATAACATTATACATTACTTAATAAATTGAACTACTGAACCGATTGCACTGAAATTTATTTAGGTATGTAGCTTAGACCCTGAAATAGCCCATAAGATACTTTTTGCCCCGATGTTCCCACGGAAACGAAGACTGCGCGGGTGAAACCGTGGGTCGCAGCTAGTTATTTATATGTATGCTGATATAACTACGTCGTAGAATACATCGATTTCAATAAAATTTTCTAAAAGGTTATTAGTTTTACATACCAATCTGTTTATAACGATGAAAATCATTGCTTGATGTCCGCTTTGAATTTTAATGAGTGGTTCAACTAGCCTTTATTTATAACATAATATAGATTGTAAATATAGTAACAAACAATATCCAATAATAATGATTGCGTTGCGTCCAACTGTTAGTTAAACACAATGAATGTTATCAGCGAGTGAGCAATTAGCGTCGATCACGGTCCTCAGTGGGGCGAGCATACGCAGGGCCGCTCATTTCGCTTTTACCGCTCTTTTAACTTAAATCGCTTTTTCACTTTTATGACTCTTTCGCTTTTACGCTCAAAGACAACGCTCAATATCGCTTTAATGAATATTGGATGGTTCGCCAACGATACTACCGATTCATGCCTTTTATATAAGTAACTCTATTCTTAGTGGTTAAAATACAACACGTTTATTTCTTTATTTTATTCAACTAACTTGCTCAGAGTGGAAAATTATCGGTAGTTTAGACATGAACTGAGCTGAATGAAGCTGGTAGAGCTGTTTAGCCGTAGGCCTACAATATATTATTATGATATTATACCATTAGGTAGTATGATAATATATTAGAACAGGTATATTATTAATTACCATGTAATATGTATGATGATTAACCAGCTGGTATGTCTAGCGTAGGTTCAGTGTAATGAGGGAGAATGCTGACATGCTTTGTTCCGACGCGTCGCCATTACGGATACAACAGTTCAAATCATACATACCTTAATGTTATTAAGGTATGTATATTTTAATATCAAAAATAAGTTTAAGATTTTACGAGTAAATAATATTACTTATGTATATATAAACGTTAAATTGGGTAAAGAAAATATTATCCTTCTAAAATATTATCCTAAGGGGTCCTTCCATAAACTCGAGCTAGACGGTGTATGGTCAGCGCGACATGACTACGTGTAATCATATTACAAGCTACGCGGCACTACTATTCCGTGAACTCGAGCGAAGGTGTTCTTAAACAATTTTTTTTTGTGACAAGCCACAAGTAATAGCGATTTAATGTAGGAGAATATTATTATACAAGCTGTTACCCGCGGCTTCGTTCGCGTGGAATTTAAGGATTTTTTATATGATTTTTTTTTTAAATTTAATCGTTTTATACGGAACCCAAACTCTTTTTTAATAGCTTGATTAACTTCTTATAGCATCAGCTATGTTTCAGTGAAAGTCTGCTCCAGCCTTTTCGAAGATGCGCAGCAACAAACAGACAGACAGATAGACAGACAGGCACAGACCGACAAAAAAAAATTATTTTTGTTATTCGTATTTACTTTCCAGACAGAGAGATATAATATTTATATAGTGTTGCCTATAACCATACCGTACCACAGGCGCCTTTGTGTTTATATATGTTTATTTTTTCCACTTAAAAGTATATTTACTAGATACAGACTGCCTCGGTGGCGTAGTGGGCGCATGCTCGACTGCCAATCAAGAGGTCCCGGGTTCGATCCCCAGGTCAGGCATAGTGCTATATATTGGATTTTTTCATTAGGAATTATCTCAATAGCTGCCTGGAGTCTGGAACTGTGCCCGGTATATGGCAATAGGCTCGCCCCCTATTACATGGGACCAATAACATACTGGCGAAATGTGGGTGTATCTACTATGGGACTGAGTCCTGGGTACACCTCTGCCTACCCCTTCGGGAAAAAGGCGTGAATGTATGTTATGTTATGTTAAAAGTATATTTAACCGACTTAAAAAAGGGAAGGTTCTCAATTCGAATGTATATTAGTTGTTTGTAATTATTCTTTTTGTTTGGTACTTAAAAAGTAGTTCAATATAAACTTTATCTTTATTGACACATCGTTTATAAAAAAGTAACCAATTCACCATTTAGTTTAAGTTCGTACGAACATCTGTACATATTATGTAGGTATAGTTTAAGTTCGTACATACGAACATCTGTACATATTATGTAGGTATAGTTTAAGTTCGTACATACGAACATCTGTACATATTATGTAGGTATAGTTTAAGTTCGTACATACGAACATCTGTACATATTATGTAGGTATAGTTTAAGTTCGTACATACGAACATCTGTACATATTATGTAGGTATAGTTTAAGTTCGTACATACGAACATCTGTACATATTATGTAGGTATAGTTTAAGTTCGTACATACGAAGATCTGTACATATTATGTAGGTATAGTTTAAGTTCGTACGAACATCTGTACATATTATGTAGGTATAGTTTAAGTTCGTACATACGAACATCTGTACATATTATGTAGGTATAGTTTAAGTTCGTACGAACATCTGTACATATTATGTAGGTATAGTTTAAGTTCGTACATACGAACATCTGTACATATTATGTAGGTATAGTTTAAGTTCGTACGAACATCTGTACATATTATGTAGGTATAGTTTAAGTTCGTACATACGAACATCTGTACATATTATGTAGGTATAGTTTAAGTTCGTACGAACATCTGTACATATTATGTAGGTATAGTTTAAGTTCGTACATACGAACATCTGTACATATTATGTAGGTATAGTTTAAGTTCGTACGAACATCTGTACATATTATGTAGGTATAGTTTAAGTTCGTACATATGAACATCTGTACATATTATGTAGGTATAGTTTAAGTTCGTACGAACATCTGTACATATTATGTAGGTATAGTTTAAGTTCGTACATACGAACATCTGTACATATTATGTAGGTATAGTTTAAGTTCGTACGAACATCTGTACATATTATGTAGGTATAGTTTAAGTTCGTACATACGAACATCTGTACATATTATGTAGGTATAGTTTAAGTTCGTACGAACATCTGTACATATTATGTAGGTATAGTTTAAGTTCTTACGAACATCTGTACATATTATGTAGGTATAGTTTAAGTTCGTACGAACATCTGTACATATTATGTAGGTATAGTTTAAGTTCGTACGAACATCTGTACATATTATGTAGGTATAGTTTAAGTTCGTACGAACATCTGTACATATTATGTAGGTATAGTTTAAAATCGTTTTTGTAAATTTTATTATTTCCAATCATTGATGTAGAGAAAAGGGGAGATGAGGTACTGGCTTCTCGAAAATGGCAAGCTCAAATTAGCTCCTATTAAGTCCACGTACGTCAGTAAAGAAAGGTCGTACGAGCGAATAATATTGTTGTCTCGGTCGCACTTCGGTCTTAGGTACGTCTTTCTATCTTTGTTGTTCATTATATGTCACTGTGCAAACTTCACACTGAGCAAATTGCACATGCCATTTTTTTTATATATGGGACAACTTCCACACACGGTCATCTGGTCCCAAACTAGGCTATAAGCCTGTACTATGGTAACCAGATGACTGATATACATACTTATAATATAAGCTTATAACACCCCAACACAGATCAAACAGACATGTTCATGCACACAAATGTTTGACCTGGCCGGGGATCGAACCCAGGCCCTGCGGCACAGAAAGCAGAGTTACTACCATCTGAGCCAACGAGGCTGTCAATTTGAGGCTGTCAAATTGTTGAGTAAGCGCTGGGAGAACGTACCCTATCTCTCCTTTTCTTTTTATATCAATGTTTCCATATATACGTTTCATAGCTTCTACATCTGATCCCACAGAGAGTTATCGTGGAGTGGTGCGGCGAGGTCAGGCCTGCAGGTGGTGAAGTTGCTCCTTGTTTGACACTTGCTACAATATATTCCGGTGTCGAGTCGACCGGCGGCTCCGCGGTGCCTCACTCGGACGGACCGCGCGGACCGGACGCCGCACCACCGGACGCCGCACCACCGGACGTCGGACGCCGGACGCCGGCGACAGTTAAATTACGTCCGGTGATGTAATACCGACACCACTCGTCTCTCTCTAGCTAGCGCCCACACACCACCTCCTGCTGTCTTCATTGTTTACTCTGATGCTACATTCCTATGTTAATAACTTTATTTCGGTTAAAGGAATTCTAAAATGGTATACATAATAATAACACACACGCACTTTATTTGCTTTTTATTGCATCTGACGCAAGCTCGAAGAATTGAATAGGGTTCATGTTACTAGGTGATACTTAGTATTTAAATTATAATATTATTGAGATATCATGCTGTAAAACGACGCAAAATAATAGGTAAAAACGAAGAATATAGCAAAATCATTGTTTTTTATTAAAGTAAGGAAATCTTAAGTCAATTTTAATTACGAAAAAGGCTGACAATGACAAATAAAAATTATTTGTCATTGTCAGCCTTTATTATTATTAGTAGGTAGGTATTTTGATTTCCATAAAGTGGGTCGTATATATTATGTTGAACGAATTGACGAATGACTCATAATATCATAGAGCGGCGGCAATTCTCACATATTATTAAGTTAAAAGCAGTTTACATCCACAACAAACCAACATGCGCACATGTTTGACAGCTCCCAGGAGTCGGTCGATAAACTGCAACAACGCGACGTCGCGCCACTCCGTGCGACTCGACGCGACATAAAGCGACAGAGCGTTAATCTAAACAATCTTAACCAAGTTCGGTCCGGTAGCGCTCTTGGGACTTACGTACTGAGTGCTCTAAGATACAAGCATTCGCGGATTTTATAATACCCTACTTCGTAATCTTTATAATGCAGCTGAGTATGTGGGAAAATTATATAACAAAATTACACTTATCGATATATTACTAAATTGCGTTTATTCTATTAACATTTTGATTTTAGGTTTCAATTGGAAGAAACTGGTTATCGAAGAGACATCTTGTTCGCTTTCTCTAGACATTTTAAAATAGCTTTTTTTTGTTATTTCTATCCATCATTCGCCTAACACTAGTATTTGAATAATAATAGGATGGGACATGGACCTCCCCATTCAGGGATTACGTAATAAATAGTATGAAGTAAATTATATAAGTTCGCTACAAGTTTATGAGTTAATGTATATCCGGGCCGCGGTTGAGCGCACCTGGTCGACTAGTATTATACAACTATTAGAGAGCGGGCCGAGTGCACAACTCGTGCAAACATTATAATGCCAGCTGCAAGCCGAGCCGTTTTCATTGCATTAAAAATATAACAACATTAAAAATAACTGCACTCAGTTAAAAACATAATAAACGTGCCGACACTCGACACGTAAATAACACGCTGTATGTCAATAACAACACCACATGAGACATGTTAGCTTTGTAACTGTTTTAAATACTCAAATTGATCTTGAGAGCCTTATCCTTAAATTATTTACTATTGTCTGTGAGTGCAAGTATGTAATGTTTCAATATGAGTCATTATTCTACACACGGTCTTGTGGTCCCAAACTAAAACTCGTCCTATTAACCAGATGCCTTAGGTACATAATATATACAACACCATATCTAACAGACATGCTCATGCACACAAATGTATGATCAGCCCGGGGATCGAACCCGGGACCTGTGACTCAGAATACAAAGTTACTACCAACTAAATGACCGGGGGTGGTATTACACCCCCAACATGCAATCGCGTAACTACAGCAGTGAATTTTGCTGTCAAACGTCATTTTCTGTATGCCGTTTGACAGCAGACGTTAAGCAATTAAACGCCTTTCACACTTCTACTGCTGTTCGTAATAAGATAATAATAAGATAATCGCAATAAGCACGCGGGTCAGTTTAAACTAATATTGACTATACCTACGTCAAAGATATACACAGTTAGATGTAAACTATATACCTCCAATAGTCGATTATCGCTTTCACACCCTTATATAGGGTATTATGTCCTGAACTTAACAAAGCATACGAGTAACAAAACAAATGGAAATAGGCGCAAACATTAAGTCATCCACAAGTTAAATAATGCCCACAGACCTTTCTTATAGACAGAAGGGCCCAAAAACTTAGCCAAGTAAGTGATCCATATGACGCGAACAAATTAAGAAGTTACGTGCCGCGGCGAGGCGGCGACTGGCGGGCGAGGGGAGGGGAGGGAGGGCGTGAAGGGGGACGAGGGGAGAGGTGGTTAAAACTCTGTATTTATGGAAGGTGTCGTTGTAGGCTGGTCACGTATTGCGACATGAGTTCCCTTTGCGGTTTTCTACGCACTGGGTGGGCATCACGCAGCAGTCATCATTTGCATCGTGTGAGACAGGTAGACACCCTTCTGATGGTAAGCCAATTATAAATAGCATGACAAAAAAGAGTTTAAAGATAAAGCCACTGTATTTTCCAACAATAAAATCAACCGAATCAACTCACACATTAAATTAGTTCCCTTTCTACTCTTTTTTGTTGAACTTCACATTTACCCGTAAACTTCTGCAATACTTAGTTTCCTTTGCCTTGTCCAACATAATTAATTGAGTATTTTAAAGGGCAAAGGGTATAATTCTTATCAAAATAATATTTTTTGGCACTCTGATCATTCTCTAGTGCATTGTGATCACGGCTTATGCAACTTAGCTAGAAAGTCGAAACAAATAATTCATAATTATTGCTTTAACGCGTTAAGTAAAATACAGTGTGTAAGCAGAAAAGCTGCGATTTTCAAACACAGTGCGTAGAGTAGCCGTCAGGTAAAACGCGTAAAAGTTCCAATAAGCTTCCTTATTATATTTGTGCTTCTGTATGTCGCTATTATATAATATTGTGACTATAATATAATATTGTGGAGACGTAAGTATGTTATTGCACTATTTTTTTTATTATTTTGACCTATGTACTCGTAGATAGGCAAAGTAATAACTCCTTGAAAAATTTTTAGTACATACTGATATACTGATTTGAGCTAATAAGAAAATAGCCACACATAAATAAAAAAGAACAACAGTGTGCGGCTCGGAGTAGCGCCTGTCAGGCTAACTACCTCCCTTGTCACTAATGTACTAATTATAAAACAATATATACAAACTAGTACTTCGAAAGCAAACAATGATAACAGATGGCGCTCGCTACATTAACGTTATATCTCTTATCAAGCATTAGAGTCACGTTAACACGTCCGACGAGGCGGTGAGCCGCGACTTACCTTAACTTTACCGAGTTCAGTTTACCAACTCGTCGAGTTCCCGCCGTCACTGACGGGGCTGTGAGCTGCGCCGAGTTCCCTCCATAGCACCGATAGCTACCCGTTTATTTTTATAGATGGTTCCTGAACTTACTCGTGAACGTGAAAAATCAGAAGTCGGCGCGCGATCACGGAACTTTGCTCGTTAGGTTAACTGTATTATATTTCAAAGTACGTTAGAATTATGGGAATTATAAAGAAAACAAAGTTTATCTCAATAGAATAACATTCTCGAGGAGATAAATCGTTCTCAACGTAATAGCGACTTAATATGTCCACCGCTCGAGCAGTGGCACATGCGACAAGCACTACACCCTAGCCGGTAAACATCTGCCAACGCAATTCCATTCCATTCTGATTTGCTGCGAACAAATTCAGTTTAGCGTCCACTCCAGCGGCGCCTAACGAACCGGCAAAACTATTTGTGACACCTCGATCGCACGCCTCCAATAAAACCAATATTACAATCATAACCCTCAACCGCGCGAGTAAACCTCCCGCCACATCGTCGGCGCAAGGACTCGCGGCTCGGAGTACGCCGGTCGAGGGAAAGACGCTAGGGATCGCCCGCCAATGTGATCCCATCGCGGGGAAGAGAACCCCGGCGATTGGATCCCGCTCGATAATGATCCCGGGAATAAATACCGCCGGTAATAACGACGCCAGATTGCCGGGAAATTACATTGGCATACGATATAAACATGATTATGGTTATTTCCACGTGTCCCCAAGCGGCGAAGGTGATGCGCGCCTTGATTGTGTTTCGAATTAGTCTTATGGCTGCTCGGGGCATTCCTTGTAATAAGATAAGATACTCGTATTAATCATGAAATAACCATAATAAGCATAATTATTATAATATAAAATATTTCAGTAAATGTGCCTTGTCATTAAATTTATTTTTAACAAAAGCGGATCACAAATTAGTGCAACATTTAATTAATATTATCTTTTACCGAGCTAATTTTGTTCCTCAGTATAAAATATGAACCATATCGAACTGAATAGCTTGTTATATTGCTTGTTAATTCATTTGAAATATTAAATGACTCTTTTAAAGCTCTCCGTGTATAAAAAATATCAATGTTTTGCTTACATAGTTACTGACCGAGGTACAGAAACTAAAAAAATTGGTAAATAATTCAGAAGGCGAAAGAAAAATCGGAAAGGATAGAGAAGTTGGAGTGACGGCAACTTTCGGCGAACTAGTATTTATTTATTGTGCCGCCGGGTATCAGGAGTTCACCTTCCGAGGGTACTACGAGTGGGTACCTGTACCTACTACCTACGTATCACATGACCTCTGTTGCGCAAGCTGAAGGTTGGAAGTTTGTTACAGTTGTAACAAGTTTGTTGTGAAGTCCTTCAAGCCACAGCCAACACAAATAAACATATTTCGCGATACAGAGGTACATCGCGGGTAAATCTAGGTACCGTTAGGCATTTTTCACCTACGTAACCATTTTTTTTTTTTTTAACTTTCAGATTTTCTTTAAATGTTGCCAGTTATAGCAAAAAAGTCCCAGTTTACCATTGCAGCTTTTATTAATAATTTACTTTTGAAATCGTTCGACTCGTTGCGGATGCCGATTGGAGAAACCAGCATCTTGACACAAGTTTGGAAAACAATAAATGTAGAGACAGGTAAAGATAAATGTAGAGATTCTGTTCAAAGCTGCCCAGTATCCGGAGCGCCTTATTTGTAAACCAGCAAGTGATCGCCACTCGCCAGAGATTTGTTGTAATATTCATTGTTTCATTTCAGTCGGTACCTCCAAGTCGCTAACTCGACTTTAATTTTTATATCTCGCTGTTAATTACTTATTCGCGGAGGTTTTTATTTTTAGGTTTTATGTCTTTACGGAGTTTCGCAAGAGATGAGACGGCTCATCTCGCAATACTTTATGAACTTTGATTATTTTTATAAAATGTTGTGATAAAATAAATAATGTATAGTTATTATGATGTTTTTAAACGGTTTTATATTATGATTTAAAACTATCACGGTTGTAAACATTAGAGTCACTTTTTACAGGATTTTGACGCGATTTGTGCGCGAGAGACTTTACGAGAAGGAGGTGTCCAGAGAAGCTTATATAGATCATACGTTAGTAGAATTTATCAAAATCGTGAATATTTATGGCAAAACTATCCACCCCATCAAGATCACGAATCATTGGACAAATTCATCGTCATCATCAGCCGAAAGACGTCCACTGCTGGACATAAGTCCTCCATAGAACGCCAACAACTATTCCATTTACTGTAATCACCACGCTCAGATAGATAGATAGATAGATAAACGCTTTATTGGTACACCACAAAAAGAACTTCTTAAAACTAATAACAATTAATAATAACTAGTGTAACAATGACTATGTAATGTAATATGACACATATATCACGCTTGTTGTTCTACTGATCGCAGTATTTGGAATACTTGGTGCCGGAGAGCGCTGCTGCCCACTCTCCGAATATGTCCCTCTGCCGGGTCTCACGGCTTCCACGGGATGAGAAAGGGGTGGCCCTATTATTTAGTCGGGAATCACACGGCAACTTTGACATATTAATATCATGAAAACGTATAACATGATCGTATTGTTGAAACCTATGCCCTACCTTTATTGTCCTTGTAATATGCCGCGGTCAATAGCCGTCGATAAGGCACGCTGCTCACGGGCGCGGGACGCTCCGCTGTGAGTGTTTGTTGTTCTTATTGCCTTGGATAGTGACTCTATATTCTGACCGGACCTTTATAACCCCCGAACGAAAAAGGAAAAAGGATGTTACAAGTTTAAAGTGACTGTCTGTGGCATCGTATCTCCTAAACGAGTGGACCGACTTATATGCGGTTTTTTTTTTTGTTTGTTACTGGACTTTTGTACTATCCTAGCTTAATACATATTTATTGTAAAACACAACACAACTCACCCATAAAAACTTCACTATCTAAGTTCGAGTCCACTTTCAATATAACATGGTTGCCTGACGCATGATTCACTAATTAAAAATAACTAATTAACATTAAATAAATACAAAAATTCATAGAAGCGTTCTTTTGATAAAATAGTTAAGTAACTCATTCGAGATATTATTACATTTGGATTTCAGATCGGTTTAAATTATATCATCAATTATCTACAAAATCATTTGACAATATTATTATTAATTGATGTTAATTCTGAATAACAGTACAAGTTTTGGTTTGATAAATTGTAAATCTTTTTAGAGCATCATCATAGTCGAACATTTTGTATCAGTACGTAACTGATTTGAAAAATTATAACGTAAATAACTTTAGGAATTTATCATGAAATAACTAGCTTTGGCCCGCGGCTCCAATCGCTCAATGTAAGTCGTAGTTTACACCTTATTTAGTATAGTTTTCGCTTAAAGAGGTCGGACAAACTCACACACATACGACATACATCCATCTTAACATCCGCATTATCTCTACCGATCATATTATTGGGATCAAATAATTAGGTATATATACTATACAGTAAAATATACCTAAATAATACCTATGATGCGGTTGGAAGGAAATTATTCTATATTATTTGATATAATATTATCATATTTGTTTTATAATAATATCTGCCATATACCTGACAACACCCTGAATACAACTAACACAGGACTCCCTCGTTGGTTGTGTGTTTATTGATTTCTCTAGGTTTTTTTATTTTAATATTGGTTCCAAAGATCATCCCAATGGTATAATTAATATAAATGTAAAACTTAATATATAATCGTGTAAATGTTTATTACTGCTTCACGCCTAAACTACAGAGTATTATAATATTTAGCTCTAATATTTTTATTGTAGTTTAGCTCCTGTAAAACATTATCAAATACTTCATTCAAATACTTCAGCGCAAATACTGCTGGACGTAGCAAGTGTACCTAATGCATAATGCTTCTAACCACAGAGACAGCAATATAATGGATTGGAAAATGTACAATGCTCCAGTGCTGTCACAGTTCCAGAAAGCCCTTACTGGTAGTTACGTGACGCCGAGACCCGAGCGAGCGTCAGGTACGCTGGAGTCGAAACAGATTCCTACCTTTAATGCATATTATATGAAGCAGCGCAGGATCCGGCGGAATCTGCTTACTGTCTCCTCTCTACTTGATCTGGTTTACTGACAATGTCGCTACTTTCCCTAAGGGATTGGGGACACACACCGTTGGCCGTGTCCAGACAGAGGCACTGTACTACCTAACAAGCCTGAAGCTGCTTCGCGATGATTTCCTTTTGGCGTCAAAACATAGCATTGTTTTCTGGATATTACAAAGAACCTTAAAATTTTTGAATGGTAAGAAATTAGAAGATTGAAGAAAAATATCGTTTTTCTGGCAACTTATCAGAGATTGTGTCGAAGTGACGTGTGGATTTTCGAATGATAATTAAACAATATTTATCATAGTATTATATCTACTATATAATAAAGCAAAAAAATTGAGTAAAACACTCACGGTAGCCTTCAAAATCGAAAGAAACAGTAATTGGTATAGAATTACTTATCATGTCATGCCTAACTAATGTCATAGGTATAACTACTAATGTCTTGATTTGCATATTATTATGCATCTTTATCTCACAAAGAGACCACAAGAGTAATAGGTACCAATGTATATAATATGTGGATCACACAATATTACAGGATGTTACAAAAAATACGAGTATGTGTTCAGTTTACAAGCCGTTCCCGAGCGTCGTGATGGATGATGATGGAACGATGCAAACACGGCGCGACACCATCCTGTACCTACTGCCTCTAGGATTGTTGTACTCTTAGGACGAGTTCCACCGGCTTATTTTAACTGTAGTAACTGGTCCTCATATCTCTGGATACACCGTTCATCATCATCATCATCTCAGCCGTTGGTAATCCACTGCTGAACATACTTTGCCGTCGCTGGGGATCGAACCCGGGACCTCATGATCGGCAGTGGAGCTTGCGCTCACTACGCCACCGAGGCACCACCTGACGCCCGAGTGTGGCCTCCGAAATATGAGGGTCAAATGTTTAAGAACATGCATACAGTTAGGCATAATAGAATACGCATAAATAGCATTTCCTTTTTGCATGCAATTTGCGGGCGGGAGGGCGGTGCACTGTGCATGTTGTTTTTGACACTAAAAATTGGAACTAAAAACTAAATGTTCTTGTTCCAGGAGTTTACAATGGAGTTCCGAAAAGTAACGCCAAATTCAATCAATTATTTCGTTTTGTTATTCAGCCGAAAGTGTAGTGTATTATTACCTACCCTACCTACTTGGCGATATATTATTATTCAGAATGACCTCTAACAAGCGATTTTCTAAACCTTTTCACATCTACCTTTATTCGGTGCTCGCGTGAAAAATGTACGTTTGGGAGTGGCGCTACTTACAGCGAGTGCCGTCGGAAACTACAGCGAATTTCAAAAAATGCTGAAAGGAGTCAATAACCGATCTTGATAAAAATTTAAACTAAACATAATACTCGCACGAGGAATCGAATGAGTTGATATTGATGAAAAAAATCATACCTCGTATTGTTTTGCACCACCTGATAGTGTCATTAACAATGATCAATTTCTGGGAAGTATCATCATAATGAAGCAAATTATCATTAATTTGCTTAATATTACTAATTTTCATAATTATTCGCCACCTGAGTGAGCCTCGTGACCTCTGAGTGAGCCACCGAGCCGCGCCGCGATGATTGCCTGTATGGATTTTTTTAATCAAAAGAAGTAATTTCCTTTAGTTTGCCACATATTTTTCCATAAATATGTATATCTATAATATTGACACTATCACATGGTGCAACAAGACAAGTTGAGAATTTCAAAATTAACTCATTCGGTTCCCGGTACGGGTAATTATTTTTTCAACAATGTAATGATGCAGTTTTAATTTTAATCGAAATCGGCATGACATGACATTGCATGACCCCTTTCAACAATTTTCGAAATTCGCCGTCGTTTCGGAGATCGTCCTGAAGACCCTAAAATATTCACCCTATCATCTTCTCTTTCTGGGTGGACGTTCTACAATTCGCTTGCCTGAATATAATACCTACTGTTTCTATTAAATGAAAGTTAATAGGAAACTAAAGTGACGACCAGCGGAATGAATCGGGTGATTGTAACCTGACTGTTACTGTAAGTCGAACAAGTTGTACCGTATCAGAAGCAAGTCATCCCGCTAGCAGTAGGTCCACGCCTCGTCGATCGAACCTCGCTTTTTAACACTTTTAATGGTGTGAAAACCCACTATAGTTGGGTCGTTAATCCTTGTATGAATGTTCGGCCGGTACCTAGTACCTATCATACCTATATACATACATCAATTTTTGCTATAATAATATGGGACAACTTCCACACACGGTCATCTGGTCCCAAACTAGGCTAGAAGCCTGTACTATGGTAACAAAATGACTGATATACATACTTATATATGCTTATAACACCCAGACACAGATCAAACAGACACGTTCATGCACACAAATGTTTGACCTGGCCGGGGATCGAACCCGGGCCCTGCGGCACAGAAAGCAGAGTTACTGCCATCTGAGCCAACGAGGCTGTCAAGAATATGATAGAATATGATATTTATAAAGTCAACTAGCTGTGCCCCGCGGTGTCACCCGCATAGTGTTCGTCGGGTCACACGTAGGAAAATCGGGAAATAGAGTACTCTATGTGTTATTTTAGGGTCTATGCTACTTACATACCAAATTTCAGCCCAATCATTTCAGTAGTTTTGGCTTTAAAGAGTAACAAACATCCATCCATACAAATATATTAAAAATAATAAAGTCGTTTTTTTTTTGTTAGAGATTATTTTATTATTATTATGTAGTTATCTACTAGCAACTGATAGATATATATAGGTATAGTGCGACAATGAAAGTTTCAATTGTTATTATTTATCACCTCATAATTCGTGAAATACCAACTGTTATTGAAGATCAACTTCCAAACCCATTCCTTCTATTCATTCGAAAACTTTTGAATCTGAATAGCGACGTGTTACGCATTTGTGGACTTTATTGCTTCAGTGTTAGAGAATAAAGTAGTATGTGTTCATTCGTTCTGAAATGAGATTGGCATTGTGTAAGGAAATTAAATCGCTAAAGATATAAGTATAGGCAGCCGTGCCGCGGCATATTGCTGCCCTGTACTATGCACGTGTATATAGGAACATAATATATTTATAATTTAAAGGTACATCTTACATGCATAATATAAATCGAAGTTACTGTCCTCGTCTATCTGTCAGTTTATCCGCTAATTCCTCCTAAATTACTCCATCAATTGATAAAAACGCATCAAAATAGCGTTTTTTATCAATTGATGGAGTAATTCAAGGGAAAGGTTTATAAGTATAGCTTCTTGCGGTTTTTAGGGTTCCTTACCTCAAAATAAAATAAGGAACCTTTGTAGGATCACTTCGTTTTCCGTCTGTCTGTCTGTCCGTCAGTCAAGACCTTTTTTCTCGGGAATGAGGTATTAAGTTGGAACTCATATCAACAATATTATGTTAACTGGATATTTTAATAACAATATGTAAGATTACAGCTATCTGCCCGCGTTGCGAGTAGTATGAATAACAATGGTCAAGATGGTCGCCGTCGCGTTGTGCCGCGGGCAAGTTACATCTCGGCACATTAGTAACATCTCGCGCGCACATAAAGGGAAACGGCTAATCCAATTTAGCGAAGGGCGATCTGCCTCCTCATAAGGGATAATTATTATGCCTTAGCCTTTCAACGGCTAATAAGGGCTTCCGAAGCTCGTCAGCCGCTTGCCTCCTGCCTCCTGCCTTCCTTCCGATGGGTGGGATTCATATTATACACCTACCCAGCCTTTGTTCAAAATTGTACGTAATTGAGGAGAATATTTGGATATTCTTCTCGGATTTAGTCGGATTTGGATATTTAATAGTTGTAAAACGTCGACATTCCGAAATGGCCGCCGCTTTGTTGTTTGACATAAATAAAACGCGTCACGGTGAACGCTGTAACAACGCGCATTTGCAGCATCTACTTAATTTACTATCATTATATGAAGTAGATGTATTGAAAATACCAAATTATTTAGTGAACTTAATATGATAAGAGCTTTTATAAATAAAATGATAACAAAAATACAACCTTTTGTGTCAAAATATGTAATTAATAATTAATTGAATTTGGCGTTACTTTTCGGAACTCCATTGTAGACTTTTGGAACGTGAATCTTTAGTTTTTAGTTAGATATAAGAATAGTGTCACTAACAAAATAACCTTATAGCATTTCCTCTTTGCATGCAATTTTGCGGGCGGGAGGGTGGTGCACTGTGCATGTTGTTTTTGACATTAAAAATTGGAACTAAAAACTAAACATAAATTAATTACAGGAGTCTATGTAATTAATTAAAAGCAAAGTATCGGTATTTTCAATAAAACGTCAAACGAGTTGTTAAGAGGATCTCAACAGTATAATAATTAATTGGTGAGAAGCCACATCGCAACGCTCGCGCTGGCTGGCAGAGAGCAGTCGACCGTCTCGTTGTATCGTTGCAGCCGGCAGCCGGGCCGGCGAGGGCGCCACCGCGGTCCTGAGACCTACAGCTTTCTGAACGAGAGTTGTCAAACGTAGTGCCGGTACTGCCGAGGCACATGAACAATTTGTTCATGTATCTCTGTATGTTAACCTTATGTTTGAGTGTAGGTAGCTTCACTCTTCATTTTCTGAAAGAAAGATAAAACATTTATTACCAAATAAATAACAATAAAATCATTAATAAAATGTGTCTAAACTAGAGATAATAATAATATGTATATACAAGTACAGTAGGTCATAATATTATACACCTAATATAGGTAATGCAATATTAATTCTGCATTAATATGCATAAATATGTAAGAAATTGTTGTTAATCTCTTCTCCGCGAAAACTGGCATAAAATACTCAAATACTTAAAGTAGAGCTTGAATGTCCTGAGTCCAGTCTTTGATGTTCTACGGTGCACAGCGCTCGGCGCGAGCATTCAGACCGAACGCCGTGAGCTATTATTTAATGAGTGTATTGGTCGCGCTCGATATAATCCGATTTGTTGCTAATTACGTTCTACTAAGTGTTCTTTATTGAGCGGGTGGTGGGTGGAGCCTTAGTCTGGGGGTTAATGTCTCTATTCAATATTCACTACAAATACTATACAATATTTAATGTATTTTCACAGTAGTTCTGGTATAATTTAATGATCACTTCTAATTTATACGTTTACATCACACTAATATACAATATTATTATAAATGTGAAAGTTTGTATGGAAGGATGTTTGTTACTCTTTCATGCCAAAACTACTGAACCGATCGGGCTGAAACTCAATACATAGATAGTTTAGACCCTGGAATAACACATAGGGTGCTTCTTATCCCGATATTCCCACGGGAACGATGTCTACGTTAGTTGTATATACGAGTAGAGCTAAGCAAAGAATAATTTTAAGACTTGTAAAGTATTTGAAAGACCGCAACTGTGATAATCACACAAGGGCGAACGGTTCATTTTGACGAGAAATTTAAACTGAATATTATACGGTTGCAGTTTATAAATTCATATAAACTGGATAATCGTATAGACTTCTCTAAGATCTTCTATAATAAGTAATAATAATAATAATAATAATAAATTCTCTCTGACTGCCTCTGTGGCGTAGTGGGCGCATGCTCGACTGCCAATCACGAGGTCCCGGGTTCAATCCCCAGGTCAGGCATAGTGTTAAATATTGGATTTTTCCATTAGGAATTATCTTAATAACTGCCTGGAGTCTGGAACTGTGCCCGGTAGATGGCAATAGGCTCGCCACCTATTACATGGGACCAATAACATACTGGCGAAATGTGGGTGTATCTACTATGGGACTGAGTCCTGGGTACACCTCTGCCTACCCCTTCGGGAAAAAGGCGTGAATGTATGTTATGTTATGTTATGTTAATAATAAATTCATTTATTTCAGGCAATAGTGCGTATAATAAATTATACGCACCAGAGGCCCATATTAATAAATACCTTACAGACTAACATACATAATAATATAATATTAACTATATCTATGATTTAGGGATGATATGTTTCGGTCTCGCCTCCCTAAAGCGCCGGAACACTATGCCTTCCGGCCAAAATTCTGGCGCCAGGAGAGTCTCCTTAAATTTCACCGGAAACCGGAGCACGTAGGACTTGAAATTCTGCGTCCGCGTAGACTCCAGCCTCGACAGTGAAATAGAGAATTCCTGGTGTGGGACTCGTCGTTGACCCTTTTCTTTTATGAAGCGGACTATCTCCTCACCGGATGTGCTCTTGTCAAACCGGGAGAGATAGACCGCCATTGTCGGTTCTGCGACTCGAATGGAAGTAGCCGCAGCGGGAGCGGTACAGCGTAAATTGCGGGCAGGTCGAGGTTGACGCTTCCTCTTCTCCACAAGGGTGTTCTCCTGTCAAAATGGGGGTCCCACAGGGATCAATTTTGGGTCCTTTCCTGTTTCTGGCATATATTTACGATTTGCCTTATATGGTCCAAGGTCTAGCAGATATAGTTCTATTTGCCGATGATACGTCATTGATTTTTAAAGTTGATAGGAAGGATACCTCACTCACACATGTTAATAATACTTTAGCAAGTATATCCAGATGGTTCACAGCAAACAATCTGTTATTGAATGCGAAAAAGACTAAATGTTTGAAATTTTCTTTGCCTAACGTCAGAAGTATAGAACCAAACATAGTTCTTGACGGTGAAAGACTCAATATCGACAATGCAACTTTGTTCCTTGGCATACATATAGACTCTAAACTGCAATGGAGCACTCATATCACCGAGCTCTCAGGGAAACTAAGCTCTGCAGCTTACGCGGTTTACAAAATTAGGCAACTAACGGACAAAGCCACGGCGAGATTAGTCTACTTTGCATATTTCCACAGCTTAATGTCATATGGGATTTTGTTGTGGGGGTCAGCTGCAGATATAGAAACCATCTTTATACTACAAAAACGTGCGATTCGTGCCATCTATGAGATGCGTCCACATGAATCCCTTAGAGAATTATTTAAAGAAATAAACATACTGACCCTACCATCCTTATACATCTATGAGAACATCATGTATGTGCGTAAAAATTTGCATAAATTCAAATTAAATAGTGACCTCCATAATTTTAATACTAGGAATAAAGACAAAATAGCTATACCTAGCTTTAGATTATCTAAAACAAATAAAAAATCATTCTTAGGAAATAGTGTACGTTTCTATAATAAAATCCTAAAAGAGATAACGGGGCTCTCAGAGGAGAAATTCAAAACCTATATAAAATCTACTTTACTAAAGAATGCTTATTATAATGTAAATCAGTACATAGAGGACAAAGATGCTTGGGAACTTCCGCATAGCCACCACGCGGCACCTTCTAAACAAACTAGTGTAACCAAACCAAATATTGTAAAACAATCAGTTGAAAAAATTAAGCCCTACAAGTTTCTTGTGCGTTCTTCTTGTAAAGGTATCTTTCCGAACGCACGGTAGACTCGTTACTGTTTATTTTCATTGACGTACAAAAGTGTCAGATTGTGACCTATTTGAATAAATCTTTTTGACTTTGACTTTGGTGAAGCCGTTTTCATCGACCTTTTTCGTTGGCTGAACTGGACCCGGCAGGCGTGGAATGATACGGAACGCCTGCGCACGGGATTGCTGCTTTCTTTTATTCCGTTGCTGTTTCGTGCTCTCATTAGAGGGCCTCAGCGGGGGCGCGAGCGGGGCGGGGGCAGCGGCGGCAGCAGCGGCGGCTGCGTAGGCCAGGGGCGACGTGGTCGTCTTCGCTGACGTCTCGAGCGGGGAGCGGGCAGGAGCGGCGCGGTGCGGTGCATCGCGCACGGCAACAACAGGCGGTGACGCAATACTGCAAACGGAGGCATTTTGCGCCCCGCGACGTGTGTTGACGTTAGAATTCTCAGGTAACCTACTTACCGAATCATTACGTTTTAAAGATAATAGTTCGGTACGTAGCTCTCCGATGATATTTTCGGAGACTTCTAACCTAAACTTTACGGCGTCCAGGCTCGCCTTCAGGGTGGTGATGTCTTTCAGCAGCCTGGTGACGTCGACGTGGTCGAATGTGACGGCAACTTGTGAAGCTCCTTCGCCACGAACGCAGGCACGTCGTCCGGGTCGGTCACCTTCAGTAAGTTAATGATGTCCTGAAGGCTCCGCTCTCCTTTCTCGTCCCTCCTTCGGGTCGGCATCCGGTCCGCCTGGCCGAGGGTCTCGTAGAGTAGCACCTTGCTGCTACAAATCTCCTCTTCTTTGAAGTTGGATTTGCAGATCTGCAAGATGCTGACCTCGTCCATAGTGTCCACTGCATGCTGGATGAACGCCAGCAGTTCGTTGGCTATGAGTTTCTCGGAACTCATAGCTTGGCGAGCGTGCAGCGGCTGAGCCGCGCAAAACATGAATTAATAAATTCCGATCAGTGCAATGTGGTGGTACGCGACCGTCGCTGAGCGCGTCTCGCACATCACTCCCAAGATAAGATAATATCACATCACATTCTTATTTCGTGTCCCTACGAGCGGACGTCCACATCCGGCAAAATATGAATGACGTTGCGCGGTGGAGCGACCGATGATCTACGCACACGCTCCCGCGCGCCCTCACTACATCTTATATCTTGTCCACACTTCTCCACGACGAGCCCTTCACCGTGACCATTCCCTTTATGCACAGATAGAGGGTTGACACACTTTATTGTTGATATTATATCGGTGGTAAGCGTCATGTATATAGGTATATGTAGATTTTGACATAGGTCCTATATACGTATATTATATGTTTGACTCTTATGATTTTTATCAGTAGGTAATTTCATAAATTATTTGCATCTCATACAACTTTATATTATAATGAATCATAGCCATTTTTAATTAATGTTTTTGCATAAAAGAGATTTCATTCGTAAAAAAATGCTTATTCAACAAATAACACGAATTACGCATAAACAGCATTTGTTCCTTTAGAGAAATCATATAAAACTCTTTGAAAATATAAAATTCACGCGAGTGTTTCATGAAAATAATATACGCCGCGGCGCAATCATAATGAAGCGCATGTTCGCATATCAATACGTACTCACAGGGATATGAACAATATATGCATCAGATTGGAATATGTCACGAGGGTATTACTGTGCGTTCGCGAGTAATCTCTGTACGTGGAGCAGAGCGGCCATGTCGCTTTTATATGTTTAATGTTAATCCCATCTGTGGGCCACGGTACGACTACTACGAGTAAAAACCGAGTAAGTACTAAGTATATAGCTATACTTGACGAATACGCGACTTCATTCTCGTAGGAATTTCGAGAATTCCTTATTACTGGTCTGTTTTATGGTCCATGTCTATTATAATCAAAAAAATCTAATACTCACATTTGGCAGGCGGATTGGCGAGTACCACAACAAAGATAATCATACCGAATAATACCAAGTAAAACAGCTTTTTTATGGGTGTCCGAATTGTCAGTAAAAATATTAAAATTATAAAGTCACAAGCAATAATTAACATTTCAATATTTTATTAATGTCTTTGTTATCCAAAAAATACAATGACATGATATGTTACATCAGTCGCAGTGCACAAGAACTGTATCAGAGAGTTTAGAAGTGTACCCATTCCCATAGCAGGTACGGTACACCTACATCATTTCACCAGTTAAATTGTATCAAATCAATCTATTATTAACTAACATAAAGACCACTATTCCTTGAGATGTGTGTCCTGAGTCCTGTGCTTACTCTATCTACCATAAATCGCAGTAGTTGCAGTGGCTCTACTCTCTACTATGGCTCTACGTATATATTTGGCAACTCTCCCGACGCGGCCGACACTCGAGTGTTTGTCAATGTTGCGCGAACTGCTCTGCTCCTGCCGCCGACGATTATTATAATATGTATATATTCTACTAGTAAGTCTAGTCTAGTGCAGTACACTGGAGTGCACTAGACTATATTTATATACTTTTATAATAAATAGGACGGATAAATTATCATCATCATCATATGAGCCGTTGGAAGTCAACTGCTAGGCATATTAAGACTCCCCCACATTGGGGAGGGTTTCACGCAGAGGACGTCGCTGCTTCAGTAAATAATTACCTTTATATGTTCTAATAATAATGGCCCACCGCCGCTTACACACAGTTGTTATTTTTTTTTTTAGGGTTAGCTCAAAAGGAACAATGGAACCCTCATAGGATCACCTCATTGTCCGTCTGTCTGTCCGTCCGTCCGTCGGTCCGTCTATCGAGACCCTTTTCCGTGGGAACGCGTTTATGTATCAAGTTGAAACTCTCAACAACTGCCTTCTACGGTCCATTGCTGAAAGAAAATCAAATTTCAAAATTCAACACAATCTAAGGATACGACCATTTTACCACACATTTCCATATATTGGGCAACGGA
Organism: Hemistola chrysoprasaria; assembly: GCA_947063395.1. Lineage (NCBI taxonomy): Eukaryota > Metazoa > Arthropoda > Insecta > Lepidoptera > Geometridae > Hemistola > Hemistola chrysoprasaria. The sequence goes on from OX346725.1 coordinate 14,450,570, forward strand.
CGAATTACCTCTAGGGTACTTTCCGTACTTGACATACGTTTGACTGCCTCGGTGGTGTAGTGGGCGGATGCTCGACTGCCAATCAAGAGGTCCCGGGTTCGATCCCCAGGTCAGGCATAGTGCTAAATATTGGATTTTTCCATTAGGAATTATCTCAATAGCTGCCTGGAGTCTGGAACTGTGCCCGGTATATGGCAATAGGCTCGCCCCCTATTACATGGGACCAATAACATACTGGCGAAATGTGGGTGTATCTACTATGGGACTGAGTCCTGGGTACACCTCTGCCTACCCCTTCGGGAAAAAGGCGTGAATGTATGTTATGTTATGTTGTACTTTCCGTTGGACTAACATCAAGAAATATGGCAAGAAGCAAGATCACAAGTAAAGGAAAAAATCCCAAACCTATAAAATTTTACAAAAAAATGTGTTTGCGGTATCTAGGTACGTATGGAACACTACATACTAAGCATACTTATAAAGGTATAAATTACAGCCTTGACGGGCATTTAAAGAAAAGGGGAGATAGGGTACGTTCTCTCAGCGCTTACTCAACTGGCATGTGCAATTTGAAACAACAAAGATAGAAAGACGTACCTAAGACCGAAGTGCGAACGAGACAACAATCTTTACTCGTCAGTAAACGTGGACCTAATAGGACCTAATTTGAACTTTCCATTTTCGAGAAGCCAGTACATCATCTCACCTTTTCTTTAAATCAATTTTGGTTGGACATTAGTTTTACATTCAGTGAAAAATTATGAAACTGGTGATGTTACGTGGCTTAGGAGCAATTAACAGATATTTTTCTAGATTGTGATATGTAGTGATAATGATAATTAATATTACAGATTCATCATCGGCTAATAATACATTTATTAACCGATACTCACGTCTAGGGGTAGTCCGAGCTACGCGCCCGACCCGGCCCGGCCCGACCCGGCCCGGCCCGACCCGGCCCGACCCGACCCGGCCCGGTGCGGCACCGTGCAGGCCGCGGCTGGTTAACAACGTTACTACATAAATTTTAACTTAATAAAACTCCCTTTTTCGGACAAAATGTGATCCCCGGAGAGTTTAAAGCTGAGATAAAAACGCCAGTTTGTTTTCTCTGAAAGAAATATATTATTTTTCAGATAATAAGTAAAAGTTGAAGGTTGTCTTCGACGGAGTTGTTTCTCTCTGATATTTTTGCGCTGAATTTTTGAATCAACATAATATAATATCACGAAAGATGTTTTACAACCCAATTACAGTTTATGAAAATGAGTAGGTACCTACACGATGGACCTATATCATATTATTCATGATCTTTTTTCATTGTATTTGACCTAGTACCTAGTAAGATGAGTAAAAATGATAATTTATATAGAAATCTTCCCCTTACAAGACATAATAATCTAATTTAGCTCTCCTCCGATCACCTCACATCAACCGCAACCCTGAGATTGCCAAAACTTGCTTAATAATGCGAAAAACATCCTCCCTCCCTCCCGCCCCCTACCGTGATGTAACATTTAACGCACGGGAAATGTGACACGCGATAACACTACATGGAAATGACAAAAATGATATTTTGAAAAAATTACATTAACCTCAAACTCTTTTAGAAAACTAAACCTTATAACTATCATGTAAGAGAATGTGTGGGATGTGACAGCAAATGTACCGTGTAGAGTGTAGTGGTAGGAGTATCGTGCAGCTCTCGACTCTCGGCCAACTGCCGCGATCTTATTACGATAGTGTCGCCATACTTACAGACAATACCCCGCTTCTTACTCTATGGTTCTTACTACATTATAATATTACTTCGTGTGTAAACTAAAGAAAATGGAGCAATAAGAAAAATCCTATTAGAGCGATGTCGAGCCTTCAATTAATAAATATGTTCGCAATAAGATCCTGAACATTATATTCTTATTAAATAACATAAAAATAATTCAATTCAGACACTTAGCCCATATGTGACACTCAATTAATAGAATTAATAATAAATATCTATATTAAATAAAATTTGAATTGAAATACATTATAAAAAATTACATTAAAAGCAATTGTATGATTATAAATATTTATCCAAACTATATAATCACTATCACTAGGCATATAGGATATGGGCAGAGTGCGTTTATTGAAATAAGAATAAACAATAGAACTACACCTACTTACTATCTACCCTAACTAAATATATATAGTTTTATATAGTGGACGTAGTGGACATGGTGCGTAGTGTAGGTACCTGCGTAGTGCGTAGTGCATAGTGCGTAACGTCATTGCTATAGGGATCGGTAATTAGCGCTGAAATTCGCGTGGCTGCTACTGCTTACACTTTAATTAGTATTTATTGTGATAGCTAATGAATTACGCGGTTGGAAACGTTTTGTAAATTATTGTTGCTATTTTATTGTTTAAATTGATGAATTATATTAAATCTTATGTAACTCTTTAGTTAAGTAACATTTTCTTTAGAGTGGATTTTGTTGTAATTATATCAATAGAATGGCGAAGAACATAACATCACCTTTTCCCAAAGAGTAGCAGAGGTGTACCCAGGATTCAGTCCAGTAGTAGGTACACCAAAACTTCTCCAGTTATGATTCCGATGTAATACGAGGCGAGCCTATTACCATTTACCGGACCCAGTTCCAGACTGTGATTTAAAAAAAATCTAATAAAATCCAATAATACTCGCGGAGAAGTCTAAAAAATATGTTATCATATAATACATGATAACTTAGTTTTTAGATTGATATATGACATAATATACCAATCTACTACTCGTTTTGGTGCTATAAATAAATGTAGCGGGAGCGTGTTTCCTCACAGAGCCTACGCAAAGGACAACCACCCGAGATCATGGTATGTCTAGAAGCGACCCGACTCGACCTCCGCTCCAACAAAGTGTTGACTCGCGTAACAGCACAACATTGTAAAGCAATTAGCGCTATGGGCGGCGCGGCGCGTGGAGCTGCGGTCGCGGGCCGTTTCCATAAATTTATATATCTGCTAATGAGATCTGCGCCAAATTAGCCGCGTATAATTCGATTCCAGTGAAATATGCCACACGTGTGTTAGGCAGGGATATGGGACAGGTGCGACGCTCTCATACTTTTTTTTTTAAATTGTTTCTTACATAAAAGCTTAAGTTGAATAATTCTTAATCATATCCATCTTTTTTGGTTTAGTCACAATAATCGAAGCAGTAATTATTTTTCATGCAGTGTGAAAACTATTCGTGGTAGATTAAAGTAATGTACTAGGGGTTTGTAGTATTTACCAATACTTATCTACAAAATAGTGAACGGACATTATATCCATCTATTTTGGTTTAGTCACAATAATCGAAAGTCATTATATGCATGCGCTGTGAAAAGTATTGGTGGTAGAATAAAGTTATGTACTAGGGGTTTGTAGTACTTATCAATGTCTACAAAACAGTCTACATATATTATATCCATCTTTTTTGGTTTAGTCACAATAATCGAAGCAGTGATTATTTTTCATGCGGTATGAAAACCTCAACTGCCTCGATGGCGTAGTGGGCGCATGCTCGACTGCCAACCAATAGGTCCCGGGTTCGATCCCTAGGTCAGGCATAGTGTTAAATATTGGTTTTTTCCATTAGGAATTATCTCAATAACTGCCTGGAGTCTGGAACTGTGCCCGGTAGATGGCAATAGGCTCGCCCCCTATTACATGGGACCAATAACATACTGGCGAAATGTGGGTGTATCTACTATGGGACTGAGTCATGGGTACACCTCTGCCTACCCCTTCGGGAAAAAGGCGTCAATGTATGTATGTGATATGAAAACTATTGATGGTAGAAATAATATACTAGGGGTTTGTAGTATCTTCAAAATGGTCCACACGATAAATTTATACATGTGTGTTCCGTACGGGGATGGATGAATAATAATCTGACTCCAATTGATTAAAATAACTGTATATTGAGCTTTTACAATGGATGCCGCGGCCGGTTATAATGAATGTGATGATGCGTGTGCGCTTGTCGGCGATCCGTGAGCAAGTGGTAGTGGCGGGCGTCCCTCCCCGTCCCGCGCCTCACCAGAGGCACTAGTGATGTGCCGCAACAGTGTTAAGGTTTGGTCATTGTAACAGAAATAGTCATTAATTTGCGTGCGCTGCGTAAACCATTAGGGTTATATCCATAAAAACACAATGTATCACAAATTTACTCCTATTAAAACGTTCACTATACCTACATCTGCTACCCGCGCGAAGCCGGGGCGGGCCGCTAGTAGTTAATAAAATATAAATTACTGGGCATGATGAGTTTCAACAACTAATATCTAAGGGTGACAGGCGCAGTGCAGTGCCGCGCAGAATTTAGAACTTTAAAACAATGGGTGGCACTGTGTCTGATATGGGCAATCATGACGCTTACCATCAGGCACCTGATTTGCTCGTCTTGTCACTCACTTTTATAAAAAAAATATGTTATTATAATATTATACAAGAATATCAAATTAATAGTTATTGTAATAGCTAAACAATAACGATAATTCATTCAGTTCAGTAGCGAGTGTAATGAGCGTGACACGAGATCGCTATTACTGCGACCTAGTCTACCTATGTCGTGTATAATCGTAATATTATTATTATAATTATTACTGTGATTAATTTAATGAAACAATTATAATATTATTTGGCACACATAACGTGCGATTAGCGGTGATATATATTCATTTATGTACTTAATTTCTTTATATATTTATGCGGGTAATAACCCGCGATGAAATATAAGAAAGAAATTTTAGTTCACTTCGCAGGGTTTAATATTTTTTTAAACAAAACCCTAATCAAGAATCAGCTTGAGTTTCTTCTAATAAACTCGGCTATCTGCCGGTGAAAGTCACACCAAAATCGGTCCAGCCGTTTCAAAGATTAGCGGGTTATTTGTATCGTATATACGAGTACCTTACTTTCATATGAATTTAGTAAAACTTTGTCATTTTACAAGCTCTTTTTTTACATAACAAACAGACACTTTTTATTTATTTGTATAGACTATCTCGGTTGCGTAGTGGTTCACAAGAGCTACTGCCGATCGTGACGTCCCGGGTTCGATCCCATGACTGGCAAAGTTTTATTAAATTTTTCTAATAGGAATTTCTCAACGTCAACTCAACAGCCAGCCTGGAGGCTGGAACTGGACCCGGTATAAGACAATAGGCTCGCCCCCTGTTACATGGGACCTAAGAATATATACCCCTTCAGGAAAAAGGCGTGATGTTATTATTATGCCAAATTATTATTTTCCTAGTTTTGTTATGAAATAAAGTATTATTCTGTTGTATTCCATAAGTCACTGTAATCAACTGACCAAGTGAATGAGTCCTCCAGAAGTCCAGACATCTGCACTCATTACAATGTGATCCGAGTAGGTATACTTATCACAGAGAGAACTGATCGACAGACACGACATCTGCTATTTATTATCAAATAAAATTATATCTCAATCAATGTCGGTTGCCATTTTACAAATGTGAGATATTGTTTCTCTGTATTCAATCGGCAATTTGATAAAACAGTAGATTGTAATAATTTTTCGGTGTCGCACGTATAGAATATTAGCTAAAATATTTTGATGAAATTAATAATTTTCTTTTCTCACATTCGTAGTGAGTCAGTAGAGTGCACGGAGCTAACACCCATTATAATTCGGTGTATATTTACTCCATCGCTTGTAACAAAAATAAAAATAAATTTACCTTATCCTCAAGAGGATGAAAAGTTATTATTTTAGCCCCGCTCTGGTATGCAACAATAACGGACACTTTGAACAAGAGGAGTAAAAAAGTAATATTAGGTAGGTAACTCTACACGAGAATCCCAAAAGAGATAACTGGGCTCTCAGAGGGTAAATTAAAAACCTGTATAAAATCGAATTTGATAGGAAAGGCTTATTATAGTATTAACCAATACATAGAGGACAAAGATGCCTGGAAACTTCTGCATAGCCACCACCCAGCACCTTACAAGCCAACAAATATAACCAAACCAAATATTGTAAAACTCGCAGTTGAAAAAATTTATCCTTAAAAGTTTCTTGTGTATTTTTCTTGTAAAAGGTATATTTCTGAATGTACGGTAGATTCTTAACTAGTTTGATATTATTGATTCACGTTTAAAAATGTCTTTTTAAGACTTATTTAAATAAATTTTCTTTGAGTTTGAGTTGAGTTTGAGAGTTATTATTTTACGCGTGAGTACAAAGTTGTGCAACGTAAGTACACCCATACTTCGTCAGTGACCTATTATATGAGTTTTGTCCCATGTTTCGAACTAGGAGGCGAGCCTGTTCTCATCTAACATCACAAATCCAGACTCCAGCTTACTAATAAGAAAATTCCTAATGGAAAAATTCAACATTTTGCCCTCGCTGGGAATCGAACCCCTCCTCATGCTCAGTTATACCGCTTGCTACCTCTTCACCGACAGACGCACTCACTACTATACATTATTTTCCAAATCCTTATAACACTTATACTTAGCTATAGTAATCCACGAGATTCTATTACAACGATGGAAAATGTATGTAAATGTAAGTAGGTAAAATAGGAAGTAGTTTATATTTTTTCTCGCCATTCATTATTCCTTATACACGCTGTATAATATGTAGAAAATGTTACAAGTATATAAACGATCCCCATAATACCAGAAGTGAATGCGGCTCAGATCGCTTCTTTGTTCCATCTGTAAGGTAGGTACCAACCGCGCAAGGGTTAGAGCCGGAATCATTGGAACATTTGTCAAGCGTCGACTCTCTACGACTCTCGACGCCGAGTCTCGACTCCCGACATCGACTCTCTCGAGACTGAGACAATCATCAATTCAGACGAATCCACATTTTTCCGATAGAGAATTAAACCGGGTGATAATAAATTAGGAACGAGCGGAATATGTTCCGGTGGGCTACCGTGAAACTTACGTACGACATCAATGTAAAGTACTTCGTTATATTACACCGGGTGAAATTAATGTTAATATAATGATGGCGGTTTAATAAGAGTCAGGACGCCTAAACCACGTGTGCACAAAATATTCAAGACTATACACTAATCACTTAAACTACACGAATCAAGTTATAAATAAACTTTATAAAACAGTAAAATTACACTACAAGAAATTATTAAAAAAAAGGGCTTTATCGTATCGTCATCAGAACTGAAGGTATGTACCGAATATCAGCTCAATGTGTCGACAGAAAAAAGGAACATTTTCAATTACTAAAGACCCAAACAAAAATACCCTGAGCAACAAACAGGGCAAGTGTTATATAACCGTTTACCGTAAGAATGTTGCGGCGGTTTAAGAGTAGCCTGTTCATTCTGTGGAGTCAGCGTTCACGGATCACCTGCGTGTGAAACCAATAACGGGGCTTAGATCGTTTTTCTGTTCGCTCCAGTGTGCCTCCGAGCGCCGCCCGCTCCGACAGATCCGCTCCTACATGTACCTCGTGGCTTACAGTACATCATCTACATCAGGTACGCAGTACGCATCCCATCTCATCGCACTAATAATATTTAATAAGGTGTTCATCTTTAAAACTACTTAACCGGTTGGGCTGATCATTAACATGTACTAAGAAATATGTGCGAGTATTTAACTAAGACATTTAATCCTAGATTAGCACAATAGTGTGATAATAGCACAACTTCTTCCTACAAAGTGGTCAAAGTATATCTAGAGACTAAACTGTTTAAATAATTATATGGTGTCCGAATTGTCAGTAAAAAGATTGAAATTAAAATGTGTCAATTTGGACACTGTGTCTGAGGAGAGTCATCGGAGTGCGGAGCGGCGTCGTGGGAATCGCCGCGTTCTCGCTTACTGACAAAAGACTCGTTGCTCGCGGAATCATCGATCAGAGAACATATCGAATATATTATGTCCGAATCATCAGCAAGCCGAGAAGACCACAGTATATTACTATACTATTACTATAGGTATAATTATATACCTATAGTATGGTAACTATGGTGTTCGTTACTATTTTGTATGTCCTATAATAAATTATATTTCATTTCTGTTGGGATAACCTATGGTGTACCGAAAGTCCAAACATACATTTTAATTGTTACTGCGATCGAATTTACATCGTGTCCCTATTGCGTACCAGCATACAATGTGCTAAGCAGAAAAGATATACAGAAAAGATTCACTCTTTAGGCCGAATAATCGAAAACCCCTACTCCGAGAACAACATCTTATGCTCATTGTTGTTCTTAATTCCGACTAGCTAGCTCACAGAGCCAGGCCCCCTCAAATAAAATACGCTACAAGTTCGTGTTAATGTTGTGTACTGCGATCCACGGCCCGCGGATACCACGGTTTTAATGAGTTGTCACTCTTCAGATGTACGGTTTGGTGGTTCTCTCACCCGGTACCGTCCGGCCGGAGGAGGACGCAAGTAATTGCTTCGTTCCGATTGTGCTGACATCAAATAACACTATACTCTCGTCTCACTCACTTCGTTAATTAGAATGAGAGATACTACGGTAGGTAGCTAAAACCTAAGCTGGAACCTAAGCAGCTTTTTCAGGTAGATAGAGTTTAGATCTACACGAATTTTTTGGCAATTGCCGAATTCTCGAATTCGTATGGTCATTTTGTCAAATCCCACAAATAATCTAAATTCGATAGGACTGCGATTGCCAAAAAAAAATCTGGTCGGTTTTTATTTGCCCGTAAATAATATAAACTTAAAAACAATTATATTTATACTCACGCGTAGGTCGGCTCGACTCGGTGATTCAATGCTAATGAATGCAGAGCAGTGAGCATCGGCAAGGAGAAGGTAGTAATAGCTGAGAACGTTTAAGACGAGCTGCGCCAAAGGAATGGAATAAATTGTCCTATTTTACATTGTTCAATTACTGTCACGGAGCAGTCACTTTGCGGGCTTTAGAAAAATCCTTGCTTTGATACACGACGTCTTGAATTCATTACTTTGTTAATTCGATCAGTTTTTCAACCTGCTACAAACCAATATACGACACAGATCTGTGGTGAGGGTATTTCAATAATTATTAATAAACAGTTGTCAACGGTACTTGGTCGTTTCAATACATTACATGGTGACAGCGGTGGGATACGAACCCACGTGCTTTCGAACTGGTGCCTAAAACCATCAGGAACAGTTAGTATACGAGGTGTAACAAGATGGTGTAATAATACTTAAGGGGTATCTACATGTCAAACTGCACAACATTCAACAAAAAATTATTTAATTTTCCTTTCAAAATGAATCAGCTGATCGGTACGAAATGTGAAGAAAAATGTCACCCACTTTGTATGAATAGAAGAATAGAATAAAATATAACAACCATAATATTATTATACTAAGTATAAAGTTCACTGCCGAAGTAGCGTAGAGGGCGCATGCTCGACTGCCAATAAAGAGGTCCTGAGTTCGATCCCCAGGTCAGGCAGTGTTTAAATATTGGATTTTTCCATTAGGAATTATCTCAATAACTGCCTGGAGTCTGGAACTGTGCCCGGTAGATGGCAATAGGCTCGCCCCCTATTACATGGGACCAATAACATACTGGCGAAATGTGGGTGTATCTACTGTGGGACTGAGTCCTGGATACACCTCTGCCTACCCCTTCGGGAAAAAGGCGTGAATGTATGTTTATGTTATGTATAAAGTTCAAGTATCAATAGCTATGTGAGACACATAATTCGCGTCATTCATTTTTCATAAGATAAATGTAATACTTACATAATTAATTATTAATATTCAATAAAATATATTGAGCTATAAAGAGGCTAAGATAATAATTATAAACATATTTTAGTAGTGGGCACATTTTTTTTATTACTATAATAATTTTCCAAGTATTCTTTAATAGTGCAGAATGTAGAGCGTATTATTGGTAAGTAGTTGTTTCACACAGTTGAAAAAGTTGTGTCCGTTGTTATTGATTTAATGTATTCTGGTGAGTGGTTATACAACTTGTGTCCTATAACTATGGGAAGCTTCTGAGAAATGCGTAACTTATGAGAAATTTAAATATATTTTAGCGATAGGTTTCTACAACTTTTTGAAAAACTATATAAAACTATCGGACTGAGTCCTGGGTACAATCCTGAATATGCCTTCGGGGAAAAGGCGATAACGTATGTTATGCTATATTACAAACCAATAGCTAATAGCGGGTACATAAAAACCATAGACAAATGTATGTATCCGAATAAAGGGACAAGCGTATAGGATTGTCATTGTCGCCTATACTCTATACAAGGGATCCGAGTACTAATTAATTTAAATCTTTATGTTGGTTGGCGTCGCGTTCTGCGTCGTCGCACCCTACACTGCTCCGCCCAATTATTGGAGAACACGTTTCGATTTAATAAAGCAATTTAGAAAAATACCAATTTGCATCCGAATGAGGCAAGGGTTCGAGAATAAATGACGAGTGACTTGAGACCGAATCATCTCGGTTCCGTACAATATAAAACTATATAATGTATTAGTATTACAACAAAGTCTAAGTTACTCAAACTCAATCATAACAGAATATGGACAAAGAGATTTTTATTCGTAAACTGCCGTATTCGTGAACATAAAATCACATTGAATGCCCTTAGCTTTGTGAACGGTAATACAATAAACATTCCATTATTGTAATCAAGTATGTACTTACAAGTATATTATTATAAATGCTACTCATAATAACATAATCATCAAGAAAATATCACAAAATAATAATATGTTCAAGACTCAGCAGTTTATCTTGTGTTGTAAGGAACCCTAACTGTTTGAATCAGTGTGTCGGAGGATGGTCGCCCCGGGACCCGGGACTCGGTGGCCGGGACTCCGGACTTCGGACTCAGTTCTGAAACTCGCCAACCTGTGCAGATTATGTTATTTTGCCAAGGACGGAAATAGACACCGTTTATACAACGGTTTTACAAGCATTTTACCATTCCCTTTTGTACGAGCTTCTTTGGCGAGATTTTGATCATTGACCGCGACCGTTGCATGTTTTAGAATTCAAAATAAAGGAAAGTTTAGTGTAGTCATCATTAACTTTTGTATTATAATCAGCAAGTCTTTAATGTTCCTATATTATGTACCTATGGACTCTCATTTCTAATAATTTAATATTTAAATGCAATCCCATCTCAAAGTCAAAGTCAAAAAGATTTATTCAAATAGGTCACAATCAGACAAACTCAAACTCAAACAGATTTATTCAAATAGGTCATAATCTGACACTTTTGTACGTCAATGAAGATAAACAGTACTGAGTCTACCGTGCGTTCGGAAAGATACCTCTACAAGAAGAACGCACAAGACACTTTTGCACGTCAATGAAAATAAACAGTTATGAGTCTACCGTGCTTAGCGCGCCTTACCGTGAAGAGATACCTTTACAAGAAGAACGCACAAGAAACTTGTAAGGCTTAATTTTTTCAATTGATAGTTTTACAATATTTGGTACTTCCAAACAAACGAATGTAACTAACATTCGTTTGTTTGGAAGGTGCCGCGTGGTGGCTATGTAGAAGTTTCCAAACATCTTTGTCCTCTATGTACCTACTGATTGACATTATAATGGGCCTTCTTTAGTAAAGTCGATTTTATACAGGTTTTGAATTTACCCTCTGAGAGCCCCTTTATCTCTTTTGGGATTTTATTATTATATATAGGTAGAAACGTACACTATTTGTTTTAGATAATCTAAAACCACCACTTCTCTAATACCAACATAAAAGAATTGAGACATTTAGAAGACCTTTATTGTACGTATTAAATAACAAATTATTTTTAAGTAATACCGGACCTAAATAAGATGATAGTCATACAAGCCTATAATAAAAAAAGTTAGCAATCTAATTTGAAAAATGCTATCACTTATGGCTGAGGTATGGAGAGGCGGAATTAAAATTATACCTATTAATAATATTTGGAGCTGACAGGAATCGTTTCCTGGAGGAAACGGAATAAGTCACAAGATCTTTATAACCATTTACCTTCTATGCGGCCGCTACTTTAGGCAGCCGATGTTAACATTTACTGAACAGTCAATATCCTATTTTACGGACCACTAAGTGCAGCGTAGGACGTCTATAATAGGGTGGACTGTGGACAAATGACCTAGTGGAGACCTCAGGAACACGCAGGATACAAGCCGCTTACAACCGAACTAGATGTAAACATAGGTTTACATCTGGGTGGGAGGGCTATGTCCAGCAGTGGAATTCTAACGGCTGAGATGGTTATGATAATAATGCTGAAATATCGTAACTGTAACAATAAGCATATTTTATAGCAAGCGTTTAAATTTATTCTACATACGAGTAAGTTTTCACCTCATTTCAAATTGTTCATTTTTCATTTTGATACAATTTGGAGCGTTCTGAACCTAGCCAATGAACTGGATTATTCCTTGAACTTTTCAACTATATAAAATGTTCTATGTTGTTGGCAACAAGTCAATATCATACCAATATTGAAGTTGTTGAAGTAATATTCTCGGAAAGTAATCAGGTTCCTTTTCTTCTATGATCCGAAGAAAAAACACCACTTTACAAGTGAAGTTAATAACTAACGCGAATAAACGTCGGATCCACAAACCATCCTACTACTTTTTATATAATAAGTTTTAAATTATAAAATTAGGTGTGTAGGTAACTACTTTTATAAAATATTAAAATTATTTATTAAATTGTAATAACATAATATAGAACAGGGTAAAGAATTAGTTCAAAAGGTACATAAAAGAGTACTCGTATAATAATATTAAAAAATCCGGAAGTACTCGTAGTACTTAAATAAGTATCTGAAAACGTATCTTATAACTTGATCATATATTAGTTATACATAAATATAAATTATATATGGGTCACCTAAATTCACTTAATAACCTAAGAATTATAACGATTATTATTGAATCAATAATATTATCCATAGCTTGAGTCCGGTGGATTGGCACAAAAGTTCATTGAAAACAACAAAATGTCAATGAACCTTTGTGCCAATCTATATAGCTCAAGTTATAAAATTCTGATGTTTATTTTGAAATAAAAAGTAGCAAGTATAGTATAGAATAGACAGAAACAATGTGTGAAGTGTGAAACGATTAACTACGACATTTGTGTAGCTAGTAGAGTAACTGCATCTCATTAATAATTGTCCACTCTTCAGAACACGACGCATAGCTATTGGCTAATATACAATAATAAAACAATCACTACCGTTATTATACACTAGTAACATATTGTTCAATATGCTTATGAAGTTATCGGCGTGGAATGGAGAGGAGAGGTGGCTTCAAAGGATCTAACTTGTATTATAGGTTCGAGGATCGGAAATTATAGGTGAAACTTATGCAATGGCCGCACTCGAGGAAACTGCCATATCTTGGTTTACGACGCCGCGCCCTCCCCGGGGGAACGAACCGGGGGCAGAGGGGGGGCTTAAAACCCCCAATGTCAGGGATCAATTTACAGTTATAACTCTAAATCTGGAGTCGGTATCAGTGACGTACTTTTTTATAGATATTGACACCGCAGCGCGGCGCGGGCTATGTTGGTGGTTACTGGAGCTCCATATAGATGAAGATCGTTTCGAAGATACTACGCAATATATTTAATACCCGCTCAGAAATCGATCCGTTGTCAGAGCTTGAACTCTCATGTAGCTTGAACGTCATACGCAGCATTACTTAAACAATATGCATCGAAACGATGGATAGTTGCAGTATGTCTACAAGACACAGAAGGCGAATGCGAGAGAGAGGTGTTACGCATCAATTTGCACAACTCGAGACGCGGTTAGATACCGTCGCACTACGAATAATGCGTGAGTAGTGTACTACGCACTACCGACGCATTATACTTATATTTTGTGAACATTACGCGAGGGAAGGAACCTACCAGTTGCACACTGAGTCTAAGAAATCTTCTTCTTATAAAAGTCTTATAAAAACATATTTTTCATCACATTTCGGTTTTCATAATATTGGATGTAGTTTAAGAAGTTAGTCTACTATTTTAAACAATAACATGATGTTTACGTTATTTTTATTAAGTGATAACGGTATAAATTAAGTGAGCTACTTGAAAAAATTACAGGATTGTCAACATGCAGAAGATTCCAAAGCATTTATTTTAACTAAATAAGTATATTACATGTTGATTTTCTCATTTATTATATTAATGGGAAGTGGGATTTAAATGCAACGATCGATGTTTTGGAACAAAAACCTGCTTATTAAAAGAAAAAAAAATACGCTTCAAAGCTTCGTTTATTCTTAGCTTTAGTTTCATCGTAATATTGGGTCCTTGGTTGATGGTCCTCCGCGTGCTTGTTGTGTCCGCGGCCTAACATCTGTACAGTAGATAGCCTTAAATTGCGAATTTCATAAGGAATCTAACAGCTGATCGGTAAATCGGCAAGATGATCGGTAGACGATGTTCTATCACCTAGTTCAGTTCATTGTGCTGAGTTATAACATAAATAAACACATTATAACATAATAGTGTCTCGCCTTTTCCCGAAGGTTAACAAATTTTTTGCATATTGACACTCGTCATCAACTTTTAATATAATTATTTATTCGCTATAAAATGTTTATATTCGTTTCGCGTTCGATTCAAAGCTTGCGCATGAAATGACTAAGGAACTATGACATTATGTTTCAAGTGTAAACGGTCATATACTAAGCGGGATGCAGGAAGATCTGCGGTTTTGTTTTCATACCAATATTATAATTCATGACAGCGGATCTTTTATATGAAGGTATCTGCTGTGCCCTATGTTCAGCAGTGGACGTCTTCCGGGTGATGATGATGATGATGATGGGCTCGGCTCGCCAGTGCACTGTTCACACGTCATGATGCTTGTTTCAACTGTAGATCATATCAAACTTGGCTTAATATTTAGGTATCTTGTGATCTAGGTTCTGATTGTCGATGTTACGATGCTGGAGACTTGCATTTTTAACATTTATGTTTTTCATGGTTTTTTTCGTGGTGTTTTTCATGGACTTGTATTTATTATACGATTTTGAAATTACCGTGAGTGTTACTCATATTTATTATGTTATACAACGACTTAGCTCACGTTTGAAGTCGTAGTCCGTCGCGAGTTGCGATCCCGCACACGCGTGAGCTCCTGATGCAGGACACCGGAGTTGTCCGAAACCTAGGTCGAGCGATTTCGACTTCAAACTTGAGTTAACTCGTCGTATGTAACATAATTTTTTTTTGTATTTGAACAAATCATATAAATGATGTCTTTCGCCTGCCACTACTGACGTAGCATACTCCGTAGAGGGTCTACGCAATGTAGGTGCTGCGATGAATAACGAGTTACTACTAGCTAGCATAAGTTAAGTACTGTACTATTTTATAAAAATATTTGTATTAAATTATTAATTGTAGTAATTTTTACCAGGTACGTCTCATTTTCACAAAAGAATAAATAAAACTCTTTTACCAGCAACAATATCATCGTCACAAGTTTATGATAATCCAGCTTTCATTAATAATTACAAAAAATGTTTTTGAAAATCACCGCTGAAGGAATAAAATATTTAACAGTAAAAAAAGAGATCCGGGATTAACCGCGACTATTTTCTGTTTATCCTGGTAACTGACTGCCCGGTGGCTGCCGGGCGGCGCACAAACTGTAATCCGGACAAGTACCGCTATAACCCCTTATATCGGATGCAAACGACGCCATAGATCGCCGCCACACGCCTGTGGCCGGCCTTTAGTGGTGGCGCATCACTCCGTCCCGACCCGCACCGGCTACGTATAATTTCACTAAGAACAATACAATACGCAATCATTCCGGACACTTTCAAACATAAGGCACTACGTCGGACAGGACAACGACACTAGCGCCTAACTTTACAACCACACACTTCAACACATTCTCGCTTCTATTTCATTATTTTTAAAGTTCAAAATTGATCGAATCGAGAGTATGTTAGTCAGTAATCCGTGGTCGCAGAGTAACTGCTTCATTATGCATCCGCAGCCGCAGCGAGGAGGAGGAGGATTATGTTTTTATTTTGGGTCTCGGCATTATAAATTCCTCAGAATATTCCCTTAATGGCGAGCTTTGTCTAGCTCCGACATTACTCTCCGACACACAGTAGGTAGGCACATAGCCACGTCTACCCGAGTGCCAGTACTAATTAATGGAAAAAAGTGTCACTTTGAAGTAAATAAAGCCTGTTGCAGAAAGTTTTCACAAAACTAACTAATTAAATTAGTTTTTGTGTTAACTGAAAGATTGTAGATGTAAATTATGGCGGAAAATGCTGAACTCGAATAATAATATTCGTAGAAAATAAATCATCCGTATACACAATTCAGTTGAGCATAAGAATTTCGAGCGACATGTGTCCTGAACCTATAAATAACATCAAACACTGATGACCCGGGCCTGGGCTCATTTGGTTCTATATTAATTTATATAAATGGAAAAGGACTAGTTTGTTCATTAACTTTTCAAATGTCAATCCATATACTACTTCATCATTACTACTCATAAATCAAAGTTAAATTGTTATTTTTTATTGGAGATTACTAAAATGTCTTCCAATAGGAGTAGTGATCGTTCTCTCAGAGAGCTAGATGAAAATGCGTGTTCAGTTGTCACAGAACGAATGGAAAATCTATACGAAACCGTTGTCTTGTTCAAAGAAAGTATATAGGTAGGCATTGTGTAGATCGTTCAAGGAATTAGAGCCTTGCGCGTTTTCTGTAATTTTGTTTTATGAAGAGTTTTTCCTTTATTTGTCGAGAGGACCATTATGTTAATTTAGTATAAATAAAAAAAAAAATATTTTTGCTCTTGGCAGTTTGACACAATCCTATGAACAATTTACTAAATCGATGTTTTGTATTCCTCTGTTGAATACAGTAAACCTTTGATTTGATATATTTATATCCTGATATTTTAAGGTTGTCCTTAAGTAAAGTATGTCCCTATCATTTTATTTTTGGTTCATAAAATCTACATTTTTTTCTAGTAAACGTCCAATCACGCGAGTAAAACTGCGATTTTTTTTAAGTTCACTTTGAAAAATCCAAGTGTTTATAAGAAAAATTAAAATAACAGGGACATAGGTTACTTCACTATAAAAATATCAAGATATAAATTTATAGATTGGGTTTATTACATTCGGAGGAAACAGGGGAATACAAAACATCGATTTGGTAAATTTTTCATGGGATTGTGTCAAATGCCTAGAAGGCCATGTACGCTCTTAGGAATAAAAAGTTAAGATTTCGAAGCTTAAAGTTGGTTTATCGATATTTTTGTGATATTTGAGACTGATTGTAATTTTTAAGAATAATGAGGATACTCATTAAACTTTCGATATGTTCATGTTTTAGATGATTTTATGATACCTGACTTATCTATCTATCACTTTTCATTAAAAAAAATTTATAATTATGTCGTGATTTTTTTTTTTCGTTCTGAATTGTGGGAGTCTCTGTCTCTAACTTGCACTAGCGGTTAATTTTTTTCCACCCTGCAAATTAAAGGTATAAATAATAAATAATTCGGTGTTTTCTTGAGCAGAGAGAGTCGCGACAGGAATGGGATATAAATCATTTAGCTCGCGGCGCACCTCAACTGCAGCACGCGGTGTCGGCGTGTCGGCGTGTCGGCGAGTTGGCAGCCAGCCAGCCTGCTGCACCCGTCCCGCCGACACCGACCACACACCTTCCATGCGTTTCATACATACACATTCACCGAAAATTGCAGATATGATATATGTACTATTAACCTAGGCATCCACGAATCAAATAGCCAACATGTATCGCACGGACAAAATCTTTCAATAATAATTATAACTCCACACTGCACCAGCAGCACGCACTTCCCAAATGAAACAGTTTATTAGTATCAGGACAGTTTGTGTCGCTGTAGGACGATCCAACATGAGCTATGAAAACTGCTCGCTACATTATAATATCATCATCATCATCATCTGAGCCGCAGGACGGACGGAGAGTGGAGAACGTCCACCCCATGTTCAGCAGTGGATGTCGTCCATAGATTTCAATCTAGTCCAGCTGTAAGCGGCCTGCATTCAGCGTATTCCTGTAAAATAAGATATTATAAAATAATGGCTCTTTTCTCCATATAAAAGAGTATGTACCCAGTGGTTTAGTGAGTCGGCGATGCGATGCTCTGCAGCAGCAGTGTGCAGCGGGTTCACACGATAGTTCCCCGCGGCACGATCTCACGCGATACCGCTCCCGCTCCGGCTATTTACGGACAGCTTTACATTATACATTATAATAGGTATGTGGCCGCCACTTTAGATTGTATTGCTATCTTAATAGGGAACATTCTTGCATGATATTATGTACCCGAACAATTTCCTTCACCGCGTTTAGGTGTTCTTTGAACAGACTTTGTGAGATGACGGTTTATCAAGGATTCTTATATATTTAATGTGAGATAGGTACCTTTGACAGTAAATACCTAGCGCTTGTCGCATAGAATGGCTGCGATTCTTGAACTACTCGTAGTTCAAAGGCTGTCACTAAAATGACTGAACATAATAAATGCAGGCTTCAGGTTGCGGGAAAGTATACTACTGATGTTAGTATATAGGATTTTATGCTCTTTTCAGGCTTTTTCCGCAGCTCAAAAGGAAAAAAGGAACTCTTATAGGATCACTTTGTTGTCTGTCTGTCTGTCAAGACACTTATTAACGGGAACGCGTGGAGGTATCAAGTTGAAATTGATAACAACTACTCTGATCTGCGGTCCGTTGCGGCTGTTAAAAAATCATACTTCTAAGTAAACACAATCAAAAGTGTACGGTGTACCACCGCACTGCAAGCATTAATGTCAATTCAGCATTTCTAATACATAACACAATGATCTTGGTATCTACGAGTAGGTATGGAACCCTACCCTAAACAATAGAGCTACCTACTTACTTTCTATCCTAACTAAATACTCTATACCATAGAACACTTCATAAATCCACAGGTCGACATGTCAGCCTATAGACAATCCAAGTGCTCTAAAAGTATGCCTTAACATTTTTTTAAATAGGTACACGTATTTTTCTTTGACTGTAGCATGATTAAAAAAAGCTTATAATAACCACTATAATACTCTAGATCTAGTATAAACGTGGGTTATACATTGTTAATATTATGATTAACGGCTAATACTCGAAGAGGAATTATTATAAAGAAAAAAAAAGGAAATTAACTTTGCAAAAGAAAACCGGTTTCATTTGGAATGCCATGAATTATAGACGACAACACCACAATATATTTAATTAATGAAAAAGCCAGTCTGCATCGAGCCACAGTACCTGTAAAATGGCCAACGATGCATACTTCCACGCTATATTAGTTTGCTCATTTACAATGATCGTTATATCACGTTTAATTACGCTATGTAAGACTTAATTATATTATTGTGTAATATTATTAAAGACTGTCCTCGGTGGCGTAGGAGCAAGGTCGACTGCCGATCAAGAGGTCCAGGGAGGACAGGTCTAAACATTTCATCTAGAACCGCTGACACAAGATATACTGCATTTGTTACGTGATGGGCTGTACATGTTTACCTCAAAATTGACCGAAAAATAGTACTGTCTGTAGTTTGGGATCATTCTTAGTGGTATATATTTAAAACCACGTGGCATATAATATAATATGCGGCCTTCCCATAAACTAACTACTTTGGTAGTTGCTCTGTAATCTTGACCTTTACGTGATATTACGTAGTTTCAAATTCATCAAACTATTCAAATAGTTCATTGTGGTAATTTACTACCCGCATACAAAATGTATTATGTAGATGAGCTGTCCCTATAGAGCATAAACTCCTGTTTTTATTAGCACAAACTATTCAGTCGCTATCTTGTTAATACCCTGCTAAGACTAAAAGCTCCAAAGCCCAGTAACAATTTGTTTTAACGAGTTCAGTTTTTTGTATAAAACCTCTGAATGTATTTAAATTCAATGTGTAAATGTGATCGTACCTATATATTGTGGGTCTCGGGGATTAAGAATATTTTTCCAGGGGGTTTAGAGCGAGCAGCCGCGAGCCGCGAGGCCGCTCTAGTCGCGGCGTCTAATTGTCCAGATACGTTACATTGTGGACTCACAGGAGACCTTAGTATATTAGGTCCCGAACATAATATTAATAATTATTGCTAGTTAGTAGAAAATACAATTAGGACTGACAAATTATACAATTTGTACAAACTTACTTAGCATTTTATGACATGTACCTATTGTAGTTATTGTGTATTAAAATTGGTAAACAAGCAAGGTCGGACGCCATCTATAGAATAAAGCCTGTAAAATTGTAGGTATAAATTAAACTGTTCTTAAAACGCCTCTATCATTTTAATATGTTCCTTACTGGACTCTATCTGCATATGGTAAGTTCGATAGTTAATGAAAACTTTAGAACAAGATACTTTAAAAACTATAGTGATGCGATGTGCGGCCGGCGCGGGTCCGCCATAAACTTGCTTATTCTGTTAATCTGCGAATATGCGAGCTAAGTTCGAGTAACTACCCCCCCCGCCCCCGCCCCTCCCCTCAGCCCGTGGACCCCCTCGAGCCCCTGGATTACCATCTCGGGAGGGTCACGTTACTGCACCGTTTCGACCAGATTGCTTCCTATCTACTCACCGTTACCTGCCCACAATACATTATCAAATCCAATCATTTATTATTGAGCCATTAGTTTTAAATGCCTTTTATTGTGTTTCAATAGGAATGTGTTTCAAATCTCGGACTACCTCGGTCGCGTAGTGGGCGCAAGCTCGACTGCCCTCGATCAAGAGGTACCGGGTTCGATCCCCGGATGTGGCAAAGTGTTAAATAATATTTCTAATTCCATTAGGAATCATCTCAATAACTGCCTGGAGACTGGAATGTAGCCCGGTAGGTGGCAGTAGGCTCGCCCCCTATTACATGAGACCAATAACATACTGGCGAAATGTGGGTGTACCTACTATGGGACTGACTCTGCTTACACCTTCGGGAAAATGGTGTGATTGTATGTTATGTTATGTGTGTCAAATCATTGGATAGTTAATAAAATATGAATTAGTTATGAGAGTAGTCGTACGGGCGGCGCGGCGATAGGCTGTCCTAGCGACGGGCTGTCCTAGCGAAGGGCTGTCCTAGCGGCGATAGGCTGTCCTAGCGACGAGCTGTCCTAGCGGCGATGGGCTATCCTAGCGAAGGGCTGTCCTAGCGGCGATAGGCTGTCCTAGCGACGAGCTGTCCTAAGGGCGATGGGCTGTCCTAGCGTCGGGCTGTCCTAGCGACGGGCTGTCCTAGCGACGGGCTGTCCTAGCGGCGATGGGCTGTCCTAGCCACGGAACTAAATACTTTATCTACTATCTTTCTATGACTAATAAGCAGTGTGTAATATTCATGACCAGAAATCTGGCCTGTATCTTGCCCAGAGAATAAGCATCTGTAACCAACGGGGCAATGTCACCAGCATTCTGGCCACCTACCGTTCCTCCAAGGGTTTAATAGATGTAAGTTAGTGAGTAGTTTTTGTATATAAAATGTAAATAGCGTAGGTAGTGACTTTTGTAAATAGTGTTTTGTGTGTTTATTTTGTATTATGTTTCTTTGAATAAATGAATACATTTCACAGAGACATGCTCTTATTCGATGATATTATTATGCTATTATTTGTGACTGTATCTACTATGGGACTGAGTCCTGGGTACACCTCTGCCTACCCCTTCAGGAAAAAGGCGTGAATGTACGTTTTATGTTTTATTTCGATAGAATTTTTCATACTGGTTACCCTACCCAAACCCAATGTTGTTATCTTGAGTAAGTATTATATTATGTTATCTATAATCTAATCAGAGCTATTACATTTATTTTAGGCATATCAGATAGTATATAATTTCTTTCAAAAGTTATAATCATTGACAATGATTTGATTCATTGTGCTCCACTTCGATCCTGTTTCTTTTCTATAATGAATAAATCATTTGTTCAATTGTCGTCATAGCCCTAGTGTACCTGTAGAGCTGTGCAACTGTGAATTTGGCGCAATTAGTAGTCGATTTGATACTTTCATTAGTAGGATACACAGACATAGACAAAGTACTAATTACTTTTCAATAAATTCTAAATATATCAAGTCTGCTAATTAGATGTTAGAGGATATAATTACGCTCGGGACTCGGATCAAGGGCGCGAGCGAACTTGCTACATCATAATTATAATCTATGTACCTTTTATCTGATCTTAATAATACAGAGTTTTAATTGCTGATAATTAAAACCTAATGAACAAAATAACTTCGAAACGTTTTCACATTGATTTCATGAAACAAACACATTATATACTTACCACTAATAGTCCAGCAGCCACCGCCTGTTGTTTTTAGTGAGCAATACAAACTGAATCTTCGTGAGTAGGTTAGGTTTGACGAGACGCCAATGTAGTAGCTAGTAGCTACTGTACTGCGCAGTTATTTTATTTTCGTTGTTGGGTGTCAAAATGGTCCGAATAATAAGTTTTTTATTTGAATATTGAGATAATTGAGTATTTGAATATATATATTTTTTAAAATGTATAGATCATACATAAGATTCGTAAGAAAACTATTTTTAGTTTTTTTTTTATTCGCTATAATTACAAAGTTTATATAAAATTAAAAAATCATTTTTAATCCAGTACCGAAAACACGCCGATAGTACCCGAACGAGCTCGTGACCTGTAGTGACGTCACAATATGATAAAGTACCATACATAAATATAACATTACTACGTCACAAAAATGGCGATCAATCGTGGCGCGTTCGTAATCAAGTAGATTTTATTAATTTGAATCGCTTATATTTCATTAAAGAATATATTTTTAAAATGATTTTATAATCAGATGACACATAATTTTCATTAAACTTTCAAAATAAATTAAAAATACGTTTTTTTTTTTCAAATACTCAATTGGATAATAAACTCAAACAAAAATTTGTATTCCTACAAAATGGTAGGTAGTTAACTATCGGGAGCGCACTTTAGGATTTTTAAAAACTATTAATTTCAAAAAACGAATTTGAATTTAGATTTTTATTTTAGTTATAATAAACGTGTCTTAGAACTAGTGGTCGATTTTAGACTGACCATAATACGCTCCGGCGGAGGGCCGAGAGCTTTCTTATCTTATTCCTAGAGAGCTTACGCAGCGTCTGGCCACCGGGCCGAGTGGCGTGATTACGCGTGGGCAGATGCCGCGTCTGCATATAGGCTTGTATGTAGGGGAGCTCGGGGATATAACGCCTCCCCCCTTAGATTGAAGTTAACGGAAAACAGATTTTCCGAGATTTAGTCGGGAAACGGGTTTCCGTGAACTTCATAAAAAAAATACAAAGGCTTACAGCTAACGTAACAAAAGAGGTCTATCTCTATCGTTAACTACTACATTTTCCACATTTTCCGGATTATTTGGTTTCCTGAAACATTTTATAATAACAGACTTTAGTTTAAACCATAATACGGATAGTCCGACTGCTATGATAGCCACATATAGTATGACCGTGGCAATACCGACACTTTTCACATTCACAACACAATCACTTTTCACGCCTTTCCATATTTCCATCTTTCCAATGTCGTCCAGGTTTACCCGTTTCAGATTTATCGGCTCCATTTCTATTTCTGTATGGTCGTTTTTTCGCATATCTGGTAAGTTGATTATGGGTACTTTACGATGATTTGTCAGTCCCAAAGAGTGAAAGCGGCTTCCAAAAATCAGCAGAGTATTGATGAAGACATCGCAGGGCGATTGTATGGTGAGTAAATACGTTCCTTTCAGTGGTTCTCGAATAATGTCATCTCCACATCTCTGGAACAGGGTTTTCTCCAATTTGGAAAAGACAATCCAAGTGTCGCGGGAAATTCTCTGGATTTTCAGGTCTTCTGGGTCAACTCGGACTGGAATACATTTAGAGCTGTTCGCTCTATACTGCATCAGTTGCTGTATGCAGGTTTCTCCTGCGTGTATGGCGAGGTCTCTTTCAGCGCAAAGATATTCAGCAGCTGTTATTTCTCTACATTTTTGGACAATCGGACGATATCTAGAATCTTCTACTAAAAGGTAGGGGAATTCGGGAATTAAGGCAAAGATGTCGTTACTGGGATTACGGAATACAGGGAGTGAGTACAATTTGTAGTAGTTATACGTAACATTATCAACTAATGGAATACTAATTATAAACCTTACATTATTATCCTTAACATAAGTTTTAACTGTAAACGTCTCTTCCAAATTTATTAAGTTTTGTTCATTTACAGGATACATCAAATGACCGAATGTACTGATCTCTTCTAACAACGCCAATAGCTCTCTAGAGTCTAAAACTACTTTGTGTAATACTGATACTTTACTCAATGCCAAAGATGTTTCAATATCGCTAAGTTTCATAGAAATAGTTCTAAAATTAACAATGAACAAATTTAATACGCTTATTACATGAGACAAAAGAAAATTCACACTTTCCTTTTTGTATTTTTCTTTGATTAACTGTTCAATTCTAATTAGTTTAATTTTTAATATATGGGTATTTTCGTCTATTATTTTACTTGAGTTTACGACGTGGTCCAACATTTCAGACACAATTGTCATTTTATTAGAAATAGCCTGTTCACGATTTTCTAAACTGTTTATTAATTCATCATAATGAACTGCGTCTTCATTATCGAGATTTCCAGTGATTACTTTGATTAATGAGCCTAATGGATTGATAAGACCACGTTTGAATCTCTTAGTCGGTGCCAATTGTTGCAGTTTTTCAATTGCCTCATCTCGAATATATTCCACCTGAACCATGTATTGCTTTACTTCATAAGTATTAGAATCATTACCATAGGATGCCAATTTTTCACAAAATTCAGAATATTGATTGACGTTAAAATTTAAATCAGATGCTATTCCTTCTAGCTTAATTGTCTTAACTATTGACCATTCGTTGTACTGTAAAAATGCTCGACCTAATTTTACTGGCAGAACACCTGGGTTCTTGCTAATATCTTGCACTCGAAGGCCCTGGCTGGGGAGACCTTGGTCCAGAAGGGCCTGGGTCATCGATGTCCATACTATCAGTAGGCAACACCACCTGTGGAGGACGTTTGACATTTTTAATGGGTACTTTTGTGTCTCTATCTTTTATTTTCACAGGAAGCACGTTATGCTGTGGGTCACCGGTAACTATTGCTTTTACATACTTCGGCTTATCTTTAGGCTGTCGTTTATTTGTTACTTTTGGATGAACAGTTTGCCCTAATTCTAGGTCGGGTGTTGGTTCACCTCCACGTTTCTTCACTACTTTTTCCTTTGCCATTTCCATTTTCTTTCTTATGTGTTTATATAATTCCTTTGTTCTTTTGCTATGGTCCTTTAATAATTGTTGCCTATAAGCCTTATCAAAATCGATATCGAATGTAGAGTTCAATGATGTATGGCCAAATACTACCTCGAATGGTGTCAGGTCGGCGGCGCTATGTATAGTATTATTATAAGCCATCACTGCATAAGTCATGACAGATGCAGGATCTGTATATTTCCGTGGCAATACGATAGATTTCAATTATGGTAGAGTGAAAACGTTCAACCATTCCTACAGAGTTGGGATTATTAGGTGTTCCAATGTGTAAATTGATTTTGTATAAGTCTGTTAATTCTTTAATTAATTCGTTGTTAAATTCAGAGCCTGGATCAGAACTAATTTTATGAATGAATGAATGAATGAATGAATGAATGAATGAATGAATGAAAAGTTTATTCGTGTACAAAGATATTTCACATAATTATTTTAGAACAAAGAACAAAAAAAAAAGATATCTGTGTAGCACGAATCGGTCGCAACTCAGCATGTTGCCGGCCATTCGACCGGCGCTGGTCTTCCGTTGCGGCCGCTTTGGTGACTTCACGGACATTAATGATAATAAATACATATTACAGACACAACACAATGATATACTTATAATCATATTTAAAAATAAAAATACTAAACCTATATCGAAGTGGGCGTGACGAGATATATTACAGTATACAATACATAACCTATAAAGAACATAAATAACAAGGTGCAGGTAAGTTAATAAATATTATTGTAAGATGGTTTTTTTTTTATTATTAAATTAAGTTCGTACATGTGCAGTAGTTTGTTGCTAAATTACGCTAGTGTCCAGTCTTTGAGTTTCCTCTGCGCATTGATGTTGAAGTAAGTATCTCTTTAGCTTGAGCCTAAAACTATAAATACTTTGCAGGCTCCTCATCGGTGGCGGAATATTATTCCAACACTTCGTCGCTGAGTATCGGAAACTCCCCCTAAAAGCTGCCGAAGCGTGCGCCTGCGTCATAAGCTGCACCGAGCACTGTCGAGATACCTGAGGTTTTTCGGCGTCTCTCCACAACAATTTATTAAACATATACTTCGGCGATCGATATTTAATTACTCCAAAAAGAAGACAGGCCAGATGCAGCTTCCGACGGTGCTTCATTTTCAACAAGAAATGCTGGTTCAGATATGGCGTCACATGAGCCCTATACGGGATATCGAAACAAAATCGGGCACAGGCATTTTGCACTCTTTGTATCAGTCTTTTTGTCTTTGCAAGGAGGCGAGGACCAAAAACCGTATCCATATAGTTTAGTCGGGATAACACCAACGACTCAACTAAATTTACACGTAGATGCTCATTAAGGTATGGTCGCATTTTGTACAGTATCTTCAGTTTGTAAAAACAACTACTGACACAGTTGGAAATATGTTTTTCAAACCGCAGGCGACAGTCCATAATGAGACCCAAATTGCGCGCCTCATAGACCCGCTCAATGGGCTCGTCATCAAGAAGGATATTAACTATAGGTGATATTTTGCTCAGTTGGTGCGGGGTACCGAATACTAAATATTTTGTTTTGCTCGGGTTTAGCAGCAGGCAGTTACTCTTTGACCAGGCTGCTATCCTAGATAGGTCTTCGTTCAATTTTGTTATCGCCGCGTCAATATCAGAAGGCTTACATGATATATATAACTGGGTGTCATCTGCGTATACATGAAAATTACTATTCACTATACATGATGTTATGTCAGCAGAGTATAAAATAAAAAGGAGGGGCCCTAATATGGATCCCTGCGGGATCCCGCGATTTACAGGTACTTTCTCTGACACCAGACTGGTACCATCAGCTCGGTTCAATTTTACATATTGACGTCGGCCTATGAGGTAGCTTTCAAACCAGCGGAGAGATTTACTGTCAAACCCGTAAAAGCTAAGCTTTGACAGGAGTAAATTAATATTTAAAGAGTCGAAAGCCCTGGAGAAGTCAAGGAGCACGAGTAGAGTGCACTTGCCCTGGTCTTGCGCAGCTAGGATGTTATCAGTCACGTCCAGCAGAGCCGTCACCGTACTTCGCCCCTTTCTGAACCCTGACTGCCTATCTGGAAGGATATTATTCTTTTCCAAGAAATCAGTGACTTGAGTACAGACAGCTTTCTCCAAGACCTTCGACAGACACGGCAGGATGCTAATCGGCCTGAGATCTTTTAGTTCTGTTGGTGCAGAGTGCTTTGGAATCGGCTGAACCATCGCCGTTTTCCAGAGCTCTGGGTATATGGACGTGACAATGGATGTATTAATTATGTCCCTTATACATTCTAATGTTGAAGGAAAAGTAAGATATAATAAATCTAAATTAATTTCATCACAGCCTTGTGCTTTGGACTTTAAACTTCTAACAATTGATATTATTCTATCCAAACTAACTGTCTCTAGGCTAAAAACGGCATCACTAAATCTATTATATTCAAAATGTGTTAGGTATGATAAACTGACTTCTGCTGGTCCAGGTATATACAAAAAATGTTGATTAATAATATTAGGATCATTAAATATTAGCGGAAGTTCAATGTTATTTTTTGGCAGTAACGTATTTTTTAGATTTTTCCACAATAGTTTTGAATTTTTTATTTTATTATTAATATTATGCTTGAAATACGATGACTTTTCACAAAAAATTGCTTTATTAACTAATGATTTTAGCGACTTGTAATATTCTTTTTTAATTACCGACTTAGAACGGTGAAAATCTGCCGCCGCCTGATCCCGCAGGCTCATCATTAGCCTGACAGTGTCTGTGATCCAGGGGTATGACCTATGCTTAATTATGATCGACTTAACGGGAGCGTGGGAGTCAAACAAGCTAATAATATAACTGCTTAGAATATTCACCATATTGTCAACATCGTCCATAAAGGATATTTGGTTCCAGTCTATCGATTGCAAGTCAGTGTTAAGCTTCTCTAAATCAATGTTTTTTAAAGGCCTATAAGTAAGAGTATGTGGCGTTGGCTTTTCACGCCTTATATTAAATTCGCAGCTAACAAGCAAATGGCCAAAGAGTGAGCCGACAGATAAAAGTGTTATCAGCCTAGGCTTTAGATCGGTACATACTACGTCTATTAGAGTACTGCTAGTGTCTGTCAGATGTGTCGGGTCAGTAACAATTTGTGACAGGTTGAAGCACGACAAAAATGTCGTTAACTTAACGGTTTTCCCATCATTCACGTTTAAATAGTTAATATTAAAATCTCCTAATAATATTATGTTGTCATAGCTATTAGGAAAAGAAGTAATGGTGTCCGTGATAGCGTCGAAAAATAAGTCCACATCCATCCAGGGAGGTCTATACGCCGTGCCAATCACGAGTTTCTTCCCGTTGAGGGTCAACGTGAGCCACATCTGTTC
Organism: Hemistola chrysoprasaria; assembly: GCA_947063395.1. NCBI lineage: Eukaryota > Metazoa > Arthropoda > Insecta > Lepidoptera > Geometridae > Hemistola > Hemistola chrysoprasaria. Next base: position 14,479,349 of record OX346725.1, read on the forward strand.
CACCAGTTTATGAAGCGGGTCTACGGGGTGTACCAACTCACGTACGTTTAGACCGGCATTACGCTTGACGTAGAAGGCTACGCCGCCGCCGCGCGAGCGGCCGCCGGCAGGGCGCGGGACGTGCCGCAGCCGGTACCCGGGCACCTGCGGGGCGCGGCCTTCCTCGCCCGCGCGGAGCCAGGTCTCATTCACTGCTAGTAAATCTAAGTGGCATCCAGATACGCAAGCTATGAAGTTATCGTGGTTAGTACCGAGGGAACCTGCATTGTACAAACCTATTTTAAAGTGTCTTTTGTTATCCATAATCAAAGTAATATTTGTTCAGACCGAGGTAGTTATCATACAAAAATGTCGCACCATTTATACCTACTATAACTGTGGTGTAATAGAGTGCACGACAAGCACAGAAATAATGGCAATGATAATAACTGTAATACAATAATATGATGTTAACAGTGTTTTTGTATATAAATGAATATAATGTACTGTACTTATAAAGACAATTTTTTATTGTGTTGCATAAGCCCACATAATTATATACTACTAATAAATTGAGTGCATGCCGTAAAATAATAATAAATGTTATAGCTATGTGAATAATGTACCCAATAATAATAATAAAAATCCGAGCAAGTATATATATAATAGTAAATTGGAACGTCTCTTCAAACCACACTGCATTTAAAAACCCTGTCGAAGTCCTCGTCTGTACGTATTTGTTGCGCCTGCTTCCCGTCCACCTGCCTCACGAAGATGCGGCCTCGCTTGGTCCACGAGTATCGCCACTCTCGCTTGCGACACTCCTCTCGCACTCGACGGAACAAATTCCGGTTGGCGCGCGTCAACCGCTCGTTGACGTAGACGCGCCGCGGAGCGCCGGGCAGGCCCATATCGGCGGAGGTGATGTTGCGGCGCACGCGCGCGGCGCGCAGTAGCTCATCCCGCAGGTGTCGCCGCGCCAGGCGCACCACGACGCGGCGGGTGCGGCCGCCCGTGCTGTCGCCGCCGCCGCCCGCGCCTCTCGGCTCGGTCGCTCCCACACGCTCGGCGAACACGATGTCGCGCTCCTCCAGGGGGACTCCGAGCTTAGCCGCGAGAACGGTGACGACATGAGCGGTATTCTCCCCATTCTCCTCCGGGAGATGTCCGATATCCAGGTCGGACAGTAGCGCTTCCTGATCGCGGTCGTCGAGCTCCTGCTTCAATTGAGCGACCGTCCGTTGTAGCTCGACCACCTCGGCAGCTTCGATAGCTCCGTGTCCGACGGCCGACAGTTCCCTCTGCTCGACTACCTGCAGCCTCTGCTCGATCCCATCCACCCGCTCTCCCATGTTCCCCATGGTGAAACGGAACTCCTTTCGGAACTCACGAAACTCTAACATGTATTCGGCGAGCTCTCGCCGCATTTCTTTGACATCGGGGTCGCCAGCGGGCGAGCGAGCGTGCGGAGTGGGCAGCACCTGAGATGGCTGAACTGCCTCTTGAGGCAGATCAACCCGCGCGGGGGAGGGGTCGTCCGTGCCTTTTACCGGAGTGCAACTATTGTCGCTCTTCCTAAGTTTTTTTTTGCATTCAGGACACGCCCAATCTGACGGCAATTTCGAATTATCGGAAATAGCCACACACGCCTTGTGATATAAACAAGGGCAGGTCATACAGGTGGCGGCCCCTGACGGCGCCAAAAATTTCCCACAAGCAGAGCACTTAGCCATCCTGGATTCGGAGTTTGTGTATTGATGGACGATAAGCAGTTTAGCAACCCAACGCTAGATGGCGCGTACTTTAACGAGTGGTGCTGTTATGTGCTACTATAATGAGTCGCTAATGTCACAATTTTACACCTAAACTTTTTAAACTACCCACTTGTATTTATATAGCTCATTGATACACAGTCAATTAATTAATTATGGTTTCTCACTCAACCACGCACCCTAGCGCCGCACAAACACTACCACAGCTGATTCTTGTGAATGGGCACACGGAACATAGACTTTTACGGCGGGCACGATTCTTTTATTATTTTTAATACGATAGATTTTAAGCGCGTGTCTACTCTGCGTTCGCTATCGTGACGTCACTCCTACGTGGAACTATATTTTTAACTATGTATTTTACGTGGAACACCATAAAAACTGAAATATTTGATGAGCGCTCTGACTACTTCCGGCGTGGATCGAGACGGAATCGCGAAAGCTTGTCCTAATTTGCTGAATGCATCTATTATAGTTAGATAGTACTGTGTTTCTATGGAAAATAGGTCAATGAATATTTCTTGAAATGGTGCGCTTTGAGTTTCAGTGAGTTGTAATTTTGGCTTGATAGGGTTGCGGTCGTACTTTGTCGTTCTGCATTTTTCACAGGAATTTATGAAGGCAGACACAGTCTCCTGCATATTTGGCCAATAGTAAGTACGTCGGATTCTTTTAATAGTTTCAGTAATTCCACGATGACAGGTTTTGCCTTCGTGCAATTTCTGAATAATCAATTTTTGCTCATTCTCGTCATCAATAGAAATGGAACGTTCAGTGCATTCGTAGAAATTAATTGTTCCTTTTTTAAACAATGTAGTTACAGTTTTACTGAAATCTCTTCGATGTTCCTCTTTCTCAAAGTAAATGAAATATTTTATTTTTGGCCTAATGTATTCTTTGAGAAATTTCTTTATCAGTTCCGGATTACCGAAAGGCAGGAAAACTTCAAGGATCTTCTGATTTTTCGTAGATAAGTCTGTAACTTGAATATCTTGACCGAATTTATGAAATATCAATATTTGGTTCGGTTTTGAATCGAGTGCTTCCTGTAAAATGGGTATCCCAAGTGATTCTAGATTTTTACCGGAATGCACCGTATTAGAGGCGCTAGAACTATTGTCGGATCGAACTAGCCATTCGGATTCTCTGGCTAAGAAATCATTATTATCGCTTTCGGAATCTGATATGGTTATTGGACTAGCTGAGGCGGTACGCTCAGAGTCAGACACTGTGACAGTTTCTTCAGTAGAACGTCGCTTTGCTAATTTAGCGATTTCCTGCGTTACTTCATTTAGATGTTCTTGAAGTCTTTGTTCACTATCATCGACGTTAACGACCATAGAGGTATTATCGTCTAGTTCCCTCGCACCCAATGTATTTAATTTTAGCCTAGACAATGCATCGGCATTCGCATTTTGGTGACCGTTCTTATGTTTAATGTCAAAATCGTATTCCTGTAGACGCAATCGCCATCGCGTGAGCTTACTGCCGGGCTCTTTAAGTTGGTACAGCCAAAGCAATGGTTTGTGGTCTGTGACTATGTCAAACTTATGACCATAAAGATAGGGTCTAAAGTGTTTTGTAGCCCAAACCACAGCCAACAGTTCTCTTTCGATAGCGCTATATCGCTTCTCACTATCAGTAAGCGTACGACTGGCGTAAGCCACTGGCCTATCCGTACCTATCGTTCCTTGTGAGAGCACTGCTCCAATCGCTACTTCGGACGCATCTGTTGTCAAGATAAAAGGTTTATTCATGTCCGGGTACTGCAGAATAGGAGCGTTAATTAACAACTCCTTGCATTTCTGAAACGCTTCCTTATATTTCTCTGTAATATCCACCTTTTTTCCCTTTTTTAAACATGCTGTCATCGGTTGGGTGATTTTGGAAAAGTCCTTGACAAATCGTCTATAGTAGCCAATGAAACCTAAGAACCTTTTTATCTCCGTTTGTGTTTGGGGGATGGGGTAGTCTAGTACTACCCTAATCTTATCATCATTAGGTCTAAGTCCGTCCTTAGTCAATGTGTGTCCTAGATATTGTACTTCCTTTCGGAGGAACTCGGATTTGTCCAGTTGCACCTTCAAATTGGTCAGCCTAAGTCTATCAAAGACTGCGCGCAACTTCTGTAGGTGCTCCTGAAGGCCATTTGAGTAGATAAGTATATCATCGAGATATACAAGGCAATGAATTCCCTGCAATCCTCTCAAAACGTTATCCATGGTTCGTTGGAAGGTTGCCGGAGCAGTCTTTAATCCAAAAGGCATTCGGAGGAATTCATAATGACCATTTTGTGTAGAAAACGCTGTTTTCTGTCTATCTTCCTCTGCGATTTCTATTTGGTGGTAACCCGACGCGAGATCTAATGTCGTAAAATAATTACTACGACCAAGTTTGTCAAACAAATCGCATATATTAGGAAGTGGATATCTGTCATCAATGGTTATCTCATTTAAGCGACGGTAATCGATTACCATTCTATATTTAGGCTTGCCTGAGGCATCTAGCTTTTTAGGAACCAAGTGAACTGGGGCACTCCAAGGAGAATATGATTCTTGGACCACATTATCCTTGAGTAATTTGTCTACCTGTTCCTTGATTTCCTGAGCCTGAGCTGGAGCTTGCCTATATGGTTTGATATAGATGGGGTCCTCGTTAACCGTCCTAATATTGTGTTTAATTTGATTAGTAAATGTAAGAGGCAAGTCTTCGCAGTAAAATATATCTTTGTACTCGTCACATATGTCGCGTATGGCTTGCTGTTCTTCTCTATTTAAATGCTCTAATCGTAATTTCTTCAAATTGTTCCCTAAGTACTTCGTCAACGTCTACGTCCTTCATGTTAGTATGGTAATTTACGTCACATATTATATCCTTTTCATCTTTTATTTTTAAAACATGAAAAGGTTTTGTGATTTTTATAGTTATGTCATCATCAGCTGTGTTCTGTATTACCGTTGTAGCGAAATAGTTTTCACATTTCACTATAGCAGATGGCATGCGAACTTTGTCATTAAATTCTTTGAAATCTAAAATTGCGTCACCTTTCATAAGGCTGACTGGCAATTTTACACGATGTTCAGAACGAGCGTCCAATTTGATCGTATGTTCCGGGTGGTATATTATGGGAATTATTGTCTCGTTAGTTTTTAAGGTCTTATCTCGCAGATCGATATTTGCCTCAAGTTTGGACATCAAGTCCCATCCTATCACACCATCATACTTTTTGTCAACGTCATATATGTAGAATTTATGACACTCTGGCTTGTTAAATATTGCGAAAAGTGGAATATCGACAACTTCATTGTGGTTGCTGGTAGCATGCGTGCTGGTTACGGTAAATGGCTCATAGATTTTAAATGGAGCATAGTATTCATTCACCTTAGCTGGGCTTATAAACGACCTTGTGCTACCAGCATCCAGCATGAATTTTCCATCAATTTCTGGTACATAAATGTACGGCAATTTTAACGTTACGTCATAATTCAGTTCAATTACCTCAGGGATTTCGGCGAGGCCTCTAAACAAAAATTTACTGTCTCACTTTCATTCACTTCCTTATCTGTCTCACAAACATTCACATCATTTTCCTGATATTCACCAATCTCCGCGTGATCTATGACGTCAAAAGCCTGCTGTTCGTGGTAATTACTGTAATCCATACCTTCATAGTAATTATTCGCATGGTCTGTATTATTATCACCCTCATGAGCAGTGTAAATCTCATTTACAGGAACCTTTTGTGGAGCTGGAGCAGTTCTCATCGATACGTCATTTGTAAACGGTTGCGGGCGATAACCTTGAGGCTGTTGTGCCCTATAACCGAAATGACCGGGTTGGGGTCGGAACCCAAATTGAGGGGGCCTACAACAGGCAGTCTGACGCTTGCCACCGCGTGCGCCGCACGATGCCTACTGTTCGGTCGCCTCCTCGAGATAATATAAGTCGTGATAACATCGATAACTTGAATAGTTGTGAACATCGTTGTAATGAATGTAAAGTGATAATCAATGAGCTATTAGCGTTTATTTCTAATAAGGTGGATGTGTTGCCGGAGACAGCAATATTGCAAATATGTCAAAGTGCTTATGCGTACGATGAAATTGAATGTGCCCGCAATATCGCCTATAAACTTTTGGCCCCGACTAAAAAACTGACTAGACGAAAAGAAGGCTCTGAACAGAAATCGTTACAAGAAATTATTAAATTGATCAAGGAGTTCGAACCGGATTGTCTGCCAATATTTGTCGCACACAATCTTAATAAGTTACCCCCTGTATCGTTTGACCACATAGATGTGACTGCGTTTCTTAAAGAAATGGCTCTGTTACGGAATGACGTGGCTTCTATTAAAGCTCAAAATTCGGCACCAACAGCAACAGCGAATCCAACTTCAGAATATGACTGCTTAAGAAAAGAACTAGAAGAAATGAAACATATTTTAAATCAACTAAAACTGAGTCCAACTACGTCCAACCATATTAATACCGCTACGCATGATAATATTACGAATTTATCACAGAATGGTGTCTTAAATCAGCCCGTGCAAGGATCTTCCTATACAAGAAATGAGGTTAGCGACAGTAATAAGAAAAAACTAACTAAGAACACGAAAGTTAATAATACGGGCCCATTGATAGGTAGCTCCCGTTCACGGTCAAGGTCGCCCTGTCATAAGCCGTTATCAGCTGATGCGCTGCATACACCGTTGTATCGTGATATGGTTGTAAATGCCAGCGCAAGTCAGGCACCTGAGCACCTATTACAAAGGACTATTGATAAAAATGACGACAGCTTTATAGTAGTCGAACATAAGAAGCGTAAAAGAATAAACAATCTCACGGGCTCTGCGCGAGGCTCGAACAAACTTCAAATGGCTGCATTGACTTCATCTATTTATGTGTCGCGACTAATGAAAACGACCACGGCTGAGGATGTGAAAGAATATATTCAAGACCAAGGGGAAGAATGTTTTAAAATCGACCTGTTGACGCAAAAACACGAAACCGAGTTTAATTCATTCAAAGTTTTAGTAGCACGACGCAAGTTAGACACATTCCTAAGTAGTGAGTTTTGGCCGGAAGGGATTAAGTTCCGTCGTTTCCGTGAGTACACCGTAAAAGCTGGCCCCCCTAAATAACTTACATTATGGACAGTACAAACAATAGTATTACTTTAACTTCCTTTAATTGTAAATCCATTAAGAGATCGGTTCAGTGTGTACGGGACTTAAGTAGTATGTCGGACATAATAGCGCTCCAGGAGACGTGGCTCCTGCCACATGACCTTAATTTCGTGCATGAAATTAACAAAGATTTCGGGTGTATAGCTAAATCTTCAGTGGACACTTCCGAGGGTATACTTCGGGGACGACCTTATGGCGGTCTGGCTATAATGTGGAGTAAAGCTAAATTTTCTAATGTCACACCGGTGGATTGCGTTAACAATAGAATTAATGCAATTCGGGTGTCAGTGGGTTCAGTTTCATTCCTGGTGGTGAATGTGTATATGCCTGTGGACGTCCCGGAAAATATGCCCGAGTTCACTGACTGCTTAGCCGAAGTTAGCGCTATTATTGAAGAGTCTGACATACAGCTTGCTTACGTACTTGGGGACTTTAACGCACATCCGGGGGCAAATTTCGGGGAGGAACTGACCCAATTTTGTCGAGACTCTCTATGGGAATGCGTAGATATAAACATATTAGGAACAAATTCTGATACCTATACTTTTAAGAGCGAATCTCATGGGAGCCGAAGATGGTTGGATCATTGCCTTGCGACCCAAGCCGCATGGCAAACGGTGGTAGGTACTGATGTTTTGTATGACGTCATGTGGTCCGACCATCACCCACTCTGCATTCACTGTAATATTGCGGGTATAGTTCCTGATCCAGCCGTCTGCGACCGAAGTGACTCGCTCAAACTTATAAAATGGGGAACTAAAAATACGAAACAAATAAATATATACGGGGAATATTGTTTTAAGAATCTGGACGCATTCGTAGAGACATATAGCTGTGATTGTATAGATATAAATAAGTGTACACATAAGACTGAATATTATAAATATATTGACCGATATTACAAACATATAATTAAGGTGCTGCAGACTGCAGCCATTGTTAGTTCTCGTTCAGGTGAAAACAAGCGACATAAAAGAGTGGTGGGGTGGAATTATCATGTTCGTAATAGTCACGAGAAAGCACGAATGTACTTTAAATGCTGGGTGGTTTCTGGTAGGCCTTCCGAAGGTGCAATATATAATAATATGCGTAATAGTCGAACAGAATTTAAAAATAAAATAAGATGGTGTCAAAAACATGAAGATAGTATAAAATGTAATATTCTAGCCTTGCATAGAAAACATAAAAATTTTGTAAAATTTTGGAACGCAACTAAGAAATTTAATTATAAACAAAGCTTACCTAACTCCGTTGAGGGCCTACTGGAACCTACCGCTATTGCAGAATTGTTCGCCAAGAGGTTTAAGGTTGATCCACTACCTACAGACGGTGGTCTCGACGAGGAGATAATTTGTGATGCCTTCGTGGAGGGGGAGGGCGTTACATTTACTCATAAAGAAGTGGCCAAGGTCATCAAGAGTATGAAGCGGGGTAAATCGCCCGGATATGATGGCCTTAGTGTCGAGCACATAGTCTGGGGTAGTGACAAAGTTAACAATCATTTATGCACCCTGTTTAATCTCTGTATGAAATATAGTTACTTACCTGAAGATCTCATGAAGACTTCTGTAATACCAGTCGCCAAGAATAAAACGGGTAATCTCAGCTGTTCTTCTAACTATCGGCCCATTTCACTGGGCACGATAGTTGGAAAAATACTAGAGCGACTAATTCACCCTGAACTTCTTAATAATGTTAGGATTGATGACGCGCAGTTTGGTTTCCGTACTGGCCTCTCAACAGATGCAGCCATTATCAGCCTAAAAAGTACAATACAGTACTATACTAGCCGTGACACTTCTGTTTACGCGTGCTTTTTAGACCTGAGCCGTGCTTTTGATCTAGTAAATTATAAAATTCTCTGGGCAAAACTACTGGCAGCCAAAGTCCCCGGTCAAATAATAAATCTGTTGAGATACTGGTACGGAAATCAAATCAATAAAGTGAAGTGGGGGAACTCAACATCTAGTAGTTATAGACTAGATTGTGGCGTTCGTCAGGGAGGGCTAACCTCTCCGGACCTATTTAACTTGTATGTGAACGACCTGATCGAGGAACTGAGAAGAACCAAGATAGGCTGTCATCTAGGTAACGTTTGCGTGAATAACCTGAGCTATGCTGACGATATGGTGCTCCTCAGTCCCTCGATCAAAGGCTTGAGGAGGCTGCTTTCAGTCTGTGAACATTATGCTAATGTACATGGGCTGAAATACAATGTCTTCAAAACAGAAATGATGGTCTTCAGATCTGGTCCTGGTCCCGAGAGGGTGCCTGGGGTTTTTTTGAACGGTACGGCTATTAATGTTGTGAAGCAGTTTAGGTACTTGGGACATATCTTGACAGAACGGCTTCGGGATGACTGCGACATAGAAAGGGAACGGAGGGCCCTCGCCATCAGAAGTAACATGATTGCGCGGAAATTCGCTAAATGCAGTAATGATGTCAAAACTACACTTTTTAGAGCGTATTGTCTGTGCTTGTATACGTGCCAATTGTGGACATCATTCACTAGAAAAGCAATAAACACAATAAGAGTACAATATAATGACTCATACAGGACTCTTATGAGGTTGCCAAGATTCTGCAGTGCGTCAGGCATGTTTGCTGAGGCGAGGGTTCCTGACTTTTTTGCCATTATAAGATCACGTGTCGCATTATTCTGGAGTCGTATTACCCGTTCTAACAACACGATATTGAGGGCTGTTTCGGACAATCTGAGCAGCCCAATATATCAATTCTGGATGTCCATTCACCTGAACGGGAACAAAAAGTGACAAACTTATTTATTGATAAGTTTATTTTATACTATTTTATTTTATTTTGTTACGTATCATTTGTCTTTTTTGTATTATGGGTTTTATATGCCTGAATTAAATGATTTTTATTTTATTTTATTTTATTTTTATAACCAAACTGACCAGGCTGTGGCCTGAAACCGTTTTGGTTTACCTGCTGTGGTCTAAAACCAAATTGTGCGGTCTGCTGTCGGGGGGCAAACTGCTGAGCCTGAGGTGCATTATAAAAATTTGGCCTATAGCCGAATTGGTTCTGAGGTCGAAAACCAAAGTTCATAGGCTGAGGGCGCGAGAACGCTTGATTTCCGAATTGTGGTCGCACTATCGGTTTGAAGGTCACGGGCAAAGAACTCTGATTTTGAGAGCGACCTTGTAGCATTTTCGAATGCATGTGGTACTGGTCTTGGAAGTTAACTTCTTCTAAAACATATTTGAGTGCATCCTCTAATGAACTCGGCTTTTTTAACCTAACAACGCGTACCATGTGTTCGGGCAGATTATATAAAAAGACATTTAAGGCAGTGTTATCGTATATAATGCGTCTGGCACTTTTAATATCAGCGGAATAATTACCATTTTGATTAACCTTCGATACCAGAATAGCGCGAACATCCTGGATGCGCCCACAAAAGTCAAGGTAAGACTCATTTGATTTTAATTTTAAGGTATCCAGCTCAATTGCTACACACTCCTCACTTCGCGGATCTCCGAAATGTTGGACAAGCACTTCTTTTAATGCATCGTAAGTCGCAAATTCACCACGTTCACTAATTAATGCAGCAGCCTTACCGGTTAGCCTGCTCGTAACATACTGCATTAAATACTCATTTCTTTCCTTTGTGCCTTGGTAATGATTTATCACGTATTCACATTTTCGCAGAAACAAATTCAGCAATTTCGTATCGCCGTTAAATTCCGGGATAAGCTTTAGCATATCTCGCGGTATACTATATTGGTCAGCAGCTGGCATGGCTACTGCTTGTGCATTTGGGAACTGCTCATGGGCATGAGCCATTTTAGCCGAATATACCCAATTCACAATTTATTATAATATTATAACTAAGCAATAGATTTTATACTGCTCTTAAAATTATTAATTATATACCTATGCACACTTATATAACTATGCAGTAGATTTTATACCACAATTTAATTTATTCCATAAAAATAATTTTGTTTTATTTTATAGTAATTTTATTTATTCACTTCTATTATATTTTATTTCACTTATTTTAAATTTATTCCTTAATTATTTTTAAGCCAAACGTGCAATTTGATTCACTGAGGCCAGTTATACTATTTATATAAATGTGCAGTTTTCGTCACAACTTATATCTATGCGCAGTTCTCGTCGCGTAACGCACAGTGCGTAAAAATAAAATAAAACCTAATTTACAAAATTCGTGGAAGGGTCTGGAGAGGAAGGAAGTAGAAGATGTTATTCTATCACTTACTGCTGTCCGATCGCCGACCTCCAATGCGCCATCCCGCGATAACTTATTTATTTGGTTCGTAAGATACTGGGTCGCGGTTTTCACGGATTTTACGCGAAAAACAGCAATTTCACCACCACTTCGCGGATTTTACGCGCAATGGCGGCAACCAGTATCCTACCGGCTGCGCCAGTTAACTATCGGGAGCGCACTTTAGGATTTTTAAAAACTATTAATTTCAAAAAACGAATTTGAATTTAGATTTTTATTTTAGTTATAATAAACGTGTCTTAGAACTAGTGGTCGATTTTAGACTGACCATAATACGCTCCGGCGGAGGGCCGAGAGCTTTCTTATCTTATTCCTAGAGAGCTTACGCAGCGTCTGGCCACCGGGCCGAGTGGCGTGATTACGCGTGGGCAGATGCCGCGTCTGCATATAGGCTTGTATGTAGGGGAGCTCGGGGATATAACGAGGTTTGACTGGAGCGTCCACCACTACGAATATGTCCAAATAACAAACGGTTGAGCTGTTGTGTAATCTGATGATTGAGGTCAATCAAGGAACTAATCAGCGTCATCGCTCATTATTGATGGTATTTGTTTGACGCCTACCTTAACTGGTAATGGACGCCTATAAATATATGGAGCAGGTATGTAGAGATACTTATATAGTTTTATTCAAATAACACATGACTATACTAAATAACTTCAACTAAATAGACTTCTAAATACATTATATTACATAAGAAAACTAAATTAGCATTTATGTGTAGGTAATGAAAAAACATAATTAAATAAAACAATTCAACTAATAACTTAACATAAAATAACTAATAACTTAACAGAGATACTTTGTACATAATAATAGTAATTGAGTATTCCAATTTTTTAGCATAAATGGAAAGATCATTATATAAGTTTCGTTACAAAACTATTTATAGTTTTTTTTATTCGCTATAATTACAAAGTTATATTATATTAAAAAATTATTTTAAATCCAGTACCGAAAGGTCGCCGATAGTAACCGAACGAGCTCGTGACCTGTAGTGGACGTCACAATGTTATAAAGTACCATCTCAGAGTAAGGATACCAATTCAACGTCATTGAGTACCATACATAATTATAACATAATGACGTCACAATCATGGCGACTAGTAGCGTGTTCGTGATAAATTGCTTATAATTAATTAAAAAAATATTTTTAAAAGGTTTTTTTAATGGGATGATATACATAATTTTCATTAATCTTTGAGAATAAACTTAAAAATACGACATTTATATTTTTTCATATACTCAATTGTTCGGTTAAAGTGTAGTTGTCCCAAGTTTTAGTTTATAATGTCGGAATCAGAAGTGTGGCGGCTGCATCGCGAGTGGAGACCAACTTTCGAGGCAAGCATTGGTCGCGCAATTACAACTCCTATTCAACCGACCAGCGATATTTCAAATTGCCGATAGTAATTGCCCATTCTTAATCGCCCGGCGGGGCGTTCGTATCGACGGAATATTTATAACAACTGTACTATGTTATTATATTTTGGCAGAACCTACAACAATGGCTGATCAATACCTGCTGCGGTGTTGTAGTGCAGGGTCCGCGGTCGGTTGCAGGCTTATAGTAAGGTAACGACCATCCTCGCCATCCTCTCGAACTGGGGGGTATATCACCAGCTCGACACGGAGGGCTCACGGCTCACGTGTTAGCACAACTCAAAAAGTATTAGGTAGGTATTCATTGACATTAAAAATATATTATAATTTATGAGTTTCTCTTTCTCTCCCTAAGAAAGTACAGATAAACGACATAACGATCGATCTATAAGCAATTAAAGTGTAATGGTCCATCGGAACAGTTTTAGTGCGTGTTCTCATTCTCCTCCGGGACGGGCCGAGGGCTGAGGGCCGAGGGCCGAGGCCGGCACGGAGACGGCACGCCCCGAACAAAACACTCCATTTTAATGAAGCTCTTAAAATTTAAATGAAAGAAGGGTTGCTGAAAAAAAGGCAATTAGCGTAATGGCTGGAGATCTCCGATCGAGTGGGGAAGACGAAAAATGGCAATTATGTAAATTAATAGCAATAATGTCTATTGGCGCTGAGCCCCGTGATGTGGGGGAAGATCTCCCTCCAGACTGCGTCTTCTCCCGGCCCTGAGACCGAGCGCTGTTATAACACACCGCCACCTTAATACTTTATTACTCTAAAGGGTCACATGGCTTTCCATGCCTATATTATATGAAACGATGTATGCTTACTTTTAAATTACCTCTACCATAGTAATATTTAACCAGAAATACTCATAATTCTACTCCTTTTCGCTCGGTTGTCTGGAAGAAATCGCTTTAAGCGATAAGACCGCCAAATGTACTAGTCTAAGACCAACTGTGCCTACTTTAATTTCATAATATTATGTGCTCTGTAAAGTGTAATTATAAAGTGTATTTATCTATCTATCTCTGTAAACAAGTGATGAAACAAATGAACATAGTTATGTATGTATGTGCACATAATATATTATAACGAGTGTGTAACTGGAGGTCGACGGCGGCAACAGTCAGTGTGCCCCGGCTGCACTCATGAGCATTGTCCTGGTGTTGGTCACAGTCGCAGCTCGTGTCGCCAACACAGACTCCTTCATACGTTCTGATGAATTTTTAACTCTTGCTGAGCTTTAGAGAGTTAAGAGTTAATCTGTGAGTGTTTATCTTCAGGGAGTCCCGCGGCTCTCGGGCGCGATCGTTAGCTTGAGTTCGTTACCTCGAGTTCGTTAGCCGTGTGTTTGTGCCTCGGCTATTATGTGGAGAGGACTCTACAGCTTACGAATTTACTCGATCTCTTCTTGTAGTAACATCCTTTAGCTTTAGTTTGTACAAGTTTCATAGAAGGTAGAATGAACGAAGGACTGAGTTAGCGCGGTGAGATAGTACAGCTTGTGTGAGTCAGTAAACGAGGCAAGGTTCTTTCCAGTTAGCTTGTAGATAGAGACAGGTAGCAGGTACATAGAGCCGGGTCGCGACTCACGGGTGCGACTGATAGCTAATCTGGATAATGCATTTACTCGGAACCGTTTATAGGTATTTACTATAAGCGTGGTGAGCGCAAGCTCGACTGCCGATCATGAAGTACTGAGTTTGATCCCCAGGTTCAGGCAGTGTTAAAAATTGGATTTTTCCGTTAGGAATTATCATAATAACTGCCTGAAACTGTACCCAGTAAGTAGTAGATGGCAATAGGCTCCCTATTACATCGGACCAAAAACATACTGGCGAAATGTGGGTGTACCTACTATGGGACTGAGTCCTGGTAGCTCTACCTACACCTTCGGGAAAGACGGGATTGTATGTTATTTTATATTACGCCCGAATATATAACGAATACGCAATGATGATAGCGCTGAGTCAAGTGAAGTGCCGCCCTGACACTGATCAGTTCAGTAGTGACCACCGTGGTATAGTATAATGCCAGCTTTATGTTGATAGTGACCGGAGATAAATATAATACGTATGGAGGTGGTCCGGGCTCCGTAGGCTCTCTACCTATATGAGTATAATGAGCACCCGCGTCCCCGCGACCAGGGGCGGCGACGAACGGACGGACACTTCCAAGATCTTGTTTCTGAATTAGTCTCCTTTAGCCGCAGGAAGCAACAGCTTAATACCACCCAACACACAGTTACATATATCTACAGCCTGACCTGTATGTACTGAGCAATAAGGTCGCAGATGTGCTTGTTCAGCGGCGAGGCAGAGTTTATCGGTATTATCTCGAGTGGGACGTCATCTCAGAAGTTAGGTTTAATTAAAGTTGCCGCCGAGAGCCGCTCGCCACTTAAACTACGATTCCTAGTTCAGTATTGCACTTGGCGGCCTCCGACACTATTACCATTTGTCATCTCATTTACTCATTTAAATTTTTCATAATTAAATCAGTCAACGATTAATAACTTGGAGAGGTTTAGTTGCAGATATTAAAATGCTTCATATTTTTTATGCGTTAATAAGAACCCGCGCCGTTGGCGCACTATCTATGATAAACATTTAATAACATAACATAACATAACATACATTCACGCCTTTTTCCCGAAGGGGTAGGCAGAGGTGTACCCAGGACTCAGTCCCATAGTAGATACACCCACATTTCGCCAGTATGTTATTGGTCCCATGTAATAGGGGGCGAGCCTATTGCCATATACCGGGCACAGTTCCAGACTCCAGGCAGTTATTGAGATAATTCCTAATGGAAAAATCCAATATTTAGCACTATGCCTGACCTGGGGATCGAACCCGGGACCTCTTGATTGGCAGTCGAGCATGCGCCCTCTACGCACGGAGACATTTAATAACAATCACTATATATGCGACTTGTGCGGAAACTATCTCTGCATAGCGTTTGTTATAGTAATAAGGTTTTCTTATATAATATTTGGTGTAGGTATATTATAATATTATGTTTGTAGCGATGTAAATGATGAACCGTTTATGACGTCCCTTGTCGGTGTCGCATCGCCTTTGACAAGCCAAGCGTGCACGCACACACAAGTCGTGCACATTCATTTAATTTATATTTATATATAAACATTTATATATTAACTGACGAAGTGTGGGTGGATCTACTACGATGTTAGGACAGGTGCTCTGTCTCTCATGTTATAATATTATGAAGTTACTACGAAAACAAACCTTTTCCCCTGATCCCCAGGTTAGGCATAGTGTTAAATATTGGATTTTTCCATTAGGAATTATCTCAATAACTGCCTTGAGTCTGGAACTGTGCCCGGTAGATGGCAATAGGCTCGCCCCCTATTACATGGGACCAATAACATACTGGCGAAATGTGGATGTATCTACTATGGAACTGAATCCTGGGTACACCTCTGCCTACCCCTTCGGGAAAAAGGCGTGAATGTATGTTATGAATGTATGTTTATAAAATCAAACCTTTTCCCCAAAGGGATAGGCAGAGGACCCAGGACTCAGACCCATAGTTGGTATACGTCACCAGTAATGTATTTGGTCCCATGTAATAGAGGGCGAGCCTATTGCCATCACCGTGCACAGTTTTAAAGCTCCAGGCCGTGTTTCAGATAATTTACAATGAGAAAATCCAATAATACTTTTAGCCTGATCTGGATATCGAACCCTTATGAGCCTGCCACCTGCCACCTGCCACCGCTATCACCTATGTGATAACCTAAGTAATAAGTATATAAGAGCTATTAATAATAATGTTTAATTGAAGAGATCTTTAGTAGAGAGACAGCAACTGATCACGCAACGCATCACGCCGCGGCCCCACCTGGTGCGATCATTACACCACTTGCAACACATTCATTATGTCTGCCTACCGGTGTACGGCCACCAGGCTAGCGGCCTAGGGCTACGCTGCTACACGGCTACGCCGCTACCGACTACGCTGCTACGGGCTACGCTGCTACGGCTACGCCGTATACTTTTAGCTAGCTTCCAAGTAATGTTGTACCTCTATACAATTCATTTTTGTAACTAATCATCATGATGATACATAATATTATACGTATTTTTATAAAAAATATATATTAAATGTTATTTAGGTAAATTAGACCCTAAAATAACACACAGAATCCTTTTCAGCAGTTCAGGGTGCAACTTTGAGTTTAAAAGAAAATTGTTAATCTCCGTGTAGTAGGTTACCATATACACTCGCACGTTCCGTGGCCCCACCTGGCCGCGAGCGATAGTTAGCGCGCTGGATGGCGCGTGTACTGCGCCGCCTCTCAAACACTAGTTATCACCAGCCCCTCACTAATGTCGCAGATTTACATATAATTGCCGCGAACGACATTACCTCCCCCCTCCGCACCTCTCGCCCGCCCCCTCCCCACTCCCCCCGCCGCCCGCCACGAGGCGGAGAGGAACAAGTTTCATGTCAAAGGTCAGTATGTTTTATCCTCGTACGTATACTCGCCGGTTCAAGTTTGTGTGTTTTTGGACAACTTTCGAATATTATAGTATAAACTAGGTATTATATATAATGTTTTCAACTGTACGTTGATATAATATAATACGTGTGTCAGTCCGACTGTCTGTAGGCAATCCTGTAAAATATCTGTGGGTGTGTGAGTGGTACTCACAGGTAACAGTAACCGCGGCTAATAGACATGAGCAGGTCGTAGTATCATGAACTCTTTGGGATGTGTGAGACCTTTACAGTACCTTTAAAGACCTTTTACTATCGCCATCAATTCAAAACGGAAATAAGTGTAAAAATGTTTCGGGTATCTGAATTGGTCTGTGTGAAGCACTTTCCGAACGTTAATTATATGATATCTGTGTAGTGGAGAGCTCGGCCGCTCGGCGCGAGCACTAATGATGCGAGTCACTCATTGTAAACTGTCATGAGCATTGAACTCGTTGTTATATGCATGCAGCTTCATTACCGATCGAGTCTCAACAACTCGCATTACATTCATATATTCACTTACACCCAAATATTACTACATTTTATCATCATTAATTTGTTCGTTTTAGATTATGAAAAATTTATTGCTCCTGTCACTTGATACCACATCGATAAAAGTATGAGAAGTACTTATTGCCTTAAATCACGCTGAGTGGGGAGGATACTAGAAATTATGATATCAAAGTATATTGATAAAATACGACATGTGGGTGTGCTACTATAAGACAAAGTCCTGGATATACCTCTGCCTACCCCTTCGCGTAAAAGGCGTGATGTTTTGTTATGATAGTATAGTTGTGGTGATTAGAAACAGACTTCTAATGGTATGACTTCACTTGATTTTCAATAATAATGGTAATGGCCATCATGTATGGTATGGTAGATACATTCATTGACACGATTTAACAGTTCATAGATTTAGCCTAGAGAAGGTTTGTACATACGTAGCTGTGAGTTGTTACAGTGATATAGTCACGGGTGCACAGTGACAGCGGAGCCGACGCAGACAGAAGTATTATCATACTATTCATATAATGTCGTAACATTATGTAAATGTAGTCACAAAGGAACGCCACAAGTTCCCCTGTTCTACGGAAACCAAATAAAGTTACCCATTGTGGCTTCAACGTTACCGTTACAGGAACAGTAACTGTTATATTACATAGAAATATTAATAGCGAGGGTCTAGAAGTCACGTACCCGCATCACCTTGTCGCCGCAACAGGTGACGCATTAGTCACGGTTTTGTTACGTTTGTTTAAGTGTGTGTAGGAACCAATCACGGGGCAGGATGCTTTGTGTGCTGCTGTTTGATCGGCGTAAATAATTAGGCGTATGTATTAGGGACAGGAAAGGTGGCTATAATCGTTGTGTATGTAATTAGTGTCTTTAGACATATGAATATCAGCTAGTTATTAACAGGATACAGGACCTCATAACAGTTTGACTCAATCCTATGGAAAATTTACTAAATCGATGTTTTGTATTCATCTGTTTCCTCCCAATACAGAAAACCTATTTGATATATTTATACCCTGATATTTTAAAGTTTAAGTAAAGTATGTCCGTATCATTTTATTTTTGTTTATAAAATCTACATTTCTTTGTAGTGAATGTCCAATCACGCGAGTAAAATTGGGATTTTTGGAAGTTCACTATGGAAAAACCAAGGATTTATAAGAAAAAATAAAATAACAGGGACATAGGTTACTTCACTATAGACATATCAGGATAAAAAATTATAGAATGGGTTATATTCGGAGGAAACAGGGGAATACAAAACATTGATTTGGTAAATTTTTCATAGGATTGTGTCAAATTATTTTAAGATCTGTGGCAACATTACTCAGTTCCAGTAGGCGAGTGAGTGTAGCGGGTAGGTACGGTACCGCAGGCGCGTACAATGGAGCCTCTCGGAGACATTACTCACGGACCACTCGCATTTCAAACAATTTATTAGCGACGCCCTCGACTCAAAATTTTAAATGATCATTTGATTCGCGGCCATTGTTCGCGAAAAATGGCGGAGCGAAGATACGAGAAAGACAAATGTGGAGTGCCTTTGTTGCCAACAAATATTATATAAATATAAAGAGACCAACATTATTACTGTTATCGAAATGAGTGTTCGTTTGTTCAACGACATTGTAACATTTACTCGATACCTACTAGTAACTGTACTTAATAACTCAACTACAGATTTCGTCGAATCCTATTAAAAAATCTTTTTTAAAAGTCTGAGCTCCCGAGTTGACTCCGGTCTTAACACGCCTATTCCTGCTCTCTATAGTACGAGATGCGTGCCGTCTTCATGGAAAGTCCCCTGGTTCATCCGATCCCCAAAAAAGGCGATCGGTCCGATCCAGCTAACTACAGACCCATTGCCATTACCTCTCTACTCTGTAAGGTGATGTAAGTGGATGGACGCGTGGTCAACCACCAGCTACTAGGATACCTGGAAGAGCACCAGCTCATTAGTGACCGCCAGTACGGTTTCCGACACGGCCGATCAGCTGGTGATCTTCTAGTGTACCTCACTCACTGCTGGGCTGAAGCCGTAGAGAGTAGAGGGGAGGCACTTGCGGTTAGTCTGGATATTGCCAAGGCCTTTGATCGGGTGTAGCATAGGGCGTTACTTTCCAAGCTACCATCTTATGACCTATCTAAGAGCTTGTGCGAATGGGTCAATAGCTTCTTATCTGATCGGAGCATCAAAGTCGTTCCTGCCGTTCGGACGGTTCTCGACGGTTCTTGCTTCGACAGTAAGCGTATCAACGCTGGTGTCCCACAAGGTTCTGTGTTATCGCCGACTTTATTCATTCTGAATATATATGATATACTACATAATAGTAACATGCACTGCTATGCAAATGATAGCACAGGAGATGCTCAGTATACTGGTCGTATCAACGCCCCTCGCGCCGAAGTGGAAGAGTACAGGAGCAGACTTGTGTCTGAAGTTGAGGCCTCATTCCAGCAGGTCTCGGAGTAGGGTGGACTAAATTTTGTCCATTTTATCCCAACAAAGACACAGGTTTGCTCGTTTACCGCCAAAAATGCCCCATTTGTTGTAGCTCCTCGGATTCTGAAAGCATCGGAATTTCGGGCGTCGATATTTCTGCAAATGTAAAGTTCCGTGGTCATATAGAAAGCAAGGCCAAGCTAGCATCCCAAAAACTTGGTGTGTTGAATAAGTGTGTGGTGAAGCGGTACTTTACGGCGAGCCAGCGACTGTTGCTTTACAGAGCGCAAGTTCGCCCTCACGTTGAGTACTGCTCCCATCTTTGGAGCGGAGCACCCAATTACCAGCTTGACCCGCTAGATGCTTTACAGCGTAGAGCTGTCAGAATAGTCGACGACCCAAAGCTTACCGAACACCTAGAACCACTTAGTATGCGCAGAGGCATTGGGTCTCTTAGTGTTTTTTACCGCATTTACAACGGGGAGTGTTCTGATGATCTTTTTAACCTGATATCGGCGTCACGGTTCTATTATCGTACTAGCCGCCATCTTCTGAGAGCTCATCCGCACATAATCGATACGTGGACGTCGCACACTGTGCGATTTAACCGTTCTTTTCTGATGCATACGTGCAAACTGTGGAATGATCTCCCTGCTGCAGTCTTCCCGTTGAGCTACAACATGGGACTCTTCAAAAGGAGAGTGAATAGAGTGTTGAAGGGTCGGCAACATCCTGGCAATACCCCTGGTGTTGCAGGTATCCATAGACGGCGGTAACCGCTCATCATCAGGCGGCCCGTCTGCTTGTTTGCCACCTATGGCACATAAAAAAGAAAAAACAGTCAGCCTCATCATTCATCGCAGCAGTAGGACGTCCACTGCTGAACATAGGCCGCCCTCATAGATTTCCATCCCATTGTAAGCAGCTTGCATATAGTTTGTTCTTGTTGTCTTTATTAGATAAGATTACAACAAATACTCGCATATGCAAATAGGTACATGCTCAACGATACATTATGAGATATTTATTCTTCGTAACTGTATAATGAGTATTTATTGTAGAGGTATATTATATTATTGTAGTGGTAGGCCTCTTTTGCAAGGGCCCGCCTATGGATGTACCACACCTTTGCCAGTTATTCATCCGCAAAGCAGTTATGTTCAAACGTTACTGTGTTCCGGTCTGAAGGGCAATGTAACCAGCGGGCGCAGTGCAGTGCCGCACAGAATTTTAATTTTTAAAACACTGGGTGGCGCTGTGTCTGATATGGGCAATCATGATGCTTAATGCTTACCATCATGCACCTGATTTGCTCGTCTTGTCACTCACTATCATAAAAAAAAATAATGTCGCGAGAGAGTACGCGTGCGTCGTGTAGTGCGCCAGTATGATGAATGTGTTCTGCTGCCGCCACTAGCCGGGCCAGCCCTAGTGCGAGCGCTGCTTGTCTCCGGACTGGTCGCGGCCCGCGGCTACATTCGTCCGGGACGTACCCACGCTATAACCTCCACACTCGTTGTTTATATCTACTATTACTCTACTAAACTATTCTTTGAATTTTTTTCTTGCATTTGGTTTTTCCCGGAATATAATGTACAGATACGGTTTCGTGGTGACGCCGCCGCGGTGACTGACGGATGCACTTTATTACTGATAGTAATTAAATGTCATAAATACAGTCCAAGATCATAATATATTACACCGTCCGCCCGCGCCAATACATGGTCGAAGATGTCCATTGAATGACATTATTGTCGTTATTAGCGTTCCGTACCTCAAAAGGAAAATGAAACTCTTAGGATCATTTTGTTGTCTGTGTATCTGTCTGTCCGTCTGTCATGACAGTTTTAAACGGGAACACATGGAGGTGTCAAGCTGAAATTTATAATAACTACTCAGATCTGCGGTCCCCTGTAAATAAAAACATACTTCTAAGTTGACGCAATCAAATTACGCATATTTACTGCATATCTCCATACATTGCGACAGGAACAAGATGGCGCTGTATGTTCTGTAGGCGGATTGTTTTTCGGGATTGAAAGCGCTTTGTTTAGGTATCTAGGTATGGAACCCTACACCATTCAGACATAATTATGCCATAATTTATTTTTTTAATGAGATACATAAAATACAGTGAAGTGGTCTCCACCGAGACCTCTCAACAACCACAACCGAGACCTACACCGCACCAACTCATTATAATACTATAATACATAACATACTACATAACACAGGTGTCTTTTACAGATCATACTCAACTGATTTTCTCAATATAATATTATTAGGAGCTAGTGAATGATATGAATAAATGATAGCATTGTGTTGTAACATAACATAAACATACTCGTACATTCACGCCTTTTTCCCGAAGGGGTAGGCAGAGGTGTACCCAGGACTCAGTCCCATAGTAGATACACCCACATTTCGCCAGTATGTTATTCGTCCCATGTAATAGGGAGCGAGCCTATTACCATCTACCGGGCAGAGTTCCAGACTCCAGGTAGTTATTGAGATAAATCCTAATGGAAAAATCCAATATTTAACACTGCCTGACCTGGGGATCGAACCCGGGACCTCTTGATTGGCAGTCGAGCATGCGCCCTCTACGCCACCGAGGCAGTCCATTGTGTTGTATTATCATATAATACTTACTGGTAGTAGGTACTACTGCGATGTAGTCATCACTATAATAGATACATACCGCCGCGCCGCCGCCGCGCCCCGCGCTGCAGCTGCGGTATCAGTATGTAGGTTCCTGGTGCCTACATCCGCTTGATACTGATATAATTAGTTATATGTAGTCATCACTATAATAGATACATACCGCCGCGCCGCCGCCGCGCCCCGCGCTGCAGCTGCGGTATCAGTATGTAGGTTCCTGGTGCCTACATCCGCTTGATACTGATATAATTAGTTATATGTAGTCATCACTATAATAGATACATACCGCCGCGCCGCCGCCGCGCCCCGCGCTGCAGCTGCGGTATCAGTATGTAGGTTCCTGGTGCCTACATCCGCTTGATACTGATATAATTAGTTATATGTAGTCATCACTATAATAGATACATACCGCCGCGCCGCCGCCGCGCCCCGCGCTGCAGCTGCGGTATCAGTATGTAGGTTCCTGGTGCCTACATCCGCTTGATACTGATATAATTAGTTATATGTAGTCATCACTATAATAGATACATACCGCCGCGCCGCCGCCGCGCCCCGCGCTGCAGCTGCGGTATCAGTATGTAGGTTCCTGGTGCCTACATCCGCTTGATACTGATATAATTAGTTATATGTAGTAATCACTATAATAGATACATACCGCCGCGCCGCCGCCGCGCCCCGCGCTGCAGCTGCGGTATCAGTATGTAGGTTCCTGGTGCCTACATCCGCTTGATACTGATATAATTAGTTATATGTAGTCATCACTATAATAGATACATACCGCCGCGCCGCCGCCGCGCCCCGCGCTGCAGCTGCGGTATCAGTATGTAGGTTCCTGGTGCCTACATCCGCTTGATACTGATATAATTAGTTATATGTAGTCATCACTATAATAGATACATACCGCCGCGCCGCCGCCGCGCCCCGCGCTGCAGCTGCGGTATCAGTATGTAGGTTCCTGGTGCCTACATCCGCTTGATACTGATATAATTAGTTATATGTAGTCATCACTATAATAGATACATACCGCCGCGCCGCCGCCGCGCCCCGCGCTGCAGCTGCGGTATCAGTATGTAGGTTCCTGGTGCCTACATCCGCTTGATACTGATATAATTAGTTATATGTAGTCATCACTATAATAGATACATACCGCCGCGCCGCCGCCGCGCCCCGCGCTGCAGCTGCGGTATCAGTATGTAGGTTCCTGGTGCCTACATCCGCTTGATACTGATATAATTAGTTATATGTAGTAATCACTATAATAGATACATACCGCCGCGCCGCCGCCGCGCCCCGCGCTGCAGCTGCGGTATCAGTATGTAGGTTCCTGGTGCCTACATCCGCTTGATACTGATATAATTAGTTATATGTAGTAATCACTATAATAGATACATACCGCCGCGCCGCCGCCGCGCCCCGCGCTGCAGCTGCGGTATCAGTATGTAGGTTCCTGGTGCCTACATCCGCTTGATACTGATATAATTAGTTATATCAAAACAAAGATTTATATATAGGTATATAACTATAATATAAATAAGCGCCAATGATCTCATTAATAGCGGGAACAAACCACTTGACGAGTTCTCGAAGTATTTATTGTACAATTAGCAAATGGAACACCATCCTCCGCCCTCAGTCGGGCTCGGCTGCTCGCGCCTCCTCGCGCCTCCTCGCGTTTATGTGTATATGTACTTTATTGACATAATGTTATATTTTATGAATTGATAATTATAATGTATTTAAATTTCTAATTACACTTACATTATATGTGTACTTGATTATATGATATTATAAATATTTGTTAAAGTTTGTATCTATCTATTTATGTATGCGTAATTAGGTCTGTTATGAAGGTATGTTTCTATCTATCTATCTATGTTTGTATGTATATATAAGTGTATATTATAATAAGTATAATTTTTATTCTCCTATAAGTATACCTTAGTAAGTATTCCTTTCCTTCCGGTTGTCTGAAAGAAATCGCTATAAGCGATAGGACCGCCACTAGTACTAGCCTGAAATTAATTTAAATATTATTCCCGTAATATGTTTGTGTCCTATGTATGGTGTACAATTAATAAAGTGTTTATCTACTGGTTATATTGATAAGGTTCTACAAATAGATGATCTCATTATTAATCCTGTCTACAGATCGCGCCTACGATTACCGTCATTATATATTATATGTAATTGTTGTACGTACCTATACTTTATACGTAATAATGTTAGTATGTTGTACAATATTATGTATGTACGTACCTATATTCCCTATATAGTGTACTACGGTAACCTAAGTTGATTCTAGTCGTCTAGACCTACCATGTGTCTGTAGTAATATATCATGTACCCCTCTTGCGCCGCCTCACGGTCCACGTATTGACCTGAATGTAATAGAAATATTGAAGGTTATCAAAGTAATATTAATAGAAGAAACTATATTATAACGAACAGTACTTATGTAAACATCAATATTATAAAATAGTTTAGTCACTTGGCATGGTGTCAATATGGCACAAGGATAAATATAAATCTAAATAAGACGGTACGTGGTGACAAACAGCGGTGTGCACGGTTAGCCGAGCGCAGCACATGCTGAGCACGACACGATTACCACAACCACTGTCTCAATATAATATGTACTAGCAGATGTTATGACGTGTTTGCTGTTAAGGTTGGGTATTAAACGCATTTTTCTTTACTATCTTTGCTTTCACTTGAGTACCCGAGGGTCGGTACTCGCAGCTGCCTCAAGTGGGTATGCGGTACTCGCGGCTGCCTCATGTGGGTATGCGACTTTAAAATGGTTGTGAATGCTCGAGAATGTCGTGTTCTAGAAATTATTCCGAAAATTTCATAAATTATGAAGGAACGATAGGACTACTTTGCTCTGATATTTACCAAAACGACTGAACTGTTCCTATGTTTGTTCAGTCGCAACCAAAATAAACATCGGGATGTCGTGTTTGCACATTTTTGTTTGTGATTCTATTGATGTTGCTGAGTTTGTATTTGTATTTTCTATAACCAGTGTGACCGGAGCGGTATAGCTGCGGTGTCCACGCAGTACCTGCGTCGTTCCGCGCCGTGTCCGCGCCGTGTCCGCGCCGTGTCCGCGCCGTGTCCGCGCCGTGTCCGCGCCGTAACCGCGCCGGCCCGCTCCACTATCCCCAACTCAAATAGGCCGCAGGCAAACACACACTTTTGAACACATATTATCACTGACAACGCACGTTTCACGAACGCAATTAATACGAAACTGTATATACATAGACTCTCAGCTAATAACTAATGAATCTAATGTTGCGAACTAATACTTACAGATTCATATTTATTTATTTATTTATTCGGGGAACCGACAGCTATAAATCAGAAAAATATAGTTAAACTTATTATAACAATAG
Organism: Hemistola chrysoprasaria; assembly: GCA_947063395.1. Lineage (NCBI taxonomy): Eukaryota > Metazoa > Arthropoda > Insecta > Lepidoptera > Geometridae > Hemistola > Hemistola chrysoprasaria. The sequence goes on from OX346725.1 coordinate 14,505,474, forward strand.
AGAGCCAATAATAGGTCCTCACGGATATGACGAGAAATACAAAACAAAATGAAACAATGTCAAGAACACAAATATGAAAATAAGTACAGATAACTAAATATAGATAAAAAGAGCTAAAGTATACATAATAAAATAATATATTATGGTGCAAAGAATTCCTCACTCATGAGCCGTCTAGCCGAAGCAACGCTCGTGCAGAACAGGTCAATTTCTACTCCTCGCTTGTTCAACGAGTTAAAGGACATGCTAGCACGATGTGTATATGAATTTTGTCTGTAGTTGGTACTTACAGCTGGTATATTACTCAGGGGGTTGAATCTCATCGGTCTTAAGGGGGTAATTAGTGAATTTTAGATAAAAGCTTATTATAATGTTTTGATATCACTCGACATGACAATTTTACAATTCCCAACGTCCAATGCGAATAAAAAATTCTGTGTTTGTTTTGCACAGTTTTGAATATTATACAGAATATTGATGTGCCCGAACTACAGACAAATACTAAACTGAATTGACCGCGTCTTTGTATTGGCGACATGACACTTTCAGCTAGATATTCATAATATTGTAGTGTATATAAATTAAATATTATGCCGGCAAGCGCACCGTAGAACGTCCACCCACAAAATAGACAGATTATAGTAAAGACCGCATGAACACGCTGGATGCAAGCGGCCTATGTCCAGTAGTGGACTCCCGACGGCTAGAATGGTAATGACGATAAGGAACTACGAGTTCCAGACGTCGGTACTGATAATATTATGCAAATCTGTTTGCAATCTGCATTGTAAAGATGAAAGTAATGTTCACTAGACAATACCACTTATGTATTATGTATACTGACTATATACCTGTATATTATGAGACAGCAACCAGTAGCGACCCCCCCCTCACCTGGCAAGTGGACGCCGCGCGAGCCATGATGGCTGTAGGAGAGCCTTACGGGTACTAATGTCTACTTTAGGAGATTTATTTAATGTTCTAACTCCGTGAGAACCTTCTCACTTCCAACACATCAAAAACTTGTAAAAGTTTCCAAACAAATTAATATTATAATATATGTAATCGGAGCTCCGCGGACATCGCCGACGCCGCGCCGACATGTCCTATAGTAGGTACACCGACAGTTCTTCGCCAATGTTTTAAGTCCTATGAAATAGAGGTAGAGCCTATTGTCATCTACCGGAAACAAACCAACATTCTAGGCTACTGTTGAGTATACTCCAAGTGGAAAAAAAAATCTAACAACTTGTGTCTGTACTGGTAATTATACCCTTGACCTCTTATCAACAGAAGCACTAGTGACTAGTGACTAGTGACCACCACCCCATCGAGATAAACAGTCTTTATAACTGTAAGAATTGTTATAATGCATAACACGAGTCATGAGTCGGTGGCACTCATTGCAAAACATGTCGTTATCAAAAATTATTAATTATGTTAGATTTATCAATATAAACAGAAGAGGTGATTGTATTTCGCGTATTTATATAGATAAGATTATAAGCAATGATTTATATCTCCGAAGGCAAGCGCCTACACAACAGGATATCATGTAGGTTATACGCCTACTGATAACATTATTGAAATATTGTTATTACCTTACCGATTGATAAGCAAGTCGGGTATCTCAACATCATTATTAGGATGTATGTTAATGATGTCCAACTAACCTCGATTCCTTTACTCGTGTGACATAACAATATCCAAAATCAAGCCATCCGCTGAGAGCTCATCCGCACATTATCGATACGTGGACGTCGCACACCGTACGATTTGCCCCGTTCTATTCTGCTGCATACGTGCAAACTGTGGAATGATCTCCTGCTGCGGTCTTCCCGTTGAGCTACAATATGGAGCTCTTCAAATAGAGAATGAAGAGTGTTGGTGGGTCAGCAAAAAACTGGCAATACCCCAGGTGTTGCAGGTATCCATATGCGACACGAACCGCGAGCCATGAGGCACACCGCCTCCTATTGCGTATAAGAACATAACACTAATTAATACACAGATTTAATTGATGCTAAGCCACACAAACGACCAAAACAATTAGCGAATGTTGGGCAATAATACATACCTACATACACAACCCAGCAGCAGAATTATATATAATTCATCTAAATTCCATAAGAGAGATTAAAATAATATAACGCCTGTAATGGGCCTGCGTTAATCAGGACTCATCTATGCCGTGGGGTGCGTGGCTATAGAATAGTTCACACTCTCTACCCGGGGTTGCCGTGAGAGCTAGGGGTTATAACATCCAGAGGACGGGCCGCCTTCTTTCAAGCGCGGCGAGTTTTGGCAAAACCCTCTTTAGGGGGGAGGCCTATGTTCAGCAGTAGACTTCCAACGGCTGGTATAATGATGGCCTCATCTTATATCGGACGATCTGAGTGCGAACAGTCCCGGTCATTTCATTACATGTAATAATACCTTACCTACCAGAACCCGAACAGATTGTCTCGATGACGTAGTGGGCGCAAGCTTCACCGTCTGATCCGAACCCGATCATGAGGTCCCCTCATGATCGGGTTCGATCCTCAGGTCAGGCAAAGTGATCATTGGATTTTTCCATTAGGAATTATTTCAGTGACAGCCTAGACCCTGGAACTATATCCGGTAAATGGCAATGGGCTCGCCCCCTATTACATGGGACCAATAACATACTGGCGAAATGTGCGTGTACCTACTATGGGACTTAGTCCTGGGTACACCACTGCCTACCTCTTCGCGAGAAATTCGTGATTGTATGTAATATTATATTACCAGAATATATCATCAGAGCAGAGCATTCCTTAAAGGATACATATCACAAATACAATGTTTGGTTGCAAATCTGTACTACAAGTAGGAGTATATCGCTCATTCGTATTTTCTCCATCGATACTGACTCGAATAATATAAACTGCCAGCTAAACGTAAACGAACATTAAAGTTAGCCGCAACTCTCCTTCGATAGGCAACCTTATCGCTCGCACTTACGGTACAAAATCGCGTGTAGGGGGTGGACTCACCGCGCGTTATGTCGTAAAGTGGAAGTGGTGAACTCCACTCACTTTTATGAGGGCAATTTGTCGGAGCCGCCGCAACTCGAGCCATGAGATTTTTGATATTGAAACTTTATATTTGTAAGCGAACACTCGTCGACTGCGGCCACAGTGTACCCACGCTCTGCAGTAGCGCCGCTCACCGGTGCATGCCACTGCTCACTACCGCTCACCACCTCTCACCACCGCTCACCACCGCTCACCACCGCTCACCATCGCTCACAGTTTCCCACCACCGCTCACCGGTAATCACCGGTGCTCACCACACTCACTAGATACTCCTCTACATGTAAAACTGTTAACTAAACGTTAAATAACAAACTCTAAACAATATTTTTCACTCCTTTTCCTCAATAATTACGTCATTGTTGTGTACCAGATCGGGGCTAAAGTAAATGTTCAAGCTCTAGGGGATAAAAAAAAATTCGTTTTAGTTATTGTAAGCAATGAGATTATATTTTTTTGGTGTCGCACCTATAGGATATCAGCCATGATGTTTAGATCAAATTAATAATTTTATTTTCTCACAATCGCAGTGAAAAGTAGAGTGTAACACGCGGCGCTAAAACCAACTTATTAGTATTCTGTGATAGAACTAGGATTCTGTTTCTCTAATTCTGTTTCTTATAGGTTTCTCTCCATCGCTAAAGCTCGGGACTAAAACTACCGAGCTATACAATGAGTATCTTTATCTTCAGCTCCTTAAGTAAAAATCTGCTAATAGATATAGTAATACCATGATAATATATTATAATCGTGGATGATGAATCTCGTAGAAACAGGTTTTCTAGTGATGTCATGGAAATTAATGATAATTTCAAAATTATCTACGTATTCATAATTGTGATCTTTATCTATGATGTTGTGATTTTCCTATTAGATTCGAGAGAGTATAATATTATTACCTATATAATAATGTTAGTCATATTATGTGTAGGTAATTATAATATTAGTCATAACAATAATCTACCCGATCTGGATGATATGAGCCGATGGTTGTGTCGGGACACCACTGAACATGAGGGAGTCAACTCGACCACGGACAGCATTGTAAGCGAGTGTGCTGGGCCTCATCTCCATCCTGCGGTTACATATGGAGTGTAACCGCAGGACGCGGGACCTACAGACAAGTGTGGGCCGACCGCGAGCGGCGTCGTGGCGCTTATAGAGCCTCCAGGACGCCATGGAGCGTCACCACTCTCCTACCCTGATACCCTCCGCCTCCCTCTCCACCCCGCCCCTCCTCCGCCGCGACTAAACAAATTGTATTCTAAGATCGCCACAGACCCACAAAGGAATCCCGCGAATAATGCTAAATATAAGGAGCTGTAAGCGATTACGTAGCGATAGCTCGCCGACACCGCCCGCCTGCCGCCGCGGCCTCCTCATGTCGACGGCATAAGGTCTACAATCGTCCGATCGTCGGGCTGGAGTGCAGCGCGGTGGAACGCTCAGACATCGAGGGTTTCACTTTATTTATTTCCCTTAACGAGCGAAGTCCGCTCGATGGACGAGAGCCATTCTCTCGTAATAACGTGAATTATTTGCACGCATTTCATTTCCGCCAATACGATACCTGCCCGCTGCCTGCCGCCGCCGCGGCTTCTAATATCGTATCGTATCGATAACGTTCCCGTTACAAGCTGTACTCTCTAAAGGAGCGTAGGTATACTACCGCTTGATATAATCGCATCGCATCACTTCTTTCAACAGATTCAGTGGTATCAGTGGTGTCCTGTGACACAGGTTTTGATGAAACCTATACAACAGGCACCGGTCTCACACAAGATAATCTAACATTATACATATTCGAAACAACTGTAACACTTAAAGCTTTAGCACGAAACATGTTGTAAGAGAAAAATAACCTTTATTTTATTATATTCAAAGATTTGTGTAGTATTCGTACTCGTAGACTTGCTACGAAAACCGTAGCGCGTCTACGAAACGTAGCGTTGTAGGTTGCTGCTGTAGATATCGTTCCTTTTATTAATAAAATTGTATGAATATAATAATAAATAAAAATAATAAAATATTGTAAAAATAATTTCACCACAATATTTCTCAGATTCAATATTATTTATTGATGGAGCAACGAAAGAGTCTCGGTAATGTTTAATTAAAAATATAATATATTTATTTAAAAAAATAATAATGAACCGGGCACAAATCAGGCAAAGTGTCAAATATTGAATATTTTTATTAGAAATTATCTCAATAACTGCCTGGAGTCTGGAACTGTGCCCGGTAAATGATAATAGGCTCGCCTTATATTACATGGGACCAATAACATGTTGGCGAAATGTGGGTGTTACCTACTATGGGACACTGAGTCCTGGGTACACACCTCTGCCTACCCCTTCGGGAAAAAGGCGTGATTACCTACTTCGTTGTCCATCAAAATACCCTAAAAATTACAAGTGTTCTTTAGGAAATATTCCAAAATTATCACGGGAACGAAGTCCCGCGGTCCCTCTCGTAGGTATTATTTTAACATTCCAAGCATAATCTATTAAAATTGCGATAATAGTGATAAAAGTCGCTTGTCAGGATCGTTGTAAGAAGAACAAAATAGTCTTCCTCTAGCCTGAACGGTATCTGTAGTGTGTATGTTTTTCAGCAAAGTGGTTGTAATCACTGTCGGTATTTACGTAGAGTGGTTGAGTCATAGACTCGTGAATTGAGTCGTGGCGTGTGCCTTCCTTATCTGACACGGATGTCTGACGCCGGTATTTAATGGCTGATCCATCGAACAACACAAACAATCCGCCGCTCGACCAGCTACCGACCGCCCGCCACCCGCGACATGATCACTGCCGCCCTCGTCGTCCTGATCGTCGCCGTCACGATCTACTACTACGGCACGAAGAATCATGACTACTGGAAGAAGAAAGGCGTCATTCATATGAAACCGATCCCTCTGTTCGGTACCGAGGCGGCTCGCCTGCTGCAGCGGCGTAGCATGGCGCAGACTTGCGCCGACGCCTACTGGCGGTTCCCCGGAGAGCGGTTCGTCGGCCGCTACCGGTGCAACGTTCCCGAGCTCGTCCTCCGAGATCCCGACCTCGTGAAGCGTATCATAGTCACCGACTTTAAGTATTTCCACTCGCGAGGGCTCACGCCGACGCACAAGTGGCACGAACCTCTGCTGCGCAATCTGTTCTTCGCGGACGGCGACCTGTGGCGGCTGCTGCGGCAGCGCATGACGGCGGCGTTCACGAGCGGCAAGCTGAAGGCGATGTTCCCGCTGATCGTGGAGCGCGCGGAGCGACTGCAGACGCGCGCGCTGGCCGCCGCTGCCGCCGCGCGACCGCTCGACGCGCGCGACCTCATGGCCAGGTACACCACCGACTTCATCGGCGCATGCGGCTTCGGACTCGACGCCGACACGCTCAACGATGATGAATCGGAGTTCAGGAAACTTGGTGCCAAAATAATCAATCCGACGTTCCGCCGGGCGGTGGTCTCGATTTGTAAAGTTATGTTTCCTCACACTTTCAAGTACTTCAAGTTCCTTGGCCAAGATTTGGAGGACGACATTGTGAGTCTCACCGGGCAGATACGAGCCCAGAGAGGGTTCCGACCTTCGGGCCGGAACGATTTCATAGATCTCCTGTTGGAGTGGCAGTCGAAAGGCAAAATCTCGGTGGAATCTCTGGAGCGGTTCAACGAGGACGGCACTCCGCAGCGGGTCGAGATGGAGCTGGACGACACGCTGATAGCCGCACAGGCGTTCATCTTTTTCGTGGCGGGGTTTGAGACGAGCTCATCCGCGACCAGTTTCACGCTGCACCAGCTCGCCTTCAACCCTCACGTGCAAAAGAAGGTGCAGGACGACATCGACGCGGTGCTCGCACGACACGACAACAAGCTCAGCTACGACGCCGTCAAGGAGATGACCTATCTCGAGTGGGCGTTCCTCGAGGGCATGAGGATATTTCCGTCGTCCGGGTTCCTGATGCGGGAGTGCGTGCATCCGTACACGATCCCCGACACCGACGTCACCATTGAGCCCGGCGTCAAGATCACCGTCCCCATCATGGCGCTGCACAACGACCCGCAGTACTTCCCCGACCCGGAACAGTTTCGACCGGAGAGGTTCTCGCCGGAAGAGGTCACCGCAAGGCACAAGTTTGTCTACTTGCCCTTCGGGGAAGGGCCTCGCGCCTGCATCGGTGAGTCCTAATTATTTTATATCTTCGATTCGTCTGTGATTATGTTATCGGAAATACGAGTGACGAGCGCTTTACGTTGTTTTCAAATCTTGATATAAACACAAAGTATTTGCATAATCCATTAAATAGGAAAGATACCAGAACACTATTTGATTATTAGATAGTTTCTGCCTTCTGACCCTGCGTCGTTGCGTTTATGTAATAAACTACTTGCTTTACATGATGCATGTTTGATATCATTTACCGCATTCTCTGATGATGTCGTAACTAGTATCGTGACATAGACGTCACATTATGAACATAACATCACGTCTTTTCCCAAAAGGGTAGGCACGCATTAATAGTACCTGGGTACACTCTGGATTTAGTCCCATAGCGCGTAGCTCCCATAAGTCGCCGGTCATGTATTTAGGCCCCTTGCCCCAAGTTGTATATTATAATGTAAGTGTGTGTGCAGGCGGGCGGCTGGGCCACATGCAGTCGCTGGCGGGGCTGGCGGCGGTGCTGGCGCGGGTCACGGTGAGTCCGGCGCCGGACACCCCGCGCCGGCTGGTCTCCGACCCGCGCTCCACCATCGTGCAGAACATCGTGGGAGGCGTGCCGCTTCTCTTCACTGAGAGAGCTCCCTCTCCTCTCCGCACACACAAGCTCTCCACGCTCGGGAACAAGGTTCCGTCGCCGGCCTGACCTTGCCTGCCCTTCCCTGGCCTCATACGAGCTGCTCTATACTGCAGCATTAGGTTAAGTTATAATTTTAACTACTTATCAAAAGACTGATATTATATTATGATTGTGATAATAAATAATAAATTTATTTATTTATTTATTTATTTCTTTATTTCAGGCAATTGTACGTATAACAAATTATACGCACCATACATAAAAATATAAAACACAAAATAACATTATTATATTAAACACTAAGTAGGGACTATTATCGTTCTCGCCTCCCTGAAGCGCCGGAACATTATTCCTTCGGGCCATTTGGGTGACAGAAAAATCTCCTTATATTTCACCGGAAGCCGGAGCACGTAGGATTTGAATTTCTGCGTCCTCGTTGACTCCAGCCTCGACAATAAGATCTGGGAGAGTTCCTGTCCTGGGACTCGTCCTTGGCTCTTCTCCTTGATATAGCGGACTATCTTCTCACCGATGAGGAACATACCCGAGTTTGTTCTTCTCAAACCGGGAGAGATAGATCGCTATCGTGGGCTCTACGACTCCCCTCGTCGACCTTGCTCGTGTGCATAACGGGTCCCGTGATGACGTGGGATGCACAGGGTTGCTGTTTCAAGGATTTTTGGTTTCGCTGTTGCTTCTCGCCCTCATTTGGGGGCCGCTAATAATAGCTAATTTAATTTATTGACATTTTGTGGACCTAAATATACTACTTTCAATAAATGAGTACTATATATAACTATAATATTTTATGTATGACTTGCTGAATCCCGCGCGGGTTCGCAAGTTCGCATACTCACATGGGTAATGAGGCCAAATTTTCCTTGAAATAGGTACTAGAAACGGTTTAAAAAGTTCTACTGGACACTTTTAGTAGATATTTTGAGAAACTCAACAATGAAACCTCCAAGTGTGTCTAAGTCTCAGTCGTAAAATACTTAAAACCATTTTCATGAGACACAATCCCTTTATTGTGATTATTACTGATTTCTACTTATCTATTTATTTAAAACGGATGCCCTCCTCACCTAGACACGAAATATTTCAAAAATATAGGGGGATATTGGGTTTTATATAAATATTTTTGACATAACGTTCATTTAATATAATTTCATTTGATATAATATAAATGTACCATTATTATAATTTCACTCCAAGGCCAAGTCAAAAGTACCTACAACCGACGAGCATAATGTATGAAAAATGTCATGAAAGTGAACGAAGCGAAAGTTGTATGTCAGGATCGTAGCAAGTGGAGAAAAATAGTCTCTGCCTACCCCACCGGGAACAAGGCGTGACTGTATGTATGTACGTATGTATAATTTCACTCGGTATATTTTTATTGGATATAATATTCATTTGATATAACGAACTTTTGATGTAAAACTTAAATGGTATAATTTTTATTTGACATAACATTCTGCGGCGTTAGGGTCCTTCCGGGGAAGAATTCCAACAGCCGCAGATATATAGGTAGGTAGGTAGTATGCTACATGCCGGCTAGGCAGGGAAACAATTTGGTTTCGTGAGTAGGTATATTGACTATTGCACTGCCGCACACTGGTGCCCAAAGGTCATAGGATCACTGGCCTAGTAGGCATGCCGATCTGCGCGTCGCGTGGCTCCACAAGATTGAGAGTAGGTAAGCAGCAGCAGAGTTTAGAACATTGGCGGAATATTCTAAACTCTATAATAATGTGTATCTATAATCTGTTGGTAACTTTTAGGTTGGACTTGTGACCACAACGCGCGAACCGCGAAGATAGTGATTCTGTCGTGTTATAGATTTCAGAAATTTCTATCTTAAGAGAGTAGAGAAATTTTAATTTTAGTTTGTACATAATTCAATTGAAAAATTCATAAAATTAAAATGATATCCTCTTAGTATTATTATATCAAAAGTTTGTTATATCAATTATTAATGTTATGACAAATAAAAATTATACCATTTAAGTTTTATATCAATAGTTTCTTATAACAAATGAATATTATATCAAACAAAAATTATATCAGGTGAAATTATATCAAACATCATGTTATATCAATGGTTTGTTACATCAAATGAACGTTATGTTAAAAATATTTATATCAATTATTACAAACCCCTAAAATATATGTATTTGATTTTCTTAAATTTAATTAATCAAATCGGTTTGAAGCAGTTACTGTACTAGTAACTGCAAAAAGTGTTAATTTAACACATTTTTGCTTGACCTGAGGATCAAACCCAGGACCTCATTAATTATTCAATAATAATATTATGCACAAATTGCTTTCATGTAGCGCCATCTTGTTAATAACCCTTGAAGTATAACTCCACTGCCGCTGAGTACTATTATTATCGGTTCTGTGTTGGCGCCATTAATGTTAAAAGCTACCATTGAATGTGGCAACAGTGTTGTTGTAGTTCCGTAAATATTTACAAGATGGCGCTATATCCAGAGCCTCGATACATCAAACATTACAATAATAGGTAGGTAGGTAGTAGGTACTCAATATTAACCTTATTATACTACCTATTATATTTATAAGTATTTAGTATAATATCTACTAGACATATTATTATGGCAGTGCAGCTCCGTCCAGTTCGCAAAGCTATAAAACGACGACACCCTGAGGTGTGATGGTATACCTACCATAACACCTCAGGGTGTCATATATATAGGTAGATAATAAGTATAATATAAGAAGCTGCACATTATTTATCATGGTGGTAACGAGCACAAATATTTTAGCCTTGCTGTTGGAAATAGGCGAATTATTAATGTTTTATTATAAAACGCATGCTAGATTCACCTAATAAAGGGGAATGCATTTTGTACTCGTAAGTTATTGCTTTCATGCATCATATGAGTCAGACCTGTTGCATTTTCTGTTTGGTGGATTTACAATAAATAATAAAATTATGTTAATCAGTAATAAACATACCTACTACTGCACAGAACAGTTATTGTCAATGACAACACCTCAACACGGGACATGCCGTATGCCGTGGGTCGTGGGTTAACTAACGTATAGTTTATAATTAAACTAAAACATTTGCTTATCTATACTAATATTATAAAGAGAGAATCTTTGTTTTTTTGTTTGTAACGAATAGGCTCCGAAACTACTGGACCGATTTTAAAAATTCTTTCACTTATGGATAGCTTACTTCAGTGTGAGTGACATAGGCTATATGAGATTTTGAAAAAAAATAGGGATCCGTAAGATACTGCAATATTGTGAACCAAGGTGTCACATAATATAATAACCATATTCATAAATTTGCGTGCGCTGTGAAATCCATTGATGGTAGAATAATATAATGTACTAGGGGTTTGTAGTACTTATCAATATCTACAAAATAGTCCCCGGAAATTTTATCCATCTTTTTTGGTTTAGTCACAATAATCGAAACAGACATTATATGCATGCGCTGTGAAAAGTATCGGTGGTAGAATAAAGTGATGTACTAGGGGTTTGTAGTACTTATCAATACCTACAAAACAGTATACATAGATTAGATCCATCGTTTTTGGTTTAGTCACAATAATCGAAGCAGTGATTATTTTTCATGCAGTGTGAAAACTATTGGTGGTAGAGTAAAGTAATGTACTCGGGGTTTGTAGTACTTATCAATATCTTCAAAATAGCCCACGATAAATTTATACATGATTAATGACTATTTCTGTTACAATGACCAAACCGGTCATTGTAACAGAAATAGTCATTAATTTGCGTGCGCTGCGTAAACCATTAGGGTTATATCTATTAAAATACAATGTATCACGAATTTACTCCTGTTAAACGTTCACTATACCTACTTCTGCTACCCGTGCGAAGCCGGGGCGGGTCGCTAGTAATTTAATAATAATGTGTAATTTGATTTATTTATTTTCTGACATTGTTTTAGATTTTTTTTATTGTTTGACTTTTCTTATAATTATTTGATGAATTTTAAAATTGATGTATGTACTAATTTTTAATTGTTTAGATTTATGTTTAATCCTTGATTTTTTTTTTAATAAATAAATATATAAAACAACACGACACCGTTACGGCTAGCTTTTGGAGCTCTTTATAATTAATATGAATTACAATAATAAATATTATGCACCCTACATACTCAAAACTTTGTGTTTACGAAATAAAGACGTAAGAAATTCGTAACATCACATAATACGAGGAACTATATACCTATAAGTAGGTACTATATTGATTTTTTAAGACGAAGTAAAGTATGCCGTCTCTATCATTTCATTTTCTTCTATATTATATTCCTTATTTAATATTCCTAATTTACTTTTTGTTAACATCTATAATGTTAGAAATATAATGAAATAGAAATATAATGAAAGTCACCGAATTAAGTACTCATTTATAATCAGCCAAATCAATACTTGTAACATATTAAACAAAGATCACGTCACTCGCGCCACCGGGCTACACCGTTGCTCTGCGAGCGGGAGGAAGGGCGACTGTCCAAGTTAGACCATCGGCGCACCCCTTGCCCGGGCCTCGCAACATGATGCCACACCACACATGCAAATCTGCAAACGTGGCTGTTGAGGCCGCCTTAGGTTGCGTCGCTAACAATAAATTGCACTATAAAGGGGCCGTAGGTACGAAATGTTTACTGATTATGTGATTTTACAGACGTGATTCGACGAACTCAAACCACCGACTGTTTTGTTTCTTTCACTGTGAGAGTTTATTAAATATGTTTTACATCTCTCATATTCGGTAAGTAGGTCCTTATTACCCCCAAATGGGGCTTGTAAGTGACCAATTAGCGCTCTAGGGTAATAATGTAGCTAGAAAAGCCCTAGGGCGGTAAGTAATTAAAAAAAAACTTCACTCTTTCAAAAAGTTTGCGTACATCTAACCATCATACTGGCAATAGACATCATGCATTCAGGCCAATGACAAAAGAGGTCGCTTCGCTATTCCTTGTCTTCGTATGAGTATAATAGTCATCAATTTTAAATATCGAACTACGAAGCTCAATTTCGTTCTTGAAAAAAATAATTTAAAAAAGAGATGAAAAAAGGCGGGAATAGAAAACTTTTACTTTAAAATGTTTTATTCTTGTAATGCCGGTATTTTTCTACTTACCTCACAATCGAGATGTAAAGCAGAGTAGTTAGCTCGGGTGTAAGCATCAATTGCACCCTCGAAGTATAGGCGCCCTCGCTGCGCTCGTGCGCCTAAATATCTCGGGCTGCAATTGATGCCTTACAGCCCTTGGCTACTAATCTACTATTACATCTCTCATATTCGGTAAGTAGGTCCTTATTACCCCCAAATGGGGCTTGTAAGTGACCAATTAGCGCTCTAGGGTAATAATGTAGCTAGAAAAGCCCTAGGGCGGTAAGTAATTAAAAAAAAACTTCACTCTTTCAAAAAGTTTGCGTACATCTAACCATCATACTGGCAATAGACATCATGCATTCAGGCCAATGACAAAAGAGGTCGCTTCGCTATTCCTTGTCTTCGTATGAGTATAATAGTCATCAATTTTAAATATCGAACTACGAAGCTCAATTTCGTTCTTGAAAAAAATAATTTAAAAAAGAGATGAAAAAAGGCGGGAATAGAAAACTTTTACTTTAAAATGTTTTATTCTTGTAATGCCGGTGTTTTTCTACTTACCTCACAATCGAGATGTAAAGCAGAGTAGTTAGCTCGGGTGTAAGCATCAATTGCACCCTCGAAGTATAGGCGCCCTCGCTGCGCTCGTGCGCCTAAATATCTCGGGCTGCAATTGATGCCTTACAGCCCTTGGCTACTAATCTACTATGACGTCATATCGGTAGGAAAAAAATACAATGCATGTACATATGGACTCAATACATGTATTGTATATATGTCAATAAATGTTACAGGTGGTAGTAATGCTGAAGGTGGAATGTTGTCTAATATACTTAGCAGATTTAAAAATACTGAAGGAGGTGCAACATATTATGCCAATTGTTACAAATAGTTGTAGTAATACTGAATGTAAATGGTTTTATAGCCAGCAGGTAAAGCACTGTGCTCATTAAATTATGCCACCTTACCACTCTCTCATTTACTAATTAAAAGTTAATTTTGTTTTCGTAAAACATGCTATAACGTATTATTTTTATGAACGCTGTCTTCTACTTCTCAGTTGTAAATAAATATGATTAGGTACTTACAACTATCAAAATGATATTATGGTCGTTCAAGTTGAAAAAAAAACACCAAGTAACAAAATAAACATTTTCACATATATGTAACATATTTTTTCTTGAGGGTGTCGTCAAAGATAACTTACTTTTTCGAGACAAAAATTGAAGGCGGGATTTTTTTGATAATGGAAGCCTTGTTTTGATTATTTCTCTGTCGTACTCTCGTATAATTAACGGTTTTAAAGTTCATTAGGTACATGTGTTATTTGAAGCTCTGATGAACTTTTGCCGTTTTAGAATCATGTTACGGCGGCAAACTTATGACTTTTTCGTTACTTTTTGTGAATTTCGTTTCGTTCCGAAAAATTGCTCCACTAGGCTGGCTGTATTCTATTGGTTTCTATAAAAAAAAATGCGTGTATGCTATATGTGATAATAGACGTTTATCGGTCACGATACACAAATCGGTCAAGAATTGTCAAGTTTTAAAGATAATTTCGTAACAATCAACACACGAACTCACGTCTTTTCACGACTTTTTTGTTACGTACATAAATTTTGAGAAATACTCACAATCCTAATATATTATTATATTACATCACCTGTAAAAATTATCATCTTAAAATTGTCAAATCATAGCTCTCGTTCGAAAAACTGTCTCACGCTGTCGGCTGTCATGTCCCGCACTGTAGTTGGTTAATATGCTGTGCCGGCTCCTTTACTTTATTACCTATATAATGTATGTAGTAAACAGGTGTTGTAGCGAGCGTGTGTTAGAGTTTGCACTAAATAATTCCTTCAATAATTACGTATCAAAATAGTACCCGCGCGTACCGGAGACCGGAATAGCATGGCCGGCCACTGGCCAATGGCCGGTGTTTATTCCTGACTCGTGTGTTACTGACTCGTATTTTATGAGGAGCGAGCGGAGTGTAGTGTCATGGACCAAGTGATCAATCCAGGCATTATGATTATGAGAGATAATGCACAAAGTTAATGGGATGGCTATGTGATAATAACGTTTGTTAATTAAATTCCCCGGGCATTTTCATAAATGCCAGCATTTATCACTCGGCCCGTGACATAATAACTGCTATACCATCCTCTGAGCCTCTATACTGTACACTCTGCTAACGCTACACTTCTCTTGTACATAAACATACACACATTTACATACATACTGTTGTTCGTAGGTATAGTTCGACACAAAAGAGTAGAAAATAATGGGGGCGTTACTGTCTTTTACAAGAGTAAAAACAATTTCATCAACACATACACTTTAATTTAGTTCCGTCTCTACTCTTTTGTGTCGAGCTATACGTCCTCGAACCAGAATAGAACAGCAGCAGTCACTCGCTCGCTTTCGTCATCGAAACGATGCGATGTCACTACTTGCATCATACAATCGCTACTACATAGGTGCAGAGTACTCAAACATACATACAAACCTATACATACACACTCGACACTCGAGCATACGATACTCGGGCACAGAACAGATATAATAACATACGTCGTCGGTATTGTACTGCTAGAACAACCGGGAATTATTTTTCCTACTTGTTCAATTAGTTCTTTATTTAGTAGAACAGATGCAAATTTTTTTTCACTTCTCTTGCTTAAAAAGTCTTCCAACCTCTAGAGGATAAAGTAATAATACATGACATAATACATTCATACATACATACATACATACACAATAATAATACATAGGGTGTGCTAAGTAGAACATTACGCACGAGGCAAGGGCGTCACCAGCCGATGATCACAGAGTACATTTATATAATCTAAAATAGAGATATATTTTAGCTATATAAAGCGGAAAGTGAGAATCAGAGCCATCTGTGATCGGGTTTTGACAATTTTGTATGCTATGGCTATACATACCTACTACTGTAGTTCTTTCTATTTACTTAGGTGCCTATAATATCATTATAGTTTCCTATCTGTTCATAATAGATGTAGATTGAAACAACTTGATTTCATTATTATTTTTTTTTTTCTAAATAGTATTTTATCGCTTTAATTTTAAATGTGTCTTCATCATCATCAAACTCCCTCTTGATATTTAGAATTTTATTGTCTTCACAGTAATTATGTATGAAAAATCTGCAAGATATATTCATCATATTATCACTCAACACTGCCCGAGGAGCATGGGCTCTACTCAACGAACTTATGTAAAGAACGCATAAACTAATTAACACTGTTGATCGTGGTTAAAAAACACAAAACGCCGGCATTAATAAAAATAAACTCCAAGCTCAAGAGGTGTACAAGAGTAACGGCCCAACAGCCATTTTGTAATTGTCACAGAGTACTATACCTAAAGTAATTGTCATGTCAGCTTGTCAACTTCAAATATTTGCTCTACTGCATGCGACATCTATGTAAGAGTTTTGTAGTTATTATTATGCGACAAGGTTAAAACAATAGTGTGACTGTTGTTACTACTCCTATTAAAGGTACTTTGTAACTGAGCACTGACTGCCTCGGTGGCGTAGAGGGCGCATGCTCGACTGCTAATCAAGAGGTCGATCCCCAGGTCAGGCATAGTGTTAAATATTGGAATTTTCCATTAGGAATTATCTCAATAACTGCCTGGAGTCTGGAACTGTGCCCGGTAGATGGCAATAGGCTCGCCCCCTATTACATGGGACCAATAACATACTGGCGAAATGTGGGTGTATCTACTATGGGACTGAGTCCTGGGTACACCTCTGCCTACCCCTTCGGGAAAAAGGCGTGAATGTATGTATGTATGTAACTGAGCACACCTATGCATGTACCTTATTACCCTTGCGCAAGTACTAAGATTGTATACCCTGCCGATGATCAAGGGGGGGGCTAGTCAAGAAATTTCTACGCAAATGGGGATTTGGGTAAATTCCTTGGGGCTAGCAGTAGAAGTATAGAACATGGGAAAAGTATGTAGGTAAAGTCTTCAACGTGCTTTTGACAGTACAAACAATAAATTAAAATTGTAAATATAGTTACTAGTAAGATGTAATAAAAATAATAATAATAATATGGAACAACTTCCACACACGGTCATCTGGTCCCAAACTAGGCTAGGAGCCTGTACTATGGTAACCGGACGACTGATATACATACGTACTTATATAAGCTTATAACACCCAGACACAGATCAAACAGATATGTTCATGCACACAAATGTTTGACCTGGCCGGGGATCGAACCCGGGGCCTGCGGCACAGAAAGCAGAGTTACTACCATCTGAGCCAACGAGGCTGTCACCTATCTATTAAGAAATAAAACTTTCAACAAATTATTGATTAAAATATAATCTACGTGGGTTTTTTGTAAACTATTGACTATTTCACTTGTTCATTTTAAACGAGTTTTTATCTGTGACAAGTTCACAAGTGGTTTACGAATGTGACTAGGGCCCTATTTCATACAAACATGTAATTACAATTTACAATAGGGTTGTGGCAAAAATAGAGAATCAATGATTCAATGGATAAAATTTATGCTGTAATAATCCGATAAAAATACCTAATTTAAATATTCAATAATTTATAAGCATATTTTTCGACGAATCAGCCATTTTTACTGAAAAGCAGTGACATCACTAGCCGTTTCGTTTCATGTTTTTAATATAACTCATAATAAATAATGTGCCGCTTCAAATTCATAATAAGTAGGAACTTAAAAATCTTTAAAAAGTATTTTACGAAAGATTAGAATCGATATTTGTAATAATAGTATATATTTTTACATATTAAATAGTCAACTGACTTGATTATTACTTGCAAGTCTCGCCACCATTACACTTACGAGCCTTACGAGCGTTTTGGATTTGAATCCATAGGAGCTATAAAAAAAATGCAATAATTAGCATGTAATTACTGAAATAATACGGTTACTGTTGACTGTGTTTTTTGATCAATAAGAAATTGTTAATTTACAAAATTAGTGTCTTATTGTCTGGAACTGACGATCTAGATAATTTATGGCTACTACTACTATGGTTCTATTACAATAACATACAACAACAATCCCGAAGGGGTAGGCAGAGGTGTACCCAGGACTCAGTCCCATAGTAGATACACCCACATTTCGCCAGTATGTTATTGGTCCCAAGTAATAGGGGGCGAGCCTATTGCCATCTACCGGGCACAGTTTCAGAATCCAGGCAGGTTTTGAGATAATTCCTAATGGAAAAATCCAATATTTAACACTGCCTAACCTGGGGATCGAACCCGGGACCTCTTGATTGGCAGTCGAGCATGCGCCCTCTACGCTACCGAGGCAGTCTATTACAATAAAATAATATTAAATTATATAAATATATCATTTTCGTTGCACTCTTACGATTACAGATTTCTATGAAACCGACTGAAAAGCCCTGCAATCTCCTACAATTTTGTAGATTATTATTTTTACTATTTGAGAAAGAAGTTGTTGGATCGTACATCTACAATCTAGAATTGTCCCAACTCGGCTGGGCAGCGTTTGGTAACCTACGCAACGTCTTCTCGTCCATAATACCTCAGAGCCTCAGATCGAAGATCTTTGACCAGTGTGAGATGATTTATGGCTCTGAGACGTGGTCTCTTACTAGATCTTATTAGTAAGCTCAAAGTAGCACAACGAGCTAAGGAGCAATGTTTGGCATTTCTCGACGAGATCGAATCATAAATAAGGAGATTCAAAGACTGAGAAAGTTACTGAAATAGCCCAGTGGATTTGCAAGCTGAAGTGGCAATGGGCAGGGCACATAGCACGTTAAACTGTTGGCCGATGGGCTAGTATGGTTTTCGAATGGAGACCACGGCCCGGCAATAAAGGCTAATAAAGACTGCAGGAACACGCTAGACGCAAGCCGCTGTCTACCGCACTAGATGGAAATCTATGGGGAGTCAGTATGTCCAGCAGTGGACGTCCTACCTGAAATTATGAATTAAAAACTTGTCTAGTGAAAAATTTTGTGATTATCAGTGTAGAGGGCCGTTTTTGTCAATTGTTTCTGGTGGTTTTTGAAGTAAAATTTGGCGGGAAGCAAATTAAACTGATGGCAACATTGATTGTGCCCATTAAAGTGACATTTAAAGTTGGTGCTGAAATTAGTAGGGTTTAAAAACATAAGAAGAGACTACATATTATTATATTTTATGTAGTTTATTTCCACACCTGCCCCGGTAGCACAGTGAGCAGGGAAAACGCAGTCCCAGGGGGTTAAAAAGAGACAGCAGCCCGCATAGCATAGCGCGGGGATAAATAGTTTCCCCGTTTTTTCTCTCTTTCGCGCCCGAACAATTCATGTCTGCTGTCTCGTCCTAACCCCCTGGGACTTCGTTGTCCCTGTTCACTGTGCTACCGGGGCAGATATGAATTTTTCGGGAGCGAAAGAGAGAAAAACGGGGAAAATTAGTTATCCCCGTGCCATGCTAGGCGAGCAGTAAACAGTAAGTTGATATTTTCTTCGCCACATTGCTCTATTTTTGTTTTGTTAACTGTCCCCACTTTACCCTACTTTTTATCTGAAACCGCGGGGCGCAGCTAGTATTGTTATAATCATAGCTTCGGGTAGAGGTATAGAGTTGAGAGAGATAGCCACACTGTAGGTAGGTAGGTACAGATTGCTTGACAGTTTTAGAGGAATCTTAAAATAGATGACCTCGCAGCGTGGCACGTGGCACGACGAGCCACGTGCCAGGAACTAGTATATAATATCTAGATACAGCTATTCTATAGTATTTATGTGTTCCGGAAAACATTTAGAAATGTTCCCAAGTGAATATATATTTTGAACGTTTGTTTGGCATCGTCCCAGAAGAGTTTATCATTAACGCCGCACGTCGACCTTCTCCACCTGCCACCTCCTAACGATATCTACGAATTACCATCGTACACCTATACGTGCTTATACCTATACATACTATAGCCATGCATATCTAGGTACATACCTACCTCAGTAGTTCCATTCCTTATTATAGTCATTTACTTGAACAACCTTGGGCATGGATATAGAATATATTATTTAATGTAAGTATGTATATATGCACAAGCAAGGATACCTTTATATACTACCTATACGTATTATTATTTCAGTTTATTTTATTACAATTTCTTTCTTTTTTTCACTGTTATAATACCTTTTCACCTAAGACAAATTTCATTCATTATCCTTCAATGTTAAATAAGTGTTCTAACATATAATTATATTTTTTAATACTATTTAGCTTTAATTAAGAGTATATCGCAATAAAAAGTCATGTATTCCTTTAATTGCCATATATTATGTTATTTTGTACAAAACCTATATCTACAATGTAATTTTTTAATATGTATGATGTGGAATGTGGAATGCTAAATAAATAAATTTACTTGGTTATAAGCTCAGTATCATTTACAATTATTAACAAAGCATAAACATTAACTTACTTACCTGAGCACCCGCACTTATTATTATACTCGACCATATTTGGTCGAGTTGACTCCACAAAATAATAAAAATATTTAAAAACATTAAATGTGGCGACTTGATAGCGCCGAGCTATTTCTACTTATACAGCTACAGTCCTGGAGAGCCACG
Organism: Hemistola chrysoprasaria; assembly: GCA_947063395.1. Taxonomy (NCBI): domain Eukaryota; kingdom Metazoa; phylum Arthropoda; class Insecta; order Lepidoptera; family Geometridae; genus Hemistola; species Hemistola chrysoprasaria. The sequence continues at coordinate 14,526,073 of OX346725.1, forward strand.
TACCGGAGACCCACGCGACGTGGTGTTGTCAGGTGGTGAGAGGTGTACAATGTACATTATACGGCCATACCCTAGCCTAGTGTACCGCGCGCACTACCACCGACTGCCAACTGCCAGCCCTGCCAGCCCTGCCAGCCCTGCCAGCTGTGACATCAGCCTGTGCCAAGCATACCTACCTATTCCCTGCAGAGTGCACCCACCTTCGTCCAGCTAGTTATCACCGGTCTATGAGATGCATCTACATTTTATCTACGCCGTGGAGATTCAAATAGAGCGTTCTAAGGAAATGACACATTCTTCGATAAGCCGGCAAAGGAAGCGGGTCGTCAATAAACTCAGTAACAAGCGCAAATCATATGTATGACGTTAAGTACAAAGACCTATATTTCCAAGAAATAAATGCAATGGAGTATTGTAATTCTTATTACTTATGTTCTTATTATTATGTTACAAATATTAAGCTACTTGTTTCACTTCTATTTCACTATATGAGGAAGGAGCAATACAGGTCTGAACACATCACAACAGTGGCGGGAAGCAGTTGGATGCTAATGGCGCCCACTATCTCTATCTCTATCTCTATCTCTATACAGGAGCGGAGAGTACTAGAAACTATAGAAACTAAAGTAGGTTTATGCCCAGCTGTGGTCGAAGTATATAAGGCTGATGATTATTATCTGAGTACTTCATACATCTCGACTGCCTCGGTGGCGTAGAGGGCGCATGCTTGACTGCCAATCAAGAGGTCCCGGGTTCGATCCCCAGGTCAGGCAGTGTTAAATATTGAATTTTTCCATTAGGAATTATCTCAATAACTACCTGGAGTCTGGAACTGTGTGCGGTAGATAGCAATAGGCTCGCCCCCTATTACATGCGGGACCAATAACATACTGGCGAAATGTGGGTGTATCTACTATGGGACTGAGTCCTGGGTACACCTCTGCCTACCCCTTCGGGAAAAAGGCGTGAATGTATGTTATGTATGTTACTTCATACATACGATCAAAGGAACATAATATAAGACACTACAAAATATGTATATAAGCAGGAAATGACCCATGACATGTATATAGGTGTATAATAATAATATGTACCTACACATGCGTAAAGATAGTCGCGATGTTCCTATCTACTTGTGTCTGTGATCTCCGAATGCTGCTGAGTGCTCCTACTTTAGACACAGAATACTAAAGCTTTAGACGAAATAGCCGAGATTTCATCTATATATATCCGCAGCTTGGAATACCGATTACCGATAGATACAGTTGCTATCCACCAGTCGCCAGTCGCCAGTCGCCACAGAGTACAAGTATACAATTCGTCGAGCCGTCGCGTCGGTCACATACCTACCTACACACATATTGGATTTAGAATGATTTCATTTATCTTTCCAACCATGGATTGTCTCATTCAAATTAATAAGGCGGGTACCGGAGAATTCCCACAAACGTAAACTAGTTAAATTATTTGCAATCGGAGCACCCAGAGCATATTTTTCCAACATTTAATGACGTTATTCAGAATGAGACACTAGTTATCTAGGTTCCTAATTATATATTTGGAGTTATATTTGAAACTATTGTCTCATTCCGAATAACGTCATTAAATGTTAGAAATATGATCTGATTTTAAATGATTTCACTATTACGTTTGTATGGAGAATTATCCGGTCGCCGTCTCCACCACCACCACAAGTATATTAATGCAAAATTTCATCTTAATCGATTGAGGAAAACAATTTTAAAGTTTAATTTTCGAATGGACTCGAAAAAGACCGAATATGAATAAAAACTTAGTAAGTAGCTACTGACCTACTTACAAATATTGCAAGTTTTAGAAATATCTACCCTATTGTAGTGCTTGCTGCCGAGCTCTGTCCAACACACGTAGTGACGTAGTCCTGTACCTACTTTACTAAGGAGAACTCTCTATTAAGTATTTCCTGATTTATTTTTCTATTAATTCGTGTAATTTTTTAGAAAATATTTTTGTTAAGTAAATAACCACTACAAAAGAGAGTTTTTGTAAAGCATATTTATATTTATATAATATTATTACAGTTAGGTACATATTTACATGACATATTCCGAACCATTCGTTGCGGAGTCTATACATATTTACATTATTTACATCGCAAAATATACAATTACATAGATAAGTACATAATTTAACAGGAGGATAAGTAACTAACGCATCAAATCTACATTCGATCGGAATATCTCTGATTAGTTCATTGTACCTATTATATTGTATACCTAGACATAAAATAATAATTATAATATAATTATCACATCATTGTCATCACTGTCACGACCACAGAGGAGATGAAAGAGATTTCATCCTGATCTGTGGTCGTTTCCATGTTTCCTCCGTGTCCATCCCCCCCCCCCCCCCCCCCACCCCCCCTGCAGTCAGTGCAGATGCAGCGTGTAGGACGCGGCGAGCAGCGCCAGCAGCAGCGGGCGCCCCCCCCCGCGCGCCCCCGCCCCGCCCGCGCCCGCCTCGTCCCGCTGCATGCCCTCCGCGGGCTGCGAGCCTGCGCCTGCAACACACGCGCACCGCTCCGTCACCACGCGCCGGCACCGGGCCCCGGCCCCCGGCCCCCGGCCCCCGGCCCCCGGCCCCCGGCCCCCGGCCCCCGGCCCCCGGGCCGGTTTTATTTGTCAATCTCCATTCATAAATTCGATCGATCAATTAGTCCATTGAAAAGTTACATTTAGGGTTGCGTTTTTTAGAGGACGCAATTTTATTTTTTTGATGTGTAGGGGGGGTCTGTGTAAAGCTAAAACCAAGTTTGTGGGGTCGCCACCCTTGTCCCGCGGCCGCCATCTTGAAAATAGGGGTTGAAATGGTTTTTACGGTATATCTCTTAAACTATTTATTTGATAAAAAAAATGTTTTAACATTTTTTGTTGCAAATTAAATTCTCTACAACTTTGGTCCAGTAACTTTTTGTCGTAGAACTATAAATAAAAAAGTTATGCGCCTCTAGACTCTACCTCGTGGGTGGTGGGGAAAAGAGTCAATAATTAATTATTAATAATATTGCGAAATTTGTAATTAAAAAAGTTATAAAATAAAAAAAAAAAAAAAAAAAAAACTGATGACATATTATTAGTACACACGTATATTATAGGTATAGTTAAGAGTACTGAAAAATAGTAAACTCACTTCGGAGCGCTGGAAAACCTTAGCTATTGACTTAATGAAAAAATGATGCGAATAAAAGTTGTTCCTCAAAAAACGATCTACAAAAATGGTCAGATATCAATTTTTCGTAAAATAATAAAAAAAAAAGTTACATCGCTCGCAAAAGTTACAAGCTCATAACTTTTTTATTTATAGTTCTACGATAAAAAGTTACTGGACCAAAGTTGTAGAAAATTTAATTTTCAACAAAAAATGTTAACAATTTTTTTTTATCAAATAAATAGTTTAAGAGATATACCGTAAAAACCATTTGAACCCCAATTTTCAAGATGGCGGCCGTGGGACAAGGGTTGCAACCCCACAAACTTGTTTTTAGCTTTACACTGACCCCCCCTACACATCAAAAAAATAAAATTGCGTCCTCTAAAAAACGCAAGGTAAGGCTTAAAAAATGTAACATTTCAATGGACTAAATAATGTCATCTTGAATACTAAGGCAGTCGTTATGGGATTTTATAATCTATACTAATATTATAATGAGAGAAACTTGGTTTTTTTGTTCTTTTGTTTGTAACGAATAGGATCCGAAACTACTGGACCGATTAAAAAAATTCTTTCACTTATGGATAGCTTAATTCAGTGTGAGTGACATAGGCTATATGAGATTTTGAAAAATTTTAGGGATCCGTAAGAAAACTGCAATATTGTGAACCAAGGTGTCACATAATTACCAAATATTGTGAAATCTATTGATAAACATCATCATACATACATTCACGCCTTTTTCCCGAAGGGGTAGGCAGAGGTGTACCAAGGACTCAGTCCCATAGTAGGTACACCCACATTTCGCCAGTATGTTATTGGTCCCATGTAATAGGGGGCGAGCCTATTGCCATCTACCGGGCACAGTTCCAGACTCCAGGCAGTTATTGAGATAATTTCCTAATGGAATAATTCAATATTTAACACTATGCCTGACCTGGGGATCGAACCCGGGACCTCTTGATTGGCAGTCGAGCATGCGCCCTCTACGCCACCGAGCCAGTCGAGGGAATCTATTGATGGTAGAATAAAATAATGTACTAGGGGTTTGTAGTACTTACCAATATCTACAAAATAGTTAACCAACATTATATCCATCTATTTTAGTTTTGTCACAATAATCGAAACAGTCATTATATGCATGAGCTTTCAAAAGTATTAGAGGTAGAATAAAGTAATGTACTAGGGGTTTGTGGTACTTATCAATATCTCCAAAATAGTTCACCGACATTATAACCATCTGTTTTGGTTTAGTCACAATAATCGAAGCAGTCATTATTTTTCCTGTAGTGTGAAAACTATTGGTGGTAGACTAATGTAATGTACTAGGGGTTTGAAAGAAAGAAAGAAAAATTATTTATTCGCCGCACAACAACAACATGTTAGCCTAAATAAATTTAAATATAAAAAAAACATACATTCACGCCATTTTCCCGAAGGGGTATGCAGAGGTGTACCCAGGACTCAGTCCCATAGTAGATACACCCACATTTCGCCAAGATGTTATTGGTCCGATGTAGTAGGGGGCGAGCCTATTGCCCTCTACCGAGCACAGTTCCAGACTCCAGGCAGTTATTGAGATAATTCCTAATGGAAAAATCCAATATTTAACACTTTGCCTGACCTGGGGATCGAACCCGGGACCTCTTGATTGGCAGTCGAACATGCGCCCTCTATGCCACCGAGGCAGTCATTTGTAATGTGTTCATTATTAATTAATAATTTATATTCAGAATCTCTACATTTATCTTTACCTGTCTCTACATTTATTGTTTTCCAAACGGCCTTAATTTACTGGGGATCGAACCCGGGTTTAAATTAATTAAAATTTAATTAAAATTAATTTAACTTATACTAACATCGAGTATGCGGCGAAACGGTACTAATTCAGCATAATGCAGGTTGCAGAACCTGCGCTGTTTATAGTACTTATCAATATTTACAAAATAGTCCATCGACATTATATCCGTCTGTTTTGGTTTAGTCACAGTAATCGAAGAAGTCATTATTTTTATGTGGTATGAAAACTATTGGTGGTAGAAATAATGTACTAAGGGTTTGTAGTACTTTCTTCAAAAGTACTATCTTATTACTAGTATTATTAGTACTATAATTATACACCGCACCGCACGGCTTGTAGTGCAACATCACTCAAGCCACAAACATGACAGCAGAGGCACCACTGTGCATTGTGCTTACTGCAATATACCGCATTATTTATTATGTACTTATAGATATTACACAGGCAAATATTTCATTCATGCATCTACATTATCTAATAGCTGATAACATATTTAATAGGTACTGTTATTTGTAGACAGGTTTTATTGCCTTATAGTACCATCGCACTCCGCAACTTAGGTATTTGTTTTGCCGGTTTATTATTTACTTTGTTTTGTGTTCGTGTCTTGTGGATTATCTTTTTAACTCTTTTTAATTTTCCAATTTTATTCATTGACATAATTATTTGCCATGGGTAAGGGGAAGAATATAACAGAAGAGGTAGGTGCCAGTCCAGGTTCAGACACGGATGTAGGTCACGATGAGGATAGCATTCGGCAGGCAATGCTCGAATCAAAACGCGAAGTTCTATTTGCTCGTATGCAAGGAATTTATGACATGGCTAAGAAGGTCGCCGCTGACCCTTCTATTTTTATGGCTTTGGCTCAGAATGCGTTTAATATTGATCGACTTCATAATGATTTTGAGAAAACTTTAGATTCGTATAATGCTATCTCGCTAAAGGTTAATTCTCAACACGTCGTTAGGTATCAGGAGTGGACGAACTTTGATATAATGTATTGTTTTGTCAAACATATAATATCTACTCATTCACCTAAACCTATGTGTGACACACTGACTGCGCCCGCACAGACCGGCATTATTAAATCAAAACCTAAGCTTCCTGCTATTGAATTAATGTCATTTGATGGTGATGTTCGCAAATGGCTACTATTTTATCAACAGTTTAAATGCACTGTGCATGAAAACCCATTATTATCAGATAGTGATAGGGTGTACTACTTAGTAGGTAAACTGTCTGGGTCCGCTGCGTCCGTATGCGCCCGTGTGCCTGCCACCGCTGAGAATTATTCCATTATATGGGCGGCACTCGTGGAGAAATTCGACGACCCTAGACTGCTTGCTAGCTCTTATCTTAATCAATTGTTATCTTTTAAAACACTAACTTCAAATACCGCTACGGGTTTAGAATCTTTTCTTAACACGTTTGACACGTCTGTGGCAGCCTTTAGGCAATTGAGTCTGGGTGACACGACCGACTTCATTCTCCTGCATCTCGCACTGCAGAGACTGAACTCGGAGACTGTTAAACTATTTGAATTAAATCATCGCAAAGATAAGATACCTACCTATTTAAACTTAATTGAATTTGTAAAGGAACATAGTAAAGGCTTATCGCGATCAGCTGTTCCTATTGATAAGCCTATTCCTCAACACAAGCCTCGCACTACGCAGGTACCTACGCCCAGTACTAAGAAACCGCAGACTAAGCGATAAATCTTTTGTTAATACTGATTTAAATTAAATTAAATTAAATTCATTTATTGCAGACTTTGTCCATAGCACACATAATTATACAATCACAATAAAATTATTAACAGTCTTATTTATCTTAATCTATACATGGGCTGGTCTCCGGAATGCTCCACATGCACTTTGTTCCAGTGCCGCATTATTGGACACTCAAAATCAATTCTGGAAGCAAACAACTGTACAAAGGTGTTAGAGCTGCCTCGCACACGCCGCATCAGGGATGCCACTCGCTTGCGTAGGATTGTAGTGAAACCGTCCAACTGAGCGTTCACAAACATCCCCGATGCACTGCAGTAGCGCGGCAGACGCATCTGAGCTCTAAAGGCGTTATTATATTGCACGCGCAGAGTGTCGAAGGCCTTTTTTGTGTGTTTGACCCAAAGGCCACAGGTGTAAAATGACTGACAGTACGATCTGAATAATGTGATCTTGACCTGCTCAGTGCACCTTGCGAACCTCCGGGCCAGCATATTGGCACGTATGGACAACGCCCTGCGCTCCCTCTCCATGTCAATTGGCGTGTGGTACAAGTGATGAGCGCAAGTGTCCACTATGTCAACGCATACATACTCACATGTACAGCTGTTCAGTATTCCGATCTAATATGAATCCTTATGAAAGATACAAATTCATAAAAGCTAATTCATTTTCTAACAATGGGGAATGTCCAAATTATCTTGACCTCCATTTTTATTTTAGATAATGAAAATATAGAGCAATATAAGAAACTAATTTGAATATTTTTGCTATTTTCGTCGTAGTTATTTTTAAAAACATTTTTAAAAATTTGAGAATTTTTGGTGATGATGACGTCATCATAAGCTTTATAGACGGTGACTGCGGCCTCAACAGAAAAAAAAAAAGGCAATGAAATTCAGATTGTCAATGTCATTATATTATCACACACCTATAACCCCACTTGTCTAAAAAAACTGTTCATTGCTTTTTTTTTTCTTCTTTTATGGACCCACACGAATGTATTGCCAGTGTCAAGTTATATAAATTTTCAAGTTAATATGGTCAATTCAGAGTCAGGGCAAGCCCAGTCAAGTCACAGCTCTAGTAAAGTGGTGGTCTTTACAAGAAGCTGCCAGTAAACAATAAAATCACAGTAACTTTCTAAGATTTTGCAGTCGGCTAGATATAGGTTATGTTTACATACATCGACATTTGACAACTTAATGACATAAAAGGACATTTCACTTTTTTTTTTTTTTTTAGGCTCACACGTTTTTCCATTAATCTACGTGTGACGTCATCTAAGGTCAAATGAAGGTTATTCAATTAAAGCCGAAAATAATAATAATCCGTGATTATTTTCTGTTTTTAAGTAATGGGTAGTGATCAGCAACCTTATTCCTCCAAATGGTTTTGAAATTACAAAAAACAAAAATAAATAGACATTCCCCATTGTTTAAGCTCAAAACATGGGATAAGAGATTGCACATCTAAGCATACTTGCTCACACTGTTCGGCCAAGCATCACTCGCTATTGCATTTTACCTCACCCGCTTATAATAATAAAAATATGGAGAATAATAAACGTTCAGGTAATAATACTTCCGCTACCGCTAATACTTCCGGTTTCACCTCTTCAGGGCATTCTCAATCCGAGTTACATACTCGCGCTTCCGCTAATATGACGCCTTCGCATAAGGCTAGTTTTTCTGTACCCGCTACCGCTTGTGCTGCCGACCACACTTCTTCGGAGCATAATAATACTATATCCGAGTCTCATACTCGCCACCCCGCAAATACGCTTTCTGCTAAAAATATTGATATTCCGCCATCCGCTAATGATCGAAACACGTCACTATGCACTGTTTCATATGATCAAGATTCTCACACAATTACAACTGCGTTATTGGCCACCGCTAAAATTAAGGTTATTGATAACCAGAATCGCACTCACTATTTGAGATGTCTGATCGATCCAGGCTCTCAGAGTGAATATATTTCTACCGCATGTAGTAGGCGCCTATCGCTTCCTGTATCCACGCAAAGCCGCTTCTCTAAGGTTCAAGGTATAGGTGGAGTCTCTCAGAAGATCATAGGTGTGACGTCACTCAAGTTCACGTCCCGCTTTGACGACAATGATGAGTATCATATCCAGCCTATGGTTGTCGATTCGATTACGTCACAGCTACCCGACTCACGCGTCGACGTCGGCGCTCTCGGCCACTTGCGTAATATTCCTTTGGCCGATGATGATTTTTCTGAGCCAGGGCCCATTGACCTTTTGTTAGGCGTGCATGTTTATTGTCAAATTCTCTTATTTAATAAAATTACCGCTGACAATAATAATTCACCTACGGCTTTAGAGACGACTTTAGGTTACATAGTTATGGGTAACGCACCTGTCATATCCCAGCGTTCTGCGTTTCATAAATTTTGCGCTTTTACCGCTGACCCGCTTCACCAACTAGTGGAAAGGTTTTGGTCCACTGAGGAACCACCTTCCAAGTTATATTTAAGTCCTGATGAGCAGTGTTGTGAAGATATTTATACTTCGACCACTACGCGTAACGAAGATGGCAGTTATGTAGTGCAGCTACCTTTTAAAGATAACCCGCAAGTTCTCGGTAACTCCTACATAACCGCGAAGAAGAGGTTTTTAGGCCTCGAGAAGAAGTTTTTAAAATCACCGGACTTACATAAAAAATATAACGATATTATTCTTGACTATATCGACAAGGGTATTTTGACGCGCGTTCCTCCCGATGAATGTACCTCCCCAGGTTATTACCTGCCGCACCATCCTGTAGTACGGGACGATAAGTCCACGAGTAAGGTTCGCATCGTCTTAGATGGTAGTGCTGCGACCGATTCCGGGCTATCTCTAAACGATATTTTATATAAAAGCTGCAACTTGCAGGCCGATATTTTCAACATCTTGGTGAATGTTCGCATATTCCGCATCGCATTTTTCTCAGACGTAAGACAGATGTACTTGTGTATTTACACACATCCCGCTCATCGTTGTTATCAGCGTATATTAAACCGTTTCTCTCCGAACGAGCCGCTAGAAACACTGCAGTTTGAACGTGTTACCTTTGGTCTTCGGTCTTCTCCAATGTTGGCAATGCGCACTCTGCGCCAACTGGCTCAAGATGAACGGCAGAGGTGGCCTCTTGCTGCTGACGTCATCGAACGCGACGTTTACATGGACGATTTGGCTTCTTGTTGTCCTTCTGTGGAAAGGGCAACCAAGACAGCACAGGAGTTGATCCAGATATTTAAGGCCGGTGGGTTTGACTTAGTCAAATGGACCAGCAACTCGCCTGAGTTGTTGACCCACATACCCGCGTCACATCGGCAATCTGAATCGATCTCCTTCGATGATGATGACACGTTCAAGATTTTAGGCCTGCGGTGGCTTCCCGCTTCGGATAATTTTACGTTCTTGACTTCTGTCCCTCCATCTGTTTTTACAAAACGGACGATTCTGTCTATGACCGCACGGCTTTACGACGTCTTAGGACTCGTAGGACCCGTTATTCTTTACGCAAAGTTGATAATCAGGGAACTTTGGCTCTTGAACCTCGATTGGGATGACGAGCTTCCCTGTGATATCGCTGCCTCGTGGCGCAGATATTTATTTGAACTGCCACTTATATCGCACCTCAAGTTCCCCCGCCATGTGGGGATTGAGGAATTTAATTCCCGCATTTCGCTAATCGCATTTTCGGACGCAAGTGAAAAGGCTTATGGCTGTGTGCTCTACCTCCACGTAACCAATGGTGACCAGCCGCCTATCATTTCACTGTTGTGCTCCAAATCTTGCGTCACATCAGCTAAGCCCACTATTACGTTGGCTCGGCTGGAGTTAAATGGGCTAGTGCTTCTCGCTAAGTTACTTCGCACCGTTTATGACTCATTATCCGCACGTTGTCGCGTTGACAACGTTTTTATATTCTCGGACTCGACTGTCGCTCTGTGTTGAGTGACTTCCTCTCCACATCGATTTCAGACTTATGTCGCAAACCGCATCTCAGACTTTCAGTGTACCTCGCCTTCGCAGAATGTTTATCACGTCGCCGGAACTGAAAATCCCGCTGATTTTGTTTCTCGCGGCTTGTTGCCTTCGCAGATTGTTGAAAATGACCTGTGGCTTCAAGGTCCCCCTTGGATGTCCTCGCCTACTGCAGATTGGCCTGTTGAGCAGTTCTCTTCCAGTTCAAATCAGTTGCCCGAAGAGAAAACTACTTCTCACGTCACTGTGACAGAGGAGGAGAATGTTCTCATCACTCTAGGCTCAAAGTTCTCGTCATGGCTAAAGTTTCTCAGATCCACGGTAATCGTGCTCCGCTTTCTTAGAATTCTCCCGCGCAACAACGTCATTACTGCTGAAGATCTAGACACTGCTGAGAATAAAATTATTCAGGCTGTCCAAAGAAGTTCTTTTCCAGCTGACCTAAAGAAAATTCAAAGGAATAAGTCCTGTTCTACCGCACTTAGGAAGTTATCTCCCTTCATTACAGATTCTACTGTACGAGTCGGAGGACGCCTCTCGCATTCTAGTCTGGATTTTGCCCAGAAACATCCCGCTCTTATGCCTAAAAATGGGCACATATCGGAACTCATTGTTGACTGGTACCATCGTGAAAATAGTCACGCCGGTCCGCAATTATTAATGTCTATTTTGCGACAAAAATATTGGTTCCTATCCGCTAGGCGTCTAGTGCGCAACCGCATACATAAATGTATCCGCTGTTTTAGGCTCAATCCTAAACCTACTTTTCCAGCTATGTCAGACTTGCCCAGCTGTCGCGTAGAACCCTGTAAAGCATTCACACATACGGGCGTCGATTACGCTGGCCCGCTTTATATCACGACTGTAAGGAAACGAGGTGTACGCAGCCAAAAGGGTTATCTCTGTGTTTTTGTGTGCCTAGTCACCAAAGCCGTACACATCGAGCTAGCCTCAGACCTTAGTTCTGCTACGTTCCTTGATGCATTCAAACGCTTCTTATCAAGGCGCGGTCCATGTAATTTTATTTATAGTGATAATGGAACTAATTTTATTGCCTCACAATCATACCTACAGGAATTATTTAAATTTTTAAAGTCTGACGAATATTATACTCATTTTAGTGATGAACTCGCTAAACACCGCATCACCTGGAAAAGGTCGCCTCCCCTAGGAAGCCACTTTGGTGGACTTTGGGAAGCGAACATTAAGAGCATTAAGTCTCTTCTATTCCGCGTCATAGGAAAGCAGATTCTCACGTATGAGGAGATGCTCACGGTGATCAACCAAGTCGAAGCTATCCTCAATAGCCGACCACTGTATGTTTTAAGCCCGGACCCTTCCGAGCCTACCGCGTTGACACCATCGCACTTCCTATCGACGAAACCGCTAGCCTTTATTCCCTCTGCTGACGTCAGTGGAGAACGGGCAAATCTCTTATCGCGTCATACCCTAATGGACTCCATTGTCCAAACGTTTTGGAAACGGTTTAAGAATGAATACCTCCATAATTTACAAATGCGCGAAAAGTGGAATACCGCTAGTAATCCACTCACTGTAGGGACTTTAGTTCTTCTCAATAATGAAAATGCTCCTCCTTTATCCTGGAAGATCGGCAGGATATCTGAAGTTTTTCCAGGCAAGGACGGTTTAGTTCGCTGCGTGAGAGTGGTTACGGGTGATAATACATCGTACGTCCGCCCGGCAACAAAGTTGTCGCCGCTTCCAATTCAGTAGGGTGACCATATTATATTCCCGCTATTTTAGGATAAGTATTTATTATTTATTCACTCCGCTATTTATAACATACTCGCATATTATTTTGCCCACTATGTAATTTTGTATTATATCCCGCATTTGTTGTTCTTCCCGCTATATATAATTATTATTTCGTCCCGCTATTTTCATATATTCCTTTCGCTTTGAAGGAACCCTTCAAGGGGGGGAGATGGTGGATATTGTTTTCGGAAATCCTAAGCCGCACCTAATTTCACTTCATTAATATCCAATCACTTCTACTTTTATTCAATTTCCTATCACCTATCCCTTTTCCCCTTGCGCACGCTAATTTATATCGGCTCGCCCGCACTGGCGAACATAGCCGAATCCCGCACGACGGGGCCCGATGCTGCAAATGCATTTGGTTCTGCACCTATTAGGAGGCAAAGAAGCCTCCAGATGCTCCGACGACTTCACCTGAAGAACACGCGCCTGGATGCGCCCGCGCTCGGTCTTCTTTTCGCTTGGTGGCCATCGCTCGACGCCATTTTTTGACTACTCCGCGTGTGAAACCGTGTGAACTATTATTGTTTTATATCGACGAATACCTACGTCCCTGCTATAGTGTTACACCCCCTGCACCGCTATTTATCCTGGATTTGTTGCTAGACTCTTGGGGCCGAGGACGACGCCAAAGGTACGTGCGCTCCTTCCTTCTTCATATTATTGATTTCCCCAGTTTTCCTAGCAGCGATCCTTTCCGCCGAAAATACAGTCCACTCATATCGAAAACCCTGGTTGCTTTAAACACATACAAGCGGCCCCCCACTTGTGGTAGGTAAGGTCTGAACCAACCATTAATTACCACCACCTACTTAGTATCATCATACTTAGTATCTTAGTACTATTTTCAAAATAGCCCACGATAAATTTATACATGTGTTAAGGTTTGGTCATTGTAACAGAAATAGTCATTAATTTGCGTGCGCTGCGTAAACCATTAGGGTATATAAAAATACAATGTATCACGGATTTACTCCTGTTAAAACGTTCCTAATTCTGCTACCCGTGTGAAGCCGGGGCGGGCCTCTAGTAATATATAAAAGGCAATTTGCTACAGTCAATACTTTTGGTAATATTCGGTATAAATTCAGTGTAGGACAGACTCCCCACTAGACACCACAGATACCCCGATTTCGGCGTAGTTTAAGTTGCCGCATTTGACGAGTATGACAGCGGTATCTACTTAGTGTATGAGCGCGGAGACCTGTCTATTATCCTGTGCGGCCACGTAATTATACTGAGCGACTTACTGGCGGCCCTCGTCGCTTTGATCTTCGCTCGAGGCGCACATTTAAGAGATCCGAATGGATCGCTATTTTTATTTCACGTCTCACGATTGGAACGAAGCGCGATGAAGCTCGGCGAAATTGGCGCGATCTTTATTGTGATTCGGATAAATTGGGCTCCTGTTTGTTTATGATTAGAGAAGCGTGAGGCTCCCCTCCCCCCTCGGCCCGACGCCGATGGTCTCATGGTTGAGCTGCAGCTTTAATGATGTTTACTGACGATTGTCTCCTCAGCGTCGAGTGTGTCGAGATGACCGGTCCTCAACTAAATGATTCTCGAACCTATCTCCCATACCTAATTCGATCTTTCAACGGGCTAGAATGTCTCGATGACCTTTAACTTCGGTAAAGTACGTCACTTGTGGGGACTATTTAAAACAAAATTTAACTAACTAGTGACTCTGTATCATCGATGGCTCCTTCGTCATTTCGTCCCACAACAGGTTCGTCCCATTGAGACGGATCGCCGAAACTTAAAATAAATGTATTTTTCGTTCAACGATTCAAATTCAAAAATTCAAAATTGTTTATTGTTAAGACAACAGTGGTCCATGTGTTTTAGTAATTTGATAGTATTAACTAAGGGTTAGTAAAAACAATTAAAGTGGGTACATTAAATTAAATGAATAGATCATGTAACTGAAAGGCACTCCGCGCGGACGGCAGCCGGAGGAATACCTTTCATTATCCACTTCACGACCATCGTCCGCACCGAGTCTCCCCCGAGGTCCATGCGGATCATCGGCCGATGTTTGCGGATGATGTTGCCACTTCCTCGAACTCTTCTCAACAGTGACGCTACTTTTTTTCAGAACGACGGCGTGAAAGCCGTCAGTTCGCACTGTGTCTGATATTGGTAATCATAATGTTTTTTTTTTTTTTGTTTTTTTTTGTTAGTGAGTAACAAGATGGTAAGATGGCCTGATGGTAAGCATCATGATTGCTCATATCAGACACGGTGCCACCCAGTGTTTTAAAATTCAAAATTCTGCTCGGCATTGCACTGCGCCTGTCACCCTGAGATATTGGTTGTTGAATTTCGCCGGTAACATATTAGTTGTTGAAATTTGTCATGCCCATGTAATTTCGCTGATAACATTGCCCTTCAGACCGGAACAAAGTAATGTTTTCACATTACTGCTTCGCGAAAGAATTACTGGCAAAGGTGTGGTACTTCCCAGGCGGCCCCCTGCAAGAGGCCTACCACTACAGAACCTCGCGGCTGAGCGATGCTCGCTCCGACTGCGGTTTTCCGATGATGCTAAGTCATATAGGCAGCTCAATAGACGAATTTCGAAATCCTTGCGGCATGACATCCGCATTTTTAATACTGATAATATTAAAGAGACGATAGAGCGGCTATACGCTTCGAGCTGCGTACGATTCATGCCGAGACAAGTTCGCGAAGTGTTCAGGCACAGAATAAGTAATAGTGGTAGAGATGACAGAGGCAGGACAGTAAGTAGTATTATGATGTGAGTAGTTATTGGTGAAGAGTAAGTAATTACCGGAGTCGACGATGAGAGTGATGGTGTCGGAGACGTCCCCGACGGCGCACTCGTACAGGCCGTCGTCCCCGGCCGCCAGCCCGCCCGCCAGCCCGCCCGCCAGCCCGCCCGCCCGCAGCCCCGCCAGCGTGAGCCGCGACACGACGCGCGCCTCCCACCGCTCCGTGTCCAGCGACACGCCGCCGCGGGAACTCTGTACCGTTCATTACTTGGCTCCTTTGTCGTTTCGGCCCACTGGGACGAAACGACCAAACTTACAATTAATGTATTTTTCGTTGGACGATTCGTCCCTTTATTGTTTTTGTCAAATATTTAAAGGGACTACAGGAAATCCGTCAGGAAGAAAAGTATTCGCGATTATTAACTTAACAGAAATGACAAAAAAAATCAAGGTTCGCTGATATATTTCCATCATCAAATCAGCTCAATGGTATAATAATACCACCAGCGGCGGCGAGTACCGCGCCGCGCCACGTACAGTATGTACCTGCAGGGAGAGCGGAGGCTCGCGGCCGACGCGGCGCCAGCGCACGTCGAGCGGCGGCGGGCGCAGCGCGCGCGGCGGCGGCGAGTACCGCGCCGCGCCACCTACAGTATGTACCTGCAGGGAGAGCGGAGGCTCGCGGCCGACGCGGCGCCAGCGCACGTCGAGCGGCGGCGGGCGCAGCGCGCGCGGCGGCGGCGAGTACCGCGCCGCGCCACGTACAGTATGTACCTGCAGGGAGAGCGGAGGCTCGCGGCCGACGCGGCGCCAGCGCACGTCGAGCGGCGGCGGGCGCAGCGCGCGCGGCGGCGGCGAGTACCGCGCCGCGCCACGTACAGTATGTACCTGCAGGGAGAGCGGAGGCTCGCGGCCGACGCGGCGCCAGCGCACGTCGAGCGGCGGCGGGCGCAGCGCGCGCGGCGGCGGCGAGTACCGCGCCGCGCCACGTACAGTATGTACCTGCAGGGAGAGCGGAGGCTCGCGGCCGACGCGGCGCCAGCGCACGTCGAGCGGCGGCGGGCGCAGCGCGCGCGGCGGCGGCGAGTACCGCGCCGCGCCACGTACAGTATGTACCTGCAGGGAGAGCGGAGGCTCGCGGCCGACGCGGCGCCAGCGCACGTCGAGCGGCGGCGGGCGCAGCGCGCGCGGCGGCGGCGAGTACCGCGCCGCGCCACGTACAGTATGTACCTGCAGGGAGAGCGGAGGCTCGCGGCCGACGCGGCGCCAGCGCACGTCGAGCGGCGGCGGGCGCAGCGCGCGCGGCGGCGGCGAGTACCGCGCCGCGCACGCCAGCGTGGCCGCGCCGCCCTCCGCGCCGCGCGACACGTGACCCAGCGCCTGCACCACTACCGCCGGTTCCACCTCGTCTGCACACAAAGACGACATTGGCTGACGGGAGACAAGTCGATGTTAAATTGGTGATTTTTAATTTTTGAACTCACCATCCCGAATCCCGGCGACACCCATGCCATATGCCCGTGTCTACTGTTCGACATAGGCCTCCCTCATAAACTTCCGTTTATTGGTTAACAGTTTCTTGGTTTACCCCACTTGACAACGAGCGAGCGAGCGCGGAGCGTCTCCTTTTCCTATTTATTCCGTGATTTGGATCTCTCTCGCTGGTACCGACCGGTGGTGATGGTTTCTCAACCGAGAGAAATTTTGTGAGCAAATTCGGTATTTAGATTAGTGGTATAAAACTTAGATAAAGAAGGTATAGTTGTTTTTTGGCGATTCGATTTTGAAAATATTATGTCATAATGGCGGAGCCATGCGGTTTGAAAACATAAGTAAAAAAAAAAATAACCTATGTCAGAAATCTGATAGTATAGCGAGGTCACGGAAGCTTACGGAGGTCTACGGCTCACGGAGACACACTAGATATATAGATTTATCAATGGGTACCTATAGGGCACAATATGCTCAGAAACACGGTTTATGATTGCACCGGATCAGTAGAAGGATTATTATGACGGGTTCAGTCGTCGCGTTGCATTACACGTCCCGTATAGATGAGAGAACCCATATGGGATGTCATGTCGGGCCGGCCGTGGCAGCCAGCCTTTGTACTCGGCTGCACGTGGCGTTTCATCTGTTCGCATCTACCATTGTATGCATTATTGCTCCACACTTAACGCGTGGGGCGTTATTTTTATTGTAATAAGAACTATTGAAAAAATAATTTAATGCTTTAAAGTTAAATGCCACGCTAGTTATAATTTATTTTAAAACAGCTTGACACAATTAAGGGTGCCTGCTCGGGGTGCCGTAAAAGTATAATATGTATATTCGTATAATATAATGTAAAAATATTTTAAATGTAATCGACTTCATAGTTTTTCGTTCGAACAAAGCGCTGACATAGAAGTCTAAATAATGATATTATAATAGAATAATCGCTACTAATAGGGTGGTACTACTGTTAGAGAAATACCAATAATAATCATCATTATTATCATCACTAGCCGGAAGACGTTAACTGCTGAACATACGCCTCCTCCATAGAACGACATATAATCTATACTTCTATACTAGTCTATACTAATATTATAAAGAGAGAAACTATGTTTTTTTTTTATTTTTTTGTTTGTAACTAATAGGCTCTGAAACTACTGGACCGATTTTAAAAATTCTTTCACTTATGGATAGCTTAATTCAGTGTGAGTGACATAGGCTATAAGAGATTTTGAAAAAAAAAATAGGGATCTGTAAGAAAACTGCAATATTGTGAACCAAGGTGTCACATAATATAATTACTATATTCATAAATTTGCGTGCGCTGTGAAATCCATTGATGGTAGAATAATATAATGTACCTACTAGGGGTTTGTAGTACTTATCAATATCTACAAAATAGTCCACGGAAATATTATCCATCTTTTTTGGTTTAGTCACAATAATCGAAACAGACATTATATGCATGCGCTGTGAAAAGTATTGGTGGTAGAATAAAGTAATGTACTAGGGGTTTGTAGTAATTATCAATACCTACAAAAGAATATACATAGATTATATTCATCTTTTTTGGTTTAGTCACAATAATCGAAGCAATGATTATTTTTCATGCGGTGTGAAAACTATTGGTGGTAGAGTAAAGTAATGTACTAGGGGTTTGTAGTACTTATCAATACCTACAAAACAGTATACATAGATTATATCCATCTTTTTTGGTTTAGTCACAATAATCGAAGCAGTGATTATTTTTCATGCGGTGTGAAAACTATTGGTGGTAGAGTAAAGTAATGTACTAGGAACTTGCGAGGTGGCTTGTGTAGAAGTGAAAAGGCACATAATCTTATGTGTATATAGGCCGCCGAACTCGAATCTCACTTCTTTTATGTCCTCTATGGAAATAATTCTAAACAAAATTTGTAAAAGTAATAAACATGTACTTGTATGCGGTGACTTTAACATTGATATTTTGTCAGATTCTCCAGATAAAACTAATTTGACTAGTTTATTTAAGTCCTTCGGTTTGAGTTACCTATTCTCTGAGCCCACAAGAGTTACAGTTACCTCATCGACCTGTATTGATAATATCTTTACCAATTTCGAAAGTAGGAAGTTATCAATAACGGGTGGAGTTAGGTCTGACCACAAGGGTCTCTCACTAGAATTTATAAGTGACAAATCAAAAGAAAAACCAACAATTGAACATAGGCCCCTAACAACATATAAACTCGAAAAGCTTAGGAATAATATAGAATCAAAACTGGAAAATGTCGCTGTCTCTGAGGAAGACCCTAATTTCAATTATGAAAACATATTTTCTGTAATAAGTAAGGAGTTCAATGAGATATGTCCCAAAAAGAAATTACACTCGAATGGGAAACTAGAATTTAGTGATTGGGCTACCAAGGGTATCAGGAAAAGTAGAGATAATATGTATGAGTTATATAGGGATAAAGCCCATTCCAATTCAGAATCATTTCATGAGTATGTTAAATGTTATTCAAAAATTTTTAAAGCTGTGTGCATCCAAGCAAAAGCCATAAATATTAGAGACAAAATTCGCAAATCAAGTAATAAAATTAAGACGGTTTGGAAAACAATAAACGTAGAAACAGGTAAAGATAAATGTAGAGATTCTGAATATAAATTATTAATTAATAATGAACACATTACAAATGTTGAGGAAGTCGCTAATATTTTTGTCGATTTCTTCTCTAACATAGCCCTGAACGCGACCAAGTCACTTGATTCATCCCCAGACTTGGCGGAGGCTTTTCTTAAAGAAAACTTCCAACGCACCATACCTGAATTTTCGTTTGAACACATCTCATTAATTGATATCAAAAAGACGTACAAGAGTTTAAATGTTAAAGCTACTGAAGATCTATGGGGTCTATCTGTAAAAATGCTAGATTCTATAATAAACACAATTGCTCCTTACTTAGCAGACTTATTTAACCTATGCATAGATAAAGGCACGTTTCCAGAACTAATGAAAATAAGTAAAATCACTCCTATCTTTAAATCGGGAAGTAAGACAGATCCCTCAAACTATAGGCCAATCTCTGTTTTGCCAGTATTAAGTAAAATCTTTGAGAAATTGATGCTAAACCAACTGCTGTCACATTTCAATAGAAATAGAATATTGCATTCAAACCAGTATGGTTTCACCAAATGCAGATCAACAACCGATGCAGGCTGTCATCTCATGACTCTTGTCTTGGAGGCTTGGGAGAGTTCACAGGATGCCATTGGAGTGTTTTGTGACCTTTCCAAAGCATTCGACTGTGTAGAACACTGCACGTTACTGCGCAAGTTAGAAGTATATGGAATTCATGGGAATGCCCTGAACCTGGTGGAATCATACTTGTCTAGTAGGCAGCAGAAGGTTAGCGTCAATGGTATCACATCTGCTAGTTCTCCTGTCAAGATGGGAGTCCCACAGGGATCAATTTTGGGTCCTTTCCTGTTTTTGGCATATATTAACGATTTGCCTTACATGGTCCACGGTCAAGCAGATATAGTTCTATTTGCCGATGATACGTCATTGATTTTTAAAGTTGATAGGAAGGATACTTCACTAGTACATGTTAATAATACTTTAGCAAGTATATCCAGATGGTTCACAGCAAACAATCTGTTATTGAATGCGAAAAAGACTAAATGTTTGAAATTTTCGTTGCCTAACGTCAGAAGTATAGAACCAATCATAGTTCTTGACGGTGAAAGACTCAATATTGACAATGCAACTTTGTTCCTTGGCATAAATATAGACTCTAAACTGCAATGGAGCACTCATATCACCGAGCTCTCAGGGAAACTAAGCTCTGCAGCTTACGCGGTTTATAAAATTAGGCAACTAACAGATGTAGCCACGGCGAGATTAGTGTACTTTGCATATTTCCATAGCTTGATGTCTTATGGGATTCTGTTGTGGGGGTCAGCTGCAGATATAGAAACTATCTTTATACTACAAAAACGTGCGATTCGTGCCATCTATGAGATGCGTCCACGCGAATCCCTGAGGGAATTATTTAAAGAAATAAACATACTGACCCTACCATCCTTATACATTTATGAGAACATCATGTATGTGCGTAAAAATTTACATAAATTAAAATTAAATAGTGACCTTCATAATTTTAATACTAGGAATAAAGACAAAATAGCTGTACCTAGCTTTAGATTATCTAAAACAAATAAAAAGACATTCTTAGGAAATAGTGTACGTTTCTATAATAAAATCCCAAAAGAGATAACTGGGCTCTCAGAGGGTAAATTCAAAACCTATATAAAATCTACTTTACTTAAGAAGGCTTATTATAAAGTCAACCAGTACATAGAGGACAAAGATGCCTGGAAACTTCTGCATAGCCGCCTCGCGGCACCTTCAAAGAAAACGAATGTAACCAAACCAAATATTGTGAAACTATCTGTTGAAAAAATTAAGCCCTACAAGTTTCTTGTGCGTTCTTCTTGTAGAGGTATCTTTCCGAACGCACGGTAGACTCAGTACTGTATCTTCATTGACGTACAAAAGTGTCAGATTATGACCTATTTGAATAAATCTGTTTGAGTTTGAGTTTGAGTTTGAGGAGATTGTAGTACTTATCAATACCTACAAAACAGTATACATACTCGTAGATTATGTCCATCTTTTTTGGTTTAGTCACAATAATCGAAGCAATGATTATTTT
Source organism: Hemistola chrysoprasaria (assembly GCA_947063395.1). NCBI lineage: Eukaryota > Metazoa > Arthropoda > Insecta > Lepidoptera > Geometridae > Hemistola > Hemistola chrysoprasaria. The sequence goes on from OX346725.1 coordinate 14,547,498, forward strand.
TCATGCGGTGTGAAAACTATTGGTGGTAGAGTAAAGTAATGTACTAGGGGTTTGTAGTAATTACCAATACCTACAAAACAGTATACATAGATTATTTCCATCTTTTTTGGTTTAGTCACAATAATCGAAGCAGTGATTATTTTTCATGCGGTGTGAAAACTATTGGTGGTAGATTAAAGTAATGTACTAGGGGTTTGTAGTACTTATCAATATCTTCAAAATAGCCCACGATAAATTTATACATGTGTTAAGGTGTTAAGGTTTGGTCATTGTAACAGAAATAGTCCTTAATTTGCGTGCGCTGCGTAAACCATTAGGGTTATATCTATTAAAATACAATGTATCACGAATTTACTCCTGTTAAACGTTCACTATACCTACTTCTGCTACCCGTGCGAAGCCGGGGCGGGCCGCTAGTATTCATATATAATAATAATATCAATGAATAATCTGCTCTATCGGCAGTTTCAAATTTTAAGTAGTTTTTAACCATAAGATACTAACTAGATTAGCTGTAAACTAAAATATTACAAGAGTTGTACTCGTTATCAAACACGCTTGTCACCCTCGCCTTCACATTATTTCTTTTACCTATTTTGGCATAAGCTTATATTCAAACACAGAGCTGAGCACTACGAATAATAATGTCTATTATTCGTAAGCTGAGCACAAGTTATTATTAACTGTGACACACGAAGTAATTGCCATCATAATTAGTTTTTATACGGACACAAACGCTTGTCTGTGAATTTATAAATGGCTGTCTGAAAAAAGCAATTAATTAAATCTTATTTTTTCAATCAATTTTTTATTTTGTTTAAGATTGCTTTATTTTTTAACATAGTTAATTTACAGACAAAACTTAAATTAAAATATAATAGGTAATTTTAATTATATAGGTAATAGGTAAACTAGTTTTATACACTCGCGACATAAGTATATTTATTACATAATTATGAACCGTTACTGAAATATTTCGTAGGTATTAAACAAGGTGGGTCTTATTAGTTAGGTATGTGTTATTTATGTAAGTGGATAGGTTTAAAAAAAAAACAAAATAAACTTCCCTTTGTCACCTTGTCTTAATTATTTTATATGGCTTATATTATTCAAACACATAATGTAACTAAGTAGGTACATGTAGGTAGTAGGCAATGTAATAAGGTTTCTGGAGTTTTTAAAGATTTTATTATTTAATGAATAGGTAGGTAAGTTTACACCTTGTAAAATATAGGCCGACACCCGACGATCGAACATAAACCGATTCCCCGGCCGTACCTCCCAACTAAGTGCTAAGAATTTGATTAATCATCAGAATTATAAGTTACCTGATATGACATCAGTCATGTAATTAATCTCCAAACAATCGATTCCACGAAGATTCCACGAACCACGCAACACATTTTAACATACGAGCTACTTAATATTCAAACTCAAACTCAAACTCAAACAGATTTATTCAAATAGGTCATAATCTGACACTTTTGTACGTCAATGAAGATACAGTACTGAGTCTACCGTGCGTTCGGAAAGATACCTCTACAAGAAGAACGCACAAGAAACTTGTAGGGTTTAATTTTTTCAACAGATAGTTTCACAATATTTGGTTTGCTTACATTCATTTTCTTTGAAGGTGCCGCGAGGCGACTATGCAGAAGTTTCCAGGCATCTTTGTCCTCTATGTACTGGTTGACTTTATAGTATGCCTTCTTTAGTAAAGTAGATTTTATATAGGTTTTGAATTTACCCTCTGAGAGCCCAGTTATCTCTTTTGGGATTTTATTATAGAAACGTACACTATTTCCTAAGAATGTCTTTTTATTTGTTTTAGATAATCTAAAGCTAGGTACAGCTATTTTGTCTTTATTCCTAGTATTAAAATTATGAAGGTCACTATTTAATTTTAATTTATGTAAATTTTTACGCACATACATGATGTTCTCATAAATGTATAAGGATGGTAGGGTCAGTATGTTTATTTCTTTAAATAATTCCCTCAGGGATTCGCGTGGACGCATCTCATAGATGGCACGAATCGCGCGTTTTTGTAGTATAAAGATAGTTTCTATATCTGCAGCTGACCCCCACAACAGAATCCCATAAGACATCAAGCTATGGAAATATGCAAAGTACACTAATCTCGCCGTGGCTACATCTGTTAGTTGCCTAATTTTATAAACCGCGTAAGCTGCAGAGCTTAGTTTCCCTGAGAGCTCGGTGATATGAGTGCTCCATTGCAGTTTAGAGTCTATATTTATGCCAAGGAACAAAGTTGCATTGTCAATATTGAGTCTTTCACCGTCAAGAACTAAGATTGGTTCTATACTTCTGACGTTAGGCAACGAAAATTTCAAACATTTAGTCTTTTTCGCATTCAATAACAGATTGTTTGCTGTGAACCATCTGGATATACTTGCTAAAGTATTATTAACATGTACTAGTGAAGTATCCTTCCTATCAACTTTAAAAATCAATGACGTATCATCGGCAAATAGAACTATATCTGCTAGACCGTGGACCATGTAAGGCAAATCGTTAATATATGCCAAAAACAGGAAAGGACCCAAAATTGATCCCTGTGAGACTCCCATCTTGACAGGAGAACTAGCAGATGTGATACCATTGACGCTAACCTTCTGCTGCCTACTAGACAAGTATGATTCCACCAGGTTCAGGGCATTCCCATGAATTCCATATACTTCTAACTTGCGCAGTAACGTGCAGTGTTCTACACAGTCGAATGCTTTGGAAAGGTCACAAAACACTCCAATGGCATCCTGTGAACTCTCCCAAGCCTCCAAGACAAGAGTCATGAGATGACAGCCTGCATCGGTTGTTGATCTGCATTTGGTGAAACCATACTGGTTTGAATGCAATATTCTATTTCTATTGAAATGTGACAGCAGTTGGTTTAGCATCAATTTCTCAAAGATTTTACTTAATACTGGCAAAACAGAGATTGGCCTATAGTTTGAGGGATCTGTCTTACTTCCCGATTTAAAGATAGGAGTGATTTTACTTATTTTCATTAGTTCTGGAAACGTGCCTTTATCTATGCATAGGTTAAATAAGTCTGCTAAGTAAGGAGCAATTGTGTTTATTATAGAATCTAGCATTTTTACAGATAGACCCCATAGATCTTCAGTAGCTTTAACATTTAAACTCTTGTACGTCTTTTTAATATCAATTAATGAGATGTGTTCAAACGAAAATTCAGATATGGTGCGTTGGAAGTTTTCTTTAAGAAAAGCCTCCGCCAAGTCTGGGGATGAATCAAGTGACTTGGTCGCGTTCAGGGCTATGTTAGAGAAGAAATCGACAAAAAAATTTGCGACTTCCTCAACATTTGTAATGTGTTCATTATTAATTAATAGTTTATATTCAGAATCTCTACATTTATCTTTACCTGTTTCTACGTTTATTGTTTTCCAAACCGTCTTAATTTTATTACTTGATTTGCGAATTTTGTCTCTAATATTTATGGCTTTTGCTTGGATGCAAACAACTTTAAAAATTTTTGAATAACATTTAACATACTCATGAAATGATTCTGAATTGGAATGGGCTTTATCCCTATATAACTCATACATATTATCTCTACTTTTCCTGATACCCTTGGTAGCCCAATCACTAAATTCTAGTTTCCCATTCGTGTGTAATTTCTTTTTGGGACATATCTCATTGAACTCCTTACTTATTACAGAAAATATGTTTTCATAATTGAAATTTTTTATAATTTTTATAATATTAAAATTATAAACATTTAGGTAACACATCTAGGAGTCATAAACCCTAAGAACGTAAACAGGTACGTTAATAAATAAATAATATTAATTACTAAACATCAATAGGATTCGTGACTCAGCCGGTTATCGCTCAGAGCACGTACGTAGGCTATGTAAAAATAGGTAATAAGGATTCCAAAGATGTTACATAAACATAGAGTGGTCATTCAAAATGTGACATTTTAATATGAAAGATAACAATATAATATTATCAGACAATATATTCATCAATAAAACTTATATGAGCTGCCATTGTGGTCAATAACTAATATCTAAGGTTGACAGGTGCAGTGCAGTGCCGCGCAGAATTTTGAATTTCAAAACACTGGGTGTCTGATATGGGCAATCATGATGCTTACCATCAGGCACCTGATTTTCTCGTCTTGTCACTCACTATTATAAAAAAAAGGTACCTATCACCTATCGCAGATTAGAGAAACACAGACGATTCTTATCTAAATTTTAATTAAGTATAAAGTTAAGGGTAAGCAGTATAATGTAATGAAGGCGTATTGTACATAATAATAATAATATTATAATGTATATAATATAATGTATTACCAACAACGGTGAGGTTGAAGAAGAGGCTCATCTTGGGTTCCGTGTTGACCTGACACTCGTACCGGCCCGAGTCGCTCACTCGCAGCCGGTCTATCCGCAGCGAGTGCCGCGAGACCCCGCCGGACCCGCCGGACCCGCTGGACTCCGCCGTGGACACGCGCGCGTCCGCCGTGAACACGGCGCCCGCGTGCGCCAGGATCTGCAGGTCGCGAGACCGCACCCACGACACCTGATACACACACAGGGATGGGGAAAGTCAAGGGGGATTTCGGGAATAACCCCGTCTCAATTTCCAAATAGGCCAAAACTGCTTTTGTCCTTCTGTCATTCAGTCAGTCTGTCTGCTGACTGTTCTCTAGCCCTCGCTTACAGGTCGCATTCTCAACCGGTTTTGATGAAAATTGGCACACAAATTCCTTTTTTTTTTGTCGATTGCGATGTTTTGTGGGGAAATTAGGGGAAAAAAGGGAGGAAGTTTGCTGTAACGTTATTTATCGTCGGATTTCAATCAAATTTGAGAGGCACACTCAGGACTTTATTCTACACAAGATATTGCCAAAATAAATCCAAATGAGTCGATGATGATGAAGCCGAAAGTTTGCTATCGGAATTACCTCAGGAAAAGTGCTACGATCCTAATCGGGTTCGGGCTCATTTGCTTTGTTGTCGTTTTTAGGACCTTCTGAGGAATAGGAAGGACAAAAAACAAATAAATATTTTTAGAAACACCCTTTTATTTTCAGAAATGCTCTAAAATGTATAAAATAAACTAGTTGAAAAGAAGAATAATTATGAAAACGAGGCGCCTCTTTACTTAGAACGGAAGCAGACCTAATTGAAAGCACAGAACAGATAATAACACAATACTACTTATAGAAAGTTAAGTTGTATTTAAGTACTGAATAATTTTAACTTTTTACAATTTAATGTCTAAAGAGGCCGACGGAGGCCGAATATTGCTATCTCTGTTTGACTAAAGTTGGAGCGCGCAAGGCGGGGCCTATAGTACCACTAGTACGCACTTGCGTAGTAACTATTATCTGATCTGACATCTGTATTCAAGAACATTTCATATATTGTCATACGGTACTGTCATTCTAATTTAAAGAAAAAGGGAGATTGGGTACGTTCTCCCAGCGCTTACTCAACAACTGGCACGTGCAATTTGGTCAGTATGAAGTTTGCACATAATTCATAATTCATAATTCTTTATTTGCCTTTCAACATGGTGTTTGAGATGTTACAATATTATTGATTTATTATAAGAAGCATTAGACATGTTGAGCTAATTATAGTATTATATAGCATGCAAAATACAAACAAAAATTTAACCTTAAAAATGAGTTAATAATATTTAGGTAGGTACAATGTCAATTTAAAATTAGATGTCATGAATTAAATACTTATAAATTAATAAGTCAATTTTCCACGCACAAGCAATTACAAATTATTTTTTGATAAGAATTCTTTATCAAAATCATATATATTAGAATTAAATAACCATGTATACAAATGCTTTTTGAATAAATTAAAATTTAGTCCTTTAATTTTATCGGGTATTTTGTTGTATATACGCACACACATAACAATACAACTCTTCCTATATTTAGCGGAGCCGGGCGCCTCTGCCAGTACAAGTGTGTTAGGTTTTCGTTGTTGTCTATGACTCATTTCTCCTGCTGTGTTAAATAAATCTTTATGCTTTCTTACAAAAATACAGATCTCATATATATAAAGCGCAGGAAGTGGTAATAGTCCAAGTTTGAGAAACAGAGGTCTGCAGGATTGATCGGGTCGTTTGCTGCATATAGCTCTGATGCATTTTTTTTGGGCTATAAAAATTTTATTCTTGTCCGTGCTGTTACCCCAAAATATCAAACCGTAACGCAGTATTGACTCGATATAAGAGTGATATGACATGATTGCGGTTTTCATGTTAGCTACATTTTTTATTTGACCTAGTGCATAGACAAATTTATTAATTCTTCCACGCAAGTTATCTATTTGTGGTTTCCAATTTAGTTCTTGATCTATTATTATACTTAAAAATTTAGTTTGAGTCGCTACTTTTAGTTTTGGGATGTCCATATTCATATTAACGGTCGTATAATTAGATTTATTAAACTGTATATAATTGCATTTATTTAGATTAATTTTTAATTTATTTAATTCAAGCCATTCGATAATTTTGTCAATAGTTATATTAATGTCAGTCAGACTGACATTAATATAACTATTTTATTATAATCTATTATATATCTATTTATTATATTTATTATATTGATTTATAATTGTATTATTCATTTTATTTGATGTCACTATGATCGAGATGTCATCTGCAAATAGTATACATTTATGGTTTGTCACATAGGATGTCATTCATGTATAGTATAAATAAAATAGGGCCTAACACCGTACCCTGTGGGACACCTTGTCCGATTTCTCTATAGCTTGAAGAATAGGTCACCAGTTCATTTCCGTCCATTTTATTGATAGAGACACATTGTTTTCTAGCGGATAGATATGATGACACCCATTCTAGCCGGTCCTCTAATTCCGTAATTTTCTAGCTTCTCTAGTAAGATGTTATGCGCTACGAAATCAAATGCCTTGGATAAGTCTAGAAATATTCCAGTTGTATAGTTATTGTTATTAAGCCCTTTTAATACTGTACTCAAAAATGTAAATATTGCTAAGGTTGTCGACTTTTTTTTTTGAAACCCGCATTGTGAATCCGATATTATTTTATATTTGTTACAGAAGGCTAATAATCTTTTATACATACACTTCTCAAATATTTTAGCTAGAACGGGTAAAATTGTAATGGGACGATAATTGTCAACATCATCTTCTCTACCTTTTTTGTATAGGGGTTTGACGATTGATAACTTTAGCGCATCTGGGAACGTCCCTGTTGAGAATGACATATTTATCAGGTAGGTTAGTATTGGTACTAGTTCATCAATAGTGAACTTAATTATCTCCGTGCTAATTCCATCGTAGCCTACCAATTTAGTGTTGTTCAAACTCATTATTTCCAATTTTACTTCATTTTGCGTCAATGGACTAAGAAACATTGTATTATGTAAAGTTCTCTTAATCGTGCTCTTTATATTTCTAGTCACATTGTTTATTGCTAATGGGCCAGTTTGATCGATGAAATAGTTATTAAAATGTGTAGCAATGTCAATTGGGTTAGTGACATTACTATTACAAATATTTAATTCTGTGATATTATGTCCTGGCTTTTTAATATTAATTTCGTTTTTTATTACAGTCCATGTGGCTCTACATTTATTTTTACTATTACTTATAAATTTATTGTTAATGTTCCTTTTTGATTTATTGATGCATTTTTTTAAAAGCCCAGAATATTTTAGATATTTATTTCTATATAATATGGTTTTATGTTTATAGTATTTATGCCTTAAAAATCTCTTTCTTCTACAACTTATTTTTAAACCTTTGGTAACCCATTTTTTACTATTTTTATTTTTGTCTATTTTAATTTTAATTGTCGGGAAACATAAATTATAGAACAAGCATAGGAGTTCATGAAAACAATTGAACGCTTTGTTAAAAACAGTCTCCCTGTAAACATCAGACCAAAAAGACTGGCGATACATTTTTTGAATTTCAAAATATTATCAAGACTATAGTCTTTTTGATAAACAAAGTAAGTTTTCTCCTCTCTTAACTTTTCCTTCACTGGAAAGCTTAATAATTGTGCCGTATCATGATCGGATAAGTAGAGTGGCAACAATGTAGCATTTGCATTCTTTATATTACTGAGAATATGGTCAATGCATGACTTTTTTCTGGTAGGCAACTTTATATGAATCTGTAGATCATGATTGTAACACAAATCTTGAAGATCATCAGTCAGTTTACCAGATTTAAGAGTGTTGATATTAAAGTCTCCAACAATAACAATTTTATATTTTGAATTGTACATTTTTGCCAGTTCATATAACACCAAATCAAGCTTATTTAGGAAAATATTTGGATCTGATGAAGGAGTTCTATACAGGCTAACTATAAGCAATTTATGCAAAGGGATTTCTATACCACAAACTTCGAATAAATTTTGGACCGCATAACTATTTAGTCTATGTAGTGCCTTATAATTTGTACCTCGTTTTACTAAGATACAAGTACCCCCTCTACATTTATTTCTACAGTATGACGTAGCTAATTCATATTTACTCAGTTTTAAATATCTCTTATTATCATCATTTAAAAAAGTTTCAGATAGGCATAACGTGTCTGGATCTTTGCCAGTCTCGTTTAATTCTTGTAAAGTTGCTTCTAACAGATCCTGCTTAGATAAAGCTCCAGCAATATTTTGATGCATAATTTTAAAAATTACGTCATTATTTACCTGCTCTACTTTACGAGATAATCTAAAGTTATCGTTGGGCACGAAAAAGCTTTTTTTCAGTTACGGGAAAGTAATCTAGCAGGGTACCTTTCTTTTGCAAATTAGTATTTATACCATCAGAGCTACTTACGATGCTAGGCTTCGATTGAGTCCTTGCAAAGTAAAATGGGATAGTGCCTTTAGGATAATTTGGCGATATTTTCCTTGCATTACTCAAAGTTGGACTCTTACGCAATACTATTTTTTTCAACTCTTTGGCATTAAGGTATTTGTTTTCATAATCTGTACAATCAATATTATAATTTATCATTTTACACATGTCTTTTATTTTATTAGAGCTCATTAAAAATGTACAACTTTTAAATTCATTACAAATATCGTGTATAGTTTGATTAAGGACATTGATATCTATGTATAAATTTTTTAATGGGCTCAGTACAATTACCTTATTATTCCTAAATCGATTTAGCAGCCCGCGCAATTGTGATGTTAATATGTTAATGTCATAGTCATTTTCACCTACACTAATCACTAGCTTATCATTACACTTTAATTTCAAGTCTTTACAGTTTTTAATGACATCTGTGGTAAGTGCGTATGGTTTCGTTAGCGCTGTTATGTTGTATTTTTCATATGCTGTATTTTGTCTAGACTTAATTAACGCAGATGATAAACCTACGCTTTGTTGTGTTCCAAATATAAATATTGTGCTTTTTTCTTCTGTCATTTGCGTACTGAAATTTGGTTTATTTAGGCTGTGGTTGCGTAAAGTAGATTCACTCATAACATTTTGTGACTTTGTTTCTAGTTCTTGCTGTAGAGATTCTAGCTCATTTTGAAGAATGGTTATTTCATCTTTGGCTTGTTTTAGTCGAAATTCATAGTTTACAATGCTCCGATGTAATTTTATTATAGTTTCATCAAATTTTTTCATCACAGTGACATATTATGACATATAGATAGTGAACAACAAAGATAGAAAGACGTACCTAAGACCGAAGTGCTACCGAGACAAGACCGAGAGACAATATTATTCGCTCGTAACTCGTAATATCTTACTTTACTGATGTACGTGGACCTAATGGGACCTAGTTTGAGCTTGCAATTTTCGAGAAGCCAGTACCTCATCTCCCCTTTTCTTTACTGTACTAAGTACTGTAGTTAGTACGGAAGTACGGTACTGGGTACTGTACTGAGTACGGAATTTCTGACATAGTTCGTAACGGCAGGCAATTGTTTTTAATTGGATTTACCAGCCCTATTAGTCGAGCCATCATAGTATTGTTCTTGAATATGGATGTCTGCCTGCAATCTTAGACCAGAAGTTTTTTCACAAAAGTGTATGATTATCTCTTCAAGTTATTTATTTCAGATGACAGCAGCTGTCAAACTAAAAAACGGTAACCCGCTAACTACTCGGGAACTACTCATCCTAGACCGGGAGTTTCTTCACGGAAGTGATAGATCTCATTAAGATCTTTATTTCCGATGACAGCTGTCAAACTAAAAAAACGGTAATCCGCTAACTACTCGGGAACTACTCATCCTAGCCCGGGAGTTTCTTTCACGGAAGTGATAGATCTCATTAAGATCTTTATTTCCGATGACAGCTGTCAAACTAAAAAACGGTAACCCGCTAACTACTCGGGAACTACTCATCCTAGCCCGGGAGTTTCTTCACGGAAGTGATAGATCTCATTAAGATCTTTATTTCCGATGACAGCTGTCAAACTAAAAAACGGTAACCCGCTAACTACTCGGGAACTACTCATCCTAGACCAGGAGTTTCTTCACGGAAGTGATAGATCTCATTAAGATCTTTATTTCCGATGACAGCTGTCAAACTAAAAAAGCCTTTACCTTTGTAACTACTCACCCTAGACGTGGAGTTATAGGCCTAGTCATAGGCCTCCACGCGAGCTTGAGTAACATATGCACGAGTTTATAAGTAACGCTCTTATGTAACGTTACGTTTTTTATAAAAATAATATTATGCTTGGTTAAGTTTTAAAATGTGACTGAATATAAAATATCTATTAATTAAATAAATATTGGTTTATAAATATTGGAGTATGAGGCGAAAGAATATAAAACTACCTACTGCTTTCTTCAAATATAGACACTTCGATTAGTTGGTGTCATTAATGACAGTAAGTAGTGAGGCCATTGGGTCTACCGTCTACGTATATTGTGTAGTTCGTTACCCACTCGCCACCGCGCCACTCGTCCTCGATGTACAAAACGTGCGAATCGAGTATACCTTGGCATGTGACATTATCTATCCTATTTCATTAGATAATGTCGGTACCTTAATAGATGTTAAAATGTTCCTAGTTCCTAGATGGTTAATGTCCCACTCACGCACTAAATGAATTTAATGATAAAATATACTCTGGCTCATTAAACAGTTTGGCAAGCATTGTTCCCGGGCTCCGGACTCAGGGCTCCGGACAACGGACACCCCGCGAGTGAGATTGAGCTCTCGACGAGCCCCGCTTCAGTGGGAAATCACACAGAGGAGATGAATCCTGATCTGTGGGAAATCACCTCAAGCACACTCTTGCGCGTATACAAAACTCCATGTGTGGGCAGTGTCTGTGTAGTTATATCGCGACTTTTATATGGAATGGAGTCGAGTGTCCGCGGGGTGTGCCTGTCCTCGCGCCCCGCATCGGTCGCCGGTCACCTTCATTTTATCACCGGTCCTTTGGAACAGTAGATTTCGTTTACGATCGAATGGCCCGCGATCCTTTAAATTTGGTCCTTTCAGAGTTAGTACTATTATTTATTCAGTGGTAGTACGTAGGTATACAAGGTGGCGGCGTGCAGTGCTCACTGTGCGATCATTACTGCACTACTGCAGCTGCACGAACACAGACTATCTCGTCACACTACTCGTACGTTCCAATTATTATTACAATAATAATACCTACTAAACTTATCAATAAGTATACTTACATCGACTTTATTTACATTTTTAGGGTTTCGTACGTCAGTTTGTTTTTCTTTTCTTTTTTTTTCTTTTGCATTTCAGCAACACACGGCTTGTGTATTTTGCCACTAGTACGTAGTAAAAACGAGGAAACTATTATCGCTAAAAAATAAATAATTTAAGTTCGAATAAATTTGGAAAAGATTAAGGATCAGGAGAATAAGCATATTATAGTCATATTTTTTTTTCAAACTCAAAAATATAATTATATAAATATACATACTACATAATATTTAAATTATAATATCATTCATTATAATAAAATTAGCTAATAATTTATATATTGAAGGATTTAAAGATGATAACAAAATACTTATGTTAGTCGGAAGTGGTATGTCCATGGATGTTAATTGAGTATATAGCCAGGAATGGTCGTGATTGGGGCAGGAAAAGAAAATATGATTCAAATCCCCGACGTCCAAGCCACATTCACAATTAGCACTATCTACAATGCACGTCAGTTTTTTGTCCGTCTGTCAAGATACTTTTTAAAGGGATCGCGTGGAGGTATCAAGCGGCCTCTTTTTGCGCCATGACGCTTTCGCAGAAAGAGACCACAGCCTGCCACGATTCTTCGCTATCGAGCATGGCGCTTACCACGCTCGACAGTGACAGGGAGAGATCGCTCTTTATCTGCGTTGTCAGTCTGTACCGCTGCAGTCCAAATGGGCACATTCCTCCAAGGGAGCGTTCAAGTATTACGTAACTCAATTTGGGGGGGCGGGGGGGTCTCGTAAAACGTTACGATGCGTTACAGGGGCGGGAGGGGGTCTTTCTTACAACACGTTACGTAACATTATTTCTTTTTTTATATAAAAAATTAGGGAATTAAAACTAAAAATACGCAGGTGTTGCGAATTAAAAATCTATTGTTTTATTATAAGGCAATTAAAACTATACCAAGAATAAAAACTATAACATAACTTTTTGCGACCAGGGTAAAAATGATCACTTGAGTGTTACGTAACGTTTAGAGAGGGGGGGGAGGGGTACAGAAAAACGTTACGGAGCGTTACAGTGGGGGGAGGGGGGGTCACAAATCTTCAAAAATTGCGTTACGTAATACTTGAACGCTCCCCAAGGCATATAAGTAGGATTTTCATTTTAGGTAAGTAGGTATGAAAGTATGTATTACTTAGGTACCTATAATATCCCGAATGCAATAACGTTGAATTGCTTATAATATTAAAAGTTATCATGCATATAATAGTATATTATTATGAATGATTGGCGAGTCGCGAGGCTCGTGCCACGTGTGAGTCGGTGTGACGCGGAGGTCGGCAGCAGGAGGCGGTTACATTCCGCGCGCTCTATAGTTTTGGCAGCCGACTCATGGCCCGGACATGAACACGACGCTCCCCACTCTCCCCACATGACACGCATGGCACATGCTACCTACCTACATACATTCTACATACGGCACACGACGGATGGAATCGCTCGCAATAAATAGGTATTCACACATACCACAGCCGCTTCATTCCGATGACTCGTCATAATGCCATTCCCGACTCTCAATCTTTCCGTTGACACGACCAGCGCAAATATATTTTTTCTAATCTTACGTATAATATAAGTAGTTAATAAATATATTATTATCCTTTATGGCAATCCTATCTCTGATAATATGGGTTGTCCACCATTCATAACCCATATGAATTGACTTGAGCAGTGTAATTGGGGTAACCCGTTCTGTTAGAGTATAAATGCAAATTATTATTGTTATTATTAATCTGATCTTTAGGAATTCAGTACACGATATAATAATATATTATGTGTTGCTGACGGTTTAGCCACAACACAGTCACGGCGACGATTGCTGGTTAACCTATCGTGATTGACGGCATACAAAATATTTTGTATGCCTATAGGCCTCTTGGATATCGTGGCGGAGCTACGGCAGCGCCATCGGTCGGTAAGCGGCGGCAATTCGAGGTCGTTTTTTCCATACGAGGGAACATATGATTTGCATAAAGGTCACTTTACGTTTTTTACTACGTATTTATTCATTTATGATAAGATAATCGCACTACTAAAAACAGGATGTTCAATTAATTAAAAATTATAGGGCATAAACTATTCCAAAGCCATCATGTTCAGGAGGTCGTCGACATTCATGATGGTGGGGAACGAATTATCCGCGGAAAAGTTATACCACAGACGAGAGTAAGTAATGGACCGTACGACGTGAAAGTGGAGGTATGTATTAATTATAAAATGAATTAATAGTTGAATAATAACCTAAACAAATATATTTTCAGCAACTTTTCAACCACACATCCAAAATAGTAATGGAAATTAAATATATATTTCTTTAAAAATAATAATATATATCGAAGGAATAAGTATATGTTCTGTTTCTTCATTTAATTATTTATTATTTCATCGTTTTTATCTACAATATAGTATAGATAATAAATCAATGAAATAAAAAATAACTTGCACGTGTCACTATAAAATGTTTATGCGAGATTTATAATTATACACGACTAACATCCTGCATGTTGGATTCGATATTTTTTTGTGCTGGTTTTGGTACAACACAACAGTACCTCGTACCACCTTTTTTTTTTAAGCACTTTTTAACGTTTTTAACTGCTGATTAATTAACGTAAACCGTACAGCTGATCGCACTCAAACGCCCGTGTTTTGCCTGAATTTGCCACTACGCCGCGCCACTAGCGTTATCCAAGAGGCGTATAACATAATATACCTTTTCGTAACAAAAAGGTTGTCCGGCGTCCATCACGCAGTATCAATCGTGAGTGATGGTATGGTGTGGTATACTTACTTTGTACTTGATCGAGTTAGTGGTAGGCCTCTTTTGCAGGGGGCCGCCTGGGGAAGTAAGTACCTACCACACCTTTGCCAGTTATTCATTCGCCAAGCAGTAATGTGCAAACATTACTGTGTTCCGGTATGAAGGGCAATGTTACCAGCGAAATTACTGGGCATGATGAGATTCAACAACTCATTTCTCAGGGTGACAGGCGCAGTGCAGTGCCGCGCAGAATTTTGAATTTTAAAAACTGGGTGGCACTGTTTCTGATATGGGCAATCATGATGCTTACCATCAGGCACCTGATTTGGTCGTCTTGTTACTCACTATCATAAAAAAAATAAAAAAAGTTGTAACCTAGGAAGGGATAAGTGCGGTGACGGTGACGGTGACGGTGACGGTCACGGTGACGGTGACGGTGACGGTGACGGTGACGGTGACGGTGATGGTGACGGTGACGGTGAACGGTGACGGTGTAGAGTGTAGAGCACAGTAGGTAAATCGTAAGAGTAACTCACAGCCTTGTCCCGCAGACGCAGCACGCGGCAGTCGAGCGCCGCGCTCCGGCCGGCGGCCAGCACCGCGGCGGTGCGCTGGTGAGACAGGAACTCCGGCCCCGCGCCGCCGGCGACCACCCTCACCTCCGACTCCGACACACACGACACGCCTGCGCACACAAACATACTACATTCATTTACCTCACGCGTATGTGGCAGCTGGCAGCGTCCCTGTCCCCGGTGTCCGGGGCCCGGGGCCCGGTGCCCCGTCCGGCGAGGCTAGACCGGGGACCGACACATATCTCACGCATGAGATGACTGTTCACCCGTCCCTTTGAGATAATTGAATTGAAATCAAGAAATCTCTATGTCTCGCATCGATTTACTTTTTAGAAACTGCTCTTTCGTTACGCATTATTTGTATTCCAACCAATTAATTTCTGGACGCATCTGTTAGATTTTAGCAGTTGGCAGCATTGACGCTTTTCTGATTGGTTGCTCATTTGGTGTCTACACCATATTTTTCCTTGTTATAGATTAACGTAAAAATATGGCGTAGGATGTCGTCGGAGGATGTCGTCCACAGATCATAAAATGGTGTCGTCAAAGATAACTTACTTTTTCGGAAGATAAATTGAAGGCGGGATTTTTTTGATAAGGGAAGTTGTTTTGATTATTTTGATGTCTTA
This sequence comes from Hemistola chrysoprasaria, assembly GCA_947063395.1. Classification (NCBI taxonomy): domain Eukaryota; kingdom Metazoa; phylum Arthropoda; class Insecta; order Lepidoptera; family Geometridae; genus Hemistola; species Hemistola chrysoprasaria. Next base: position 14,563,182 of record OX346725.1, read on the forward strand.
TTCGTATAATTAACGATTTTTAAGCTTATTTCATATGTAATTTGAAGCTCTGATAAACTTTTGCCGTTTTAGAATAATGTTACGGTGGCAAACGTATGACTTTTTTGTGAATTTCGTTACGTTACGAAAAAGTATTCCAAAGTAGGCTGGCTCCATAAGATTCTATAAAAAAAATATATGCGTGTCTAGAAACCTACGCAATGTCTTCTCGTCCAAAATACCTCAGTGCCTCAAGTCGAAGGTATTTGACCAGTGTGTGTTACCAGTGATGACTTACGGATCTAAAACGTGGTCTCTGACTAAGTAAGCCTTATCAGCAGGCTCAAAATAGCGCAATGAGTTATGGAGTGCTGAGTGTGGTAGTGCCGAAACTAGCCTACCGAATGTCCTGAAAAGAGCCCTTAATAGTGCTGCCAAGTCCTGCAAACGTGCCCTCCGCAAGGCCCGCTTCGAGCATATTGGCCGTATTGGAGCCAGACTAGCATCTTCTGGGAGTATAGCTTTCTGGTCTCTTGCCAAATCGGTCGAAGCCAATTTCTGCCGGTCTTCTTTACCGCCATTGCAGAAGTCGGATGGCTCATTAGCTCACACCGCCAAAGAGAAAGGAGACTTGTTTGCCTCTCTATTTGCGAAGAATTCACAACTAGATGCTGCTGGTAACTGCCCCCCTCTGCTACCTCGTTGTGACTCTGCAATGCCAGAGGTACACATTCGGCAAAAAGAGATACTCAAAATACTCAGCACTCTATATGTGAATAAGGCTAATGGGCGTAAGCCTGACGGCATTCCTGCCATTGTCTTGCGGTCATGTGCGCCTGAGTTGTCTCCTGTTCTGACGCGCCTCTATCGCTTGTACCTGAGGACTGGTCAAGTTCCGAAAGCCTGGTAGATTGCCAATGTCCAACCTGTCCCTAAGAAAGGAATCGTGCCGACCCTGCCAACTACCGACCTATCGCAATCACCTCCATACTCTGTAAGATTATGGAGCGTGTTTTAAACAACCGTCTCCTTGCATACCTGGATGACAACGACCTCCTCAGTGACCGTCAATTCGGGTTTCGTCGAGGCCGGTCTACTGGGGATTTATTAGTTTTACTTTAATTAAAACGGACAAGTCCAATTACAATAATTAAAGATAAGAATAACAATTATTATTAAATTAGAATAAAACATGAAATGAACATACAATAAAGATTAAGTGACATTAAATAACATTAAATATAAGGGATCTTCTTGTGTATGCTACTCACCTCTGGAGCGAAGCCATTGAGAGACATGGTGAGGCTCTTACCGTGTCTCTTGATATCTCTAAGGCTTTCGACAACGTCTGGCACGCAAGTCTTGGCAAGCTTCCAGCGTACGGTATTGCTCCCGGGCTTTGCACCTGCCTCGAAGATTTCTTGAGGAACAGATTGATTCGAGTTGTCGTTAATAGCGCCTCGTCCGATCTCCTTGGTATTATTGCCATTGTCCCTCAGGGGTCTGTGCTCTCCGCGACTCTTTTTTTACTGCACATCAACAATCTGCTGGTAACACCGGCCCCCTTATTACGGACGCAACAGAAGTGTGGAAAGCGTTTAAATTGCTAAATGTCTGCTGACAGACGGCATACAAAAAATGACGTTTGACAGAAAAATTTACTGCTGTTGTTACGCGATTGCATGTTCGTAATACCACCCCTGGTATCTTTGGGTATGCAAATGACAGCACATTCTCGTTGAGATACTTGTCCGATGCGATGTGTGGGTCAAAAGTCCAATCTTTCAGGGTGTCGATTATCGAGGAGGTGAACTCGACTTTGGAGGCTGTTTCCCAATGGGGTGATGCCAATTTGGTCGAGTTCAACGCCTAAAAACACAGGCTTGTCTATTTTCGGTGAAGCGAAGTCCATTCCAATTGACTCCGACTTTCCGGAATGTCCCCGTTCCGATTAATGACCGTCTTGAGCTCTTAGGTCTAGATCTCTTTTTCAATCTAAATTTCGGTCGCTACATCGAGTCCATAGCAAAAACTGCTGCCAAAGAACTTGGTATCCTCTCTAGGGTGAGACGGTACTTCACCCGGAGCAACTCTTAAATCTTTGCAAAGCTCAAGTTTGCTCTTGCGTGGAGTACTGTTCCCATCTCTGGAAGGGTTCTGCCAGATATCAGCTGGATGCTTTGAACTCGTTGGAGCGCCGAGCGAAGAGGATCATAGGCAGTGACTCACTCGTGGAGGCAAATTTTCTGAGCCTTGAACACCGTAGACGAGTGGCCTGCCTCTTGGTTTTTTATCGGTTACATTTCGGTTCCCCTTTCCATCACCGAACGACAAGGCGCGGCGAGCAGTTTCATCCTGATGTTGTAGATATTCCTCGATTACGCACGAAGCGTTTTGCCTCTTCCTTCATTATGCGGACGGCTAAGGATTGGAACTCTCTGCCAGGGTCGGTTTTTGCGGAAAGCTATAATCTGGACATCTTTAAGGCCAAAGTGAACAGACACCTTATAGGCAAACGTGTACCATCTTAGGCCTCATCTTCGCCTTCCATCAAGCGAGATTGAGGTCAAACTTAAGCCTATTGTATATTAAAAAAAAGAGCGCCATGTTCGGAATTTCTCGGCGAGATCGAATCAGAAATGAGGAGATCTGTAGACGATCAAAAGTAATGTCCACCTTTGTAGGTGTCCACCTTGTGGTGGACAGAGGATCTGATAAGGCCGCTTACAACCGGACTGGATGGATATCTATGGGGGAGACGTATGTTCAGCAGTGGACGTCGTATGGCTGAGATGATGATGTTTTTATTATTTATTTAATTTTCATAATTTATGGTGTACAATCTCAGTCTCATACCAAACTCTAAAAAAATCTCTAAATCTCTAAATCTCATACCAAAGAGAACCAGTCGTGCAAAAATCTGTTCCAAGCCGTGAGTCTGGTACCGCCACAATATAGTATGGTACTATGTGGTTAGTTGCATGGCAACCGTAGGCCGTGCGCGTGATGCCAGTTATAGGTAAAAAGCTAACCGAATAACAACAGATACGTGCATGAAAGCGATAGCTTTTCATAATTTAGGCATGTACCTATTTACAATAATTTTAGGAATTTATATATCCATATTGCGTGTTTCTATTTTATTTTAATTTTTTTAACACACTAAAATGGACAACAGCGCTTTGTTCGAATGAAAAACTATCAAGTCGATTACATTTTAAATATTTTTGGATAATATTATCCGAACATAAATATTTTTTTTTTTTACATAAATTAAGGTTTGGCATTAATTACCTAGTGGATTGAAAACATTTAAAACATTTAAAACATTTAAAACATAATTATAGATAATGAAGAAAAAAATTCTTAACAACAGATATCAGAGCAAAAATGATTCCTGGGACTGGTTTCAACTCGCACCTCGTGCGCGATCGCTAGCTGAACACTACAACCCCTGGTCCATATCTTCTAGCTGAACACTACGACCCCTGGTCCATATCTTACTAATATTATAATTCTCAAATGTCAGTCCAATGTAAAAAAGTTACGTTTTTAGGTGAATGAACAAAATGCTTGCGAGCTCTCACTTTTCTCCAGCGCCATCTAGCACTATCCATCTAGTAGGTTTTGGTTAGACGATGGATGGATGTATGTTTGTTACTCTTTCACGCCAATACTACTGAACAGATTGGGCTGAAATTTGGTATGCAGGTAGCTTAGACTCTGGAATAACACATAGGGTACTTTTTCCCTGATATTCCCACGGGAACGATGTCTACGCGGCATATGTAACGATAGACGTTTATAGATACACAAATCGGTCAAGAATTGTCAAGATTTAACGAAATTTCGTTACAATATTTCGTCACGACTTTTTCGTTACCCGTTCACTTATACTCGTATGTGGAGAGGAACATGGAGTCGTATGAAAATTCTAACAAACAGTAATGTGATAACCCTGGTGGGGCAGAGTTTTTCGCGCGCCCCACCGAGTCGACTTAGTGGGCATATTCCGCTACAAAATTTATAGCATTCCACTAAGCCCCACCAGTGGGGCGGCTTGGTGGGGCAGGGTGGAACAATCCAAATTATGCGAAATGCTCATTTATCATCGGATGTGGATAAACATACTGCACCAACAAAATTGATATATTTTGACCACTAAAATAAATACCTACTTAAATTCATTGTTACTTCAAAATTTAAGATTCATTAAATGTGGCAGCCCTAGCTAGCAAATTGAAATCGCATCTTTCAGCTTGTATGGAAAAGTGAAAAATACCCGGCTAACATTGTCAACTTATTTCTTATGGAAAGTTTCGTCTGTATTAGTAGAATTTTAAAAGTAAACGGCCTTCATTTCAAAATTTATACTAGTTCCTATCATTGCAATTAGGGATGGCGATTCTTTACGAAAAAGATCGATTTTTAAATCGATTCGAATCGTAGTCTAATGAATCGATTCACGAAAAAATCGAGGCCTACAAAATCGATTCTTAAAAAATCGATCTTTTTTTCAAGTTTGCGTTTACAATGTAAATTTGTATCAATTTTACTAAAAACAAGATTAATATTGCAATTAACGATATCTTATCAATAAAATCAGGGAATTCAAATATAACAATTATTTTTATTACCGTATCAAACTATAAGATCAACTATAAAAAAAAAATAAGTATTTATATACTGAATGTTTTTATTGATTGCAAAAAAGTAAAAAATAAGGTAAGAGTTAAAAGTTTAAATATTAAGCATTGGGAATTATAACTGGGAACTATAGTTCCAATGCTCAATATCTAAACTTTTTAAAAACAACAGTCTGTCAAGCCTTTTGGGATCCAAGCGGTTACGCTCATCACTTGCGATGTTTCCAGCAATTGAAAACAGGCGCTCACAAGGAACGGATGATCCAACGATACTCATATACATCATGGCGATTGGGTGAACGTGATGATAAATGGAGCTCTTTTGTTCTTGCCAGTAAAGTACAGGATCATACTTCAGGTGCACAACTGCCTGCGATAAATAATGTTTGAATTCTTCATTTAAGCCTTGATTTTCCTGTGCAAGTGCATTGCATAAAGAGAGTTGCTTTTTCACAAGCAACTTATGAAAATCCCATATTCCGTTTTTCATATCCTTATCAGCGCTTTCTATTGCGTCGACTTCCTCACTATTATTTTGTGGAAGTGATTGTCGTGTAATATCCAAAATTGAAGTGTTTATTTTATTTATCGCTCGAGAACAGGCTACATGGTCAGTAAAATGAATTTTTTTAAATCTAGGATCTAAAATGGTCGCAGCAGCTAACAAATGAACTTGTTCAACATTTCCAAATCTTATCTTCAAGCCGTCCACAATTAAAGTCCTTGTTTTAACACCAATATCCGTTGAATTTTTCATTGTATTATATGTTTCAGTCAGACAAGACACGATGGGTATAATTTTACTGGCTGTAACGTAGTCTTCTCCCGATATTTCTTTAGTTATTACTTCTAATGGTCTCAATATATTTATAAGATCTTTTATAAATTCTAACTGCTGTGCAGTTAGCATTGTTGGCGCTTTAGGATACTTGAGTAATATTGGCGCAATTATTTCGGATAACTCAACAAATCGTTCCAATTGATAAAAAACAGAATTCCATCTGGTACATACAGACTGAACAAGCCCCAAAGGCTTTGTTTGATGACCCTGAGCTTTCTTTAAAGAATCAGCAGCATTTGTATTATGTTTAAAATATGTGGTAATATCTTTGACAGCTGTTAGTAAATTCTTGGCTTCTTCCAGTCCATCCTTATTGTCAAATGGTTTTGATGCTACTAGGTTTAATGTATGGGCAAAACATGGCATGTGTTTATTTTTGCCATAAACATTTGTGACAGCTTTAACGATATTAGCGCCATTGTCCGTGATAAACGCTACCACTTTGTTACTTGTGATGCCCCATTTTTCCGTCATATTGATAATAACTTGTGCTAAGTAGTCAGCATTGTGTGGTTCTGTTAGAGCAGTTACACCAAAAACTATGCTCAATAATTTACTTTCATATATACAATGACCAGTTAAGCCTAAGTAGCTTTGACTATTATGCGAGTCAGTCCAAACATCTGCAGTTAAAGATAGTGCTTCTACTTCTTGTATTTTTAGTTTCAGTTGTGTCGAAAGAATGTCATATTTATCGTCAATCATGTGGGTCATTGTTTTTCTGGCTGGAACTTTATAAATTGGTGCCACTACTTTCATTAAATATCGAAATCCTGTTTTTTCCACAGTATTTAAAGGCAACCCATCTTTTGCGATCATGAAGACTATTGCATTGGTTATTTGACCACGCTTAATACCAGTATCTGAAAATAAATAAAATAAAGTCTTAATTATTGATCCTGTATGCATCTCACTTTCATAAAAAAATATTCAAAAGATTTTAGTTTCATGCCTTACCTCCAAATGATTTTATATTTGTTAAGCAAGATGTCAATGTTTGCTGTTTTAAGACTGATACATTGGTAGAAGAAGAAGCCACGCTTTCAGCATCCGAATTATCAACATTTTGCAAATCTGGAACTGGAACGATGTCTAAAGTCATGTCATCAACAACCTAAAACGAAAAAACATAGTTACTTCGATTTATTTAATATCGATTTTTATTTTTTTCGAACTCAGTACATTGGAAAACAAATAATGTGACATAAGAAATGGTTTCACTAACTTGATCATTTCCATTATCATTTCGTGCATTACCACATTTACCACCACCACTTTCACTCTTCTTTTTGAGACTTACGGTCTGAATTGTTGGATGACGTCTTAATAAATGATTGCGCAAGTTTGTTGTGTTTCCCTTAGTTTTTACGTCCTGGTGACAATATTTGCATGTGCCTCCGAAGTCTTTTTTAATAAAATGATTCCATAAATCACTTCTACCCGACATGCTGAAAAAATATATTTATTCCTCATTTATTATATGTATTAAACTTGATAAACAATGATATTTTAAGTAATTAGTCACTAGTTTCGAGTAATATTCAAAATCCTATTAGGATTAGTTAGCATAATTTCTTAATGAATTTAAAAGAATATTTTATATGAAAGAATAGTTTAACATTTTATAAAAAAGTAACCTTTATATAAAAATAGCACCAAATGTGAATCGATTAATTAAGATACGAATTGTTTTAAAAATTGATATTTTTCGGAAAGAATCGCCATCCCTAGCCTGGCGATTACTTGATTAAAATAAAATTAGAGTAAAAGCGATAGTTTATTTTTAAAATGATAATGGGAGCTTTACTATTTTTTCTGTAAACAAGATGAATAATTTGATGCTTTGACGTTAAATAGATAATTGGACATAAAGTAATCGTGAATGAAGTATGAACACTTCCATCAATAAGAATTCCACATATTACTTATTAGTTATTTCAATGCTGATTATTCCTGTGTAAAAGTAAATTTAAATGATAATCACAACTAACAGAACAAACTGAAAATAATAGCGTCAAAGTAAAAAATAAGAAGCGCTTTACTTATTTACTTACCTACTCTCAATTAGTTATTATTTCGCAACAAACACTACATGAAAATCTGATGAAAATCAATCATGAAAATACTTATATTACGCTAATAACAGTATTCATTAAACGACAACAACAAATGAATAATGCAATATCAATCGTCACAGATTATAAATACATAAAGTCAAAGACTACAAACGTAACTTTTTTATTAAAGAGAGGCGAGTAAAGGATACTAAACATACAGCCATCTCGCGAGTTTATGAGTAGTTAACTCTTTAACCGGCAGCACTCTTATAATTCAGGCACATTCAACTAAATGCAAATAATTGTATGGTTTATACCAAAACAGAAAAAATCGAATGTCGATTTTCAAGGGTGATATATCGATTCAGTGAATCGACACAGTACTTCATATCGATTTAAAAAATCGATATTTTCTGCTCGAAAAATCGATTCTTCGATTAATCGATCTCAGATCGCCATCCCTAATTGCAATTAAAATTATAGTTTCAAGGGCGTCGCCAGCCGATGATCAAGGGGGGTGTTAGTCAAGGAGTTTCTGCCCAAATTACCCATTTGGGTAGACAGTAGATATACTACAGGTATTTATACAAGGCATTTATACAATTTATACAGGCCTGTATACAATTTACAATTACAAATTTCTATGAAACAAAAAGCCCTACAATCCTCCAATTTTGTAGATTTTTACAGTTTTGTAGATTACTTTTTTTATGAAATAGGACCCAGATGGTTCTCTATTTTAAAATACGTGCCTATCGTATGGCGGCACTTGAATGTTAACATTGACAATAAAGGCTAAATTTTTTCGAATCTCTAGGGGGGGGGCAGCAGCCCGCCCCCCCCTGCCCCCCCTTGGCGACGCCCTTGTATAGTTTCCTTAAATATGGACTCGGGTAATGTTGGCTAAAGTCGAGATAACTTCGCCCGCCATCAAATCAACGAAATCATGTACCTAATAAATATCGTCCTAAAATTTAATCACTATTCTAACCCATGTATAACAACCCAATTTTGCAACCCGTTGCAAAAAATACCAATGTGTCAGTAGAAAAAACATGAGATTTCTTGATTTTATTGAAAAAACTGGGCAAATTTGCACATACAAGTACAACCCGTGTCGTTGGGGAAACTGTTCACAAAGTTAGAATACCTACCTACTTATCTACCTAAGTATTTTATAAAAAATTAAATTGGCATGACATACGATACGATGCGTTACGTCAATACGTCGTAGTAAGCGGAGACGAGTCACGAGGACCTCCGGCCGTGACGCGGGGATATTATTACCGTTGTGGGTGTGTGTGCACTACACACTACATTACTGTAATGAGTTGTAGCCACCTACATATAATTATACCGCGGTGCCCGGTGCCATGAATGGATCGTGACATCACAACCAGTGCGTGGCGTATCTACACAAACTGTTTACTTACGTTGTTCTGCATTGTGCATGCTTCGCGCCGCCGCTTATTGTATATAATGTACATAGGTACATCATGCTCCCGCGAGCGCGAGCCCCGGCACCGGACGCGACCGGCACAAACACAGATTCAATAGATAAACTGCCACTGCCGTAGCATGCAGTCGCGAATGCACCGCAGTGTGGCGAACGATCGGTGTGATGGTTTTGAAACTTGGATCACAGAATCTGTGATCCAACTTTGTTCGACATCGGATGGGTGACCGAGAAATCGAGTTGTTGGGACAATGACGTTGAATTGCTTTCTGGGATAATTATTTCGAGTTGCACCGTTTAGGTAATAGGTAGCTGATTTTATTCTAAATTTGTAAGTTTGTAAGGATTGGAGCACAATCGAGTAGGTCACTACCAGGGATGTTGCGAATATTCGCATCCGCATCCGCAAATGCGGAGCTTCCGCATAGATTTAGACATCTGCATCCGCACCCGCGTCCGCGGATGTGAGCCTTCAGAAATCCGCATCCGCATTAACATCCGCCGATGTGAAAAAATCGGCATCCGCAACATCCCTGGTCACTACCTCGCATTTAAATCCATTATATTTTATAATAATTATGTATAGGATACCAACACAAACGCATCATTACATGCTCACATTTTTTTTTTTTAATTTAATACATAATATATGTATGTTATAATAATAATTCGAGTCAAATAACGATTGGCGCGGTTCGAGCATAATTCGCCCTCTCGCTCACACGTACCCACATTTTTGAAGATATAAAAATACTACATATAATTACGTAAAATAAAATAAAATAGTCTAGAAAATAACAATACAAATTTTGAGTAAAAATCCAATTTATTCCAAATTAATTTTCATGTATAAACAGAAAAAAAATATCAGAAAAAAAAAGACAAAGTTGAAAGACGCAAAGTATGAAAATATGCAGTAAAATGGCCATAACTTTTGATTGCGTTAACTTAAAAGTTTGATTTTTTTACAGCCACAAGGGACCGCAGATCTGAGTAGTTGATATCAATTTAAACTTGATACCTATTACCTACCTCCACGCGTTCCAGTTAAAAAGTGTCTTGACAGACGGACAGACTGACAGACAGGCAGGCAGGCGGACAACAAAGTGATTCTATAAGAGTTCCCTTTTTCCTTTAGAGGTACGGAACCGTAAAAAGAAGACCGAGTGATTGAAGGAAGTAAGTATAAGTATGAGTCAGACGGATGCAGGATGCGGGACCTGCGAGTGTGAGTATTATGCGTGTGCAAGGGCACGTGTGTCACGCACACACACATCACACCTCACACGACGGCTCATATTGCTACGATGTAAGGAGATGTTAAATCGTCCTAGGGAGATAAGCAGTAATAGGAACCTCCTCACGAGGGCGAGTCACCCGCATCACGTCAGTACCTAACGTACTTAATACTTACGTACCTGCTGCTAGCTCTAGTGAAGAGAACTAAATATAGTGGAGTGAACCGCGGGCTTATTACGGACGCAACAGAAGTGTGGAAAGCGTTTAAGATTGCTCAATTTCTGCTGTCAAACGGCATGTTTCGTATTACCCAAAAAAACTTGCAATTGATTGCTAGCTCGATTCAAGACGCCCTCTGACCGTCGGGAAAGGAACCAAAAATTGGTCGTTAGTGAAGAAATCTTTGTGGTCTGTGGCAGAAATTGCTGCTAAGGCTGAATTTTCGGAATTACCGAAGCGTTTCAACAGCAGAGCGATAGAAGTAGCAGCGCGAAATGGGACTGACAGAAGGCGACTACTATTTGCAGATTGTTGTTCAGATTGTTATCCAAATCAAAAAAAACTCTAACCAAAATCGTGATGTTTTACCTGCATAAACTTATTTACAAGACCCATAAAACAAGAGTCCAAGTCGTTGAGTCGAACTCAAACACCTTATTTTGGTTATTGGTGTGTTTACAGCTTCAAAAACCATAATATTACCCATTGTGAAAGTTGAGGATTAACGAGAAATTAAGTATTTGAATCTCAAGACACATCAGAAAGGTAATTTGGCCTTATTTTTTATTGTTTTAATGTGTCTAGGTAGGTGCCTATTAATAATTATTATTGAATGATTAAATTCATAACATGCAAACGTTTATTGTGATAAAACACTAACTTACCAGGTACCTAATAAATTATCTTTATTCAGCCTAGATATGTACCTACCTAATATCATAAAATATCCTTCTGTTAAATAAGTATGTCTCGAGGTGTACGGTCAAACCAAACCTGCGTCTTGCTGCGGTTGCAAATCAAACTGCTGCGGCCTAAATTTACCAGTTCGCAATCAATCACTTCATCATTTACATGCGACTCATTTAGTATATTAAACAATTATATAACACTCGACACAACAACTTCTCTTTCAATCAATAACATCCTCAAAGATCCATACAGGAGGTCTAAGAATCTCTTTCATTTTCAGCCACTCGATTCTTTCTTGTGCTTGTGTAGGTTCGATGCAACTGGACACAGCTTATATTTAATTCCACCCAGTGACTGGTGTAGGTATTTATTATTCTTATTTTATCTCCATGTTATACATAATAATTATATGGGACAACTTCCAGACACGGTCATCTGGTCCCAAACTAGGCTAGAAGCTGGTCTATGCTAACCAGAAGACTTATATACATACTTATGTAAGCTTACAACACCCAGACACAGATCAAACAGACATGTTCATGCACACAAATGTTTGACCTGGACAGGGTTCGAACCTGCTCCGGATCCTGCGGAACAGAAAGCAGAGTAACTACCATCTGAGCCAACAGGCTATCGGGCTGTTTTAAGTATTATTTATTTAGTAAAATTTTATACTTTTGCAGCTACAAGAGATGTCCACTTAATAGATGGAGACAAGTAGACATGAGAGAAGAGACTGTTAAGAAGACTCGTCAGACCCATAATTTGTACTTAGGGATTGAGGGTCCAGAACTAATTACTGACTATCAATAGAGCTGTTCATAGTTTATTCTGTTTTGCTATTATAAATTGAATTTCTTTGATAATAATCATATTATTTTTTACTTATTATAGAATTTATAGATTTATTTAACATAATTATTGTCATTAAAAGAATAATAAAAAGGAAAGTAAGAATATAATATACTTATACTACCTGTGTTTTATGCGCTGGAAAGTACCCTAGACTATGTGTTATTTCAGGGTCTAAGCTGTATTATAGTGAAAGGTAGGAATAGCTTGCAGTATTAGTAAGAAGTAGGATTTATAATCCTACTTACATGTAGTTAACTACTATTGCCAATAACATAACTAGCGTAATTCCAGAGTCCATTATCATCTACCGGGCACAGTTCCAGACTCTAGACTTAGACTGTCATTGAGAAAATTCATACTTAATAATAACACATTTTTCCTGACCTAGGGATCGAACCCGGGACCTCATGGTCAACAGTAGCGCTCGCGACCACGCATCTTATATATGCATATTTTTTAACATATGTTAAAATATGATCACACTAACTAAAAATACACTTATTTATTATTACACGCGCGTACTTATCTGTTTCTCACACCTAAGTAGGAGAAAATAAAAGATTTTGGAGCTTTATATGTGTTTTATTATGGGCCAGTTTCAATGAGTTACTTGCACACTTGATTAGTTCCCTAGGGTGCTCTCTTTCGAGCTAGTTAGTAGGTATGCGTCACAGTCACTATTTCTAGCACGTTTACAGCCAAATCAAACGCGAGGCCTATGCCACAACCTCTCAGAGGTAGGTGTTTACGTTCCGCCACAGTACGACGGTGATAAGTACGACATCGGCCCCTGGTTTCTGCCTCATCCTTCTGTATATAGTTCCATCTGGCTACTGGAGCCTTACGTTTGGCCTGTTAACAAGTAGTAATATTAGTTTCGATAATATGTAAACAACAACAACAGTTGGAGTAGGTATATGCAATCTATGCGTTCGTAACTTACCTTCTCTTGCAGCTAATATGGGTGAAATATAGTTCAAGTGAGATATTATCATATTAAACAAGGATATAAGTAATTAATTAAGACTGGACATTATTATGAATGGATAATTATTAATGTTGTCAGATTTAGAATTTAGGTAATCCATCAACGCTGCCACATAATACAATCAATCAGAAAGCCGGCTCTACCAGGGCTTCGATTTTTATGTATATTTAAATAGAAATTGGAATCGAATAGCACAAAATTGGCTAGTATGTGGAGAAGGGAGATTACCTCCTACCCTTCCCGCCCATCTGCCGAAGAGATATTATTTTTGTGCCGCTACTGTGACTCAAGCCACGAATTTAGGGGGAAAGGGTAAGGAAAAAGAAGAAAAGGTATATTTTTAAAGTTATGTTTTGTTTTATCCATTCAACTTGACCTAACCACTTTTGGGGGATTGGAGATTTCTCCCGCACCGAAGATATTATTATATAATATTGTGTCCGTATTTTGATATGAATAGATTGGATGTTAATAGGTAATATGAACTTTAATGTAGTACAGACTGCGGACTTCTGTATGAAGTTTATACTATAAATAATATTTAACTAAAACAATCATAACAATTAAGCACCCACTTAAAAATAAATGTAGTGCGCTTACTCCAAGTTGAAAATATATTACTCGAATATCTGGTGATATAGTAACCGTCCTTCTGTCTCATTGATTTAGTGGCCCGTGCCCATAGAAGATAAATAATTTGATGAAATCAAAGGTAAAAATAGAACAGACTATAGCAGCCTCCCACAGATAAAAAAAATTAAACCGCAATAATTAGTTCCATTTACTGCTAATATTCCATTAGGCCGCTAGTGTGCCAAAGCGACAAAACAGCAGTGCAGAAAGCATGCGTAATTCGAATTCAAAGTGACATTTTGCAATTACTGCTACTGCTACTTCACTGCTTCTGCTACTTTTACTTCTATCGCTTGACCATGCATAATAGGGGCGCCGGTCACAAATAGCCACGCACGGCACTCGACCATACGCACTAAGCACTACGCACCATCATCTGTCAGCCCACAGCCGTCAGCCGACACACATTACACAAAATATATACACCTACACCATTTCACCCACAGATTTAACTCTCTGTTATTTCAAAACCGTTTAATGGCGATTACTACCCCAGACTACATCACTCACCTCGAATCATATTTATTTTATTTTCGGGGTACGCTTTTTTAGAGCTTTTTTACTTGCTAATCAGTACAAATATTTATATTTCGCTGAATGGCCTAATCACGCTCGGTGATAGGTGACGCTCACGCGCGGAGGGTGCGAGAGTTGAAACCTACATATCCCGATAGATAAAAGAACTCCAATAATTTGCCAAATTTGGACCTAATTCAGCTCAACTAAAGCGACATGGCACGGGTGACATGATACAAGCGACAATTCTTGTACTAGCTACTCAACGATGCGGGCATAAGCACAGTACACTAAGAAATAAGTATTATATCTGTTACTAGCGACCCGCCCCGGCTTCGCACGGGTGCAATGCTGATATTAAATTTTTATATACTAAAGAATGTCTTTATACACAATGTTCACAGCTTTTTTGTCATTAGACATTACAAACATGTTATAATATTGGCCATGTGAAAAACACTCACCGCTCAAATGTAAGCCTGCAACGTTGAAAGTTTCACCCTGCGATTTATTAATGGTCAATGCAAAAGGTATCTTTACCGGAAATTGTAGGCGTTTAAATTGGAACGGTAAATCCGATGGTATCAGAGGAGTTCATACAACCAATACAATCATCAATACATCTTCTCCGATACATCCGGTGCGTATTGTGCACTCTGCAAAGTTCGAAAACATTTTCGCGCTGAAAAGCACGTTTTGTCTTAAAAAAGAATTCACTTTAGTATTTTCATAAAATTTCGAATATATATATTTTTTAATTTATCGTAACGTATATAAGTACGTAAGCCACGTGTAAGCCTTCGAAGCGCTAGTAAGAGGCACGCGCCGCCGCCCCCCCGGCCGGTACCCCCGCAACCGCTATGTCCCTGCATTTTAAATTTGTAATATCTTCTAAACTATTCATTTAAATTACGTGCTATAAAGGGCCATAATGATCTATATTAAATGCAACATGTATTTAAGGTACTAAATTGGATAAGGATCAATGCTGTATTGCTTAAAATCGCTTCGTAAATAAGCCATTATCTCGTAAAATGTAAAGGATAATAAATGGTTATTGTGGGTTATCCTCAAGAGATAGACATAATATACCATCGCGGAATTTTTCGTAGACCTTTTTAAGGTGTGTAATAAATACTGTATGTAGTACATTATTTTCATCTATCAACCAGCTTTTGCTATGAATAGCGGGGGGTTGTCCTATAGTAGAAACTCGATGAATGAAACCACCGGAATCCTGTTCTGTATTGGATTTATTGATTAAATGCCAATAGAAGCCCTTCCCCAAGGAGCTCGATACACGATTCTAAACATTTAATCTTATAATAGCAGTGAACCAAACGCATGTGTTTTAATTACGTACAACGCCATCTAGTTGAGAATCGAGTAAACTTTAACTTTTAATTGGCTATGTATTGGCGTAAACATACCGCCCACCAAGGGCATTTAGTGAGGAAATGTCCTTCATTAACTCTCTACTCCTTGATAATAATTACTAAATGATTTCCTGACCTTATGTGCTTGGTGGTGGTGAACAATTTGGTCTCTTTAACTTGAAACATATAAACATACTTCTTGAATTTGAAACATATTATAACACACTTAAACTATTATTGAACTTACTCTGAACTTACAATAAATTACACTTATCTAACTTGATAGCATTCTTATTTATGAACTAAGCTTATGAACTACCTAATCACTTATTGGCAACTTACAAATTTTCGATATTGGTCTTTTAATTAGGGATGTCTTGACCTTCAATGTGACCACACGGGTTATACCATCTGCCCCAGGATGCTTGTCTACTACAAGTCCCATCAGCCAACGACTGGGTGGGAGACCGTCTTCCTTAATTAGTACTACATCCCCATTTTTGATTTCCGGTACATGAGTATTCCACTTATATCTGTTGACCATGTAGGACAGATATTCATGGGACCAGCGCTGCCAAAATCCTTGAAGCATCCTCTGAATATGTTGCCACCTCGACAATGAATTGACATTTGAATCTAAATAATTACTGGCCTCTGGCACGGCCAGCAGTGGACCCCCAATCAAAAAATGACCCGGTGTCAGCGGACGTGGATCACCAGGGTCTGAACTGTCCACAGTTAGTGGCCGCGAATTTAAACATGCCTCTACCTGACTCAGAAGTGTACTCATTTCCTCGAATGTGAGCGTGGACTCTCCTAGAACTCTCTTTAAGTGGAACTTGGTGGATTTCACTCCGGCCTCCCACAGACCGCCAAAGTTAGGGGCGTGGGGGGGAATGAAATGCCACTCAGTTCCATGGACTTCAATATGGGCAGCGAGCTCTCTCTGCTGCGCCCGCAGCTGCTGGAGTTCCTTCGCCGCGCCGACGAACGTCGTTCCGTTGTCGCTCCAGAGCTGCGCACAGTGACCTCGTCTCGACACAAACCGTCTGAAAGCAGCCACGAAAGCTTGCGTGCTCATATCGCTCACAACTTCTAAGTGGATGGCTTTGGTAGCCAGACAAATAAATAAACAAATATATCCTTTATGAGAATGATGTCCTCGTCCTTTAGTCGTTCTTATTTTTATAGGGCCGGCATAGTCGACTCCGCTATGCAGGAATGCTCTAGCGGGCGCACATCTTACTGATGGTAGAGACCCCATGAATGGAGTTTGGACTTGGGCCTTCTGTCTTTGTCCTGCAATTGCAAATATTCATCTTTAAATTCTTCCATTTGAACTTTCTTGATGCAACATACTAATGCTTGATCTATCTCTTTCTTACATAAATAATTTGAACGTTCGTTGCCCTTAAGAAACCTTCTACAGTAAGCTACAACTCTTAGTAGCTTTTGTAGTGAAGAGAATCGTTCAATTATTGTGTCCTCGGTGAATGTAGTGAAATGTGATTTCACCGCTTCCTCTAAATTAACCTTCAAATCTTGTGGCCTTTTATAAGGTATGATTTCTTGTTTCAGAAAGTCTGGTCCAGAAAACCAAATGTTGTTTTCAGTTAGCGAGCCCGGCTGTACTCCTCTTGAAGCACAGTCAGCTGGGTTATCCTGGGAAGACACATGGTACCACTGAGAGGAGTCTAGAGTAGTCAGTATTTCAGACACCCTATTAGCTACGAAAGTCTTCCATCTACTCGGATGACTGTTAAGCCATGCGAAAACCACAGTTGAATCTGTCCAGGCTTTGACCTTACTCTTGTCTATAGACAAAACTTCTGCAACTTCCTTCAACAGACGTGCTAACAGTACCGCGCCGCAGAGTTCCAGGCGTGGGATACTGACCTGCTTAATTGGAGCCACTTGTGTTCTTGTGGTTAATAATGAAACCTTTACAGTACCTGTGCTGTCTACAATCCTCATATATAGTACTGCTGCATAGGCCAACTTGGAGGTGTCAGAAAATCCGTGAATTTCAATTTCAGGACCTGTGGCTGTCGTGCCTAGCCATCGTGGGACTCTGACGGTAGAAAGTTGCTTCAATTCCCCATGGTATGTTCTCCATTCTGTACTTAATTCGCTTGATATGGGTTCGTCCCAGTTACCCGCTAGCCATAATTTCTGTATGAATATTTTAGCTAATATTATGGCAGAGGCGATCCATCCTAATGGATCATACAGTCTTGCTATTATAGATAATATTGTCCTCTTAGTTTCAGGTCCAGTCGGCGTCATGGGCAGATTCACCGAATACTGGAAGTGGTCTTCACGGCGATCCCAGGTAAGTCCTAGAATCTTAGTTGTATTATCCATTTTTTCTTCAATTTTCTTCACGTTTTTTTCCATATCTGTGTCCTTTAAGTCCAACTTGACCTTTTCCTTTAGTGTACCTGTTATGTTCTTTAAATTTGTCCTTATTTCCCAATTGTCTTCTTGAAAATTGTCCTTGTTATCCTTTTTGTCCTTATTGTCCTTATTGTCCCTTTTGTCCTTTTTGTCCTTATTGTCCTTTTTGTCCTCAGTGTCCTGTTCCTGGCTTTCCTTATTTCTTATTGCCTCTAATAGTTTTCTACTATTAGTGTCCCATTTCTGTAGTTTGAATCCTCCTCTCTCCAGTAGTCCTTTCATTTGTTTGTAGAGTTCAAATCCTTCTTCTGCGTTCTCACTTCCACCCATCATATCGTCCATGTAATAAATGTGCGGTACCAGTGGCGCCGCCAACGGGAAATCTTGTCCTTCATCAATGCTAACCTGGTTTAATGATTTTACCGCTAAGTATGGTGCGCATGCAGTTCCGAAAGTTACCGTCATTAATTCATAATCTTGTATTTCGTTTTCCGGCTCCTCTCGCCATACGATGCGCTGATATCTCGCCTCCTGTCCTGAAATAAGTACCATTCTATACATCTTTATGACATCTGAAACTAGCACAATAGGATGCACTCTCCAGCGTAATACAATGTGTCGTAGGTCAGGCTGCAATTTGGGCCCAATCATCAAGGTGTCGTTCAAGGACACTCCACGATCATTCTTGCTGGATGCATTGAAGACTACGCGCACCTTGGTGGTAGTTTTATCGTTCCTGACGACGGCATGGTGAGGTAAATATACGGCTTTGTCCTTGTTGTCATTATCTTTCTTTACAGGTCGCATGTGTCCTAAACGTAAGTACTCATTTATTACCTCCTTATAACTTTCCTTTAAATCTTTCTCCTTGGCTAATTTTCTCTCTAATGATTTGAACTTTGTTACAGCTATCTGTCGCGAGTTCCCGCCGATGCACTGTGGTTCATCCTCTCGGAACGGTAACTTCACGACGTAGCGGCCATCTGGTGTTCTCTTGGTTGTACTATTGAAGATGTCTTCACACCTTTGTTCTTCATCTGTAAGTATTTTATCATTAATACTACTTGTTTGTTCTTCCATTTCCCAAAATTTTCTTAGAATATCGCTTTCCTTTACTTGAGCATGCATGACTGATATATTTGGACTCTCATTACAGATTTCCTGAACTGCACCTGACAAGATCCATCCTAACGCCGTGCTCTGAGCAATAAGTTTACCATCTGGACTCTTTCTTATACCTTCCCTCATGATATGGCTAAACACATTGGCTCCTAAGAGCATATCCACTTTGTTGGGTACATTAAATTGAGGATCTGCCAAATACAAGTCATGCAGATCTGCCCAATCGATCGGGGCTACATATCGTTCAGGTATGTGTGATGTTATGTTCTTGAGAACATAAGCATTGACCTCTATGCTGTATTGTGGTTCTCGAAGTGACCTTAGATTCAATGTGACTACATACCTTGATGTTAAGCTTCTGTCTCCGCCTAATCCAGTTATAGTTCCTTTTATAGGTTTTCTCTTCAGATTTAAGAGTTGCACTGCAGCTTCAGTGATGAAGCAGGCTTGAGAGCCTTGGTCGAGTAATGCTCTCACTGTGTAACTTGCACCAGCTTCAGACTCGGCATTCACTAGTGCTGTTGCTAGTAAAACCTGTCCATGTGAAGATACCTTGCGTGTCGACAGACATGACACTACATGGGGCGATCCTGATGCTGAAGAACCAGCTGGAGTTACTCCAGCGGGCTCCTTGGTTGCTGAACCAGTAGTTGAGTCGTTACTCTCAGGCTGCGACTGGTGTAGAAGAGAATGATGACGTTTCTTGCAGATGTGACACCTTGTTGGCTTAAAACAATTGTAAGCAGAATGGTTACTACCCAAGCAGTTAAAACAGATTGAGTTCTTGGCTACAAATTCTCGTCTCTGGGTACACTCCTGTTTTGCAAACTCCTTGCAGAAACACAGCTTGTGACTTTCAGAACAAAATTCACATTTAATATTACTATAGCGAGCATTATTATTATTATCAGTGACCAGTAATGCTTTAGGTCGTGAAGTGGTACCACTGCTGTGCTGCACCGAGGGTTTTTTCACGTCAATAAATTCTAAGGCACGGAAACGATTTTCTAAAAAGCTTTTAAGTTGTTCTAAGCTTGGCAAATCATGAAAAGTTGAAGTATGAAGTTCCCACTGTTTACGAGTTTCAGAATCGAGTTTAGACGCAACAACATGTATGATAATAGTATCCCATGTGCTCACATTGATGTTAATATTAGTCAACGCATTAATACAGTCAGTGGTAGTGTCTAACAGTTCCTTTAAACCTGTAGCCGATTCCACATTCAAGCGTTTTTGACCAAAGAACCGCTTCAATATGCAATCTGCCAAGTATTTCTTATTATTATAGCGCTTATCTAATAATGACCAACATGGTTCATAAGTCGCTGCTGTGATCGGTGTGTGTTGAATCAATTGCCTGGCTTCACCTGTCAAATGAGTTTTTAAATAATGTAATTTCTGTACATTATCAATGGACTTATTGTTATGGACGAGTGAAATGAATAGATCACGAAAAGTAGTCCACTCAGAATAATGCCCAGAAAAGCAAGGTATGGATATTTTAGGTAACCTTACCATTTGACTGGCCTTAGTATCCTCCGCGTCACACTTCTGTGCTGGTAGTGAGACAGGCTTGAATCGCTTCAACACCGATCTCATCAGCGCCTTGTAGCTAATGTATATCTCCTCTGTAACATCGTAAATGTCCTTTTGAATATAGTTGGATCCTGACAATAACTCACTATTTGACATTTCGTACAATTTAATGTGATTACCTCGAAACGCGGACCAGTCTCTCTCCAAATTCTCCAATCTAGCTTCCACATATTCCAATGTTATTCTGTCCGCGGGACTTTTCTTATAATTCTTAAATGCCTTATCAATTATGCTGTTCAACTCGGATTGCTTAGACAACAGCGCCTCCATTGCGAACAATTTTGCTTATCACTTTTTCCTCAAAATACACTGAATTCGGACTAAATAATGTCGTGATCGTCGTATGTAACGTGTGAAATAACTCTTAACTTAACTTTTCTAGAAACTTTAGGCAACGATTTGCACATAAAATAACATAAACTTTTGACTTTATTCGGTACATATAATTTCGACTTTCGACGCTTACGCAAGTCACAGAGTAATCTATCTTATCATTTAATGACACAGAGTGATATCGTAGAACACAAATTATTTTTACAAGTGTTTGTGGTTGTCAATGTCAAACTCGGGAAAAAATCGGGCATAGGTTCGCGATTCCTTCGTTTTTACAATTATTATTAGTCTATGGCATGCACTAGATTTAAATGTTAGAATTTACAATCACTCAATTTCAATTTCGAACTATAGAGTCAATAATGTCAAAAGTACTCACGATCTTGACTTGTCACCTGTCACTTATACTTCACTCCACTGCTAACGTCAGATCTTCTTTTTTCTTTCTTCGGATGGTGCGTGCAGGTTTGCACGTTTGCCAATGCCGGAGATAAATATCCCAAGTCTCGTTCTTTGCTTCAATTTGATCTTCGTAATAGCTCAGTTTCAGCTTGGCGCCACTGGCGCCTTCTGTTGTCCTTTATCGTACTCGTACGTTTGGTGCAGCAATCCGCTGCGAGTACGTTCGCCGCCAAAATTCCAAAGCGGTTGTGCTTATCCGGTCTCGGTAGGACCAATGAATAGCGGGGGGTTGTCCTATAGTAGAAACTCGATGAATGAAACCACCGGAATCCTGTTCTGTATTGGATTTATTGATTAAATGCCAATAGAAGCCCTTCCCCAAGGAGCTCGATACACGATTCTAAACATTTAATCTTATAATAGCAGTGAACCAAACGCATGTGTTTTAATTACGTACAACGCCATCTAGTTGAGAATCGAGTAAACTTTAACTTTTAATTGGCTATGTATTGGCGTAAACAGCTATGTAGGTAAGTGCAAAAAAATGTATTTATTTACGACATTACATTAGAAACCTCTAATATTATCAGTGTTTCTCTACTATATTATGCATGTATTACACATCTAGAATCACTCTATCTATTAAAAAAAACTGTATCAAAATCCGTTGCGTAGTTTAAAACATCTAAGCATACATAGGGACAGACAGCGGGAAGCGACTTTGTTTTATACTGTGGTGTGGTTTATGTGGTGATGTGGTATCGGTATAAGTCTGGGAATAAGCCAATATAGAGTAGTATCCAGCGGGTGTCACCGAGTCACCGAGGACCGAGGGGCGCACGCAGCTAGCACGAGTATAATGCATTGAACTGGACGCCAATAAAATCTTTTATGGTAAATAACTGAGTCAGGAGTCAGGAACGGGGTTATATATAGCCGATGGAGAAAGGAGGAGCTCGACCTCGCCCCTCGCTCCTCGCCCCTCGCTGCTCGCCCCTACACACAGACCTGCCAGTTTACGTTCACAGGTGTGTCGATCTGATGATGATGAGATGATCTGCCGGCCTGTCTGTGAGCCGCAAATATTATGTAGAGTATGGACTCGGACTCTCGGACTCGCTGCACTGAATGCTTGTAAGTATAGTATAATATACTTAACTGCAATGCTTGCACCTACACCGCTCACATCTGGCACGATACTTTATTATGTTGTTTGTTTTGTTTTGATTCACATTCCAGAGGACGACTCGTGTCGATCACGCACAGCCGATGCTCAATGCTCAATGCTCACCGAGTAGGTAATTTATTAATATCAATAATTATTATCTGTTCTGCGTTTCCTATTTCCTATTATGCTCATTTGAAACTATATAAATATGTAACATATTACGAGACTGCAATTTGATAACGAAATTATAGGTAGGTATAATTAATTAGACGACTTCTCGTAGACTGGGCTAATATGTTTTTGTTTTTTTTTTGGCACCCTAAGACACGAAAGTGCACAGGGTGCCGCCAGATAGCGTTTCGTTTACATGTGGAGGAACATGGAGTCGTATGAAAATTATACACAAACAGTAAGGTGATAACTGATAGATAAACCAAATTCCACTCGGCTTTTCGCGCGCCCCTCCGTGTCTATTTAGTGGGGCATATTCCCCTACAAAGTTTTTAGTATTCCATTTTATCCCACCAGTGGGTCGGCTTGGTGGGGCAAAGTGGAACAATCCAAATTGGCACCCAAGATTAGATTAGATTAGATAAAACTGTTATTGATACCACAATACAGAAAATTAACAAAATGAAACTTAAATAAAACGATCTCTTCCAGACAACTGTTCGGAAAGAGGAAAGGCATATTATACTGGAAGAACGGTGGTTTAAATATAAATAATAAGGTACGTAAAAATACCTCTATACTAGGTACTATAATATTATAGATGAATACATAATAATATGATAAATATATAAATACATAAACAAATAGGCTCGCGAGGTTTAATGTTCTAAGTTCTCCTACTATACTGACCGGCAAGCGCGGGCAGCGCGGCGAGCAGCAGCAACCGAGCGCACGCACTCATGCTTGCACACCACTGTACACTTAACACTGCACTACACTGACACTGAGTGAGGTGTAGTCACCATCGCATGGACTCACTCCACAGCACTACACTATCGTCTCACTCCCTCGGCAGCTCACCTGTGGACAACGATACGATACACATTATTAATGTTAAGAGACACAATGTTACACTACAGAATAACCGACAGTATGTCTCTTGGTAACGTTAACTAGGTATGCACTCTACTCCGTGATACATCTGCTAACCATTAAGTCACACTGATGATCATAATTATAAGTGAGTGTTGATAAGAGCCGCGTTGTTTAGTTCTCACACGCGAGTGCAGTAGACATAGTAGGTGTCCCTCGGCGGGCGCAGCGTCACGTCGCCGCTGTTTATATTACAATGTAACGATCAAGTAACTCATCGATAACAACAATACGCTACACCGTCCCGTCGCCGCATCCATCCTGGGAATATGACTAGTGTTAGCGATCCCAAAAGTAAAGGTGCAAGCTTAGAATATGTAGGCATATATATACCTTATATACCTCTCAGGGTGCACGAGACATTCTCAACGTGTAAATGAGTATTTGTCTTTAGGTAAATAGGTAATTGAAGGCGCGCAGCTTATCCTACTTCCTACTAATATTATAAATCTCAAATTTCAGTATAAAAAATTACGTTTTGAACAAGTGAACATAACGCTTGCGAGTTCTAACTCACCTCCAGCGCCATCTAGCGCGGTTTCGGTTAGATTGATGGATGGATGGATGTTTGTTACTCTTTCACGCCAAAACTACTGAACAGTTTGGGCTAAAATTTGGTATGTAGTGATAGGGTAACACATAGAGTTCTTTTTTTGTGTTTGGTTCTCGCGATATTCCCACGTGAACGATGTCTACGTGGGTGAAACCGCGGGCCACAGCTGGTTAGAAATAATAACCTAATGTGTATCGGATCCCTGTCGGCCCCACTGTTGGACTTGGACATTATAATGAACTTCATCGTAGGGTCAAGTTTTGTCATTGTGTACTCATTGTGTACCTCTACTGTAAATTCACGTATTATATACAAAGTTACGTTACTGTTACTACGTAACTTTGTAACGATTTCTAACGCTTTTACGAGTCGTTGGAACAATTTTGATGTATTTCAGTATATTATAGAGATAGATCTAGATGAGGAGAGAACTTGCATAGGGACTAGGGACTAGGGTCGTATAACGTAGGATAAGTAAGTACTTATTTGTATCCCGAATCCTGATATGTAATCTCCACGGGAAGCATACAAATAGGTACCTACGAGTACAGGCCACGGGCAGGCGCGTTTCAAGGAGTGCGCGGTACGGAGCTGCGGCGGCGAGTGTGATTAAATTATGTGGTGCCGATAATATTTAGCTAACCTTTGCGCGGTATATTCTTGGGACGCGCTCTATTTGTGTCACCGCGAGAGCGCACAAATAGCCGGCACGCTCCGCACCCGCCCCGCGCCGCATACGCTCCGCACCGCACACGCATCCTGTACGCGACCGCGTCACTACAATCAATACACGCGTCGATGCGATGCCCGCGAACTTTACATTCCGTTTTATAATGCTCTCGAGATTTACACTCGGCAATGAAATGTGTCGCTGTGGTGTCGCTCACTCATAGAGTGAATGACACACAGTTGATCCATGTCTGTTTTGGACGCCCCCTTCCCACATAACCATTAAAGGCTCGGCGCCCACTGGTCCCCTAAAATTCGCCCCCAGTGCTCAGCCGTCCCCTCAAATATTTCAGGTTCCTACTCGTCTCCAGATCTATTTTTTTTAGCTTTAAATTCATCCTCATCGTCGTTTTAGCCACATAACTCATCCATCCGCATTACATGCCCATACCAGGCTAGTCTTTCACTCTTTAATTTCTCCGTCACTGGTGCAACTCTCAGACTTCCCATTACATACTCATTCTAATATTATCCATTCTTATCACTCCATACTACATACATCCATCTCGGCATTCGCATCTCTGCGGCATGTATTTTCCTTCCATCCACCGCTTTCGTAGCCCAACTCCCAACACTGATCCATACAATACTACAGCGCAGGCCTCTCCCATGGAATGCCTTGTTATTATACCTAATAAATAAAATGTATAAGTGTTAGTCATCAGTTCATATTACTTTCAGCTTAAGCATCTGCGTCTTCAACTCGGTATTATAATTGGTCCACAGTCCACACTCCACACGTGCAGCGCGGCTCCCACCTTCTCCTCGATGGTGGCGTGGCGTCCGTATTCCGTATAGATGTGCAGACTCTGGTCATTACGCTGGTCTCGCTTCGGTCCGTCCTGCAGGTTCATGAACTTCACTACCATAATACTAAGTACTATGTATTTATTATGTGCTACACCCGAGCCTGTCCGACAAAGTTTTTCACGCACACAGGCACTCGCAAATCCTTGCGATTTGGTTTTTACGCACATTAGCAATGTTTTACGCACACTAAAATTTAAAAATTTCCGCATTTTGCAGCTGTTTCTTTTTAGGAACGGCAAGTAGTATATTGCTTATGCTAGGGCGCCATGGCGCCGCGGGCCGCGGGCGGCGGGCGGCGCCATCTGGAATCTATCTGGTGAGAGCGCGAGCGAACACTTAGGCCACAGAATAGATAATTATACTACGTACTTATCATTCTTTATGAGGGCCAATAGGTGTAGGTAAGTGTGTACGGCTTAGATAAAATAGGTAATATTCTAAGGGTGCAATTTTTTTATTCTACTTCTTGGATAATGGTGTATTATATTTGTAATGTCGCTCGAAAACACAGGTTATACAGTTATACCCGGTCTTTTAATAGTATTTTTTTTTTTAATTTAGTCGTCACATATGGGCTAAGAGCCTGAAATAAATTATTTTTATTTTTTTTATTTAAGAGGATACATTAGGGGTGATTTTTCCATACAAACGTATTCCCGTGTTTCCTCCCTAGATAATTGCGTCAGAGCAATCGTTTTTTTTTTATAAAATCTAGGTCTTCAGTGAGCATGTCCCTGTTATTTTCATTTTTCTACAAACTCATTATTAAATGAAATATGACCCTTTAAAAACATGAAAAAATGTCCCAGTTTTACTTGCGCAATTAGACGTTCACTAGAAAAAAATGAAGAGTTAAGGAAAAAAAATAAAATAACAGGGACATAGCCTAATCTATTTCCTAATTTTCAAGATATAAATTTATGGATAAAACTAATTATTCTCGGAGGGAACACGGGAATACAAAACATCGATTTCCTAATTTTTTCGTAGTTATAATCGCTTTGAGCTGCAGTTGTCCCTTTCGCATTCTACGGGGTGCGGCAGGCGGTGAGGGGGGGTTCCACTCACACTTATACAACTAGGGAAGGGACTCATAGACATTAGTATTTTGAAAAATCCTAGTGATGTTCATAGAAAACGAGTTTAAACCAATACTTCTTACGAAAAAATAGAAGACTAATAGTATGTAGCAATATCGATTTAAATGCAATTCAACTATAATATCAATCTTCATATGGCCCATTCTCGTTCAGTTAGACCTTCGGAGAACCTAATGTTGAGATGTCTAGTGCATAGCACTTGTTTTTATGGTGATCTTTCATTGTCTTCTATACTGTTAAGTAGGTAATTTGTTAATACATATTATATAATATGTAATTGTATTAAAATGTATTACTTTATCATCATAATCATTATTGGCCTTGTACGAGTAGATACATCTTTAAAAAAGAGATGGTTTAAGAGCATTATCGCAAGCTACGACGGCATTTGCGTTCATGGGTGAAGACTCAGTGAAATTTTCTAACAATCTGCCAGTAATATTTTAAATCTCTTGTAGTAGAAGTCGCACCTATTGTCATCTATTAGGTTCAGACTCCAAGCTGTCATTCAGAAAACCCCTAATAGAAAATCCAATTACACTTTTTGGCTGACTTGTGGATCAAACCCGGGTTCTCATGATCATATGATTGGCTCAAACACCACCTAAATGGTTTTCAAGTTTGTAGTTGATAGCGATCAACGGTTCGAACGGATCGAATTTTTGCGGTCGACATGACTATCAACTGCTCATTAGGTTGAAGAAATTGAATTGCGTTTTATCGTAATTTCATGATGAAAAACACAAAATAATTAAGTATGTACGTATTACCTATACTCAAACGGATGGCAAAGGCGCAAAATGTATTTGCCGTTTTATACGTAAATGGTGTATTTTCGTAGAGCGTTCAAAAATAAACGTCGGGCAGGACGTTTACTTTTGCTTTTACCCATTTTCAGAGCAAAATACTGAAAGAAATTCATACAAACAAGCCAAAACCGTAAGTACTAAAGCAAAAGAATCAATACGAATAAGGAAAGAAAAATTTCACCCACGGGCGGGATTTGAACCACGCACTCTCCGCACCAATCCGTGGTGTGCGCTCTACCACTTGAGCTACCGTGGAGGTACTAGTCGTCGGCGAAATTTTTCTATCCCTTCTACCTAACGCTCTAGGGGCGTGTGTTTATTTATAGGTGATGCATTTCGCAATCTACCCACCGACAAGTCTAATGTTACAATTAGAATTCATATCGAAATTGATAAACACTTTCTTTTTGCTTAATATTTTAAATTTTTAGACAAAACGGTCTACTCGCATGAAATACAACACGAATACAATAATAATTCTTTCCTTATTCGTATTGTATTTCATGCGAGTAGACCGCTTTGTCTAAAAATTTAAAATATTAAGCAAAAGAATCAAGTCCGTAAACAACAGCACAGGTCGAAAATTATTTAGGCGAACTATTATTAGGTAGATATTACAATGAAAAGTTATATTTTCAGCAAACGTCTAGACTGACAGGATGAACTGAAAAAGTCAATACTTACCTTCGAAGATAATATACACATTGATATGAATTTTTAAGCGCTGGGCGACTGGTGTCATATAAACTATAAATATATATTATAGTATCTATTTTTTTTTATTATATAATATCACAATAATATAAATACAGATAATGAAGAAAAAAGTTCCTAACAAAAAAATATCCGGGCAAAAATTACTCCTGGGACTGGATTCGAACTCGCATTCGTTGATCGATGACACGATTTTGTGAACGCTGTCTGAATACTGCAACCACTGGTCCATTTCATACTAGACGTAGCTAATGAATTTAAGCAATCATCTTTACGAGAATATAAATAAAAACAAAAGTCTAAAATAATACCTACGATAAGTACCAACCTAATTTGAATACAAGCGTCACAAACTTTACTACTGACATGAATATGCGCGCGAAGTCGCAATAATAATCTTCTTACACACACATTCATAGCTCATACTTTCAGGAGCAGAGCGACGGCGATGGTTTTTACAAAAACCGAAATTTTAAATTCTTCGTCACTCAGGTTTCCCGTTAAGAGGCGTGCACGGGGGCCATTTTTTTTTAAGTCCATCGTGCTGAGGCTTTGAGCTTCTAAGGCCTTGTTTATAAAGGACCCGCAGCGTGTCAGGCCAAGTTCAAGCAAAGGAACTGGCTAGCCAGCGCCGAGTGTAATATTACACGAACCACTTGGTGCCACTTTTGACCCTTCTATAACTCAAAACTTTACCATAAAACTACGTCTTGTGTTTAATTATATCCTTAAGGATATCTAGAAGCCCAAATTTCATGAAGCTAGCTCAAACGGTTATAAAGATATGAAGGTCAAAAGGTCTTAAATTTTAGCACTGATTGGCTGACCGACATATAGTACCTAACTCTAACCTACTTCTAGATGACCTAGAAGGATGAAATTTGGAATCCAGCTCGGTAATTGTGTTTAAGCGTAAGAAAAAATCTAAAATTAAACAAAAGATAAAAAATTGGGGGGGGGGTCCCATACAATTTTTTTTTAAATTGTAGCGTTGGAACCTCAGATCATCAGATCATACAAAGAAGGGATATTTGGCGAGGGGGCGTGGCCCTTGGGAACGCATCAGGCACAAAATGGGCTTGATACCAAAGTTGCGCCTCAGTAGTTGAATGTTGTGTCGCGCGGCATCATCTCCAATGAATTTAACAAAATACCGAGTTGTTCAGTAGTTGTATGTAATAATACCAGCAGCAAAGTGAACGTGAAGAATGGCATCTCTTTTCACACGTAAGTACTAAAATAATATTGTATTTTCAATAAATTTGAGCAAAAGAACAAATTGTGGCATTAAACACGAGAGGAAGTACCAAATTCATACTAGTTCATACTAATTTTAACTAGTTGGATAAGTCAGACACCATTGCTTGCTTGGTGTCCATAAAAAATCAATCGGTTGTAACGGCGCAATGGATATATATTTTACAGTTACTCCAGAGCCGTCTTTACCAGGGGGTGCAAGGGGTGCGGAGCACCCGGGCGCGGAGCGTCCGGGGGCGCTTGTCGAGCGCTGAGTTTTTGTATATTTCATTGAACTTAACGCTATTGCACAGTTTTATATACTTGTTACTTACGATAAATATGTATGCACAAGCAAAAAAAATAGTCATCAACAATAATATTTTTTTTACTTTTATTACCTACGCTTTCGGCGCTTGTTATACCGCATTACTACCATACACAAATAACGATTTTATTTAAAACAACACGCGCGCAGCAAAATTTCTAATCCAAAGAGAGTGTATGTATGTACGTTTGACACGTTGCCGCCCGGTCGCCCGCACTTGAAGCAAAATGATCTCTAAGTCAATAGAGTGTAACTTCATTTGAAATGGGCGCGCGGCGCGACACCTGTACGTCTGTTGCGTCCTTTGACATAGCCGCCCGGACGCTCGCACTTAATTGACTAGGCTAGATTGACTAGGACCCCTATCATGCTGCAGTGTGTCGTCGGCCGCGTGCCACGCGGCAGTGTAAACAAAACGAGGGCGCAGGCTGAGTCCCGCACCCCGGCGCAGAATAGACTTAAGACGGCCCTGAGTTACTCTCTCTAACAAAATAGTTTCGTAGTGCGGCCGCTGCACTGGCTTCCGTAAAATAGAGATGAGATGTGATTGCATTTAGTTGTCGATGATTTTACTGTACGGGGGTGATTTTATTTTTGTTACTAATATTT
The DNA here is from genome assembly GCA_947063395.1 of Hemistola chrysoprasaria. Lineage (NCBI taxonomy): Eukaryota > Metazoa > Arthropoda > Insecta > Lepidoptera > Geometridae > Hemistola > Hemistola chrysoprasaria. Next base: position 14,593,687 of record OX346725.1, read on the forward strand.
AGAATTTTTTAAACAATTTGTACCCATTTCATGTTTGCTTGATATTAATAGTTCATGAAATGTTTAAAAATGGGAAAGTTATATAAGGTTGTCTCCTAAAATGTGATAAGTGTGTATAATGTTATGTAATATACTAGTGCCTCGGTGGCGTAGAGGGCGTATGCTCGACTGCCAATCAAGAGGTCCCGGGTTCGATCCCCTGGTCAGGCAGTGTTTAAATATTGGATTTTTCCATGAGGAATTATCTCAATAACTGCCTGGAGTCTGGAACTGTGCCCGGTAGATGGCAATAGGCTCGCCCCCTATTACATGGGACCAATAACATACTGGCGAAATGTGGGTGTATCTAATATGGGACTGAGTCCTGGGTACACCTCTGCCTACCCCTTCGGGAAAAAGGCGTGAATGTATGTTAATATACTAGTATACTACTAATATACTACACTCATACTTCATACAACGCCATATTATTATGTTTGAACTTCGTGCGGGCCGCTCCGCTCAACGCACCGCGCAACGCCCGCGACTCGGTAAACAAGGCCTAAATGGTAATGGATACCATCTATCGGGGTCTATCTTTAAAACCATCTTCAGGATATGACAAAGACAGCCCCCGCTAGGTGCAATATATTAATAATTTATTATTCCTAGGTAGTCCACCTAGGAATAATGCCACCTGATCAGAAATTCTAAGTAGCAAAATGTCCAACAGCTTGAAACGTCTAATGAGCAGAAAGCCTAGTTAGCATAATGTCTATGTAGCAAAACGTCCAACTATCAAATAGTCTGTATAGCAGAACATCTATTTAGCAAATCGTCATTTTGAAAGTATGTACTCATGAAGAAAAGTAAAACGTCATTTGTAAATTACGCTATTATTAAGCTATCATCCGAAACGAAGACCTTGATTACTACATAATATCACTTCTGTGAAGAAACTCCTGCTCTAGGATGAGTCCTAGGATCAGTTTCTAAGGAAACTACTCATAGTTTCCGATATAAAGCCATTTTTAGTTCTGCCCCAGTGGCGTAGTGGGCGCATGCAAGGGGTAGGCAGAGGTGTACCTCTGCCTACCCCTTCGGAAAAAAGGCATGAATGTATGTTATGTTATGTTTAGTTCGACAGCTGTCATCCAATTATGACATCAATCATCATTGGTGCCACATTTAAGCTCTATTTTGGTGTAGTGTTTTTGAGTTTGAGTTGACCATAGTGCACTAAAAATAGAAATAAAGACAAGTTTAAGCTATGATGAAAAATACTGGTTTACTGAACGTAGAAACATCGATACATACTTAGAGATATTTCTAAAATATATAACTCAAATTAACTTTTCAGAAATATATGACCAAAACAATCCAAATACTGCCTTTAATATTTTTATGGACATATATTCTTTAATATATAACTTATGTATTCCAATTGAGAAATCCAAAGTGACTCACAAAAAGAAACCCAACTGGAAAACGAAAGGTATAATGATATCCAGTAAAAAAAAGAGAAAAATGTATCTTAATACTATATCAACAAATGATGAACTAAATAAAACTAACTACAAAATATATACTAATAAACTAAAAAAGGTAATTAAGTATTCTAAAAAGGTTGCAAACATAAGATATATAAACAGAAGTACAAATAAAACAAAGGCTACTTGGGGACTCATTAAACAACATACATCGCAATCAAATATTATCAAAACTACAATTGACAATCTTAATATAAATAATAAAATAATTATTGAACCCACCAATATAGCTAACGAATTGGTAAACCACTTCTCAAATACATGTAGAAATATAAAAATACCTCATGTAATAAATAGTCCTAATCAGACTAATTGCAAATCAATTTTCTTAGCACCAGTAGATAACTCAGAAGTAGTCAACATTGTAAATAGATTTAAAAACAAAAAAACGACTGGCTTCGATAATATTTCCATGCAAGTCATTAAACATAGTATATCATTCATCCTTGAACCACTTGTATTTATTATAAACCTAACTCTAGAAACAGGCATATTCCCAGAAAAGCTAAAGATTGCACTTATCAAACCTATCCATAAAAAAGGACCTAAGCACGACCCAAATAACTACAGACCTATAGCACTTCTTCCCTGTTTTTCAAAAATATTTGAAAAGGTCATCTATGATAGGATAATTTCATTTTTTAACATTAATAACGTAATCAATTGTAATCAATATGGTTTTCTTAAAGGTAAGAATACCTCTTCTGCAGTCTTTAAGATGTTAAGAGAACTGAGTGAGGATATCAATTCAAAAAAACCAGGTATTGCTCTATTCTTAGATTTATCAAAAGCTTTTGATTGTGTTATACATATGACACTATTAAATAAACTGGAAGCAGCCGGCCTAAGAGGAACTGCATTAAAGCTCATGAAATCATATCTAGAAAACAGAACTCAATCAGTCGTACTAGATGTTTATAATAAATCAACCAAAACTATTGAAAAAGTGTTTTCAGAGCCTAAAAGCATAACTATAGGTGTACCTCAAGGGAGTATATTAGGTCCAATATTATTTTTAATATATATCAATCAACTGCCACAAATAACAAAACACTTGTGCATAATGTTCGCAGATGATGCTACTATATATATACCTAAACAAAATCTTACTAACCTAGAATTTCAGTCAGAAATAAACAGTACATTAAATACAGTAGGTAATTGGCTAGAAAATATAAATTTAAAATTAAACATAGATAAAACTAAGCTCATTCAATTTCGTAATTATAAACAACATCAAATACTACTTGAAATCACCTATAGAGGCCATCTAGTAAAAACGGTAACAGAAGCTAACTTTTTAGGCATTTCCATAGATTCAAATCTTAATTGGAAATCCCACATTAACAAAATCAACAATAAACTGTCTCAATACTGCTATGTACTATCAATACTTACAAATATATCAACAAAACAAATTGCATTAAACGCCTATTACGGTTATGTTTACCCTCAGTTAAGTTATGGAATAATATTTTGGGGAAATTCAGTCGAAATTCAATCAACATTTATTTTACAAAAGAGATGTTTAAGGATAATCTTTAAACTCAAAAATACAGACACTCTTCGCAATATATTTAAAAACTATAAAATCCTTACTCTCACTAGTATTTATATATATGAAATCTGTCTATTTGTGAAATCCAATAAAAGTTACTTTTTTGAATCACAGTCAAGTCGCATTGAAATCTTACGAAATAAGTATAAATATAATATTTTAATACCACAAATCCACAATAGTATGTATCAAAATAGTCCTTATGTTATGGCGCTTAAAATTTATAATAAGTTACCTTTAGAACTAAAAATGTTAAATAATCAAAAATTCAGATCTCAATTAAAATTATGGCTGATCCCTAAAGCTTATTACACCATGAAGGAGTATTTTAACGAGTAAATACCTTGCATAGACATTTAAATATAAGTTATATAAAGTTACGAATAAGAGCACTATTATATTATATTATATAAGAATAATATTATAACATACTACTAAACCAAAAATGTTAGCAATAATAGATTTAAGTTAAATTTTACTTTTACTTATTAGTCTCTTTATTCATGTACAATCATAAAACTAAATTTTTATAACATTCTTAAAACAATAATTATGTAGGTATATATACCTATATTATTATATAAAAACATTGTAAACTTATTAAATATTAACTATACTATAGTTTATAAGTTTTAAAAATAATATTGTATGCTCGCAAAGGGCAAACTGTTGGAACACACTAAACATAATGTTATGTAACACCACCACAATGTACACAGTTTATCAATAAACGATTTCTATTCTATTCTATTCTATTCTATAGTATATTGTAGCCAAAATTTGAAATCAAAATTCAATATCAAGTGTTATTTTGACAGTTATCACACCTAAGATTTATTTTCAAGTATTTTTTATCCTATTTACAACAAAAATCGAGAAAAATGACATAAACTGTCACTTGGACATCTGTCAGATCTCAGATTTACCTTTTTTTATTCTTAACTGTTTTAAAAATATAATTAAAATTAATGTCTTCATAGCTTATGATTCCCTGGTACTTCCAAACGAAAAATAAAAATATTAAAGGCAATTTGTGACCTACATGTTTGCTATCGGTAAGTAGTAAATCTATTGAAAAGGATATTCCCACTAGTTCACCTTGTAAGACTATTGGGATTAGCCTAAACTCAATGGTACAACGCAGTGGCACAACTGACCCTACGCCGATACATCGATTCTCGTATTTATTGTTTATTTTTATGATCTTTATTGTATAATATATGCCGTGGAGTTACCGGCTTTGGAATAGTGCTTCACCCTCTCCACCCGTGGTTGCCGTGAGAGCCGGCTAAGAATTAACAGATCCAGAGGACGGGCAGCAGCGTCCTCTGCAAAAAAACCAACGAACTGCGCTCGACAACTCGCCTGCCAAGCATGTCGAGTATTGGCAAACCCCCCCTTTATGGGGGAGGCCTATGTTCAGTAGTGGATTAGAAACGGCTAAGATGATGATGATGATTGTACATAATGTCAAATAAATGATATGACTTTGATTTTTAAGTACTTATTATTATAATTCAAATTCAAATAGTTTATTGTTAGACAACAGTGGTCCATATGTGTTAGTAAAAATGATTTTATTGACTAAGGGTTAGTAAAAAACAATTATTAAATTAATTAAATTAATAGATCATGTACCTGAGAGGCACTCCGCGCGGACGGCAGCCGGAGGAATAACTTTCATTATCCACTTCGACCATCGTCCGCACGAAGTGTCTCCCTAAAGGTCCATGCGGATCATCAGCCAAAGTTTGCAGGATGATGTTGCTACTTCCTCGAACCCTTCTCAACAGTGACGCTACTTTTTTCCGAACGACGGCGTGAAAGCCGTCAGTTCGGTTCTGTGCGAACATACCGGAGGCACTACAAAAACGGGGAAGTCTCAACATCATCCTGAAAATGTTGTTATATTGGACGCGTAGGGAGCTGAGCGATTTTTTGGCATATCGAAAACATAGACCGCCCGCATACAGACCCTGACAGTACGTCTTAAAAAGAGTAACTTTGACCTGATCTGAACAGCGGGCGAATCTACGGGCCAACATATTACCACGAACCGCCAGCGCCCTACGCTCCCTCTCTATATCGACATCATCTTTAAGGTCGTCGGTAAGGAAATGTCCGAGATATTTAAATTTATATACCCTATTAAGGGTTAAACCGTTTAAAGTAATCTGTGGAACCAATTCGGGACACTTACCGGCGGCCTTAAACACCATGTACTCACTTTTCTTAACATTGTATATGAGACCATGTGAAGCAGCGTAAGTCTCGCAAACTTTTAACATCTCTCCGATCGCTCTCACAGTAGGAGCCAGCAGCACCATATCATCCGCGTAGCTGATGTTATTGATCTTAACACCGCCTACGCTACATCCGACACGCATGCTGCTGAGTTCGACTATGAGATCGTTGACATACAGGTTGAAGAGGCGGGGAGAGGACAACCCCCCCTGCCTCACCCCGCACTCCAACCCGTATGGCTCGGAGAGTTTATTGGACCATCTGACATGGTTGGTCTGGTTCATATACCAATACCTGAAGATACCAGTAATTTCTGCCGGTATACGCCTGTCCACCATCTTTCTCCAGAGCACATCATATGCTACGAGATCGAAAGCCTTGGAGAGATCAAGGAAACAGGCGTAAACTGGTGTCTTGCGGTCAATATAATATTGGACAGTATGCTTGACACTCATGATTGCGGTCTCTGTTGATAGTCCGGGCTGAAACCCGAACTGCGCGTCATGCAGTTCTAAATATTTCTGCAACTGAGTATCAAGCAGACTGTCCAACACCTTGGCTATGGTAGTAGCGAGAGAGATCGGGCGATAGTTGCCCTTATCCGAGATATCACCTGTCCTGCACTTAACTATGGGCACTATTGTAGTTTTTAACATGTCAGGTGGTAAATATGAATGACTTATGCACATAGAAAAGAGCAAGGACAGGACCCTCGGAAGGTGCACTCCCGCATATTTTAAATGCTCGATACTGAGCCCATCATGCCCAGGCGATTTACCCTTAGTCATGCCTTTTATTACTGCTCTAACTTGGCTAGCTGTAAACCTTACCAGCGGCTCCTCTCCCCGCACGCCACACTCAGCCTCAGGCACCTCAGTAGTAGATGGACCGAGCGGAGACCGCACTTTAAAATGTTCTTTGAACATATTCGCTATCTCCTCTGGGTCATTTCTACCATCTACACTAACCGGGAGGCCAGGCCTAACGTCAAGCCTTCGTGTACTCTTCCAAAATTGACCAAAGTTTTTCTCCGCTCTAAGATTAGCAATTTTATCCATTTTGATTTGCTCTTGGTTATTTTGACACCATTTAAGCCGGCCCTTATAGATCTTACGAGACTCCCGCATTTGTTTATATATTAATCCCTCTGTCGGTCGATTATGTAGGATCCAAACCTCAAACCTAAGCCTGGCCTCACGGTGAGCTTCTCTCACGTTATCGTTCCACCCACATAAAATCTTTTTTCTATGATTAGATTTAGGTCTCATCGGCTCCTTCGTACAAATAGCCGCATTCTGCAAGACCTTCACAATATCACCATATAACACATCTAAACATAACCTATGGCTTTCCAAGCTACATGACCCGCGACTACACTCGACAAAATCTGGAGGAAAATCAATCTCTCTTAAGGCATTGTGACAGATGTCGTGGTACATACTTGTCTGAGATTCACTTCTGTCCCCCCAAACAATGGAGCTGCAGGGTGTGTCATGAGTCATGAGCTTAGATCTAACAGCGTTTATGTTACAATCAATATATAGTGGCAGATGATCCGACAAAAATATATCCTCCATTATACCTACATTAACAATGGTTTGCCTGGCAGACATAGAAACCACACAGTGATCCAGCCAGCTCCGACTACCATGATACAAATCAGTATAGGTATACGCATCCGATTCAATTCCCAGTAATTCCACATCTGCGCAAACCCAAGACTGATCTAAACAGAAATTTATCAGTTCATCGTAAAATAATTCCTTTGGTTTAGCGTTGAAATCACCTAATAAGAATAAGGTCTCAACATCATTACTCTCTTCAATCGCGCTAACTTCACTTAAAACTTCAGTAAAGATCGGTAGGTTTTCATACAACTTAATTGGCATGTACACAGAAAAAATTAAGATAGATCGCCCACCGACTGTAGCCTTAAGAGCAGCCAATCGAGTACTATTGCAACTGATCACGGACACAGTGTCAAATATGCCCTTCCTCCAAAGAATGGCTATTCCACCATATGGCCTTCCTCTTAATATTCCTGCACTTGTGTCTACAGCAGACTTGCCTGTATATTCAAATTCAGTACTGACTGTACCCAGTAGTGGAATATCATGGTCTAGAAGCCAAGTCTCCTGTAGACACACCACATCAGAAACAGAACATATATTTCTAATATCATCAATTGATCGCTTAAAGGACTTACAATTATAACAAGTTATTCTAAAATTTTTATAACTGTCACTATCCATTAAAATTTATCAACTTACTATAACACTATTATCTTTTTCTTTGCGTCCATACATAAAATGCACAAAACGCCTAAAAGTTATGCCATTTGGCCAAAATTCATCATTTAAAAACAAATTCAAATTAGTTTTGGAAACAAATAATTTGTATGCGTTATATTTTTTAGAAGTTTTCATTCTTATCATTTTTAAAGTTACCTTTTCATTGGTCTTTTCTCTGATATAACTAATAATATCTTCTTCACTAGTCTCTTTACTAACATTAGAGATAAACAAAGGAACTTTTACATCCGCCGCTTTAAATCTGCCGTCAGGTGCAGTGGAAGCACGGCCTTTTTGTCCAATAAGCTTGTATCTCTTTGCGGTGTTACGTTTTACTACTTGCCATTCGTTGTTTTCTTCTGGGATCTGCTTGCAGCTTTTAGTTAAAAAGTCTTTACCGGAGGTATTAATATTAACATTACATATCTCATCGGAAACAATCGGAACAGCTGAGTGTTCATTCACATTATAGAGATAACTCGAGGTATTGACAGTTGATCTTGCGCTGGTAACAGTATTCCTCTGCGCATTCGAAACCACTGTACTTTCCGGGACCTCAGCGCGTCCATTTTGATGATCCGTCCTGCTCGCACTCCCCTCTTTGCCAGTGGAACTCGTATCGCTGAGAGTCTCGCTCACACCTTTCGTAACCACAGTGACTGCCTCCACGTGTTCATGTCTTTCTATCTCACGCGTGCGCCCGCGTTGGAAGGAGACAGATTTCGCCTTACTATTATCGGGATTCGGGATCGGTAAGCGGCCGAGTCGGAGTCGAATGGCCGTTGATCTGCGCGGCAGAATCACCTGTTGATTTTATAGCTACGTATTGGAGACCTATCGGACCACTGTTTTGCTCGTATAAACTATCTTGCAGACAGGCTCCTCTTCTTTTATTAACGTACCTATGGGGCGTACAATGATCAATAACCGATGCATTTTTGATGTTATCCATTTCTTGTCTTAACTGATCAAACATATCCATTGTAACGGTATTTTCTTGAAGGGTACTTACTTGATTTTGTAGTTTCGTAATGTCTTTTAGTAGCCGTGTACAATCAATATGATCGAATCCAACACTTGGCACTAAATGCAGATCTTTCGCCACAAATATCGGGAACATTTCGGCACTTGTATTTTTCATGACACTAATGATGTCGTCTAGGTCTCTTGACATCCTCTTTTTTCCCTCTTTCCGACGTAAGGGCATCTTCTTTGCGTTTGAATGTGATTCGAATAACAGCGATTTCGCTTTAGCGATCTTCTCAGCATCAAAAGATGACATCACCAGCTGATGGATGCTTTCCTCGTCCATATAATCAAGCACATTGGCCAAAAACGCTAAAAGTTCATTTATGACCACATTACAACTTGCACATTTCACAGTAGAAGCCATAATAATAATTTTAACTATGAGTCGCAGTATACCTAGGGGCAAATGCGTCCGCACGCAACCAAAACGGGCGGTAGACTGAAATAATGCCGTATCCGATTCCCTAAAATTGAATTAAATTTTGTGACTGAGTATCCAGTCATTTTGAGAATCTGACGATTTGCTAAATAGATGTTTTGCTATACAGACCATTTGATAGTTGGACGTTTTGCTATATGGGCATTGTGCTAGGCTTTCTGCTCATTAGACGTTTCGCGCTGTTGGACATTTTGCTACTTAGACCTTCTGATCAGGAGGGGGAATAATAAATTATTGTGAAGCTAGAGACTCCAGCACCTGCCACCTCCGTCTCATGTTGAAATACGGCAGGCGATGCCTCGGCGTTGACTAAACGGGCCCCCGCATAAAGGCCGCCCTCCACTAGAGAACGGAACGTTGGTGCGAGCGGCTAAGGGTAGGAGCGGTGTCCCTGGACTCGGCTCACACATGCGTTACCCCCGGGCGTACTTTTATTATCTGTTCTGTGGCTCGGGACTCGGGTCACATCACGCTCGCCCACTCGCCGCTAATTCACATCCTCCCTCGAGCACGAGGCTCTCGCGGCTCCTCTGGCCGGCCGGTGAAGGCAAGTCGGAAATGAAGAACATAACCCACCCACGGGGAAACTCGGGTCGCTACTTGCCAACGGCTCGCCATAAGCTTCCCTGTGTCATCTATACTTCTATACTAATATTATAAAGAGAGAAACTTTGTTTTTTTGTTTGTAACGAATAGGCTCCGAAACTACTGGACCGATTTTAAAAATTCTTTCACTTATGGATAGCTTAATTCAGTGTGAGTGCCATAGGCTATATGAGATTTTTGAAAAAAAATAGGGATCCGTAAGAAAACTGCAATATTGTGAACCAAGGTGTTACATAATATAATTACCATATTCATAAATTTGCGTGCGCTGTGAAATGCATTGATGGTAGAATAATATAATGTACTAGGGGTTTGTAGTACTTATCAATATCTACAAAATAGTCCACGGAAATTTTATCCATCTATTTTGGTTTAGTCACAATAATCGAAACAGACATTATATGCATGCGCTGTGAAAAGTATTGGTGGTAGAATAAAGTAATGTACTAGGGGTTTGTAGTACTTATTAATACCTACAAAACAGTATACATAGATTATATCCATCTTTTTTGGTTTAGTCACAATAATCGAAAAAGTGATTATTTTTCATGCGGTGTGAAAACTATTGGTGGTAGAGTAAAGTAATGTACTAGGGGTTTGTATTACTTATCAATACCTACAAAACAGTATACATAGATTATATCCATCTTTTTTGGTTTAGTCACAATAATTGAAAAAGTGATTATTTTTCATGCGGTGTGAAAACTATTGGTGGTAGAGTAAAGTAATGTACTAGGGGTTTGTAGTACTTATCAATACCTACAAAACAGTATAGGTACATAGATTATATCCATCTTTTTTGGTTTAGTCACAATAATCAAAAAAGGGATTATTTTTCATGCGGTGTGAAAACTATTGGTGGTAGAGTAAAGTAATGTACTAGGGGTTTGTAGTACTTATCAATACCTACAAAACAGTATAGGTACATAGATTATATCCATCTTTTTTGGTTTAGTCACAATAATCAAAAAAGGGATTATTTTTCATGCGGTGTGAAAACTATTGGTGGTAGAGTAAAGTCATGTACTAGGGGTTTGTAGTACTTATCAATACCTACAAAAAACCCCACGATAAATTATAACATGTGTTAAGGTTTGGTCATTGTAACAGAAATAGTCATTTAATTTGCGTGCGCTGCGTAAACCATTAGGGTTATATTAAAATACAATGTATCACGAATTTACTCCTGTTAAACGTCCACTATACCTACTTCTGCTACCCGTACGAAGCCGGGGCGGGTCGCTAGTTTATTATATTTATAGATAGGGTTAGGCTTAGTAGCAAATCGATCTCCGGATCGTTTTCCTTGTGCAAAGGATCTAGTCACTAGTCCACAGCTATTCAACGCGGAAATGCGGCGAGCGTTATGGGCACCTTTGCATCGAGACCCGCGGGCTTATTACGGACGCAACAGAAGTGTGGAAAGCGTTTAAGATTGCTCAATTTCTGCTGTCAAACGGCATGTTTCGAATTACCCAAAAAAACTTGCAATTGATTGCTAGCTCGATTCAAGACGCCCTCTGACCGTCGGGAAAGGAACCAAAAATTGGTCGTTAGTGAAGAAATCTTTGTGGTCTGTGGCAGAAATTGCTGCTAAGGCTGAATTTTCGGAATTACCGAAGCGTTTCAACAGCAGAGCGATAGAAGTAGCAGCGCGAAATGGGACTGACAGAAGGCGACTACTATTTGCTGATTGTTGTTCAGATTGTTAACCAAATCAAAAAAACTCTAACCAAAATCGTGATGTTTTACCTGCATAAACTTATTTACAAGACCCATAAAACAAGAGTCCAAGTCGTTGAGTCGAACTCAAACACCTTATTTTGGTTATTGGTGTGTTTACAGCTTCAAAAACCATAATATTACCCATTGTGAAAGTTGAGGATTAACGAGAAATTAAGTATTTGAATCTCAAGACACATCAGAAAGGTAATTTGGCCTTATTTTTTATTGTTTTAATGTGTCTAGGTAGGTGCCTATAAATAATTATTATTGAATGATTAAATTCATAACATGCAAACGTTTATTGTGATAAAACACTAACTTACCAGGTACCTAATAAATTATCTTCATTCAGCCTAGATATGTACCTACCTAATATCATAAAATATCCTTCTGTTGAATAAGTATGTCTCGAGGTGTATGGTCAAACCAAACCTGCGTCTTGCTGCGGTTGCAAATCAAACTGCTGCGGCCTAAATTTACCAGTTCGCAATCAATCACTTCATCATTTACATGCGACTCATTTAGTATACCTATTAAACAATTATATAACACTCGACACAACAACTTCTCTTTCAATCAATAACATCCTCAAAGATCCATATAGGAGGTCTAAGAATCTCTTTCATTTTCAGCCACTCGATTCTTTCTTGTGCTTGTGTAGGTTCGATGCAACTGGACACAGCTTATATTTAATTCCACCCAGTGACTGGTGTAGGTATTTATTATTCTTATTTTATCTCCATGTTATACATAATAATTATATGGGACAACTTCCAGACACGGTCATCTGGTCCCAAACTAGGCTAGAAGCTGGTCTATGCTAACCAGAAGACTTATATACATACTTATGTAAGCTTATAACACCCAGACACAGATCAAACAGACATGTTCATGCACACAAATGTTTGACCTGGACAGGGTTCGAACCTGGATCCTGCGGAACAGAAAGCAGAGTAACTACCATCTGAGCCAACAGGCTATCGGGCTGTTTTAAATATTATTTATTTAGTAAAATTTTATACTTTTGCAGCTACAAGAGATGTCCACTTAATAGATGGAGACAAGTAGACATGAGAGAAGAGACTGTTAAGAAGACTCGTCAGACCCATAATTTGTACTTAGGGATTGAGGGTCCAGAACTAATTACTGACTATCAATAGAGCTGTTCATAGTTTATTCTGTTTTGCTATTATAAATTGAATTTCTTTGATAATAACCATATTATTTTTTACTTATTATAGAATTTATAGATTTATTCAACATAATTATTGTCATTAAAAGAATAATAAAAAGGAAAGTAAGAATATAATATACTTATACTACCTGTGTTTTATGCGCTGGAAAGTACCCTAGACTATGTGTTATTTCAGGGTCTAAGCTGTATTATAGTGAAAGGTAGGAATAGCTTGCAGTATTAGTAAGAAGTAGGATTTATAATCCTACTTACATGTAGTTAACTACTATTGCCAATAACATAAAATAACTAGCGTAATTCCAGAGTCCATTATCATCTACCGGGCACAGTTCCAGACTCTAGACTTAGACTGTCATTGAGAAAATTCATACTTAATAATAACACATTTTTCCTGACCTAGGGATCGAACCCGGGACCTCATGGTCAACAGTAGCGCTCGCGACCACGCATCTTATATATGCATATTTTTTAACACCCAGACACAATCAAACAGACATGCTCATACCTGTTTAACTTGCCCGGGGATTGAACCCAGGGCCACCATACTATTATGCTTACTTGTTATGTTAAAATATGATCACACTAACTAAAAATACACTTATTTATTATTACACGCGCGTACTTATCTGTTTCTCACACCTAAGTAGGAGAAAATAAAAGATTTTGGAGCTTTATATGTGTTTTATTATGGGCCAGTTTCAATGAGTTACTTGCACACTTTATTAGTTCCCTAGGGTGCTCTCTTTCGAGATAGTTAGTAGGTATGCGTCACAGCCACTATTTCTAGCACGTTTACAGCCAAATCAAACGCGAGGCCTATGCCACAACCTCTCAGACTGGGTAGGTAGGTGTTTACGTTCCGCCACAGTACGACGGTGATAAGTACGACATCGGCCCCTGGTTTCTGCCTCATCCTTCTGTATATAGTTCCATCTGGCTACTGGAGCTTTACGTTTGGCCTGTTAACAAGCAGTAATATTAGTTTCGATAATATGTAAACAACAACAACAGTTGGAGTAGGTATATGCAATCTATGCGTTCGTAACTTACCTTCTCTCGCAGCTAATATGGGTGAAATATAGTTCAAGTGAGATATTATCATATTAAACAAGGATATAAGTAATTAATTATGACTGGACATTATTATGAATGGATAACTTTATTGTTGTCAGATTTAGAATTTAGGTAATCCATCAACGCTGCCACATAATATAATCAAACAGAAAGCCGGCTCTACCAGGGCTTCGATTTTTATGTATATTTAAATATAGAAATTGGAATCGAATAGCACAAAATTGACTAGTATGTGGAGAAGGGAGATTACCTCCTACCCTTCCCGCCCATCTGCCGAAGAGATATTATTTTTGTGCCGCTACTGTGACTCAAGCCACGAATTTAGGGGGAAAGGGTAAGGAAAAAGAAGAAAAGGTATATTTTTAAAGTTATGTTTTGTTTTAATCCATTTAACTTGACCTAACCACTTTTGGGGGATTGGAGATTTCCCCCGCACCGAAGATATTATTACATAATATTGTGTCCGTATTTTGATATGAATAGATTGGATGTTAATAGGTAATATGAACTTTAATGTAGTACAGACTGCGGACTTCTGTATGAAGTTTATACTATAAATAATATTTAACTAAAACAATCATAACATTTATGCACCCACTTAAAAATAAATGTAGTGCGCTTACTCCAAGTTGAAAATATATTACTCGAATATCTGGTGATATAGTAACCGTCCTTCTGTCTCATTGATTTAGTGGCCCGTGCCCATAGAAGATAAATAATTTGATGAAATCAAAGGTAAAAATAGAACAGACTATAGCAGCCTCCCACAGATAAAAAAAATTAAACCGCAATAATTAGTTCCATTTACTGCTAATATTCCATTAGGCCGCTAGTGTGCCAAAGCGACAAAACAGCAGTGCAGAAAGCATGCGTAATTCGAATTCAAAGTGACATTTTGCAATTACTGCTACTGCTACTTCACTGCTTCTGCTACTTTTACTTCTATCGCTTGACCATGCATAATAGGGGCGCCGGGAGCCGTGAGGGGCGGGATCTTTTTTATTTTATTATGTTCTTGACATGTAGGTAATTTAATAAATATAATAAATATTTTTATATTTTTACTTAAATGAAAGTTTTAGTCCGGACCGACCGACTGACACATTCACTCATCAACGCCCAGTAGGTACAGCCTCAACCCTTGGCACTAGAGAGCTGACATTGTGCACACTGATCAATAATACCTTACCTACCTAGGTAACCATTACCTACAATATACAACTGTACTTCGGAATAAGTCATAAATCCATGGGACCTCAGATCATACAAACAAGGATGGGACCGTAATCGCGGGAATTAAGTACGCTACCTAGTCTACGATACTAGATATCAAACGAATTAGGTAAATAGGAGGTAGGTACTTACTTACATAATATTTAGGTATATAATTTGGATGATCTCTCGTTTTGTTTGCTATATATTGTTATACATATAAGAACTTGCCTATGTAAAATAAAAATTATGTAAAAATGTATATTATGTATAATGTGGCTGTACTCATTAAAATAAATAAATAAATGAACCAACCTATACGAAGTTCTTAAGCATTAGTAAACACAGATCTCAATAAAAGTACCTAGGTATAATGTAGTGTACTAACAACTTACAAGTGAATATTATTACCTAATGATGAATACTTAGAATGAATATTAGCTTAGCAGCATAAATGCACGTGAGGACGCATCTCGAGCAGCGTACACAGAGTATACTTTATTATATTACACTGAAAATCTCGTAGTATGTCATGTCAACCTACTGGTAACTCGCAGCGATCGACACGACGACACTCGGCACACGGCACACACGGGATAATAACAGGACGTGAGCTCTCGGGGCTCTGGACTCGAGATACATGCTCGCGCGCACACTTCCCGCCACGGACTGCTAACTGCCACCACAGAATCACAGAATTCAGAGTCAGAACACTGACTACATTCTAATTTACATCAAAACAAATATCAATACTCGCATGTCGCACACACTACTCACTGCTCTGGCAAAGAATACTTCTCTGGTAGGCCCGTGCTTTTGGCGCCAAATAGTTAAATCAGTAGGTAAGATAATGATTATGATTAATGATTATAGGTGCACCGTGCACGCGAGGATGTCGCGATTCGAGAAATATATCGAACGAGGCTTACGTGGAATCCTGGAATTCTATCTTGCTAAACTAAATAATAAATAAAAATCCGTTTAGCCCTCATAAAAATAATTTATTTCAGATTTTGTCCAAAACTTTGGGTAAAAAGTTAGGTGACTAGGTAAGTAGTAAGTACTTAAGCAAGTATTGAAAAATATATAACTACCTAACCCTTGTCTATTAGGTACCTACCTATCGACTTGACCTCGTAGTAAACGTCAAGGTCTTAATTCAAAATGCTCAAATGGTGTACATTTTTAAATGCCTTAGTTACCTAATAGTTATACCTACTAAAATGACACGCATAACCCTTCTTCCCTGTTCCGGTAAAAGTAAACATGAAATGTCTTCAATGATTTACCTATAATTAGTGTGATGTTATAGTTATAAATTTGATGACTAGCGACTGGGCCGGATTGGGCGTTCAACTTTCATGTCATCTCAGCAGCTTATTCCCTTACCTTTTGGCTATTTAGGCTATCTGCTTTTATGTCTTTCCATCTAAAGTGTCCTTCAGCTAAAAGGTCATTCCGATCGTTCTTTTAAATTTTTTTTTTTTTTTTCAAATAACTGCAAAATAGGAGTGCACGATATAAATCGATATTTCGTAAAATATCGAAATATGTACGCGATATATCGATGCAACCCGATATTATCGAATCATCTTAACATCGATACGTACAATATAATTGATATATTTCATTCGATATATTAATTATCGGGGGAAATTAGAAGCACATTTCATTTCTTTTTTTTTTATAAAATAACTAGCGGCCCGCCCCGGCTTCACACGGGTAGCAGAAGTAGGAATAGTGAACGTTTTAACAGGAGTAAATTCGTGATACATTGTATTTTTATAGATATAACCATAATGGTTTACGCAGCGCACCCCAATTAGTGACTATTTCTGTTTTCTGCATTCTGTCCTATCTGCATTTTATAAATTTTTCATGTTTCGAATTATATATCCGGCTATATAAACTGTCACTTCTTTTGAAAATTCGCTTATTTCACAATTCCCAATGTAATCATGTCCTTGGGGTATATCGATAATAACTGTGGTATCGTCAGTATCAAGACATTCTGTCATTGTAAGTAATCTCTCTTTTCTGCTTTTGATCTTTCGACAAATTGTGTTCATATTGCATGACAAAATATTCACACTTTCTAATGGAATACAATTGCCTGTCATTATGTTCTTTAATTCCCCATGAATAAGCAGTCGCTTGTACGCCGATATAAACTGCAACGCTGTGGGATTGTTATTAAAACCACCTCTTGACCTTATCGCACTAAAGAACATTTCTAATTATTATTGGTCTTGGCTCATTTTATAAGTACATAAATAACGAAGCGAGGCATCTTCAATATGTATGTATTTGTAATAAATTATTCTCAGTGCCTTTGCACAGATTAGGAAACCGAGAAAACCAGTCTTTCTTCCCGACTTAATAACATAATCGCCTTCAACAAATTTAAGATTTTTTACATAGGTATGATTCAAAGCTTTTTAATTTGTCATCGACTTCTTTAAAATTTTCTTTTGAGATTGGTTTTTTAAAACCGTAAGTGGATAGTCTGCGACTATTCAAAATATCAAAAATATCATTAAAATATTTAATGAATTCAATAGTTGCACCCGAGTTTAAAAATTCATCAAGAGCCAAAGTATCCACGTAATATAAGAGTCGGCACTTTCTAACTGGCTGTTTTCGCAATTATGAACGTAGTATCTACCAACCTGACCCAAAGAAAAGTATTACCAACATAAGAAAGAAATGTCAAAACAATAGTGCAGTACCTTACCAACTTGTATGATATCGATGTCGATAAAAATAATATTCGTGACGTCATCAATAATAAAAAAAACTCAAATATTTAATACTTCCTATAATAAAAATAAAAGCAAGCAATAAATACCGACACAGCACGCCAATAAAACCACATTTACTCAGAATACTAGTCAACATTTATAATAAATGATATTATATCTTATAATGATCTAGAATAGGTATCTCCCCTGATGACATGCTGTGAATATCGCTCACTTTTTTAAATAAAAAGAGTGCAAGAAAGAATTAAGTCATTTATGCAGCAAGGTTAAAATAAATCTATTTTAATAGCCTCGTTGAAATGAAATGAAATGAAATGAAATGAAATTTATTGTATAAACTGTGTCAGGAGGGTCTTCAATTATTATAACATTCGGGTGTCATAAAGTGTCGCAACAGTTTGCCCAGGACGGACGTACAATATTTATTACATTATATTACAATTATACTAGATATGAATTTAAAATACGAATTATACATGTCAGATACAATAATTTAAAATAATATAATCATAACATAATCAAAAGAATTCAAACATAATAATCAGCAATACATTATCTAACATTTAACAATTGATTGATATTATAATATCAAAACTTGTTGTCAAAACTTTGCACCATTTTAAAGTTTGTGAGATGTATGATTGAGTCAAATCTTTGGGGGCTGTAACAAAAAAAAAATCTTAGTAAAAATAGAGTACTGTAAATAACAGTAACGTCAAAGAAAGGTCTTACCTTTTAATCATTGTGCTATACTTTGAGCTTGCGAAATTTTATTCGCGTTGGCATTAATTTCTTCCAAATCTTCATTTCATGTCGCTTATACCCATAAGTGACATCTAGAGTGAACAAAACAATATCAATATGAAACAATAATTTATTACATAACAATAATATAATAAATAATAAAACATAACATTCTTGCCATGCGGTGTGCAGTGTTTAGAATCGTTTGACAGTCTCGTTGGCTCAGATGGTAGTAACTCTGCTTTCTGTGCCGCAGGCCCCGGGTTCGATCCCCGGTCAGGTCAAACATTTGTGTGCATGAACATGTCTGTTTGATCTGTGTCTGGGTGTTATAAGCTTATATAAGTATGTATATCAGTCATCTGGTTACCATAGTACAGGCTTCTAGCCTAGTTTGGGACCAGATGACCGTGTGTGGAAGTTGTCCCATATTATTATTATTATTATTATTATGTTTGGAATTGAGTATGAGCAATTTTAGAAACAAGAGGAAATACCGGGCGTAGAAAACAATCGTCGAAAATATCGATAAAAATAATCTATGAGCACCGCACTAACTGGTGTTATTTTTTCTAATATTTAATGCATTTTCTTAGTTATTTCATCTGTTTTATGCAAATGCATTAATAAAACATCATAATTTGCGTGCATTTATTAAGATATTATATGTTAACTGCCTAATTTATTTACCTGTTAGGCTCCAGTCATGGGAATATGGCTAAGAATATGCCAGACGTACATTTTCGTACAATCCTAACGCTACAACTTTCACACTTTCTTAGTACCTTTAACCTTTCCTCCCATATCTGTCTTATGGATTAAAACTATTATAAACACTAAAAACTATCAAAAGAAATCAAATAAATCCAAGTACGCATCAAGACTTTCTTGCTTAAATTATTTACGAAACGAACTGACTGACGTAAATTGCAAAATACCAACATTATAATTATAATTTCATTTGACGTATAATACGACTAAAATTAAAATCTTATTATAGCTACGCGATTCAGTGCGAATTAAAGCTTTTGGTTTTTGTAGGGTTATATATTTTTTTATATGGTTGGCACAAAGTACGTACATAATTTTTGTATGGAGTGACGACGGCCTGGTATCTCTGCAAAACAAAAGAGCCTCAGAAACTGAATTGCTGAAGGTTTGTGCAGCCAGATGCACTTTCATTATTTGTTTTTTGAATGTAATGTGCGCATTTCTTAATTTATTTGCTAAATGCACGTCCTCATTTTGTTGCAAATTATTTAGCCGTTATGTAACCCCAGGCAATTTTTTCATTATTGGTGTTTAAAATTTCTTTTTTATCAGCAAGAGTATTTCTTACCAGTTTAAGCATAATGTGACAGGCATCTGGTATACATACAATACTTTGGCCTTCGATTGTCATTACTGGATTTATATTATGAATGTTATCAAATTCAGCGCCTAAATTTTTCGCCATGGCGAAGTTGGCCGGGCATCCGTCAAATGTCACAGATACTACTTGTAATCCGCACTCTATTAATAACATTACACAATTTTTTAAGAGAGTGCTCCTCTGCTCTCCGTTTACGCCGTTTGTTAGGAAATAACCAACAGGTATTTTCCACTTTCCGTTTAAACATGTTACCATAAAAACTAACGCGTCTTTGGCTAATGGAACATTATCTGAATCCAAGTTGTTCCCTACATTGACATATCCAACAGTATGTTTTCCGTCCTACTGCAGATGTTGCCGGATTGACATTTCGTCAAGACTAATACAGCACAGCGTTTTTTCTTGTGATTTGCTTGCTATTAGTTTAATGGCTTCAAGAGCTTCAGTCGTGAATCCAGGTTCGCAATTAATGCATTGGTAATTGGTACCATTTGTACAATGTTTTGGGGTGAGGTAAGCAGGTCTTATTGTTTTCTAACAAATGTGTAGGCCTTAGGGCTTATAAAATGCAAACATAATGCAAATTGTCTTAATGACGGAGAATATTTTCTCGGTGAGTTTTCCTTGTCGACAAATCTTTTGAGAAGGTCTGCATTTTGAGTCTCTATATTTGACAATACTTCTAACTCTTCAGAGTTTAAATCTGCAATAATGTGCTCTAGCCGAGCAGTTTTTTTAATAATCTTTGTCTACACTCACGCACAGCGCGAAGTTTCTTTCGTCGACTTTCAGATTTAATTTTTTCTCTATCCAGGAGCTTTTTCATTTTATTATTGGGATTCATAAATAAATAAATAAAGTTGATTTGTTTCTGAACTCTGTTTTACACATATTAACCTGAACTCTATCTTAATATTCAACATTATAGATTTATTGATCTGCCCCATTGATTGAAAGAAAAGGGGAGACAGGGTACGTTCTCTCAGCGCTTATTCAACTGGCATGTGCAATTTGAAACAACAAAGATAGAAAGACGTACCTAAGACCGAAGTGCGAACGAGACAACAAATAACTTGCGTTTAATTCATATCTTAAAATAAAATATTTAATACGAAATTATACATATTTCCATATTCCTCGTGTCGCTCGGTATGTAAACATACTGAAGATGAAATATATTTATAATATTATCTTCACCGTGTATGACGTCCTTAATAATAAAATACTAATAGGATTCATTTTTAATGAATCTACTAAATAATATCAACAAATACACTTATCGTGTGAAGTATAAAAAAAAAAATTTTATGCTGTCTGTGACGGATGATCCGTCATCCGTCAAATATGACATTCAGTATTGTTCTGTGATGACATTATACCACAGATCTATAGGTATTAGATCTGTGTACAATATAGTCCATTTCACGAAAGAAGTCCCGCAGACGCAGCGCTGTTATTGCGCGACATAATGTTGCCAGGGTTAATTATGGGGAAATCAGGGAAAATAATTTATCGTTCATTTACTTTCATTATAACTAGTAGTTCGCCTCGAACTGAGACCTCGCAAACCCCAATTCCCTGTAACATCTAGACCTCTTAAGGTCTAGAAGGGTAAAGTCTAAGGTCTTTAGGTATAATTGAGGTATGAGGTAATTATTTTTTAAGATTAGCTCTGAAATTCTGATTAGGGATGTAAAAAAATAATCGATTATTAAAAAAAAATCGATTATCATTTCTTAAAAATCGATTTTATTTGAACGATTATTACGTTAAAAAATCGATTAAAATATATGTGTAATCTGTTGTCGATTGACTGCCTCGGTAGCGTAGTGTGTGCATGCTCGACTGCCAATCAAGAGGTCTCGGGTTCGATCCCCGGGTCAGGCAAAGTGTTAAATATTGGATTTTTCTATTAGGAATTATCTCAATAACTGCCTGGAGTCTGGAACTGTGCCCGGTAGATGGCAATAGGCTCGCCCCCTATTACATAGGACCAATAACATACTGGAGAAATGTGGGTGTATCTACTATGGGACTGAGTCCTGGGTACACCTCTGCCTACCCCTTCGGGAAAAAGGCGTGAATGTGTGAGTGAATGTATGTATGTCCCATGTAATAGGGGGCAAGCCTATTGCCGTCTACCGGGCACAGTTCCAGACTCCAGGCAGTTATTGAGATAATTCCTATGGAAAAATCCAATATTAAACACTTTGCCTGACCTGGGGATCGAACCCGGGACCTCTTGATTGGCAGTCGAGCAAGCAGTAATATGCAAATATTACTGTGTTCCGGTCTGAAGGGCAATGTTACCAGCGCAATTACTGGGCACGACGAGTTACAACAAATAATTTATCAGGGTGAAAGGCGCAGTGCAGTGCCGTGCAGAATTTTGAATTTTAAAACACTGGGTGACACTGTGTTTGATATGGGCCATCATGATGCTAACCATCAGGTACCTGATTTGCTCGTCTTATTACTCATTAACATAAGAAAAAAATTCAAAAAAAAAAGTTCTAAGAGGGTATTTATTGATTGACGCTCTCCACGCTCCACGCGTCCATCGTGGCTCTCCACGGTAGCTCAAGCACAGGGTAGAGTGCCCCAGTTTCCACTAAGCGGAATAGTGCGGAGGGTGCGTGGATCGAATCCCACCCGTGGATGAAATTTTTCATTTTTAAGCTTTGCTTGGGCAAAGTTCGTACATTAGCTAGGTATAATTATTATTGAAAAAAAAGCTGATTTCTTTTGTTTAGATTTTTTTAAATCAATTTATTTAAAAAAAACGTATTTTTTTAGAAAAGTCGATTATTATTCCATTAAAAATCGATTTTTCATTAATCGATTTTGTAGGTACAAATAAAAATCGATTATTAATTAATCTGCCTCGGTGGCGTAGTGGGCGCATGCTCGACTGCCAATCAAGAGGTCCCGGGTTCGATCCCCAGCTCAGGCATAGTGTTAAATATTGGATTTTTCCATTAGGAATTATTTCAATACCTGCCTGGAGTCTGGAACTGTGCCCGGTAGATGGCAATAGGCTCGCCCCCTATTACATGGGACCAATAACATACTGGCGAAATGTGGGTGTATCTACTATGGGACTGTGTCCTGGGTACACCTCTGCCTGCCCCTTCGGGAAAAAGGCGTGAATGTAAGTTTTTTTTTTTTATGATAGTGAGTGACAAGACGAGCAAATCAGGTGCCTGATGGTAAGCATCATGATTGCCCATTTCAGACACAGTGCCACCCAGTGTTTTAAAATTCAAATTCTGCGCGGCACTGTACTGCGCCTGTCACCCTGAAATATGAGTTGTTGAATCTCATCATGCCCAGTAATTTCGCTGGTAATATTGCCCTTCATACCGGAACACAGTAATGTTTGCACATTACTGCTTGGCGGATGAATAACTGGCAAAGGTGTGGTACTTCCCCAGGCGGCCCCCTGCTAAAGAGGCCTACCACTACAAAAAGTAAAAAAAGTAAAAAGTTGTTATTAATTAATCGATTTTTTTTACTGTTTAGTCACATCCCTAAGCAATTTATAATCTATTCAACATTACGATAGTGCGACTTAACGACATCAGCGCGCCATCTAGTTGTTTTGAGCGGAGATGGAATTTTATCTCTTGAGAATCGGGGTATCTTTTATAACTTGACAACACCTTAACTGATCAATCTCAAACTGGATATTATAAACATTATAAGCCTATCCTACGTACATATTTAATTTTATAAAAATCGAATGAATAATTTTCAAGTTATAATCGAAAAATATTGAGATCTTATAATAGCTACAACTCTAGGACCCCTTGACCGATTTAGCTCATCTTCGAACTTAAAAATTCTTTTATCCTATACTACCTATCTGCAAAGTTTTAACAAGATTGGATAAGCGGCTTTCAAGTTATCGTGAGACAAACATACATACACACATACATACATACAAACATTGTCTAAATTATATATGCTGATCCTAAACTACATGTATATTTTTTTTTATCAAAATTGGTACATCGGTTGTTGAAATTATCGTTAGACCTATCATAAAGACCGCATAGCCCCTATATATCTGGAACCCCTTTACCGATTTGGCTCATTATTTTACTACAAAATATTATTATTTTTAACTATTTGTCTGCAAAGTTTCATCAAGATTGGATCAACGATTCTCAATTTATCTTCAATCGAACTAATATACCAGAGGTCAACCCTTAAGCTGGTACAAGCGCAGAGATTTCCCACTTGTCGACTCTAACCCCGGTCACTCACATGCGTAAAAATATTCGTACATTGTACGAATGTTTGCACGCATGTGAGGGCCGTCAGATATACTATTCGCAAACTCAGCGGATATGCGAATGGGTTCGCAAACTTTTATGGAAACCCGTTTGCATTTCATAGATAGATAAACACTTTATTGGTACACCACAAACAAGAAGATCTAAAAACTAATAACTAGTGTAACAATGGGCGGTCTTATCGCTAAGATATATAAAGTACTCTGTGAGCACAACTGGTTGCACGAATGTGTAGGAGACTACGCTAAGGTTCGAGGTTCGCGCCCTTTGATGTGCGTCAAAAAACCGACACAACTTGGAAAACCACGAATGCAGCGAAAACTTTGCATAGTTATTTGCGAATGTCGTCCCACACTTGTGGGTTCGCGTATTCGTACGCATGTGAGTGCCCGGCATAAGACCTCGCTTCGCTCGGTCTAATAACTACTACGACTCGAATATTTAGATAAGAAAAAAAAATTTTTGATGGCCGATCTCCCCATCTGTCAAAATTAGTTCCACAATTGTCCGAGGGACTTCTTTCGTGAAATGGACTTTACACGTCTTTGATTGCACGTCAGCCTCAGCCGTCCGCTATTGAGTGATGCCATCATAGTAGATTTTCCTCTAGTACTGGTGGTTTTGACCCTCTTATTAGTAGTCCTCCAGTTAACTGCTCCAGCTAATAATATAGGGCACCAGAAAACTTGAGTTCGTCTTTACCTCATGGCTCAAAAATCTTAGGACATGGTTCTGAGCACCTTGATCCTTGTTCCGTGCGGCTGTCTCCAAAATCAGGATAGCTATAATGCTTGCCGACCTCCGGATATAGGAGATGGTACCATAAGAAGAAGATTAGTAATGAAATATGGCGTCTAGGGGCTACTGGATTTCTTTGTGTTATTTTTTTTCGATCACTTAATGGAAATGCGATCATTCAACCACTGACTCTCGTTATTGACTGAGCGAGCGAAGCGTCTCAGTTTTGAGATTGACCAAAAATGCTTATATCCTATTCTGTCCTTCTGTCACTCTGTCAGTTCTCGCTGTGAGATGTTAGCAGCCGAGGCTGATGTTAGCAGTCATTGAATCATCGTCCAGAGAATATGCAACAAAGTTCCGACACCTGCGAGGTCTTGATAGTTTTAAAAGGATCGAAGGACCATAAAATTGTTCTGATATGATAGATTAACTGATATGACTGATAAATCGCTAGAAACTAATAATAACATACTAGTTAGTTGCTAGTTAGGATGATAATTGATATTAATGATAAGGGATATTAATGATATGATTAGGCCGATGGCACCAATCGCACTGATGGAAAAGTATGACAGCCGCGTAAACTGCCACGACATCGGACATAGCACTGTGTGACAGGAGCTATGTCCAACTTCGAGAGAGAGTCCAACTCGGCTGGACAGCGTTCGGAAACCTACGTAAGTACGTAACGTCTCCTCGTCTAAAATACTTCAGAGCCTCCGGGAAACGCCGACAAGCGATACAAACCAAGCAATGTTTGCGTACGTGTGTGCAATGTTTGACAACATGGGCCTTTTTAGGGCTCCGAACCTAACGGGGTGCCAAAGGTACCCTATAACTAAGCCTCCGCTGTCCGTCCGTCCGTCCGTCCGTCCGTCCGTCTGTCACAGGGCTCTATCTCATAAACCGTAATAGCTAGGTACTTGTAACTTTCACAAAACATGTAGGTATCCCTAATGCCGTTACAACGACAAATAATAAAATTTAAATAAAGTTTATACATAATTAAAGGTACTCTCCATACAAGCAACGGGTTTTTGCTCAAAATTTATTTCTAGATTTCTTTCTTATATCGTGAAAACGGCAACGGCTAGGAATTTGATTTTTTCACGGAATGTTAATGATTATGGTTGCTATACTATGAAATAATTATGACTAAATAAAATTAATAAATCACTGGAGCGTTCATACAAATCACGATTTTTTGTCAACGTTTCACGCTGTAACACCATAATGGAAATAGTTATCTACTTGAAAATCTTACAAAATATGGGTAACTATAATAGCTATAACAACAAATACTAATAATTAAATAAATTCAAAAATTCAAGGACTTTTCCATAACTAAGAGTTTTCGAAGAAGATTTCAAACAATATTTATTGACAATACACATATTATAAAAATAGCATGATTTACCCTCAGAGTAAGGATACCAAAGAGAACCAGTCGTGCAAAAATCTGTTTCAAGCCGCGAGTCTGGTACCGCCACAATATACTCTAACTGACATCGGGTGAAAAATAGTTCAATCCAAATTAGGCTTTAAAACAATCAGGTAAATAGAGTTTAAATTCAAATAATAGAAATTCAGTAGATGTCAAAGCGCGTAATTGTCAGTGATGGACACCTTTTTGTGAAGCTTGTTCAGGGATTGTGTGTCTGTAGAAGGAAGCGATTCAACGTCGTTGGATTTACCTTAAATTGTACGAGTAAGATACCTTATCCTGTGTTATATTAATATCTATAATCTAGATATCTATTGCATACCATCATCAGGGTATCTGTATAAAACTCCTTAATGTGATGAGACTGCCGGTTATTTACAGGCTTCCTTATTATTTCAAGTTTTAACAAAAACTATTGCCACCTACGTTCCCTTAACTTACAACCCTTAAAATATGATATATAAATAATTGCAATACGTAAAAATCATAAACCAAGTACCTATTGAACAGCAGCAGTGAGGTTAACTTATTTAGGAACTGTTAAATAAATAGATAAAGAATACATAACATAATATTACATCTAAGCCACATATTGGTATATTTTTAAAACGTTCAGTTACCTCTTAAAAACAAAAATAAGTAAGTATAATAAAATCATGAATTTAGTAAAATACTACATCTCTTTGTTTTTTTTTTGGGAGCTGGTGGAAAGTAAATTAAGCTGTTGGCAAGACTGGATGGGAAGCAAATTTAATTTTTAACTGTTGGCAACACTGCCGGTCGCCATTTTACTGTAAGATTTTATGACTAAAGAAAAAAATGAAAAGAGCAGAAAGCAAGTCAAGCATAAGCAACGATTCATTTGTAATATTATTGTAAATAACTGTGCTCCCTACGCGATATTGGCAAAGTTGTGTCTAAAAACACTCAAACAAGCAACAAAATAAGAATAGAATTAAATAAAATATTTGTGTCCAGATTGTTGTAAATTCTGCAAGTGATTAAGATTGCGTTCAACCAAGTATTACATTGTGTTTGCGAATTAGTGTCTGTTTTGTGATCAGTGTTATTCTGCGGCATTCATTTACGCCTAGACAATACATTTCAATAAATAATATTATGGAATTGGTAAGTGTGTTACATTTTATCTTTAAAGGTTAACCTAGTAAAATGAATAACCAACGACTTTAAAGGAATAAAAACCATTATACACAGAAATTCCTTATTCCGCTGATTAACGATGTAGGTACCTACTTAATACTTACCATTGTTGCCCTCTGTTTATAATGGGTCCCACTGTTAAATCACCACTGTTCGTGGGGTAAGAGTGCCATCAAGTTACGATTTTTGTTTCCCTTCGGGTTTTACATATTATAACTAATTATGTGCTATTAAGTATTAGTAGCAAGTGCACTTGTAATTTTTTTTTAATAGCCTATATTGTTCCACCTTTGGGCAAAGGCCTCCCCCAAGTCCTTCCATTTCTCTCGTTTCTTTGCCACCTCTTGCCAGCCCACCTGGTATGTGTTCAAGTCATCACGCTCTTTTTGGGCCGGCCTCAGCGATGTCTTCCATCTTCTGATGCCCATTCCGTAGTAACATTTCCATATGACTAACATGACCCGCTCAATCTTATTGAAGCCTGGCAATTTTGAGTCTCACGTCAGTTATGCCTGTTTTAGAGCACAGCATGGTGTTACACACTCTGTTATTTTGATGTTCAAGATATTGCGCTTCACGGCTCTTTGGTAAACCCATAATAACCTAAAATATAAATCAGTCAAAACCCGAAGTTTAATATATATAGGTACATCCGGTAATATTATAAAAGTGCAATAATTTTTTCTATAGCAATGTGTGTTGTCCGTAGATGTCGAACCCGATGTTCAGCCAGCAGTTGCAGCTGCAGCTGCAGCTGGCGGCGGCGGGCGCGGCGCCCCCGCCCCCCGCGCCGCCCCCGCAGCCCGCGCCCCCCGCGCCCCCGGGGCTCTCGGCGTGCCTGGGTGAGTGTCCGCCGGCCGCGGCGTACAGTGGCGGGAGGGTACAGTGTAGACGTGGCGTAACGCCGCTGGCGCTCTGCTCGCTGTTACAGAGTTGTGCCGCCGGCGCAGGGAGCCGCCGCCGCCGCCGCCGCCGCCGCGCTCTGTGTTGTGTCTCTCTCGCGCAGTGATCACACGTCTGCTTTCTGTTCCAGGCTAGATATAAGTTAGGTTATTGTGCCGCGCCGCCGCCGACCGCCGCGCGCCGCCGCCGCGCCGCTCGCCGCACCAATGTACCTACCTCCTTGTTTATATACCGCATCCTCCCGCACGAGCGACAGAGATGGAGCGCCCCCCTCCCCCCACCGCCGCCTCCGTGTCATACTCGATGCTCCATAACGTTTGTCTAAATATCACAATCATTAGTGGTAGCTTATGTATTTCAAATGGTAATTGTCGACTTGCTATATTGGTCATTCTAATATACTTCTATATGACTTGTTTCAATGAGGTGATTACAATGTTTGTTGAAATAATAGCTATGATCACGAATGGACTATCTGATGATAAATGAATCATGTTCTCGTTTTCAACGGTTGTTTGGCGTCCATATTATATGTGATCCTCAGTGGAGCGACCGGCGCGGGCGGGACGCACCCCTCCGACCTCCGCCATCTCCCCGCCGCTTGCATCTCAGACACTAAACCATGACATTATCTACTATGTAGTAATGTAGCATTTATAATTTATGAGCTGTCATCTGCAAAACTGCTAGATGATCTTGTAGATTTCGTCAAATGACCTTTATTATTTAACTTGGACGACATTGGAGGGTTTTGACCGTATCTCATCGGCGCTCCGTGTGTCACGGTACGATCTATTGTCAGTACACCTCAGGAGCTATCGGGGGAAGGCGAGGTGAGGGGCAGGGGGGGGGGCGCGGCATGAGAGAGCGAGTGAGAGGCAGCGTGCGAGCAGTCCGCGCGAGCCGCACGTACTGACCCTAGTGTGTGTCCACAGGAGCCGCCGCGCACGCCATCTATGATCTGCACCAGGTCGGAGACGTGTTCACCGGTGAGTGTGGTGTGTGGTGTGTGGTGTGTAGTGTGTGGTGTGTAGTGTGCGCGGTGTAGTGACGCGCGGTGTGTGCGCAGGTCCCGGCGCCAAGTGCTCCACGCTGCCGGCCATCCTGGGCGGCTCGCTGCCGCGCCTCTCCTCCGAGCAGGCGGACGCGGTGGCGCGCGCCAAGAAGTACGCCATGGAGCAGAGCATCAAGATGGTGCTCATGAAGCAGACGCTGGCGCACCAGCAGCAGCAGATGGCCAGCCAGCGCACCCAGGTGCAGCGCCAGCAGGCGCTCGCGCTCATGTGCAGGTGAGTGTAGCGCCCCCGCACCACCCCCTCCACCCCCCTCACCCGCGGCCGTGATGACAGCGATACTCGGAGGCTCCCGCCCTCCGGCGCCGGTCGAGCCCGTGACTCCTATAGCTGAAAAGATCTGAGCCGAGGATGGACGAGGCTCCTCCCCCCTCCCCCCACCCCGGGGTAGCGAGACCGACGCGCGTGCTCGTGTTGCAGGGTGTACGTGGGGTCGATATCGTTCGAGCTGAAGGAGGACACGATCCGGCAGGCGTTCCTGCCGTTCGGGCCGATCAAGTCGATCAACATGTCGTGGGACCCCGTCACGCAGAAGCACAAGGGGTTCGCGTTCGTCGAGTACGAGATCCCGGAGGCGGCGCAGCTGAGCCTGGAGCAGATGAACGGCGTGATGCTCGGCGGACGGAACATCAAGGTGGTGGGGCGGCCCTCCAACATGCCGCAGGCGCAGGCCGTCATCGACGAGATCCAGGAGGAGGCCAAGCGCTACAACCGCATCTACGTGGCCTCCGTGCACCCCGAGCTCGCCGAGGACGACATCAAGAACGTGTTCGAGGCCTTCGGGCCCGTGACGTACTGCAAGCTGGCGGCGGGCGCCACGCAGCACCGGCACAAGGGCTACGGCTTCCTGGAGTACGGCACGCTGGCCGCGGCGCTGGAGGCCATCGCGTCCATGAACCTGTTCGACCTGGGCGGCCAGTACCTGCGCGTGGGCCGCGCCATCACGCCGCCCGACGCGCTGGCCGGCCCGCCGCAGCCCTCCGCCATGCCCACGGCCGCCGCCGTGGCCGCCGCCGCCGCCACGGCCAAGATCCAGGCCATGGACGCCGTGGCCTCCACCGCCGTGGCGCTGCACCTCTCCAAGCTCAGCGCGCTCGGCGTGCTGCCCGCCGCGCTGCCGCCGCCCGCCGCGCTGCCAGCGCTGCCCGCCGTCATCCCCGCGCTGCCCGCGCTGCCCGCGCTGCCGGCGCTGCCAGCGCTGCCCGCCGTCATCCCGCCGCCCGGCGTCATCATCCCCGCGCCGCCGCATCGGGTGACTATACCTATACATACCGCTATATAACCGGCCGGCTAAGAGTTATGAAATCCAGAGGACGGAAAACATCAAACTGCGTTCGACAACCCGCCCGCCGAGCGTGGCGAGTATTGGCAACGAGCCCCCTTATGGGGCAGGCCTATGTTCGGCAGTGGACTTCCAACGGCTGGATGATGATAACCTACTCGCATTCGAGAGATACTGTGGAGAGCCCGGTTGTGACTGAACCGCTAGAGTATCGATTGATTCGTCGTGACATCCGGCCGGTATTATTTATTTATTTTATTTTATTTTATTCGGAAAACAAACAGCTTTTAACACTTAACAGGAGTACAAAACAGTTAGCTAAGTAGTTTTCACTTATAAAATAAGAGTACAATTTTTTTTTTTTTTTTTGTGTCATGCCAATTATAAGAAAAAGAAGCATTCTACATACTATATAGGGAGAAATTATAAATACCAAAAATATTATAAAGAGTTAAGATCAAAGCCATATTATATTATATTAAGCACAGAGAAGGAGAAAAAGACAGAGGTTAGATGGAAATTCAGTTATGGGAGTCAGGTGAAGAACTTTCTACTTATTATGGTTTTAAAATTATTTTGTTTTATTAAAAAGAGATCAACATTTTGTGAATAATTATTATTAAATATATCTGCAATTCGTACGAAAAATGAATTATGACGGTATTTGGTGGAACAGGGGGAGTAGTATAGCTTTAAATAGTTTCTTCGCGAGTTAGTACTATAAGGTACTGAAACATAGATTTCTGCCAGCAATGACGGGGAATCAATGGCGTTATTGACAATATTAGACAGAAAAGTAAGGTCGGCAGCTTCACGTCTCAACGTTAATGGCAATATATGATGGTGTTTACAGCTGGATTCATAGTGGGGACTATTAATTTTGAATTTGTAGTTAATGAAGCGCAAGAATTTCTTTTGGGGCTTTCAATCATCAAAATATTGCGCTAAAAACGAATGATCGCTCGGGGGAAACTAGAGAGCATCGCATTAAAGCGGTAGCATCGATTTAAAGAAAAGGGAAGATCGGGCACGTTCTCTCGGCGCTTATTCAACAACCGGCATGTGAAATTTGAAACAAGAAAGATAGAAAGACTCTCGAAGTGCGAAAGAGACAACGATTAACTTTACTTTTCACGTACGTGGACCTAATTCGAACTTTCCATTTTCGAGAAGCCCTCATCTCCCCTTTTCTTTAAATCGATGATTCGCAGGCGATAAACCGGCTCCGGTCTATCGTAACGTCCGGGGATATCGGTTCAGTATCGGCACGGTGAAGTCGGTCCCTCGAGGTGTGACGTAACGTTCCAGTCTCCCCCGGCGGCGCGCGCGGGCTCCCCGGGCGCGGGGGCGGCGGGGGCGGCGGGGCCCGCGGGGGCGGCGGGGGCGGCGCAGGCGGCGCTGCAGCAGAAGCTGCTGGACGCGTCGCCCGACACGCTGCAGCAGCAGGAGTCGCTGTCCATCTCGGGGCAGTCGGCGCGCCACCTCGTGATGCAGCGGCTCATGCGGCGCCGCGCCTCCTGCGTGCTGCTGCTGCGGGACATGGTGGCGCCCGAGGACGTGGACGAGGCGCTGCACCACGAGATCCAGGACGAGTGCGGCAAGTGCGGCCGCGTCACGCGCCTCGTCATCTACAACGAGCGCCAGGCCGAGGACGACCCGCCCTCGCGCGCCGCCGTCAAGATCTTCGTGCAGTTCCACGCGGCCGAGGAGGCCGCGGCCGCCGCGCGCATGCTGCACGGCCGCTACTTCGGCGGCCGCACCGTGCGCGCCGAGCTCTACGACCAGGACCTCTTCGACCACGGAGACCTCTCCGCCTAATGTACTCTACGACCGGGACCTCTTCGACCACGGAGACCTCTCCGCCTAATGTACTCTACGACCGGGACCTCTTCGACCACGGAGACCTCTCCGCCTAATGTACTCTACGACCGGGACCTCTTCGACCACGGAGACCTCTCCGCCTAATGTACTCTACGACCGGGACCTCTTCGACCACGGAGACCTCTCCGCCTAATGTACTCTACGACCGGGACCTCTTCGACCACGGAGACCTCTCCGCCTAATATACGATGCTGTGCCGTGCGCCCGTCGTTTCATTCCTCCCCCCTCGCGCCACCCTCCTATATATATAAATAACAATAAATCCAAAATAACCCACGGTATTTAATTAATACTCTATTAAGACCTATCTATATGTAAATATAAAATAAAATGATTAAATATTGGAAAGGTTTATTTTTTTTGTTTTACCAGTACCAAATTTCATAATTATTTCATATTAAAGCAATCATAATCATTAACGTTCCGTGAAAAAATCAAATACCTAGCTGATGTCGTTTTCACGATACACGAACGAAATCGAGAAATAAATTTTGAGCAAAAACACGTTGCTTGTATGAAGAGTACCTTTAAGTATAAACTTTTATTTTATTTTATTATGTGTCGTTGTAACGGCATTAGGGATACCTACATGTTTTGTGAAAATTACAAGTACCTAGCTATTACGGTTTATGAGATAGAGCCCTGTGACAGACGGACGGACGGACGGACAGCGGAGGCTTAGTAATAGGGCTCCTTCGGCACCCTGTTAGGGTTCGGAACCCTAAAAAACTCTAATCTCAGTGGTTTTGGTGCGTGCCTGTGGTGGAAAGCAGGACGGATGACTGTCGGAAGCGCTACCCGAAGCTGTGAATCAGCAAAAATCAACATGACAAGTACATCTGGCAAATCTATTACCCAGGAGGGTCCCAGCCGCAGCGCGGTTGGGGAATCCCTCGGCGTACCTCCGGGTGCGTCCAGCCCCTCTTCGTATGTGGGAGGGGGACCTTATGTACTGAGGGCTCCGGCTCTCTGCCCGTTGGGCGAAGTGAGAAGGGCAGCAATAGTTTTGCGCCTCTTGCGCGTTATATTGACGATGAAATGATTCTTCTTTCTTTCTTCTTCTTTCTTTCTTTCTTTCTATTCGGAAATGGATTATTACACACGAATGGATGCGCGGAAATCGCGTGTTAGTAGTATGAGTGAGGGCAGTGTTGCACTGGAGAGGAGACAAAGCGTTGACAGCCTTGCTGTCTTGAAAGCTCAGGGCGAATCGGAGATGGAACTTGACCCAGCAAGGGCGGGGTCGGGGTGTGAATCATCCCGAGACTCGTCACCAGTTTGGATGAGAAGAAAGCGGGATAGAGACAACTCTCATGAGCAGGATGATGCTCCGACCCCCAAGGTCTACGCACCGAAGCGTGGGTTTAGGTTAGGTTTAGAGTTAGGTCCCCCCGATGGGTTCCCATCGGGTGGATGGGTTGCCCACGGTGAAGCGAAGAGGAGCCCGAGGTGGTCGGCTGCTCCACTTAGTACTCCAGGCTGAGTGTGAGTAGCCGAGTAGGTTGAAGTTCGGTGTGGGACGAACCTCAACTGAGGCGGACCGCGATGCGGTATGGGACGCATCGCGGCCGAATGGTGGGGCCGCGGCAGGAGAGAAGTGCCGGTATTGCGGTGCGCCGCTCTTCCTGCCTTCCGCGGCCCAAACGGGGTCGCCACCGTTAGATGGCGAAGGCGGTGGGGTCGCAGGGGAAGAGGAGTGTCGGTATTACGATGCGCCGCTCTCCCTATCCTCTGCGACCGAATTGGGACGGAAAGCCAACGGCTTGCCGCGGTGTGGGTTGCGCCTCCGCAACCACATCCCTACTATCCCTATCCCACGTCCCTATGAAGTCAGCACAGGGCACAGTGGATGGCGCAGGCGGGGCTCACTTGAGCCCTGCGGTGGTGGTGGGCAGGAATGGGTCTTCCGTGTTCTCTCGCACGTTCGGTAGGCGTTCGAGAAGGCACGGAACATCCTTCCAAACCCAAGATGTGGGGCCCGGCCAACCTAAAGGGCCCGCGAGGAGGCGC
The DNA here is from genome assembly GCA_947063395.1 of Hemistola chrysoprasaria. Lineage (NCBI taxonomy): Eukaryota > Metazoa > Arthropoda > Insecta > Lepidoptera > Geometridae > Hemistola > Hemistola chrysoprasaria. Next base: position 14,628,260 of record OX346725.1, read on the forward strand.
GCCCTTGGGAGGGTTGGAGTGAAGGATTACCCTCACCCCATCGTGGCGGGGTCCTCCATGGAGGACCAAACGCCGTCGGGGCCGCGGATGAGTGCTTCGGCGTGCCCGCAGCCCCGACACATGGCGTCGCGAAGGAACACTCCGGGGTTTTTTAGTGGGTATACCCGCCGGCACAGCAACGTCCCGACGTACGGTGCTGTGCCGGCGGGGAGTCCCACATAAACCACCCTGCGCTCCCCCGGGTGCGGGTGGTATGCGTCATGCATTTTTCCCCGGGCAACATAAAAAATAAAAAAAAGCAGCTAGCTAAACGCTTGGTGGAGGCATCGGGTGACCAGAATGCTGGCCTGTATTTTGCCCAGAGGATAAGCATCTGCATCCAACGGGGCAATGCCGCCAGCATTCTGGCCACCTACCCTTCCTCCAAGGGTTTAATAGATTTAATTTAATGAGTAAGGTTTTGTATATATAATGTAAATAGTGTAGGTAGTGAGGTAGGTTTAGAGTTAGGTTAGGTTAGGTTTAGAGTTCGGTGCCCGAATGTTGGAACTTCCGGGCACCACAAGCGGGGACAAGGCCGACTCTCTTGCCAAGCGGCTGCAAGAGGTCCTGGACCCGGAGACTCCGGAAATCGCAGCCGAACGCTCCGGCTGCGTGGAGGCCCGGCGCCAGTACACACGTCGTTTCAGGGGGAGGCGTCAGCAGGTGGGCGAGCGCGAGCGACGTGCGCGGGAGGAGGCCGATCAGCAGTTGTATGACGTGTACAGGGAGCGTACACGGGCTCTGCAACTGCTGATCGGTGACTCGAAAGAGCGGGCCAAGGCGGAACTCCTAGAGTCTCTAAACCGGGATCCGTGGGGGCGGCCCTATAAGATGGTCAGGGGAAAACTCCGACCATGGGCCCCCCCACTTACAGAGACTCTGGAGCCCCGCCTACTGGAGGAGGTGGTGGCCACGCTCTTTCCCTCCGGGGAGGAGTTTGAGCCTCTGGAGATGGCGCCGCCGCAGAGGGCGAGCCAGGACCAGGGGGTGGTGCCACAGGTGTCGGAGGTGGAGCTGGGGTATGCCGTGTCCCGCCTGCGCGGGAAGCGCAAGGCACCGGGACCAGACGGCATCCCCGGCGTGGCATGGGTCCTGGCGTTAGACGCCCTGGGGGACCGCTTCAGGAGGCTCATGGACGCCTGCCTGGAGTCGGGGCGGTTCCCCACGAGGTGGAAGACGGGCAGCCTGGTGCTCCTCAAGAAGGAGGGACGCGCAGCAGACTCCCCCTCAGCGTACCGTCCCATCGTCTTGCTTGACGAGGCGGACAAGCTGTTTGAACGGGTGGTGGCTTGCCGCCTCGTCAAACATTTGTCAAGGGTGGGCCCGGATTTGTCGGAGCGACAGTTCGGCTTCCGGGTGGGCCGGTCGACGATTGATGCTATCAAGAGCGTCAAGGCCCACTCGGATGAGGTAGTTGCCCGCGGCGGTGTTATGTTGGCGGTGTCCCTAGACATCGCCAACGCTTTCAACACAATGCCGTGGGCCGTCATCAAGGAGGCACTTAAATACCACAATGTGCCTCCCTACCTATGCCGAATTGTCGGGGCCTACCTCTCGGATAGGTATATAACCTATCCGGGGACGGAGGGACGGTTGCTGAGAAGGGAAATGTCGTGCGGTGTTCCACAGGGTTCGGTCTTAGGACCGCTCCTGTGGAACATCGGGTACGACTGGGTGCTGCGCGGGGATCTCCCCCCTGGGGCCAGCGTGACGTGCTACGCTGACGACACGCTCGTCATGGCCCCGGGGGGGACATTCGAGGAGGCTGCCCGCCTTGCCACCGTGGCGGTGGGGGAGGTGGTGGGACGGATAGGGAGGTTGGGACTCCGGGTCGCGCTCAACAAAACCGAGGCCCTTTGTTTTCACGGGCCTCGGAGAGCCCCACCCGGGGGTTCGGGCATCCCTATCGGAGGGGTCCGCATCGGGGTCGAGTCCTCGATGCGATATCTTGGACTCGTCCTCGACGGGCGGTGGAACTTCCGGGAGCACTTCTCCCGGTTGTCTCCCCGTCTGATGGGGGCTGCGGCCGCTCTCAAGCGGCTGCTGCCCAACCTTGGTGGACCCAAGGCCAGCTGCCGCCGCCTCTACATGGGGGTGGTGCGGTCGATGGCCCTGTATGGGGCCCCCGTATGGGTAGATGCCCTGACGGAGCAAACCATCGCCCACCTGAGAAAACCTCAGAGGGTGATGGCCGTCGGGGTAATACGGGGATACCGCACCGTCTCCTACGAGGCGGCATGCCTGTTGGCTGGTTCCCCTCCCTGGGACTTGGAGGTGGAGCTGTGCGCCGCTCGGTATGAGTGGCGCACTGCACTCCGTCTCCGTGGGGAATTCCCTGCCCCTAGGGAGGTGAACCAGTGGAAGGAGGCGGCCAACGAGGCATTGCTCGAGAGGTGGAGGACGCGCCTGGCCCACCCTCGAGCAGGCAGCTGGACAGTGGTGGCAGTCCGTCCACTACTCCAGGAGTGGACGGAAAGGCAGCACGGGTCGCTTACCTACCGGCTTGTGCAGGTGCTTACGGGGCATGGATGCTTCGGTAAGTATCTGCACCACATAGCCGGTAGGGAACCGACCCCCGCTTGCCACCACTGTGGATGTGACGTGGATACGGCGCAGCACACACTGGAGGAGTGCCCAGCATGGGCCAGTGAGCGTCGTACCCTCGTCACAGTTATGGGGACCGAGCTCTCGCTAGCAACCATGGTTCGAACCATGGTTGAGAGCGAGACCTCGTGGAGGGCAGCGGTCGAATTCTGCGAGACTGTCATCTCGCAGAAGGAGACTGCGGAGCGTGATCGCGAGGCCACTACCGACCTCGCGATGCGCGCCCGGAGACCAGGGCGTCGAAGAAGGCTCTTCCACGCCCTTCTCCATCCCCCATAACACGGGTCTAGGCGGTGAGTGCGGGGGCACCCACTGCCGAATACATTAGACCCGCGAGGTGGCGCGCGCGGTATCCCGCGCGCCCCTTTTGTGCCGGGGGCGAGAACTTCTCCTCGCCCCCCGCGGTGGGGTCCTCTACGGAGGACCGAACGCCGTCCGGGCCGCGGACGAGTGCTTCGGCGTACCCGTGGTCCGGACACATGGTGCCCGCTGGATAACCCCCAGGTTTTTTAGTGGGTAAACCCCGCCGTTACATCTTGGCGGGGGAGTCCCACATACCGCCCTGCCGCCCCCCGGCGCAGGGTGACGATGCGTAAAGCATTTTTCCTGGGAAAAAAAAAAAAAAAAAAAGGTTTAGAGTTAGGTTAGGTTAGGTTTAGAGTTAGGTTAGGTTAGCTTTTGCTTGTTCGTGTGTTCTCTCGTGATTTAGTGGTGTTCGTGTATGCGTAGGTGTGTGATCGTGTGTGCGTAGTGTCCTAGGTGGTAGGCTATGCCTAAAAAACCTGAGCGGGACGCCTCCGGGCGTTTCGTGAAGGGCCCTTCTCAGGGCCAACCCAACGGCTCTTTTCAGGGCCAAACTGACGCTTCGGCGTCATCTAGCCGTGAGGCTAGCGTGGAGAGGAGGAGACCGGCTCTGACGTTGGACGCCATGTCTGACGCCGAGGCTGAGTCCTTCCCATCTCCGGAAGTGCTGGAGGCACTAGCGGAACCGCTCCTGGGTTCGCTGTGGGAGCCTCCGAGTCGGCGACGAACGCGCAGTGATTTATCACCGTCGCCGCCAGCTTCGTCCGCCGAAGAGCAGATGGGACCTCCGCCCCCCAAGGTCTTCATAGACCGCAGGGCGGAGTTCCAAAAAAAAAAGGAGGCAAGTAAAGAGGCCGTCGAGCTGACCGTGGAGCAAATGGTCCGCGAGCTCGACGACTCTGTGAGGTCAGCGGGCGCGTTGTGCGAGCAACCCGCTGATATCCTCCTGGTGCAGGCCAAGAAGTGCCTGCACATCAACAAAGAGGTGGCTGCGCGGTCCGGCAGTCTGAAGGGGGGCTTCGTTAGAGGCCTTAACCTGACGACCCGGGTCGTCGCAGACATAGTGGAGGCTCTTGCGAGCAGGAGCTCCACATCGGAGTTGGCCGTGATGAAGGCGGAAAATGTCCGCCTTCGCAAGGAAGTAGCGGGGCTTAGGAGCGCGGTCGAGATGCTCCGGGTAGAGATGGCGCGAGGTCGAGAGCCAACTGCGCTCTCGCCACCCTCGCCGGGTCCCACTCCCCGTAGAGCATCGTCGTCGGCGCCCATCCAAGAACAGGGGAAGGCGCCTTCCTTGTCGATGGAGGAATTCGCCAGGGGCATCATGGACTCAGTCGGGACCATGGTGAACACCCGGCTAAAATCGGTGGAGCACCGGCTCCTCCCCGAAGAGCGACTGGCGCCGCCGCTCGCGGCGCGACAAAGAGTGGCGGCCGCTGCTGTAGCACAGCAACCGGCGCCGGGGCCATCCACTGCCCCCAAATCGGCGGCCGCCCAGACTGTGGAGAAAGGGAAGGCCAAGGGCAAAGGCAAGGGCAAGGCGACAGCTGTCGCCAAACCCAAGCCGGCGCCTAGACCCCTCCCTCCTGCACCGAAGTCCATGATGGATTCATGGGCATCGGTGGCTGGGCGGGGTGCCAAACCGGCACCGAAGCCAGCGCAGGCCACGGCGCCACGAGCTGCCCCGCAGCCCAAGCCGACGCCCAGCTCAGGCTGGACAACGGTCGGCAAGAGTGGCCAGCGGGGGGGTAAAAAGGCCGCGAAGGCTCAGCCCGCTTCACCGCCGAAGGTGAAGCTGCAGCCTCCTCGGTCCTCTGCAGTGGTGATAACACTGCAGCCAGGGGCCGAGGAGAAGGGTGTCACCTACGCCAGTGTGCTAGGCCAAGCCAGGAGGGAGATCGACATCTCCTCCTTAGGCATAACCGAGGGCCTACGCAGTAAGAAGACGGTGACCGGTGCCCGAATGTTGGAACTTCCGGGCACCACAAGCGGGGACAAGGCCGACTCTCTTGCCAAGCGGCTGCAAGAGGTCCTGGACCCGGAGACGGTCCGGGTGTACAGGCCGGTGAAGTGCGCGGATCTGCGGATCAATGGCCTGGACGACTCCGTCGTCCCCGCCGACGTAGCAGCCGCTGTGGTGAAGCGCACTGGCTGCCCCGGGGAGTCAGTGAAAGTCGGAGAGATCCGACGAGACTCCCGGGGCATGGGCACGGCGTTTTTGAGATGCCCAGTGGTGGCCGCCAAGAAATTGGTGGAGGGTGGTCGACTCCTCGTCGGCTGGGTCTCAGCACAGATCCAGGTGCTGGAACACCGGCCGATGAGGTGTTTCCGATGCCTGTGCACGGGACATGTCCGTGCACAATGCACAGGCGAGACGGATCGCAGCGAAATTTGTTATCGCTGCGGCCGTCCTGGCCACAAGGCGGCCACCTGCGACGCCCCCGCGCCCAGCTGTCCGCTGTGTGCCGCGGCAGGCAAGCGGGCGGACCACCAGATGGGGAGCAAAACTTGCTCCCCACCGAAGCCCAAGAAGGGTGCGAGAGCGGCCGTTCACATCCCGGCCGCCCCCGCCCGAGCTCCCACCCAGGGGGGAGTAGAGGAGGCGATGGAGATAGCCGGCCTATAATATGGCCCATCGTCTCCTCCAGGCGAATGTCAACCACTGCGCCGCCTCACAGGATTTGCTCGTGCAGAGCATGGCGCAGTGGTTCATCGAGGTGGCGGTGGTCTCCGAGCCATATTTCGTCCCTCCCACGGAGCGTTGGGTAGGAGACAGTGGTGGCTCGGTGGCCATAGTAATGTCCAGGGCGTCCGGCGTTCCTCCCCCTTCGGTCGTAGCCAGGGGGAGTGGATATGTAGCGGTCCTCTGGCGAGAGTACCTCCTCGTAGGTGTGTACTTCTCGCCAAACAGGAGCCTCGCCGACTTTGAGTCGTTCTTGGACGGGGTAGGGGCCCTCATTGGGCAGACTCTACCCCGTCCCGCGCTCGTCATGGGGGACTTCAACGCCAAATCCGTGGCGTGGGGATCTCCCAGGACTGATGCGCGTGGCGAGGCTCTGGAGGAGTGGGCGACAGCGGCCGGCCTGGTGGTGCTCAACCACGGGTCGGCGAACACGTGCGTGCGGCGGAACGGGGGGTCCATAGTGGACCTCTCATTTGCCGCCCCAGCTATCGCACGCCGTGTTCAGGACTGGAAGGTGGTGGAGGATGTGGAGACACTGTCGGATCACTTATATATCCGTTTCAGTGTCTCCACAAATTCCAGTCCTCGTCGCCCGAGGACGACGCCGTCGACGCCGAGGTGGGCCCTGAAGAGCCTGGACGAGGAGGCCCTAATAGAGGCCTCAATAGTTCAGGCGTGGCTGACGCCCCAGGAGGGGCCACTGGATGTGGAGGATGAGACCGAGTGGTTCCGGGATGCCATGTCGCAGATCTGCGACGCAGGCATGTCCCGGGCCAGGTCTCATCCTCAAAAGACGAGTGTGTACTGGTGGTCTCCGGAAATCGCAGCCGAACGCTCCGGCTGCGTGGAGGCCCGGCGCCAGTACACACGTCGTTTCAGGGGGAGGCGTCAGCAGGTGGGCGAGCGCGAGCGACGTGCGCGGGAGGAGGCCGATCAGCAGTTGTATGACGTGTACAGGGAGCGTACACGGGCTCTGCAACTGCTGATCGGTGACTCGAAAGAGCGGGCCAAGGCGGAACTCCTAGAGTCTCTGAACCGGGATCCGTGGGGACGGCCCTATAAGATGGTCAGGGGAAAACTCCGACCATGGGCCCCCCCACTTACAGAGACTCTGGAGCCCCGCCTACTGGAGGAGGTGGTGGCCACGCTCTTTCCCTCCGGGGAGGAGTTTGAGCCCCCGGAGATGGCGCCGCCGCAGAGGGCGAGCCAGGACCAGGGGGTGGTGCCACAGGTGTCGGAGGTGGAGCTGGGGTATGCCGTGTCCCGCCTGCGCGGGAAGCGCAAGGCACCGGGACCAGACGGCATCCCCGGCGTGGCATGGGTCCTGGCGTTAGACGCCCTGGGGGACCGCTTCAGGAGGCTCATGGACGCCTGCCTGGAGTCGGGGCGGTTCCCCACGAGGTGGAAGACGGGCAGCCTGGTGCTCCTCAAGAAGGAGGGACGCGCAGCAGACTCCCCCTCAGCGTACCGTCCCATCGTCTTGCTTGACGAGGCGGACAAGCTGTTTGAACGGGTGGTGGCTTGCCGCCTCGTCAAACATTTGTCAAGGGTGGGCCCGGATTTGTCGGAGCGACAATTCGGCTTCCGGGTGGGCCGGTCGACGATTGACGCTATCAAGAGCGTCAAGGCCCACTCGGATGAGGTAGTTGCCCGCGGCGGTGTTATGTTGGCGGTGTCCCTAGACATCGCCAACGCGTTCAACACAATGCCGTGGGCCGTCATCAGGGAGGCACTTAAATACCACAATGTGCCTCCCTACCTATGCCGAATTGTCGGGGCCTACCTCTCGGATAGGTATATAACCTATCCGGGGACGGAGGGACGGTCGCTGAGAAGGGAGATGTCGTGCGGTGTTCCACAGGGTTCGGTCTTAGGACCGCTCCTGTGGAACATCGGGTACGACTGGGTGCTGCGCGGGGATCTCCCCCCTGGGGCCAGCGTGACGTGCTACGCTGACGACACGCTCGTCATGGCCCCGGGGGGGACATTCGAGGAGGCTGCCCGCCTTGCCACCGTGGCGGTGGGGGAGGTGGTGGGACGGATAGGGAGGTTGGGACTCCGGGTCGCGCTCAACAAAACCGAGGCCCTTTGTTTTCACCGGCCTCGGAGAGCCCCACCCGGGGGTTCGAGCATCCCTATCGGAGGGGTCCGCATCGGGGTCGAGTCCTCGATGCGATATCTTGGACTCGTCCTCGACGGGCGGTGGAACTTCCGGGAACACTTCTCCCGGTTGTCTCCCCGTCTGATGGGGGCTGCGGCCGCTCTCAAGCGGCTGCTGCCCAACCTTGGTGGACCCAAGGCCAGCTGCCGCCGCCTCTACATGGGGGTGGTGCGGTCGATGGCCCTGTATGGGGCCCCCGTATGGGTAGATGCCCTGACGGAACAAACCATCGCCCACCTGAGGAAACCTCAGAGGGTGATGGCCGTCGGGGTAATACGGGGATACCGAACCGTCTCCTATGAGGCGGCATGCCTGTTGGCTGGTTCCCCTCCCTGGGACTTGGAGGCGGAACTGTGCGCCGCTCGGTATGAGTGGCGCACTGCACTCCGTCTCCGTGGGGAATTCCCTGCCCCTAGGGAGGTAAACCAGTGGAAGGAGGCGGCCAACGAGGCATTGCTCGAGAGGTGGAGGACGCGCCTGGCCCACCCTCGAGCAGGCAGCTGGACAGTGGTGGCAGTCCGTCCACTACTCCAGGAGTGGACGGAAAGGCAGCACGGGTCGCTTACCTACCGGCTTGTGCAGGTGCTTACGGGGCACGGATGCTTCGGCAAGTACCTGCACCACATAGCCGGTAGGGAACCGACCCCCGCTTGCCACCACTGTGGATGTGACGTGGATACGGCGCAGCACACACTGGAGGAGTGCCCAGCATGGGCCAGTGAGCGTCGTACCCTCGTCACAGTTATGGGGGCCGAGCTCTCGCTAGCAACCATGGTTCGAACCATGGTTGAGAGCGAGACCTCGTGGAGGGCAGCGGTCGAATTCTGCGAGACTGTCATCTCGCAGAAGGAGACCGCGGAGCGTGATCGCGAGGCCACTACCGACCTCGCGATGCGCGCCCGGAGACCAGGGCGTCGAAGAAGGCTCTTCCACGCCCTTCTCCATCCCCCATAACACGGGTCTAGGCGGTGAGTGCGGGGGCACCCACTGCCGAATAGATTAGACCCGCGAGGTGGCGCGCGCGGTATCCCGCGCGCCCCTTTTGTGTCGGGGGCGAGAACTTCTCCTCGCCCCCCGCGGTGGGGTCCTCTACGGAGGACCGAACGCCGTCCGGGCTGCGGACGAGTGCTTCGGCGTACCCGTGGTCCGGACACATGGCGTCCCGCTGGATAACCCCCAGGTTTTTTAGTGGGTAAACCCCGCCGTTACATCTTGGCGGGGGAGTCCCACATACCGCCCTGCCGCCCCCCGGCGCAGGGTGACGATGCGTAAAGCATTTTTCCTGGGATAAAAAAAAATAAAATAAAAAAAAAAAAAAAAAAAAAAAAAGGTTCCTGGAGCCAATGTCAGCCACTGCGACGACATCGGACTCGCTGTCGCAGACTCGCCGCCTCCGGGCGGAGAATAGCCGCCTCAGGATGGAGGCCGAGGCGTTGAAGGCGGAGGCGAAGGCACTCCGTCGGGGCTCCAGGACGGAGGCCACAGCCGCAGCTGCAACGGCCGCTGCTGCCGTGGTGCCGCCGGCTCCCTCGACTGCTCAGCTGGGGGACGAGGTGGTGGAGGAGCTGAAGCGCTCCTTGGTCGTGACGCTCGGGCAGATGGTGAATGCCCGACTCGCCGCGATCGAGGACCGTCTTCTGCCCGCCCCGACGATTCGTCCGCCTCTTAGGGCGGACTCCAAGAGGGCAGAGGCTGCTGCCGTGCCGCCTAGGCCGACGCCGCAGCTGGCTAAGCCTGCGCCGCAGCCAGCCAAGCCTACCCCCAAGCGGCAAGTGCCAGCGTCGGCCCCGGTTGCTGCCTCCACCTCCAGCGGGGCGGCCCCTCCCACTGTCCCGCGGGAGGAGGGTTGGACCACGGTGGCGAGGAAAGGAAAGGGGAAGGGTAAGGGGAAAGCCACCCTTACCCCTGCAACTGCCCCAGTTGCAGCGAGACCGGCTGCACCGGCCCCAAGGCCGGTGGCCGCCGCGCCTAGGGTGGTGCTGACCACCCCCAGGACTGAAGCGGTAGTTCTGGCGATACCGCCGGAAGCTGCTAAAAAGGGGGTGACCTTCAGCGCCATCCTCCAGATGGCTCAAGAGAAGGTGGACCTGCAGGAGCTGGGAATCGACCAGCTCCATTTCCGCCAGACTGCTACGGGAGCCAGAAAACTGGTAATTCCTGGCTCCCAAAACAGCGAGAAGGCGGACAGGCTCGCGGATAAGCTCCGCGGGGTCCTGTCCGAAGTGGCCATCGTGTCCAGGCCCGTGAGATCCACCGAGGTGAGGATCACGGGTCTGGACGATGCAGCCACTAAAGAGAAGGTGGCTGCGGCGGTCGCAAAGGCGGGGGGCTGCGACGCCCAGAACGTGAGGGTCGGCCAAATTTACAAAGGCCCCGGTGGTGTGGGCTCCGTCCTGGTGTCCTGCCCGATTCCGGCTGCCAAGGCACTCCGGGAGAAGGGCAGGCTCCTAATCGGGTGGAGTTCGGTGCGGGTGGTAGCACTGGCAGCGCGGCCCTTGCGCTGCTACAAGTGTCAGGGGCTGGGGCACACCCGCCCAATGTGTCCCTCGTCGTCCGACAGGGGCGACTTGTGCTTCCGCTGTGGAGACGCGGGGCATCAGTCGGCCAGCTGCCAAAGGCGCTCTCCGCGCTGCACTGTCTGCGCGGAGTCGGGAAGGCCCTCTGGGCACATTATGGGGGCACGCGATTGCGTCCCCCCAAAGATGAAAGGGAGGGCTCCCGGGACCCATACCTTCCCTGCGGCTCCTACTCAGGCTGCCTCGGTGACGAGACGCCCGTCGGCGTCTGAGGAGGTTGCAATGCTGACTGATGGATAGAGTTCAGCGTTGCAACTTCCTCCAGACGAACTTGAACCACTGCGCAGGGGCTCAAGATCTGCTCATGCAGACCCTTGCGCAGTGGCAGGTGGACGTGGCCGTCGCCGCGGAGCCGTACTATGTCCCTCCCCAGCCTCATCCCCGTTGGGCTGGGGACCTGGATGGCTCCGTGGCTATCGTGGGACGACCCGATGGCGGCTCCCCCCTCTCAGTCGAAGAGAGGGGCTCGGGGTACGTGGTGGCCAAGTGGGGAGAGTATGCGGTAGTGGGGGCATATTTCTCCCCCAATAGGCCCGCCGCGGAACTGGAGGCCTTCATGGACCTCTTGGCCGCGGCGGTGGGGAGACAGGCGCCACGTCAGGTCCTCGTCATGGGGGACCTGAATGCCAAGGCCCGGGACTGGGGCAACCCCTCCACTGACGCTCGCGGGGAGATTGTCAGGGAGTGGGCGGTTGCCGCTGGACTGACCCTCCTCAACAGAGGGTCTGCCCACACGTGCGTGCGACATAATGGGGGGTCCGTGGTGGACGTAACGTTCGCCACCCCAGCTGTCGCCGCACGAGTCCGGGCCTGGAGGGTCATGTCAGAGGTGGAGACGCTCTCGGACCATAAATATATTAGGTTTGAGGTCTCCACCTCCCACAGTGGAGGGAACCGAAGCCGAGAGGGGACCGACTAGAAATGTACTGAATTAGAGCATAGAGGGCGTCTTCGGTGCCTTTCTGTGGCATGAATCCGAACTGGTTGGGGTTCATCTTAGGTATTGTGTAATACTTGATACGGGTAATGATCATTTTTTCATATACCTTGCCCAATACCGGCAATAGACCAATCGGCCGGTATGATTTTGGCACAGTGTATTTGTTTTTCCCCGGTTTACGGAGAGCTACGACTGTTGCCTCCTTCCATATCCGCGGGAAGTATTCATGTTCAAGGCACTTGTTGAGGAGTTCCAGGAATAGGTTCGGATCGTTGTTGATTGCCTGGCTGCAGATGTCTGCGGTCAAGCCGTCCGCGCCTGGGGCTTTCTTGGGGTTGAAGGAGGAGAGGGCTGTTTGGAGCTCAGTTTGTGTAAACGGCGGGTCGCAGAAGTCATCTTGCTCTCCGTTGTTCACTTCCTCTGCTGCTCTCCTGATCTGTTGGTGATAGGTGCTGTCGTTTGCTTTTTGGTCTTCTGGGTAGAAGGTATCTGCCAACAGTTTTGCGGACCCTTTCGCATCCAGCACCAGCCCATCCTCCTCCAATGGGAGATCTTCTTCCCTTTTTGTACTCCTTCCTACTACTCTGTAAATTCCGTCCCACATTCCCTCCCTATCTTGTTTTCCGCAGAATATTTTCCAGCTCTCGATTTCAGCGGCTTTTGCTGTTTCTTCATACTTTGTCTTATGTTCCAGGTACTCATCAATGACCTTCTTTCTTCGGATCGGCGCGGCCCATCGGATGCGGTTCTTCATGGTGGCGACCTTCTTCTTCATTTCCTGAAGCTTTTCGGACCACCCCGGGATGGTAAGTGTTGTTTTGAGTTTCTTTTTGGGTATGGATATATTGCATGCTGTGTTGATTATAGTTGTATAATTTTGTAAAGTAATTTCTAATTGTTCCTGATTGTTGATTTTTGTTATTTCTTCTATTGTAATTCTGAATTCTGACTTTAATTGGTTTAGTTTCATATGAAATTGTCCCCAATTGGCTTTTTTTGTGTTGAATTTCCTTGTGGTTCTAATTATCGTTCTACCTGTTGATTTTTCCAAATTAATTTTGAACACTATCCCGTTGTGGTCCGAGCTCGTTAAGCCTTCCTCTACTCTCCATTCCTCCACCATGTTGAGCAGATCCTCCGAGCACGCGGTTACATCGACATTGCTGCTATACCGCTTACCTCCTCTCACCGTGTCGAATGTTGGCGTGTTGCCAGTGTTGAGTACCTGGAAGCCGAGTTCATCGAGAGCCGAAGCCATGTCCTCTCCTCTGCTGTCCACAATGACGCTTCCCCACCAACTGTTCTTTGCATTGGCATCTCCCCCAATGAGAATCCTCCGTGATCCCAGTTTCCTTCTGATTTCCGATAGCTGCTCCAGGTATGGCTCTATAGGCTGGTCTGGCTCGAAATAGTAAGATACCAGCGCAATTTTCCATGCCACAGTTTGGATTCTCACCACAACGATGTTGTTTGTGGTGAGTTCCGGGTATTGTTTAACTTCAATTTTTGGGTCAAAGACAGCTATTGCTGCTTTGACAGTCCCATCTCCTATCTGTGTGTTCTGGAAAATTCGTACGCCAGAGTAGTTCTTAATGCTTCGGGCCCCACCCACATATGGCTCCTGGAGCAGCGCCACGGCCGCTTTCCGTTGTTGTGCCTCAATAAAGACCTCATGTGTTGCTAATCTTTTCCTTTGGAGGTTGGCTTGCACGATTGTGTAGCCTGGGGCGCCTTTAGCAGTAGGCTATGGTTGATCTGGCCAAGGATTCCCACTTTCTACGGACCGGGCATTCTTGGCTAAATGCGTTATGGTCTACTTTGTGAATTTTTGCTCTCGTACAATTGATGCATGTAGGAGATACCTCTGCAAGCCATTCTGCGCAATCTGATCTTAAGTGTTGGCCTCCACAATGGCTGCACACGTCGGCAACGTCGTGACAGAATCTCCGGCCATGTCCATAACCTAGACAGCGCGAGCACTGTACTAGTGGGGACTGGTCGGCGACCCTGACTCGCTGCATGTCAACGTGTACAGCCCCTGCAGTGGTCAGACTCTGCCATATGCGTGGAGACACTCTTGCTACCACATGGGAAGTGAGGGGGTTCCGTGCTCTACGCCTGAATCGAATCTCGATGCGGTCGTCCTCTCCCCTCACTTCTTTCAAAAGATGTTTGTTTTGATTGCGGATAGCCTTCACTATGTCCTCGTCCGTATTGCTCTTGAGGACATTAAAGAGCGTTATGAGTGGGTCTTTATTCTTTATGTCTTCCACGTTTAATTGCGCTCCGTTCTGTCTTATTTTGTCTTTTACCCTCTCTATTTCTTCTCTGGTATTACATCCTATTATTACTTTTCTGTCTCTTGCTTTCCTTAGTCTATCGATTTTCATTCCCTCTTCTTTTGCGTTCACAACCTGTTTTAACTGGTCGAGGACTTGCTCTCCCGTTTCTTGTTCGTCTTTTGAGGTTACGACTATGGAGTGGACCGGTGCTCTCGCTACTACGCTGGCATAGGTTCCTTTTGAGATTGTATGGGCTGTGGCTGACATGTTGAGACAATTCTCCTGCCCTCTCAGCATCTCACCTAGCTTTTCCATTTCTTCCTTGTTTTGTCTCAGCAGTCTACCGTGCTCCTCTATCGCCCTCATCATCTTTTCTGTACTCGCTTTTGTGATGTCTTCGTTTTCTTGCCTTATTTTTTCCTTCTTTTCTTCTAGATTCTTCTCTGTGGGTACTTGTTGTTTGCTTTCCTCCGCTTCTTTTACGAGAGTAAAAAGTCTTTCTACCGCTTCCGTTACCTCGGCCTTTATTTCAGATTTGAGATTTCTGCTGTTGCCAAGATGGAGTTTGGCTTTTACGACGCAGGCTTTGGCTTCGGTAACTCTATTTTTGTAGTTTTTAGTCAGGGTCTGTTTTGGAGACGATGAGGTAGATGGTATTTCTGTAGTCGTGGTTGTTTTTGCTTTTGATTTAGCCGCCGGGTAGATTATTGTCTTGTTTAGTGGGGCCGGAGGTGGAGGCGGGGTTGTTGTCCTAGCCTCTATCTCTCCGATGCTGCGTCGAACGACGGTCATCCCCTCTGCCGAGGGTCCAGCCTTCTCTGTCACATTTTCGTCCTCGAGTTTATTGTGTGGTGATGTTTTATTTTCTCTGGTCGCGGTTGGTTTCTTGGGGTCAGGGGTTCGGTGTCCGAACATCTTGTGGGTGATCTTTTCTGCTACTTAACGTGTAAAGGGCGTTAAGAGTATATAAGAATTGCGTAATTGAATTAATTAATTAAAATAACAAAAGTAATATAACTTAAATTTTAAGTAGGACAATAAATATTGTCTCTACCGTTCGTCACTGTCTGTTCAATTTTGCTCTAGATAATTTACAATTACTCTTTATTTTTCAGGTTCTACATAAGCAGCGGCCGCCGAGGGACAGGGTAAGTACGTTTGTTTATTTATTTGATATTTTGGTAATAACTATGATTTTTGTATGTTACAGGTGCAGAGCGTCGCTACGGTCGTCGGTGGACGAAGTCAGCGGTGGGTGTCTACAGCTTGGATGACTAGTCACGCTACTTGTTCAACAACGTCCGCTACTACACAGGTAAGTACAGTCAAATTTATTAAAACTAAAATTTTCGTAAAGTAAATTGTAGAGTTACCTCTATAATTCTTTTCTTGGTCTATGTCTACTTATATTCTATAGTTTGTTAATGTAAAACATTGAAATCAATTGAGTTAACAAACAGTTCAATAAGTCATTTGAAATAAAGCTAGTTAAGTAAAACAAAGATGTAAATTTTTCGGAAATTTTTTTTTTTGGTAAATTTTTGGAAAATTCCAAGTTTTCCAATACTCTTCCGACCGTCTCTAATACATGTAGTTAGCCAAAAACCGGTCAAAGTAGGCGAATACCCTTAAGTTTACGAGTTATTCATTCAATTAATTAAAACATAATAGAAATATTCGAAAAATTTTTCAAATTTTTCCTTAAATATATTAGGAAACGTACTGTATTACTTGAATATACATTTTTGAGGTTAGGTTAGGTTGGGGTTCGTGTGTTCTCTCGTGATTTAGTGGTGTTCGTGTGTGCGTAGGTGTGTGATCGTGTGTGCGTAGTGTCCTAGGTGGTAGGCTATGCCTAAAAAACCTGAGCGGGACGCCTCCGGGCGTTTCGTGAAGGGCCCTTCTCAGGGCCAACCCAAAGGCTCTTTTCAGGGCCAAACTGACGCTTCGGCGTCATCTAGCCGTGAGGCTAGCGTGGAGAGGAGGAGACCGGCTCTGACGTTGGACGCCATGTCTGACGCCGAGGCTGAGTCCTTCCCATCTCCGGAAGTGCTGGAGGCACTAGCGGAACCGCTCCTGGGTTCGCTGTGGGAGCCTCCGAGTCGGCGACGAACGCGCAGTGATTTATCACCGTCGCCGCCAGCTTCGTCCGCCGAAGAGCAGATGGGACCTCCGCCCCCCAAGGTCTTCATAGACCGCAGGGCGGAGTTCCAAAAAAAGGAGGCTAGGAAAGAGGCCGTCGAGCTGACCGTGGAGCAAATGGTCCGCGAGCTCGACGACTCTGTGAGGTCAGCGGGCGCGTTGTGCGAGCAACCCGCTGATATCCTCCTGGTGCAGGCCAAGAAGTGCCTGCACATCAACAAAGAGGTGGCTGCGCGGTCCGGCAGTCTGAAGGGGGGCTTCGTTAGAGGCCTTAACCTGACGACCCGGGTCGTCGCAGACATAGTGGAGGCTCTTGCGAGCAGGAGCTCCACATCGGAGTTGGCCGTGATGAAGGCGGAAAATGTCCGCCTTCGCAAGGAAGTAGCGGGGCTTAGGAGTGCGGTCGAGATGCTCCGGGTAGAGATGGCGCGAGGTCGAGAGCCAACTGCGCCCTCGCCACCCTCGCCGGGTCCCACTCCCCGTAGAGCATCGTCGTCGGCGCCCATCCAAGAGCAGGGGCAGGCGCCCGCCTTGTCGATGGAGGAATTCGCCAGGGGCATCATGGTCTCAGTCGGGACCATGGTAAACACCCGGCTAAAATCGGTGGAGCACCGGCTCCTCCCCGAAGAGCGACTGGCGCCGCCGCTCGCGGCGCGACAAAGAGTGGCGGCCGCTGCTGTAGCACAGCAACCGGCGCCGGGGCCATCCACTGCCCCCAAATCGGCGGCCGCCCAGACTGTGGAGAAAGGGAAGGCCAAGGGCAAAGGCAAAGGCAAGGCGACTGCTGTCGCCAAACCCAAGCCGGCGCCCAGACCCCTCCCTCCTGCACCGAGGTCCATGATGGATTCATGGGCATCGGTGGCTGGGCGGGGTGCCAAACCGGCACCGAAGCCAGCGCAGGCCACGGCGCCACGAGCTGCCCCGCACCCCAAGCCGACGCCCAGCTCAGGCTGGACAACGGTCGGCAAGAGTGGCAAGCGGGGGATTAAAAAGGCCGCGAAGGCTCAGCCCGCTTCACCGCCGAAGGTGAAGCTGCAGCCTCCTCGGTCCTCTGCAGTGGTGATAACACTGCAGCCAGGGGCCGAGGAGAAGGGTGTCACCTACGCCAGTGTGCTAGGCCAAGCCAGGAAGGAGATCGACATCTCCTCCCTAGGCATAACCGAGGGCCTACGCAGTAAGAAGACGGTGACCGGTGCCCGAATGTTGGAAATTCCGGGCACCACAAGCGGGGACAAGGCCGACTCTCTTGCCAAGCGGCTGCAAGAGGTCCTGGACCCGGAAACGGTCCGGGTGTACAGGCCGGTGAAGTGCGCGGATCTGCGGATCAACGGCCTGGACGACTCCTGACTGCCGTGGTGCCGCCGGCTCCCTCGACTGCTCAGCTGAGGGACGAGGTGGTGGAGGAGCTGAAGCGCTCCTTGGTCGTGACGCTCGGGCAGATTGTGAATGCCCGACTCGCCGCGATCGAGGACCGTCTTCTGCCCGCCCCGACGATTCGTCCGCCTCTTAGGGCGGACTCCAAGAGGGCAGAGGCTGCTGCCGTGCCGCCTAGGCCGACGCCGCAGCTGGCTAAGCCTGCGCCGCAGCCAGCCAAGCCTGCCCCCAAGCGGCAAGTGCCAGCGTCGGCGCCGGTTGCTGCCTCCACCTCCAGCGGGGCGGCCCCTCCCACTGTCCCGCGGGAGGAGGGTTGGACCACGGTGGCGAGGAAAGGAAAGGGGAAGGGTAAGGGGAAAGCTACCCTTACCCCTGCAACTGCCCCAGTTGCAGCGAGACCAGCTGCACCGGCCCCAAGGCCGGTGGCCGCCGCGCCTAGGGTGGTGCTGACCACCCCCAGGACTGAAGCGGTAGTTCTGGCGATACCGCCGGAAGCTGCAAAAAAGGGGGTGACCTTCAGCGCCATCCTCCAGATGGCTCAAGAGAAGGTGGACCTGCAGGAGCTGGGAATCGACCAGCTCCATTTCCGCCAGACTGCTACGGGAGCCAGAAAACTGGTAATTCCTGGCTCCCAAAACAGCGAGAAGGCGGACAGGCTCGCGGATAAGCTCCGCGGGGTCCTGTCCGAAGTGGCCATCGTGTCCAGGCCCGTGAGATCCACCGAGGTGAGGATCACGGGTCTGGACGATGCAGCCACTAAAGAGAAGGTGGCTGCGGCGGTCGCAAAGGCGGGGGGCTGCGACACGCAGAACGTGAGGGTCGGCAAAATTTACAAAGGCCCCGGTGGTGTGGGCTCCGTCCTGGTGTCCTGCCCGATTCCGGCTGCCAAGGCACTCCGGGAGAAGGGCAGGCTCCTAATCGGGTGGAGTTCGGTGCGGGTGGTAGCACTGGCAGCGCGGCCCTTGCGCTGCTACAAGTGTCAGGGGCTGGGGCACACCCGCCCAATGTGTCCCGCGTCGTCCGACAGGAGCGACTTGTGCTTCCGCTGTGGAGACGCGGGGCATCAGTCGGCCAGCTGCCAAAGGCGCTCTCCGCGCTGCACTGTCTGCGCGGAGTCGGGAAGGCCCTCTGGGCACATTATGGGGGCACGCGATTGCGTCCCCCCAAAGATGAAAGGGAGGGCTCCCGGGACCCATGCCTTCCCTGCGGCTCCTACTCAGGCTGCCTCGGTGACGAGACGCCCGTCGGCGTCTGAGGAGGTTGCAATGCTGACTGATGGATAGAGTTCAGCGTTGCAACTTCCTCCAGACGAACTTGAACCACTGCGCAGGGGCTCAAGATCTGCTCATGCAGACCCTTGCGCAGTGGCAGGTGGACGTGGCCGTCGCCGCGGAGCCGTACTATGTCCCTCCCCAGCCTCATCCCCGTTGGGCTGGGGACCTGGACGGCTCCGTGGCTATCGTGGGACGACCCGATGGCGGCTCCCCCCTCTCAGTCGAAGAGAGGGGCTCGGGGTACGTGGTGGCCAAGTGGGGAGAGTATGCGGTAGTGGGGGCATATTTCTCCCCCAATAGGCCCGCCGCGGAACTGGAGGCCTTCATGGACCTCTTGGCCGCGGCGGTGGGGAGACAGGCGCCACGTCAGGTCCTCGTCATGGGGGACCTGAACGCCAAGGCCCGGGACTGGGGCAACCCCTCCACTGACGCTCGCGGGGAGATTGTCAGGGAGTGGGCGGTTGCCGCTGGACTGACCCTCCTCAACAGAGGGTCTGCCCACACGTGCGTGCGACATAATGGGGGGTCCGTGGTGGACGTAACGTTCGCTACCCCAGCTGTCGCCGCACGAGTCCGGGCCTGGAGGGTCATGTCAGAGGTGGAGACGCTCTCGGACCATAAATATATTAGGTTTGAGGTCTCCACCTCCCACAGTGGAGGGAACCGGTGCGCGGAGCCAGCGAACTTCCCGCGCTGGTCGGTCAGTCGTCTCGACGCCAAGCTGGCGGAAGAGGCGGCGATCGTCCAGTCGTGGCTGGCTGCCCCCGCATACCCGGAAGTGGACGCTGCGGCGATCCACTTCCGGAAGACGGTGACGGCCGTGTGCGATGCGGCCATGCCGAGGTCCCGGCGCCGCCCTGACCGCCGCGCGGTCTACTGGTGGTGCCCGGAGATTGCTGACCTCCGGACCAGGTGCTCGGAAGCGCGGCGGCCGTACACCCGCTGCAGACGGCGGCGGAACGGCCGGCCTGACGAAGAGCTGCCAGCTTCTCAGTTGGCAGCGGAGCGCCAGCTGCACGGCGTCTACAGAGACGCCAAGCGGGAGCTGCAGCTGGCGATAAGCCAGGCCAAGTCCCAGGCTCATGGAGAGGCTCTGGCAGGCCTCGACAGGGACCCATGGGGGCGTCCGTATAGGGCGGCCCGGAACAAGCTCCGAGGCCGGACGCCACCAGTGGCAGAGTCCCTGGAGCCGGCGCTGCTGGGCAACGTGCTGGAGGGGCTCTTCCCCGAAGGGAACCCCCTTCACACCCCTCCAGCGATGGCGACGGTCTCCCCCGAGGAGGACGAGGACCCGGTCTCCATCCCACCGGTTTCAGAGGTGGAGATGGAGGTGGCAGTCTGCCGCCTGAGCGGCAAAAGGACTGCGCCGGGTCCGGACGGGATCCCAGGGCGGGTCCTAAGGATCGCCCTGAAGGAGGTGGGAGGCCGGCTTCGGGAACTCTTCGACATGTGCCTCACGTCGGGGCGGTTCCCGAAGCCGTGGAAGGATGGCCGGCTGTGCCTGCTCCGGAAGGAGGGCCGACCAGAGGACTCTCCTTCCGGGTACAGGCCAATAGTGCTGCTGGACGACACGGGTAAGCTGTTAGAGCGAGTGATAGCTACCCGTGTCGTCCGCCACTTGGAGGGAACTGGGCCCGGACTCTCCGAGGCCCAGTATGGGTTCAGAGCGGGGCGGTCTACAATAGACTCCCTGCTCTGGCTCAAGAGGTGGACGCAGGAGGCGGTCGACGAGGGTCAAAAGGCGTTGGCTGTCTCCCTTGACATTGCCAACGCCTTCAACAGCCTGCCGCACGCCACGATACAGGAGGCACTCCGCTTCCATGGAGTGCCCCTGTATCTGCGGAGGCTGTTGGCCGACTACCTCCAGGGCCGGGAGGTCCTGGTGGAGGGACGTGACGGATTGAGGCGCCGTCACGTCTCCTGCGGAGTTCCACAGGGGTCGGTTCTGGGTCCACTCCTGTGGAACATAGGCTACGACTGGGTGCTCCGTGGCTCGCTTCCCGCAAGAATGCGGGTCGCGTGCTACGCGGATGACACCCTAGTCGTAGCCAAGGGGAGGGACCTCAGGGAGACGGTGCGGCTGGCCACGGTGGGAACAACCCTCGTGGTCAGTCGCATACGTGCCTTGGGGCTGGAGGTCGCCCTCCCGAAGACCGAGGCCCTGCTCTTTCATGGGCCTCGAGGGGGACCCCCTCCAGGAACGCGGGTAATCCTGGATGGGGTCTCGGTCCGGGTCGGGGTCCAGATGAGGTATCTGGGTCTCGTCCTGGACGGGAGATGGGCGTTTGGGGCCCATTTTGCCCAATTGGCCCCAAAAGTCGTGGGAGCCGCGGCCGCCCTGGGGAGGCTGCTGCCCAACGTGGGTGGCCCTAGCGCCAACTGCCGCCGGCTGTACTCCGGAGTGATCCGGAGTATGGCCCTGTACGGGGCACCTGTCTGGGTGGACGCCCTCAGTCGCGGCAACATGGCCCTGCTGCGACGTCCGCAGCGGGTCATCGCGACGAGGGCGATCCGGGGATACCGGACGGTGTCCTGGACGGCGGCATGCGTGCTGGCCGGTGACCCCCCCTGGGGGCTTCGGGCGGAGATCCTCGCCGAAGTGTACCACTTCGTGGCGGCGAGGAGATCCCGTGGGGAGCCCCCAGCGTGGGAGGAGGTCGCACGCATGCGTCGGCTGGCGCGGGCCGCCCTGTTGCGGCGGTGGACGGAGGACCTGGCTCCGCCGGTCCCAGGTCAGTGGACGGTGGAGGCCATCCGTCCGGTCCTCCGGAGGTGGGTGGGGCGGCGACATGGGTCGCTGACCTTCCGTCTCGTGCAGGTGCTTTCCGGACACGGATGTTTCGGGAAGTACC